>OX297876.1:11308750-12617500 GCA_946478455.1 Eupithecia vulgata
AATGCAAGTCTAAATAGCAACAAAATAAACTAGAGTACCTACTAACAGTTTTACAGTTTTTCGTATTCTGTCTTCGACTGTAGAAAAGGTGACTTTACAGTTCTCAAACATTTGTCGTACAATGTCACTATTATCGTAAGGAAATCATTAATAATAAGGACCCAGTTGTAGCTATACTTTTACTTAATTTATTAGTTTATACGATTTAAACGGATTTACTTTTTCAATAACTTCAAGCTGTTAAGTTCCGCTCTGTTTTATGTCTTTACATTACTTAATTATATTAGACTGGGGGTTGGGGTTTAAATATAATAATTGACAAAACCACAGACTAGGTAGAGATACTAATTACGTATGTCAAAACAAATAGATTTGCTCATCAAGTCTTATAGCAACGTGAATTGGGTTTCGTTAAACCTCTTTTCTCCGTTATCTTTATCAAAAAAGAAAAAAACACACAATGTATGTGATACAAGGCAGAACCTCTTCGTTACAAAACAAAACAAAAATTAATAATCAGAAATACTTGTTTAAGGTACCATCTGTTTTCTTAGTTAATACCGTTTTTCTCCTAAACTATCAATTACAAGATTTTTTTATTGGTATCACCGTATTGACTAATAGAATCCCAAGGGAACCGGTTGATTATGTTAAATGTCCTAATTCATATGTAGATAATCAGCAAAAACTAGATTTTTGCGCTTACGCCGTTCCGCACTATCCAGCTCCTATAAACGCAAAATCCTATGCTTATCCTTTTCACAAAATGGCGTCATTTACCGCCCTCAAAACGCTGACGAAAGTTTTAGGTACATTGGTAATTTAATTTAGAAGTACCTTACTGTATGTTAAGGACAAAGGATTTGTGGTGACTGGGCTAGTCACCGCTAGCCCTTTGTGCTGTATGATGAGTGTTGACAGATATTGGACAGTATGTGCAAACCTAGGCTTGCCATGCGTCCTACATGTGGACGAACCATAAAAGTTACAACATCCTACAACAACAAAAAAAATGGTTGGAGGTTGCGGGTTGGATCCCGTCTTGGGACTAATATTTGTACTATCTGCGGGTTTTTGTTCCGGTCGTTTTCTATGTATAGTAAAAATATCTGTCTTTGTAATGTATTGTATTATATAATTATACTATATCAGTTAACTAGTACCCATAACACAAGCTCTGCTTAGCTTGGGGCTAGATAATGCTGTGTGAATTAGTCCAGCATTATTCATTTTATTTATTTATTAATTATCAAAAGAAGCAATTCATTATTGTTTTAACAGCTCCTGTTATTTGACTTTTATTATTTTTTATTTCGTGCGTTAGAGATCCGATCTCTTCAAAGCCGATATTAGCCGATTGTCTTTTTCCAAATGTCGATCCAGTGGACTAATATAGGCTGATGATGATGATGAAAGGTCGATCTGCAAAATTTATCACTAGGTACTGTACTGATTGGCAGCACATGAATAAATTAAGTTAAGGGACATTGGGTACCTCTATTTTACACGCCTTGCTTAGCACAAGCTGCAAGCTGCTCCAATCGTAGCTGTAAGTTTTCCTAAAATCTTGTAAATAAATCGCTTGAAGCAAATAGTGCTGTTATACGACTCTTCGCAAACTTGCAGCTGGGTGTTGCAGCGTGGACAGCGAGCAGTCAGCATGATTGAGGCCGAGGAAGCTGTGCGGAAACGATGCTGGAGTGGAGCGGCGTATGTATGCAATACGGCCTTCGTTGCTCTACCTGTCCAGGCTTCACTATACCTCGAAGGTGGAGGAGATCGTGGAGTATGTGAAGAGGAAGAGCAACCTTTGTGAGCGGTTGGAGTCGCGTCATCATGTCTCTAAATCGTTTGTAGTGCGTATTCCAACTGAGAATATTTCGAACTTCACTAAGGAAGAATTGTGGCCGAAGAATGTGCTGTTCCGAAGTTTACGCGGACGATTACCGGTCGCAGCACATATTGAGGTTTATTTTATGTATGTTAGATTAGGTAAATTATTTTATATGGGCCGTAGTTTTTAGTATTTTACATCCTGTACTATAGTAATGTTGCCATAAACGACTTTATTTTATTTTAATTCTTTAAAACCTTTTAGTTTGTATGTAGTACATACTATGTACCTATCTGACTATTACTGTTATCTATTACGTATTGTATTATGTATATCAGTTATCTAGTACCCATAACACAAGCTCTGCTTAACTTGGGACTAGATAATGCTGTGTGAATTGTCCAGTATTATTTATCTGATAGTGCTGAAGTGGGCAGTATTGGGCTGGGTTGGGCATCAAAAATTTACTTTTATCTTTACAACACTGATACCGGTTTAAGCTCTACGCGATTGAAATAAAACCTATCTTAATTAGAAGATATTAATTAGGTAGATAGGCTTTTATCTTTTCAAATAACATCGCGAGATTTTATGTATTCTGGTTTTTACTAAGATAACAAAAGAGACCAAGTAACATTAGGTTTATGGGTTTTAAATAGTTGATAAATTTACATTTTTATCTTTTGTGTCGATGATGTACATAATATTAGCTGCTTTAGCTAGGTTAAGTAGGCTTTTACCTAATCTATCAAATGTAAGTACCTACCTATGAATGTTATTCCTTAACAGCCTATATTGGTCCTCTGCTGGACGCATGCCTCCCCCTGAAAAGCGCCTCATTGACACTTATTTCCTGGGGGGAACTGCCCATAGTCTCCACGCTGGGCATGCGGGTTGGGGATTGCAGTTCGGTGCTATTTATGGTGAAACAGGAGGCGCTGCTGCCCGCCCCCCACTTTATGTCCCATAGTCGCCTCTTACGACACCCGAAGAGTTGTGGTGGTTCAAATTCTAAGCCGTCGAGTTGTGTGGTGCCAAACGACTCTAAGCCGGCACCACACAACTATGTATCATGTATTACTTATCTATCATAAAAAGTATAATAGTCAACTTTTCGTCTCTCTTCGTGTAACTAAATAAACATTTTATTTTATGACTTTTATCTAAATAATAATTAAGCAATCGGACGCTTCCGGCAGATTGTTTGCAACAGGCTGCAGTTAGCTTAACTGTTTAAATTTTTATTACCTACTAGTTATTATTAGTTTATATTCTTTGATTGTAACTTTCGTAGGAAGTTAAAAAAAATAGAAACACAAAAAAATTACAAACGAGATGAATAAAGTACAAAAATAACTAGGTAAACAGTACAGGCACGTGGAAAAACATAATGCCCTTTCTAACATTAATATTAGTACAATTTTACAGGTATTTATCGTGTTTATTTAATTATTTTTACCGACGATTAAACAGGCTTACGTCGTGATCACTTTTTACGTTGCTGAAAAAGTCAAAACTAACATTTTAAAGGAACCGTGTGATTGTTTGTAATCGCTTACTGAGAAAAATTTAATACTGTAACGAAATTCAATAGTAAATTTGATGATATTCTCCTAGCCGAAATTCGAACACGGTGGCAAGTCTTAACGGAGGATAGCCAGGTGTGCAGGACACAATAACAGTAATATGCACTATAGTGCAGTATTGTGCAGGTACTATAGTGCACCTGAACTCTATAGTTTCGTGCAGGTACTATAGTGCACCTGAACTCTATTCTCACACTCTCATAATCCGATGGGACGGCAGGTCGACTCGACTAGGACGAAGTCAGGCACAGGGCCCGTGCTCCTAAAAACGAACTCGAAGTTTTGGATTCGTCGTTTTTGTGCAAACGCTAATCTTATGCAAGCGATGACATATTAAGAGTTTGTTTTGCACGAGCACGAAACAAAAACTTCGACTTTCCTTTTCCGAGTAGGCCCTGAGGACTAACAATCTCCTCGTTCTCCTCCACAAAAATATCACATTAGATAGATAGATTATTATTTAAATAATTATTTAAATAATAATGCTGGACATGACAATTCACACAGCATCACCTAGCCCCAAGATAAGCAGAGCTCTTGTTATGGATACTAAATAAATGATATATTATACCTACATAGAAAACGACCAGAACACCCAGAACAAATGTCTGCAGATCGTACATACATTTGTTCCGAGGCGGGAATCGAACCCGCAACCTCAAAACCCGCAACCCGAAAACTTTATTCATCACCATTAGAAAAAAAGTACACGTGTCAGTGTTTTATTTTAACAATTTGACGTTTTCTAAGTGTATATTTTTGTACTTATGGAAAAAAAAAATTGATTTGATTTATCTCGTTGGTCAGCTTTTTGAACCGTTGGTGAAGTAAATTTACAATTCATAAGAGTTGTGTGCTTCCTTGTACCTACTTACTTACAGATAAGCTTAGAAAAATACAAGGATGATTTGTAATAGAGTCATAAAACGCAAAACACGCTTGGAATTCTAACATGCGGTGTGTACGGTGAGCCTGTCATTATGATCACCTCTAGCTAGAATCACGTTAATTGGGTTAGCCGAAGTAATATAGACGTAATTTGTATAAGGTGTGTAGGAATAGAGTAAGTACAATGATACTGCGTTTTCGGCTAGGTTCTCGTCATTTGTTCTGTGTCAATCCAGTCCAGAATAGGGTGTTTTACTTTAGGTGATAAAAAATATATTATTGAGATTGCTAAGGCAAGAATTAGTCGGAAAATATTCAGTTTGTTTTGTAAAAAAAATCTAGATTCAAGCGTTAGGTGAATCTAGATTTTCTTTAACATGCTGTATAAATTACAAGGTTAAAATAAAAAGCACAGAAGGACTACGCGATTCGTCCAATGGTCACCTAATGAAACGCGATTTCGACGAGCGTTGTGGCGTTTAAGAACTACAACTAACAAACCACCAAAATCAAAGTTTAAAAATTAAAGAGCTGTAGAAAATTACTAAAGTAAAAATAAATATATTTCAGAGATTCCAATTCCTGCTTTAACCCTTAGCCACTTAACGTGTTTTTGAGTTACACTACAACCTAACGGCGGCGGCTAACCTAACTCAAAATATACCAAGCCTTGTAACCTTATTCTGGGACGCCCTATACTTAAAATATATGTTACACTAATTGAACAGTTTAACTATTGAAAAAGGGACAGAACCGACAATCAAATAAATCAATATTCATTAATTCCCTTAAATACACACACATTACCATGATACTTGGAACAGTATTCATATCTATAGGTAAATCTAATCTATACTATTATACTATATACATACTTTTTTTTTCCAAACAAAGTACATCACTTAGTGGTTTAATTAATTACAACTAAAAATAATTACAACTAATATTTACACTTACATCTATATTCTAAAAATCTAAGCCGTATATGAATACTAATAATTTTACTCAGAAAGAAAATGATAATCAAATAATAGAATTAAATAATACTTGTATTTACAATAGAAACCATTGAGCTAACTGCAACTGTTGCAAATAATCTACAGGTAGATCAAGTGATCCATAATTTTACTAGTTTTAGTTCGAAGGTAACTCTGTCTGTCTGTCTGTTACCTTTTCATGCCTAAACGGCTGAACGGATCTTAATGAAATTTGGCAGGAAGGTAAATGGTATCATGGGGACGGACATAGGCTACTTAAAAAGTGTATGTAAAGCCGCGGAAAGCAGCTAGTAGTATATAATCCAAAACCGTGTTAGTTACGCCATTTATGAAAAGAACGGCTGGGCCGATTTTAATGATCTTTGATTAGTTGGATTCCCCCCAGTTCTGAATAGTAGAATAACTAATTAAACATATGAAAACTAGCAGTCCGCCTCGGCTTTGCATCAGGGATAATGTAGGATTCTAACGGTGAAAAAAAATTCTAATCGGCCCTGTAGTTTCGGAGCCTATTCAAATCAAACAAACAAATCTTTCCTCCTTATTCTAGAATTATAGATTCAGGAAAAAAAATTGACGTAATTCGTTTTTTCATACATATTTTGTCTATCTATTTCCAATGATCTAAAAAAAATTAAATACAATTAATTTAAATATTAATTGTATTTAATTATTTTTTTTAGAATTTTTTTTAGATAGGAGGGCTCGCATACAACAAGCGTTATGATATTTTGCCGTTTTTTTAAAATACTCCTCTTTAGACTCGCACTTGGCTGGTTTTATTTTTGGAATGTGGCCTCGACTTTGAAATAAGGATTTGAAGGAGGGATTTACGTAAACCAATTTTTATTCTGTCGGATCGAAGTCATAACGTTAAGGAAGAACTGGCCAACCAACAAGCACACGGGCCATAAATACGTAAGCCCGTAAACCAAATAATGAGAAGAACCGACAACCGCTGGGGTAAACGTGTTCTTGAGTGAAGACCGCGACTCGGCAAACGTAGTGTAGGACACCCTCCAACCAGATGGGAATAGCAGAATAACTAATTTAAATTTAAATTAAATTTGCTGCAATTTGCTTTATGCGGTAAGCTGAAAACAGGGCACTATGACGGGAGGCCTATGTCCAGCAGTGGACTAATATAGGATTATGATGAACCAAATGTTTTTACACCTCTAATTCTTGCTCCTTCTTTACAACAGCTGACCAAAAGTGAATACAAGAAATCATGACACTACCTACTCACTCAATGCTAACATTCTAATCATCTTACGTAATGATAATGACTGATAAAACGACAAGAAATATAACATACTATAAATTAAACTAAATGATCTTATGTCGGTAATGTAATGGTGCAGTGCTTACGCCATATATCATTGTACATGCAGCCTTATACAGCGTGTCTCGTCAAAATTTAAAATGAATGGATCTGCCACTCAATCAAAAACCGAAATTGAGTAGTAAATTTAAATTTTTGGTGACCTAGATTTATTTTTGCCGGTGATAGCTTACGACTTACACCACCCAAACTCTTCCCGTGGGTGTCGTAAGAGGCGACTAAGGGACATACACCTGGGGGCGGGCAACAGCGCCTCTTGCAGAATAGATCTACCACCGAACTGCGATCGGCAACCCGCATGCCCAGCGTGGGGAATATGGACATTAACCCCATGAGATAAAAAACAATAAGGCGATTATCAGAGTGAGGCCTGCGTCCAGCAGTGGACGTTGACGTTATTGCTATTGGAGGCCAAGGCTATTGACGTTACGTGAAATTTATTGTAGTATATTGGAAATTTTATGAACACGTGCTGTATTCTACAAGAGGCAAGACTCCATGTACCGTACGCCTATTTATTTAAGTTGTTAGCTATCTAAACCTTCGATACAAGTTGATAATCTGTTATTTATGTCTAACATTTTTCAACGAGAGCCTAGCACGCGACTACATGTCGACCGACAGCCGACAAACAAATAAGTGACAAACGACAAATTGTCGCACACTCTTTGTTGCTCTAACTAACGGTTGTTTTGATATCATTAAAAAGTCCCGGCTTACGAGACTGAGAAATATTGTTTCTGAGATTTGTTGTATGTAACCAACTAATGTAGAAAGTTTCTTGACAAATGACGACAACGTGAAACACCTGATTGTGGACGAGGCTTTACTCAATCAGAATGGAAGAAAGATCGGAATGCTAATAGTGAAAAATGTTAAAAACTCGTAAAACAGAGATAAACAAAATGATACGCGCATGATAACTCAGAAACAGAAAATGCGAACAATTCAAGTTATGAGCGAGATAAAGTTTCTTGAGCAATATGCTAAAGATTGTATAATAAAGCCATGGACGGCACGTGCTAAGAATTAAGTGCATTCCATTCTACCCCATTAACTACAAGGTAGGTTTTTTATAATTATCGACATATTATATGTAGCACGAGATTTATATTGAGGCCGGCTACAGGTAAATCTGTCTCACTGCACCATCTGACACTAAATGATGATGCAAACATAGCCGACCCATTACCGAGAGAACATCGCAACAAGTACCTACCATCACACGGATCTCGAAAGCACAGAGCACAGACAGAATTGATTCCCGCGTCATACACCGCTCTCATGCAAATTAATCTCCGGCCAACAGACAAAACCGGAAACATCAATGAAAATCGTGAAACAATAACGTCTGGAAATGAAACAAAACCACCGAGCAGAGTCAGTGACCACAACGTACGAGAAACGAAGGCTTGCGATAATCATAATACGCTTGCAGATATGTGATTAGCTGCGGGGTCACGGAACGGTCGGCGTTAGACAGAGAGGTGATCTCTCATCCCTGTCTTGAGCCCAGGATGGTCCGCAGCGTCTCCGGCAAACGACCGCAGGGCGCCTAAACCGCTAAACTAAACTGTGACCTCACGAAATTCTCCGGCACGATACCGAGTATGATTCACGTGGATGATGGACGCGCGATCGACGCTAGATGCATGCCGAGCGACAGGTCCCGAAACGACCGAGGCCCGCGAGCCCTCATTATACACACTGTTATCATTAATTTTATTAAGGCATCAAGCACATTAGCATGTTAAATAAGATTTTGTTTTTAGTCAAATGCACTGGGAGTGCTTGTATCAATAATTTGTGGCTATGATTGGAGCTTCATCGGAACATTAAGCTGTCGACGATATGTAAATATCCGCTATGGAATCTATTAGAATTAAACTGGACATCTCAACGGCGGCGATAGAGATCTTACACGTCGATCAGGCGAATAAACAATTTGAAGGGAACCTCGACTTCCACATGTATCGTGATGGTAAAATATAAAGTGAAACTATAAGACTGGATGCCAACAAATATAATATTATGGTACGGTACAGAGGGCACGACCAGGCGGAACAGGTTTCCTGAGACTACTAACGTAGTAACCAATATACATACAAACCGTGCATTACTCTCGAGTATTCAAGATTATACGGCGTTAGAGCGCGGCGACTGTGAGAAAATTTCACCTGCACCGAACACTGACGATTTATCATTGCATATAATTTCGAATCGGATTATCCCGGAGCTGAATCAAGGTAATAATGTTCTATCATTGAAGATGGGAAGTAGAGATGCAAAGTAGATGATTTAAATGTAATGATAGTGGGTGATATTTCTTGTAACATCACACGTCGTGAGGGAATTAGCGTCGGCGCGGGCGAGTGCGTTCCGATAAATCACCCGAACAGTTCGTTAGGCGCTCGCCGACGGCTCCACAGGGGTCCACCTTCGATTCCCGACCTGGCAAGTGGAACGCCATTCACCCAACCCCCTGTAGCTGAATATTTTGACGTTCTGTATAGTGAACTGTCGCACGCTCTCTTGATGAATGTTTGACTCCATATTTTTTCAATCACTTTGAATACGTAGAACATATAATGTACCTATCCAATTGAGGGTTCATTGTAAATGCTTGGTATTTGTTAAGCATCACGACAACTACCTTTTAATTTATACCGTCTATGGAATAATGATGTCTATATTAAAATAAAAAACAATCAGATATATAAACCGTCAAATATCTATCGTGGACATTAACGAATTAATTAACAAAAGAATCTGCATACCAAATATGTCACATAAACTGGTGTGATCTATAGATCTTTTTAATCAAGATATTTACCTACTTTGTTGAAGTTTTTGTGAATACTTGACATTCAAAACGTATTTACAATTTGAATGTCACATTCCGTTGTTGTTATCTGCATAGTCATTTATTGTAATCAAGATATATGGGGTGCTATATGTTATTGGTATAGGATTTGCGAGTTCCGAGCTTTCGAAAATGAAGGCGTCCGTCAAATTTAAAAAGTTAATTATCGGAATACTTTTCCAGACGGTCAGTGGGTGATACATCATCCCAGTGGGAGAGTATAAATCACCTCGTGATTGATAGTGCTGTATATCTCACGCTAGTCTACAAGCTCCTTTTTTAATCCGACACAAATGATTTTACACTCTGATTCCTTTTTGTCCATTTCGCTTTTGCTTTACGGGGCGACCGAATTGGATTTTGTTCGGTCAATTTTGGAAGTCTTTTTGTGGACATCTTAATAGTCTTTTTGATGGATTAGAGTGGAGACACGGTGATAAAATGCATCGTTGGCTAAATGGATCTTACATTCTTCATTTATGTCATTCGCCTTATAATTCTCGCTTCTGCTTTAACTATCATAGTAGGCAAGGGACATTTAATTTATTCACCGATGAAACCTATAAAATCACAACGTGAAACTCCATCCCACATAAAGTGAAAACCTATCGCGTTTCTAACGGGCATTGAGCGCGACCCATACGCATTACCTGCCTTGTCTGAACTACCAGATTACTGCCGTTTTCTATTGTACTGATCCTCAATTCACATGTAAATCGCTTGACAAAACGTGCGGAAATATAATTAGCTTACGACGCCTGGGTTCCGCAGGTCGGGGGTTGCGCACCTTGACCGTGCAAAAACTAAACCGGTTATTCGTAATTAATGTTTTCGTTGGACTGACCGATGTCCGGCAAGGGGTAAAAGACAATCGCTCTATTCTATAGAGGTTTGGGAAAATCGATGCCCAAGTTTAAGCGTTGTCCAGTGGGGTTAGCTTTTTCGCGATCCGTGGGAACGACCCAAGAAAACCGTCGATAGTATCTCTACGCCGCGGCTGGTAAGCCTCGCTTTTCCCGGAATGTGGGCCATTATACACGGCCCTGGAGCTATACGAAACATGTCACAGTTATTATGCTCACTAGAAATGATAATATCTCTGACGCAGCAAACAAAGTCGGTAACCGCCTCGGGTTCGTATTTCTAAGAGTACTGATTGTTGACACGATTAAGTCATTATGGTCGTCTTTTGGTGTTGTCCGAAAATTCTCTACACTTTCATTACTGACATTATCTTTGGTGATCTCACCTATCTGCATTATATCGTAGACGAAGTTTTCATTTAAATGCCATCTTTTGGCTGTCTTTAAATATTTAATACATTCCAGCACTTTTATTTTGTTGAATTTGTAGTGTTGATTTTTATCTAGTTCATTTAAAACTGAGTATTTCAGCTTATTATTCCACTACTTCGTGTATTCTTCGATAACCTTAATACTGCTTAGTACTCTCAACACCTAGCTTACTTAATCTTCTTTCATATTATCTGGTTAAGTTGACATTGTCTATGCAAGTCCTACTGGTCAACTTGGTCGTAATGAACGTTAAGATTCTCACGGTTCGATCAATGTTTGGCGAACTAGCCTCGCCTAATCCAAACATACCCTCACGGTCAGCTGGTCAACAAAGCCGACAATGCCCACACCTGGTTCTTAACGCAAATTGACACCCTCCTCAAAAAGAAGAACCGATTCTTTTGACGTCTTTTGTAGAGTAGAGGCGTGTTTCGGGCTTTAAGTAATAACTGATGCAAACATTGCAGTAATTTGCCCCTGGGAACGTCTGATGATGTTTTTGACAGGCGGTATAGGCATAATGCATTGTGCATGGTTACTGTGCACAAAACGGGACAGTTTTGCGCATGGATTAAGGAATTTGAAAAGAAAGATTGATATAGACCGTGACGTATGGTAAGAGGTAGGTAATTTTTATGCCCTTGTTGTTGTGAAATTTAGGGTTACTTTTAAACCAATGGCCGTAGCAAAAAATAGTTCAAGAAGTAAGTAGGCAAGCATTATTGAATTTTTTTATAAGCTAGCTAGCTGGCCAGGCAAACTTCGTTCCACCTTAGATTTAAAGATAGCATTATATACGAAAAATTTATATCTATATATATTTATATAGATATATAATCACGATTATAAACATATTTTTACCCTCATATTTGTTTCTTATTTTATTAAGTTATTCTGCTATTCGAGGCGGAGATAAATCCAACAAAACAAAGTTCATTAAAATAGGCACTCATTTTGAGTTATAAAATTAATGTACTTAACGCACACCACTTTGTTATACATAATGTAGATGTACTTATGTAATTACCACTTTAAATAAAAATATAAAACATAAATACTCATATTCTTTGACTGCAAATCATTCAATATTCCAGAAAGATAGATGGCACTCTTCCCGTCTTTCTGAAATTCAAAATCAGTTAACAATTCCTAAAATCGTTCCTCCGAGTAAATAACTTCATTTTTATCTAAATTCGCAATTTCCCCCCAGACTCCATTAAAATTCAACATCCTCTGGTGCGATACCAGAAATCTTTCTAAATGACCGGTCCAACACAAAAACTTATTAAGATACTCAAACAAAGAGTGATTGATGCGCGGCAACAAAAGGGGCCAGCCCAAAGGTGTAAAAGGCATTGTTCATC
The DNA here is from genome assembly GCA_946478455.1 of Eupithecia vulgata. NCBI lineage: Eukaryota > Metazoa > Arthropoda > Insecta > Lepidoptera > Geometridae > Eupithecia > Eupithecia vulgata. Next base: position 11,320,924 of record OX297876.1, read on the forward strand.
CAAAATAAAGGCAAAATTGACGAGTTTTGTTCATGCACTTATTTAATAAACCGGTCAGACTAATGTTAGTTAATTAATCAGTTGTCTAGCGGGTAGCGAACTTTGTTTTGCATTGCAATTATGGGAATTGCATGGCTGCATTGTGTGGGCGCCATCTGGATGGACTGGCAAATAATACTGACTAGTTATTCAAAGTCGTAACGTAGCTATGCAAGCCTATGATTAATCGTGACTTTGACATTGACTATTTTGACGTTTCAAATGGATTTGATATTCTATTGTTGATATTTTTACTGGAAGATTTTGAAATGCATACGAGAAATATCACTAGAAAAATGGCATGTTAAGACTATAAACAGTTAGAAACTATCGAAAATAGTACAAAATAGTGGATGTCTGAAGTCGAAATTACTAATTATATAGAAGTCTCATAGAGTTATCATAGTCGTAGTAATGTCTTTAATTGGGCAATTGCAAGCAATTGGGCAAGAATTGAGAATTTTTGTTAAATATTTATTAGGGCAAAACGAGAGTAAAATTACATATATAAAAAAATATCCTAAATAATTTACTTTATTACTTCATTGATATGATAAAAAATAAACACACATTAGGTAAGATGACCATTTGACACACTAGACTATCTCTTACATCGTTTCAATAAAAGCATTACAGATTATCTGAATGGACCCTTTCTACCGCTAAAACGTTTTAGAAAACATAAAAACATTGACCTCAACAAAAAACAGACCATTATCTCCATTGATACCAAAAGCGATTATACGATAAAGAATAAACCCCTTAAGATCATCTTAAAACTGCTCCACATCGGAGTCTTATAAAAAGATGACAATAGTGTTTTTTTGATAGCAGAAGGCCAGAAGTTCGCACCTTTCCTTTGTTTGTTGACAGCAAACAAATCGTCCGTTGTGAAAATGGGGTCGCGGAGGCCTAAAGCGGTGCTTAAGGGTTGGAGCGGGTTACTGTGTCCTTTCCGGTTCCTTGTGCCCTTTGCATTATCTCCGCGGAAGTTGGGACTGTTAATGACACAAAGGTGCGAGGTGACAACTTTGTTCTTGAGATAACTGACCACTGGCGGTCAGGGATGATATTACGATTGCCTTTGACATCAAATTGATAAACACACACACCGAAAGGTTATTCACCATTCCAATTTAAGATCCGGGATATCAACAATGATAAAACGCAATCCCCAGTGATAAAACCCAGAAGGTTTTACAATAAGACCCGAATGTCTATATGGATGTTTTGTTTAAAATCTTTGATTTGTTGTGTAGAACTCCTAAAATGTATTATAAACCACTCATTGCACCAAAATAATAAGCAGCACTATCGGAAGAATAATTTAGCCTGCCTTGACATATTTGCAAAGAAGTTGTCTTGAACCGGAAAAATACTTGCAAATCGTGTAAAAATATGCTTCACGACGGGTCTTATCACTATGCGTGCAGTTTTTCGTCAAATTGTTTTCCTGGTTTGACAATCGCTACACAATTTTAGACCGATATTTTGGAGGTCAAATCTTAGTTCATATTCATATTTATCTTAGTTCTATTTGAGTAACAAAATTAAGCCTTAACAGTTTAATCAGTCGTTGTGCCCTGGGGTCAGTACAGGTGACACAGATAGGTTCAACGATATGAGAACTCGACCCTCTGAAGACTGCTCCTTTTATGACGAGGGAAATCATTGCGTTATCTGCTGTTGTTTGTTTATTTTCATACAAATGTATATTGAGAGCAGTTTTTTATAGTCAATAGACCAATGGAATGGGCACAGCTCTAAGCTCGTTGTGAATTAGATTATGGTTAGTAGTAACGGCTTTTGTTATTATAAACGATTCATTCAATAAAATAGAGTTAAGTCTATTATTGTTGTCAGCACCTTTCAACAGAGATTTGAGTTGCCAGACAAGATAGGTATTTATGTTGAAGATGTTAGCAAAAGGAATGTCATCACTGCCAATAAAACTGAACTACAATACAAGTTTGAATAGGTTGTTAAAGTCTGTTGCGTTTACAACTGTCACCAAGGCCCATTCTCCGCCAGCCTTGACCTAACGCATACTCTTAGCACTGTCATTTACCTACGGTACGTCATATACACAAACAAAAACCCATCGAGTTTGAAAATCATTAATTATTTTCGCCATTACAGTATTAGAAGCATCGGGTAATAAACCGTCATCCATACCATCAATCACGGCGTTGTCTTTAAAACAATAACCGTCGGTATTAATTCTACCATAATAATAACCTATTACGGCTCATAGCTTTATATTAGTCTGATCGTCAACAGTTACTTAGAGTGCCCTTGGGCCAAGTCCGACTAATGACTCCGCAAGATTGATGGTTTCACTAATTATACTAGTGACAATCATATCTTTAAAGCTTTTTGTACCGCACATTCCAACATTGATGAATTCTTCAACAGTAGCAACGCAACAAAATCCTTAGACATTGCCATCAGAGGCAATTACTAAGGTAATAACGTAGAAAACGCAGACAACATAATATTAAACTTATATTACATAGTACTTACAGAGTATGAGTAAAGTACCGGTGGACAAAAAAGAAAACTTTAGTAACACAAGTTTCAAATGTCTCAATACAGGCATGATGTTAGTTCTAAGTTACAAGCCAATGTACAGGTTAGTAAAATTTTCCTTTGAATTTTGAATGGCTCTGGGTGTATCATGCTTTTATTCCACCCCGTTTCAGGTCCAGTTCCTGAACTAAAATCAAATTTAACAGCCCAGATGAATCGTCATTTTTCATTAACGTCCCAATAAGAAATAAAATGGTTATTTATGGAATATAATATCTTAAATACATCGTACTCATTGATTCATCTTACAAAATTTCTGAACACATCTTTTGATAAATTGACATGCTCCTTTTATTTAATCAAGAAACGCTATGGTTCAGTGACTTGAGTTTAGTTCCAGGGTCGGCCAGATTTATATTGTTTTAGAGACTCACCTTCTCTCCTCATGCCCATTTTAAGACATTTCCTGAGTCTGCAGTACTGGCATTGATTTCTATGATGCTGGTCGATGGGACAGTTTCTATTCCCTCTGCATGAGTACGTAAGATTTCTCCTAACGGACCTCTTGAAGAAGGATTTGCAACCTGTGGACGAGAATTTTCTACATAAAAATTTGTTATTTAATAAAAAATGTTTGTTTCTTTTGAACTTTCGATAGGGTTATCTATGACATCGTTACTTATATCTATTACATCTATTTTAATTTTATTTTCTCCAATGTTATTAGTTTTGTATGCATGTTGTTTGTAGATTTGAGTGAACTTTATTTTATGTTCATTCGTATTATCATAATCCCATGCATCAATGGCAACCACGACAAGAAAAGTTGATAATTTGTATGGGCGCGTCAAATAAAATCGAATTCATAAAACAGTTAAAATACCAAGTTAACGATCTAAAGACAGCTAAAAACGATCTCATGAATATATTATGAGTGGACATTATAATAAGAAACAATTTGGGGAGAGCTTGAAGAGTGGCGTTATATCTTAGCATGGATTTAGGTACTTATTAGTTTTGGGGACAAACATGCAAATCTGGACTTTAATGATCGTTACAAACTTTGAACAGAAAGAAAATTGTACATATGTATCAAATTTGTATTCAATCTATGAATGCATCGTTGGGTCATCAAAACTTCTGGTAGTAAAATATCTAAAAATGTATTCCAAACTAAATCTTTATCAATTACAAGAAATTCCACAGCATGCCGTAACGTATAATAATTTTTATGATAAGTTGTCACGACAAATATTTGTTGGAAAAATATCCAGAAGTCATTTTTCTAATATATTGCTCAGTTTGATAACTCTAAGCCACGGGCGGTAATTATGGGGTCAACTTCATTTTGATTTAACATGAACCGAATTTATATTAAATAGAAGTAATACTGTTATTGGTGAAGAACTGTACTAAACAAACGAATAGGTTAGAAATTAATTATGTTGATATACGTATGTACACATTTATAATAATATGTTTGACAATCTACACAGAGCATTATTGAGTAGGTAAGCAGAGCTTGTGTTTTGGATAAGATGATTGCTAAACTTAATATAATACATACATTACATATGTAGATAGATTTCAAATGAATAATAGAATCGACATTAGACATAAGGGAAATGGTCCAATTAAGAATAATTTATAACTACGAAATCCGTTAGAGAGTTTTATGGATTTTCTGATGACAAGATTAAAAAGAAAGTATGTCCTTGAAATAAATAAATAAATAAATAATGCTGGACAATTCACACAGCATTATCTAGCCCCAAGGTAAGCAGAGCTTGTGTTATGGGTACTAGATAACTGATATACGTAATATTATACATTACATAGATAGATATTTTTTTTTTATTATACATAGAAAAAAATAGAAAAATAATATCATCTCAAATGTAAAACACGAGAAAATGAGGTCATTTGGTTTCCACGATTACTAATGACGATACAAAGGCAAAAATCAAAAAGCTTTACCCCGTGTTTTACAACAACACCAATTTTGAATACAGATCGAGTTTTTTCAGGGCCTCTGAGGGAAAGTCTGAAACCGTGAGAGTTATCGAACGGTCATGTTAGGAGTTACGTGCTCGATTTTGTAAATAAAACCCTCTTCATTAAAAAAAGATGAAGTTTTTTGTGATTAAGAAAAACTGACTTTTTGAAAAAAAATGCGTATAATAAATAAATGCAAGACGACTAGGTGAACAAATTGACAAAACACCTTTAAAATTGAATATTTATAAATTCAAAAACTGAAAAATTAATCGACTTTTTTTAAATGCAGAACTTATTATTATCAAAATCGAGCACGTAACTTCTAACATTACTTTTCGATAACTCTCACGATTTCAGACTTCCCCTCAGTGGCCCTGAAAAAAACTCAAACTGTACATTCAAAATTGTTGTTGGTGTAAAAACTCAATCAGTACCTATATACATAACCTAGCTACGGAGAAGATAACCAAATGAAGTGGCAAACCGCTAACCATACAAAATACTCGTACTATCGAAGTCGCATGTCCCGAGGCTATTACTCACAGATCCAACATAAATTGTAATTGGACTAGCTACCAACAGAAGTATTCGTTACGCGGTGAATTATTCACGAATCTCGGAACTTATTGGCTGATATCAACATAAATAAAGGTATAAATGTGCGTGATCTGCATAGGATGGAACCATTTCGAAGTTAAACAAACGTAGTCCGATATAAACTTTTAAGAAGCTCCATTGAATTGCGACATTGTACCAGCTGGTGGATGCTTAATTTCCTTATTTTCATTTGTTTTTAATGAAAATCAAAATGCTATCAATGATTAACGAATAAAAAATTAGATGATTCATTCACAAATACATCTTAAATCCTATTGATAGGTAGTTTATGTAAGGTAGGCTACCAATATAAGTAGTATTTAGTAATCTATGTAATGACATAGATTACTTAATACTGCATAAAGATGCTGGCATAGCACTTTTAGTTAATTTGTTTTCAGTCAATTTCCTATTATAACCTTGATCAAATAAGAATGTTTCCTTTTTAACCCTTATTTACAACCCTTACTTCCAAACACTTCATGGCGACCCTGCCAAAAAAGTTAACCCCTTTCTCCAGACGTCTTCATATTTTTCTATAATATTGGTACAACGCCTCTAGCGTGTGGACGTGAAACTACGCAAATCTCATACAAAAACATGACGTCTCGATAAAAACGTCAAACCGAACTCAGAGCTCAGAAACGACCTGCCGAAATGTGTCCTGAAATATTTACTTTGACAAAGTTCTGTCCTATTCTGTAAACGCGCGGATTTTAATGTAAATTAGCTTTTACAAGAATTTAAAATAGAATGCAAGTCTCACGTGCTTGGTTATGATTTGGAATTAATAAATGAATTAACACTAATGAAATTCACAAAAACTAAAACAAATTATTTATGTCTTGGTCGGATATATTTATTTGATAACGCCATGATAACCTTTCACTACCTACATACATGAGTACCCTATTTGTTTTGGATTTAATAAATCTCTTCAGATTTATTTATTTAAAGATAGAAGTTTACAGTAAAAACCAAAATACTTACTATCCTATGCTATTATCTATATTACATCTATGTTAAAACTTAAGTATATTAGAAGACATTTAACTATAACACATAGCTTGTCGTGAAATATGTCGACATGCTGTAACTCGTGTACGAACTCGTTCAGTAGTAGTTCAGATGCAGCCAAACGACCGTAATTTTTTGAGTTTGGAGTCGCGTATTTTCGGTCGCATAAATGGAGATTTTCTGCCCAGCAGAAAATCTGATCTGCTGCCAGACGGGCGCAATTTATTTAATTGCTTTTCACTCACAAACTGTAACTGATTGACGCATTCAGTTGGAATATGCACGTGTGTCAGTAGATAAGTAATTTTGCGGCGCCGTGTCAATCAAACAGAACTTTTCTATGAAACCAAATACAGCAGAAATTACGCGACGGACACCAGCGAGCTATGGAGAGAGCTATGCTCGGAGTTTCTCTGAAGGATAGGATTCGCAACGAATACATCCGACAGAGAACTAAGGTTATCGACATAGCTCAAAGGATTAGCAAGCTGAAGTGGCAGTGGGCTGGCCATATTTCAAGAAGAACCGACAACCGCTGGGGTAAACGTGTTCTCGAGTGGAGACCACGACTCGGAAAACGTAGTGTAGGACGCCCTCCGACCAGGTGGGATGACGATTTGCGAAAGACTGCTGGCTGGCAGATGCTGGATGCGGCAAGCTGAAGACAGGGCGCTATGGCGCTCATTAGGGGAGGCCTATGTCCAGCTGTGGACTGATGTAGGCTGATGATGATCAATCCATGAAGGTTTACCGCAAGATATTTCAAACAACTATATTTAAATAAAAGTTTTATAATTTATCTATTTTAAATTAATAAACTGTAATAAAATTTGTGTTGAATTGCCTGATTATAATAATTCTTTGGCTTACATGTTTATAGCTATGAGCAATAACATGTTCCTAAAAACCTTATTGATTTTAACCAAATTATTTTTGTTAAATAAAAATTGCCTTATCTCGCTAATAGGTCAATAATATGTAGTTAAAATTATTCAAGCATATAATTCTAGTCAAATATACAGAGATACAGACTTTTCGGGCCAACATGACGTATGAAAGGGTTAAAAAAAATACCATCGATTGACCGCAGACCGACACGACCGGGAAGAGGTCAGGCTAAGGGCCAACGGCTTAAGGCGCATACCCCACCCAAACTAGCGCCGCCACCTACTTTAAGTTATTATTCTGTTTAACAAAGGAATTTTCAAAAATCCATCTTCCAGTTTGTGAAACCTATCATAAGCTTTTTTTAATGGCTCTGTTATGGTTTTATTCTATTTAGTTTAGGCAGAGATACGAAAATAGATATTGGTTTGCGCACAAACTTGGGCACTACGATATGCGCTGCGCGCTTGACTTATTTGAATCTGGCCGCAGCCGTGGTCGAAGATTAAGCTAGAAGGACCTGTACGCGAGTTGCTACAATTTAAGAGGCCAACCTAGTATATTTGCTTGTCAAACTAGGACTAGATCACAGTACTCACGCGATTCCCGTAGTTAAAATCTCGAATTACATAGACTTCTACATTTTTTCTTCGGTTCGTCTAACGTGAAAACACGATTAAGTAAAAATAATACGGTAAAAAAACATGAAAATGCACTGTTTTGCACATAATTTGGTTAAGATCTTAGGAATCCTGCGGTCTATTGAAATGACTTATGTTTTGATTCGTAAGTTATGACTTATTACTTGGTTCCTTCAGGTATTTTTTCATAAATTGTGTAGTTTTCTTGTAAATAAGCTAAAACTCCAATTTATCACTTGCGGCGTTTCAGAAACTCGTGCTATGTCCCGCTCCTATGAACGCGAAATCCTATGCCTATCCTTTTCACAAAATGGCGGGCAATGCGCCCTCTGAAACACATTTCTATTGCAAATATAATTAAGGTAAATATATTTATAAGCTAACTCCACTTCAAGTTTACCTTTATTTCTTTGCTCTTTACTAACAACACCAGCCTTTCCCTTACCATTTACTACTCCATATGTTAGCGCCTTCGACGCTACCCAATTACCACTATCGCTGGGAAAATCTCGCAAATTGTAGTTGATAGCGAGCGGAGGTGCATTGACATCGAGTTTAAAGTGAAACTTGAGACAATGGTACGGGCTGTGATGAAAGTAAGCTTAGGTTTTGAGGAAACATGTTACAAAGATGGGAGAATAACATAAGAGTTATGTTTAAAGTCTTTCGTAAGGCAATCTATACTTTTATTAATACTAATATCAGCAAATAAAATAAATAATACCCGAGAGCTGGTGATCTGGCACAGCGCATCAGCATTGCCATACAGCGGGGCAATGCAGCCAGTGTCTTGGGCACTTCCGACTGGTATTGATATGGATCATTTGAGCTACCTGTAGATTGATTGCAATAATCTGCGTTTAGTTCAATTGTTTTTATTGTAAATACTGGATTTATTTTAATTATAATTTTTATTATCAATTAATTTTATTTAATTCTATGATTTGATTGTATTTTTTTTTGTTAATAAAGATATTAATATCATAAATATAAAAATTTCAAGAGCCTGTGAAACAGCGGCATCCTGCCCGCTGTTAATTTTCAATAAATTGTTTTGAATTATTGACTTTTTTTATTCGAAAAAAAAATTTTAAATTAATTTTTTTTCTTAAGTTAGGTTTTCGTAGCTATGAAAATCTAGTTAGTTAAGTAGGTAATCTAGTTTTAATTTAAATTTGTTATTTTCTTTCACATAAAAATATTAGTTAAGTAGGTAGGTACTATACCTACTTACCAAAATCCAAATGACATCATCTCATTCCGTTGAAAACCAATGCTGGGCCTGCTCATTCTGTCTACCAATACAATATGGTGAAAAAAAAATGTTTTACTAAAGTCATTGGCCAAGTGCGTGTCATCAACTATTTAGTTGATGACGTCACATTGCATGTGGGTCAGTGAGACCACTGTACCATGTAATTTTCGTAAACATTACCGGTCAATCTCTGTACAATGATTGTGGGTCTGAGGTACCTACCTACTTCTAAGTTCTATGACGAAACTAGTTTTTGACAGAGGATTTGTTTGATATCAAGTTTTATGGCACTGCGCATCAGCATTGCCATACAGCGGGGCAATGTAGCCAGCGTCTTGGGCACGCTTGCGACTGGTATTGATATGGGTCAGTTGAGCTACCTGTAGATTGTTTGCAAACATTCTGCAGTTAGCAGAATTGTTTCAATTGTAAATACTAGTTTGAATTTGAAGAGTATTTTCTTAATATTTACCAGTTATTTATCGGCAAAAAACTATTAAAATAGGGTTGAAGTATTTAATGTAATTTTACTAGCTATTCCTATCCTAGATCATTTTACGAGCTAAGAATTTTATGTTAAGATTCTCAGCTATATAGCCTGTTTACGTACATTTTATGGGCTGAAAATACTCTGTAAATTATATTTATGAATTTTACGTAGGTAGGTTTTTGTGGTGCTACTTTAAAACCGGTTGAAAGCTTTACGAATAATGATAAATCGAAAAGGGCAGTTTCTTCCACCTTTACGTTTTTTGTTTTTGATAAAATCAGCCATCTTCATCGTCAGCCTATTCTACACTAGTTCGCTGTTTAACAAAGGCATCCCCTAATAAGCGGCATAGCATAGCACCCTTCAGCTTGCTGTATCCAACAACTACCTACTGTATTTTGCTGGTCATCATAATCTGGTCGGAGGGCGTCCTAAACTACATTAGCCGAGTCGTGGTCTCAGCTCAAGAACTCATTTACCCCAGCTGTTGTCAGTTCTTTGAGATATGGCCGGTCCACTGCCACTTCAGCTTGCTAATTCTTTTGGTGTCTGTCGGATATTTAGCTACAAATCCTGTAGTTCTCTCCATAGCTCGCTGAGCGACCTTGAACTGATGGATCAGCCCTACCGTGACTGTCCACGTCTCAGCTCCGTAAGTCATTACGGGTAGGATGCACTGATTGCCACTGAGGAGTCACGTATAGGCAGGCATTAAAAATGAGTTTTGTTAAAGCTCAAATGATGCGAGATCTATTCATCCTATAAAATGTAAGAACCTAACTAATATCTTTATTATCAGCCCGTACCTATAAGTCCACTGCAGAACATGCCTATGTCCTCCCCAAAAGACGCCATGAATAGTGGTCCTGAGATGCTACCATCTATCGATCCATTATCCCTGCAACCACTACAATGTCGTCGTTCCATCGAGTGGAAAGTCTTTCACACTACGATTCAGGTTGCATCGCCACATCCACTGGAGAACCTTTACTCCCAAAGGTTATCGATTCTGCATACCATGTGACTTGAGAATCGCCACTTCAGCCTGCTAATTCTCAGAGCTGTGTAGTTTGCTTTGGTTCTTCTACGTACATATTTCTACCTCTAGTCAATTTTGTCCACAATTAGGTTACAAAGTATTCTAAACAAGACAATTATGATACAAATACCATAGAATTTAGCTCCGTCAATGGCTAATACACAGCAATATAGTTATTAATATGACTTAACCGACAGTCACTAGCAAGTAAACGTGTATTTATTAGCGGCCTTGCGTTCGCTGTGCGTTTTGTAATATTTTAGTTTAATATCTATGGACGTGCAAATATTTTGAACTGTTCAATTACCAAATTACAAGGACGTCGATGGTAGGTATATGAAAATAACTTACGACTTTATGTACTGAGCAACTTTAGTTGAAGAAACTGTCAAGTTGATTTTATTATTGGTACAAACTACATCATAAGCTGTTTATTTGTACATACATATGTAGCTAGATGCAACTCGCAACTAGCGAGTTACCCCAATAGGTTGCGCAATAGATGTCTTAAATAAAATGAGGATTTCAATGCTTTTGCTGAGCTATTAAATACTTCTTGTGCCCACGACGAACACGTCGCACTTTTTTTTCTTGTGTTACATCTCACGCCCCTTAGAGTTGCACCGCAGACTGAAACCCTTCATGTAAAATAGTATCCAAATTCTGAATATACATTCTTACTCGACAATATACGAACTTTCTCAAATAAAACTCATGCTGCAGAAATGCAGCTTTGCAGAATTTGGTACCTACTCTAGCTAATTTTATCATTTTGATTAAGTTAGACAGGAGGAATGGAGGAAAGGCGATTGGTTAAACCTACCTAATTCTAATTCTAAGTGGGAACTAGGATCTACCTTTACATCTCATGGGAGTGTATTGTGCATTATCCCCAATGTCTACCTAGCATGGAGACGGGCTTTAGCTCAGCAGTGAGAACAAACGGCCTGATGACAATGATGAAGGATTCGCCGTGGAACTAAAATTGTAATATGCCTACCTGTTCTAATCATCTTAGTGCCAAATGATTGATGACTGTAATTATGTAAGTGAATTGATTTTCTTGTTTGGTGCTTCATCTTTTGAATTTGTTGTTGGTGATCTATTGTAAAGAATTAAGTATTTGATCATTGTTGGTGTCCTTGCTTTGGTCACAACCACAGCATGTGGCAATAATAATGTAGCCAGCTTTATAAGTCGGTTCTCTATGAGATAATTTTTAGATTTTTCTGATGTGATGCCTCAACGTCAAACGGGATTCACGATTGATACGATTTTTTTGGAACCTAGTAACATAGTTGTTCATCTCATCATCATCAGCATATATTAGTCCACTGCTGGACATAGGCCTACCCTAATGAGCGCCATAGTTGTTAAGGTTCATTATTTATGCACGATGAAATTTTTGCTTATTTAACAAAGTCAGTGAAGACCTACGGATCAGAGACGTGGTCGCTAACTATGGGTCTCGTTCATAAGCTCAGAGTCCCGTAACGGAGAGAGCATGCTTGGAGTTTCGCTGTGTGATAGAATTCAGAATACGGAAATCCGTAGAGAACCTAAAGTCCCTGACATAGCTCTCAGAACTAGTAAGCTGAAGCGGCAGTGGAAGGTCATATAGCTTGCAGAACTGATAACCGCTGGGGAGTTAAGGTTATCGAGCTGGGACCGCGATACAACATGAAACGGAGTGTTGGGAGACCATCCACTCGATGGACCGACGACAACGTAGCAGTAGCAAGAGGTCGATGGATCGAGGCGGTTCAATACCCCTCTTTGAGGCGTTGTATAGGGGAGGTTTATGTCCAGCAGTGGACGTGTATGGGCTAATATGATAACAAAGTCTTGATGAAAAAATCTAAGGGAAATCTCAAGATTTTGATATTGTGACATGAAGAAAGAAGTGACTGCAGAGATTATGACAAATAGAAGTGTATGAAGGAAGAAGACCTGCTGTGCTAACATCATACTATGAGCGAACAAATGGGCAAGAGAATGATAATTCGGTAATAATCATATATATTTACTTACACTCTTAAAAATACAATTAAATATTACAAAATATGTGACAATTGGCGGTCTTCCGTTTTCATCGGTCAAGAGCGACCTCTTCCAGACAACCGTGATTGGAAAAGATCATTGGATTGAACATGGGGATCTGTGTGCATTATTAATTTAGCAAGCAAAGCCACGTCTATGAGCTAGTCATCTAAATCAGTTAAGCCCCAGTATGCAGGATTCAAGTCGTTAGAGGATGATCTGCAATCATTAAGCTGATGATATTTCATTAGTTCTTCTTTTGCTTGCCTAATGAAATGATTAAAGGATGTTCATCATGAGCGAATAGCTATCTATTTACAGTACTTAGTTTTAATTTATGAATAACTAGGTTTAGATCTTTATGTGTGCAAAATTTCCCTCCTTCCACTTAGATCCACAGTCTTGATCCACATGTAGATCCGAGGATACTTTTTTTTCCTCTTCAATCCACCTATGAGGGGATCTAAAATTACAATTTTTTTTCTGTTCCACTTGAATCCACAATGAAGAGCCATTCAGGAGTTTGGTGTTATTCGATCATATGTCTCCACAAAGAGTCAAACTTTCGTTTTTATAATATAGGTAAGATAGGGTCGACAAAGTGGCATGTGAATTGAGGTTATCGATAGTTTTGATCGATTTATGTGACAGACAAGCGATGTCATTTCGACAAAGTAAATGAAAATTATGTATGAACATTTGTGAGTGTAAGTGCATAGAAAACATAAAATGCATTTAATAAATTGTTAATAAAACGGCTCGTTTAATTTTATCGTATAAAAAAAGCGTAAAAACTCGATTTACGACGTGACAAACACGGCGCTCTTTAACAATACGGCGGGCCTTAAATATCCAAAATGGCCGTTAACGTCGTACGTTCGAATGTTTACCTTATTAAGGCGTAGCTCTAGTACTTGTTTAATTCACATAAATAACGTATTAAAAAGAGTCAAATTTTCATTAAAAGGCAGCATGAGTCAACTGGTACGGGCGGTTTATTGACAGGTTTAGTGGCGAGGAGATCGCCACACACGAGCCGGTCGCGGATTCAATTTAAAAAGTGGAATGAGATAAAAATAAATAAGTTCAGAGAGACACTTATGTTTAGAGGCGGTCGTAAAGATAGGGTTAACTGCCACAGTATCGCGGGACAAACATACCATAAACTGACCGGTTATAGTGGACGATAGTGACGTGCTTTATCGATACTAGACCTTTTTTTTTTTTTTTTTTTTTTTTTTTTTTTATTATCCTGAGGGAAATGCGCACGCATATCGCACTGCCACGGGGAGACAGTGCGAACGCACTGGATTTGCATTGGGAAAGAGTATTCCCGTATTTAATTGGCTTAGGTTTGTCAAATTAGACATATCTTTTAGTTTAAGTACATGTATATTTATTGATTGTAAGAATTAATTTATTTAAATTATTTAGGTTTTACTGTCGTGTTATGTCATAAATTCGATTTGAACGAGGATAAGGAAGAAGAACCGTTAAACTATGATTACGAACTTTTCCGGTTAAGGGGTGTAAAATTTCACAAAAGAAAATTTATTTTATCACGAACATTTTAATTTCGATACAAAATTATTCCGGCTTTTGTTGTTTTGCTTTATTAATTCATATTGGAAAATGGGAATCTCAAACAACATCGACAATAATTAACTTAATATATCGACAAACACCCCTATTGTAAGGTGTCAACTGCAATCACTATTGTGGCTCGGACGCGAGCATTTAACTCAAAAGAAGCGACCTCTGGTAGGACTTTGTCATCATAACACCTTTTATGATCGCCGTGTAAGGTACCCCGGCCACCTTACAATTGTACTTCGACAAGGTTGCATTACAATCAGCGGGAGGTCCAACTGTTAATAAAGTGGATTTGTCGACATCAAAATAACACTTTATGGTCAAGACACTAATGCGGTTTATCGGAACACACTCAAAGCGGGTTCATTTGGTGAGGTTAAGGTGAGATTATACAAGGTGTAGCCAAATTAATACCGAACCTTTCCATGTGACACTTCACTGAACCCAGAAATAAACTCTTTGAGTAACCGTTAGAGTCATTCTCAAAAAACTTAAATTAAATTAATAAAATGTTCACGATATTTTAATAATGCTGGACAATTCACACAAAATAATGTTATATATATACATAATACAATATATTAGACAGATGTTGATTTTATTAGGTATAGAAAATACCCAAAACACTTGGAGCAAAAATTTGCAGATCGTACAAACATAAATCTTTGGGGTAGGAATCGAACCCGCCACCTTGGGCACCGCAGGCGGACTTTAGCCTAAATATGAAAGTAAAGTCCGCCGCGCAACATCGGTCGTCAAAAGAGGTGTCAATAATTATGGGAATTTTAAACCGATATTATTTCATATTTTCCTACATTTTAAGTATTTAAGAAAATATAATAAATACCAATACGCATTTGGATTCACGTTGTAGCTATTTATATTTAGTTGATACAAGTTGTAAAACTTTGGGAAGTTATGGAAGTGACGCCGTGCTTTATGTAAATCAGATGCGCCTGAGTCGATTCGGAATCAATAAATTTTACTCAATAGATAAGATGCTTAAAAGATTTCACTAGCTACTTAAACTTTATGATGATATAGATTTTATTAGAAAAGAAAAGACCGATGTTTATACTACGACAAATTAACTATAAAGGTATTTTTTTTTATTATTAGAACAAACTAGCCGCTTTAAAGTTCGATCAGTTATGCACTCTTAACGCATTCACTGCTCAGCCCTTTAAGCGCTACAGAAACCATTTGCGTCTTGGGTAATGTAAGTGTTAGTGTAAAGCATTGACTGTCCAGCGTTCACAAAGGGCTGCGGAGGTATATAATGCGTCTTGAGCCATTAGTACCTAAGTGTTGAATAATAGTTGGTAAGTTTGAAAAAATCTCAAGATTTTCATCATAATTCAAAATGAGGTTAGTAAACAAGTTATTATTTCTCAATATTTGATATTAGACATCAATTCATTTCTTATCGACAAATTCTGAGACATTTTGTGCTCTGATAAAATTGAGGTCGTGACCCCACTGGCGCCATCTACATTGTATCGATAAAAATATCGACCATGTTCACTTCACTAATTAAAATAAAGCACGGAAAATGTTAAATGCCTACAGGATGTTGTTCTATTTTTGAATGGTTGCTTCCTTTGAAGAACCGACTTTGTAGGTTCACCAATAACTTTTAGTTTTCATAAAAAAAATTGTACACACTACCCTTATCTATTTGATGAAATAAAGTAATTTACAATGAAATAAAATTAATAAATAATGCCGGAAAATCCACACAGCAACTTCTAGCCTCAATAAATACCGGCTTCAAACGGTATTTAGTTGATGTTGGTTTTTCAAAAAGACTACCTAGTTATACTGTGCATTTAAAACGTCCTGAGAAGATACTATCAAAAACCAGTCCTTTTGGGTTATAATCCCCAAAAACTGAAAACAAGCCGAAATTTTCGCGATTTTTTCTATTTTGAACAAAGTTGCGTTCGGCGGTCCAAATCACAGACTTGGGTTATTCATTGTGTCAACATCAAAAAAGTAACAAATCAGGACTACCTAATTTCACGCAAATTCCAGCTCTCAGGTGACAAGGTTACGGGACTACATAGAAGAAAGCCTGATTTTTATATAAATTATTACAATGTAAAGTATTTCTACATAGCAGAGTTATTCGGTTAGACGACCTCTGTGGCGCGGTGGGCGAAGGTCTGCCTGCGACGCAGGAGGTTGCGGGTTCAATTCTCGCCTCGGGACAAATGTTTGTACGATCTGCAGGCATTTGCGGCATTTGTTTCAGGTGTTCTGGTCGTTTCCTATGTAAAATAAAAAATATCTATCTATGTTATTGTATTGTATTATATTTTATACTAGTTATCTAGTACCCATAACACAAGCTCTGCTTAGCTTGGGGTTAGATAATGCTGTGTGAATTGTCTAACATTATTTATTTACTTATTCGATTATCTGCGAGTACTATATAGTGCCTATACCTAACTTTTTCAGGCACCAAGCACCGACAAAGCCATTCAATTATCAATTCCATGAAATTGTTAAGAAACAAGGAAAAATAAGATCTTATTAAGACTTTTTCAAAACGAGACAAACGTAATAAAATCTATATTATTAATAATTTAGAATGCAGACGCACTTTGCGTTTTTACAGTACATAGGTTACCAAGCAGCAAGGTTAGTTGCAAGCTTCGATATGATCAATTCCTTAACATAGTTAAAATTGTAAAAGCAAGGAAAATACTATGCGTAATTTTTTCTATTATCAAAACCATAACAAAATAAAATCCAATAGAATTCAGAACAGATTCACACCACCCAGCATATTTAAAAATAGAAGGCAGGTACAAGTTTATTTCATACATAGGTATAATCAATACCACGAAATTGTAAAAAGAAATTATTTAATGTTTAAACTAATATTTATTTTCAACACAATCAAAACGGTCTCTTTCTTTTAAAAAATTAAACAAGAATAAAGATAGCCTTTTGTTTTGTTAAATTTCCAAGAACATTGTTAAACTTTATAAAATTAACAAAATACCACCTGGTACTACTATATAAAGCAACCTGCAGGTTAGGTTAACCCGTCACGGGTCAAGGCTGCGGTCTGAGAGGCCAGCCGTAATGATGCGCTAACTTATGTCACTTCTGACATAATGATGTCAATGTACTGAGATCTTTTTATCCTGTGCAAGTGTTCTTCGAAAATATTATCAAAAATATAATCAGATTTTATTTGTATTGAAGTTTTTGACTAAAAATAATAAATTTTGATGAAATTTTTGAAAACTTCTGGATTCTGGACGATATTTGTAAGTCCATTGTCTATTCCGACGGTCAAATGTTAAACTTTTTGTTAAACTGCCGTCTGTGAAACCAATTAAACTTATCAAAAAAAAACCGTTAAAAGAATGATAAGTTTAGTGTAATCTCATTAACACTTTTAAGCAGCATAGGGTTTTATGGTTATGGTTATAAGATTAAATGGATTGATCAAGACAGCACAATGAACTAAGCATTCATGGATCATTAGAATTCGTGTTATCTGTTTATAATGATGCATGAACTAAGTCGGTAGTTTTTAAAGTGTTTTGATTTCTTTTCAATCTTCACCAAGCAAATTTGCTTTAGGGTCTCTAAGACCGGTTAGTGAAACAAGTGAAAAGTGCACTTTAAAAATTCAAGTGAGCAAAATTATTTCTTTGACGTTTTTTTAAGTGTTTAAAATAAAATCAACCTAGGTATACTAATCATTTAGTTAGAGAACCTGATGTTATTCTGAAGTACAAATATTAAACCGTCAATAATTTTGTTGGTTTTCGTGCGAAAAATTCGTAAAAATATGCTTCTCATAATATACAAAATGATCCATTTACCCCTAAGGGTTAAGTTAAATATATAAATTTACGCAATAATTTTTATTCGTTTAGGAACCTACATACCTACAATTTTATCTTTAAATAATACCAATTAATCTGACACCGACGCACAAAGGAGCGTAACTCAGAAAACAACAATTTCTGCGAATTTGCATAAAAGTAACCCCCTTATCTGTAGAAGCAGGCAGTTTATGAAAACTTCGTCTAATTGCATTCTGATTAGAAAACCGGGGGGTTATTGAAATTTTGGGGGTCAAAGGGGAAGATTGTGGTGATGACTTTGAATTTAATAAATATAATTAATTTACACTTAACCTGAATTTAGTCGCATAATTTCAGAAACAAGTAAAGTTTTAAACCATCTTATAAGAATATATCGGTTGGTTATATTTTATTATAATCCTATTCTCCGCAGTAGTTTAACTCTTTGGTTTTTATCCTTGGTTTTTATCATTCATTGATTGTCTAAGTTCAAATAAAAAATCTAAAAGCTTACATAAATGCGTGTTAATTTTTTTAAACATGCCAGTATTTTTTCTAAGATAAACATTACCCATAATTACGTTTGAATCCTCATAAAACAATAATCACTCCAATTTTTCCCCTGTACCTCTACTACTCTGAGATTCGAACCCGCACCACTGACCTACAAACCGTAATCACCCCAAATCGATGCAATCACACAACACTTTCACTGCACAATACATACCTTCGCATGTGAACTGGCCATAATGCTTCCCCGAGGACTTGTCTCCGCAGACCACGCATTCCACGTTCTGGCCCTTGTCCGTGGCCGAGGAGCCAGACTGCGTGGAAGCCGCCTGACTCGCGGGAGTCGACGGCAGCAGGTCGTCTTCCCGCCAACTGCCGCGGAAACCCAACTCCAAAGGCGGGAGGTCGGAGCCTCTCGGAGGGCATAGCCCCGGGCCGCCGACCCCGCCGTATACTAGCGCTCCGTGCGTGATGATGCCGGTTGTGGTCACAGGGCAGAAGCGGCGCGGTGCGCTGTGTGTCAAGGGTCGCGGTTCGGTCGCGACTGAGCTCGGGTCGAGCCAGGCCGCGGCGCGCCGCCATTGGCCCGGTGCCCCAGGGGCAGGGAGCGAAGGCCCCGCCACCTCGACACCGGCCCCCTCCCCGCGAGGGGGGAATCTTTCAGTGCCCGAGTACAGTTCGCAAACAAGAATGGGCGGTTTTTGTTTACTTTTCTATTGTTAGGCTGCTACTGATTTCTTTCTCAAACTTACTTTGATGATAAAGACGCTAAACTTATGGTTCAAATTCCCTTATTCGCATCTAGTTTTGTTTTCTACCGATTCCATTATTGATTTCTACTCCAAAATTATAAATTGTATAATAAAGATTAAGCTGACGATCCAATGCTCAATAAATACTCTATCCAAGAGCTTTACATGTTTTCAACGTAAGAGCAGTATTGCGAAATTTCAGCGCTGTTTTTCGCTCGGTACCTGAAAATCCTACTTTGTATCAACTTTGCCACCGCCTCCATATTTCTGCGCGGCTGATAGGAACTCTATATCTATACATCTACGTAATAAAGTATCTAACTACCTCTCACAATAACGGATGCTTTTCAGGAGCTTATTTAAATATGAAATATCTTTGCAGATAGTAAATAGCTATTTTCGTGTGGTTTATGCGTCTTAGCCGAGATTTCAACATGCGAGAGGTCAGACATTGATAACCCCACTTCAATGACAAATATGAGCAACTTTATTAGTTCAATAGTGATATGAATAGGTATTTTAGCAGTCTTGATAGGCACCTATGTTACTTATTTGAGTTATCTTATCTTGTGTGGATTCAGCATTTGTTTAAAGAAATAATAGACTTTTGATCACTACAAACTCTGTGACCAAAGTTTTACCGACTAACTAAAAGTATTTGAAGACAAACAACAGGTACCTACTCAATCATTGATCAAAGACTTTGACCTAAAAACCGAGGGTAAATAAAGACAAAATGATCTTAATGATCAATTTAGTCCAATCAACAATCAATCATAATAAACCAAACTCATTATTCATCGATAAGCAAATACTGTACAATTGGTATAATTCAGCATTGATGTAGATCGATCTAGATCATCGGTAGGCGGCGCACGCGCAGGGGCGTGGCCTCGACGCGGTAGGGGGGCGCCACTCCGGGGCACTTGTCAACGTGACGTCGAAGAGAGCTGACGTGTGACGCAAGCTAATTGGAAATTCGATGATACGTCAGAAATTGAATTTAATTTGTGAACGGTACTTGCTAGGCTAGACTTTTCTATTGATAGTTCATTAATCTTTTGATTCGTTGAAATCTAAAGAAATGCCTTTTACTTTAACATCGTTTGGTTTAGGTATAATAGGCATACGATTACTTTCTTCTATAAATTAAGTGCTTACCTAGTCTTATAAGAATTTATATTTCAGTATTCCACCAGTCAATGTAACAATATCATATAGGTACCTTTGATGTCGTGTTTGTTTAGCAACACTTCGAGATTATCTATCTACATAAAACGGCTATCATTACTTTAAATAGCTATAGCCCTACCAACCATCATAATTCATAATTTCCATTTCAGTAACGCACCAACTCAGTTTACAGGAATAATTGTTGCAGTTCTCGGAAATAAATCTCTTTTTAGCAAAATCAAAGTTATGTTGTTTTGATGTTATGTCGACGACTTTCTTGATGAATGAGTTAGTTAGCTGTTATTTTTATCAATTTCTAATAGTTTGATAAAAATAACAGTTTATTTAATTTAAAAACAAAGTAGGTATTGAACGTTGCAAGAGTGTAAGAGAAGCACTTTTGTGTCACTCTTAAAAGTACTTTTGCTACTTTTCTGTTAGAAATCTCAAACTGAGACGAATCAGGAACGCTTTCAGCATAAAATTTGAGATTCTCGTCTGATCCCAATTTATTGGGACCAATGTTGGACGAGTCAGGAATAACTTTAAAATATTATCTCTTTATCCTTTTTGGAGAAAGAATTTCTCAGATTCACGTGGGACATCATTGGCTATCTAACCCGTAGTTAATTATTTGTTCTAGCACCGTCTTCGATTCTGGAGTCTAAAATATAAAATACACACAATATTATTTATCAATAACTACAACTAGATGTAAAGATACTGCTGAAACATACACGACCTTAATCTTTGTAAGAATTCTCTATCAGAAAACCTTACTAAGAGGCTTTTGTTAAGAATCTAGGATAGGTAATTAGGTATGCAGATTTCATAGTAAAGGCTAGACTAAATACGTTTCTACTCGAGTTCTAACATGTAGAGCTGTTTAATGATAGCCTAGCTTCTATTTACATGTACATATGTTTTTTGGGTGTAGTTTTGTACCCTAGACAAGTAGACAGTGAGCATTTTGTTGTAAACTGTACGCGACTATCAACCTTTACATAAATTAATGACTTAGGTACTCCCGAATACTTAAATGCAACTCAGCCATAACCACATCTATAGCTAAGATCTTTTAACAGTTAAGTTTAATATTAGTTTATTCTCAAAAAGACAAATTCTCGTTTAGTAGTAGACTCATTTAATATGTTCACTTAATAAGAAGGGAATCATAATTTTTGATATGCTGAGCAAATTTAAATTTGAACGCATTAAATGAGCTTACACTTTTAATTTCGTAGGATAAATTACCTACTGTAAAGCTGAGCGCTTTAATAGTTTTTAATAAAAATCTGTCAAAAAACCATCCCTTGAGACGTGCTTACAAAACCTGAATTGCGTTTGACTATTCGATATTAATTAATGTCTAAAAACGAATCTCTTCCAGAAAACCATAGACCGTACAGAAGTTTTCCTTTTCTTCCATCCAAGGTATCCAGAGGCTGAGGCTGTCACCCCGAGGTGAGCGGGGGTGAGCGCGGGTGGAAGGTGGTAGGGCGGGTCAAAGGTCGCGCCGCCCCGTCCCGCCCAGACGAGCTACCCTTAGTATTGTTACCTCATCTGTGTTCTAGGATGGATCTTGAGAGAAAATCCAAATCCAAATATCTATTTCCTTATACCTATTGAGAAGTTACTTTGAAGATTTAATCTCAGACAAGCTACCATCATCAGCCTATATTAGTCCATTGCTGGACATAGACCTCCCCTAATCTAAGCGAAGCTACCCTAATGTATGATTTAGGTTTATGGATGGGTCTTAAGAGACTGTATCCAGAAATCTATTTTCTTAGATTAGCATCCGAGTACACATATTTATATCAGTGTTCTAAGATAGTTTTCGGGAATTCAGACCAAGAAGAAGTACTCGTATATTTAGACCATAAGAGAAGTGTAAGCTAGCCTCTCTTTAACATTACCTGACCTGTATTCTAGAATGGTTCATAAGAAACATTATGGGTTACTGTAAAATACAAATCCCAGACATCAAAATTACTTCTCTTATAATTTTTCCGTCTACATTACAGAATATGCTTCAGGTATTTGCAATCAGTGCGTCCTACCCGTCATGACCTACGGAGCTGAGACGTGGACACTCACGGTAGGGCTGGTCCACCAGTTTAAAGTCGCCCAGCGAGGAAGCTATGCTTTGGGTATCTCTGAAGGACAGGATTCGTAACGAATACATCCGACAGAGAACTAAGGTTATCGACATAGCTCAAAGGATTAGCAAGCTGAAGTGGCAGTGGGCTGGCCATATCTCGAGAAGAACCGACAACCGCTGGGGCAAACGTAGTGTAGGACGCCCTCCGACCATGTGGGATGACGATTTGCGAAAGTCTGCTGGCAGATACTGGATGCGGCAAGCTGAAGACAGGGTGCTACCGCTCATTAGGAGAGGCCTATGTCCAGCAGTGGACAAATATAGGCTGAGGATGATGATGATTTGCAATATTAAATTTAAGAAAATACTTCTGGCAAGTCTATTGTATTCGGTCGGAAGAGTGAAGTGTTTCAAGAAGCATTAGATACCTAATTTCATACAGAACTAGGAAATTACTAGAGAGGGACTGTATCCAGAAGCATGTGGTTTTATATCAGAAAATAGATGTAATAATTTTTTTTTTCAGAAACGTAGGACTAATTGGATTACAATAGTCAATTGACTTTTAATCTTAAGGTCCGCAATAATACATTTGCCTGAACTAGGTTAGATAAACCTGTATTTCAGGCAGTATGTGTTTAAAACGCCTTTAGCCTGTAATTTCCGTTAATGTATCCAACATTATTCCTAACTATACATAGGTATAACTACAGTTAACTGTATTGTCATTCTAATTGCAGAAAAATATGAGCTTAACTAAACTAAGCTACATTTATGAATTTTATTTTTTCTACGTGAAGGGCTCGATCTATAAAACAGAGATATAACAGAGTTATTTGAACCGCCATTTTAATCATCAACGAATCCAACTGTATTTTATGTTTTTTTTAAAGAAAATACTACGCTTAAAAGTCTTTTTTTTTAATCAGTGTTACGTTTGACCACAATCTCACCTGATGGAAAGTGAAGATGTGGCCGACAATGTATTACAAAAGTCTATAAGATACTTATTCACTCTTGTCTTGAAGATACCCGAGGTTGTATTTAACCAATTGATAAATTGGTTGATTGATTGAAATAATAATAAATAATAATAATAATGCTGGACGAATCACACAGCATTATCTAGCCCCAAGCTAAGCAGAGCTTGTGTTATGGGTACTAGATAACTGATATACATAATATAACACAATACATAGATAGATATTTTTTATTATACATAGAAAACGACCACCCTGAACAAATCTCTGCAGATCGTACACACATTTGTCCCGAGGCGGGAATCGAACCCGCAACCTCCTGCGTTGCAGCCGTTGCAGGCAGACCTTCGCCCACCGCGCCACAGAGGTCGCTAAAATTAACGATTGAGTCTAAACTCTATGTATTGTATTTAAGTATAAATAATAATTCACACAACGGATTCATTTTTACAGGATCGTTTTGCTCCAACTCGAAAAGTAACAACTAACAGGCTAAAGGTTTCTTCGTCGCTTCTTTACTTTAGTCTACATACCGAAGCAACCGAAATCAAAAATATCACTCTATTTCCGTGTCAATGTTTTATTTTAAGAATTTGACCTTTTCTAAGTGTACATTTTTGTATTTATGGAAATAAAGACTGTAGATTTTTGATTTTGATTCGATTTTGGAATCAATAGTTTGCTGTATCCGAAATACTGTCGGGCCCTCTGCTACAATAAGCATTATTATTTTATTATTATATTCAGATCTCAAGCGGCAGTGACTGTTCGATAACCTGAGTCTGTTTAGTGTTTGTTATTGCAATTCACAGCCACTTTACAGTTCCATTACAAAATCTATTCCTAAATACCCACACAGCCTCTCCCACAATAGTTTTTCTCCATCCAGCACCTACAGAAGTTATCTCGCATCGATCGACGGTGTCTGTGTGTCGTCTGCCCCCCCACCCCCACCCACTTGGGCTGAGTAATTGGGAGCAGGTAGGTACTTTGGCTTTCGCAGCTTTTTTCTTCCTTTGACTGGGTTGAAAAGGCTATTTTAACGGTTTTGTGGGGGCTTTCAGATCTATATAGAGCGCTTCCATGTGTTGACCGAGTTATAGCGAGCGTTGACTTGCTTATTGAGGAAGACAAGAGCTTGACATTTGAAAGTACTTTTAGCATTCAAAGTACCAGGCGAGCATACGTTGTAAGAAGTCACATAGAGATGATTGGAGAAAGTATGTACCTACTACCTTCACGTTTATGCTACCCTAGTGCATAACTAAATACATCTTGAAAATTATACTAGGACAGCACTATGGTGGTAGGGATTCGTTCCAGCCACCAGGTCCACCAAGGGTTCTACCACCAGGGGTAGGCTTGGTGGAATCCTTTGCGTCCTATGAGCGTAGATACAAAGTCTAACCCAAAGACGTCAATCTAGGTAAAACCACACTCACTCAACAGTTCTATTGATTTCGAAGATAAAAACAAATCTATGTATGTGTGAGTATGACAAACATAATTACAAATTCAGTGCTTTCACGCATAGAACCCATACGAATAGGAAAATAAGACGTATTTATCGCATTTTTTGGCTACACTTCATTTGGGTCTACTTTCGTGACGACCTCTGTGGCGCGGTGGGCGAAGGTCCGCCTGCGACGCAAGAGGTTGCGGGTTCGATTCCCTATTGGGACAAATATTTGTACGATCTGCAGGTATTTGTTCCGGGTGTTCTGGTCGTTATCTATGTATAGTAAAAAAAAACTGTGTAATGTATTGATTTATGTACTCGTATATCAGTTATCTAGTACCCATAACACAAGCTCTGCTTAGCTTGGGGCTAGATAATGCTGTGTGAATTGTCCAGCACTATTTATTTATATTCATCTAAGCCTTTTTCGTGGAAGATATCAATGGTTCTCGATTACGTTAATAAAATTTTGGAACTAAGTTCCTTATCGCGCGTTGTGAAAGGGAAAAAAATTCTCACGAAAAGTTGTAACGACACTTTTTGCTATAGTAAGCTATTGTAAGCCGTGCGGCGTGCGCATGTTTCTCTGTCTGTCTGTCTCTCTCTCTCTCTCTCTTATAGAAAGGAACTTCATTCCATCCAGGTGTCCCTTGACACCTCTCAACTTTTTTGTGTATAAACTACGACTAAGGCCTAATATGGAAGTAACCAATATTTTCATTGTAGGTATAGAGTGTTATTAAAAGATGAACAAAGCACAAAAGAGTGTCACATATTGTCCAATCTATCAATTGTCGAGTCGAGCTTGAGTCATTGCCTTTTGGCTTCGACGCGAACTCAACCACTGGAATGTACTTACCGACAGCAGAAAAGGACAATATTTTATTAATCATTACTTACCGTTTTTACTAAAATCATTTTACAGTAAACAAACAGAATATCATTTATGTAGAAAATAGCCTTTAGTTTGGGATGCTACGTGTGTAGATACCCTAGCACCTTCTCATCTTGCAGGGACATCAGTAAGGGCAGGCTCCGCAGCAACACCAGCGGAGTTCCTCAAACGGCGAAAATACGCTAGTCTTGACAGAGGTTACCTATTTGAGCCGTTTGGGGTGGAAACCCTAGGTCCTTGGGGTCCTGGGGCACACGTTATCTATAAAGATCTTACAAAACTACTAATAGAGTCCACAGGTGATCGGAATGCTGGTTTTTATTTCGGTCAACGAATTAGCATTGTCATTCAACGTGGCAATGCTGCCAGCATTCTGGGCACTCTGCCTTCTGGTGACGGCTTAGATTTTTAGTAAATAGATGTAAGTGTAAATATTAGTTGTAATTATTTTTTGCTGTTAAATAAATAAACTTCTCTGAAGAAAATTACAATAACAGAATAAATATATTTTCTATTGTATGCAGTTAAACATTTAATATCTTTCAAGAAACCCTTGAAAACGACTTCTTAAGACGTACCTATCCGCGTTTTTCACTATTAATATTATTATTTATGTTACCTGTTACCTATTCGAGCCGTTTGGGGTGGAAACCCTAGGTCCTTGGGGTCCTGGGGCACAAGCAATATATAAAGATCTTACAAAACTCCTAATAGAGTTCACAGGAATCCGTTCATTGTTTCCGATCACGAAATGCTGACTATTATTTCGGTCAACGAATTAGCATTGCTATTCAACGTGGCAACGCTGCCAGTATTCTGGGCGCTCTGCCTTCTGGTGACAAATATTTTTATAAATACTTTAGTCTAATTTCGGCCTCCAGCTTTGTATGCCTAATTTCTATGGAAACGTTCAATGGTCATTGATTTATTTTATCCCATGAGAACTGCCCTTATAAAATTAATTATAATCGAATATGGCTTTCGAGTTACGACGAATAAGGTGTCTGAAAACTTGGCAGGACGCAGGAGGTTGCGGGTTCGATTCCTACCTACAAATATTTGTACGATCTGTAAATATTTGTTTCGGGTGTAATGGGTATTTTCTATGAGTAATAAAATATATATCTCTGTAATATAATCTAAGTATCTCAGCCATCTAAACCCATAACACAAGCTCTGCTTAGCTTATGGCTAGATGATGCTGTGTGAATTGTCCAGCATTACTTATTTAAAACTGACGTTCCGTTGCACTGTTTATTTTTCATTCTATTTAATGTAGGTACTAAAACCTACACGACAATAATCTCTTAGGTACTTATTTTGCACACATCGTGCGAACACTCGTGCTAACAAGCCAAATATAGCAATCGTTTAGCTTAAAATATGCGCTTAGTACTGAATAAATCAATCACAAACCATCACAGTTTAGAACAAGATCGATTTGTTAATAAAAACAAAATGGCCGACGTCGCCGCTAAATCACTCAGAGTTTATTTGCCTTTTTGCGGGTACTTTCATGTTTATTTGTATTTTCAGTATTTATCCCTTTGTAGGTGCTTTGCTGGGTAATTTGGGATGTCTGAGTATTCTGAATGGGCTTTTTTAGTACTTTGGTATCGATAAATCTTTTGGCTTTTGGTAACCCTGCCTAGAAACAATAAAGAAAGAAAACGTTGGTACAGCAAGAACCCAATACAGAAATTTGGAAGCTATTAGGTAGCTACCATAGATAATATAATTATGTTATTTGATTTTTAGCAAGTAGTTACCTCCTATGTATCATGGTTTTATTACCTATTCCTCGAAATAATCATAATGTAATAAGGTCTGCTACAGGCTACAGCTAACAAAAACTAAACGGTTGCTCTGTCTCGCTTTTATGAAAGCGAAATCCTATGCCTATCCTTTTCACAAAATGGTTCGTATTGCGCCCTCATAAAACAAAACGAGTAGCATTTCTAAAAAATAGGTTAGGTTTAAACCTGATCCCCAGACCCTAGAGATCGGATTCGATTTGGTCTAAGATCTCTTTTTGCACTGAAACCTGCAATCCCTTGCCTAATCGTTCAAACTAAGTGGCGTTCACTGAAAGCTAGAGCTGTTATGTAAACGTGAAAAAGCCGGATATTTTCCATACCGTAAAAAAGCCGGACATAAACATAGTCTTTGTTTATAAAGAAGATCTTGCATGACTCTTTTTCTTTATAACACTAGTCAAATCTAGTCTCAGCGGTCGTGATGTCTTGTTGAGAAGAAAAGTCACCAGAGTTCGCCGCACGATGCTATTTCTCTATACCTATAATTTGAAGTCATCTTATTTGATTATTATGTGGTGCATATTATTATTGTACTAGATTTTGTCAATGTGTACTGAAATAAACTCACTGGTAAAAGATAACACAGTCATGGTTTATGCCCGTAAAAAAATTGAAAAAATACCAACCGGAGTAGGTGCAGTTGAGTGAAAAGCTGCTTTTCACAAGACAGTCTGCCACAAGTCAGTTTTTTGTTCGCCAATTAACTATTCAGTGATCAAAATCTCTTGCCGAATAGTTCTTCTTCTCGCTTAATCTAGGTAAGAGAAGAGATATTGATAAATAATATACACTGTACCTACTGTTAAAGTTTTTCACAAAGCCGGATCTAAGCCGAACAACAGCATCTCAACACTCAACCGCATCAAATGCCACAAATCTGATTACCACCGCACTTTCATCTTTTCAGCTGCTGTTTCGCATCATTTCACCATTGCTGGCCCACAAAGACTCAACTTTAGAGCCCACCAACAAATACAGCAATGTAAGGCGAACCTTCTGATTTGTCAGTTGGAGTTATAATCCTGAAAAGCTCAGCGTTTGCGAGAATATTCCATCGCTACTCCATCGCTGGCTAACTACGATCCGCTTTTCAAATTCGGAAAGAAGTGCAGCGATGGATTCTAAACCTCGTGATGTCCACAATCGAGTTATTGGTCCCGAAAACCTCTCGCTCGGTAGTCAATTAAGTGATCACGTGATCAGGGGTTCTGCACAATTGGCCGCCTGCGAACAAAGGCCCTCGGTGAGCGAGCACGATGACGTTTTATTGGATGATGCTATACAAGTGTAGTGAGAAAGTTTGTTTTAAAGTTGGTATTATGAGATTACGCGAGACTGCGGAATAAGCTGTTTTTGATTGTTCACGTGTATACCTATGCTTGAGCAACATCGTTTTGGAAGTAATTGGAATCGAATGTCACGTCGATATTAAGATAGGAACAGTCTCAGTAATGTATGCTATACATGCCCATATAAGTCTTTCAGAAGCTTATTTTTATATTGAGCTTTTGTAAATGACAATGTACCTATAGCTGGCAGATATTGTGGACGTTATCGTCGATCATACCTAATCTTAAGTAGGTACCTACCAGACTATTTCTTAAGGCACATTTTATTTTAAAATAAAGCCAGCCATCTTTAGGCAGCTGTCATTTCCATTATCAATGCTAAAGATTTAAGTTTCAGTCAGTAGCTATTAATAATGAAGCAAGTAACTCCTTAACAAAATTCTAAAAACTTTCAGCTTTCAAAAATCGAACACCGACCCAAATTTGCCTTCAATTTTTCCCCGTTCAATACTCGCTGAAATCGGCGGTCGCGCGCGACGATGCGTTAAATCGCATCAGCGACTCAGCCGACCGACGGTTGCGCTTCCCTGACCGGATTATACGGATCTTTTGCTACCTCGTCTCTTTGTGCAGATGGAATGCCAAATGAACTTTATTCCTGGGGTTTAAAATACAATTTTGTACTACTTACCTAAATACTTGCGGGTAGCGGATGGCTGTTTCATGTTTTTTCTGTTCTCTTCCTCTAGTACTCTATACTGTTTCAGCTACTGACTGGTGTTACGGGGCGTAATGTAACGTTACATGTTACACAGTAGTGTTCGTGCAGTCAGTACGGGGAGGAAGGCACTTGTGAGCAACAAGATGGATTATTGACGTTTCATGCTTGCGAATGGTAGGTTACATTACGACCTGTTACAACTGTCAGTCTCCAACTAAAGATGTCTTTCTAATATGAAAACTGCACTTAGGCCTAAATGCTATGTTCCTTATGACTTTGAATTAAGGGCTGGATTCCGCAAGACTCTTGTTAAAATTTACAAAGAATCTGTTGCCTCGGTGACCATCACGAATGACATATTCAAGATTATATTGGTTGTTTTTACACATTATTCTCCCATTATGTGTGCGATATGTGTATGTGTGTGTAAAAATGTGTGTACGATCTGCAGACATTTGTTCAGGGTGTTCTGGTCGTTTTCTATATATAATAAAATATATCTATCTATGTATTGTATTATATTATGTATATCAGTTATCTAGTACCCATAACACAAGCTCTGCTTAGCTTGGGGCTAGATAATGCTGTGTGAATTGTCCAGCATTATTTATTATTACTATAGTAATTATAAAAAAGGGAGGTACTACCCTATAAGTACCCCTCCTCAACCACAACCTTAATAGCCTTTTATGGTCCACTGCTGGACGCTGGCCTTAGTACGTATCCATAGATACTAAATAATAATGGCAGGTACTGATTTGTCATTCCATCGAAAAGCTCCAATACACTATCCATCTATAGGTTTAAAAAGGTGTTAAAAAGCTTCGTAATGTCCCGTACGTCCCACCAGCTTCGGCACACTAGTGGGACGAATGGGATTGTAATAGGCTGGATTTAAATTAAAGTCATTTAAAACGGGATATTTACCATGATTCGATTTTTGAGTTTTCCAATATTTCAGTTCTTCCGTGATCATGGCGCATGAAACTGTGCCGAAATATTGGAAAACTCAAAAATCGAATCATGGTAAATATCCCGTTTTAAATGACTTTAATGTTAATAACCATGATAGTTTTAAAAGTTTTATGGATTTAAATTATGTCCCGTTCGTCCCACTAATCGTCATCGATGCGTATTATTGGGAGGATTATCCTATTCCTCCCACCATTACGCATAGGTACTTCAACACCATTAGGTACTTTAGGACGTGACAGCAAATGTCAAAAATGACAGGAAATGTCACTGGAAATGGAAAAGCTTACAGCTCAGTTGAGATTGGTTACCGCATGTTTGCTTGAATGGATCTGGGCAGGGTTGTACCGGTTGTCTCGGAGTTTACCGCGGTCCTCTTTGAGGATGGACATGACTGCCTTCCTACTCTTCAAATATTTGTCTTCAGCTTTCCGTACGTAGAGCTTTTTGATGTTGCTTTTTGTGTGAGTCCTTTTGGTCTGTGGTTTACTCGTACCTTTGTAATTTTAGGTTGTAAATATAAAACTTGCGTGACAAAGATACTATCAAGTTACTATTAGCGCGAAATCTCTGGGGTGAACATGGCTTATAGGTATAATTGAAAATGTCATCAAATGAAAATCAGGTTAATAAAATACAAATGGAATAGAAAGGCAAATAAATAATTAATAAGATTCTTTATGTTCACTTGACATAAATTCAAAAACTTACTTTCATTCGTGAAAGAAGTGTGCAAATTTTTCTGAAGATATGTTTTAATTGTTTTATTTTCTCGAAATTTTTGTGAATATTAAAGTTTTTCGCTGTGACCAAAACCAAGCATTACAACTCGTTCCTGGCCTCCTCCCTCACTACGCTCAAGTATATAAAATCTCGTATTTATAATGGGGTATTTTAGTCTCTTGTATAAATGTACTATTTATTTATTTATAAGGCAATACTACCAATACACTTAATAAAATAAATAAATAATAATAATAAATAATGTTGGACAATTCACACAGCATTATCTAGCCCCAAGCTAAGCAGAGCTTGTGTTATGGGTACTAGATAACTGATATATATAATAATACAATACAATACATAGATAGATATTTTTTTATTATGCATAGAAAACGACCAGAACACCCGGAACAAATACCTGCAGATCGTATACAAATATTTGTCCCAAGGCGGGAATCGAACCCGCAACCTCCTGCGTCGCAGGCGGACCTTCGCCCACCGCGCCACAGAGGTCGTCATTAAAACATTTGCCATAGTAATCATATATTTTTTTGTATGCTTATAACAGGCATGCACAACACTACATAATATACATATATACCTACTATTAAACGTTTCCACCGAAACACGCGTACGAAGCGGCGGGCAGAAACTAGTATTTCATAAAGAGACTCAAGAACGTCGATAATAACTTCCGTTCATACCCGTTATGTCATCGCTCCGATACCGCGTGAGGGTACCTAAGGAATGATAGCTTCTGACCTCCTTATCGGGAGAAATAGGTTGTGTTGGACGCATCGTGATTGAGGAATCGAATCAGCTTCAACTGACATGGGTAGGTTGCCTATTTAGGAACCTACAGAGATTTTCTTGGAGAGAGCTATGCTCGGAGTTTCTCTGAAGGATAGGATTCGTAACAAATACATCCGACAGAGAACTAAGGTTATCGACATAGCTCAAAGGATAAGCAAGCTGAAGTGGCAGTGGGCTGGCCATATCTCGAGAAGAACCGACAACCGCTGGGGTAAACGTGTTCTTGAGACCGCGACTCGGCAAACGTAGTGTAGGACGCCCTCCGACCAGGTGGGATGACGATTTGCGAAAAACTGCTGGCAGATGCTGGATGCGGTAAGCTGAAGACAGGGTGCTATGGCGGTCATTAGGGGAGGCCTATGTCCAGTGGACAAATATAGGCTGATGATGATGATGATAGGAACTTTCTTATGCAAGACAAAATTCCATTAACAGCCTGGAGTTAGGAAGTGGGCGGTATTACACCCCCGTGCTTCGGTCTAAAATTTCAAAATTTCTTTAGTGTATAAAGATAATCTAATAATTTTGGAAATACGTCATTTTAGGTATTAGAAATAAGTTTTTTGGTCCAGATAAATTTAAGACGACCGATGTGGCGCGGTGGGCGAAGGTCTGCATGCGACGCAGAAGGTTGCGGGTTCAATTCTCGCCCCGGGACAAATGTGTGTACGATCTGCAGACATTTGTTTAGGGTGTTCTGATCGTTTTATATATATAATAAAAGATATCTCTCTATGTATTGTATTATACTATGTATATCAGTTATCTAGTACCCATAACACAAGCTCTGCTTAGCTTGAGGCTAGATAATGCTGTGTGAATTGTCCAGCATTATTTTTTTATTTATTTATAAGAAGGACAGGTATCGTGGAATCTATTGTTATTGGCGGAAGGCACAAATTAGCATTGAAATAGAACCTACTACTACTCTAAGGAACCTACACTACCTACCTACTAAGGAAAAGAAGAAGGAACGACAGATATTTAGCTGACAAATTTTTCTTATTCTTACTCTTAAATTTTTTTTTTGTTTGTAATTAACTTACATTCAGAATTGATTCATTCTAAATAAAAAATAATAATTTATGCTTCTTTCTTATTATCTGTAATAAAATTTCACGTCTTTACGATAAAACTGCTTAACCTGTGCCTTCACACAGTTTGTAATATCTCAAAACTACAATACCCTTTCATAGCCTCATCTTTTTCTTATAATTTTGACATTTAACCCTCAACTGGCACGTGGTATAGGGTTACGGAGATTAACGCTATTAGTAACCGTGAGGATGCTGCTTTTTTTGTTACACTGCACCCGTTTAATCGGTTTGGGTTAAAAAACGCACGTGGACAAAAAAACGTGTTTAATTTTTTTTTCAATAATTATTTTTTATAATTAGTAAGGTAGTTTTATTTTATTTCCATTTGCTTGTTCCTAACAAAAAAATATTTTTTATTGAAGGCTGATTTTTATTGCTGTTAAAAGGTTAAAGATACTTTTGAGGATTGACTTAATTATTTTGAAACAAAGAAAGTAAATCAATAAGTTGATCTAACTCGGAATCCAAAGCATGCACCTCTCATCCATATTCAAATTAAATTATGCATTTAGTCGCCACTGTTCAAATGATTGAATTTAAAACAAAGTCACCTAATAAATATTCACGACTTGTTTTGAAATCAAACCCCCGCTCAAAAAACTTACAACAATAAACTCAATCAAGAAAACTCAAAGAATGGTAATAATTTTCAATGAGATTATTTACAAATCCTCGACTTTGACAGGAATCTAAGATCTGGGGCGGATCTGTCAATATTGTCACAAAACATTAAAAATCTGTAAAAAATATAAAAAACGTAAAAAGCTATGAATGTGGCCTAATTTTCGATCTCAATACGCACTTTGTATGTAAGCATCAGGGCGTTATACAAATTAATACAAACTGAAAAAACGACCGTTAGCTTTTAGATTTTTTTCTTATTATTTATGGTGTAAAAATTGGGTTACTTAACGGGAGCGGCCGGGCTATTGTACTCATGTCTTAAGGGATCGCACAAAAAGTTGCACAAATAAAAAAAAGTTGCAAAAAAACTACAAGAGGGCGATAAGTTGTCTTTTTTGGAAAGCAAATAAGCGCGCGTGTTTTATGAATAAGATATTAAAGTATCAGGTTATTAATAGATTAAGTAACTGGAGATTATAAATGATCTTGATCGTCATACATACCAAAATGATTAATCATTTTGATGATTGGTCCTATAAAAATATCAAATCATATTACTGACACAAGTCGAAACATCTCACAAAACATACTAAAAATATTCGTAGCTAAAAAATAACGTTACAGTTTTTTTTACCAGTGTACTTTTTGAATACTACCGATGATTCTTTGAACAGATTTCGATTACATAAGATAAAAAATACATAGATACGAATACAAATACGACATAAAGGACATTCTCAAACAGTCCAGTAACTGGCCGAACCAGATACAATCCGCTACGGGCCTAAATCACCCAGCTTTGTCAACCAACAAAACACACGGACACGCTTTTTTCATACAAACTAGATTTCAACCGTTCAAAGGGTCTAAGAGGTCGCAGGTCACCATCGTCTTTTTCGTCAAAGAAAAAAGTCGTTACGAAAACCCGAATAGAAAAAAAGACAAGTAAAAAAGGGGCTTCTTGAAATATTGTGAATATTGATGAAGAAAAGAATCTGGTTTTCTATTCGTTTGAAGCATGTGTGGTCCCACGGTTCACGTGTCATAGGTTCTGGGAACGGCTGCTGAAAAACCTGATTTTGATTGCGTTTTATCGAAGAAACTACCACAGCATTTAGAATAGTATGTACTATTCACTGAGATGTCTTACGAAGAAACAGACGCCGTCATAACTGTCAGTGTCCTAAAAGCCAATATGTAAAAGCTTTATCAGCAAGAAACATCGAGTTACAATCCTAACTAGGATCCTAACTCGATGGCAAGAAAACTACATTCCGACTCCAATTTACATAGGCTTTAGATAGGAGTAGGGATAAAAAGTCTCCCTAAAAAACGGATAAAAGACGTTTAGAAATAAGGGTTAAGATCACAATGTGCACGAGGACCTACAGAATCTCGTGCACCCTTTTGAAATCAAGATTGAAGATATTGTGTTGATGCCAAAGGGCCGTATTGATCCGGGCACGCGTTTAGGGTTAAGGGATGCTGCGCAGAGGCACGTGATAACGAGTTGGGATCTTTCGGGTTAAATCACTGTAGGGTTAAATCTTGGGGATGATTTGAACAGAATTTATTGTTGAGATGCGCTTGACCACGTGTGGACCAGTTTGTAAATGTGATTCAATGTTTTATTATTCTATTGGACAACTTAGCACTTACTACCCTCTTAAAATAATTTGTAAAATGATGTAAATATATTATTAACTCTTTCACAGCCTGTCTTGTAAACTCGTGCGGGTTTGAAAGAATTTTTTGATTGGGGACAAATCATTTTTAAAAGTTTAATTTCCACTAATATTATAAAGAGGAAAGATTTGTATTTTTGTATGTAACGAATAAACTTAAAAACTACTGGAACGATTTCAAAAACTCTTACACCAATAGAAAGCTTACTTTTAAAGGAGCGACATAAGCTATATTTTATCCCGGAATTCTTACCTTATCGGGAACTACGCGGGTGAAACCGCGAGGCTCTTTTAGCTCTTTTCGGTGCAATTATGCTATTGCCTTCACTTTTATCTTTACAATGCAAAATCTTTTTAAAAAGTATTGAAAAAGACATGTGTCATTTTCAGAGCCGATATAATACTTAAGACTTTTGAAAGAGGCTGCTCTATAGATATTTTATCATAAAGGCACATGTTTATCATAAATAGCAACATTTTGTGAAATGTCAGACTTTTATTAGTTTCGCATGGCCCGATGATGGCGCCAAACGTCACACAAAGGTTATCTTACTAATTAGAGAGAAAAAAACTTGTATCGTTTCCGGCTGCAAACGTGATTTTTTTTAAATTAGGAGTTGGTTCTTTATTTAGTAAAGTTACAAGGAGTTCCGATTTAGAAAAATTAAAAATTATGGATATAATAATCACACACCATCATCTAGCAAAGATTTGTCCCGCGACGGAAATCGAACCCGCAATAAATTTGAGTCTCACTCAGACTGATGTGTGAAAAGTGTGTCTAGAACATGAAATATTCACGGAAAAAAATCGTTGCAAGTGTTACAACTCATAATCCAAAGGTTAATGTTTATCATCAAAGACATTATTAACGTTTTTTCTAGCTGGCAACCCAGATAACTTAGCCACGTCAAGATAATGTCGGTCGAGTCCTCACTAAACCACTTGACACTTCGAAATGCTTCAGAAATTTAAAAACTGGTGCAAAAAGATGTGTTTTGCAAAAACAGTTATAAATTTGTCAGTCAACCCCGCCCTCGGTTTTTGCGCACTAAACTTTGGAGCAAAAACGTCTGTAGAAAAATATTTTTAGGAACCTCTTGCATACAAGCCGTTATTCTCAATCCAAAGCGCCGGTTTAAGTTCGAATCTAGGCCAATAGAAAATATACAAACACTAGACTTTTCGATATAATTAGCTTCTAGACTTGCTATAAGTACAGTTTAGAGACTGACAGCTGGTCCTTCATCCGCTTGTTATAACTTGACAGTAGTTTTAAATTTTTGTTAACCTCTAGGTACTACTTGTGTTGGAGAAACCAAGATTTGGTTCGTAAAACAAATAAATAAAACTATCAGGATAAGTGTTAAATATGCTATTATTGTGTAGTCCCTCTGCGTAAAGCTCGATTTTGTATTTTTTACGAACCAAGTCTTGGTTCCTTCATACACAAGCAATAATCACATCTAACCCAATCTTGGTTCCTCCACACACTAGAGGTTAACAAAAAGTTTATTTAAACTATTGTCAAATTGTTATAAGCGGAATAAAAACCGGCTGTAAGTTTCACCAACTATGGTAACATATTGGTGAAACGCAGTTTCTAATGGTAAAACCAAAATTCGTACACAGTCCAAATCGCAATTTTTATGAATAGTTTTATTTCTTTATCTTACTTTATTACTGAACAGGTCACAATTTCACAAAGGTCACAAATTTTATCTAGGTATCCTAGTAACGTCAAGATTTCGTTGCACACTGTCTTAAGAGATTTAGGGGGGTACTTAATTAAGGGCAAAGATCGAGACTAACCGCAGCCATCACCAAGCATCAACCATTGAGTTTCAAGGCGCCAACCTCTGACCGTAACAGATCTAATTATTCTAATTAATATTCTGTCCTCGCTATAATCGTCGTATCAAAACATAAATAGGCCCCTGTGACCCCAAAATTACACTAGCGTACCTATTTAGACTAATTATTGCATCTGAGACGCAAATTACAGTCCTTGAGCGACTCTAGATTGGTTTGGTACATTGTTCTTTGATAATTAGAGAAGGAATAAGGAACTGCTTATTTTAATGTGAGATAACGTTTTTTATACTTTAGTACTTATTTCCAAAGATATTTAACTAAGGCATAATCATTTTATGAAGAAGTATCATAATCATCAGCAGCCTGTTAGTCCACTGCTGGACTAGGATTTAATGAGCGACAATAGCGCCCTATCATTAGTTTGCCGCATCCAGTATCCAGCATCTAGTACCAGCATCCAGCATTTCACTCACCACCTCACAGTTGAGGTTATAAAAATACCCAGAACAAGGCGTTCTTCCTCTGGTAAGAAGATCCCTTAGGTAGTTTCCGCTTACGTCATCCACGCAGCGTAAAAATCTACTTCTTCAACTCATCATCCATCATCAGCCTATATTTGTCCACTGCTGGACATAGGCCTCCCCTAATGAGCGCCATAGCGCCCTGTCTTCAGCTTGCCGCATCCAGCATCTGCAAGAAGTCTGACTGAGTACTGTACTTCTTCAACTATTATTACCATTGTGCAAATACTTTATTTAAACCATTTGAAATTTAAAATTAGAACAAAAAAATTCAATTTGCGAACCAAAAATTGTAATCAATATACCGTTGAAACATCGCCAAAACAGTAACCCCATTGAATCCACCACAAAAGCTCGTATCAATTTCTAACCAACAATACCTTTGCGTAACTAAAATATGCCCTACGGCTATCCAAATAACGTTGATTAGTTGTGGGCGTGTGCCGAGCATATTTTTGAATATGGAATAGGATACTTGAGCCAAATTAATAGCTTATCTGTGATCGGTTGGTTATTATGTCACTCATTCAACGGGCTTCTGTACTCACCTCATGGCTAGGGCTGACAAGCATAAATAAATAATAAATAAATAATGCTGGACAATTAACACCGCATTATCTAGCCCCAAGGTAAGCAGAGCTTGTGTTATGGGTACTAGATAACTGATATACATAATACAATACAATACATAGATAGAGTTTTTTTTATTATACATTGAAAACGACCAGAACACCCTGAACAAATGTCTGCAGATCGTACACACATTTGTCCCGAGGCGGGAATCGAACCCGCAACCTCCTCATGGATTTATTGTTGGATTATTATTCTTTAAGGCTGAGTGCAGACTGGAGTCACGATAATTTTAAGACAGACTATTACAAATATTACAACTTAACTAAAGCAGTAGTATCTTAAAACTATCGTGGCTATGTAAACCTTTTGACTGTGACGTGTGTAAACCGGTTGAAACATTAAACGTCGAAAAATGGGTAAGTAAACGAGATTAATACCCGGGAATAATATGTTTTGTTTTTATTAGTTTATTTTTAAAAACAGCTTCTGCCTCGCTTCGCAATGCGTTTTTCTTAGATAAAAGTTTACTATTTAAAACTTATTATTTAATACATCAAATCTACAACTATAAATAGATTACGCACCATTTGGTAGTGTTAGCGATGACTTTATTCAAAACTTTCTCAACTTCAGTTTACAAACATTCGCCTCTAAATCCTAGAAGGATGCTTCATCTTGGCCGAGTACCAACCTAAGTAAATTTGCAGCATTGTAGGTAAATGTCAAAAGTCTTACATTTTTATATTAACCGACCTCTAAGGTTTTTATATGCTAGCGACAAGTCTGGCAACATTTTTTTCTTTTTTTAGCCGTTTGATTAGCCCGTCGTTATGTTTTTGCACAACCCTAAACTGGCCTGGGGGTGTAATATACCCATGAGTGGCGGGTTATCTGCCATCTAGACTTGCGACTGTAATCACCGCGCCCTATCGACCGCATTGGGGGCCTTTTGTACCCCACTGTGGGATTTTTGCCTCTAATTTGGGTATACGATCATGATTAATATTTGAGATCCTTAATTAATTATTTGGTCTTTTTGAAAGTTGAAACGGTTTAGAATGCATGTTTAATTACGATAAAACTGTATTTCTCTATAAGCGAATGAATATTCTTTTAGGAAAAAAATTTTTAAAACCGTAAAACCGTATAGAATTGATGTTTCTTTTTGATGATATCTGAGCTTAATAATTGCTCTTTAATTCAGAATGTAAGTAAAATAAAATAAAAACCTACAAAGAAAGTCTTTCAAACTCTTTTCTTAGTGTTTTTAATTTAAGTATCAATAAAGTCACTGAAATTAAAATTCGAAATAATGATTCGATTCAAATAAACGGTCACTATCCAACCCTAGACTAGCAAAATGTCGTCGAAGTTTTGTAAAAATAAACGTAATAAAAATGTTGATCTTCTTAGCGGCCAGCTTTTCGAAATTCAAATGTTTTCCTTTCATTTCATATTCATCGATGCGTTCACGGAACTAATCCGTATCACTTCCGATAATTCCTCGCGACAATAAGAATATGTCCAGTCGTAAAAATAATTCAAAAATAAATTCAGTCGTCATGGGAACGTCGTCATCTTCACGGTTTACCTAATAAGGAATTTCAAAGGACAGTTCAATTCGCGACACAATAAATCGATAAGCAAAAGTGACATATTTTGAATACGGAATGTCATTTTTTGTAGATCGCCAGTACCCTCGCCGGTACCGTTCTGTCTTTGAACATTTTGAATAGAGAAGGGGGCCATGGCAATTATATTTTGTGCCAGTGAGCAAAACTTTGCAGCAAGGAGTTCGGACAATGGGCTTCTGGATCCTACAGTAAAAGGCAAGGTATTGCACCTTTCATGCGGTCGTGTGCACTCTTTATTGTTTGCCGACGTGTTTTGCTTTGAAAATAGAATTTTGCCTGATGGTTATCTTTTCGAATTTTGAAACTTTTGGTTTCTTACTTGCAACGCAACGTGTACGTATCGAGATTATGTAAGTGTTTACAAGTATTTTTGTAAGTGACGACGACCTCAGTGGCGCAGCGGGCGAGAGTCTGCCTGCGACGCAAGAGGTTGCGGGTTCGATCCCCGCCTCGGAACAAATTTGTGTACGATCTGCAGAAATTTGTTCCGTTGGTCTGGGTGTTTTCTATGTATAATAAAAAATATCTATCTAAGTAATGATAATATTACGTATATCAGTTATCTAGTACCCATAACACAAGCTCTGCTTACCTTGGGGCTAGATAATGCTGTGTGAATTGTCCAGCATTATTTATTTATTTTATTATTTATTTTAAGTGCCTAATATTTTAGTGGAAAAGTGTGAATGGTGTGCTAAGATCGTCCTACCAACCTTAAGGTTTAACCCAAAAATGTACAAAGAAGCAAGTTCCATGCTTTATTTACAAAGCTATTTTTTTTATAAATTTTGACAATGTTTCATAAGTCTTTTGATTAATCCAAAGTAAAGCTGGAGATATTCTATTAAGGGGCCTCTTCCCAGGCCGTTTTGAGAAAAGGATAGGCATAGGATTTCGCGTTCTTAGGAGCAGCGGTCAGAGCAGAACGCGTGTGCAAAAATCAAGTTATCTTCGAATTAAAAGAGCATGGTTAAAGTACTTAATCAAATATTTATTTTGGCAAATCTGTTTCTCTGTCTTTCTTTATTTTTCAATAGAAAAATCATGTCAGTAAATCATATTATTTGGGAGAAGAAGGCAATTATGTATCATAATTGAGATATTTTAGATATATTTTTTCAACAAACTAATGCAACTAATCAAAAAATTATCTTGGCCCTTTTGTACAAAATGAAATGAAATATTAGGTGTATTTGTCTTAGAATCCTAGATTTCATATAAAATCATCTCAAAGATCATGAAAATGTAGATTTTTTAAAAGACCAAATTTTTTCCTACGTTAAAAATGAGAATAGCCCTTGAATAAGTCATAAAATTTCCGGGGCGTGAGACAGTTCTGCATAAAAATGGAGCTTGTTAGTGGTCACTCCATTTTTTTGTATACTTAAAAAAAGGAAAAAAAGTTACACAATAGGTAAGCAAATTTGTACAACACGTCCAGAGTGGCTGAGAAAACATTTTTTCTTTTAAAATGTAAGCTTTAGGGAAACGAGATTTATTCACAAAAAATGAGGGTATTTTTTACAAGTCTGTGTTTATTTTATGGACTAGGTACCGGTGTTTTTATTTGTTAGTGCTTCTATTTTACTTTATTTCACTTTTAGTGATAATACTCTATCATTTTGAGATACACATAAGTCGTTGAGAGAGAGTGTATTTCTTGGAAATCATTTAAAAATTGGCACAAATTTTTCTTTGTACTTATTTTTAAATAATCTTTTTTTTTATTAATTGGTGATGAATAAAATATTATCTATCTATCTATCTATTTTTTTCAATGAATAAGGAAACCTAACCTAAGTAATTAAAACAGACTTAAAAATGAAAAATACACGGCATATTCCTTTTGACATTTCCACCATCATCCTCGTCAGCCTATGTTAGTCCATAGCTGGACATTGGCCTCCTCCAATGAGTGACATAGCGCCCTGGCTTCAGCCTGCCGCATCAAGCATCTGCCAGCAGTCATTCGCAGGTCGTCATCCCGCCTGGCCAGAGGGCGTCCTACACTACGTTTATCAAGTCATGGTCTCACGAACACATTTACCCAAGCGGTTGTCGATTCTTCGCTAGATTTGGCCCACTGCCACTTCGTCTTGCTAATTCTTAGAGCTATGTCGATAACTTTGGTTCTCTGTCGGATGCATTCGTTGCGAATCCTATCCTTCAGAGGAACTCCGAGCATAGCTCTCTCCGTAGCTCACTGAGCTAATAAATAATACTGGACTATTCACTCAGCATTATCTAGCCCCTAAGCAAAGCTGTGTGGGTACTAGATAACTGATATTTATAATACAATACATTACATAGATAGATATTTTTTACTATACAGCGTAAACGACCAGAAAACCCGGAACAAATACCTGCAGATCGTACAAATATAATGCCCAAGGCGGGAATCGAACTCGCAATCTCCTGCATCGCAGGCGGACATTCGCCCACCGCGTCACAGAGGACGTCAAGCTACTTTGAACAGGTGGACCAACCCTACCACGAGTGTCCACGCTCAGCTCCGATAATTAAAATAGAATTTTATAGCTCCTTAATATTTTACATGAGTTAAATATAAAAAGTCTTATAATATATAAATAAATAAATAATGCTGGACAATTCACACAGCATTATCTAGCCCCAAGTTAAGCAGAAACATATATATTATATATATTTTTTTTTCCTTTTTTATATATTCTTTAAGTCTTATATTTAAGATGTATTAGTGCAAATATTACCTTACTAAGTACGAATTCCGTAGCTCATCCATCAAGAGGGCAAGGGTAGGTATTGACATAAAATTTACGAGATTAATATTTACCGAGGAGGGATGGATGCTTTGGCAAAGTTATTTTTGCTCGGATATGTTTACGTAATTTTTGTAATACTTCTAAAACATATTTACCAACGCTGATAAATTTTAAAATATTACTTTTCTCTACCTTATTTCTCTACCTGTTTGAGGAGGTAACGTTCTTCCTACATGTATGTAAAATTATGTCCAATATTAAAAAAAAATTAATTCAAATTGAATTAAAAAGTAACATAAATATAGAAAGTAAAGTTAAGATCTGAGAAATTTATTTTATGTATTTTTTTCATATTTTTTGAGCATCTAGTTGCTTCAAAATTATCTCATAACTGTGAGCTACATTATGTGTGAGTAGAATACTTAGTTATTTAACAGCTAAAAATAATAACAACAAATATTCACAATAAAATAAATAAAATAAATAAATAAATAATAAATAATGCTGGACAAATCACACAGCATTATCTAGCCCCAAGGTAAGCAGAGCTTGTGTTATGGGTACTAGATAACTGATATACGTAATATTATACATTACATAGATAGATATTTTTTATTATACATAGAAAACACCCAGACCAACGGAACAAATTTCTGCAGATCGTACACAAATTTGTTCCGAGGCGGCGATCGAACCCGCAACCTCTTGCGTCGCAGGCAGACTCTCGCCCGCTGTGCCACTGAGGTCGTCATTATTTAATTAATTATTAATTACATCTATTTTCTAAAAATCTAAGCCGTCACCAGAAGGCAGAGTGCCCAGAAAGCTGGCAGCATGCCACGTTGAATGGCAATGCTAATTCGTTGACCGAAATAAAAACCAACCTGTGGACTCTATTAGTAGTTTTGTAAGATCTTTATAGATAACGTGTGCTCCAGGATCCCAAGGGTTTCCACCCCAAACGGCTCGAATAGGTAACCTCTGTCAAGATTAGCGTATTTTCGCCGTTTGAGGAACTCCGCTGGTGTTGCTGCGGAGCGGGCCCTTACTGATGTCCCTGCAAGATGAGAAGGTGCTAGGGTATCTACACACGTAGCATCCCGTTCTACCTTGTATGAGTTAAAATATATACAGAAGCTTGTGATTCTTGCACATCACAATAATCCACACTAATATTGAAAATCTAAAGTAACTCAGGCAGTGTGTCGGTCTGTTATCTATCCATGCCAAAATGGCTGATTTTCATGAAGTTTTGCAGGGTTAATGGTATTCCGGGAATGGACTTAGGCTACTTGAAAAACGCGAGCGAAACCGTAGCCAGCAGCGCAAATTATATATAAGAATGTTTGGATATATGTTATCTCTTCATGCCAAAACTTCTAAACGGATCTAACTGTAGTTTTGCAATTTTGCATAGATGTTGCTGCTTCATCTGCATAAAAAAATATGCCAGTTCTTATCCCGGAAAGCGTGTTTGAAACTTAGGACAGAAAATATAAAAATAAAAAATATTATTATATGATGAAGTTTAATAATATCTTTTTATTTATATATTTGTAAAAATCCTATCAGTATTATATTATTATAAAAAAATCCCTAAATCCAGAAATAAATCCCTAATAATCCGTGTCCAGTCCCCTACCCGCGGAAGTCCCGTTTCTCACGACCGCCGTATAATTTCGCTATAAATAAAATTGCACTGTAAAATTTCTTGGACGTCGGAGATGTAGATCTATTGTGTGGAGGGAGCTTATTATTGTTCGGCAATTTTTGATAAAAAAAATCTTAGGTTAGTGGACGATAATGTAAAGAGATAACAAAATTCTAGAGCAGCAAAATTCTATGCGATTTTTTCGAAAATAAGGATATT
Source organism: Eupithecia vulgata (assembly GCA_946478455.1). Taxonomy (NCBI): domain Eukaryota; kingdom Metazoa; phylum Arthropoda; class Insecta; order Lepidoptera; family Geometridae; genus Eupithecia; species Eupithecia vulgata. Next base: position 11,365,645 of record OX297876.1, read on the forward strand.
TATTTATAAAGCAGAGAAACATCGTCTCTTTTTGATCTATTCCTTTCTAATACCAAAAAACTAATACCAATGGTATTAGTTTATTGACATCATAAAATTATATTCCTAACGAGTAACAAAATCGAAATCTTTAAATGAAATACAAAATCTATTCCCAACGTATTCGTTGGGAATAGATTTTGTATTTCATTGATTTGGTATTCCAAATCAGAACTTTTGGTACAGTCACTGAAACAATTTTATTTGCTTTTTTGGTGAGGTAGGTAAGTACCTTCTAAGTAGGTACTAACTATTCTGCTTGTTTCTGTGTATTTTCAAATAGGTTATCAGATTATCCAGAGATAATACATAACTATGGCCTAGGGAACTCGAACACTAACACCCTAACTGGGTTAGGTATTACAAATTTAGGGTGTTAGTTTCTAGTTCACTTAAAAAAATAAAATCGTGTAAATAAATCATCTTCCTTACCTTAAAAAGAAGTCATGAAAAGAATAGAAATTTAACACTTTGTTTGCTAGTTTTCATAATGTCATTTTAATTTTCTAACGTCTGCAAGAATCCTTTAAAGTGTCAAGGAAATAAAGCACCTGAAATTTCAGTTTCGTATTTTAAACCAATCCCAAGTAATACCTACATTATTAAATTAGAAAAAAAAAAATTTAATTTAACTTTTTTTTAAATTAAAATTCTAACTTTACCTTTAATTAAAAATAACACGCGATAGAGTCACCCAAGTTTAGATTCCTTCATAGTGAAGATGAGTGGAATGGGTCTTCGTCCAAGAACTTTGATCAAATATTGGACAAAGAACTTGGACAAAGATATTAGATGAGTGGAATGGGCACTTAGTATATGTCATACTAATAAGAAGATGAAAAAAGGCATAAAGATAGTTTATTTGCTTGAACACAATGTAGGTTACACAGATGTTAACAGTTTTTTGTTTCAATTATGTTCTACTAAGACTAGCATGCAAATGTTACAGTAGCTTAAAATTTATATTGTCTAACTATAATAAGATAAGATAAGATGTTTATTGCAAAAGAATCATTACAAATAATTACATAACAGTTTGTCTGACATTATGAAAATACACAAAAAAAGATATAATCTACATAATATAGGTATTGTTAATTTGCATTTTACTTAAACCAAGTTTCAAAAAGCCTATTCCGTACCTCTCCAGTGAAGGTAAGGTCCTATGGGATTGCAATCGGCAGTAGCTCGCTAGGGATATGCGATAATGCAACTTGTGGTCAGGGAAATACGAATAATGCAGTCGATATTTCTAACGTGCGCTGCGTTGTTCTATTTATGAAAATCGTTCGGAATTTGAAACTTAGGTTTTTAATATTCTAAGAACCGCTTGCATAACGATAATAAATTGGCTTCATTTTGATTAGCGAGTTGTCAAACCATACAAATACGTTAAAAATAATAATACAAACCACACAAAGTTAATTAAAATTAGAGTGCTTGTGCAAGTGGGGCTAAGATTTTGGAGAAAAAATTTAAAGTGATGTTATATGACAGTTGAATAGAAAAACCCAGTAACATCACTTTTCCATATTTTGCGGTAAAAATTTTAAGAGTCAAAACCTATCAAAAGGCATATTTACATTATTAGTCAACAGGTGTTTTATAAACTAAATAAATATCTTTCAAATACCACATAAATCACTGAAATCCTTTCCTAAAACCAGAACCAATACGTCAATTCCCACTAATCTTGCACATAAAAACAAACGACCGCGTTTCCATAAAATGTCGGGAAAAAACTCCATAACCTAAAATGGCAACAAAAAATCACCATAAAGTCACCATAAGGGAATAGGTAAGCACTGTTTATTCAGTAAAGGTTTAAATCCTTGGTGTGGGGCATATTTTACCATCGCGATGGGATATATTATGCGAATAACCCTTTTGGTTCCGAATCTATTCTACAAGGGTTAGAGTCTTTAATAAAGGATGTTTTGGATGATTTAGATTCTAATTGACGACCTCTGTGGCGCAGTGGGCGAAAGCCTGCGACGCAGGAGGTTACGGGTTCGATTCCCGCCTCGGGACAATTTTGTGTACGATCTGCAGACATTTGTTCAGGGTTTTCTGGTCGTTTTCTATGTATAATAAAAAATATCTATCTATGTATAGTGTTATATTATGTAAATCAGTTATCTAGTACCCATAACACAAGCTCTGCTTAACTTGGGGCTAGGTAATGCTGTGTGAATTGTCTAGCATTATTTATTTGTTTAATTTATTAGACAACAAAATTAAATACCTTATAATTTTTTAGACTTGCAGCTCAAAGACGTCTGTTTCTTGTGGGAAAACGTTTAAAATTAAACATAGGAAGATCTTGCTTCCCCGATTCAGGATCAATATGAATCGCCGTTTATCACTGATTCACCCTTTACCCTAAACGTCGTAAAGTTTTATCACACCAAAGTCTTTTCGTAAATCCCGCAAACTGTCCCCTGGATCAAGCTTGCCCAAGCCCTGGCTTAGTTTGAATATTACTTACATTAACGTGAAATATTTATTCACCAAATAAATAAATATTTAACAACCGGTCTCCGTTAGGCACTCATTCCGTGATGTCATATGCACCGATACCTTAGCCAGTTATGAATTGTTTTATTTTGCAATACAAATGGTGTTTTATTTCCAATCATTTGGCCGTTATAAAAGGGTAAATCAAGGCGTTACAACCCCTTTCTATACAATTCATCATAAAAGCAAACAAACCGACCACTTTATTTTATGACCACAAACCCTTCTTACCGCGATTTTTCCCCAAAAAATGGGAAATTTTATCGACAGAGAGGTCATCCATCAATGCACAGGATTACATGTCCACGGCTTTACCCGAAATAGCGGAATACGGTTAATCATTATACCCTTGAGGCCGAGATTGCTTGGGATGAGGGATATTGTAATATTTATGTTAGATGATTGATTTCAGATAAAGAAAATTGAGGCCGATATTTATGAAAAAAATTTAGACCGTGGCTGCCATTTTGGGGAAATAGGGACATCAAAAATGTTTTCAAGGTAGGAAACTGCGTATACAACATTATAACTCTGAGCTGTTTAAGTTTCGAATGTCAGATAGTTTTATCGAATTTGTTTAAAATTCACAGCAAATGGCAATCGGATGGACGTTAAAGTTTAATTCGATTTTCAAACGGCTATTTCTTTAAACAAACTAATCAAGCGGAAATTAGTTTCAAGTTGCAGCCAAAACTGGAATCGAAATCCTGTCCAGTGTAAGGTCAGTTCTGTTGTGTCCACACAGCACCTGCTTTTTGAATAATAATAGGATGACACTGCATTGCATAAATTACGGCACAATGCCCTGCAATACAATGCCATGTTTTCTTAGAGCGTACAGACTGGGGGACTTCGATATTCAAATTTTAGGGTCGCGCGATTTTGAAATACATTTTTTTAGTTTTCGGACAATAAGTTCGTTCTCACGGGTCAAGCGCTGACCTTTTGGACAATACAAGATCAGTCCAGAAATTTATAATTAATGTTCGGACATCGATTGTGTGAGACGTTGGATGAATAGGCTAACTTCGCGAGTGAATAGTACTAGTTTGCAGAAAGTGGTATTTCTTGAATATTGATGAATGTATGCGAACTCGGACTTTGCGAACCGTGGGGCACTTGTTGGGTCATTAATCTTTTAGTTGACCTTCCGGTTTGTCTTTCAACTTCTGTGTGAATTTAACATTGACATTCTAGTTTTGGTAAGCAATCGTTTTTGACAAAAAAAGCTAATTTATCGTCTGCCGCGCTATAAAATTGTCGAGTATCTTACTTTGTGACATCACTTAGGTCACATAGTAACCACTATGGGACATCACTATAATTCAAACAAGGAACACCAGCAGAGTTTATAAAATCTGGAACAAAAAAGTTCCTTTCGGTCGTCGCTTCATCTGAAAAGAGTCTCATTAAAATAGTGAAGACAAAATAATGAAAACATCAGAAAGTCACAAAACTATTTTAAAAACATAATAATTTTCCGAGACATTGAATTGGTACAGTCGTGAACAAAACTTCATTAGTTCACGAGTTATTTGTCGGAAGCTAGAGATTCTCTACAATTTATTTCGACAGATACAGTCGCGTGGATTTGGAAAGAAAATAAATAGAATTTGGGGATGGAAATCTAGAGTTGGGAAAAGAATAGACGTAAGTATCAAATGACAAAAACGTAAAAACTCGATAAACAAAAACTGCATAAATAGCTAAAACTAAAATGTATGAGTACTTAACACAAAGAAGTCATAAAATTTTTATTTAACATTTTCATTATTATTGCCATCATTTCAAACATAGTCAGTGTTTCGGAGTAGCCCATAATTGCGCTTATATTTTTCGCTATTTGGACGTTAAAATTAAGTGCACAAAGTAGAAGGAAATGAAAGGGTGTGAAGGAGGCCTACATCAATATATTAGTCGACAAAAGCTTGAAGGAACGAAAAAAGAAGACATTTTAAGTTTTTACATGCAATTCATCTGTATCGGTACAAACGCGTGAAATATTGAACCAATACCAAAAATTATCTTAAAAGAGCTCTTATCTGTAACCACTCAAAGGAATCATCATAAAATTACCAGACACTCGAAAAAGGTAAGTACCTTATCCCACCACTTGTGAGTTTTAACGATAACATCCGAACCCTCCTCTATTTTGCCGCCAAAAAACTTCGGAAGCCGAAGATATTTATGGAAATCTAAATAGCGATGAGCTTTTTTAATTGCGTGGGCTTTTTTGTTTATTTTCGTGGCTGAGTGATTTGTTCGGCGGTAAATTTTAGTTGCCATTTACGTGAGATTGAGTGTAAACTCTTTTGTGGATGACTGTAAGTTAATACTTTGTTCTAAGTACATATCAGTTACTCATAGATAACTTTAAAGTTAAATATTCCTTGCCGTTAACAAATTGTTTACAGTACCTTATACTATAATTATTTTAATTATTTAACATTTTCACCATGACCGATACCACGACAGAACCTTTCGCACGGCATATCAAATCTCGTATTTATAAACTTGTAGGTACCTACCTAAAACATTTCGTTGTCTTTACAGTGTAGGTACTTATGAATAGGTAGGTCTCCTTTCGGTTACCTACCCTGTAGGTATCTTATAATGTGTGCTTCCTCAGCGGTCAGTGTAAGACGAGCCGTGGCCACGTGCCACTTCCGATCGCACCACATCCACTTAGGATTGGCTTACATTTACACAAGTACTTACTTACATATTGAGTTAGTTAAAGTACGTTCCATCAATTCACTTTCTTGCATAAATAAACGGCTTGATTTAAAATTAAACTGAACTTTTGTACACGACTGTTCCTATGATTTCAAAATGTTTGAAAAACGAACTTAGTGATCGATTTTTAAAATCGATGATCTTGTATTTCTGAAATTCATTGAGAAACCGTCAAGACAATAAAAATTTGAAACTGTTTTTATGTTTTAACCCCATTTTGACACAAGTTTCTTGAATTTTAATATAATTATGTCACAAATGGGTTTTAAGTTTTATTTGGCCATAACGTTCCGTTACCTACATTGTTTCATCATAGCTCTAAAAACATGAACATAAAACAACCTCACAAAACTGGGTCATTCCAAAACCACATAAACAATAAAACGAACATAAAATAATATCTCGACAAACAAAAACTCTTACTGAGAAATTAAAAATCCATAAGTTATAAATGTTGTGCGCGACCGTAAAAATTCATTGGCTTTAAAAAATTCCCTTTGCCTCATTTTTGGAGACAATTCGTAGTCAACTTCCCGCCATTTTATTTCCATATTTCGTTCTAAATAGAAAAGCAAAATTCAGTTCTACTCTTATGAAATATGGTTTAAATTTTGTAGGCAGGTTTTATAATGTATGACGTAAAATAATAGCAAAAAGTGGGGGAGTAAGAAATGTGTTCCGTTCAAAACCACATTTAGGGGTTAGTAAAATACGGGGTTGAAATCGAACGTTTTATTTTTATAACGGAGTTATTTGAGTAATGGTCCCGTTAATTTGATGATTCTGTCACAAATAATGATTTAATTTTTGATTAAGAATTAAGACACTAAGATAGCTCGCTATTTTATTAAATAATCCACCTCTCTCTCTATTTCTCCTAGCTTTTAAGATTATCTACCTCTTTCGGTTGGTTTTCCCAATATTAATGTTTTGTTTAAAACTTGTAACTTGTGTAGTCGTCTCTACTAAATTATAGTCAAACTAGCTTCTGCCCGCGGCTTCACTTATACTTTTCCGGGATAATAAGTAGCCTATGTCCAGCCATCCATCTGCAGAATTTCATTAAGGATACGTGCAGGAACGAAATTTTAAAAATAAAAATTAATCGAAATTGTTTCACTTCAATACCTAAAAATCTACCTTCTTGGGTACTTATAGGTACAATTTATAAACAACCAGAAATCCAATTACTTAAACTCAAGCATTCACAACAAGACTGCAGCAAATAGGCTCCGAAGTTTCATCACATTAAATCGAGTTTCATGCGCAATATACCGCGCACTCCGCGCCCAATGTCGCGGAACGCATCAAATACGTGTAACGGAACGGAGCGTTCCATTTTTAAAATGTATTACAATTTATGGCTTCATGTTGATATCGTCGGTTCAGGATGGTACTGGAACATCTCCAAAATTTGATGTTTTGAGTTAAGAATGCGGTTACACAAAAAAAAAAAAATTCTATCCAGATCAATAATGGAATAAGTCGAAAACGGCTCTAACACTTCAATAAGTCTTTAAAACCACTATGGCACAAAGAAAAACGTTTGATCGTTTCTCATTCATTATGAGGCTATTTCGAAATGTTCCGATATGACTCCCGAAATTAGCAAGTTGAATATTGTTTTGTTCGCACTTATTCCAGTAGCGCGCGAGTCGCTGCCTTTTTTTAATACGACAAAATGAACAGGCTTTCCAGGGCAAAGAAAATAGTGAATCTGGTTTGTGAAGAACCAGAAAGTGAATAAAATAGTCAGAGTAGAGGTAAGTGTTTCCTACTTTAACTACTATACCTACAGCTTGAAATTTAAACAACTCTAACGGGTACGTACTTACTTATGGGTGGGTTTCTAATTCATTTGTACCTCTACCTACATGTAGTACCTACGTATTATTAATTTCTGATCTTAGCTGAGAAAGAACAGTCTTTCGACTCGTAGTCGAAAAAATCCAAGACTGGTCTTGGATTAGAGTCTCGTGGGGAGGCAAATTTTGATTGGTAGGTAGTACACCTACTTTATGAATGAGATGAATCTGAATTATGTATTTAAAGATAGATGTTTACGTGGTACCTATGGTTTTCCAGATGGTGGTTCTAAAGACCAACCGCGACAGATTGTAGAAGAGAGCGCAGATGAAGGTTCCTTCTCGAATGTGCGGAAGCAGATGCTTGAAATAGCTGAGGGAGAGCTTGTTACCTCAATTTCTGCATCAGAAACCATCTGAGCCAGGTTGCTACTTCAGCTTCTGGTTTTTTGCAATGTGTGGCAGCTAATGGTTGCGGGATTTAACGCTATTATGTATTGTTTTGCAGGTGGTAAGTTTGAAGAGCAACTGTTACAGATTGTACCACAAGAGAGCGCAGATGAAGGTGCCTCAAATGTGCCAATGTTTGAAATAATATCTGAAAGTGAGCCTGTTGCGTCATCTCCTGTCGCTGACCTATCTGAGCTAGGTAATTTTGGTTTTAGTTTTTAGCAATTAATGTTTGTCTGCTTTATAGCTTTAAGTTAGTAAGTATTTTGTAACAATATATTGCAAAAAATCTACCTAATTAAATAAATATGTGGCGGCTAATGCTTGCAGGTATTAATGCTAAAGCATATTGTTTTGCAAGAGCAACAACAACAGATTGAACCACAAGAGAGTCTCAATTTGGCAACTACTTCTGCAGCTTCTTTGGACATAGAGAGCCACAATAATGGTTACGAATTACAACCAGTTTTAGAAGTAGAAAATGACAGGAACTTGGCAAACATAGTTTCAGAAAATGAAGGAAATGAAGGCGAAGGATTGTCTATTACTGGCAGAAAGTCAAGAAAAAGAAAAAGGGATCCTGAAAACTGGAAAAAATAGGAAGAAAAGTTTAAAGAACACAGGAAAGGCATATGAAACAGTTACAGAAAAAACAGTACCGGCTAAAGAAGTAAAACCACCATGTGGCGAAAAATGTCGACTTAAATGTTCACAGAAAATTGATGAATCATTTACAAATGTTCCAATACGATCTTACATTTGATTGAATTCACTTATTTTTTTCCGTTCCGTAGTGGCTCATTTCAAAAATTCCCATTTTACGTCAAAAGTATACATAACAGCTCAGTCGTAATCAAAATATGTTAATCAATAACTTGTCGAGATTCCATACAGTTAAAGTAAAATAGTATAAATATTAAAGTAAGTGTTAAAAAACAATTTCCAAAAATTATAAAATTTTAAAATGCATTTATCACATAACAGCTCATTTTGAAATGTTCTAGTACCATCCTGAACCGACGATATGCTTGGCGAGCGAAATTTTTCGTCCCCAAACATAGAGTAGGCGATATACCCCATCCGTGACTGATTTTTTCCCCAACTTTGCAAAAACTATGGAATTAAATTTTTTGTTGGTCTTAAATCATTTAACGGTTGAAATGACATAAAAGATACTGAATAAGCGCAATAAATTTCTAAATGTAAATCAACTAATGTTACAAATATAACGAACGACATTATTCTACTTGATTTTGTATTTTTTTTTTCTAAAACGTGGATAGGTACTTACTGTAGTTTTCTAAAACATAACTGATTTGATTACGATGTTTATAATCAATCTTAATCAAATCAGTCATGTTTCTTTTCTGTTCTGCTAGTAATTTTATAGAATAATGTAATTATATTGAACTGGCAGCAAAGAAAAGATACAAAAACACAAGCTTTTAAAAAGTTAGCAAGGCACGTTCCATTTTCAAAAACAGCCGCGTTATTTTCATGCCAGGAAGATAAGGCGCACATTATGGCCACTGAAACCGATCTTTTTCAGTTTAATGGGTGATATTTCGTTCATGGGTGGGGTTAAAAGGTTAAAATCGACCAATCACAGCGTCCCGATAAAGAAGTTAAAGTGAGAGTGGGAGGAAAGATTCTATTCTTGGTTGCGTCTGTTTGCAGAGTTGTACTGGCGGTAAAGAAACGTTTTGTCAAAGTTTTACGACCAAAACGCCTTAATAAGAAGTATGCTTAGGTAAGTAGATAGGTAGTGGCAAAGAAAAGTAAGATATAATTGGATATTTCCATATGTGGACGTTTGACCACAAACACTGTACGCACAGAATATATAAATGTAATGTAGTACCTAGTATTCATAGTGTATTTATACACTAAAACCACAGAAAATATTTTAATTTAACTAAGTAATAGTAGTTTTGAGATAAATAAAACGATTTCTATTTTCCTCCTTTCTTTAGTAGTAGGTGGGCAGTACAAATAGGTCCATTTCGATCGTGGTCCCCGCCGAAACGGTTTGTAGAGCGTACAAACACATCTGACAAAGTTTTAAAAACGAATACTAGTAACACTAAAATCGTCAGTCTATGCCCTACTTAACGTCCAGAAAAAGTCAAATAAAAAAAAGTTGAGAGGTGTCAAGGGACACCCGGATGGAACGAAGTTCCTTTCTATAAGAGAGAGAGAGAGAGACAGACAGAGAAACATGCGCACGCCGCACGGCTTACAATAGCTTACTGTAGCAAAAAGTGTCGTTACAAATTTTCGTGAGAATTTTTTCCGTCCCTTTCACAATGCGCGATAAGGAACTTAGTTCCAAAAAAAATGTCGGAACGCTTACGTCCGCGAGTGTACACTTCAGTTTATTCCTAGCCACTACACGTGAAATAAATTCACAGAGGGATTGCGCTCGGGTCTGAAATTACTCGGATAACTGTTTTATTTCGAGTAAAAACTTTTCCTGACATACTTTCAGTCGTAAGTACTAATTTATCTATGTGAGTAGGTAATCTCTTTTATAGGTACGTTCTAAATTCAAAAACTCAAATCACGTTTGATCTTAGTTTTGATAGAAAGGTCATCGAACATCGTTTTTGAATATTCCAAATTCAAAATTATCACCTGAAAATTAGGTGTCAGTGACAAAAATAAAGATATGATATAGAAGTTCCCTTTATTTATATACTTACCTAAAGGAAGGAAGCCTGACGTTCAAAATACAACAATATGATTAATTTATTTAATCTCCTAGCAATGTAATAATCACTTCATCAAACACTCCATCCGAAACAGATGCGACATTTTTTTTAACTAACAAATTAGTACCAAAACAAAAACATAACCTTACAGAAAGAAACCCAAATAAAACTTTACTTTATGACATATGGTGTAAAGTTTAATTTAGAACTCTAGATAATATTTAAAATTCACGATCTGTTAAACAGAAATGCGTTGTACTTGATAGTGGTAGAGTATATTTTAGAATGTAGATATTTTGACGTGATTTATGTAAAAATTCCTTAGATTTATTAATATACTAAGTACGGAAACGGAAGGTCAGGGTGAGTTCCGCCATTAGTTGTTAGTGTTTGTTTAGTTTTGTTCTAATGGTTCTGAGGGATAATGTTGGGGTTAGAAGTCAGTTTGTGTATGGAGTTTTGGAAATAATGACGTCTTTGTCGCACAGCTGTAGCAGGTCATAAGGAAAGCAAAACTTTACACCATATGTCATAAAGTAAAGTTTTATTTGGGTTTCTTTCTGTAAGGTTATGTTTTTGTTTTGGTAGTAATTGTCTCAAAGATGCAAATCCTCCCCAGATGTGGAAATTCCTTAAATCATTGGGATTGGGTGGAAAGCCCAGTAATCCACTTGGTTCGCTTGACCTAAATGCTATCAATTGTCACTTTTCCAAATCTCCGTTGAGTCTTGATAGTAATGTCAGGCAAGCGACTCTGAGTCTACTGGCTCGAAAACCTAAGCCTATGTGCAGTCCCTTTACGTTAGCGGCAGCTACTGAGCAGGACATCAAGAAAATCCTTTCTACAATCACCACAAAAGCTGTAGGCACTGATGAAATAAATATTCAGATGCTACTTCTTATCTCTGATGAACTCTTACCCGCTATCACTTTCATAATCAATAACTCACTTAAAACTAGTGTCTTTCCTACTGCTTGGAAATCGGCCTTCGTCATTCCACTTCCCAAGACTTCTAATCCTACGTCAGTTTCCGAATTTCGGCCTATCTCGATCTTACCTGTCCTTTCCAAAATATTAGAGAAAGTAGTCCAAAAACAGCTGTCTGATTACCTCTATATGAATCGTCTTCTCAGTCCGCTCCAATCAGGTTTTCGTTCTGGCCACAGTACTGCGGGAGCGTTGATAAAGATCTCAGATGACATCCGATGGGCCATGGATAACAGACTTTTTACATGCTTAATACTGTTAGACTTCAGCAGCGCCTTTAATTCAGTTGACCATGACATACTTCTTTCCATTCTCTCCTCCCATAATATCTCCTCCTCAGCAATTGAATGGTTCAAATCTTATTTGTCTGGACGCTCGCAGTGTGTTCGCACAGATGAGCTCAGCTCTGATTGGTGTAACATCACTGCGGGCGTTCCACAAGGTGGTGTCCTGTCTCCCTTACTTTTCTCTGTATTTATAGACGCCATTACCTATAACATCACGTCCCATTACCATCTGTATGCAGATGACCTGCAAATATATACTCACTTCGGTTCAGGCGAAATTTCAGAAGGCATTAACCAAATTAATAAAGACCTCACCAAAATTAATGAATGGGCAAACACTTTCGGACTCTTAGTTAATCCCTCCAAATCTCAAGCAATCGTGTTTGGTTCTCACTATATGCTAAACAACTTTTCCCTGACCTCCTTTCCCCCTGTGATGTTTGTTAATGAACCTATCCCGTACTCGGAAAAAGTTAAAAATTTGGGTGTTATCTTTGACAACCGATTATCTTGGTCCACTCACATCAACGACATCAGCAGAAAAGTTAACTTCTCCTTTCAGTCCCTTAAACGTCTACAAAATTTTCTACCTCTTCAGACCAAAATCACACTTGCCCAATCTCTGCTTCTTCCCATCCTAGACTACGCAGATGTGTCTTATTTAGACGTATCGGAGGAGCTTTTGAATAAACTAGAGCGCCTTCAAAACCTGTGCATCCGGTTTATTTACGGGCTGCGCAAGTTCGACCATGTATCACAGTTCCGATCCCAGCTAAAATGGCTACCCATACGTCGTCGCCGGGATCTCCATATCTTGTCTTTCCTTTATTTTGTCCTTTTTAATCCTCTCTCCCCTTCTTATCTTCGTGATCGCTTCGAGTTTCTTGTCCCCCGTGGCAAGCCCTGTAGAAGTTTAATATCCCTTCGTCTGAGAACCACAAAGCATAGAACCAGCCGCTATCATGATTCGTTCACCGTGATGGCGCCCAGACTCTGGAATGCCCTTCCCTACTCAATCCAAGCCTGTCCTTCACTTAGCGTATTTAAATCTAAGGTAAAAGAGCATTATCTTTCTCTTTAGTCATAGCAGATATATATATATATATTTATGTATATTTATGTATGTATAGGTATAATATTCATATATTACACATTGATGTAGACTTTATTTATTTATGTATTTTACTTTGTATATTCTTTGCTTTACTTATTTAAAAAAAATTCTATTCGACCTTTTTTTTTCTAACTTGTATGTACACTTTACTATTCACGCGCATTGCACAAACTCTCTTAATACCCCTAGGTTTGCTGTAAGAAAACTCTGTTAGGGTTAAGCTCGCCTTTGTATATAAATTTTCGTTGTTATATTTTTATGTTTGTATTTTTGTGTACAATAAAGAATTTAAGAATTTAAGAAAGCACGTATGCAAACATCAAGCTAAAATAGACTAACTGACATTTACTAATGTCAAAATTAGAAAAAAAATAACAACCTCAGCAAACGTAGTGTAGGACGCTCTCTTGCCAGGTGGGGTGATGACCTGCAAATGACTGCAGGCAGATGCTGGATGCGGCAATCTAAATGAGACATAATATCCAGGTGTGGAATAAAATAGGTTGGTACCTAATGAATGCCGTTGATGGTCTAATAACAACAACATAATAATAAATTTAAAAACAATAGCTTCTCTATTCATTTATTAAGAACAAAGTCAATATCCCAGACAAAACAAAAAAAGGCTGATATCTATAAGACTAGCATTATTACAGTGGTTAAACTTTACTGAAAAATATGTAATCCCGCCATTTTTGTGTCTTGGACGTGATTTTGATTGACGTGAAATGTGATTTTTGTAATTTTGCTAGGCATGCTGCCTGTCCGTGGACGGAGGAAATCACCCCCTCTTGATCGTTGTGCCTGTCCAAGCGTTAGAATAACACTACCTAGTTGAAATGGAAAACCAAATTGTCAAAAGTGGTCTCTTTTGATATGGACGGTTTCTCAATACTTATTGTGAAGAATATATTGGGCAAAGAGAATAAAACCACTACGTGGGTTATTAACTCCGAGGTTATTAACACTATTTAAATAAGCCAAGACGTCAGAAAAACGCTTCTTTTAATAAAGTAAAAATACCTATACTCTTTGCGTTTCGACCATGTAGGTCCTACTTACCTTCTTGTAGGGATTTCATATCAAAGAATAATGAAATTACAGAAGCGCCGTCTAATCGGAAGCCATTGTAAATCGTAAGTAGATATCGATAATAGGAAAGTACAATTTCGTTTTCCGTCTTTTGTGCGTGCGTTTCCGTTTGTGTAGGCTTCGGTAGAGACACTGTGATTTCGAAATTTTAAAGATTCATATCTTAACAAATGTAACCTATTTTGATACTATATGCGCCAGTCTCTTACAATGTTAGCTACTTACTATTAGTGTTATTTATTTATTTATGTTGTAAATTGAGTAATCAATCTATAGCAAAGGACAATTTGTGTATAGCCAGTAACTTTTGTATTCTAATAACTAAGCTTCTATTGTGAGTGAAAAATTTATTTAATACTTGAACAACACAATATAATTGCACAAACACAGCGAAGAAATCATATCCGATTTCGAAATCGGACGAGTCAAATTAAATTGCGAATATTAGGTTAAAAATCCGAAAACTTGTTCTGCAATTTGGTTAAATTATTTTACCTGTATTTTAAATATATTTAACAACATTTGTTTAGTTTGTGTACAAAAAATAAGGTACCAATTATATGAGCGGTTTGTTATAAAATAATTTCATAGTATCCTAAAATTTACTCTATTGCCGCGTCTTTTCATATGCTTATATTCCCCCTACTTGTTAATTTGTGATCTTTCTTCAATAAATGTTACTAAAAAAATTAATTTGAAACTCAAGGCCAAGCAAGTGAGTTTTAGTCTTTAATGTCATGGTTTGTTATCAAACATTTCACATCTACTCATACTAAAAGATGCCGATGTAAGAGAGAGGCTTAAAATCTTGGTACTTAATAGCTTGGTACTTAGGTAGTACTTGACTCTACAATTGGTCGAGTTTAGAGTTAGTTCTACTGGGATGGAAGTATGTAATTTTTACCTGCTTCTTCAGATGCCTAATCCTACATAAAGGAGGTAAAGCTATAAAATGTAAAAAAATAAGTTATCAGGATTTCATTGCCAATAAATCTTGGTCCCCCTACAACGAGTGAGTAAAGTCAGCCGCAATAGTATTAGATGTCAATCCTCTTACCCGCTCCTTGCGTTTGTCTTTGCCCATTGTCTATGGTAGGGCTTCCCGCAAAACTGAGGAAGTAGCTTGTTTGGTAGTGTCGAATTGCGAAGTTTTTTGGTTCTATACTCAGGTACCCCTACGGTTTAGGCTATAGGTCTAAAAATAGAATACTAAGCTTAGGTAAAGATTAAAAAGATTCATTACGGATGTAAGCGGGTTAACTACGTATCTTATTTTTCATGCCTTAACGAGGGACTATTGAAAAAAAAAACTATTGTCCAAAGTTCAGGGTGTCCTTTGTAGTGAGTGTTTCTCCGCGCAAATGGCGAATAAGGCGGGAATCATAAAAACTTAGCAAAGAAGCTAAAGATCCGATGTATTTAAATTAAGAACAAACCTCACTTCGGTTGATTTTAGTCACGCACGACACATAAAGTGTAATCTTTACGATTCAAATTTCGAATGTTATAAAAACTGATCAAAGAACTCTTCCGACGCAATACAGACAACATAATAAGAATTTTACACTAATAAACCTACAATAACCTAGCAATGACCGACAACCAAAAAAATCTGTCGCATGCCATTTGTGGGCGGAAAAAAACTGACCGCAGCTGTCAATTGTATTGAGATGTCATTTCAAACACCACAATATATCTGCTGTCAGACTTATAAATAAGACTCCTATGTCTATTGGGATAGAGTTGAATTTTTAGTGAAATTGGTTTTTTTTATTTGGCTGAATACAAAAAAGAACATTGGTCATTTTCATTATGAACGTATCCATTTCACGGTAATTCCAAAATCATTATCGTGTGAATGAGAGTAACATTAGTGACAATTAATTTTATGGGCATTTAGTAAATTGTCGTGGAAAAAATGAAGGAATGGATGTGGGTGGGTAAAAGCATAAAATTGGTCAAGATTTTACAGCTACGCTGCTTTAGGATAGAAAGCCATTGAACAGCTTTTACTGGACTATTTATTTTATTCGTGTACTCGCGAGTGTATCACTCACACTATTTTCGCCGCTCTACCATGTTAAGCCAATACACTGTTATCTTAAGTTACAGTGTTTTGCCTTAAGGCTGGTCTTTCAAAAAAACTCAACTATATATAATATATAAATAGATATTTGACTACTGCTGCTACTGCTGTTCAAATATAAAATCTAGGATTATACTTCTACACCTAATATTCCATTTCATTCTGTACAAAAGCGCCAAGATAGCTTTTTGATGTACCTATAAGTTTGATGAAAAAAAATATCTAAAATATCTCAATTTTGATACATATTTGCCTTCTCTTCCCAAACAATACGACTTACTGGCTTGATTTTTATATTGAAAAATAAAGCAAAGACAGGGTATCAGATTCGCCAAAATAAATTGATTACTTGAACCGTACTCTTTTAATTAGAAGAAATCTTGATTTTTGCACACGCGTTTTGCTCTGTCCCGCTCCTATCAACACGAAATACTGCCTATCTTTTTCACAAAATGGCCTGTGAAGGGAGGACGGAACCTTTAGGCTCCCATACAAACGTACTTATAAACTACGAATTTCGAACTTTGAACTACTAATTTTCTTTGATAAAATGTACATAGTGTACATTGAACAAATATATTGGATGAGTGAAATGGGTAGGTACCTAAGGTAAGTACAAAAGTTATCAAAATGCTTGTAAGGTTATGTATATTCATTTTGGTTTCAAGTAGGTACAATTTGAAAGTCAATTATTTTCTAAATTCAAACGAAACAATAGAATCCGCGAAATCCATTCGAATTCCCAGTTTTGTAATTAGAACACGTGCGTTCTAATTTAAAAAATCTAGTTTACGCAATCCGTGGGAACTATCGAACAGGTGGCGTTCGAAAACCAAATGTTCTGGTTGACATCGAACAAATCACGCAAACCAGGAAACGGGGTTTGGGGGAAAAAAATAACGCAAATTCCCATATGGATGATCCATATGGATTCGTTTAGTTTAACTTTAGATCTTTGAAGTCCCATAAAAAATCCAATAGGAGAGCTAAATAATAAATGATAGTAGTTAGAAAATATTGTGATTAAAATTAAATCAAATCAAATCGTTTATTTGCAGAATTCATTATTACAGGTACATGTCAGATCTTATAACTAGAGTGAAGTCAATGTATTCAACCCGCAAGCAGGTATACAAATATTAAAATAAATGTTGGTGATTATAAGTGTTAAAATAATCTAGAATAAAAAAAAATGTAGTTTACAAACAGATACTTAATTGAGTCAGATAAATTATTTTACTTAAAATTAATATATTCCGTAACACTATAAAAACATCTGTCGAGGAGCCAGTTATTTAACTTTTGTTTGAATAAATTGCCATTGAGGTCTTTAATTACTTCTGGTAACTTATTGTAGATAATGATGCACATATTGAAAACATTTTTCTTGAAGATCTGTTATTAGTAGGTACTTTTTGTAAGAGCCTCGGTTTTGCAAATTCAAGTGAAAATACTACCTATTTGCTAACCAACTAATTTCACAAGATAAAGACTTTGTTACAGTATAGTATCAAATTAATAAGAAGTAAGGACTTGGTATTTAAAGCTGTTGAAACCGGTTACTTACTTATAAAGTAGGTATCTACGAATATCTGCATACATACATGTATGTATGTAGGTACTTAAGTAGGGTAAGTACATTTCTGCAACAACTTTTTGGATCTAAAATGTAGATTCCAATAAGAATTTGGGAACTTAACAAACAATTCCTTATTCAAAATCTAAGTAGATAAGTAAGTACCTATATAAAATTTGACAATGGGATTATAAGATAATAATTATTGTAGGTATCCAATTTGAATTCAGGGTTGTATTCAGGATGTATGATATGACAGACTTGGAATTCACGTAAAAACCACGGAATTCTGAGGGGCGGAACCACCTGAGATTCCGTTTCGGCAATCATCTGTGAATTATACATAGTGATGCATTTTGGGTTTTGGTAAGTAATCTCTCTGTTAAGAACTTATTCTTAGTATTTTTTTTTTGGTCGGGAAATAAATCCAAATGCAACATTAAGTAACTATAAGCTATGATTTATTTACTTACTACGTTATTTAATGAAATCCAATAGGTACTTGATAATGATTACAACATGATAATAATCTAGATTATATATTAAATTTTCCATTCTTCGCAAAGGTAAGGTATAAAAAATAGCCCATTAAAAACTTCGTCAAAAATTAACTTGATTTTTATTGAATGGACTGACAAATTAAATAGGTCCATAACTGAGTATTAATTTTTAGCATGGATTTCTGAAAGTATGAAAAACCAATAGCTAGTTAGCGAGTATAAAATATCTTCCTTAGGTACCTTGTCGAGTGGCAAGAGCCAGCAATTTTATATAGTAAGTTTTTCTGTACAGGAGCACCCTGTATAGGGGAACATGATCCCGTGGGAGCGCGTCATCTCCAATAATACTCCCAAACCAGGAAATTAGTTTTTGCCGAACGAAGACATGAAATGATTCATATCAATACTCACTGTCATTTGGACAATTTAGAAAACAATAACATTTCAATATTTGTCGATTAGAAAAACTAAAAATTCGACTTCGAATAAAAGTCAAAGTAAAAGTCAATAACTTTACTTCTTTAGGCTTACAAAATAAGCACTTAGACAAGTCAAATTTAATACTATAAACACAGGTTTATAAATAGTCATTATTATCAAATAAGAAATATGATGTTATTGATTTTATTCGCTTCAATTCCCATAGTTTTAAACTGTGTTTTTATATTTTACGTGATAAATACTAACCCTTACGTATATTTTTTTTAATGGGATTCCCTTGAGCTTGCTCTTATTCAATTGCAGAAGAATTATCCAAATCTGTCCATAAGCGACCTAAGAAGCCAACATTAGATTAAGAATAAAAATATCTTTATTCGTAGCTTAGATACAGTCTTAATTAACTAGGTACTACTTACTAACTATAACACCAATTAATAAGGAAAACAAATTATAAGTAAAAAACAAATTCAGGCGTTACTTTGCGGAAATCCATTGCAAAATATAAAGATGAAAATATTTAGTAACAATTCCGCGCAAAACCTTCTCCGATAAGTTCTAAGAAAATGTAATCAGCGTTGTAGAAGTGGTGTGGTTTTTTCTTCTACAACGCTGATTACATTTTGTTAGAGCTTATCGGAGAAGGTTTTGCGCGGAATTGTTACTAAATATTTTCATCTTTATATTTTAAAATTATAAGTAGGAACTTAGGAACTAACGACTACACGGTACACACAGACTACAAGTAGTGTGTAGTACACACTACTTAGTTACATTAACAAAAACAAACATAATGGCCGATTATAGAACTTCCATTTTTTCTAAGTTCGTTAAAATATAGTGACAATTAGAGTAACTTGCTTTGTTAATAGAAGACGAGTTCTTTTTGGTCGACGAGAAACGAAAAAAAAAGCCATCCAACCAGTATCATCCTAGCGCATGACTACATCTGGCAGATCCATGATCTGTAATATTCTACAAAAATCTCTACTCGACTCCCAATATTTATTTTAGTTCAAGATCGTTTGAGGGCATAGTATTCGTATTTTTATCTAGGTACCTACATACTTAGCTATACTTACATACAAACTATATCCCCATCGATGGGATTACGAAACCCACTTGCCCACTGATGCGATAAGCTTTTCTACCACTTGATTACTCGATACTTTGTAACGAAATCAACGGTTGGGGTGAAAATCTATTCTGAAGATGCTTTAACGTAGACAATAATAATAATATCATCATCGTCATCATCATCAGCCTATATTAGTCCACTGATGGACATAGGCCTCCCCTAATGAGCGCCATAGTGCCCTGTCTTCAGCTTGCCGCATCCAGCATCTGCTAGCAGTTTTTAGCAAATCGTCCCACCTGGTCGGAGGGCATCCTACACTACGTTTACCGAGTCGCGGTCGCCACTTAAGAACACGTTTACCCCAGCGGTTGTCGGTTCTTTTCGAGATATGGCCAGCCCACTGCCACTTCAGCTTGCTAATCCTTTAATAATATAATAATGCTAGACAATTCACACAGCATCATCTAACCCCAAGCTAAGCAGAGCTTGTGTTATGGGTACTAGATAACTGATATACATAATATAATACAAAATAATTTTGTTTTATTAAACATAGAAAACATGAACTTATTATCTACAAATCGTACATACATTTGTCCCGAGGCGGCAATCGAAACCGCAACCGCGTCGCAGGCGGATATTGACCCACTGCGCCGCAGAGGTCGTCAGACACAGAAATACTATGGTAGTGCTAAAACTAGAGTTAGGTAAAGCTATAGGATTTTAAACAAAGGAAAGAAAATGTCGAGGTATATGGATTTACGTTTAGTAGATCCAAAAAACACTTACTAAAGACTATAAATAAATAAAATGAAATTATATTAGTAGTAATTTTTAGGTACATAACATGCTAGTAACATAGTTTTACTACTATATGTTAGGCTTAACAAGTTCAAGATCAAAAGCCTATATTTTATTCCAGGACTAAAACCTGTATACAATTTCAGCCAGATCTCTCAATTAGGATAATGAACCACTAGAAGAACCTAAATGCATTCAAATTAGTCATTTTCAGTTTGCATTGTAACTTGACGAAAACGGATGCAGTTGACGCCATATTGCTTTGTGGTCATCAAAAATGTATATTGATTTTTTCGCATATGGAGTAAAATACTCTATTGCCTGTAGAGAAAAAGAAAAGTATTCTGCTAAAGTGCACGATGTGCACAATTTAAGGAGACACTACATAGCATCACAGATTAGGTAATAGTAGTGTGCCCTTCTCAGCCACCTTCACGCACTTCTCCGAGATAATTTTTTCACGCCTCGGCTGAACGGATCTCACTGAAATTTGGCAGGGAATCGAATCAAAGTATCGAAGATGTGGCTACTTTTTATCCCGGAAAAGAGCGTGCAAATCCACGTGCAGCAGCTAGTCGGTTGAACTAGGCGTTCAACAATCTGCAGATAGCTCAATAGGAAATAGATAGATGTAGTCCTATCCGTGAGCCGTGTGGTGCCGGCTTAGAATTTGCACCACCCCAACTCTTCCCGTGGGTGTCGTAAGAGGCGACTGAGGGACATACACCGGGGGGCGGGCAGCAGCGCCTCGTGCAGAATATATCTACTAACGAACTGCGATCCCCAACCCGCATGCCCAGCGTGGGGATTATAGGCATTACCTCCATGAGGTAATAAAATTGAAGACAGGCATGTGTCCAGCAGTGGACTATTATAGGCTGTTGAGGTGAGGTGAGGAGTCCGATACGTTGTTAACCAACACTTCGTGTGATGAAACGTAAAATGAATACAACAAGTTGCACTCACTTACCGACTGCGTAGCCCAGCAATGCCCTTATGCTACGCAAGTACTGATTAGTAGGAACTACGCCGTAACTTCGTAGCACACGCTACGTAGCTGCTACGAAGCTACGCCGTAGACCATCTACGACGATCTTTTACATTCCATTTGATTCTTTTTTAATTTATAATTATCTAAGAATAATAATCTAAGAGTTAACGAACATTCGTATTTATAATATTAGTCATCATCATCATATAAGCCCATATACGTCCACTGCTGGACATAGTAATAATGTTAGTGTGTAAGCGTAATTATAGGAATTAATGTTACGTGAGTAATAAATGTCGTGCCGTGTGGTGCTGGTTTGGCTGGCGTTTCGTGTGGGTATCGTAAGAGGCGACAAAGGGACATAAACCGGGGGGTAGGCAGCAGCGCCTCTTGTAGAATGGATCAACGACCAAACTGTGATCCCCAACCCGCATGCCCAGCGTGGGGATTATGTGCATTACCCCCATGAGATGAAAGCCAATATAACGATTATCAGGGGGAGGCCTGCGTCCAGCAGTGGACCATTATAGACTGTTGAGGGAGGTGACGTGAGGATTAAATGTCAGTGATGATGTTCATAATATGATCAATTGTTAGTATTTTGTGTCATATCACACAAAATACTTCATAAAAAAGAATTCACTTCATAAAGTGAATTTTGGCTTGTGACATCAGTTGATCTATTCAGATGTACTTATTTATTTATTTATTAACACTTTACTGTAGAGAAAAAGAGAAAATACATGAATAACATAAAAATCTTATATCTAAATATAAATTTACAGTACAAAAGGCGGCCTTATCGCTTAGGGCGATTTCTTCCAGATTTTTTTAGTTGTTCGTGAATGAATCATTCTATTTTCAAATCCAAAATTTATAAATTTCATCATTTAACAATCAAAAATATGTTGTTTACAAAACAAAACTAAAGCGAAAATATTATGACCTTCCTCGATCATTCTTGGTAATATTGAGACATCATCAAGACATAGTATTTCTGTATGGGACTAACGTAGTTCCATAATCCCATACAAATATTAAACGTCTCCATAAAACTCAAAACTCAAACCCAATTACTTTATTTCTTTAAGCTTACATAATAAGCACTTAGACAAGTCAAATTTAATACTATAAACACAGGTTTATAAATAGTCATTATTATCAAATAAGAAATATGATGTTATTGATTTTATTCGCTTCAATTTTTCATACTGTCTTCAAGCCTATCTCAGAGCTCCAGATCAGTCAACGGCACGAAATATTCTTTTTAATAATAATCTGACTAGGTATTTTCTATATAATAAAAACTTCTTTGATCGTACCAAGAAGTATTTTTACCCTCGAACAGTGGATACAAGCGTTCCCAAGAGACACGTCTTATCTCGAATGACGCTATAAAATATTGTGGTTATGATAACGCTGTACCTACTGCGTTGTTTTTTGTGAGTGATAATGTTTTTATTGGCTGTTAAGATCCAAGATGGCGTCGGTTCTGAACTATCGGGGTTTTGATAAATTTTAGTTTTTGGTTATTTGAATGAAAAAAACACTCGTTTCATGGATCATTGTGCATGCCTGTTAGAAGCACACACTCTATGCTTAAAAAATTATGATTGCTATGGTAAATGTTTCATTATGTGTATTGGTGGTATTGCCTTATTTTTTTTATTTTCCGTAATTTATTATCCTGTCTTCTTCACTTTAAATACAAATAAAAATATATTTATTTAGCAAATATACTTACTAAAAAAACTTACATACAAATAAATAAATCATGCGTTTGTTTTTATTTTGAGACTTCTGACTGTATATTTTGATATTTAGCTATAGCTTAAAATTCAAAAGTTTAAGTGGTTTTTTTCCTCAAATTACAGGACTCTAACTACATGACAGATATTATGTCAAATTACATGCATAAGTAAAACTATACTTACTGCACTCGTTTTAATGAGTATTTAATAAGATTTAAGAACCATCTCTTAGTCCCTATGCTAATGCGGACCTGTTTTGGGTTAGATGAAGGCGCCAAAAAGTCTGTCTACCTCCATAAATTCTTATTTCAAATTGAAGTCCAAACTCGTGAAAAAAATCAAATAATTCGTATTTAGAAGGCGTTGGTGTTCAACCAATAGCAACACTCCGCGGGGTCGTGACCCCGCCAATGAAGCGGGGTTACGCCCTGTGTAATTGCGCGACCTCCTGAAAACATTATATAGGTAGCATTTCCTATGGCACTTTTCACGAAAGAAGTCCCGTAGAGGCAGCGCTGTCGGCAGTGCAACCGTATGAAGTTAGTGAATTTAGCGTAGAATATTTTTTATTCCAATTTTTTCCAATTATTATTATTGTTATATAAATGCGTCTAAAATCTAAATATTCAGAGTCGAGAAATATTTTACTACCTGATGTATACTACCAATAAAAACGTAGCTATTAACCTATGTATATTTTTGTAGCGACATAAAAGCCTTTATGTGATAATGATAAGGTATATATCTAAGTGTTCAAAAAAAAACATCCAAGTGTAGTTGTATAGAGTGAATGGCGAAGTGGTGATAGAAAAGGGGCCACTTTGCTTCAAATCTATTATATAGATAATAGTTTAGTTTCATAGCCTTAGACGCCATCTATTTTACATCTCTACTGCTGCTAACTACCGTCTCCTAAAAATGCTCCTAAAACAAAATAAGTAGGTTTTGAAGTCTAATCTAAGATTAATGAACAGAACCTTACAAAATAGGCAGGTGGCTACTTCTATAACATTGTAGTGTAGAACATGTTTATTTTATAAAATACTTTAATCGACTCTGTAGAGATATTCGAAATTTAAAATATTAGTCAACATAAAAAGCAGAAAAACCCACAAAAACTTCATACTGCCAACTATTTCCCACAAATAAAGTACCAGGGCGTAAGCGAAGGCTAGAGGTGGCCGGGCGGGGCGCGCCGTATTGATTTTACAGTCAGTCCAAGGCGCTGAAAATATGGCGGGGAGATACCATCTTTCTTTGTGCGTTGGATAGTAACTTTGGAAGGCTTTGTGTAGTGTTTGAGCATATGTAAAATTGTGGATAGTGTTTTAGTGATGATAAGAAATATTTTGTAGGTCCCTAATTTAATTCAGAGTTGGTAGTAAGGTACACTTAATATGTAAGGCAATGAGCTAGGTAGGAAAAAAATTCTACTTATTATTTAGCCAAACTCCTTTTTGGAATGAATTTTTGTAAACAAACCACGTAAGTATCTGAAACTCACTTCCTTTGGCCCAGCTTCAGAAATAATTGTAAGCAATATTCATTGAAGGAAGGATCTCAAATCCACCAGTAATGTAGGTAAATTGGGAACACAGTAAATTTGAGGTTTAGTGTGGTCGGCGTGTTTACAAACATTCTATATCGAGTTTGGCTAAGGTATGTATTATATTTTTTTTATTAGTACCTAACTTACTCAATTACAATTTAATTATACGAGTAGGTTGAAAAGAATCCCTGACTATGCTGTAAAATAACTGGTAATTGTTTTTTAATTAAATTTTAGTTTGAATTATATTAGAATACTACCGAACCTTTCGAAACATTTCACAGGATATTGTATCTTATGTTTACTATGCCTCTATCTAGTATTTTAAGGACAGTCAGCAACGAAAGTCTGTGCGAACACTGATTTTAATGTTACCTGAACCGTATTAAAATTATAATTATTATTAATTAGTAATTAACCAGTAAGGGCACTTCCAAAATTTCCTAAAACCACTTTTCCATAAACCGCTGAACTCGCTAAGTCGTTTTAAAAACTACTAGGTAATACACGTATTAGGCAATGTTATGGTAAAACTTGCGACGTGGTTTTAGGAAATTCCGGAAGTAGGTAACATAAAAATTAATGGTTGTTATAGCTATCGCTAGATGAGATGATGGCCTACAAAAGGCTGCAGGCATCATCTGGCTGCCGCCAGCATCTGCTGGATGCGGCAAGCTGAAGACAGGGTGCTATGGAACCCATTATGAAAGGCCTACGGATGACGAAGAACAATGATGACGATTAGCTAAGCCTCATCGTCAAAGCTGGCCTCAGAATGAATGTCACCAAGACAAAAGTTACCTTATGGTTATATCTAACCAACCTGATATTCACCCCAACGTATATGTGGCAGGTCTGAAGCTGGATCAGGTGAATAAATGTAAGTACCTCGGAACTTGGAGCACGCACGAAAAATTAGAAAGGTCCTTTGCAACCGAGGCCTTAAAATCCCGCTACGAGTACGTCTTTTACAGTGTTACATCTGGTACATACTTCTATACAGATGAGAAGCATGGACTGTTAAAGAAGATCTCAGGAAACTTATAGAATACAGGAAAAGTTGCCGGAAAGAGGAAACCTGGTCTTAGAAGTAAATCGTGGCTGAGGAACATCCGGGAATGGACGGGGACCATGACTGCCGCTGAACTCTTTCGACTTGCACAGGACAAACAAAAATATGCTAAGTTGACTGCTAACTTTCACTAGTTGGAAAGGCACCCTAAGAAAAAGAAGAAGCCTCATTGCTACCTATATTGGTACTATGCCCCATTCAGCACCCGCAAGTATATTACGTCAAAGGTATCCGAAGCACAGATGGTAGGAAGAGGTTGCACTAATGATAGCACTTATTTGGGAATGCACATGTCCCCCTGGTCTGTGGCAGTGGGCAGAGCACATGGCTTGTAGAGCCATTGGCAGCTGGGGCCTTAAGGATCTTGAGTTCTGACTACATAGTCACTGGAAACCGCAGTATGGGCCACCCACGCTATGGACCGAAGATCTGGTGAAGGGCACGTGAAATGGTTGGATGCGGGCAGTGTAAAATCGGTCATTATTGAAAACCAGCTGTGAAGTGAACGACGTTCAGCTGATTATGATGATGATATCCACGAGGGGTTGATGATGATGATGATGAGTTAGAGCTTCTTTTGATGCTGACTCTACCTATTCCCATTTAATACACACAGGTCTGTTAGATTAAATGCACCCGGAGTACAGAAGGTAGGAGGAGGTTGTACTAATGAAGACGTTGAACTACGGGCGCTTTGGGGCTATTAGAAGAGGCCTATGTCCAACTGCGGTCGATGATGACAATGATATTTAGCTTCTTTTCTTGCTGACTCTACTTATGTAGGTATATCCCATTCAGTACACACATGTCTGTTAGAACAAAGGCACCCAGAGTACAGAAGGTAGGAGGAGGTTGTACTAATGAAGACGTTAAACTACGGGCGCTTTGGGGTACTGAAAGAGGCCTATGTTCAGTAGTGGACGATGATGACGATGATATGTAGCTACTTTTGTTGCTGACTCTACTTATGTAGGTATATCCCATTCAGTACACACATGTCTGTTAGATCAAAGGCACCCGGAGCACAGAGGGTAGGAGGGGGTTGCACTAATGAGGGTAGGTAGGTTTATGAGGTGCGCTTTGAATACGGCGAATGAAAACATTGATGGCAAAGGTCTAATAATCAAATATTGGGATATTTGTTTCGTTTGGTGAATTTAAAGACTGTATTAGAATTCTCTAAGGATTTAAATAATATTGGGGTTAGAAGAGGGTTTGGAATAATAGGAAAGTAAATAAATAAAGCTGGTTATTTTGATTGACGAAAACCTAAATTTACACTTTATACCTACCTACTGATGATGATACTTATGTATATTTTTTAATCTACATATTTAACACTGAAAATTTTGTTCCTAAAAACGTTTTCTTGTAAAAATTATAAAAAGTAAGGCCTATACGCATAAGCGGCTAGATATCGTGCGGTTTCAAGTAAAAATTGAAATACGGCCAGCCGCAACGGCTCACCGCCTCATCACAGTCAGCCGCTGGTGTGTTTTAGGCCTCGGAGTCATAAAAGAGCCGAGTTATTTGAGCAAGAGTAGCTACGCGTTGAATTTCTCGGCCAAATTTCCCAACTGCGGGTAAAAAGAACTAGAGAAGGCTTCCAGTATCGACAGATTTGTGACGTCAGCGTAGTTAATGGTATGAAAAAACATAAGACAATCGCGATTATTATTATAATTATCTGAGCGTCGGATCTGGTCGAAGCGACGAGTGACCCGAAAGCTGGTGAGTATCTGGCACAGCGCATCAGCATTGCCATACAGCGGGGCAATGTAGCCAGTGTCTTGGGCAAGCTTCCGACTGTTATTGATGTGGATCAGTTGAGCTACCTGTAGATTGTTTGCAACAGTCTTAATTGTTTCTTTTGTTAATACTAGTTTTAATTTAATTCTATTCATATTTTTATTTATATCTAAGTTTATTAAAATATTTGTAGGTTATTTATTAGGTAGGTATTATAGTATGTAGTGTAAGTAGGTATTATTGTTTTCTTTTGTAAAAATGTTTTTATTCTATTTTTTCGAGTGCCAACGTTTTTTTGTTCTTACATGTCCAGTCCATCCCAAGGTTGCCCGGAAGAGATCGCTCATAGCGATAAGGCCGCCTTTGTACTCATACTACTCGTAGAATTTATTTCTAATCTGATTTCTGTGTGGTAAAATAAAGAATTATCTACCTATCTATCTATTATTTGATTGAAATTTTCTTTCTTAATAATGATTTATATTGTTCTAAGGAAAAAAGAAAACGCCCGCTTTTAAAAATTACATTTAACTCGCCCTACACGCTGCAATATAGGCCTTCCTACCTATTGTGATTCAGATAGCCAACCTAACAGAAAGTACCAGAGCACAAAGTTCCGTAAAGCCATTTGATCGGATCAAAGCTGAAGGGATGAAGGGATAAAAGCGAAGAGATTATCCTTTACGGAACCTCGATTGCCTATTACTGACTACAAAGGGTTTTTAGGGTTCAATCTGGCGCGGCGGACGTTTTATCAAATAAGAACCTTATGTACCTAAGCACTAGGTTAGGAAGTTTAATAACTGAGGTAAAACGTAAAATTAGCTTTTGTGTTCAACGAAAGTTAAATTTTTAAAGCTTTGTTATTTCGAATCGAATGCTAATTCACTAGGTAATTTTTATATACGTGCGGGACGGAAAATTGAATGTGCCTACTATTTTCCGTCCCGCTCATACATAAAAAATAAATAATGCTGGACAATTCACACAGCATTATATACAAGCTAACTACAAGCTCTGCTTAACTTAGGGCTAGCAAGCTAGAGCTTGTAGTATTATGGGTACTGATAACTGATATACAACACATATTACGTAATACGTATTTTAATACATAGAGAGATATTTTTTTATACATAGAAAGCGACCAGAACACCCTGAACAAATGTCTGCAGATCATACACACATTTATCCCCAGGCGAGAATCGAACCCTGCGAACCTGCGTCGCAGGCAGACCTTCGCCCACCGCGCCACAGAGGTCGCCATATTGGTGGTAGGCCGGGTCCGTCGCGACTCTTACGACATCCAGTTTGGGTTGGAGGGGTAGATTCTTACGCCGGTATATCTAACGCGACTGTTATATACCAACTACTTAGACAATTTAACCAAAGACCAACTACGATAAATGAACGTGGCTATAACTCAGTAGTGTGGTCACTTGGCGACAGAAAGGGGCGACTTGGGAATTCCATCGATGTTTACCCCAAACTCGACGCTTTTCCCGATTTATAGACATTGGGGAGCTGATAAATATTTATGGGGCAGTTTTTTCTCTTTAAACAATGGCTGAAAGATAAACATTTTATGGGATATGTTTCATACAACGGACACGTTTCAAAAAGCAGCGCCATCTAGTTAAATACGAGAGAATGCAATAAATGATAAACACTGCTCACTTGTTCTGAAGTGATCTCATAACGTTATCACTTGTAAGATAAGGAATGTCTTCATAAACAGGGAGACATTTATGAACGTACCTAGGTATAGTAGCCGCCAAACAGCTTGTCCGGTCATCTGGTGACGGGCAGCGTGAGTACGAAATTAACGCTTACGCATATAATTTCCTCTCTTTCTCTGTATAAGTCGTTTATTTTTAACCTCCTTTATTAATTTGTAAGTATGTATTTTGCCTTATCAAATCAATAAATTTTTATGTATTAACTGTATTTCCCTTCCTATAATTGGGAGATCACAACCGGCTATGCCTGTATTCTAAGAATACAGGCATAGCCGGTTGTGATCTCCCATACACATACAAGACTTGTATGTGTTTTAAAGTGTTACTCTGTTGGTAGTGCTGAATAAATAAATGAATACATAAACAATTCATATGCCGCCGACAACATCCTCAATAATCCTCATCAAGATCACTAATGGACATAGGCCTCCCTTGATAATTTTGGTTCTGTGTCGGGTGTATTCGTTACGAATCATATCCTTCAGAGAAACTCTGACAAAGATGGTGGAAACACACGCAAAAAACAAACGCAGACTCTGCACTCTGCGAATGCGGTTTAGAGGACCAGACCATGGAGCACATCTTTCAGCGGTGCCCCATCCGCTCTTACCCAGAGCCCTGGAGTGACCTGGAAAATCTTTCGCCACAAGCAGTGAAGCAGTACCTGGCTCTAAAATTTGAATGTTGACTTATAAACTGTGTACCTACCTAATTTTAGAATATTTGATTCTTATGCCTCTGATTGTCATACGAATAAATAAATAAAAAAAAAATCTGAGCTTATTTCTTTCCACAAAACAAAACAAAAACGTGCAGTGAATAATCGACGCGACTGTCCAGAAGGTAACCGCCTATATACCAATTTGGCCTTCCTCATCTTTGTCACGTGGTTCGCCAGAGGACAAGAAGTTTGATAACTACTATACCTACCTATCTACAGCGACATTATCATCATCATGAACAGAAAATGTATATTAATTACTGCGTAGATACGAGTATGATGTACCTACCTAGTTACAGGTTGCGTCTTGATTTTATAGCGCTGATTTTGAACCCCTCCACTTTTTCCGAGCGCTTTAAAACGTGACGAGACGTTTAACTATGTGTAAACATGCTGTAAACAAAGCAAAGCAGACTGTAAAGTTTGTTTAAAGTGAAAATCACGATTCTTTGTTATCTATTATCACCATAGAGTGACATTGACTTAAACTGCGTATGATCTTGGATTAGTTGTCTTATATCCTTGCTGTTTCAAAGAAAACTGTAGGTACATATCTTTACGTAAGTAGACCTAAAGTATGTATTACCATGGGATAGAAATAACCTTAAACAACGCAAGCGAAGCCGCGGGCAGAAACTAGTTTCATAATAATTAGTTGTTTAAAGTATAAAAATATGACTTGTCTAAGCGCTTATCGATTGATTGATTGATTAATTCAATCTAAGTGCTTTTATTGTTAGCCTAAATAAGCTGTTTAAAGTATATAAATTTGACATGTCTAATTGTGTTTGAGTGTAAGCTAACGGTACAAGGATGGGTAAGTACGGTGAGCAAGGAAAGTTCGCGGAATATAATCTCTGTCACTCGACCACACAGAAATTCTGATCACGTCGTACATCATCGTCGCGTCGCGTCGTACAAAGCCAATGTTAAAAGAAAAAGTAGGTACCTACCGGTATCCCTCCTAGAAGCGATACAACTGAGTAGAGTCCTTAAGTACAGGGAGTACTTAAGGACTCTACACAGTTGTAGTTGTCTTCCCGGTATTCTATAAGGTATGTAGGTACTTCATCAATGACGACCTCTGTGGCGCAGTGGGCGAAGTTCCGCCTGCGACGTAGGAGGTTACGGGTTCGATTCCCGCCTTAGGACAAATGTTTGTACGATCTGCAGATATTTGTTCCGGGTGTTCTTGTTTTCTATGTATAATAAAAATATGTAGTGTATTGAGTTTCGTATATCTGTTATCTCGTACCCATAATACAAGCTCTGTTTAATTTGGGGCTAGATTATTATCTATCAATATTTACAATACTGAATAACAGCGGCAACAGAAGTTTGTTCCGCCAGCTCACTCTGAAAGAAGCTCACACCAAAAACATTAATAATTCCTTCATGGGAGCTTCAAGGACATTAATATTAAAGTCCTTGATGTGTTTTTTTATGAAATTTTTCAAAAACCCTTTGTTCAACGAAATATTAAGATACATTAGCTCGCGGCGCTATTTGGGTCGGGGTAGCGCCTTAACTAGTTACTGAAATATCTTATGGCACAGACTTAACCACTGTAAGACTCGGTCCCTTATTAAATTAGTATAAAAAAACATTTTTAAAGAAACACCACACCACAGAGCGTCAAACAGCGAAGCAAAGTCATAGAACCCCCTACTATATAAAGCCCATAATCGAACTATTAACTTTAGATGTTCATCACAAATTTCATTCACATTTCCCTTGACTTATCACACCACATCCTCACTGCAATCCAGTCCTTGACACTCCAGAGACCAATAAGCACTGGGAATAGGTTCCAATCGCCTCCCAGCTTTATATAGGTAACCCCCTGTGCCCTTAAGCTGAGGGTTAAACGATACACTTGGAGCCAGAAGTCATCGGTATCGTCCAGGTCATTCGGGGTATTGTGTGATAAATGTTTCTGTGAGTCTTTGTGTGGTAATTTGTGAATATTTATGTTGTTTTTGTTGAAATTACAAGGTCTGTCAGTAGGTAAAATCAAGTTTGAATAGGTACATGAGTAACTATAGAAAATGAGTAACTACCTAATGCCTATTGTAGGCAGGTAAAATTTTTGTTCCGGTAGGAGGTACTACATGAGAAGGTACACGACTTTTCAATTTTCTAACCGAGCATTCACCATCAGCCTATAGGTAAAGTACTCCACAGCTGGACATGGACCTACCCTATAACGAGCGCCATAGCGCTCTATCTTTAGCTTGTCGTATCCAGCACCTGCCAGCAGTCTTTCGCAAATTGTCATCTCACTTGGTCGGAGGGCGTCCTACGCGTTTGCCGAGTCGCGGTCTCCACTCAAGAACAGGTTCACCCCAGGCGGTTGTCTCTTCTTTTCGAGATATGGGCAGCCCACTGCCACTTTAGCGTTCTAATCCTTTGAGCTATGTTGATAACTTTGGTTCTCTGTCGGATGTATTCGTTACGAATTCTATCCTACAGCGAAATTCCGAGCATAGCTCTTTGCATAGGTAGCTGTGTGACTTTCATGACACATGGCAGATGCCGTACTCCGGTTCGCACCACTAAGACGGGCAGTGAATGCATTAAACCGGGCACTGCAGATAGTGAACTATACTAATTACAACTCAGTAGTCACCTAGTCGTTTTATACGCCGTTAACTTTTGCCTTGTTCACACCTTCTAAGAGGACACAGAATCTATGTATATAAATGAAAATGAATCGCCGAAGCGTATGTACACGCATAACTTTCGAACGACTGTACCAAATTAGATTTTTTATTATCATTTTTAAATAAAATTAAATTAAAAAAAAGCCCGAAGGGATCTGGATGGAATTTGGCACTATGTTAGATTATAGTCTCCTCAACCTCAACAGCCTATAATAGTCCACTGCTGGACGCAGGCCTCCCTTATCTCATGGGGGGTAATGCCTATAATCCCCACGTAGGGCATGCGGGTTAGGGATCGCAGTTAGGTGGTAGATTTATTCTGCAAGAGGCGCTGCTGCCCGCCCCCTGGTTTATTATTGATTATAGTCTGGAATAGCACATAGGCTAATTTTTGTCCCGGTAAAATGTATGGTTCCCATGGGATATATATGTTTGAATTTTCCATAGAGCAAAGAATTGAGATGATTTTTTGCATAGGTAGGTATTGGTAGCTAGTTTAGGGGTCAGAAAATAACACAGGCTAATTTTTATCCGGAAAAATGCACGGCTCCTATGGGATACAGGAACCGTGATTTTTAAAGGGTTTTGTAATGTTCTTTAAATCGATTTTGAGCGCAATTTTGGATAATTTTTGCATTTTAATTGATAAAAAAAATCAGCGGAAATATGAAAATCATAGAAATGTAGCGACCTCTGGCAAATATTAACGGAACGACAAAGCTGACCTCAATAGAGTACCTCAAGGAAGAAAACAGAAGCTAGCTACCTACCATAAGCGCTTCAACGGATATTCGCTAGATGTCGTTAAGACAAAATTGGAAAAACATTGGAGTGCAAGAAGAACACAATTCCTAGATCGTGTAAACGCTTGAACCGGGAGAATCTCGGTACCCCACGGACCTAGGGTAACAAATGCGTACCTAAGGCTCCGTTGATACCTGCATATTTGCGCTTCTTCGGCCAAATCTGCAGCCGCGCCAGAAATAGGTTCTTGAAATAAAATAAAAATAGTTACATTTCTATAATTTTATTCATAATACAGTAATCTATCAGACTACAACAATGTACATAGACACATCGACAGATAAACATAGATACTACATAAATGACGTCACACATTACGCTGCATTGGAAAATCGAGGCGTTGATCACAAACTTCCAATAGGTGGCGCTGTTTGTAGCAACATATTCAAGTATTGGGGTTTCTTTATTATTTTGTCATAGAGCATTTGCAATAATACAAGGAAAAGTTTGATACTCCCAATTTAATGTAACTTTGATCATACGCTGCCTAGTGGCAAGACATTTTGATAGTCACGTAAGTATGTAAAACTTATCTTCAAGTTCGTTTCCGAATACAAAACAACAAAAGTTTTGTAAAATTCAGAGAAAATTGATTTTCAAAGATGGTGTATTCCACAACAGCAATAATTGAATGCAATTTTCAATTAACATAGGTATATGTTTTATGTACGGATCATAATATTCAGATTATTGGGGCTACATACATTATTTATAATTTTGAGATTTTTTATAATTATATTTTACATAATTACTAGATGATTTCAACTAAGATGTTTTTTTTATTAAACACTGGAGGACAATAATTCATGTCTTCAATGAAAATCTCAAAATTTTGAACATTGATTCAACAGATTCTTGATTATTTGACACGGAAATTTGAAGTATATTTACAAAAGAATACAAGACTTATGAATTACAATCGCTTGATTAACAACACACTGGTTTTCTAGTAGTTTCAAATGCAAATTTAACCTAAATATCCATTGACAAGACCTTATACGAGATCATTCTACTGACTCTCTATTCTACTCACTCTTACTCAAGTCGCGCATCTTTGAAGTTGTTTAGCAGTGAAACAAATTGAATTAGTTAAAATTTAAATCGCTCAACAAAGGATCATTACATTAGTATCAACGTAAACTCCCAGTTTCAACAAATTTCTTTTGATTTGTATTTTTGAAAACGTTTTTGCTGTGAAGATGGCCACTGAAGTAAGTCCCACACCTACTATGCCTCAGTTGCAGTCCGTTCAGAAGGCCATGGCCATCCCAACTGTGGGCGCTGTAGTGGGACAGGTTAGAGCACTCTACACCAAAGTTAAGGGTGCCCATTCCCTCCATGAATGGGCTTTTTCAACTGCCGAGGCTGGAGTAGTCCTAGCAGCAACCACAGCAGCTCTCTACGTATCCCACCCCCTGGCTGTTGGAGACGCAAAGGTTGCTGCAGCCATCGACAGCCTTGAGCAACGAGGGCCCATTGTCAGCGAGCAGCCCAAAGTCATTGTGGAGACTATTAAACAAGCAGTGCTGTCCAGAATCTTTCCACATGTGAGCCAAGGCAGAGCAGCGCGTCAAATATCTGAAGAAATTGTCCTGGTCCAAGGCCAACGCTCTGTTGTCCACTGCCTATCGCCAGAAGGCCACGCGTAATTTCGACAGCGGCGCCAGCTACGCCATGCAGCTGTTGGACCACTACCTGCCGCCTGTTGGAGCGCCCGAGGAAGTCTCTGATGTGACGCCCGCCACCACAGACCCTGCCTTACACCTCGTGCAGACAGTGGGCCGCCTCAGCGCAGTGACGGCGCGAATTTTAGTGGACTCAGGGCACTGTCCACCACCGTCCGCTATGGTGGACATACAGATTTTTATCAATCGATAGAACTCAGAATACATATCGTCACATTTCTAATGGTATCGCTTTTTAAAACTATCGCAGTTTGACGAATTCACTGTTTATAAGCGGGAGGTTAGGTACTTTGGTGTTTTTGCTCTTCATAATGAAAGCAATTGGTTATTTTAACCCGTTCACGGCCAGCCTTAGCGTTACGGAAGTTCCATCTCTCAGGAGCACCACTGAAGTAGAACTTGTGAGTCATGGGCAATATGGGCACTGACAGTATTGTTCAATACACCCCGCTTCGGTGGTGAATGGTCCAACAGACTCGAGCTTAATAAAATAAGCTGGTTTATTTTTCAGTGCTTTCATTTTTTACAAAGCCATTATCCCTAAAATGTTAACACAATGACCTGATAATTATTTCTACTACGTTTTTAGTTTTCGCGACAATTATTTACTGTTATCGTCCAGTTTACACGTTTAATTCCTTACGATTAAATTTATGTAATACTTAGATCTAAAACACACTTCTATTTACATTAATTTATCAGTTGTACATTAAAGTTCAATAGATGATATTCAAAAAACATTCGTACTTATTTTATTTACAAAAACATAATTTATATCAATAATACCAGAAAAAATGCTATACTATAGAGATCATATAGTAAACGAAATTATAAATAAAAACATAATTTGCGAGAATTGCAGTGAATGTTCGAAATACTGTTTTGCAAAAACACAACAAAAAAAAATATCGAAAGTGCTTGGCGATACATTACGCCAAATCATAGGTATAAATCACACGAATACCTTAACGAAATATACGCTGAATTTTAGCACATCTAGATTTTATTACAATTATTTTTTATAACACACTCTACTACCCAATTTTATAGACTGATCCTAAACACAAATAACATTGTCTAAGATAAGAGACCACATTAGGTGGTTCTATTCATCTATCCTATACCGGTACATATCCTTTAAAAAGCCATCGGCCAGTTACAATATTAATATTCAATACCTATATATGAACAAATGTAGTTATAGTATTTTACCACAAAGAACAATTCGTATAATTTTATTAGTTAGAAACTGGTTATCTACCAATTTAATCCCAAGTCAACTTTGCATTTTAGTGAACAAAGTACAAACAATGTTTGCGATAACTTCCAAAAAAATTGATTAATCATTGGAAATCAATTCAATTCATACATTATGAAGTATTATGAGTTCTTCCGTGATCATGGCGCATGAAACTGTGCCGAAATATTGGAAAAATTCAAAATCGAATCATGGTAAATATCCCGTTACAAATGACTTTAATTTATACATTTCTATTAGGTACATAACAATATTCCAAGATATAATAATAATAATAAATAATAATAATAATGCTGGACAATTCACACAGCATTATCTAGCCCCAAGGTAATAGATATGGACTAGCCTAAAGTGAAACCAATACAGTTTTTCAAAAAATCTTAATCCTACATTCCTAATTTCCTACAACTACAACACTACGACTTATTTAGAATGTTGTAGAACTTACACCAATATTTAATTAACTAAGCCAATAATTTTTTGGGCAGCACATTAATTAGGTGTTAGACCTGTGTGTCCAGAATTCTGCAATAACAGAATCATAGTGGGTAACTTAATAGCAACGAGTAACTTTACGTACTTTGATTTATTTTCAACATTTTTAGGAGCAAAAGAAACCATTTTGCAATACTTAGCTTTCCACTTATATTATACTTAGCACCAAACATGAAAAATTTGGCCGGTTTTATTTTAAATCGCGGTGCACTTTTTAAATTACATATTTGAATAGACACTAACGAATAAAAAAATCATATAACATAAATTCTTAAAACGTCAGATTTCTGAGATATTCACATATGAAAAAAAATTATATTAGCATTACTTATTTCTGCCAGTGAATATCTCAGAAACCTGACGTTTTAGGACATGTTTGGATTTTATTATGGGTGTCCTATATCCAAATATTTAACTTTTATACTTTTATATAAAATTATTAAAACGTCTTTAAAAACCAAGTATGAAAGGTTAATTATGCTCCATCCACGCTTTTATTTTCTTTTTACAGCTTGAGTGATAATCAATTAGTCTTTTTTTATACAGTAGTTATATTTGATTTTGTTATTTTGCTAAACTTATTATCTATACCTCTGATAGTCCCGAGATTTTTCGAGTGGTCAGATTAGAATCACTATTTTAAAACAGAAACAGAGCCTATGAAATACTGCATTCTTTTATTCAGTCTTCATTCATTCACCTGTCCACGATTACGAAATTTCATAGGCGTGCATGAGTCAAAAAGAAAACAAACGCGTGGACGGAGTATAAGTTCCTAAAAAGTTACTCAATATATTAGGTTAAAAGTACGTTTCGTATAATTTTGCATTAGCTTGGCATTAGTAATATTTTAATTACATTAGATTTAAATGCTTCTAGAATAGTACATGCCAGGATTTCTGGCTTATACTACGATTTCTTGGATACAAGAATACATTTTTTTAGTTGTTAAATAAATAAATAAATAAATAATGCTGGACACATAACAACTTTTAAACCACTACAAACTTTAAAGTCATTTATAACGGGATAATTACCATGATTCGATTTATGAGTTTTCCAATATTTCGGCACAGTTACATGCGCCATGATCACGGAAATCATGGTAAATATCCCGTTATAAATGACTTCACTACATACTTGTATACTTATATAATTTTAGGATTATGAATATCCCGTTGACTTAACACTGAAGATTATAATGACTAAAGATTATTTTAAATTAAGAGCATTAATGTTTTTGGCAAATGTTTGTCAGCTGTATATGATACATTTAAAAATTAGCATAGTACGGCCATCATTTAAAGATGGCGGATTACGACTTCTCGCTTCTGATTGGTCAACTGCAGCGCTATCTACAACAGCTGTAATTTAATTGGTTGAGCTGTTATTAGCGCTGAAGATGGCTTTTTTTTCTATTACAACACATGGGTATACAATCCTTGTTTTAACACATTATTCTCCAGCATAATTCTTCGTCTATTAAGTCCATCATTTTATCACTCAAACACTAATCACTGGTCACTTAACACTAAAAGTGTCACTATCACTTAACTGACACTTATCAGTGTCAGTTAGGATTCCGACTAGGTACCTCGAGGGTTAGCAATAATTTGGTGCTGCTACAAAATTATCTTCAAAATAGAAATCAATTGGTCAAGAGATTTTTACAACTTGGAAATCATAATTTGAACCATAATTGGAAAGATCGACGATGCAA
The DNA here is from genome assembly GCA_946478455.1 of Eupithecia vulgata. NCBI lineage: Eukaryota > Metazoa > Arthropoda > Insecta > Lepidoptera > Geometridae > Eupithecia > Eupithecia vulgata. The sequence goes on from OX297876.1 coordinate 11,404,057, forward strand.
ATTGCAATGTTTAATGTTTATAGTAGGGAAATATAGGAAACGACACCGGTAAGCACTGAGCGGAACCGCACTGCAACAGAAGTACGCGACGACCAATATTCTTTGTATGAAATCGTACGAGATAGAACTGACGTGTACGTCGTAGTGCACGTCCGTGGAACTGCGCGGCTTTTATGGTGAGTTGATCATATTTTACGCTCCGTGTCGCGCTACGCAGTTTCCACTGACGCGTAGTACGTTCAGTTTTAGACGTACTTGTGTTAGCGAGGTAGGGATATAATAGCGAAGATAGGCCTGACGAGCGGAAGGCTGTAGTATTCTCGGGCAGACATAAATAAGCATGGGGGCCCCATGCTTATTTATGGCTTATAGGCATAAGGAATATGAAAGTAGAAGTTTCTGATTCTTTTTCCTATAAAACCTACTGTTTATGTTTCCTAATGTAGAGTTTACACGGAAACGAAGTAGAAACCCGATTTGATTTCCATTTCTAAGAGTCTCTTGACCAAACGAAGAAAATAATCATATAGCGTCAACAACCAAAACTAAAAACTACGAATTACGAAAAACTAAAAAATATCGCAACACCAAAAATCACTGCAAATCCTCAGTGTCAATTGTCACGTATGAGGAGGTACTGACGGAAGTCCCACGATCATTCCGGCTCTGTGTACATGAATGAGAACTTGGCGTGGGAGGTGGGGGGTATCACGCGAGCCTCGATCAGGCATTGGACGATCCAGGTGGTGGCCACCAGCGGGACGTTGTCTTGGTTGGCTTTGTTCTGGACCTGTAGATAAAATATGACATGTTTATGTTAATTGATTACGCTCCATTTCGCGTAAGTGGAATCAAACCCTAACAAAAATATAACCCTCACAAAAATATAACAAAACTATAAGACATCTGAATTACCTATTTCTAGCCCAGGGCGGTATGGCTTCATTATATACAGATTTACTTTCTTCTGTTAGTTGCATACTTACTGTTGTGGACTCATTAGTTTGTCCTACCGGGCTATGAAAGATGCGCACCGATAAAATTCTGACGTCCGTTTCGATGTGCTTTTGTTACATACGCGCAAGAAAAGAACGAGACAAAACACTCGACAAATTTCGTAACTTGGTCATAAAGAAAGTGACACATTTTGGTATGTCCTACTACGCAGTATGTACTTACGTTTCGATACCTCATACTCACACAGCGTGGCTAGAGAAGCAAGCTATTCTAGAGTGCTATTCTAGCGATATAGATTGGACGGCGGCCCAACTTTAATAGAGACAGAGGTTGGAACTTACCACCAGCCTGGAAGCCGTGTCTACATGGGAAGTCGGATAGCAGTATACAGCCGGGTGTAGATACTGTTAGTTCCGTATGCACCCAGATCATAAATAACTCCCGATGCAACGATCTCTCCGCGAGAAAAAGATGTATCTCATGCTCCTTGACACCTCCAAGAAGCAGCGCACCCCCCATCACCCCCGGCGCTCGCGGCTCGTGCAAAGCGAGCGGAGGCGCGCAGTGCTCGGAGGGATGCGGAACGCGTGCGTCTAGAACCGAACTCACCCTGAAGAAGTCCCTCGTTAAGGGATGAAACGTTGATGTTCTTCCAACACAAATAAGGTTCGTAGTTAACCCGCTTACATCCGTAATTAAAGCTATTCTGACAATAATAATGTATCTCCACGTATGTTTCTCGACCCTTTTCATATCCTACCAATTTAGAAACAGTTGTATTTATTACCTCATGGCCCGGTAGGGTGACGACCGGTGAAAGACTCCTGGCAAGCTGAAGACAGGGCGTTGACCAGGATTATACAGATATCCCTTGGTCCATCAGTGGAGTAGCGGATATAAATTAGAACAGTATGTACCTAGTGCGGACAGTCCTACTCGGTGACGAGTGCGAGGGCCCCCGTGGTGTCGAGCTCCCACTCGGTGAGCGCGCGCGTGCTGGCGCCGGCCAGGGTGCACACTCGTGACCAGAACTCCACGAACGAGTCCTGATTGTAGTATGTACCTCGTGCAGACAGTCCCACTCGGTGACGAGTGCGAGGGCCCCCGTGGTGTCGAGCTCCCACTCGGTGAGCGCGCGCTTGCTGGCGCCGGCCAGGGTGCACACTCGTGACCAGAACTCCACGAACGAGTCCTGATTGTAGTATGTACCTCGTGCAGACAGTCCCACTCGGTGACGAGCGCGAGGGCCCCCGTGGTGTCGAGCTCCCACTCGGTGAGCGCGCGCGTGCTGGCGCCGGCCAGGGTGCACACTCGTGACCAGAACTCCACGAACGAGTCCTGATTGTAGTATGTACCTCGTGCAGACAGTCCCACTCGGTGACGAGTGCGAGGGCCTCCGTGGTGTCGAGCTTCCACTCGGTGAGCGCGCGCGTGCTGGCGCCGGCCAGGGTGCACACTCGTGACCAGAACTCCACGAACGAGTCCTGATTGTAGTATGTACCTCGTGCAGACAGTCCCACTCGGTGACGAGTGCGAGGGCCCCCGTGGTGTCGAGCTCCCACTCGGTGAGCGCGCGCGTGCTGGCGCCGGCCAGGGTGCACACTCGTGACCAGAACTTCACGAACGTGTCCTTATCGCCGCACAATAAGATGACTTTATCTTTGAAGAAGGTGGTGTTCCGACGGCCTGATGGTGGCGCCTGTAACCAATATAAAGGTGAAGGTACGGGTGATTTTATTATTAAGGTTGATTGTTTCTTGTTTGCGAGGGATACAAATATTTTTTTTCTTCGTTCTTTAAAGATTAAAAATAAGAGAAAAGTAATTTGTCGCAAATATTAAACCATTTCTTATTAACTAGATCGAAGGACAAGCGACCATGCCGCGGTGTTTGATACTTTGGACCTTAGTCTCTGCAAGATACTGCTCGTCAATGAGTCTGAAGGCTCTTCCAGAACACCCGGAACAAATACCTGCAGATCGTACAAACATATCTCTCAAGGCGGGAATCGAACCCGCAACGTCGGTCGCCAGTAAAGCGATGAGTTAACAGAATTCGGTACCTTTACTTTCCTTCTCATATATAATACTCACCCAGCTGATAAATCTATCCTTCAGTATGCTATACCCCGCCGGCAACACATACGCATCCTCGTCTTGTCTGGCCCCAGCCGCGCAGCTCGCAATGACCCACGCGTGGGACAGAGCACGCACGTCAACCGCCAAGCAGCAGATGTACTTGGCGGTGCGAGAGGGACGGGGCGCTATCAGCTTGCAAACTGAGTATTTGTTCTTTGGTATGTCGTCGAAATGGCTGGAAAGAAAGGTGCGAGTTAGGATCGTTGGCTTTTTAACCGACGACGAAACGAAAAACGAAAGGCGGAGGTTCTGTCTTCGGCTGTACGTATTATTTTTAATAAATAAATAAATAAATAATGCTGGACAATTCACACAGCATTATCTAGCCCCAAGGTAAGCAGAGCTTGTGTTATGGGTACTAGATAACTGATATGCGTAATATTATACATTACATAGATAGATATTTTTTATTATACATATAAAACACCCAGACCAACGGAACAAATTTCTGCAGATCGTACACAAATTTGTTCCAAGGCGGGGATCGAACCCGCAACCTCTTGCGTCGCAGGCAGACTCTCGCCCGCTGCGCCACTGAGGTCGTCAAATTAATGTTCGTCGATAACTCCATCAATAACAAAACAATAGAAAACTCTTTAATGTACACCACAAAATAAGCAAAGGAAACAAAAATATTAAAATATGATATATCTACACTTTATTAATAAAGAAAATACAATCAAATAATAGAATTAAATGAAAACTAGTATTATTATTTTTTTCTTTAATTTTTTATATCTACACTAATAATACGAGTATAAAGAGGAAAGATTTGTATTTTCGTATGTAACGTGTAAACTTTAAAAGTACTGGACAGATTTCAAAAATTCTTTCACCATTAGAAAGCTTACTTTTGAGGGAGTGACAGGCTATTTTATATCCAGGAATTCCCACGAGAACTTATACTGCTTAACTAATATCAAAACAAAAAAGAGTTCGAAATACAATACGGACCGCTTATAGTGGACAGTAAAAATAATATTAGTGTCTGCCTGTTCAGGTTCAGGTATAAATAAATAAAATTCACTCTGTTGCTTCTTTTTATACGGAATTTACATTACTTGACGCTTTGTGATCATTCCTTCAATAAATATCTTCAAGTCCAAGCTAAGCAAGTAAGTTTTAGTCTTTGTGTAGTGTACGAGGAGCGTGGGGATGGTCATAACTATGCACTGAGACACTCAAATAGACTGAAGGCGCTTCCCAGGCGGCTCGCGCGAACTGCTAAGGTAGTGCACGTCATGGGGCCTAAGGTATACAACCGTCTACTGTCAGATGTCACTGACGCTGTATCGACACAATCCTTTATGTTTATACTAAAAAAATGGCTGCCAAAATTTTTTTCTATACATTGGATGAATTCTTAGAACGTAAATGTGCGTAAAATTTTACATTTTATCAGACAGATTTAATTTAACTATTTAATTTTAATTATTTTCATTTATGACATTTTCAATTATTGATAATTTATTTTATTTTGTTTTTGTGATTTTTTTATGTTACTAATAATATTAATATTGTACTGAAATTATGTTAAAATTGTATTTTACGTTGAGGTAAAATATTAATTGATGAATTATTGACATATTGTAACCATAATATTGTTACCAAATAATAAATAAATAATAATAATAATAAACTTAAACATCTAGATATAATACCTATGTACAATCCCTCCCCCCGCTTCCAATTGCTCCTTGAGCCGCTCCTTGTTGAACGGCCGGTCACTGAACTCAAGATCTTCCGTGTCTGTACCGGGGACAGAAGTTGCCTCGCTGTCTTCTTCTGAAGAGTAGTGACGGGTCTCCTAAAAAAAATTAAGACAGTAAACACAGCATCATCAACCCAAGCTAAGCAGAGCTTATGTTATGGGTACTAGATGCAGTCATCTAGTACCCATAACATGCGGTGCCATAAACAAGAAGTTGAGGTATATAAATGAATAAATAATGCTGGACAATTCACACAGCATTGCCAAGCCCCAAGCTAAGCAGAGCTTGTGTTATGGGTACTAGAAAACTGATATATTTATAATACAATACATTACACAGATAGATATTTTTTATTATACATAGAAAACGACCAGAACACCCAACAAATACCTGCAGATCGTACCAATATTTGTCCCAAGGCGGGAATCGAACCCGCAACCTCTTGTTTCGCTGGAGGACCTTCGAACACCGCCTTTTGCCGCGACTCTGCCAGTGTCTGTGTCAGAGTGTCATAAACTAATGCAATATATAACATGTATATTTTAATAATACAAATAAAATACATATAAATTGTACAATGAATGAATGGTCACGTGTGTATTCATTCCAAAGATCCTAGGATCCTACTTGATTGAACCTTTCTGTGCAAAAGGGCTTACTACAAAATATCAGATTATCTAGAAGATAATAAAGCTTTGCTCCAACTCGAAAAAGGTTTATTCGTCGCTTCTTTACTTTAGTCTACATACCGAAGCGACCGAAATCAAAAATATCACTTTATTTCCGTGTTAATGTTTTATTTTAAGAATTAGACCTTTTCTAAGTGTAAATTTTTGTATTTATAGAAATAAAGACTTTTTGATTTGATTTGATTCATTCACTTTGTTTGACTGCCTTTATAAATGCAATATCAACCATGACTATTTTTTATAGTCTATAGACCTTTGTTTGACCACAAACTCACCTGATGGAAAGTGAAGATGTGGCCGACGATGTATCACGAAGGTCTAGAAGATACCTATTCACTCTTGTCTTGAAAAGACCCACGTTGTAATTGACGGGAAAAGCAGCAGTTTCTCTTTGGCTGTTACCTTTTCATGCCTAGATGGCAGAACGGTTCTTAAGAATAATAATTGTTTATATCAGGCAACACAAGACAAGTACTTACAAAGAAACTTAACTAGGGCCCATATGATAACTACCTTAGAGACTAACATACATAAATAATTATAAAAACAAAGACTCGTGTCACTGGCACTAGGTATATGATGATTCTTAGTTAATGGCAATATAAGTCTGGTTGGACTCTTTTCTGCCAGTGTCAAGTAATGGAAAATAATAGTAAAATATGAGTTAGCAAGTTATGAAGAATGTTCATATTTTCACCAGAGCCTAGTTCGTTATCTAGCAGGGTACACCACGTGCAGTTTAGGTTGGCTTGGGAGACAAGATCTTGGAGTCTCCCTTGTACCCCGCACTAGGTATATGTTAATGAAATATGACTTGACACTCTCATGGCCCAAGACGCACATGTCGGTGAGCGCCACCATGTAGAACCCATGTAGGATGCTGGGCAGTGAATGCGTTAATGAAGTACGACGGGAGACTGTATCTCAAATATCAATGAAGGATAAACGTTAGTTTTTATTCCAGAAAAGCGCGAAGGAAGCCTCGGACCGAAGCTGATAAAGATATTAAGTCCAACAGCCGTCTTAAGGTGGCTACGAAGCTCTAAGCTCCCATACAAACGTACTTTCCGATTCATTTGGAAACTACATCTTCAATTGCAATGAAATTTTGCATACATTCGGATACAAAATAGCATTGTTTGCACCGTTTTAGTTCTACAAAAAACAAAATATATAATTAGATGAAAGCGAAAGTAATAAAATCGCTTAAAACTGAATTGAAATTAATTTTCGCTTCCTTTTAACGGTGATTATGTATTTTGTAAAACTAAAACGGTACAAACATAGCTAATTGTTATCTGATTGTAAATGTAAAATTTTATAAAACTTTTAAAACTATCATGGTTATTAACAAAAGTCATTTATAACGGGATATTTACCATGATTAGATTTTTGAATTTTCCAATATTTCGGGATAGTTTCATGCGCCAAATTTAATGCCAAATTTTTCGAAAGAGGGTTTGTGTGGCAGCTTAAAGGTCCGCACCCACTATGACGTGGTCAGTTTCCAAGACCAAGAGCTTGTCAAAAACCGACGCCAAAATTAAACCCGTACCTTATCAGATTTCCCTTCAGTATCTCCATTCTTCCCGTCATCTTTCAAATCAGTCATTCCATTTTTCTCTTCCCCTTTTCCGCCAGTCTTCCCATTTTTTTCCTTAATTTGTCGTTTCGGGGCATCAGTGCAGGTCAGCAGGAAATGCAGGCCAGAGAATATCTTACTCTCGCCGCTTGGAATAGGGCCTAAAATTGAGACAGTATCTTCGTCGTTCTCGAATTTGTTGAGTTTTGAGTTCTTTTTGCCGATGTTCTGTTTGGCTGCTCCTTTCAGTTGTGTGGGGCCCGCTGGAACAGAAAGAATGTTATTAAGGGTGGATTTGAACAAAGTAGTAAGTATAAATCTTATCCTGAGATTAAAATCGCATATTACTCTAGAGTTCGTACACTTTTCGTTTTACTAAATCTTATTTCAAGAATAAGAAGAAGAAGAAAGAAGAAGACGATGATGCACTTTGTGGCCACCAAACTCAATTATCGCATCTCTGCCTAAACTATCCTACTAATATTATAAATAAAAAGTTTGTGAGGATGTAAGTAAGTATGTTTGTTGCTCTTTCACGCAAAAACTACTGAATGGATTTTGATGAAACTTCACAATAATATAGCTTACATATCTGAATAACACATAGGCTAATTCATAAAGATATATTGTATATTATCAGACAGACAGAAGCGGGAACTACGCGGGCGAAGCCGCGGGTAGCAGCTAGTGCAAAATAAAACTATTAGAGAGGCATTAAAAAAAAGCTTATAATAGGTATCACAAACTACCCATTGAACATTTTGAAACTACCTTTGTTAAACGAAATAATAAGATAAAATAGGTGGCGGCCCTAGTTTGGCTCGGGTTATTATCTTAATAAATAAGTAGTGATTTATTCAACAACATCTGACTTATATTCCAAAGATATGACATCCGATATCAACTATCAGTTGAAAGATACCAGGCATGTCGACCTGATGGGCTGGCTCGAGCCTGGGTAGATCTGCCTTTGTGATATGGAGGACTTCAGCCCCCCAATAGTTGTTACAATTTTAGGGCCTCTATTTTTTTTTATACAACCACAACCATCTATTTCAATTATAAAACCTCAAATTTTTGAAGAAAAGGACAGACATAATTCCAAATTCAAAATGCTTTATTTCCTTTAGACCTTACAGGACTCTTGGACACGTCACAAAAACTCAGATTACATAAGTAAAACTAGGAAATAAAGTGATCACTTTGATTTTTGTCCACTTCAATCTTTTTAAGGTAAAGTAAAGAAGCGAACAAGAAACCTTTACCTTGTTAGAATGTTAGTTTTCGAGTTGGAGCAAAACTCGTCCCAAGCTTTTTTATCGTCTAGATAATCTGATATTTTATAGTAAGCCTTTTTACAAAGGATATGTTTGGCAATTTGTTTGAATTTATTTATTGATAATTTTTGCAACTCACTTGGGAGTTTTGTTGTAGAAGGATATTCACATAGGATTTCGCCATCATAGGAGCGATACAGGGCATAGCAACGCCAAAAATCAAGTTTTAGCTTATTATCTATTTATTATGAGTTTATTTGAAAAAACCGAAACATACATTATGATATGTTCTTTATACTTAGTTCAATTCCCATGCTTTTTCTCAAGATCTCAAGTTCTGTATTTATTGAGATTAAGGTTTTAGTAAAAATTTAGAGGTAACTTTACGTTTTTTTTTCATCGAGAAATTTTTATGTAATCGTGTTTTCGAAAATGATGGATAGAGTAAGTCCTGAACTGTACCATGTATAAATTTCAAAATTAATTATTTAGTAGTTAGGAAGATATTTCGATTGGACGGAGTTGATTCGAGGTAGTCCTTAAGGCTCCGGCGACAGCTGCACGCAACTTCAATTCGTAAATTATTGTGTTACGTAGTACCAAAAATGATGACTGAAAACTTTTTGTATCTTCGACATGGTGTTGTTATTCTGTAACTAGACAATGTAAGCTATGTTCCTTCTGAAACGCAACGTAAGATATTTTTGTTTTTAATACAAAACAAATAGGACGAAAACATGTCGTTTTCGACGTAAAGTTATGCAAAATCGCATTTTGCATAATTTAGCTTATATTTCATTATAGGTGTTTATTATGACAAAAAAAATCATCCAGGGATTCTACTATTCTTATACGAAAAACAACATGATACGGTGGAAATATGCTTGAATTACAAATTATTTTGGTAGTACGTTTGTATGGGCAAATCATCATCCGCAGGCCTCTTAACTAATCAATGTTAAGGTAAATGTCAAGCGTTTGTTTTGTACTATACCTTTAACTCCATCCAGTTTCCTGGGTGTCCGCTGCACCTCAGGCTCTACGCCCGCCACCTCCTCGATGCGCGCGGCTGGAGCAGAGTTGCTACTCTCGCTGATTGAACTGCTCTCGCTCGCGACACGCACGCGCCCGAGAGGCGTCTTGCCTGACTTACCCCCTGGAATTAATGTGACATGGGTTTTAGGTTTTAGGATTCCGTATCCAAAAGATACCAACGGGATTTTAGCAATATCATATATCTAGCACCGCTACCAGACAACAAAAAAAAAGCATTCAAATATTATAAAGTACAGTGACAAAATGGATTACCGCAGGTTTCAAGCGAGTGGCCCGCGAGCTGTCGTTATTTGATGCCTCTAAAACGCATCTAGACGTAGTACCTATCATCTTCAGCTTATACCAGTCTATTCTCGTGCGATGCCTCTTTGGCTCGATAAGATTTATGGCAAGCAACAAATGACAGACCTATTTTATCCAAGCGAAGTCATATTTCGACCAGGTGGAGTGACGATCTGCAAAAGACTGCAGGCAGATGCTGGATGTGTCAAGCTGAAGACAGGGCGCTGTGGCGCTTATTAGGGGAGGCATATGTGCAGCAGTTGACCAAGACAGGCTTATGATGATGATAATATGTTTACTTGAGGTAGAAGCTTCAGGACTCTTTGGTGAATTGATTCGTTTCCTCGCGCTAGAGGTTCCACTCTTGTCTCGACTGCGTGCGCTTCGCGGTCCCTGTATGAACAAGAAATATTAGGCAAGGGGATTCATAAGCAACTGTGATGGCTTTTCATCATCGTCATCGTTTGAAGACCGATGTGGCTCAGCGGGCGAAGGTCCGTCTTCGACGCAGGATGTTGCGAGTAAGATTCCTTAAGACAGTTATTTGTAAGATCTGCAAAAATTTGTTCCAGGTGTTCTGGATATTTTCTAAGTATACTTTAAAAAAAATATCGAATTAAGAGTTTTCAGATTAAAATAATACGGTAGGTAGGAAAAAAAACTGTAGAAGTCGAGTAACCGAATAGAATTTTTGAAAATAGACTAGTTTTTTTAGCTAAAGCTCTAAATTATCGGCGACAACATCACTTATAATCTATGTATACTAATATTATAAAGAGTAATGGTTCTGGAATCGTGGTCGTCCCGTTGGGCATGAGAGGCATGTGCAGCGTATAAACGGCCATAGAAATCCTCTATCTCAGCAGAGATCTCCGGCTTCGACAATACGGTCCTCCCATCGTGCGTTTTAAGATTCGTCAGAAGGCTCCTGCCAAGCTGCTGAGTGGATACTTTGGACCCTCGGTTTTATTTGTTTGAATTGAATAGGCTCCGAAACTAATGGACCGATTTAAAAAATTCTTTCACCTTTTGAATCCTACATTGTCCCTGATAGGCGTTAGAAGATACCTACCCGTGGGAAGCCGGGGCGGACCGCTAGTCTATACTAATTTTATAAATTCTAAAGTAATTCTGTCTGTCTGTTACATTTTTAGGCTTAACGGCTGGACGGATCGTAATGAAATCTGGCAGGGAAATAAAAGGTGTCCCGGGGTCGGACACAGGCTACTTGAAAAGCTCGTGCGAAGCTGCGGGCAGCTTAGCTAGGTTAATATTTATGTCTTCCTATCACGTAGTCCAGAAAGTGGTGGCAAATAGCACAGGGCAGAGAGAAATGGGCATCATTGGACCTTTTCCCAACATGGGGACCTTGCGTAATAAACAAAGTACCTAATTTAGCTATATTAAAAGTTAAATGTATATATAACAACAAGTAAGCGTTAAAATAGTCACTAAGAAGAAATGTAGCATGGTCAAATAAAGGCTTTTTTTATTTTTTTTATTCGGGTGGCCCACACGCGGAGCAGATCCCGGCGGAAATCCGCATGACAGTAAACGAGCCCTTACGACATCCCTGAGCTAAGTCGTGGGTCGATTCTAAAATCCAAAATTTGGATATCCAAAAGGTAGATTCACCTGTATAATATTATCCAGGTCCAGTTCCCGGTTGTGGCGCCGCGCGCGGGGGGTGGAGGGGGCGGAGCCTCCGGATCCCGGAGCCGAGTCCTTCAGAGAACGCGCCTGGTCTTCTGTTAAGTACAGCTCACTTGCGGTCACCATTACGTTGGTGTCTCTGTAAATGATAATTGTTGAATCTGTTTACTAACGCAAAGGAAATATGACATTATTCTATTATATTATGCACAACAAAACAGCGACTTAAACTTTTACCGTCATTCATCAGAAGTTTTATATTCAAACAATATTTGCAAATCTTACGACTTTCATACCAAAGAAAGATCCGGAGCTTCGCTTGCTGCCACCAGAGGTAGTCAAATAGTAATTATTTAATTCAGGCAACACAATACAAGAAGTAAATAGGGCCCATATAATAAATACATAGAGACTAACATACATAATTATAAAAACTTAAAAGAATCGTGTCACTGGCACTAGGTCAATGACTTGCGCGCCGCGGTGTCGCGTATCAGTCTTCCACAGAACTTCCTGAACACGACACCTTCGGCCAAAATCCGCTATCCATAAATGTTGAGAGACGATCCGTCGGCACTCTCACCATAAATGAAGCAAAGTTCACATTATACGGCGTGACTCCAATTTCACAAACTGATGCCGGATTTCTATCGTAGGTACTTCACTACATCCTCGATTGTCACGGCGTAGTGGACGCGCGACACGTAGTTGCGTGGTGGGCACTTCGGCACGTCAAAACGTAAATAAGTAATAAGTGCTTTATATACAGCCCAGTATTGTGTCTTGTTGATGGATACGGCCGAATTCCGTATAGATTTGTGGAAATGTTTAGAATAATGTAAGTAGGTATCCCGCTTAGGTACCTCCGTAATGCAATCATCGAACTATGATACTTTTCATAGTAGGTAAAATAGGTTGACTCTGAATATACTTATCGGACGGGTTATTAATAAATATTGCAGTTTACAGTTCTCACAAATATATGCTAATCAAAGTAAATTGGACTCTTACCCATCAGTAATACAGCTGTAAGTGACAGTGCCGCTACTGTTCTCCTCAATGCCCATCACCAGTCCGGGTTCGTAGTTCTGTTCTTCGTCAACCATAGCGTAGACTGACTGGCCTTGGAGCGGCAGGCGTTTCGTGTCTCCGAATATTATGAACTCGTCTAAGAGCACCTAGGGATCACAGATCAAACATCAAAGTGTTTTATTTCCTTTAGACCTGACATGATTCTTGAACACATCATAAAAATCAAATAACATTAGTAAAACTAGGAAATAAAGTGATCACATTGATTTTTTGTCCACTTGAATCTTTTTAAGGTAAAGTAAAGAAGCGAACACGAAACCTTTACCTTGAATGTTAATTTTCTATTTAGAGCAATAGTTGTCCCACGTCTTTTTATCGTCTAGATAATCTGATATTTTTTAGTAGGCAAGCCTACTCCAACAAAGGACACATTTGGCAATTTGTGTGAATTTATTATAAATTTTTAATTTAACAAAACTCCAAGTGAGTTGCAAAACTTATTGATGAAAGTTTTGCAAATCACTTGGAGTTTTGATGATATAGTGCAAACAGCGAATAAAGGAGTTATATGTACAGTGGTCAGATTGATTATAAATAATTTAATGTATAAATTCTATTGGCAAGATTAATTGTGACTATCTATTTGACAGATAAGAATAACAAGTTTTGCCTAGTTTTGACTCGAAAAATAACAACCTTACAAACTTGCTCCCCTTGGAGTCGAGACCCTAGGTCCGTGGGGTACCAAGGCTCTCCGGGTTTTAAAAAAAATATCTGAGCGTCTGATCGAAGCGACGCGTGACCGAGAGCTGGTAAGTATCTGGCACAGCGCATCAGCATTGCCATACAGCGGGGCAATGCAGCCAGTGTCTTGGGCACGCTTCCGACTGGTATTGATATGGATCAGTTGAGCTACCTGTAGATTGCTTGCAACAGTTTGCAGTTAGCTGAATTGTTTCTATTGTAAATACTAGTTTTAATTTAATTCTATTATTTGATTGTAATTTTCCATCTTAATAAAGCACCTAGATTACCTAACACGATAAGGGTTCCTGTTCTTTTCCTCACTTTTCCTCTAAAAATCACTTTATATCCTATTTTATGTAATTTTCTGTCTTGTCCAAGAGGCAAGGTCTAAAGGAAATATTTACATTGATATTTAAATTCCAATGGAGGAAGTAAAATTAAATAATTTCTGTGTATTTTGCTTATTAGGATTTGTCTTCACCACAAAAATCATGTTTTCTCTAAAGATGTCAATCAAGTCATGATACCTCACCAATCTTGTTAGCTACAAGAAAATAAACTTCAAAGCTTTGTTTTATGTTGAACAAGTGTTTTTATTTAAACATTATCATGATTTTTATAAAAATGCTATACATTTTGGATTGGATTGATTGCATTTATTGCACAGAAATAAGCGCGCGATAGTACTCTGGCCTCTTAGCTAGGTCCAAAAGATGCTCAAGATATTGATAGCTGAACATAATTTAAGGTATGTGGTTCTCTCATCAGTGCATATTATGGAAACGAAGGAAAGAAACTGTTTTTAAGCTGATATTTAAAATATTTACCTTGCTTCGTCCGTCGTCAAACTTGATCAGATACTTGTTAGGTTCCGTGATTTCTAACACTTTTCCGGAGTAGTATCTCTTATCCACCCATTTAGCCAACACCACCGTTTCAGGGGCGAACCCAGGGTACTCTGTCTTTACGGGTTTAGGTATTTCCACAGGCGTGGCCGGTCTTGGTGACGTCGGCCGACGTTTCTGCTTGAGCTTGCTCACGGATTTGGGCGTAGCGACAAGGTTAGGCATCTTCTCTTCCTTAGGAGATTTGTTCCCGTTTTCGCCGTTTGTTGGCACCATTTCTGGTGAGTTCAGGACGTATTCGAGCTCTTCAGGTTGTGTTGGTAACAACGCGCGTTTGGTTTTCGATGCGATCTGCCGTCGGCCGCGAACGCGTGTCTTTTTCAGCGAGCTTTTTGGGGTAATTTTATCGCATAGCTTGTTTACTTCTTCGGGACTAGCTGATCCATTTGTAGTGCCATCGCTAAGGCTGGCTTGAATGCCTATGGATACTTTTTCTTCCGTCAGTGAACGGTTGCTGTCGTCTGTATCTCGTACGGGGTGGAAAATGTCGTGAAGTTTTTTCATCAGGTTGTCGTAACCTTTGACCGAGGTGGATGGGTTAACAACGGACTTGCGTGGTGGTAGCGGAACCACAAAGTTGCCATCGCTGGTCCTATTGCTAGATGTGGACGTTGACGAACTGACCGTTGACGCGAAAGATATCCTGTTAGGGAGCTCGACTATACCAGTGCTGGTAACACTAGAAGGAGAGGTTGATACTGAGACGTCAGCTAAGTATGGATCAACGGAGAATCGCTTAGAAATCCTCTGGTACTCCTTGCAGATATCCATACCTACATCATTGTCAGTCCTCACGATGTACAGCGACAGAAACTCGTTATCTTCATTGTGATTCACGTGGATATCGAACACCGGAATCTGTGGCGTATTCATTGGAATGGAATGCCCATTTTGTAATGGCGATATCGTCGATGGTGTAGTGGTGTTGCTAGCACGGAATGAGTCAATTTTGCCTCGCTTCCCTTTGCCATTGAGAAGTTTAACCATGTCGGGAGTACTGTCGCTATCTTCAGCTAGAACTTTTCCTTCGGCTATTTCTGTAGGTGTTGACGAGTTTCCGTTGGATAGTTTTGAGATCATTTTCGAAGCCACGCTAGGCTTATGTTCAGGGCTCTCCATGATAGAGCAAGCGCTGTCAGTCGATTCCTGATCGGTAGTCTTCCCGAAATCTTTAGTAACCGGTTGTGATAGATTCCCTTGGTCTGAGAAGTTGTATCCTTCGCTTCTAGTTTGCGAGATCTTCCCAGGATTGAGAATTTCCTCTCGATCCTTGACTGTTACAGGATCGCTGCTGTGGTTTACTTGAGGTATTGGAACTGATATCTCGTCGTCCTCGTCAGGGCTTGGAGAAAGGCAGAGATGGATGCCTTGAGAACCTTGGGAATCGTCTGCCTCAGAGTTTTCTTCCGCGATCGTTTCCGGTACCTTCGAGATTTGTTTTGCTAACTCGACGCTCGGGCGAGAGGATGAACTATCCGATGAGATGACAATTATATCTTCGGTTTTTACTTCTTCAGGTTTTTGATTGAGGAGGATTTTCTTAGGAGTTTTGCGGGAGAGGTCAACGCTAGCAGGGCGGGATTTAGGGGTCTTTGGCGTGGTGGGTTTGTTTATACCGGCGCTGTTGCTGCGTTTGATTAGCCTAGGGCTGGAGCGTACGGGCGTAAGAACTCTTGAGGTTGATGGTACAGCTAGATCTTCAAGCTTGAGTTTCCCTGCATTAATTTCGGACACCTCTTCATCCAGCGCTTGCGAAAATCCGGTCTCGATGGGGAGCTCGAGTTTTTGAATCTTGGCTGAGCTGTCACTGGCGCTGTCGGAGAGTTTCCGCTTCGCTTGCATCGGATGGTCGTCTTCTGTAAGTGATTGGGATCACCTGACATCATCTATGTAACATGCAATACTAGTAGAAAAGATACTTGCGAAATATTTTTATGGGTACAATATAGTAGAACTTGAGAATTTTATTATTTCTATCTTGGATCTTATTATAGTGATACTATTATAAATAGAGAAGATAAATCATTAATACTAATTACCTTTATTTGAAGAACTGACGTCTTCTGAATCTGCGATGACGATTGGCTGTAAGTAAGTGTAAGAAAATATAAGTAAATTTGTTAACTGTGGTGTATTAAATACGGTAGGTATTTATGATCCGTGAGTGCACTTTATATTAATATAATATACAGTGTGGAAATTAAACTCAGGCCCTGGAGGGAAACTACTTAAAATCCTTAAGCTAGCTCATTTTACTTAAAGGAGACATTCCTTTATTTTTAAAAAGAAACAAATCTGCATTAAAATATTTTTTTAAACTCGCTTGCTTCGCCCGGGACTCGAACCAACTAAAATTTAAAAAAATAAACACTCTTTATTTTATTATACTAATCGGTAGTATTAATATTCAGGATAAAGTTTCTGTAACAAACATTTGGTCTTAAAAATAAAAATAATCGTTAAATCTAACATCAACTTTATTTTACTATCAATTTTGTAACACTTAAATTATTTAACTGATAAATTGTTCGAAATGAGCCCCGTCGTTCCGGCTACACAACATTAGTCGCCGTTGAAATTCATTTCTTGTAGCCTTCAGCAAAGTGTTGTGGTGTATGCCCCTGATAACATTTTCTACCGCAATCCTTAGCTCTTGAACGGTTTCATAGCAAGTTTCATAAACAACATTTTTTACATGACCCCATAAAAAGAAGTCCATGGGCGTCAGGTCTGGACTTCTTGCAGGCCATCTAATCGTGTTGTGTTGGAGAGATAACAGAACTGTTACGTGTCTTTTACTTGTTAAAAGTGAACAGTAACCAAATATTTTTTAGAGAAACTTTATCCTGAATATTAATACTACCGATTAGTATAATAAAATAAAGAGTGTTTATTTTTTTAAATTTTAGTTGGTTCGAGTCCCGGGCGAAGCAAGCGAGTTTAAAAAAATATTTTAATGCAGATTTGTTTCTTTTTAAAAATAAAGGAATGTCTCCTTTAAGTAAAATGAGCTAGCTTAAGGATTTTAAGTAGTTTCCCTCCAGGGCCTGAGTTTAATTTCCACACTGTATATGTGTACTTGGTTAAGGATAAAGGCGCATATGGCAACTACCCACAATCTTCAGTCCTGATTTACCAAGTAAGTCCATAACAGTAAACTAGTTTAACTTTTTTAAAATTATGATGTACTATGAAACTTGTACCTATGCCATATGATACCATAATGGTATTTTGAAGATAAAAACTGCTACAGCATGTTCAGATTTCAGGGTATTTAACAAAATGATATTTGATATGTCAGAAAACCAGTTGGTCTTAATCAATCAACTTTAGGTACATACATTTTCGTCTACATATTTGACCAACCAGATTAATATGGATACTAAAAATTAAAACACATCCTAAAAAAATTACTTCAATGTGAGGTGAGGTTTTTGCACCATAATATACCTAAATAATGAAGGTTTGTCCTGCAATTAACCAGTCTAGTAAAGACAACTACTTACCTGGATAGCAAATTTTTCAAGGTTTACCCAACCTATACAATTTTGTGAATTCTACAGTATGGTGTAATCTCAGATCATAAATCGTACTAAATTATAGTTCACATCAGGCTGCAGCATCCCACAAGTGGGCCTACGATGTCTAAATTTTAAATTAAATTTTTAATACACAATAAATTTCAAAATGGAGGAGGTTATTAATTTTGTTGTAATCTCTATTTGTTTTTATGTTGCATGCTCACTAATTATTCAATATTGCCAATTGTCACCTATGTAGTTTTAGTCCTGAGTGAGACTATTAGTAAAAGCCATGAAAAATTTTAAAATGTTAATTTTAAAATTTTATGTATTATTATGAAATCAATACACTGAACCACATGCTGGTTCAGTGTATTGATTCCATAAAAAAATATTTATAGAAAGCCATGTTGGCGATGGCGACATTGCTACCTGGTAGTTTGATGCAACATATCAGGGTCAACATATATGAGCACTGGCTCCGACAGTGTTTAGTTAACTTGAATGTTACAGGGCTGTGGACTTTAATATGACCCCTTACTTTTTTATTTTTATGCCACCAAGGTGGAAAACAGGCGTGCCTGATGGAAAGCGGTTACCACAGCTTATGGACACCTCTAACATCAGGAACATCACACGTGCATTGCCGACCTTTTAAATGTCTTAGAAGACCCTTTTTAAAGAACTCCAAGTTATACTCCAGATACCCCAGCCGGGAGATCATTCCACAACCTGACTGTTCATGGGAGGAAATTCCTCACTCCTCATTTGACTCATTGAATTGCCTCAAAAGTTGAAGCGATCCTTCTACCCCCAAGCTTCGGAATACACGTATAGCTGTTGGTCCTGCACCTTATCTCCAGTTGTGTCAGTCTGCCATCTTATTAGACTACGAGATTGAGGGAATAGAACCTGTGCTTGCACACACACTTGTGCAGTTTAATGTGTCCTGTGCACTTGGCTAGTCTACATCGAGACTGGTCACTTTAACTACCTCAATATCCTCATCGGGCTCGTACACTGGACTGTCAGGGAATAGAGACTGTGAGCTATCAGCTGGCATCGCCACTGCTTCATCACCTGAAACATTTAATATGAATTCATTAACAATCATTAATTTGGATCTCTGAGTGCAAGGATTAGCTATGTAAGATATTTAAATTATCTAGTTGTTATAATGTATCCATATAAATTTATTCTTTGAGAAATAATAATTTTTATTCACCATTCTCACTTATAGAAATGTAGCAAAACTGATATTACATCAAAATCAAAATCAAAATCAAAAAGTCTTTATTTCCATAAATACAAAAATGTACACTTAGAAAAGGTCAAATTCTTAAAATAAAACATTGACACGGAAATAAAGTGATATTTTTGATTTCGGTCACTTCGGTATGTAGACTAAAGTAAAGAAGCGATGAAGAAACCTTTAGCCTGTTAGTTGTTATTTTTCGAGTTGGAGCAAAACCCGTCCCAAGCTTTTTTATCTTCTAGATAATCTGATATTTTGTAGTAAGCCCTTTTGCACAGAAAGGTTTTTACAATTTGTTTGAATTTATTTATTGATAGATTTTGCAACTCACTAGGAATTTTGTTGTAGAAGCGTATACATTGCCCTTTAAAAGATACATTAATTTTGTGAAGCCTAGTTGTGGGCACAGCAAGTTTATGTTTATTTCTAGTATTTATATTATGTATATCGCTATTTTTAGGAAAGGTTTTGATATTTTTATGAGTGTACAACAAGTTTTCATAAATATATTGACAGGGAACTGTCATTATGTTAATTTCTTTAAATTTATCACGCAGGGATTCTCTGGGACCCATATTATAGATTGCACGAACAGCCCTCTTCTGCAGCACAAATACGGTGTTAATATCTGCAGCGTTCCCCCACAGCAGTATACCATAAGACATAATACTGTGGAAGTAGCTGAAATAAACAAGTCTGGATGTATCCACGTCTGTAAGATGACGGATTTTTTTGACTGCATACGCTGCAGAACTAAGTCTCTTCGATAGCTTATCTATGTGTGGGCCCCATTGAAGTTTATTATCTAAGGTGATTCCTAAAAATACGGTACTTTGTACAATTTCTAACGTTTCTTCTTTTACGTTTACCTCAGCCTTAACTTGTTTAACATTAGGTAGAATGAATCTAATACATTTTGTTTTGGTTTCGTTTAGCAAAAGATTATTGACACTAAACCAATGGACTACTTTTGAGATTGCATTATTCACATCGTCGAAGTTTGTGTTTTGTCGCTTCATTTTAAAAATTAAGGAAGTATCATCAGCAAACAGTACAATCTCGTGATTATTCTTTACAAGATGAGGCAAGTCGTTGATATAAACTAAAAATAGGAAAGGACCGAGGATAGAACCCTGCGGTACACCCATTGTAACTACAGACCCCGAAGACCGTTTCCCATTGATGTCCACTCTTTGTATCCTATCACTCAAGTAAGATGCCAAAAGATCCAAAGAGGTGTCCACTATTCCATAGTGATGTAGTTTCCTGATTAATGTTTTATGGTGTACGCAATCAAATGCTTTTGACAAGTCGCAAAAAACGCCTAAAGCATCTTGCGACTTCTCCCAAGCATCAAATATATGCGATACTAACTCTACACCGGCATCAGTAGTTGACCTGCCGCGAGTGAACCCAAATTGTTTACAATGCAGCAGGTCATTGCTATTAAAATGCCTAAGTAATTGATTTAAAATCAGTTTTTCAAAAACTTTGCTGAAAGTTGGCAGTACTGATATCGGTCTAAAGTTAGTGGGGTCAGATCTACTACCCGATTTATACAGTGGTATAATTTTACTACATTTCATTAGATCAGGAAATACGCCACTATTAATGGATTCATTAAATATAAAAGCAAGATCTGGTGCTATGGTATCAATTAAAGGTTTAATAATTGTAACGGAAATGCCCCAGAGATCTGCAGTTTTCTTTACATTTAAAAGCTTAAACGCTTTTTTAACATCTATTTCACTGACATGGTTGAAATAAAATTTATTATCGCATTTAGGTACATTTTCTATGAGTAATGACTCGGCGACTACTAGAGAAGAGTTTAGACACTTTGTAGTAGAGATTGGAATGTCAGTGAAGAATTTTTCAAATGCTTGGGCTACATCAACATCGTTTGTGACTGAGCAGTCATTAATCTTTAAATTATAATTATTATCGTAGGTACTAACTTTTCCAGTCTCACTATTTATTATTTTCCACGTTGATTTTATAACATTTTCACTATTTCTAATTTTCGAGCTAATATAATTTGATTTTGCGATTTGACAAACTTTTCTAAACATATTAGAGTATTTTTTTACTTTTTCTTTGAATTCCTGGCTAAAATTATATTGCTTTTCACTATACAGTTCATACAACTTTTGTCTACTCTTGTGTATACCTACTGTTGCCCACTCACTAAAGTTAAGTTTTTCTGAGACCACAACATGAACTATCAACACTATTGTCTACTTTATCTTAAAGAGCAGATAATGTGTAGTTCGGTGCATGTATAGAGATAATCCATTCTTTTGTTGCACAGTTGAATAATTAAAATTAGGTATGATAATGACTTGCCAACACTCTTTTAATGCGGTTATCATTGTTTATACTATTTATAAATACATTATTCATGCAATTTATCAATCAAATGACTTTCAACAACACTAGCAGAAAAATGTTTTGTACATTTTATGCATAACCTAAAATACGAATAAGTTTTTGAGTTTGTATGATAAGTACATTTTCTTGAAAGAATCCCTTCAATTCTTTCCAGAGTTCACTTATTTGTAATCAGCATAATAATCACCGGTAACACAATAATTTATCATTGTGATAATACATGATTGTTGTTTGGCATATAAACCGGCTAAATTATGTAGTGTATCTGCCATTCAGTGCATTAAGATTTAGGTTTAGGGCTGCTGTTGTGCTTCTTGTTTTTACACCATCATTCCCAAAATATCATTAGCATGCCTTCAGAAACAACTTTTTCATAAACACCTATCGGAAATCTCAAAATCTTATCAGATTTCGAAGAACCCATGTAAGAGCATTGTCAACTGGTTGGGTAATACTTATTGATGATTTTTTTACTTGTTTTGTGCAGTTTTAGGTAGAAATTAAAGGAAATACCTGTTTCTTGTCTAGCACTATCCATTTTACTGGGTTGTTCGTTTAACGAATCCATGTTGGCACAGAAATAAAGAGAAAATGAAAACAAAACGCGCGCTTTTGCGCTAAACCATCTGCCACTCAAAGACAATCAAACTATAGCATATCTAGACACAATAACACAATCAGGAATGTCCAAAACAAACTAAAAGTTTAAATAAACGAAAGTTATCAATTTGTAGAACTGTAGAAGACAGAAAATGAAGTATTTTTTGTTGATTTTGCGAAATTACAACCAAGCAAGACAAGACAAGACCGCTTGTTGATCCGGTCGGTGTTGCCAGCTAAACAAAACAGGAAGTTCCTTTCCTAGAGTTCCGACTTCCTATGAGTATTAAATAGTATTCTGTGGGAAGTTCTATCTGTGGCATCTATTCTAAAGGTGTAGGTACCACCTTTAAGCTTTTTTGTTCGTCGTTTGATGTTAATGCAAGAAAAATAGTTGGAATGCGGAGGAAAAGTCAAAGCTAAATTGTTTGGCAAATTGGCCAATTTTATAAATGTTTAATTATAAAAAGTACCTATAGTAACAAATTTGTAATCTATAATGTCTATCGTCCTTTCACCTTTTTTGTACCTACCTATCTTTTCATTACATAGTGCTAAACAATAATTACTAACTACTGACCGAACAACAACTTCTCCATACTTTTATAAATTGTTTACATAATGCTAATTAACTATTCTCATGTAACTGACTGTGTCTTTTTTGAGAATAAATATCTTTAAACCTAAACCTAAGTCAATGAGTCTCAAAGAAAATATTCTTTCGTAAATACACTAGACCAAAAAAAATTAGGGGCTCCTATCCTCGGAACGAGATATAGAATTTTAGTCAGTTATAAAGTTGTATAAACCTTTTGTGGTTTATATAATTCACAATGTTAAAACTTGTCTCAAAACCTACTTAACGTGGGGCGACTACAGATATTCCAAAGTCAAAGGTCAAAAAGTTGCAAAATTAAAAATGTTTTTGAAAAAAATAACAATATAGTGCTTATTATTTTTTTATTTTAATTTAGAAATAAAAAATAATTTCTATTTCTAACATTTTAGGGCACGTGAAATAAAAAAAAAGATAGATTCACAGTAGATTGAATTAAGTTCTGCTATTTCTTTATTCTTTTCTTTATTTCTTATTCCATATTTTGCTAAGATAAATCGAACAAATCAAAGATCATTGACATTATATTCTAAACAGATTTTGTTTTGACGGACAGACAGGCATCATGAATGACCATCTACCTAGATTTTCATTACATACATAATCGTACACCGAGAATCTCAGTTTACGATTTCACATAAATTATTTCGTGCAATTTTCTTAGTTGGTCACACTGAAAATAACCATTTCGTTTGGTTTGTGCAGTTCCCGGCCGTTTCTGTCACTGTCACTCTCAATCGTCGCCTCGTCGGATCTCGGCATATAGCACATTCTTCATAACTTGCTAACTCATTTAAAGGCTAAGATAAAAAAAAAAAGCGGAGTCCTGCCAGCACCGAAAACTCATCACAATCACATCAAAACATCCAACAACTGATAAAAACCGTGAGTTCTTTTCATGGCCGATCCCAAGAGCCCCTCCCCCGCCGCCGCCCTGCGCCATCTTTTTTCTGTCTCTTTACCGACCGGAAAAGACCACACGCTCAGTTGTCAGTGTCAGTTTTCTATAGATTGTCAATGTCATCTTTTGGACAAACAAAAACTAGGAACAGAGGGTGAATTTACATCTCTACGTCCCATACCAAAGCTTCCCCTAAGTATGAGAATAAAACCACTCACCGCTACCTAAACACGCCTCGTTTACACATATTTTACTATTATTTTCCATTACTTGACACTGGCAGAAACGAGTCCAACCAGACTTATATTGCCATTAACTAAGAATCATCATCATCATCGTCTGAGGGATCCTACGTTCGGCTGAGACTGTCTGAGATAGCATCATAAAAAGAAGTATTGGATAGCATCTCGGTAATATTTCCATTTTTGTATTGGTCCGTGTCCGAGCCGTCCGAGGATAAAATATTACGTACCTCGGTCGGACGAAAAAAATGACGGAAATGAAAAAAAATTATACTCACTCACTTTTGCACCGTAAACCGGTTGTTTCATGTTATTTATAATTAAAGTTATAAAAAATTATAGGTTTTTATTACTTATTACTTTTTATTACTTACCTAGATATTAAAGTCACAGATTTTTCATTTTCATTCACACTGCACTTCGCTTATAAACAAAATATATACAATTACCTACCTAAAATCTCTGTCTGAGGCACAGACTTTATACTGGCGGGCGGCTGGCTGCGGGGTGGTCTGAATATAATCCAGTAAGTATACTGCGTAGAAGTAGGTACACTCAGAAGATAATTATAGGTACCGCGACGAATGAAGCCTGTTGACATTTAATTTTATTTGCTAACTACCTACCCACATTTCGAAGATTTTTGTGCAAAATAACAAGATGACAAGATGAATGGCGACATTTTTGTGTTTGGCTCTAAAATATTTATCAAAGAAACGAAGCGAGATGCCTTAACCTGTTTGCCGTTGGAACTCTCGTGGAAAATATTTTCGTGAGTATGCTTTTGCTAAAATTAAATTTTACATCCCTCTGGATGTTATTAGTCTATCATTTTTATAGATAGAAACTCAGATCATAGTGGACTGACAATGGTCTCGTGTTATTAATGACTTGCGCAATAAAAGATTTGGGGTCTCCTAGGTCAATCCTGGACTCCTAGTCTATCGGTAGGTACCAAAACTGCTTACAATGTCAGATGCAAAACTTAGAAGAATCAAAAAGCAGAGCCCCGGTAATGTTTGCTGCTTCAATATTAGCAGGCGCCTCAATTATTATTCTCAAAAGAATTTTTTGTCTTCCTTTTCCAGTTATTTAGATGATGCAACCTTACGCTTGGCTTACAACCTACACAGGCCATGGGCAAAAATCATAGCAGCTGATCTGAAGCTCCGAAAGCGATTGAACCGGTTCAATTTGGGTTTGAAGCTGGGACCTAGCCTTGCGAAGTTTTATCGGCGAAATAAAAGGAAGATGAAGAAGCAACGAAATTATTTACAGAAAGGAGAGAGCGGTAGGTACTTAAGCATGACACGCAACATTCAATTGTGAAAATTATGTCTTACGGAGGGATGGGAATCGAACTCGCAACATTGAACGACTAACCATTGCGCTTAGCCCACTTTGCCACAGAGGCCGTTTCAGTCTCAGGTTGCATTGCACAAGCAAGGGATACAAAAAGCACCAAGGTACATGGACAACTGGTATAAGCTGGCTGCGCAAAAAGAGTATTAGGTTTTTACAAGTTAGCATGTGTGAGACAAATTATCTTGCAACTGAACCGAACCCGATTGAGCTGAAATTTGGAATACTTACTTTTGTAAGTTTGGTGACATGACAATGCAATTTTATGGTACCATCCACCTGGTTTGATGTTGATGAATTTTAGACCAGTTGTCACTTGTGGTAGGTACTTATGTAAGTTGGATAACAATGCAATGTTACGCTACCATCAAGCTGGTTTGATGATGGAGGCAGAAGGTGGCCATAGAAACTCTTAGATGAAAGGAGGACGTAAGCCCCGTCCAGTTATGGGTTTATTGGTTTTGTCTTCTCAAGCACTTTGCTCATAACATGACATAAAAGCAGTTATTTTTTTATATTTATTAATATTAAATTGACACAAGCTGAAGACAGGGCGCTATGGCGCTCATTAGGGGAGGTCTATGTGGAGCTAGACTAATATAGGCTGATGATGATGATTAATATTAAAAATTGTTTCAGTATACACAATGAGGAAGGAGGTAATGAAATCAAAAAGAGGAGGGGATGACATTATTGTTCACACAAAACGATTCAAGTTATTTTGAAGTATTACCTAC
The DNA here is from genome assembly GCA_946478455.1 of Eupithecia vulgata. Lineage (NCBI taxonomy): Eukaryota > Metazoa > Arthropoda > Insecta > Lepidoptera > Geometridae > Eupithecia > Eupithecia vulgata. The sequence continues at coordinate 11,429,712 of OX297876.1, forward strand.
CTACTATTTTTGTAACAGCTTACACAAGCACGGTAGGTAGGGACCTAAGTTTGTTTTTAAAAGTTAGAGGCCATAAAGTTTATCAATTCTGATAAAAATATTACTTAATAAATAAATTAAGAGTATCACAGTCAGTTTAATTTCAATCATATACCATGAAGGCCGTTTTCCTGCTTTTGATTGCGACCATCGTGGTTGTCCAATGCAACCATCTGTTCCTGGGAACCAATGTCCACCGGCCGATGGTGCATCATCTGAATTTCCAGAAGGGTGCTAAGGTCTTCCAGAAGAGGGTGGAATATTTCCACTACCAGCTTCCTAGTCCTCAAGGCGGTTACTACGGGCAGCCACCACGTGCTATTCAGGTAATTTATACTTTTTTCTCTCACTCTTTACTTGGGCCTTGGGCCTAACCTAACTCATAGAAAAATTCTTTGGCAAAATAAAAAAAAAATCCTTAACGATGTTTGAAAATATTGCCCCCATATACTTAACTCAAAAATTACTTTCGAGTTGACGATTACACAGATTTTCAGTACTTTGAAACGGATATTTATCACGTTTATTTGCCTATTTTTAACAGGTAACAGATATTTTATTCGAATCGAAGGGTAACCAGTCTAGTACAGTTTAAACAATGTCGTGGTCACGTATGACGCCCGTAAAAATCTTTACCTATATTATAAAAAAAATTATGTTATTAGTAAATTATGTCTATAACTCAAGAACGACGGGACCTATTTTCATGGTTTTTGATTTGTTCTATTTTTCTTAGTCTGGAATAGGATAAGAAGTATTAAAAACGTTGCAAAATTTACGAAAAACTACCCGTGCGTATACTAACATTATAAATGCGAAAGTGTGTTTGTTTGTTTGTTTGTTCTTCCTTCACACTCTAACTAAGCAACCAATCGACTATTTTTGGCGTAGGATTAGTTGAAAGGATGAAGAATAACAACATGGGCTTTTTAATCTTACACAAACACTTGCGAATCTGCGAGCAGCAGGTAGTACCTAGTACCTAGGTAGTACCTAGGTAGTACCTAGGTACTACCTAGGTAGTTGAGTGATTGAATAGAGGACACAATGTGACTAGCTATTAAAGTATACCCTTTTTATAGCTTAAGTTCATCAGGGGTTATCCATAGGATTATAAAGGTGAAAGATGTTATACATTACATGACATGTATGGCATACAAAAATAAATAAGTAAAATAAATGCATATAAAAAATCTTCAAAACACACCTACACCTACGGTGGAAATTTGTCAATAATTACAATTAGTCGTAGACTTTATAAAAAAATCTGCAAGTGAACGAAAAAAAATAATTACGTTCATTCAACGTAATTACGTTCAATTACGTTCATCTGACGACCTCAGTGGCGCAGCGGGCGAGAGTCTGCCTGCGACGCAAGAGGTTCCGGGTTCGATCCCCGCCTCTGAACAAATTTATGTACGATCTGCAGAAATTTGTTCCGTTGGTCTGGGTGTTTTCTATGTATAATAAAAATATCTATCTATGTAATGTATAATATTACGTATATCAGTTATCTAGTACCTACCCATAACACAAGCTCTGCTTACCTTGGGGCTAGATAATGCTGTGTGAATTGTCCAGCATTATTTATTATTATTCATTTGCAGATTTTTTTTGTAGTAAATTACTCACAATAATTGTGAATACCTACTTTATTTATGTACCACAACCGTAGTAAAACGTAAAGTAAAACTTACATAACGTACGTAATTTATTATTCTAAGGTCAATGCAAAAAAACTACTTAGGTAGGTAGGTACCTACTGATCGGATTGGGGTGGAAATTTTCTTCGGTATCTATTTTAAAACCAAATTAGGTACAGATGTAATTCTAGTTTACTATTTGTCTTGGAATAACGCATGGGAAGTCGCGTGCAGAAGCTAGTATAATCACAGTCGATGAAAATTCAAAATTTTACAAAACTTCGTAGGTACAGATTTCTCAAAACTTATACCTAGCCACATTTACAATAAAATTATTATTTGGTTTTGCCTGTTTGTACCTACCTAAACTTATGTACGTATTTGAGATTCTGATAAATGTGGAAACACAGCGAGCTCTTGGAAGGCTTAGACAACATTATGAAGAAAATTGTCTTTGATTAGGTACTAAGGTAAGGTGGGGCAACACTATCAGCGGGGGAAGACTATCACTTTCAAATATCTCGAAAAGTACCGCGTTTTTGTTGAGTTGGCTATGTCGATAAAACAGTTTTCAAGAAAAGTGTCTTGGCTCAAAACACAGATGTCGCTTTTGCTGGTAAATGGCGCCAACATACCGAAATGTAAATTTCAGTTGTTAAAAAATAAATTTGTACGTGGTTGACCATGACAAACTTTTAAAATTTTGGTGGTAAATAAGTGTTAAATTGAGATGTGTAATATGTAAGTAGCATCATATTAATATTGTCTTTTAAGTTATTATAATATTATGGCTTTAAACTAAAGATTTCCTTTGATATTTTACGAAACCAAAACCTTATCTAAAAATATCAAAACGGGGGAAGACTATCAGTCTTTCTGGGGTAAGGCAGTCATATGTTAGTATTGCCCCAAGTCAGATATAATCAACATTTTCTCATCATGGTATTTTTCTTTTGAATTTGTACGGTTGGGGTGTAGTTGACGGGGCGCAAGTCGAAAAAGACGTTTTCTATTTTCACTTTTCACAAAATTTTCACGATTTTTTAATACATAATTAACATATATTTTTTCTTACGGTATCGTGAAGGGGGTACTAGGGTGCAACTTTTGTTCAGGTCTGTGACCTCAAAGTTCAATGACCTCGGCGTTAGAGGTCAAAGCGTGTTAAACTTTTTTTCTAAAAAAACTTTCTAACCAGGATCGTACATTAACACAGAACAGAACCGACACGGATAGGTTAGGTTAGAAGGCTAAGGCAAGGAACGAAGCGGAGCGGAGCTCCTTGACTTAGCCTTCGTGGTTTTTTTTTTTTTTAACCACCCGTTAAACTTTTTTTCTAAGTAATAAACCTTTCGTTAGTCGACAAAAATTTCATTGACCTTTAGTCCAAGGTCACTGACCACAACATCAAGGTCAAAGGTAGGTCAGTAGCTCCTAGCTGATGTTTGACACTAGATTGGGCCTGTTGTACCTAATCTCAAAAAGGTTCTCTCTATCGATGTAGGGTAACTGGTTGAAATCTCCGATAAGAACAATTTCGCCCGTACTAGACAAACGAAAGGCCATGATGATGGCTCCAAAGTGTCAAAGGGCTGATGATGATAATGTCTAACGCACAAAGTGACATTAAGCTATTGATGTCACTTAAAAGGTTCTGCGCCTCTGATTCCTGTTGTGTGTTAGTCTTACCCCAATTCATTTCTTTTACGAATTGCCGCAAAAATAAACGTTGTAGCGTCGTGATAGAGTTTAAATTAAATTACATTACGTTTAACATTTACGATTTTCCTTAAGGAATTCCGCTAAGTTTTAGTTTTCAGCAAAAAAACATCACTGTTAGTCTTACCCCAATTAGTGGGGAAAGACTAACTATTTTTACTGGTTTTCAATTTATTCAATATATCTATTCCGAATGCATTACCGGAAATATACTCACTATTTCCTAAAACCTTATAGTTTTGTAGTTTCAATTACATGATTATCTCAGAGGCAAGTCAAATACCTTAGCCATAAAAACCAATCTTTCCGGTCTAGCAGGAAACTATGTTTGTCTTACCCCACCTTACCTTATATTATTATATACAGAAAGAAAATTAAAATCAAATAATAGAATTAAATTAAAACTAGTATTTACAATAGAAACAATTGAGCTATCTGCAAACTGTTGCGAACAATCTACAGGTAGCTCAACTGATTTTGATTTTATAGATATTATTTGGATGACAAGAAATGGTCGCAGGCCTTCAAAATTGGGAGCTAGCCTTCCAGTGTTCATGTCTTCCCTCTACGCACCAGAATAAGCACTAGTTCTTCAGTTGTTTCTAGCTTTCTCATTGGAATTTGGAAACCTGGAATTTTATTTAAAGTTTCATATTTAGACAAAGCTCGGAACGGTTATATACTCATAGTCATAAATACAATAATACCTACTAAACCTAGTATAGTTCTTGCTCCGATGCTACTCTATACTTTTTTGTCCCAACCACAGATATCTATCAGAAACAAGGCTATGATGAGACGGGCCTCTGTGTGAGCTGCCACGGAATCATTTGATACTAGCGGTCCGCCCCGGCTTTGCATGGGTTTATTCTACGGCCTAAGTTCATCACGGATAATGTAGAATTGTAATGGTGAAAGAATTTTTCAAATCGGTCCAGTACTTTCGGAGCTTAATCAATTCAAACAAACAAATCTTTCCTCTTTATACCTAATATATCAAAGTAAATGATATCTTTACTTTGATATAGATCGTGCCTGTCTCCTTCCTTTCAAAAAATAAATACACTATTTATATAAAATATCTTTATTTAAAAATATCACAAGCTCTGCTTAGCTTGGGGCGACATGATGCTGTACGGATTGTCCAGCATTATTTATTTATTTATGTACGATTTTATTTTTCCTTGTTCCCAGGGTATCCTAGCCGTAGACATGAAAGGATCTGAAGCATCAGCTAACGTTACTGGAGGCGGTATCGGCTACGGCTATCTCGATCTCCGCATGAAGAGCGAAAGGGGAAAGGGTTTGCATTACGATATTTATATTTATGGCTGATTTTTCAAAATAAAAAGAACTTTCCGATAAACTGGGTTCTTTAATAATAATAAAATATGTCAGAAAATGACACATACTCACTTTGTGCACCGGAAACCGGTTGTTTAGTGTCATTTATAATAAAGTTATAAAAAATTATATGTATTACTTACTTACCTAGATATTAAAGTCACAGATTTTTCATTTTCATTCATACTGCACTTCGCTTATAAACAAAATATACAATACCTACCCACCTAAAATTTATGTCTGAGGCACAGACTTTATACTGGCGGCTGCGGTGGTCTGAACATAAACTAGTAAGTATACTGCGTAGAAGTAGATACACTCAGAAGATAATAATTATAGGTACCGCGACGAATGAATAAGAATAAAAATCTTTATAGTGAAGTGTGTAACATAGTTGGTCTTATGTACTATTATACGTTCTTCAACAGTTTGTCCAAATATCAAATATCAATAACGTTTATTTCTTTAAGCTTACAAAATAAGCACTTAGACAAGTCAAATTTTATACTATAAACAGGTTTATAAATAGTCATTATTATCAAATAAGAAATATGATGTTATTGATTTTATTCGCTTCAATTTTTTGTCCACTAGTGGAAGAAGTCCTTTCGGACATACAATAATTATTATAAGAATATACTTAAAATTAAAGTACTTAATTGCACTTTTAAATGATATATTCCCAACCACCCCATTGACTTCCCCATCAATGGGGTGGTTGGGAGAAAAAATTCCCATCCACCCCATTACAAAAGTCAATGGGGTGGATGGGAATTTTCACCCCATTGACTTGATTAAAATAAACCTGACTTTTTTACTATGGAAATATTAAATCTCACTATTTACATAATTGAGTATAAGTAGGAATAGTCGGAAATAAAAAAACCAACTCTTTTGAGCAAATCAAGTTCTGGTTTATTGTCAATAACATTTTTCGTAAAATAATCACTACGCAAATTTGTAATTCAAATAATAATCGTAAGAAAAACAGTGAGTAATCACAGCATCATACGCAATTAGTTTTCTAGTAAATAATATCTTAAGTACAGTATTCAAATACTTTTTATCACAGTGTAATCATCACATTTTTACAATAATTCTCTACTTAAAACTAAGGCCTCTAAGTTACAAGAGCCTCATAAAAAATTAAACAAAAATATCTATCACTTATTTCACAATCATCTTTGAAAATAAAAACTATCTATCATCAAATTTTACAAACCTGGTTATTTTATAACTAATATTTTTTTATTATTTATAAAATAACCATATAAAATTAAGGCTTCTAAGGTACAACAGCCACATAAAAAGGTAAACATAAAATATCTATCACAATAATCACTATTTTACAATCATAAATGAAAAATAAAACTAAAAAATCAACAAAATTAACAATCATTTGCTTCCCTAAAAAACTTTGTTTTTTATTTTCATATAAATGATTGTGAAATAAGTGATTTCACAATCAAATATGAAAATAAAAATTGACAATAAATGAAATGATATAGTTATTTTGTAACTCATAATTTTTTTATTATTTATAAAATAACTATATAAAAATAATTGTAAAATATAGTGTGATTAGTAAATGATTGTTAATTTTGTTGATTTTTTTAGTTGATTGTAAAATAGTGATTATTGTGATAGATATTTTATGTTTACCTTTTTATGTGGCTGTTGTACCTTAGAAGCCTTAGTTTTATATAGAGAATTAGTGTAAAGAAGTCCTGATTACACTGTGATAAAAATATTTGAATGCTGCACTTTAGATATCATTTGTAAGAAAACTAATTGTAAAATATGGTGCCAGTAATCACTCTATAGGTATTTTACAATGATTTTATATGGTTATTTTATAAATAATAAATAAATATTAGTTATTAAATAACCAGGTTTGTAAAATTTGATGATAGATAGTTTTTATTTTCAAAGATGATTGTGAAATAAGTGATAGATATTTTTGTTTAATTTTTTATGAGGCTCTTGTACCTTAGAGGCCTTAGTTTTAAGTAGAGAATTATTGTAAAAATGTGATGATTACATTGTGATAAAAAGTATTTGAATACTGTACTTAAGATATTATTTACTAGAAAACTAATTGCGTATCTTACAAAACTACTAATAGAGTCCACAGGTGATCGGAATGCTGGTTTTTATTTCGGTCAACGAATTAGCATTGCCATTCAACGTGGCAATGCTGCCAGCATTCTGGGCACTCTGCCTTCTGGTGACGGCTTAGATTTTTAGTAAATAGATGTAAGTGTAAATATTAGTTGTAATTATTTTTTGCTGTTAAATAAATAAAATACTATTGCGTATGATGCTGTGATTACTCACTGTTTTTCTTACGATTATTATTTGATTTACAAATTTGCGTAGTGATTATTTTACGAAAAATGTTATTGACAATAAACCAGAACTTGATTTGCTCAAAAGAGTTGGTTTTTTTATTTCCGACTATTCCTACTTATACTCAATTATGTAAATAGTAAATAGTGAGATTTAATATTTCCATAGTAAAAAAGTCAGGTTTATTTTAATCAAGTCAATGGGGTGAAAATTCCCATCCACCCCATTGACTTTTGTAATGGGGTGGATGGGAATTTTTTCTCCCAACCACCCCATTGATGGGGAAGTCAATGGGGTGGTTGGGAATATATCTTTTAAATCACATAACAATAGGAATCCAATGTTTATTATTAATATTATTATAATTATTATCTAAATTTTGGAGGGGTTATGTCAAAGTATTCTTTAATGTTATAATGACCCTGTTGTTCTTTAATGTTATTAATGAAGCCTGTTGACATAATATGTTTGCTAACTACCTACCCACATTTCGAAGATTTTTATGTAAAATAACAAGATGACAAGATGAATGGCGACATTTTTGTGTTTGGCTCTAAAATATTTATCAAAGAAACGAAGCGAGATGCCCTAACCTGTTTGCCGTTGGAACTCTCGTGGAAAATATTTTCGTGAGTATGCTTTTGCTAAAATTAAATTTTACATCCCTCTGGATGTTGTTAACCTATCATTTTTATTGATTTAAACTCAGATCATAGTGGACTGACAATGGTCTGCGCAATAAAAGATTTGGAGTCTCCTAGGTCAAACCTGGACTCCTGGTCTTTCGGTAGGTACCAAAACTGCTTCCAATGTCAGATGAAAAACTTAGAAGAATCAAAAAGCAGAGCCCCGGTAATGTTTGCTGCTTCAATATTAGCAGGCGCCTCAATTATTATTCTCAAAAGAATTTTTTGTCTTCCTTTTCCAGTTATTTAGATGATGCAACCTTACGCTTGGCTTACAACCTACACAGGCCATGGGCAAAAATCATAGCAGCTGATCTGAAGCTCCGAAAGCGATTGAACCGGTTCAATTTGGGTTTGAAGCTGGGACCTAGCCTTGCGAAGTTTTATCGGCGAAATAAAAGGAAGATGAAGAAGCAACGAAATTATTTACAAAAAGGAGAGATCGGTGAGTAGGTACATATACATTAGCATGACACGCAACATCCATTTGTGAAAATATGTCTTACGAAGGGATGGGAATCGAACTCGCAACATTGAACGACTAACCATGCGCTTAGCCCACTTTGCCACAGAGGCCGTTTCAGTCTCAGGTCGTTTCAGTCTCAGAAGTCATTCTTAAATGGCTTGCATTGCACGGGATATAAAAAGCACCAAGGTACATGGACAACTGGTATAAGCTGGCTGCGCAAAAAGAGTATTAGGTTTTTACAAGTTAGCATGTGTGAGACAAATTATCTTGCAACTGAATTTCACCCGATTGAGCTGAAATTTGGAATAAGTACTTACTTTTGTAAGTTTGGTGACATGACAATGCAATTTTATGGTACCATCCACCTGGTTTGATGTTGATGAATTTTAGACCAGTTGTCACTTGTGGTAGGTACTTATGTAAGTTGGATAACAATGCAATGTTACGCTACCATCAAGCTGGTCTGATGATGGAGGCAGAAAGTGGCCATAGAAACTCTTAAATGAGTGGAGGACGTACGTAGCCCCGTCTAGTTATGGGTTGGTTTTGTCTTCTCAAGCACTTTGCTTATAACATAACATGACATAAAAGCAGTTAAGCTGAAAACAGGGCGCTATGGCGCTCATTAGGGGAGGTCTATGTGGAGCTGTAGACTAATATAGGCTGATGATGATGATTAATATTAAAAATTATTTCAGTATACTCAATGAGGAAGGAGGTAACGAAATCAAAAAGAGGAGGTGATGACATTATTGTTCACACAAAACGATTCAGATTATTTTAAAGTACCTTTACTTACCTATTACTATTTTTTGTAACAGCTTACACAAGCACGGTAGGTAGGGATCTTAGTTTGTTTTTAAAAGTTAGAGGCCATAAAGTTTATCAATTCTGATAAAACATATTACTTAAATAAATGAATTTAGAGTATCACGGTCAGTTTTATTTCAATCATATACCATGAAGGCCGTTTTCCTGCTTTTGATTGCGACCATCGTGGTTGTCCAATGCAACCATCTGTTCCTGGGAACCAATGTCCGCCGGCCGATGGTGCATCATCTGAATTTCCAGAAGGGTGCTAAGATCTTTCAGAAGAGGGTGGAATATTTCCACTACCAGCTTCCTAGTACTCCAGTTTTGTATGGACAGCAACCACGTGTTATTCAGGTAGTTCATTTTTTTTGCTCTCGCTCTTTACTTGGGCCTTAGGGATAAATCTTATAAAAAATCTTGGGCAAAATTTAAAAAAAAAAACCTTTACGTTGTTTGTAAATATTGTTCCCTTAGTTAACCCAAAAACTACTTTCTAGTTGATGACTACACATATGATCAGTACTATTTAATTATCACGTTTATTTGCCTATTTTTTAACAGGTTTATACACTGTCGTGGTCACGGTATGACGCCCGTAAAAATCTATATTATATTATCTATATAAATTAAAACAAAACAAATCTTGCTTGTATAAAATATTATGGACTAGTGGTCCGCCAAGGCTTCGCACGTGTATATTCTATAGCTTAAGTTCATCAGGGATAATGTAGGATTCTACTGATGAAAGAATTTTTCAAATCGGTCCAATAGTTTCGGAGCCTATTGAATTCAAACAAACAAAATCTTTCCTCATTGTAATATAAATAAGACAATTAACGTGCTTCAGCTCTGCAGATCTTGCCTGTCTCCTGCCGTTTCTATAATAAGTATTTAAATATGGTAACATATCTTTATAAATATCATTAAAGTCATTTAAAACGGAATATTTACCTAACATGATTCGATTTTTGAGTTTTCCAATATTTTGACTCGATGACTTTAACGTAACCATGATAGTTTTAAAACTTTTATATATATCAGTTATCTAGTACCTAACCGTAGCGTAACACAAGCTCTGCTTAGCTTGAGGCTACATGATGCTGTACGGATTGTCCAGCATTATTTATTAATTTATGTACGATCTTATTTTTCCTTGTTCCCAGGGTATCCTAGCCGTAGACATGAAAGGATCTGAAGCATCAGCTAACGTTACTGGAGGCGGTATCGGTTACGGCTATCTCGATCTCCGCATGAAGAGCGCAAGGGGAACGGGTTTGCACTACGATATTTATATTTATGCCTGATTTTTCCAAAATAAAAAGAACTTTCCAAAAAAATGAGTTCTTTCAGCGCCTGATTTTATTTTCATAGCAAGAGTTTCATTCAAATTTTGCTAATCTAGATAAGGTCTGTGCGAACACCTAAACGGAAATGTTACGTGACCTAAGCTGTCATATAAACGTACTTTCCGATTCATTTGGAAACACTTTGGAAACTACATCCCTGATTTCAATGAAATTTTGCATAGACTATCGGATAAGAAATAGCTATGGGCGTAAAGGCTGCAAACATTATCATCAGCATAAAATGCGTAAATGTAGGTACCTAATTTACTTAATTTTCATCATCGGTTTTATAAGGTTCAATGATGTTTTTTGTAAAATAAAAAGGCTGCTAACTTAGCTATTTGTTAGGTTTCCGATTATGTACGCAAAATTTTAGTGAAATCGGGGTTACAGTTTCCAAATGAATCAAAAGTAGGGTAGGTATACTACCATGGACAAAGTGTTTATCTATGGTGCTACGTTTGTAATGGGGCTTAGGTGGCGCAGCCAAAGGTTTCGATTTCAGGATCCTGGAATTACCACTTCTAGTAGTAAGTAGGTATATTCTAGTAGCTTTCCTCATAAATTAGGTATCATGAAGTGATTGCTAAGCAAACTTTTTCTCGAGAAATCTGCCACTATTTATTTTGCTTATAGGAATATTGATATCTATAAAATTATCGTGATTTAGGTTTGTGAGGTTAATGAAGAGCTTTAGGTTATCTACTTAGCTGTGTCTTCAAAAAGGTTAAAGTGCAAGTTAAAACTAAATTTATCGCTAACAGCCTATCAGTTTAGGTAGATTGGTTACTTTATGTTATTTGGGCAAAGACCTACCAATCCAAGTACCTACCTACTTAGGTCGCTACCAAGTTGGTGTCTTAGCAGTATCAATGTCGCCGACGGATCATAGAATCAGCAAGTTTGTAAAATTGCTAGGCTAGGCCGATTGTAAAACAAACGCTGAGTTTTTTTGGGGAAACTTTAGGTAATAATATCACTCGACGAGATGGATAATGTAACTTAGCCCTATAGTTGAATGTTGATCGATCTAAAATCGATAGCATAGGCAATTTTTTCGAAAGACCAGCCTTAAGTAAGATGGTTCGACACGGGATAGCGCGAAATTCAATTTCTTTTGAGGTTTTTAATTTTTCTGCTTTCCACAGGCAATAAAACTAGCGGAAAACTAATTTTCCAGAAATAGTAAACCATTTTCTATGAACTCATGTTAAAACAAACTTCGATTCACGGCGTCTGGTCGAAGCGACGCGTGACCCGAGAGCTGGTGAGTACCTATCTGGCACAGCATGGGCACAGCGCATCAGCCAAAGAGTATAAAAATATAGCATCAGCATTGCCATACAGCAGCGGGGCAATGCAGCCAGCGTCTTGGGCACGCTTCCGACTGGGATTGATATGGATCAGTTGAGCTACCTGTACATTGTTTGCAACAGTCCGCAGTTAGCTAAATTTTTTGTTTCAATTGTAAATACTAGTTTTAATTTTATCCTATAATTACATAAATTAGAAATGTAGGTAGATACTAACCTAGTCGGTACATTCAGTAGATGGTGGGAACATTATGTGAAGGCACTCAATTTGGAGCCATCTCCAATGCCAAAGACAACGTGAATGCCAGGAAGGTGGCTCTTGAATGAGATCAAGTAGATACAGGGTGAACCAAGATACGGGCATTATCCGTTATGTAAGACAATATCACTTTGTACCTATCGAACAGTCTAAAGTTTTCCGTGCAGCACGCGTACATGTACACCCATTATTGGATTTCATCATCATCATCATCAGCCTACATCAGTCCACTGCTGGACATAGGCCTCCCCTAATGAGCGCCATAGCGATCTGTCTTCAGCTTGCCGCATCCAGCATCTGACAGCAGTCTTTCGCAAATCGTCATCCCACCTGGTCGGAGGGCGTCCTACACTACGTTTGCCGAGTCGCGATCTCCACTCAAGAACACGTTTACCCCAGCGGTTGTCGGTTCATGGCCAGCCCACTGCCACTTCAGCTTGCTAATCCTTTGAGCAATGTCGATAACCTTCTATTATTGGATTTAAGACCCCCAAAGACGCCTTAGGCGGTCTTTCTATCCTTTTTGGTCCCCCCCCTAGCCGCATTCATTGGTCTGCCTCTTTCTCATTTCGGGTTACAGAAGCTGATATCGTCCACCAGATAAATATGCAAAAATATCCAGAAGAACGCTGTCCAAAACCTTTTTCATCCAACTAAAACAGTAGTAGGTTATCTGGGCCTTTGTGCTCACCTTAACGCTACACCCTGTAGATCCAACATACTCCAGACAGCTTCCGTATCGGCCGGATACGGATGTGTCAATTTGTCGTCACAGCTTTAGCTTGAGCACGAAATGGACTTGACCTGGATAAACCAGCAAAACGATTCTTGGTATAGATACCTACTTCTAGTTACCAAATCAAAAATAGAAACCAATGATACCTATTCTAACATTTAACTTGAAATCATTTAAAATATAAGGTGGAAAATAAGGATTTTTGTTATATAGTGCTTTGCTTACGCGCACTCTGGGCATCTCTAAGAAATGAAATAAGATCCCAAAAGTTTTCGACTTCGGCGGGACTAGAACCGTGACTCGAAGGGTGGGGCGCGGGTTCGAGTCCCGCCGAAGTCGGAAATTTTTGGGAACTTATTTCATTTCATAAGGTGGAAAATATTTTGTGACAATTCCGCGCATAACCTTCTCCGATAAGTTCTAAGAAAATGTAGACCGCGTTGTTGAAGAAAAAAACCACACCAACTAAAAAATGAAAAAATCTATCAAAGCAAGACGTCAACTAGTTTCGTCTCTCCACGAGACATCATCAGGACACCACAATTACTAGACCTATTATTTCTAGGGCATCGAGAACCGGCCATATTTTAAGAACCGGTTCTTTCGGTTCCAGTTCCAACACAGAACCGGGTACCCGGTTCTTTCGGTTCTTTCGGTTCCTTCAAAACTTTTATTAATTTATTAGAATTTTGTTAGTAAAATCTTCAAAATTCTTCAATAGTGTCAAAAATCAAACAGGGAATTAATAATCACAGCAATAATTTTTATTTCTTAAACATCACTCTTGTAGCAATCACTTTTTTATATTATACTTATAGTAATGTTTTAAGCTACAGCTAATGAAGTATGGTCTTGGAGATAGAAATGATAGAGGAGAGATGTGGCTACAGTTCTGCACAGAAAACTCTCACTATTATGAACACCATGCTCCCTGAACCACCCACGACGCCTGTATACTTGGGTGATGCCAGGGAAACGCTTCAGAAACCAAATCGACTTCATTGCGGTTGCTAAGAGATGGAGATCCTGCGTAAGTAACACGAAGACCTACCCAGGTGCTGACTGCGGAATCGATCACAAACTTTTGGTAGCAGAAATCAACGTCAAACTTAAGAGGTGTCAGCGAGCTATCGTAAAACACCAAAGTCAACCCCCACCACAAACACTCGCGGCGTTCAAGGAAAGCTTCAATGATAAATCAAACTTATTCCAAGTGAATCGGAATTCTGAACTAGACAGACCGTCCACGAAAGTTGTGAATCTCAGAAGAGACGTGGAAGGTGATTAAGGAGAGAAAAGATGTGCTGGCCAGAGGTGACTCCGAACGAACTCAATATCACTCTCTCTCAGCCAAGGTTCAACGCTTATGTCGCAGGAATCACAATCAGTACCTGAACTCTATATGTCAATACGTAGAGGAGCATGCTGAGACGTTACAAACAAGAGATCTCTTTCTAAAAGTTAAAGGCATAACTCATTGGTAAAACTTGGGCTATTGAAGATAATCAGGGCAAGTTACTGACTGAAGTAGACCAGGTCACATAAAGGTGGCGACTATACTGCGAAAGTCTGTACGAAGACGGTACAAGATTACACGAACCTACGATGATAATATCTTTTAAAGGCCAGATTATAGAGCCGGAAATTCTGGAGTCGGAAGTTAGACTTGCTCTAAGAAAACTAAAATCAAATAAAACAGTCGAAAGTGACACTATATTTGCTGCGGATCTTCTTTTTACAGCCTCCCTGATCACTGATCAGCGATCAGGGAGGCTGTAAAAAGGAGATCCGCAGACGCACGCAAATAGCCAAAGTAGCCATGAGTAAGATGATCAGAATTTGGCAAGACAGAAGTATCTCTAATACCACCAAGATGAGAATAGTGCGTTCTTTGGTGTTCTCAATATTTCTATATGGCTCTGTATCGTGGTCAATTCGTGCAGCTGACCGAAAGAAGATCGAGGCTTTTGAAATGTGGGGTTGGAGGAAAATGTTGCGCATACCGTGGACAACAAAACGAACAAACAAATCCATTCTCGACCAACTGAATACCGGTCACCGAACAGAACCTACCGGTCAATCAAATATTATGCACATGCACTGCAAAAATAACAGTTTGTACACAAATAATTATAAAATCATCACTAGAATAAAGTATTGTAAGAATTTTACGTATATCAACGTTAAAAAATGTTTACACAATCTCGAAATTCATAATTTTATAAAAGAACCGAAAGAACCGAAAACCCGGTTCCTAATATTTTGAGAACCGGTTCTTTTCATAGCCCCAAGAACCGAGAATTCCCGGTTCCGATGCCCTAATTATTTCATCTGGGCCCTAACACTGAGAGCGCCAAGCAACAACGGCATGAGTCCCACCAAAGATGTTGCCACTCCGAGCTCCGCGCGCCAAATAGTTTTTTCATTTTGTAGTTGGTATAGTTTTCAGGATTCGGTACCCAAAAGGTAAACCTTATTACTATTACTAAGACTCCGCTGTCCGTCCGTCTCTGTCTGTCTGTCCGTCTGTCACTAGGCTGTAACCGTCATGAACCGTGATAGACAGTTGAAATTTTCACAGATGTCTGAACGGTATAGCTGTGGCCGCTTTATCAACAAATACCTACTACACTAACAGAACTGACAGAATAAAATAAATATTTAAGGGGGCTTCCATACAAAAAACGTGATTTTCTTTGCCTTTTTTTAGATAATGGTACGAAACCCTTAAGCCCTTTTATGGCCGGTTTTATAGGTTAAGTGCACAAATACTAAAAGACATTATTCACATTAACCAAGCTGCAAACGATTCAAATCAATTGGTATTGGAATCTGTAACTCTATAAAATGCCTACCTATGTATGTATATACGTATATAGGTACAGTTGGGAAGTTTGTTACAATCAGAGGCACCCAGTGAAAACCCGAGGCAGTCCCGGCGTAAACAAAAACAAACGAACTTACCTGATACGGTTTGACAGACCGATAGATGCTGCACTGGAATACCAATACACAGGTCTGTAAGACCTCACGAAAAACACGTAAATATAAAACTGCTGAAGAAGAGCACTGTGAGTCCTCCGGTCAAGTGTAATGACGACCTGCAGGCAGATGCTGGATTTTTTTTCAAGTATTTGCTGATAATTTGTTAATAAGGACGTTTATTTGCAAAAATAAGTCGAAGGTTCCCTTGGTATTCTTTTATCTTGTGATTGATAGTTTAGGAGAAAAATTGTACCTATTTAAACATATAACCCTCCTCCTTGCGTCGTCGTTTCCTTATTACTGGGGGTCGTGACCCATCACGGAAGCAGCTTCTTCTGAACGATAGCGCGACATCTGCTCTGCAAATATAGGTATAAAAAACAATATCCAATAAGAATATAACAGAAAAAGTTGAGAGGTGTCAAGGGACACCCGGATGGAACGAAGTTCCTTTTTATAAGAGAGAGAGAGACAGACAGAGAAACATGCGCACGCCGCACGGCTTACAATAGCTTACTATAGCAAAAAGTCGTTACAACTTTTCGTGAGATTTATTTACGTCCCTTTCACAACGCGCGATAAGGAACTTAGTTCCAAAAAATATCCAACAAGAATATAACAGAAAAACCCAAATTCGCCCAATTAACCTTAAGTGTATTTTTAAGACCTCTCGCCGAATAAATAGATTTCAACTATTCTTATTCCTCTCACTGTATTAGGATTGTAAACTAAAATTCTTCAGAAAATAATAATAATAATGCTGAACAATTCACACAGCATTATCTAGCCCCAAGCTAAGCAGAGCTTGTGTTATGGGTAGGCACTAGATAACTGATATACTTAATAGACTAACCGACATTTCGGACACTAAATTATCGGACACTTTGTCCGATATGTCATATTCTAATTTAAACAATTTCTTCACCGACATTTCGGACACCGATGATAAACCCTGTTTTGTACAATCAGATAATAAAGTTAAATTGCCAAGATGAATCCAATGATACCTTAAACATTAATGAGTTTAGCCGCTTGCATTATTCTTATAAGTTTTATGATAAGTAGATAAGATAAGTTGGTTTTTATGATAAGTATTATTGATGTCCATCCTATATTTATTGAAAATACAATGACCGCATAAAAAAATGTAACGAATTTTATTATCATCCATTTTATAATGATCGTAAAAATTACGAATGGTTAGCTTATCAAGGTAGTCTGGGAACGTTAGCTATGTAGGGGTATGTGGGTTTGTAATATTCTTTATTACCTGTTGAGCAAAATGCAGTCTATATTCACCACCCATTTGTGGTTTGTAACTGTGGCAGTTATTCGTTGAGAGTCGCTTTTTCCTATAGAAACATACACCACAGCTTTTCCTTTTCTTTGTCGAGGCATTTTCAGGTATGTTACGATTTCCGGAACCTGATGTTCCAGGAATTAGACCTTGACCTTTGGAACATCCTTCCGGTTTCAAGCCCAAAACTTCACTTATTTTCTCGTTTACTCTTCGAGGCATTGCTGGTGTTTGAATTTGATGTTTTAGCCAAGGTTCAACAAATTGATAGTGCAATTTTCCGGTAATGCCGTTTTTCTATCCTCTTCAACGTTTTCAGGTGGAATAAGCTGTCTTTCTTCACCATCCAAGGGTTCGTCGTGAAAACCACTTTCAACCTCTTCAAGGATCAATTCACTTTTGTTCTCACTGTCAGAATATACGTCATTAGAGTCAGAATATCATCATCAGTTATGTTCTACCTCCCGACAATACCTCACCATAAACGGAAAAGCTAAAAAATAACCCTAAATGTATACAAAGTATACCATATAAGTTACACATAAGCTAATCATTCGTAAAAATTACGAACACTCGGTAGGTATCTCCAAAACTAAGTAACTTTTCTGTCATACACAACCAAAAACAGTCTAACAGTCACTAAGTTGGCGTGAAACCGCAATTACGTAGTTGTAACTGTTAGAAAGGAACGAGACAAAATTCATTTGATGTGTGCGAATTTTACGAACGTTAGCTTTATAGGGTTAAGTACCTACTTATACACGAATTTCGGCAGGCATGTACCTAATAAAAAAGATGAAAGATTTGCTCAGGTACAATAACGAGCGAGAGAGAGGCTAGTAATGCATAAACTAGGTCTCAATGAATACAAAGTTCACCCTTTCTTTCTTAGAAGGCCATCTACCTGTCCTCATACCTCTTTTATTCTTATAGGGCTATCTCTTTCATTTATAAAATCTAGTGTGGTGTATAACAGTGATACACGTTACAAATTATTCTAAAATACTCAGCTTTGGTAACGCTCTTTTTCTTAGTACTTAATGTTTATTTTGTAGTATTTAACTTTAAACCTTTTCAAGCTGATTGTACAAAACAGCTTCAATATTTTGATGGTGTCCGAAATGTCAGTGAAGAAATTGTTAAAATTATAATATGACATTTCGGACAAAGTGTCCGATAATTTAGTGTCCGAAATGTCGGTTAGTCGATGATTTTCATGTCCTCACAAGTTAGTCGATTCGTTGTGGTGTGACTGAGTCCATTTGTATTTTGCGGGTAAAATGTGTTTGACTGACCATGCCACAGGGACTTTCAAAATATTCTGCCAAAACATCTCTTGCTTTATTTTCTAGTTTAGATACAATGCCTTCTCTGCAGAATGTTCCTAGTTTTGTACAGGAAGAAAAAGCCCAGAGGCAATAATTTTATGTTTTAAAATACCTGACCAATATCTTCAGGGTATTTAATTTAAATATTATTTGGATTATATGCTCGTACTGAACTACTAACAAAAGATAATAAGCTTCTTTTGTTTCTCACCAGTGATTATTAATCTTTTGAGAAGTTAATAAAATATGAACTTCTAGATTGATCCACACGGATATGATTTTAAAGAACCGAAAGAATCATCGAAATTGGATAACAGTTGGCCAACAATAGATAGATAGATAATCTTTTATTATTTATCACCTTAGAAAACATTATCATCATCAGCCTATATTAGTCCACTGCTGGACATAGGCCTCCCCTAAAGCAGTCTTTCGCAAATCGTCATCCCACCTGGTCGGTGGGCGTCCTTACAAAACAGATTGTATTTATTTAAACATAATTATAAACAATATCTAATAAGAAAATAACACAAAAGCCGAATTGAAAAACTCCAACATTATTGAAGACGATTAAAAAAAGAGAGTCTGTTGAAAAAGACTTACTCAAGTCTCTTTTTTTCTCGCAAAACAAAACGTTTATATTCACTCTTTTGCACCCATCTCCTAGCTAGATCCCTAAGTCTTATTCTTTAAACCCTAGGTACATAAAACCATTTATCAAAAACAACAGTTAAGTATTATCATAAAGTTTCCAAGTACTTATCTTGTAAGTTACTAAGTGGAATACAATGTCCGACAATGGCCGCAAGTCGAGAACAGGTATTGGAAACTTTGTATAAATTAAGTTGGCAACTTAAATTGACTCTCCTATCAGAGATGGGGGAACCGAGAGCTTAGTGGACAGGTTGCTTAAGTTTTTTGTAAGCGAATGTAATTTAAACATTTTTGTACGTGTTATTTATGTGCGTAAGTCTCTGGTTAATCTAAATATAATCTAAGAAATTAAATAAATAAATAATAAATAATGCTGGACAATTCACACAGCATTATCTAGCCCCAAGCTAAGCAGAGCTTGTGTTATGGCTACTAGACAACTGATATACATAATACAATATATTACATAGATAGATATTTTTCATTATACATAGAAAACGACCAGAACACCCGGAACAAATATCTGCAGATCCTACAAATATTTCTCCAAAGGCGGGAATCAAACCCGCAACTGAAGGCGGACCTTCGCCCACCGCGCCACAGAGGTCGTCAAATGGCGCTAGCGCCGTAAGAGGTCCCAAAGATTTTCGGTGAACCCACTAAGGATTTCGTGGCTTAGTTGGTTAGAGCACACCCGTAATGAGGGTAAAATTTAAAATTTTGGGCTCTAATTTATTTCTTCGAATGGAATTTAGTTTCCGATAGGGTTTTAATGATATGATTTTTTTAAAGGATTAAAAGCCAATAAGGAGGTTATCAAGGGGAGGCCTGCGTCCAGCAGTGGACCATTTTAGGTTGTTGAGGAAACACATTGTTATCAGTATATTATTATTATATCTGGCCTATTTGATTCACCTTATTTGTAAGAAGTTATTATAGGCCAAGCACGGGGGTTGTTCTCTAGGCAGAATAGACAATGATGACATCACCTCGTCATACATTGCGTACATAATTGAAATTGAGGGAATGCATTTCAAACTTTTTACGTATTTGATGATAAAGTGACGAATTTTTTGTCTATTTTACAATACAAACTCTTTATTGTACCTACACCACAAAAAAACAACAAACAGACATAGACCTTAACCATAAAAGTACAATGGGCGACCTTATTGCTTAGAAGCGATTTCTTCCAGGCAACCTTTACCTAATTATTTTACCCATAGACATAGAATTTTTTCACTTCGTAAGCCTATGATTTTACCATATTTTACCCTAGACAACAGTCCCCGTGCTTCTCTACGTAGCAGTCAAAAACAGCTGACTAAAAGACATTACAAAATACATCATACATTAATTAATCTCACCTATTTTTTTAAATACCCGCTTAACTCGATAACACTAAAACAATTATTGCACCTCTGAACGAAATAAAAACTATATAAAGCCAGTAGTTAAGCGCTGTATATCTGCGATACCCATTGGTCTAGTTAGTAAGGCTACATTAGTTTCATAGAAAAAAATTCAGGCATTATCCCTAATGCTTACCGAGTTCCGCAAGACGGAGCCGGCTAAGTGAGAGTCAGTTTAACTGTTGAGGGTTCCGGATAGATACATAAGTAGCTACTTTCCTCACATGGAGCTGTCTGAAAGTTGCTAGACAACAACGTCGGGTTACGCCTGAGGCTTTCGTACATAATATATATACTACCTATTAAGTACATGTAGTTATCTGAAATGAGCTACACAGAATTGGAGAAGTGAGAGTCAGTCCTTACATACCAACACTAACGCAATTTACCTACATACAGATGTCTGTAATTAGATAAACCAAGCTGGACATGCGAGGGTCAGTATATCAGTTATAAAATAGTAACCATAACAAAAGCTCTGTTTACTATGGCTAGGTGATGTGTGAATTGTCCAGCATTCTTTTATGTATTATGTATTATTACTGAGCTCCTTACAAAAACATTCTAGAGGTTTGTAGTTAATATGGTTGTTTAAAATTATGTTAGAACTAAGTGCTAAATTTGTTTAATTAATTGTTAGTCACAAAAAAACCCATTCCGATGGGAGGAAAGAATCATCGAAAAGAGATCGCATAAATTTTTTCGGAATTCTGACACCATTGAGAATTTTAGTTTTGTTTGAGTCACAAAGAACCCTAACTGTGCAGCCATTTTACCCTCAATGCCGGGAACGGTTAATTTGCAATAATATTACTATTCTAATTAACTTATTTCTTTTGTAATAAGCTAAATGTGAGCACGTGGGTATTCTATACCAAGAGAACGTTAGTTTGTTACGTGCACTAGAGTAGAAATTTTATAATAACAAAGAAGACAATCTTTATTATTGAAAGAAAATTACAATTAAAAAATAGAAATAAATTAATACTAGTATTTACAATAGAAAAAATTGAACTATCTGCAAACTGTTGCAAACAATCTACAGGTAAGCTCAACTGATCCATGTCATTACCAGAAGAAAATTTGATAAAAGTTTGATTTGGGAATTTAATTTCCAAGTGTTGATTTTGTGCATAAAAAAATCAGCTAAACGGTGACTGTGTGTTAATAAGAGCTATCTATAAGGGCCGGACGCCACCAAAGCGGAGACGAGACGAGCTGAGAATTTGAAAGGATTTGTTTTATATAGAAAAATGTTTTAAATAACCAAACCAACGAAATTCGCACATCTCGTCTCCGCTCAGCTTCAGTGGAGACCACTGAGCGATTTAAAATATTCGTATGCGAAGAAAACAAAGAATAATCGAAGCGGAGATGTGAGCTGTGCCTTGCAAGCTAGCGACGTCAGGCAGCGGAGACGAGAAGAGATGTGAGCGGCGCGGCGGCGCCGTAGTGAATTCATTTCAACAAGAGAAGAGATGTGAGCGGCGAGGCGGCGCTGTAGTGAATTCATTTCAACAAGAGAAGAGATGTGAGCGGCGCGGCGGCGCCGCCGTAGTGAATTCATCTCAACAAACATCCGACTACACTCGCCGCACGCAGCTTAGTTCCGCTTAGCTCGGGGATTGTTATCTAGGGTAGAATAGACAATAATGACATCGCATTGTATTGCGTACATTGCGTACATTAGTATAGTTGAAGGAATGCGTTTCAAATAACTTACGCATTCTATGCAGTCTCAGTTTCTTGCAGTGGGCTGGCCATATCTCGAGAAGAACCGACAAATGCTGGTGTAAACGTGTTCTTGAGTGGAGACCGCGACTCGGCAAACGTAGTGTAGGATGCCCTCCGACCAGGTGGGATGACGATTTGCGAAAGACTGCTGGCAGATGCTGGATGCGGCAAGCTAAAGACAGGGCGCTATGGCGCTCATTAGGGGAGGCCTATGTCCAGCAGTGGACTGGTATAAGATGATGATTATGATGACGCATTCTATGACAAAGTGACGTATTTTTCTCTAAGTATTCTATCCTAGACAACAACCATCGTGCTAGGGGGGCAGCAGACATCTCCGTTTATGTCTATCCATTACGCATCCTACCCTGGCTGGAAGTCTCTTTACGTCTTCGCTCCGCATCTCCGCACATCTACGCTTTGGTGCAGTATGGGCCTGGAAATTTTCAAGTGTATATCCCTTAGTCGCCTCTTACGACACCCACGGGAAAAGTTGAGGTGGTGCAAATTCAAAGCCGGCACCACACGGCTAAAATAAATCTACTATTTGTTTAAGTTCAAAATCGGATGTGCCCACAGATAGTCTAATATGAACTTGGTTAAGTTCTGGTAATGGTAACCGCGTGGAAAAAAATGAAACTGGGATTGAAACAGTGTATAATATTGAGCTATCGGAAAGTACTGAAGCATCTAAATACATTGTAAAATATATACCTACAGGTGATCGGAATGTTGGTTTTTATTTCGGTCAACGAATTAGCATTGCCATTCAACGTGGCAATGCTGCCAGCATTCTGGGCACTCTGCCTTCTGGTGACGGCTTAGATTTTTAGTAAATAGATGTAAGTGTAAATATTAGTTGTAATTATTTTTTGCTGTTAAATAAATAAAAATATCGACGTTGTAAAATATTATTGCTGTTGGCAGCCCTGACAGCTTACTCCTCCACCAACCTAATTTAGACTTTAAAGTACCAAGCTGATGACTCAAATTCACAACTTGAATAACCCACGTAGAGATAGCGATGTTGCCAACACCGAAAAGGAAATTAAGTTTAGGGTTTGCAATTTTGGCACGTGTTTAATACGATAAGATCGGTTGCTTGGTCTAATGACCTTTGTGTCTCTTCGTATTTCGTAAAATACGTCGCTATTTAATTTGGTTTAGATTCTGGTGGCGTTGGTCGTGGGCCAATTCACTTGTAACTTAATTATTTGACCAGTTTCATTCGAGCCGAGTTTCTGCTATTGTCTAAATTTACTTTGGTGTATTGAACTTTAAGTGAGACCGACAACTTAGTTTATAATATGTCTATACTCTAAGGGCGAGGTAGGAAGCTGAAAATTTTAGGAGGCGACCTATGACGCCATTTTGTAAAAATGACAGGCATAGGATTTCGCGTTCATAGGAGCAGGGCAGGGTAGAGCGGTGTAAGCGATACAGGTTATTAAGTTTTTGAAAATTATTTATTAATTAAGACATTTATTTACAAAAATAAAGCAAGGGTATTCTAATAACTAATACTGTAATGACAATAAGAAAATCTTGTGATTGATAAGTTTATGAGAAAAATGTAAAATAGTAAATACGAATACAGATGGTTTTTGGAACTAAGTTTCTTATCGCGCGTTGTAAAAGGGGGCTGGACAAAAAAAAACTCACGAAAAGTTGTAACGACACTTTTGCTATAGTAAGCTATTGTAAGCCGTGCGGGGTGCGCATGTTTCTCTGTCTGTCTCTCTATCTCTCTCTTATATATCTCTATCTATGTAATGTATTATATTACGTATATCAGTTATCTAGTACCCATAACACAAGCTCTGTTTACCTTGGGGCTAGATAATGCTGTGTGAATTGTCCAGCATTATTATATATTAATCAAGAAGTTACAGTCCACAATATTAATTTTCTAATAATAATCCCTTTAGGCAATTTCAGTTATTATTATGAAATGAATATAGTTAGCCTCGCTACAATTTCTTATTCGAGACGCTTTGAAAGTGTCAAGATCCGTAATTATTCTCCGTTGTAATATTTTGTAAAAAATAAGCTTTAAAGCTAGAAAATAATTTACAGTCTCTCGTTCATTTTCCCTCGTCTACAAAGACTTCGTTTGTACTTAATTTATTTATTCAACGGGATTTATGTTTAGTTGGATGTTTTTTTAGAATATTAGAATTATTCTAAAAAAGTAATTAATGTTATTTTATGTGTTAATATCAAAAATATAATTTGGTGGCCACCAAGGGCAACTTCGATTCACTGCCTAAACTCATCCTAAACTAAATAGAATAAGACCATTACAAGGCCTTTAAAAAAATCGTATGAAGCCCCAAGCTAAGCAGAGCTTATGGGTACTAGATAATGTATAATTATAATACAATACATAGATAGATATTTTTTATCATACATAGAAAACGACCAGAACACTCTGTACAAATGTCTACAAATCGTACACACATTTGTCCCGAGACGGGAATCGAACCCGCAACCTCCGTCGCAAGCAGACCTTCGCCCACCGCGCCACAGAGCCTCTGTGACACTAAACGACGAAAAAACGACGACCTCTGTGACAGAGGTCGTCGTTTTTTCGTCGTTTAGTGTCGTCGTCAAGCTTTTTTCCTATTTTTAGCATTATCACTAGAATGCCTGTTACTTCTTTATGTTTTCTTACATACTATATATATAGATGTATTTTCTTGATCGCGTCTAAGGTTAAATAGTACTTTGTGGTTCGAGGATAAACTGGTTTTTTTTTATGCCAAAATCTACCATTATATATTTCCAAAATTAGAAGGAGAAAAAACAATTGACGATCAGTGGTGCGTTCGATTGTAGTGATTTGAATTTTTGAAGGTGTTTGCGGCCAGCATCTATGGCGAGGTATTTCAACCTCATTGGACGTTTCAAAACTTGACTATTCTCAGAAGGGTTTTCTTATCACTACGAAGGCTCATCGGCCCAAAGTGGTCCGAAAACGGAAATTAAAATTTTATGCTGAAATCGTTCCGGTTCCGTCCCATTTTTTTAAGACAGGCTTACGTACATTACTGTCGACCACATACTTTTTATGTCGAAAGCCTACCTATTTGTTTGAATCGTAACATGAATCCGTATTACAAAGAAGTTTAACTTCCCAGATCGTCCTAAAGTACCAAGAGAGCAGGAATTTCTTGGATATAAAGAATTCAACACTCATATTTTTATATCTTGGTGCAAAGCGAAGTTACAGAAAAGTACTAACCAAGTACAACACTTGGTTAGTTTACTACTTACTTTAAGGTAGGTTGATAGATAAGGTAGTGATTTCGGTATAAAACCTAAACTAGCGTAAAAATGTTACTGTCCCCTTTTGTTCGATCGAAAAAAACGAGACGTCAATAATTTTAGGCTAGTTTAGTTTAGTTTTTGTGCTAACAGAATCACTACCAATATTAAATATCTACACAAATATTTTAGTAAGCTCCCTTTCGTAAATCCATCAAACTTCAAGAACCTTTCACATCGTATAGCAACAGTAATATCATTATCCGAGACTACCAAATTGTATTCCTTCCCCAAAATTATTCTCTTACCCAACAATTCCATTTCGCGCGCTTTTCGGCCGGCACCTAACGAACTGTCACATTTCGCGCCAAAATGAGCTTGCCCATAATTAGGTTCAGACCCTGTACTAAGTTTTACTTAACGATAAGAGCTCGAGGAAATTCATTGTAACACACACAGGTTTTTGGGGAAAATTATGCTAGATTTATAAAAGCCGACGGGTAGGAGAAAAAGGTTTTGCTAAAAATAAATTTAGAAGAAAAAACCTATGGTAGTCAAAAACTTTTTAAACTAACATGGGTTATTAACATTAAAGTCATTAATAACGGGACATTTACCATGATTTTATTATTGAGTTTTCTAATATTTCGGCACAGTTTCATATGCGCCATGATCATGATTGTAGTTCATACGTGATCATGGCGAATGAAACTGTGCCGAAATATTGAAAAACTCAACAATAAAATCATGGTAAATATCCTGTTATAAACGAACTATGACGGACTGTCGTCCGCCGGAAAACCTGAAAAAATAACCTGACACAGTAAAATAAATTTCCTGAAAAAAGTATTTCGTTTTAAAATTCGAATTCCATGAATGTCATACTCGGCATAACAATTCCCGCCATCAGCAGGGTCTAAATCAGGTTTGCGAGTATTGCGCGAAATTTAAATATATTTCTGTGGTTTTTAATACTTTTTTCTTTTGAATTCTAGAAACAAATTTCAATTTATTTCATTTACCTATTCGATAACTACCAATAATTATGGTGTTCTAGTATA
The DNA here is from genome assembly GCA_946478455.1 of Eupithecia vulgata. Classification (NCBI taxonomy): domain Eukaryota; kingdom Metazoa; phylum Arthropoda; class Insecta; order Lepidoptera; family Geometridae; genus Eupithecia; species Eupithecia vulgata. Next base: position 11,456,166 of record OX297876.1, read on the forward strand.
TTTACAAAGCTCAGTTCGATTGAATTTTGCGCATATCCGTTTCAGATTCCAAGTCTCAGAAATCTTATTCGAAAATTGAAGGCGAAAGTATAAATAAATAAATAATGCTGGACAAATCCACACCTCATCAACTAGCCAAAAGCTAAGCAGAGACAAGATGGCTAATAAGTATTCTTAACCTTGCGTAGATATATTTTTTATTATGCATAGAAAATATCCAGAATCCCCTTAATATTTGCAGATCGTACAAACATTTGTCCCAAGGCGAGAATCAAACTTGCAACCTCGCAGGCGGACTTTCGTTAGCTTAATTGGTTTCACTTATCAAGTTAGCTTAATTGGTTTCATTGTAAAAACTACTTCTAATTCTTTGTTTGTTATTTTCGTTGTTATTATCAAAAGGTAGCTTAGTAAGAGTAATAAATACGTTCTTAACATTGAATGTATTCGTGGTAGCGGTTACATAGATTTACATAATAAATAACTTGACTCCGCTGAGGCGACGCTAATCAGACAGCGAATAGGCACATTACGATGCAGAATATTAATTATGTGCTTTGGATAGATGGCAGCTAAGATTATTTTCTATTATCTTGGATAACATTACAGTTGGCGAATAATAGATTCAGGTGTTACTTTACGAAAATCCAGTGCCAAATAGAAGGATGAAAATGTTTAGATAGTAAAAAACCGATCATCTAAGTATATATTATTATATAAAACAAAGTCGTGTTAGTTACACCATTTATGACCATTATTATATACTCAAGGACTCTCAAGTCCGGAATAGGATAAGAAGTATTAAAAACAATGGAAAATTTACGAAAAAATAACTAACCGTGCGAAGCCGGGGCGGATCGCTAGTAAAAAATTAAGGCGAGCGCAGCGAACCCCAATATAATCATTCTGAGGGATGTATGCAGCAGATTTTAGATTAGCCATTTTGAGGTCACAAAGTAGTTTCGCCTACTATATTTATTTTTCTAGAAATTTAGGCAGCTCTCAAATTAATAGGATCTTATGAAATATAGTATAGGGTTGGCAAATGTAAATAGAAACTAGTACGAGTTGACGAGCAGCGAGAAGCAATGGTGTAGTTCCTATAGTTGTTTCGCTGTGCTATAAGGCTGAGCGCACACTTGAGTCACGAAAGTCGACAGACTATTGCTTTTGTTAAGTTGATATTTTAGTATAGCAATAGTCTGTCTTAAAACTATTGTGACTCAGGTCTGCGCTCAGCCTTAGCATGTGAGCGAGTGCGGTGGGCGATTACTCGCTCCACTCGCCCAGCGAGGAATAGCGTACAGTCATCTCTCGGCGTGGGTTCTGACCGCGAGTATCGCTGAGCGAGTATCGCTGAGCTAGTTATAATCTTTGATAGTTGTTGTCATAGCTGTGTCAGTAGTGCAGCGAGCTGGCAATGTGAACGACCTTTGTTTATCTCTTTTATTGACACAGAATCTATAGCTTTTATTAGTTTCTTGAGCGAGAAAATAATTGTTAGCTAATATCTTTCTCGCCGGCGGCGGGGCGGTGAGACAGGTGACTAAGGATGTCACGCTAAAACCATGAATGAATGAATGAATGAAAGAGCATAGTTTGAGAATATTATCAAGATTAAAAATATTAAAATCTTGTTAGTGATCGTAGGTTATATTATATTTATATTTGTCTAGGCGTATAGAACTAATTCTTTATTAATTCGTTTTAATAACTATTTCCAATCAGCCAACAGTTTACTGTATGTAATAAAATATGCTTTATTCAGAAAGAAAATAACAATCAAATAACAAATTTAAATTAAAACTAGTATTTACAATAGAAACAATTAAGCTATCTGCAAACTGTTGCAAACAATCTACATGTAGCTCAACTGATCCATATCAATACCAGTTGGAAAATACAAGTACAGTTTACTACTACACTGATAATATATTAAAGAATTTGAAGTCTGTTTTTATTTTTGTAGAAAAATCAAATTATCGAATTTATCATACAAAATCCGTCATAAAATATCCTCCATTCTCTAAATTAACACGAACAAAGAAGGGCACATTAAGCCCAACAATAACCCTTAAAACCGCGTCAATACGAATTAATATTGGTATTGACAAAAGGTTCAGGATGACATTGAGATTGATTGCGCTCGGCACCTAACCCTTTCATTTCCTGTCATCGGCATGATCGGCGGCGGTTTTACAAACCACACTACTTTTTCAGGATAATAAATAAATAATAATATTAGACAATTTAAACAGCTATAAAAACTATAGTAGTTTGACGAATTCATTACGGATGTAAGCGGGTTCACTACGAACCTTATTTGTGTTGGAAGAACTCCAACATTTCATTCCTTATCCAACGTTGGTGTTCTTCCAACACAAGTAAGGTTCGTAGTTAACTCGCTTACATCCGTAATGAATTTACACAGCATTATCTAGCTCTAAGCTAAGTGACTACCTTGTGGTGTAGGTGTTTTAGGAGGTGGCTGTCGCGGCGTGAGAATCGACTCTTTCAACTCAGCTCGGGGATGTCGTAAGAGCAGATTAAGAGAATCTACCAGAGGGCAGCAGCTTCCTTGTATGTATTTTGAGTAAATAGATAGAAAATTCTTTATCACTCTAACAAAACAACTAATACCATAATAATATTAATAACTGCGAGTTATCCGCTTGCCAAGTGAAGAGATTATGGCAAAACCCTCCTTGTTAGGAGGTCAGCATTATTATTATTATACATATTTATTGAACTAGTACAGAAAGTATTATGTGTATCTATGTTATTGTTGGCAACCCTATCAACAGCTGTTCGCTTTTGTGCTCCCTATCATTTATTCATAAAATAATTGTTTTTACGTAGTTTTCTAGTGCCTTTTCCGATTTCATCGTATATAAATAACATAAAGCAAGTGTACAAATAGTTATAAACGTAAAAAGTTGTGTAACAAATGTGTTTTGGCCTTCGGAAAATCGGCTCTAACGGTTATTATTTTTGACAACAAATTTGGCTGGTTTGTGTGTTCTGAAGAATCCGGAGCTTATGTGAGTGGAATTCATATACGAAGGATTACTTTTTTCAAGTAAGCTAACATCTTTTACTGTCACGTAAGTACTTCGGGCATTTTTTAGAACACATAACCTAGACATTGTATTTTCTGTATTTTGTGTCTTGAGCTCGCGGCAATAACATTTCATAGTTCCATATTCGAAATGAACACTAGAAGCGCCTTGTTACGTCAGGCAGAGGCCAACAAACTAAACCAGGCTTTACTAGAACTCAAGACAGCCAGGAGACAGATTTCACAATTAGAATTAGAACGAGATGATAATGAAAAAAATCTCTTAGAAGCGCTAGACAATAACAAAAAATTAAAAAATGAGATGTCTACGCTATTCTGCCTAAATACTTCAATTATTGAGGAACGGGATAGGCTTCAGATGACAATAGATAGGTTCGATGAACAATGTGGCATTGAGTTTGAATCCGCTCTGCACAGAACTTCAACTCTGGAGAAGGAATTGTGTGATGCCCACCACCACATCACCCGGCTAGAAGAAGCAGCCCAGAACTCTGCCACCGCGAAAACTCAAACTTTATTCGATGAGCTAGTAACGGCTAACCAACCATCAGGCCATGTTTCTGTTGCAGGCTGCAGCATGCACACTATGCATACTATTGATTTAACAAAAGATGACTCTGTGTGTAATGTGGCAGCTAGCAGCAAAAACAAGAAACACAAATTAAGCAAGAAAAAGTTGAAAAAATATGTAAAAATCAACAAATTCATAAACAAAACAAAAACTTTATTAAAAAATCAAAAACATGTAGTCGCTAAGCTAAAATGTAAAAGAAAAGTTTTAGATAAACTAGAGCTCTGCACAGCACAGCTCAATTATAATCAGACCCAGTATGAGGCTGATATGCAGGAGCTGAGGTGCAAACTTGGCCAGGCGGAGCACTCCCTGGGACAATACATCAGCCTATATGAACAAACCACTGAACAGACAAGGGAACTCAATCTGGCCATGGATGCACTTCTCACAAGCCAGGTGAGTCTGGAGAGCAGGGTTCTGGAGGGCTGCTGCTGCTGTGATCATGGCCCAGTCTGTGACCACTCAGGTTCGGACAGTACTGTGTCAGCCGTATCCCCTCTGGATCTCAGCACTTCATGCTCAGGCAAAAAAACCATAATGTTCTGCGATGAAATTGGAAAAAACATGGGCCAGTTTTTAAACATGAATATGGAGCACTCTGTTAATAATTGTTTACCTAACTGCAATCTCCATGATATTATGCACAAAATTGATAATATAAAATTTCACAATAAATCAAATTTAATAATATTACTTGGAAATAGGGGTAATGTGAACAAATCAGACTTAATTAAATATATGAATAAATTAAATTCACTTAAATTAAATCAAATTGTAATGTTCACATTCCCCTACAGCGACAGCTTGCCAAATATAGAAAATAACATTAGATATAAGCTAAACATGACATTGCATACTATTTCATGCAATAACAATGTTCATGTAATTGACACTAACAATATTGTTAGTAAAAAATATTATTTGACTAGAAAAGGTAGTTACTACCTTTCAAATTATTACAAAAAACAAATAGCTGTTTCGCTATCCTATTATTTTGATATTACAGCCAAAAATTTGGCTATACAAGATGCTTCTTTTGAGCATTGTAACAAACTTACTACCAAGACCTTGGAAGTTCTTCCAAGCCATTTAAATTACATATAAAGACAATAGAGGAAGTCTCTAGCCCTAAACCGTCAAATAATATTGATTACACAAAAATTCAAAGAAACCAATCCTGTAAAATAAATGCAAAGTTTACTAACTTGGTGCATCAAAATATTCAAGGCTTAAAAAGTAAATTATTAGAGTTGGAATTGTACATGAACGCTTTTAATATTAACATCATTTGCTTAACTGAACACTGGTTGAAAAGCTATGAGCTCATGTTCAATTTCAATAACCACCAAGTTGGTAGCTGTTTTTGCAGATCACATGCTATTCGTGGAGGCTCATTAATTTTACTAAATAAATTCATGAAATTCAAAGACCGTCAGGACATAACATGCTTATCCGTAGAAAGCCACATTGAAGTAGCATGTGTAGAGTTGGAGCAAACAATTGTAGTAAGCGTATACAGCCCACCATCAGCTTCTTTTGAAATATTTGAAAATGTTATGGAAGATATTTTATTTAAATTATCAAAATCAAATAAAACTCTCATGGTATGTGGAGATTTCAATATTGACCTTTTAGAAGCTTACTCCCTTAGTACTAGATTGACAAACTTATTTAACTCTTATAATTTAAGGCCATTATTTATGGAACCGACTAGAATCACTGAAACCTCAGCAAAATGTATAGATAATGTATTTGTTTGCCAAAATGAAAAAATTGTAAGTAAAACTATAATAAGCAATTTAAAATCAGATCACTTAGGTCAATTAATCAAATTAGAAATTCAAGTGAAAAATAATAATTGTAAAAGGAAAATAAATTACATACCTGTGACCATAAGTCGATTTGAACGGTTAAAATTGGATTGGGAATCTAAACCCTCACCTAATTACTCATACAACAACCCAAATGAGTCTTATTGCAGGTTTTTTACCAAATTCACCAATGCTTTTAATTCAATATTCACCCCCAAATCGATCATGGTCTCAGAAAAACTTAACTTTAGTGAGTGGGCAACAGTGGGTATACATAAGAGTAGACAAAAATTGTATGAACTGTATAGTGAAAAACAATATAATTTTAGCCAAGAGTTCAAAGAAAAAGTTAAAAATTACTCAAAAATGTTTAGGAAAGTTTGTCGAATAGCAAAGTCAAATTATATTAGCTCAAAAATTAAAACTAGTGAAAATGTAATAAAATCAACTTGGAAAATAATAAATAGTGAAACTGGAAAGGTCAGTACCTATGTTAATGATTACAATTTAAAGGTTAATGATTGCTCAATCAAAAATGATGTTGAAGTAGCCCAAGCATTTGAAAACTTTTTTACTGACATTCCAATCTCTACTACAAAGTGTCTAAACTCTTCTCAAATAATCGCTGAGTCATTACTCATTGAAAATGTACAAAAATGCAAAAATAAATTTAATTTCAACTATGTAGATGGAAAAGATATTAAAAAAGCCTTTAACCTTTTAAATATAAAGAAAACTGCAGACCTCTGGGGCATTTCCGTTAGAATTATTAAACCATTGATAGATACCATTGCACCGGATCTGGCTTTAATATTCAACGAATCTATCGATTGTGGCGTATTTCCTGATCTAATGAAATGTAGTAAAGTGGTCCCACTGTTTAAATCGGGTAGTAGATCTGACCCCACTAACTTTAGACCAATATCAGTACTGCCTACATTCAGCAAAGTTTTTGAAAAACTTATTTTACATCAAATGCTCAGGCATTTCAATGGCAATGACCTGCTACACTGTAAACAATTCGGGTTTACTCGCGGCAGGTCAACTACTGATGCTGGTGTAGAGTTAGTATCGCATATTTTTGATGCTTGGGAGAAGTCGCAAGATGCTATAGGCGTTTTTTGCGACTTGTCAAAAGCATTCGATTGCGTACACCATGAAACATTAATCAGGAAACTACATCACTATGGAATAATGGACTCCTCTTTGGATCTTCTTACGTCTTACTTGAGTGATAGGATACAGAGAGTTGAGATTAATGGGAAACGGTCTGCGGGGTCTGTAGTTACAATGGGTGTACCGCAGGGTTCTATCCTCGGTCCTTTCTTATTTTTAGTTTATATCAACGACCTGCCTCATCTTGTAAAGAATAATCACGAGATTGTACTGTTTGCTGATGATACTTCTTTAATTTTTAAAATGAAACGACAGAGTACAAATTTTGACGATGTGAATAATGCAATCTCAAAAGTAGTCCATTGGTTTAGTGTCAATAATCTTTTGCTTAACGAAACCAAAACAAAATGTATTAGATTTATTCTACCTAATGTTAAACAAGTTAAGGCTGATGTAAACGTAAAGGGAGAAACGTTAGAAATTGTTAAAAGTACCGTATTCTTAGGAATCACTTTAGATAATAAACTTCAATGGGGCCCACACATAGATAAGTTATCGAGGAGACTTAGTTCTGCAGCGTATGCAGTCAAAAAAATCCGTTTTCTTACAGACGTGGATACATCTAGACTTGTTTATTTCAGCTACTTCCACAGTATTATGTCATATGGTATACTGCTGTGGGGGAACGCTGCAGATATTAACACCGTATTTGTGCTGCAGAAGAGGGCTGTTCGTGCTATCTATAATATGGGTCCCAGAGAATCCCTACGTGATAAATTTAAAGAAATAAACATAATGACAGTCCCCTGTCAATATATTTATGAAAACTTGTTGTACACTCATAAAAATATCAAAAGCTTCCCTAAAAATAGCGATATACATAATATTAATACTAGAAATAAACATAAACTCGCTGTGCCCACAACCAGGCTTCACAAGATAAATGTATCTTTCAAAGGGCAATGTATACGCTTCTACAACAAAACTCCTAGTGAGTTGCAAAATCTATCAATTAATAAATTCAAACAAATTGTCAAAACTTTTCTGTGCAAAAAGGCTTACTACAAAATATCAGATTATTTAGAAGATAAAAAAGCTTGGGACGGGTTTTGCTCCAACTCGAAAAATAACAACTAACAGGCTAAAGGTTTCTTCGTCGCTTCTTTACTTTAGTCTACACACCGAAGCGACAGAAATCAAAAACATCACTTTATTTCCGTGTCAGTGTTTTATTTTAAGAATTTGACTTTTTCTAAGTATACATTTTTGTATTTATGGAAATAAAGAATTTTTGATTTTGATTTTGATGAGATATAATGTGTAAGAGCATGCCTTTAAAACGATCAAAATTCTGAACCAAAATAACTTTGAAACACAGAAGTACACAGTTTTTTTTTTAAACCACTGATCTCAATTGGGGTCCATTCGATGTAGGTAGATCGACGAAAAACGACGTCGGTTACGTCGTTTTTACTTATTTATTTATTAAAGGAAAACCAGCAGCACATACAAAAAATACAAAAGATCAAGATCACCCTGTATTGTTGGACTTATACATCTAATTATTTAAACATTACCCCTTATTTAACTACTTTTTTGTATACGAGTGATGATAAACCTTTTAATTTGCTAAATTATACCGTCCATGTGTAGGATATAAAAATACAAAAATTAAGGTGTATTTCGCCACTACGCCGCCGAGAACCACACGTCATCAATCACGCCTAAGCCCGGCCGGGTAAATCTCTCTTTTTACCCGGGCCAGGGATACCCGGTTGATCCAACGCCGACATTACGGCCGCATTACAATGTCAAACGCGTTTTGTAGTTATGCGGCTTGTTGACATTGACAGGTATTGGAAAGTACCTACCCATGTTTGGGTAGAGTTGATATTTTGGATTTCAACCTCAGTTGTTCTGTTATACGTTTATCAGTATAGGTACAGGATGGAATTTTGTGACGGGAGTGGATGGCCATATCCGAAACTTGAGTTTTGGATTTGGCCATCCACTGCCGTGGTTAGAGAAAAGTCGGATATGTATGAGAAAATAAAAACTGTCTTCAGTGCATTACATATTTTTATTAACCGATTTTTGTAATTAATTAGTAATAACCGTTTAAAAACATTAGTAATAAACGTTTTTCTAAGCCCCACCAGAATATAAGCTGGCAAATAACAGCAATCATGGCGCTAGCCAAGCACACCAGTTGTTAGAAAAGATTTACTATTTAAAAATTTTACATCACACACAAAGCCGCTCTGAACAAGAAACAGTATAGATAGGCATAAAAATTAAAATGTAAAAAAAGGTTGCTATTTCTTGCTTACAGTAAAACATTATTGTAAATCTGTCTATGGATATAAAATTATCTGTAAAAGATATCGAAATAAGGTGCGATTTGACTTCAATTTAATCTACTTACTTCAATCTTCATAGGTTAAAGTAAAGAAGTGAACAATATCAAATTTTACGCCACGCAAAAACTTTTAGAAGGAAAATGTGCTAGCACAATGAAACAAAATGAAATGACTGAGAAATAAAATTGTATGTAACTTACAAAGTAAAACAGTAGTTTAGGATGTAAAGAACCTAGAATAACTAAGGATTTTTGTTACAGTGCTTACCCGCACTCTGGGCATCTTTAATCATTTTCGACGAGAACCGACAGAGACTTCGTGGCTTAGTTGGTTAGAGCACACCCGTACTAAGGGTGGGACGCGGGTTCGAGTCCCGCCGAATTCGAAAATTTTTGGGAACTTATTTTATTTCTTAGAGATGCCCAGAGTGCGGGTAAGCACTGTAACAAAAATCCTTAGAATTTAGCAACGGCAACACCTCTAGTCAAACGAACTAAATGTAACTTTAGTCTTTGAACATTGGAAACTTTAATTGTTTTCTCTGTAGGTGGAGTCGCCGGCGCTACAGTCCGTAAGAGGTTCCAAAGATTTTCGACGAGAACCGACAGAGACTTCGTGGCTAGAGCACACCCGTACTAAGGGTGGGACGCGGGTTCGAGTCCCGCCGAAGTCGAAAATTTTTGGGAACTTATTTCATTTCTTATTTCATTTCCTAGAATAACTATTTTAAAGCTTGGGAGGTTCTTTAATTTTACCAAAAAGACAAGTCAACAAGGTTTTTAATCTAACATTTATGCATTACTCGTAGGTACCTACATAATATCAAACAAAGTTATACAAAACAAAGTAGTAACATCATTTATAACTTATAATAACTCAAGAATGGCTTGACCGTATTTAATGATCTTAGATTTGTTGGATTCTGTCTGTTCCAAATAGCAGAATTACATAATAATATGAAGACAATCGTTTTCTCGTTTTCTCATACACTTTTCGCATGTAACGCCATCTCTGATTCTAAAGCGGAACGAAGATTTCCGGGCCAGCGTTTTTCTATACTTGTACTATAAAGAGGTTGAATTAGTGAATTGTTTTCTAGGATCTACTGAACCGATTTCAAAAATTCTTTCACTTTTAGAAACCTTACTTTTCAGTGAGTGGCGTAAGCTGCTTTCATGCTGCTGCATCCCAGTGAAACCGCGAGGCGCTGCTAGTTATACATATTTGCAGAGTTAGGCCGTCCGCACATGGAGCTACTCAAAAATGACGGAACTAATCAATAATTGTAATTACAAACTTGTTAGAAACTGTACCTCGCACACGACGCTACCCAAGTTGCAAGGTTTTAGCCACTTCTGTTATTTCTGCTCACATTTTTCACAACAAAAAAACAGAAAAGTTTGTAACTAGTAGCTCGGCGACCGGCACGACGCGTCACGCATGATCAGTTGCTAACGCGTTACTAACCGGTTTTTGACTAGTAGCGTCGTGTGCGAACCTGTGCGAGAATGTATGGGCGGTGACGCTCAAGTAACTCCTTAGTAATTTGAGTTTGTAACTAGTTCTTTTTGAGTAGCTCCATGTGCGGAGGGCCTTAATGTACACCAATGAAGTGTAATAGCTAGGTACTAAACTGTTTTCCCAACTATTTGTTGAGATGTCTATGTAGTGTAGCCGCTTCTTCGTCAAATCTTGTTCTGGAATATAATAGAATTAATTTAATACTAGTATTTACAATAATAATAATAATAAATAATAAAATTTATTAATTCACAAAAGATAGGTTAACAAAGTCGGTACGGTAATATGAAAATAATATTAGAATTTAAGAAATGAAATAAGTTCCCAAAAGTTGTCGACTTCGGCGGGACTCGAACCCGCACCCCACCCTTATTATGGGTGTGCTCTAACCAACTAAGCCCACTACGTGGCTTAGTTCTGTCGGTTTTCGTCGAAAATCTTTGGGACCTCTTACAGACTATAGCGCCGGTGACTCCACCTACAGAGAAAACATTAAAGTTTCCAATGTTCAAAGACTAAAGTTACATTTAGTTCGTTTGACGAGAGGTGTTGCCGTTGCTAAATCGATTTAGCAACGGCAACACCTATAGAGAGAGTGACACCTATAGAGAGTGCGGGTAAGCATTATAACAAAAAATATTAGAATTTATTAACCGCGGCGGGCACTGAATCTTGTCTGCGTCTCAATCAGATTTTTACCTACAACACCGTAGAGGTAACCTTATAAAAGTTCTTTTCCAGAGATCTAAAGCTGCGAGTCCATAAAAGTGTGACACTCGCCGCATGCCGTTTTTGTGTCGAACGACTCTTACAAAGATGAAGTCTTTGTGGGATAAAGCTTCTAGCCCACATAATAACACAACTCAATAATAAATTTTGACACATTTAAATAGATTGTAAGGGATTTTTATTCTAATTTATGGTCGTTAGTATAGCAAGACGAGTTAGTTGTTCACTTTTTAGACTGGCCCATGGCATCTAGGGACAGGAAAAGCTATAAAAAAAGGGTAACTTTCGCCCAAGCTTTTGCACTGTAGTGGGTCTGTCTGTCACAGACATAGTTATTTTCGAATTTACAATATTAGTATAGATAGGTAGTATAGGTATAGATAAATATAGATTTATCGATCGCATACGATTAAAAAAAACGGTTCAAAAATGTCGGAATCACCGTATTGAAACTCTGAGTAAAATAAACAAACCTAAAATTACTCCATCTTTACGCAGTAACATAATTATACAAAGTAAAACATTAAATTGAATTTATTCATAAAAGTCATTGGTTAATAGGTAGAAGGGGGGATAGAGCCCTCGAGGTGGGGTGCGACTCAAGACGTCTCATTACTTTATATGTATATATTACAAGGTGGTTCATTAGAATGAGCCAATCTTGAAAGTGTATCTCTTATTTTCTGTACCTAAGATGGTAATTGATGTAAATATTCTGTGTTTTTGTAAAAAACCGTCTAAATGTTATTGTTTGAAATGGTACCCTAGATAATCATACTGTTTGTGAGGAGGGCGTTGTTATTCTGCGACACAGTGATAAACTACAGATGACATCGTTTTTCAAAACTGTTTTTGATCCATGATCAAAAAATGATTTTTACTTTTAATATAGTTACTTTTAAAACTATCACGATTTGTTAACATAATTAATGATTAATTATCGTATACGTATTGCGTACCATTTCTTATTATTTCAATCGCGTTACAGCTGTTCCAGTATGGGACGCCTGTAATATAAATAATAACAAAAGGTCCGCGGTAAATAATTATTAACAATAACAATTTTTTGTATTCAAGATTTCGACCAATTAGAGAGTAAAGTCTATTGTTTATTTGTCAGTAGGTATACCTTGGATACTTTATTGAAAGCTTGTCGAAACTTAAGCCTTTTGTCTCTTCTCTTCTCTAATCTAAATTACTGAATGTTGCCTTTCTACGGCTATTATTTTAAAATTCAATAATTTAGATTATTGGTGTACTCACTTTGGGCCCATGATAATGGAGTAAGCGAAGCATTTTGCTGGCGATGAATTATGTAGCTGTAGGTAAGTATGACGTAAATGGGGTCCCACCAGGGTGATTCCCCCGGTTTTTCGGCAGCCCCTCATTTAAGAGGATTTTCTTTCAGATGCAAATACGTCATTACCGGTAACAAATTGTGACGTAGTCGAATTTTAATACATGGAAATTTCTGCAGATATTTTTAAACGAACGTTTTTGTGGATCCTCAAATGTTTTTAATGAAAGCAGTATTTTGATGGTTTCGTTTTGTAACAGTTCTTGTTTATTTTGATTGAGGTCTGGGGAATTTATTCTTTAAATTAATACACAACAGTCCGATGATCCGATTACTTCCCTATCCGTTTTCTTTCTTCTTCACGATCAAACTACTGAACGGATCAGACTAAAATTTTAAATAGATGAAGGTCTAAACTGAGAATAAAACAACAAACTTTTTGTACCAAAAATTAAATCGCATGGAATTGAAATAGCAGCTAAGCATCCTCCACCAAACATCAAAAAAGGTCTGTTTTTTATCATCATCAGCCTATACCAGTCCACTGCTGGATATAGGCCTCCCCTAATGAGCGCCATAGCGCCCAGTCTTCAGCTTGCCGCATCCAGCATCTGCCAGCAATCTGTCGCAAATCGTCATCCCGTCATCCCACCTGGTCGGAGGGCCGGGTCTGTTTTTTATAGTCGATCGGTAAGTGAAGATGTGGTTTAACATGTATCACGAAGGTCTATAAGACACCTATTCACGTAAACGGAGAAATCGACATAAAAAATACAGTCAAACATAGAATCTCCTCCTCTTTTGTTTTTAGTCAGTTAACCAAAAATGTGACACCAACAAAACCCTCCGATCTCAAACAGCAAAACGGAGTTTTAACGAGAGACCACACAAAACTTCACTAATTAGTGGAGAGAAGTAATGAACGACGCAATGGCGTCGTCTTGTTACGGTGTGAAGCACTTTAGTCGCGCTTTACGAAGGATTCTGTTTTACATGTGATTTTCTCGAGTGTGGGCGGAAAATTTACCCCAAAGAGTAAGGTTCTTCGGAAACTAAGCAGTTGGTGATATCTGATCATAATAAAGACGAATGTAAAAAAAATAAATCAGACTTACCTACTAATATCATGATTTTAAAATCACGATGGTTCGATTTTTTAAGTCTAAGAGGGCGGCTTAGTCACATGCGCGACGAATTATAAGTAAAAGTCTAGTATTTTAATCTAGAACTACAGTCAGGTTCACAGGTAGTACAAAACTCAATAATACAGGTAGATTGTGTGTGATTGCGGATGATGATTTAAAGTACATAATAACATATAAGATAAGATAAGATAAAAATATTTATTTCGTCTTGTGTAACACATCAATGTTTCTAGACATAAGAACGGATAGTTGATTTATAATAAATAAATAAAATAAAATAAATAATAAATAATGCTGGACCATTCACACAGCATTATCTAGCCCCAAAGTAAGCAGAGCTTGTGTTATGGGTACTAGATAACTGATATACGTAATATTATACATTACATAGATAGATATTTTTTATTAAACATAGAAAACACCCAGACCAACGGAACAAATTTCTGCAGATCGTACACAAATTTGTTCCGAGGCGGGGATCGAACCCGCAACCTCTTGCGTCGCAGGCAGACTCTCGCCCGCTGCGCCACTGAGGTCGTCAATAATAATTCAATAATAATAGTCAGTAAAAGTCAATAATAATTTGGACACGTGTTAAAAAGACCCGATTTAAGGCTTCACTAATGAGCTAATATACCAGTACATATCTTACATTGAGTTATTTGCATTTATTAAAACAATTCTATTTAATAAGAGTCATTATACAATTGACGAAGCTTTGGCTGATATAAACATATTATATTTTGTGATGAGGCAGGTACTGAAGCTAATACCTTAGCTTCAGTACCTACCTAGTTGGTGATTAACTCTATAAGTTGAAAATGTGACCTATCTAAGGACATCTGTATTGTGTCAAAAGATAAATGAATGAACTATAGAATAGAATAGAAAATGTTTATTTGTGAAACAAAATTTAAAACATTACATTGCTGAACCTAGTACCCTTAACACAAGTTTCTGCTTACTTTGAGACTACAAGATGGCTTAGGGTACAACTTATCTGAGAAAAATCTCATCCGCGGATGAGTTGTCTTTTGTCCTTTCAGATTTTGGTAGGCAATGATGCTGTGTAGCCAGCGTCATCTATTTCAGCATTATATATTTACTTTGATTCTAAGAAAATCTACCTCAGAGAAACAAGTTAAAGCATTGGAATTTATCTTCATTTCTCCCGACGTCAGCATCAGCATTCGATAACTGGCAAGAGTATCGATATTCGACTAGAAGCACTCGATCCTAAGCGCTGGGCCAATTAGCCTCGACTTCAGTACGATCCACGTTCCAGTCAGAGCTTCCAGTTTGTCTGAGCTATACGGAATTTTTGAGCAGTTGTTCCTGCACTGGGTATAATTGTTTACATATCTTAATTTGTTAGAGTTGCAGTCTCAGAGTCTGCTGTCTTGAATCATTTTACTACAATACAACTTACACACCAAGAAAATACAAAAAAAGAAAACATGAAAAGATAGTAAAACAGAGTTGCACAATGGGCGGCCTTATCGCTAAGAGCGATCTCTTCCAGGCAACCTTGGGATGGCAACGACTTAACTTTCTGACTATATTTAAGGGTTGAAATAACTAAGCCGTATATCAAAATTAGTAAATATTGAAAAAAAAACTGTTAACTAATATCCTATTTATCAAATGTTAGTTTGTTAAAATGCTGTCAAAATACCTACCTATTTTGACTTTAATTTTGTCATCTGATTCTGGAGCAAATAATCACACTAATATTATATATATATATATACCTATATATTATAATCCTATAGTTTGGCTGTATGGATGAATGCTTCTTACTTTTTCACGACATAACTACAAAACGGATAGGGCTGAAATTTTTCATATTATGTAGTTTTAAGCCTGGAATTAAAAATCAAATAATAATAAATAATGCTGGACAATTCACACAGCATTATCTAGCCCCAAGGTAAGCAGAGCTTGTGTTATGGGTACTAGATAACTGATATACGTAATATTATACATTACATAGATAGATATTTTTTATTATACATAGAAAACACCCAGACCAACGGAACAAATTTCTGCAGATCGTACACAAATTTGTTCCGAGGCGGGGATCGAACCCGCAACCTCTTGCGTCGCAGGCAGACTCTCGCCCGCTGCGCCACTGAAGTCGTAAATGGGTATAGGTTACTTTTTATTCCATAAATATTTAATAACCTTTATACATTTCATAGCAACAACGCGTACGAAGTCGCTGGCAGAAACTATGATATGTCGAGCATTATATAAAACTTTTTTTTTTATTTAGTAACTTATACAAAATAACTCAAACATTGTCACACAGTTCGCTACCTTTACAACCACGCACTCAATAAAGAAAATTCTTGCAATAAATTAGCTAAAAAACCGCCCCGTGAACGATCCACCCTCATTTTTATTCAAAGAATATTTTTTCCCGCTAAAAAGAACATTATAGCACATAAAACATCGATTATCCTAAGCCTGATCTTTGGTTTATCACTCCATGAATTCTAATATCTGTTTAATATATGAGAAATGCTTTCGGATATTGAAAACATATTTACGAGGTGAAGAATCTCTTGGTATTCTAGGATCAAACTTGGGGAATGGTTTTGCATAATCTGGTATATTATAATTTCTGAACTATCTTACATAAGCTTGAGATATAAAATTATTTTGAAGTACATATTATTCATAAAAAGATTTACGAAAGACTGCTGACAGATGCTGGATGCGGCAAGCTAAAGACAGGGCGGTATGGCGCTCATTAGGGGAGGTCTATGTCCAGCTGTGGACTGTAATATAGGCTGATGATTGTTCTTAAACAAAAAAGTGTAGATTGACCTTTTCAATTTTATGAATAAAATTAATAAACTGAAAAGCGTAAAGAAGAAACTGTTTTTGATTTAATACTTCCCTTTTGGTCTTTTATGAAATAGAAATTGAAAAATGTTAGCATTTCCCGTTGACTGGCCTACCGTATATTTTTTTTCTGTGGTCCAGTACCACCGATGAATTTTTTATTAAGTGGTACAGTTAACTGGAACACCCAAAAAAGTTTTCGGTGGTCTAGTCAACGGGACCAGCTCAACAGGACCACGGGTGAGGCGATTCGTTTATTATCTACATTATTAAGAGCTGTCAAATGAGATCTCTTTCGTCTATCAAATAGGTACTTCTACTAGGTACCTATCTATGGCTTAGTTAGTACAAGCAGAGACAAAAAACAAAATACCAGACATTTACCCTTCCCAAATCAGCCCAAATCCGACACCAATGACCAGACAATTCACAAACCATTATCTAGCCCCAAGCTAAGCAGAGCTTGTGTAATGGGTACTAGATAACCGATATACTATAATACAATACACAATACAATACATACAAAATATCTATCTATGTATTGTATTATAATATGTAAGTATATTAGTTATCTAGTACCCATAAAACACGCTCTGTTTAGCTTGGGGCTAGACAATGCTGTGTGAATTGTCCAGGATTATTTATTTATTTAATACAGGTAAATATTTTTTATTATACATTGAAAAATAAACCAGAACAAATATATGCAGATCGTACAAACATTTGTTCTGAGGCGGGAACCGAACCCGCAACCTCTTGCGTCCATGCGCCCTTCATCGTCTAATACAATAATCAATATTACGGTGTGATTTTATCTTATTGGGGTTCCGTACCCAAAGGGTAAAATGGAACCCTATACTTAGACTCCGCTGTCCGTCCGTCTGCCTGTCTGTTGCCGCTATAACAAGAAATGCTCAAAAACAGAATAAATATTTAAGGGGCTCTCATACAAAAAACGTGATGATTTGCCGTTTTTTATAGATCGGATAGTACGGAACCCTTCGTGCGCGAGTCCGTCTCGCACTTCACCAGTTTTATTTTAATAGAGTAGGCGTAACTGGGAATTTTGTAACCCAAAGCAACTTAATTTTTTTTAATAATGACTGTTTATTAACCTGTTTATATTTAGTATAAAATTTGACTTGTCTAAGTGCTTATTTTGTAAGCCTAATGAAATAAAGTTATTGACTTTGACTTTGTAGATTAACTACATATATTTGTAATCTACAAATATATACCAGTAAATTAAGAGGTAGATGTAATTTAACTAACTTGAAAACAAACTTGTGTAGTTCCATTAATAATATTTGCTACTTCAAAGCAAAGACTGTGTAAATAATAATTCGGGATATTCAAAGATCGTAGCAGCCAACTCGAACTGAATTAATCAAACGAACTATGACGTATTTCCGGAGGCGTATGTGTAACCTAGAGTGCGGGAATATAGAACTCACTTGTGTTTGCGCATACACTTGTGCACAAAGATCCTGGGATCCTACGTTCCTTGTGCACTATAAATGTCCTGTGCCCCTGGCTAGTCTCTGGTAAGTCTGGCCGATGTGACCGAAGATTCGGCTAGGAGTACATCATCATAGCTTACCTTATTATTGCGGTATGTAGGTACCTAACTACCTACTTGTCCATCAGCGTCATCATCATAAGCCTATGGTAATCCACCGCTGGACATAGGCCTCCCCTAATGAGCGCCATAGTCCCTGCCCCTGACTTCAGTTTGCTGCATCCAGCACCTGCCAGCAGTCTTTTTCCCACCTGACCGGCATCCTACACGTTTGCCTACGTTTACCACTATGATAGTGGTAAACGTAGGACCGTAGAACCGTGGACTCGGCAAACTGGTTCTTCGCGATATATGGCTTTCTGCCACTTCAGCTCGCTAATTCATAGAGCTATGTCGATATCTTTGGTTCTCTGTCGTGATGTAGGTATTTGTTACGAATCCTCAGATGAACTCCGACCATAGCTCTTTCCATAGCTTGACCTTGAACTGGTGGGCTATGTCCATAATCTCGTCCCACGTGAGGGCAAGCCTTTAAGTTTGAACTCGGTTTTACAAGTAGGTAGATAGGTAGCGTGATTGTAAAACAACTTGAGGTCTGTGATCTTAGCAAAAGCAGCAAAAGTGCATCATCATCATCAGCCTATGTTTGTCCACTGCTGGGCATAGGCCTCCCCTAATGAGCGCCATAGCGCCCTGTCTTCAGCTTGCCGCATCCAGCATCTGCCAGCAGTCTTTTGAATCGGAAAAAAGTGCATAGGTACAATCAAATAGAAAAGTGATATTTACCAAAACTAGCGACGTACCCCGGCTTCGACGGTGTACTGTGCCCTGCGCAGCCGTTGAAGCCAACTTCACAGAGCCTACCCAATATTAAGGTAAGGTTTGCCACTGTCAAAGAACTGTCTCCCTAGTTATTGTGGCAAACCCATTCGTTTGGGGATGGATTGTTCATCATTCTATGTATTTATTCTGACCATAGCCTTGCATTTGACGACCTCTTTGGTAAGCTAGACGAAAGTCTGCCTACGAAACAGGAGGTTGCGTGTTCGATTCCCGCCTCGGGATAAATGTTTGTACGATCTGCAGATCAGGGTGTTCTGATCGTTTTCTTTGTAAAAAAATATCTATCTATTTATTGTGTTATATTATGTATCATTTATCTAGTACCCATAACACAAGCTCTGCTTAGCTTGGGGCTAGATAATGCTGTGTGAATTGTCCAGCATTATTATATTGCACACTTCTTGGTCAACACTATATACAATCCAATAAAACGTTATCCAATGAACTAGGAGTAAGACCGAATTTTCGCGTAAATTTATTATCTCTTCCGCAAAAGGAAGTGCCCAGCCGAATATGAATTAAACCTTATATTGTAAGTCTTAGAGTAGTAAGTACATTCCCTTCGTGGACTGAGGACATCGGAATGCAGGGCGATGTCCCGTTGCTTTATTGCATTGTGGTACAAGCCATGGGTTATTATTGTTATTAAAGAGAAAAACTCTTTCCCTGGGTTTTGTAAGAGGCGACTAAGGGACATACACCGGGGGGAGGAAAGCAGCGCCTCTTGCAGAATAGATCTACCACCGAACTGCGATCCCCAATCCGCATTCCTAGCATGGGGATTATGGGCATTACCCCCATGAGATGAGGAGGGTGATGAGGTGAGCAGGTTAACGAAGAGAACAAGAGTTTATATTTCAAAATGTATATAATGTCTATTATGCCGACTCAAAAAACTTATGGATATTTTTTGTTCACAAAGGGTTTCAAAACCGCAAAGAATATTATTGTAAAATATTTAGCTATATTAGTTTCATCAAAGCAAAGTACAATTTTTGGTATGAAAGTTTTCCTTTCATTCATAATTTTATTGATCTCTCCTTCGTATTTGAATTCAAATTAAACATTTTGCGATGCAAATGTGAGATTAGCACGTTGTTAAAGTTCCTGTCGTTATTTTTATTGATAACCTTGTTGTTTTCTGTATATCGTAATCAGATTTTGCAATGTTTTCATTCATAAATGTCTTTGTTGACATAATATATCTTAAATTCTACTTATAAATCAGAGTAAAGGTAAAACGCGCGAAGTTTTTACATAACACGAAAAATCTTTTTTTATTGTAATAATCTTTTCAGGTCGGTATTCACCGGTGTTACGGGGCGTAAGTACCATTCGTAGCAATCATAAAAGCTAACGCCGCCGCCGTGTGCTAATATCTGTCAAGCTGCTTGTTGTGAGCGCCATCTTTCCACGTACTGACTACGTAAAAGCTCGCGTCTAACACGTTACATTACGCCTTGAATTAAATAACTAATGCTGGACAATTCACACAGCATTATCTAACCCCAAGTTAAGCAGAGCTTTTGTTATGGGTACTAGAAAACTGATATGCATAATACAATACAGATAGTTTTTTTTTCATTATACATAGAAAAAGACCAGAACACCTGGAACAAATAACTGCAGATCGTACAAATATTTGTCCCAAGGAGGGAATCGAACTTTCAACCTCCTGCCCCGCAGGTGGACCTTCGCCTATTGCGCCACAGAGGTCGTTGAATTCCGGTCAGTACCCGGTTTAAATCGCTACTTCTCGAAACTTGTTCTATACGTCCGGGAATATCGCATGATACTCTAACAAGAAAATTTCCGAACTATTCAAAGTGTACAAACTGTTTATTGCTGTTATAATAACTTTTATAGATACTTGAGGATATTCATAAAGTTCGATCAATCTGAATTTATAGCAGTTATTTTGTGTTTGCGGTATTTTGTCGTTATGATGTACGATGGTGAACAAAAAGCAACCGAAACGTAAAATGATGTAGGCACGTCTCTGGCACACCCCACGTCATTTCAATAAATGGTGAGCATGTTAATAGATTAAATTAAGAAAACAATCATTCAATATTTTTAGATTAACACTAAGCCGTTTTAAGTAATCTGTAAAAATAAATTAAAATTAAACATCCAGTTTCAATCAACTGGGATAGATGGAGGATAGATCTTGCAAGTACCTATTTAAATCTGATTTTGTGGCTAGATAACTAATTTTGTTGGCACTCTTGGACCTGAACCAAGATAAGAAAGGTCCATTACGGATGTAAACGGGTTAACTACTCGACCTCCTTGACGACCTCAGTGGCGCAGCGGGCGAGAGTCTGCCTGCGACGCAAGAGGTTGCGGGTTCGATCCCCGCCTCGGAACAAATTTGTGTACGATCTGCAGAAATTTGTTCCGTTGGTCTGGGTGTTTTCTATGTTTAATAAAAAATATCTATCTATGTAATGTATAATATTACGTATATCAGTTATCTAGTACCCATAACACAAGCTCTGCTTACTTTGGGGCTAGATAATGCTGTGTGAATTGTCCAGCATTATTTATTTATTTATTTATAACTACGAACCTTATTTGTGTTGGAAGAACACCAACGTGTTATCCCTTAACGAGGAAGAAGACACCCTGAAGAAGTCGAGGGGATGAAGCGTTGGTGTTCTTCCAACACAAATAAGGTTCGTAGTTAACCCGTTTACATCCGTAATGAATTCTTCAAACTACGAATGTTTTTATAGTAAAATAAGAAAGATCATTGTTGTTAATGAGATAAAAAATCCAACCTATTAAAATTCATTAGAAAAATAAACACCGGTTAGATGAAAAAACACATACGGTAACATTACCGTTTTCGTACTTTACTTTATTTTACGTAAGGTACCTACTAGCTTTAAGTACCTACCAGGCTCAATGGCGTTTATTAATAGAGGCCTTTGTTTTGCAGAAGAATAAAACCTGAGGATGATAATGATGATTTATAATGACAAGGTAGATGAGAAGGTAGACAGTGGCGTTCATTGTTAGCTGACCTTCTATTAAGTTTGAAGTAAGTTTGTATGCCTTACGCCAAGCTTATAGCTTATTGACCTTAAACGAACCACTAGTGTCTTTGATAAATTTTAATCAAAATCTTCTCTCCATTTGCATAGCCCTCTGCTTTACGTCATCAACCCTTGAATTTGCATCGAGATGAGCGTTAAATGACCGAGACCCTCATTAAAGGGACTTGGAGAGAAACCTTTATTCTTTTGTCTACTCGTTTGTTCGGCGGCCATTTTGTCGAGCGAGGCTCATCCGCCATTTTATGGAAGTTCTTTGTGTTGTTGTTGTAACTTTTTATGGGGTATACTTGTCATGCATAAGCGTGAAAACCCAAGATTAGCAAGTGGACCGTTTGTTAAACCCTTTTATTTAATTAGTTTTATGGCGTCCTGATAGCCTCCTAATTTTTGTAAGTACCTATAGTAGGTAGATTTTTTACTATCCTCGAGCAGTATCTATCTATTTATGAAAATAGATCTGTTTACCTACCTACCTATTATATCTAGATAGGTAGGAGAACATATTTATCTTCATACCTACTACCTAGTTACACGTACCTATTTAAAATTTGAGGGTTCACTCAGCATTTAACGGCACATTTTCTTGCAGCATTAATGTTACCGCATATACCGCAAAGCTATTGAAGCTTGCTCGTTATTAATTAGATAATGACAGGTATTATAATATTCATGTATTTGTAGAGAAATATGAGGTTTTTTGATTTTGATTTATAATGATTGCTTGAAGACCCGATCACACGTTGTTTGTAAGAAAACGTTGGCTGTAATACTCAATGTGGTATGCGTATTCGATAAAATAATTATCCTCAAAATGAAATGCAGTACAAGGCCGTGTAAGCCCTGCCTGGGTCAAATAATAAATATAGGCCCGGGTAGACACATTTAACAGAAGTGATAGTCCATAAACATAAGCCCTAGAATTAATTTGTACACACAATTTTTTAGTTTTTGTTGAATTAGAATCGTATATTTCTAGCTTAGTGATTTCCTATATAAGTATGATTTAAATAAAGTTCTGAACAGCTACATAACTCTCTAACCGAATGAAATGTTGTGTGACGATGGTAAGAGGCCCGAAGGCATGACTCTAGTCCCATGGGAGTTGGGGAGGCCTATTGTGTGGGACGCTACATGCACACGCAACTTCCAAGACATCCGGCAGGTTTGGCCGAAGATCTCAAGAGGCGCAAATATGCAGGTCGCGACAGAGCCTACGCTTTTGCTCCTTGGAGTCGCGACCTTAGATCCGTTGGGTATCGTGACAAGCGGGGTTTTTGAAAAAATATCTGAGCGTCTGGTCGAAGCAACGCGTGACCCGAGAGCTAGTGAGTATCTGGCGCAGCGCATCAGCATTGCCATACAGCGGGGGAATGCAGTCAGCGTCTTGGGCACGTTTCCGACTGGTATTGATATATATCAGTTGAGTTAAGTGTAGATTGTTTGCAACAGTCTGCAGTGAGCTTCATATCTCTTATTTGATTGTAATTTTCTTTGTTAATAAATACTAAACCATATAAATCATATTCAACAGTAATAAAGTTATTTCAAGTGATATTAATATATAATGTGGCAAATTGAATACCTCGTCAAAAGGATTGTCTTGTTAGACTAATATACGCAAATGTGTAATTAATTACAAATTAATTACTGTGGTTATTAACATTTAACTATTGAAGTAGGTAAATACTCATAAGGGATGATTATGTTTACACATTGAGTATTTTATTAAAATCGTGAGGTGTGCTTTGAGTTCGGAAAAAAATGTTGGTCAAAATGGGAATAAATTTATTGGTATTCATCACATCACACCACGGAGCATCACATTTATATTATAAGATGCGAAAGTTTGGATGTTAAGATGACGTTTGGATGTTAAGATGACGTTTGGATGTTAAGATGTTCAGATATTTAGATGATTGTTTGTTACCTCTTTACGCCGTAACGACTTAACATATCGGGCTGAAATTTTGTATAGATGTAGCTCTAATCCTGAAATCAAACATAGGCTTTCATTCCATGAAACAGTTTCCATCGGAACCTTTAATCGGGAACCTTGAGACGATTTCATAGAAAAAACGCAAACGAAGCCGCGGACAGAAACTAGTTTTAAATATTAGCCAGCCGGAAAAATAATTTTAAAATCCATTCTGACAGCCTAATTTGTTTTGATAGTCTGTAAATTAAAAACGTTCAGCCATGCTTGGTCGGAAACAGAATTTATTTTTGATTAGTGAATAAATAGCTGTTTGATTGCAATATTAATGATATTTTTTCAGAATCAATTTTGTGATCAGCAGAAATAAAAAAATCTGAGCAGAAGAATATTGAATAGTCTATCATTCGTGGCCTCGGGAGGAAACATAAAATAAATTTACACGATTACAGTTTTAACACGTATCCAATTAAGAAACTTGAGTTTCTACTAAAAAAGGTATGCAAATTATATTACTAGACCGTAGAATAAGAGCAATAAGATATAAAACTGTATAAACTCTTTAGTTTTCAATTTTAGTAATGTGTTTTGATTATGTACAATATTTTTGGATAATTTATTCTCATTCTGTGTGTGGAAGTGGCTTAGCTTATTTTTCTAATGTTAGGTGTTAGTTCTAAAGCTTTTTGTTTCCCAATGATAAATAAATAAATAAAATAAATGAATCAAAACAAAATTGAGTTGACCTCACCCACCCCACTCCACTCAATGACACCCTCAAGCTAATCGACCACGATACAGTCAAATATTAGTAGGTAGGTATAGTTCGTTCAGTGAATGTGTCAACAGAACTCCTAGAAACCGAATGTAGATCCACATAACGGGTCTGGTTGTAAATCTAAACCTTCCAGAGACTCACTTAGTGCCACATTTAGCTATTATGTACGTACAAGAAGATTTTACTACGCCTACCTAGGTAAGAGTAGGTTTAAGATTAGCGTGTCGAATTTATTATATATTTTTATATTAGATATTATGATTTACTGCTGCTTATCTAATAAATTGCTGTGGAAATATTTAATAGATTGCTCAAAGGCAGATTACAGGCTGACCAATTTATTAATTTTTGCTGACCACCGAATGTAGACCAATTCTTCTCTCAGCTAGCAAAAAAAAAACATCTAACCAAAAACCTCTTCAATTGACTGACTGTTTAAATGATAACCGTTTTAAATACGACTTTTGATGACTTTGTCAACAAAGTAAATTACAATCAAATAATTTCTAATTAAAGCAATTGAGCTTCAGACTATTGCAAACAATTTAAATTAATATTTGATTCATTATCAATATGAGATAACTACAAATCTTGTTTTGTTAAAATCTTGATTTAAGAATATTAAACAAGATTTAGTACTGTGGTGATATTTCTAGCCTAAATCGGTCCATAATAAGAAAACTTTGTAGGCAGCTAAAGCTAGATTACCATCTTTTTCGAAGTCGGTAAAAACTACCTATAAAAACGTTTTCAAGCCCACTTAAGTTTCACCAAAGAAACAAAACATAAAACTTTTATAGAGGGACGAAATACGTAAAGAAATAATAAAATCGTGGCTGGCCATACCATTCGCATTGTTTCGCCAAATTTGGACTAAGGAATTTAATATAAATCCGGGTGAAAAGGGGTCGGTCTTACCCCATGATTATTAGTCTAGGGGTGATAGGTTGCCGCTTTTATTAACATTATTTTAGCAGTACATTTCTTGTTAGGAACCGGAGAGGATCGCGAAAGATACTAAAATAGAGTAACAAGATAAAGGCAGAATAACAAGGAAGACTAAAAATCTAGATAATATTAAAATGAGTAAGACCTAGAAAGGTACTTAGAAAACTATATACACCATCATCATCATCATCATTAGCCCTAGACCTAATATAATTTTCAAGTAAACTTTCTTAAGCCTTCAAGTAAGCCTGAAACGCTCTAGCGGCTGCCCGTGATGCGGCGTGCTTTTGCGGCATAGGCATTCCGGTTAACCGTATCATCTGAGTTTTATTCCGGTCCGCCGCAATCTTTAGGTGTAGCCTAGAAAAATTGCACATAATGGACTGATGCAATGATGGGCGAAAAGCGACACTAGCGGCTGAACGCATGATTGCGTGAAGGGGATACGGC
This sequence comes from Eupithecia vulgata, assembly GCA_946478455.1. Taxonomy (NCBI): domain Eukaryota; kingdom Metazoa; phylum Arthropoda; class Insecta; order Lepidoptera; family Geometridae; genus Eupithecia; species Eupithecia vulgata. The sequence goes on from OX297876.1 coordinate 11,482,181, forward strand.
GTGCTGCATCATTCAACCGGTGTAGCCTGCCCCGGCCCGCAGAGAACTGGAGCGGTTGACGGCTGGCCGCAAGTCAGAGCGTCAATATCATGTGGTTTCATCCCCACCCAAACTAGTGCCGCCACCTCATTTATCTTAATTGTTCACTATTTAACAAAGGAATTTTCAAAAATCCATCTTCCAGTTTGTGATACCTATCATAAGCTTTTTTTAATGCCTCTGTAATAGTTTTATGGAGAGTTATTTAGAGATACGAAGTTGCTCTTGGTAGCCACCAAAATCTATTTTCGTATCTCTGCCTAAACTAAATAGAATAAAACGATTACAGAGGCATTAAAAAAAGCTTATGATAGGTATCACAAACTGGAAGATGCATTTTTGAAAATTCGTTTGTTAAATAGTGAATAATAAAATAAATTAGGTGGCGGCGCCACTCTGGGTGGGATATGCGCCTTAAAAGCCGCATCACGGCCAGACGCGAGTTCGTTTCAGGCCTTTTGTTAAAATGAGATTGCATTGCGTTCGATTTTCTTAATCTGTTATCTTGTAGTTGGAAATAGACAATGCTTATTTTTTTAAAGACTTTTTGAAATAGTCTATTGAGGGCTCAACTGTTGTAAATTTAAATACAATTTTATTCGAGGAATTTTGGCCCCAGCTTTGAGTAATACGAAGCGGCATTTTAGACCCCACTGGCAAGGTGCGAATTAAATGTATCTTCCTATAGGTATAATAAAATTACATAGTACCTTATCAAGCGAGAGCGTAGGACTTTCCATTTTCAACTGTTAAGCGATTCTAGGCTTTATGTTTGCATGTTTAGGTCTATATGCGTTCTTGTTGAAACAATAAAATGAGTTTACATTATTTTATGTTTTTCGTGCTTTCTGGAATACAATGGAATAAAAAATGTGATAGAAATTGGCTTACAGTACATAACAAGTACATAGGTACTTTGAGTTAGTAGGCATTCAAAGGGCGGTAAAAGAGACAAAAAATACTCATTCACATTTTCAAATTCAATTCACTCTCAAGGATATTTCTAAGGCAATACGTTATATCTATTTGTATTTTTCCCTTACCCTTTTATTTGTTAATTCGAAGGTTCACATGAACTGTAGGAGGTAATTATGAAAGCTTTTGTCAATCTAAAATTTTTGAGTGCTATGGCGTAGAGGACTACGGCGTAGAGGGCTACGGCGTAGAGGGCTACGGCGTAGAGGGAGCCGTGGTAATGATTCTTCTTGCTTAGCATAGCAAGTACTTATATATGCATCGTCTAGTTACTTTACTGAAATAGATTGATAAAAACTCATTGAAAGTTTTTTGGATTATGAAGTTTTTGTCGCTACATTGGTCTAGGTACAGCACCTTATAATAAGTACCTTGTAGAGGTAATAGTGCTTACCTCAGGGTTCTGTTATTTTCTACAACCTAATTCTTTGATCCAACCTCCACAACACAGACATTTTACCCATTTTTCACTAGGGAAAACTTGCCGAATCCCGGGTCGAACGGTAATTTCTAAAATCCGGGCTTGAAGACATATTTATTGGAGTCCCTTGGGGGCAGTGGGACAGTCCGCCTGGACCCTGTAGGATTACCCGTGGCTTCTCTGTGGCCTATTTGATGGATGATGCTTTGCCCCAACTAGACCTTATGTTACTGGATATTGAGTTTGGGGCGGGATATTGTCTTACTTTTGATCACGGGCCTTTGTGAATACACAAATAAATTAATAATAAGTCTTTGCACGAGAGCTGATTTCCTTTGCTGTACAGTAATTTTGGAAAAGGGCTTTTCGGTGACGACAGGTTGAAGAGACGTTTTGTAGCCTTACTTAAATTAAGACATACATTAATGTGTATAGTTTTTCGTTAACGACGACTTCTGTGGCGCGGCGAGCGAAAGTCAGAAAGTTGTAGGTCTGCCTCCCGCCTTATGGCAAATGTTTGCACGATTTGCAAATATTTGTTCCGGGTGTTCTAGGTTTTTTATACCTCATTATTAATTCTCATTATATAATGCAGGTATACACTTAATACAATATAAGTGTATCAGTTAATTACACAAGCTCTGCTTAGCTTGGGGCTAGCTATCATGATGTGTAAATGGTCCAGCATTATTCATTATTTGTTGGGTATCGTTAGAATTCTAACATCGTCATTGTTGACTTCGTTTAGTTCGTTAAAAAAAAAGGTTATTTTTTAATTAATTATTAATAACATGTTACTTTGACGTGAAAAGCCGCTGGCTGAAACTAGAAACTAATAACTCAAGAAATAATCTCTGTAAATATTTAAAGGACATTAGTTTCTTTTGATTTAATGAAGCAAATTTCTTATGAATTTCTGTAAACATTAATTGTATCATTTACAAAGTTTTTGTTTGTTAAACTTTCCTGCGAGTTTTCAGTTAATTTATTTTAGTTTCATCTTTAGTTCTTTTTTAATAAAGTACGAAAAAAAAACTACACAAGATTAATGTATATTGTATTGTATACGCTTCAACAACAAAACTCCAAATGAGTTGTAAAAATTATCAATGAAAAAATTCAAACATATTGTCAAACCTTTTGCAAAAAATCCCACAACAAAATATCAAATTATCAAGACAATAAAAAACTTGAGTCGACTTTTGCTCTAATTCGAAAACTAACAATCTAACAAGATATCTTGTAGTGAACCAAAAATCAAAGTCATTGCTTTATTTCCTTTATTTTGACGTGTCCTGTAAGATCTAAAAGAAACAAAACACTTTCATGTTAAACAATATCGTGACGTACATTGAACTGCAGACAATTTGAATTTGAGACGTACCTACCCCTGTGCCCAAAGAGTACTAAAGCTCTGCGTACATTAATCCAACACCGCCACCACCCGGCACAAAAATGTGCAGATAAATATAAATAAATAATGCAGCACAATTCACACATCATTATCAAGCCCCAAGCTAAGCAGACCTTGTGTTATGGGTACTAGATAACTGATATACATAATACATAATTTATACAATAAAATCGTATAATACATATTTGTTATTATGTACCAAATGACCAGAACACCAATATGGGCTTAAACTCGTCAGCTTTAGGTAGATTTTACAGTGACAGAATAGCTTCCCACAAACTTCAAACGATTAGTCCACAAGCTATCTATTAACTGATGCCGTTAATATAAAATATATCTAAATGTTATGAGCAAAAACTCATATTTAAAAGCACCTTTTAATGTTTTGCTACAGCAGTGCTTCCGTTTGTATGACAACTCTAATTTTTCGTTTTTGACCTTTGTTATGACCATCTTCTTCTGATTTTTTCTACGTTAATCATAGGTTGGGTTTATTAACAAGGTCAAAAAGTAAATTAATCAGAGATGAGATAATAGTGGGGCAATGCAGCCAGCATCTTGAAGACCCTTCCGTCTGGTATTGATATGGACGAGTTGAGAAACCTGTTTTTTTTTGCATTTTTTTTGCATTAGTCTGCGTATAGCTCTATTATTTCAATTGTAAGCACCAGTTCTAGTTTGTTTCTATGATTTGATCGTACTTTTCTTTGAAATGGGTATAAAACTTATGGTAATTACTTCGAATTATGAAATTATGGGAAAACGATGACATTTATGTAAGTAAGCATTTTGTCATTGCCTGAACTTGTAAGGTTAAGTATGTACGTAAATTACAAGATATTTTCATGTATTAATTTTTTTTAATACATTTTTTGTTGTTATACCTACATGAGAAGGTACCTATTTTCGAGTGCTTAAACTTTATTCGCTACACTAGAAAAGCTATCGTTCGAATAAAATTTTTAGGAAAGGGGAACAAAGCTGAAAGGCATTTGAAGACGTGAGTCGAATAAGGTTTCTTTTAAATAAAACAGGTAAGGTTATATAAAACCGATGTAGAAGTGAAACTTACGAATTGTGTAAAAGGCAACGTAAAACTTGGTGTTAGTAAGTGTCATGAAAGGAGTGATGTGCACCATTTTACGGCTGTGTGATTTTTATAGAACTGTATTTAGATAAGAAGATACTTTAGAAGCTTACTGTTACTTTTTTTTAGTCATAGGTTGATTTGCTTACGGACCCAAAAAGGGTTGCGGGGTACGCAGACAGGTACCCTTGCTTTGAAATAGAACAAAATAATTATGATCTTCTTCTGTAACCTTGATTTGGATTTGATGATATCCCATCCTAATCACATTCATCGGATATTTTTTATTATAAATCTCATATGTTTTTTTAATTTAATTTTTATTTTATTTTGTGTAAATCGACAAGACTTAGATACATTTTATGAAGCTGTAACTAAAAAGAAAATAAATAAATAAAATAAATAATGCTGGACAATTCACACAGCATTATCTAGCCCCAAGGTAAGCAGAGCTTGTGTTATGGGTACTAGATAACTGATATACGTAATATTATACATTACATAGATAGATATTTTTTATTATACATAGAAAACACCCAGACCAACGGAACAAATTTCTGCAGATCGTACACAAATTTGTTCCGAGGCGGGGATTGAACCCGCAACCTCTTGCGTCGCAGGCAGACTCTCGCCCGCTGCACCACTGAGGTCGTCAAAAAAGAATCTTCGTGAGGTCGTGAAAGAAGAAAGTAAAGATACGATTAACTATTTTGTATTTTTTTATCGTGAGTTGATTGTGTCAGTGCAAAAACCAAGTTCCGATCAGAGTTTCACTTCTACCCTCTATCGATATTACTAAAACGGCTTTCACCGGGCAATTTGTGCAAATACAACCAGGGGACTGGCTTTATGAGAGAAAAACTTTACTAATGAAATATTCCTCTTTATGAGCCACTTTATAGTTTCTTTGATAAAAGAATTTAAAAGATACACTTTTGAATTGTTCTTTTTGTACAAAAATTATAATGATATTAAGTTTCGAGCATTCTCAGTCTTGTGGGTATTGTTAAGAGGTCGACGATTTATTTTTATTAAATTTGACATTGGCGAAAATTCACAATAATTCCATGAGATTTTGGGAATTCCTATGGAATCACGAAAATGGCTTAGTATAATTAATCTAGTAAATTATTTCGAAGAAAGCAAATCAACTTGTAGTCAAAAAGTGGTGAGCTATAGATTATGGAATATTTAATTTATTATTCTATTGTTATGTAAAATTGACGACCTCTGTGGCGCGTTGGGCGAAGGTCTGCCTGCGACGCAGGAGGTTGCGGGTTCGATTCCCGCCTCGGAACAAATGTGTGTACGATCTGCAGACATTTGTTCAGGGTGTTCTGGTCGTTTTCTATGTATAATATAAAATATCTATCTACTATGTATTGTACTGTATTATGTATATCAGTTATCTAGTACCCATAACACAAGCTCTGCTTAGCTTGGGGCTAGATAATGCTGTGTGAATTGTCCAGCATTATTTATTTTTTTATTTATTTATTTAATTAAACCTCAAATTCCTAAGTAATTACATAGTTCTATAAGTTTTTCAAAGATATATATCCCTCTTAAATGAATGACGCGGAAAGTAGTACATACATAATACCTACATTACACTATAATGGATTTTTAAACAGAGATAGATAAAATTCAGAAAACCCGGAACAAATATCTGTTTTTCAGTCGCATAAACATTTGTCCCGAGGCGGGAATCGAACCCGCAACCTCCTGCGCCGCAGATGGAAATTTTCACTACGTCCCGCCCGATGAAACGTTGATATTGTTTCAACTAAAATAATAATAATAATAATAATGCTGGACAATTCACACATCATTATCTAGCCCCAAGGTAAGCAGAGCTTGTGTTATCGGTACTAGATAACTGATATACGTAATATTATACATAACATAGATAGATATTTTTTATTATACATAGAAAACACCCAGACCAACGGAACAAATTTCTGCAGATCGTACACAAATTTGTTCCGAAGCGGGGATCGAACCCGCAACCTCTTGCGCCGCAGGCAGACTCTCGCCCGCTGCGCCACTGAGGTCGTCAAATAAGATTCGTAGTTAACTCGCTTACACCCGTAATGTGAATTTATTATTATAGTTTTTATAGTAACATAAGACAGCGGGTTAGATAGTCAGAACCAAGTTTATAATTGTTAATTTCATACGGAAATTCTTCTTATGTCTTACTTAGGCTTTTTGAAAAGCGCGTTTGAAGCCGTGGCCAGAAACTAGTACTTAATACATTACATTACACTATATTATTGATACATATTTTTAATCAAACAGAACATTAACCCAGGAGGTCCAAAACAAATATTTGCTTTTACAGTCGTATAAAAATTTGTCCCGAGGCGGGAATCGAAACCTCAATCTCCTGCGTCGCAGGCAGACATTCGCCCGCTGCACCACTGAGATCGTCCTCGTCGTCCAAAGGACAGAGGAAGCTGATAAAATGAATTCTATCTTACTCGTCCCACTTTGATCCGAATCCAATGGGACGAGTCAAGAAACTCAAATTTTATAAAAACGTTCCTGATTCGTCCCATTATCAAAAGTTTGGCAAAAGTTCTGTCGAACACACACTTTTCATGTAAGAAGCATTTGCTTGAAATGGTAGTAAAATTATAAAGGATCCATTAGTGGATGATTCCACAATGATGATGATGAATATTCAGGTGTAAAAGCAAACCCAAGGTTTCCTAGGAGTTTCTAACTAGGTCAGAAACATTTTATAAGCAGTTTATATCGCATACGACAATAATGAAAAAATATCAGTAAGTGAGCTTGTTGTGATAGCGTAGTCTATAAAACTCTTTACTCAGGATTAAAAAGATGTAGTTATTTGAAAATAAATAGGACAAAGTCAATCGGAAATAAATAGTATATTGTTAAACTAGGGACTAAACTACCCCTTTACGAGGTTGTCATAGGATGAAAAGAACGAGTCACAATGGGTGGTTTCGTCCCGAATAAAAGTTTCTACTTTTCACTTCGATTGCGAATATTAAACAAAAAAAATTACCTTCAGTAAAATATTACACATTTTTTTCTCTTATCTAATTTGTCGTAAGTCTTTAAATTTGTTTCACTCTATTTCGACCGCAACAAATATAATAAAAATCATTATTTCTTTGCGTTTTTGTTCCATTTTTTTCTCTTTTGTTCTATTTTTCACTTTAAGCAATTTATTTTTAATTAAATAGGCCAGGTTTGCGATTAATCGCCAAGCTTGTTCTAGTAGTATTGAAGTTTAGACTCAGGTGGATGCTGTAGAAAAAGCTCATCTACTGTAACCTTAGACAATTTAACCCGCTGTCAATGGACGAGGCTCGCCTGTTTTCCTACAAACAAAATATTCTGGCATTTTTAGCGGGAGGGGAGGAATGGGGAAAATTTATGGTGATACCTACTATCAAACTTCATTACCTCATAACATAATCATAACTTACTTAAATTTGAAAGTTTGTGAAATATTTTGTTTAAAAAATGAAATTAGAACAATTCTAATTTATTTATTTTTATTCGATAGATAGTCAAAATTAATGCCCATGCAAACTACAGCTTCCTGGTGGGCATTACTATGTATGTATTTGTCTGAATGAAATCATAATCATTAATGGACTTACTCAAATCATTAGATTTGAAAAAATTGTTAGTATAAATTAGTCTCCAGAAATTACTTTTAACCTATGCCTAAACTACCAAAAATCTTGGGAAAATACATTCAGGTATCACTACTGCATGAAAGTCAAAAGTTCGTAGGGATTGATAAATATCGATGATTTCCGATGTCCATGTTTTTCACTTGGTAGCGAATTAAAACAATCATGACAAGTCCATTATGTATTTTTTAATTATACATATTATTAAAATATTATTACTTAGTAATGAATAGATTTACATTAAAACTAAAATAATAAAAAATGCTAGTAATAAATTCTCTCTCATTGTTCATCAGACGCAATTTTCTGGTCTGCCTTAAAAAAACCTTTCTGGTTTCTTGTTCGCTTCTTTACGTTTAAAAAGATTGAAATGAACAAAAAATCTAAATGATCACTGTATAGTTTTACTTAATGTAATTAGATTTTTTGTGACATCGTTTCTTTGTAATTACACTATTATAATAATATAACTAATGTTTAAACTCAAATAAAAAAAAACAGATAATGACTGAATACAGATTTCAGGATGTTTCGAAATTATCCAAAACGAGCTTAAACGTTTTTTGAATACGGATTTAAGTATGCTCCTATTCCTATACCAGGATTTCAGCTGATATCGACCTATTTTTATTCTAAAGTTCACGCGAATTAAATCGCAAGCGGATCAGCTGGTTATTAAATGATGTATGTAATGCCTGGCTAGACATCGCTTGATTCTGAACCGACATTATATCAAATAAACAATTTTTTTTAAAGAATCAGTTTTGTGTGAATGTGCCTAATATATTTTTCAGGGTCGCTTTTTTGCAATATATGAGATTCTGGTATCTGTTTATTTTTACACATATAATATATAGCTAGCTATCATAGCATAGATAGCATAGCTGTGGCTACTTAATTTTTTTTGATTAACATAAATATCTGTATCGTGTATTTGAGAATAAATCATCACCATTCAAGTGATGTTATTTTGTATGCAGTTGTAAATTTGTTATTTAACTTTTTGTAGTCGTCTAGGCCTAGTCTTATAAATTTTTCACATAAACGACTAAGCTTGATAACGCTTTCGTGCGTAAGAAATGAAATAGGTTCCCTAAAATTTTCGACTTCAGCGGGACTCGATCCTGCGCCCCACCCTTAGTACGGGTGTGCTCTAACCAACTAAGCCACGAAGTCTTCAGTCGGTTTAGTCGAAAATCTTTGAGATTGTTCATATGATGCCCAGAGTGCGGGTAAGCACTATAACAAAAATGCTATCGTTCGTTTTTGTGATATTTGTAATGCTTTTGACATCACGTGGACCAAATTGAACCTTAAGGCAATAATCGCATTTAATATTTTTAGAGAGGGCAAATACCAAATATCCAGATAAATATGTGCTCTACGACTTTTTCTTCAAAATGCGAAAGATAAAAAAACCTATGCCTAAGAAAATGTCAATCGGCCGGAACTAACTCAGTTATATCGATATCGATACAGAGTGAGTAAACCATCCCTTCAGGTAGTCTCGGTACATAAAAACTCAAAGCTTGTAGAAGTCAAAATTCAAATTTAGAAATTCGTGGGTGACCTTATGCGTTAAGCAATAAGGTCAAAAATACATTCCTGTGATAAGGAAATTTGGCATAAATTACCATAAGTATAAAACTATCTCCTGTCAAAAACGCCCACTAGTCTCGTGGGAGTACCCATAGAGCTTGCGAAAAAATGTTAAATACTCGTTTATTTGGACATAGTTATTCAAAATAAGACTTTACAGAATGGTGATATGATTGAAAATAAAATATAAATACGACGCGAAGCAATTCGATTTTTTTTAATATTACTTGATTATTTCGGAAAATGGATGCACTATGAAAATAATTTGCAACGATTCAAATTGGAGGAAATTATAATTATTTACACAAAAAAATACTCGCATGTGAAATGAACAACCATCTTTTAGTCTGTTCAAGGTGTTTGATTTTTTTATAAAGACGCTGACCGCACAGGTAGTCATTTTTATCAGAGCTCCTTACTCGGCCAAAACGATACTGCGACTGATGAAATCGATTATAGAAGTAGTTTTTATAAACGACCTTGATTAAAAAATCATGGTCCTTGGCAGAGGGGTAAGATCCATCAAGGCTAGTCCTTTGGTTACTTTGTCAAAGACTGTAACTTTTCCATATTGTGCTTTACGTCCCTGAGGAAACCCTTTAGCAATAAAATGTAAGTGAAGTGTGTAGGCAGCGGGTTAGCTCAACTTTCCTCTTTAAAACTTCAAAAGCCATGTTTTTAATTTCCAAACCAGTGAACGCGGTACTTGTTTGCGACATACTGGATAATAGTTGGGCAAGCTTTTGAATCATCAGATATATCATCATCATATCAGCCCACACGTGTCCACGGCTGGACATAGGCCATAGGCCTCCCATATAATTGGGAGATAAGACTTAGTTATTTACATAAATTATCGTTGTTTGACAAATAAAGAGTAATAAGTGTTTGTTGTGTCAAATAAATGTATCTTTATCTAAGTGCGTGGAACTACATGGACTAATTTCACAAAATTTAGGTTGGATTGACTTTAATTAGGTCTCGCGGTATTGAAGTCTATAGTTATATACCCAGAGACTAAGTACTGACTCCTGTTTTCCATATCCTCCATCCATCGACTTCCTGCAACCGCAACCATGGCCGCAAATGTCGGCTGGCCCATCGGTCTCCCAATACTTCGATAAAATGATCAGCATTTTATGACAAGAGAAGGCAGGATCATTAAGGCTAGACCTAATCTTAAAAAATCAAGCATTCTACGTAGTTCAAGGTTCATGAGCAAAAACCTTCATCTTAGAGCTTAGAGACACTTTATGAAGAAGAAACTATAATGTTTCTGGAAACAATTTTTTTGTATAGTACCTTATTTTTGCTATGACGAAAGTTGCAGAAAATTGCTTATTATGACATTTAATTTTAAAGTCGGCTTGGTATAGAGTATTTGTAAATACGAGCACCGATGTTGGTCTCTCTTTCCTTCTGTATTTCATTCGTAGCTTGTTCAGTTCCCGCGTGTTCTATTAGCGGGTGTGTATTAAAACTTCTAACGTACATTACATTAAGAACGTTTCATCCACTTAGTTAGAAATAAACACTCTTAATACGGTTTAAATCAGTGTAGGTACTGTGGTTATCCAGAATCTACGCAAATTCTTGAGTTGAGGCGATGTACAGTTTGAGACATAACCTGAACTTATAAGCGATATTATTGACTGTGAATAAAAGTAAGAGATTAAGATAAAATGCAACGTATACAATAACAAATACAATTACAAGTCGCATAAAATTCCATTCATGAGTCCCGGTTTGTTGATACTTTATTGATAAACAAGTGGGTATTTAGATTTTGTATTTTTGTACTTTACACACGCTATCAAATCCAAAACAGCAATAAAACAGATGATCTTACTGCTTGGCTTTAGCAGACAGAAATCAGACCGAGCCTTAGACTGAATACAATTTTACTAATAACAAAATTCGGGTTTTGCTTAGAGCATTTTGCTAAGTCGCTTCGTACTTCCCAGTTGCTTTACGTAGGTACTTTTATTAGTTTGCACTTCGTACGTTGCTAGTTCGTACTGTAGCTGAAACTACTGAAAAGTTGTTTTCAATTTGTATTTTCAGCGTTAAAGTCAATAGTTTCTATTTATTCTGATGACCGATGTGGCGCGGTGGGCGATGGTTGCGGGTTCGATTCCCGCCTCGGGACAAATAAATGTGTGTACGATCTGCAGACATTTGTTAAGGGTGTTCTGGTCGTTTTCTATATAATATTATAATAAAAAATATCTATCTATGTATTGTATTATAATTATTATGTATATCAGTTATCTATAGTACCCATAACACAAGCTCTGCTTAGCTTGGGGCTAGATAATGCTGTGTGAATTGTCCAGCATTATTTATTTTTGTTTTTTATTATTTTCTAGATTCCTTTCGCTGTATAAGCATTAACAAAGGGATACTGTGAAGTCTGGTATTCTTAAAGCCCGTAGCATACCTTCGCCGCGATACTACAGCAGCGGAACCGCAGTAGTTTCGCTTTGACTTATCTGTTGTACGACAAGTGGAACAGAGACGAAACTACCTGTTCTAACGCACAGATTTGACTATGATTCTATCTTCGCCGATCTGCTCGGACGCCAGCTACATGTCTGCGTTTCGTCTTTGTTGGTTTAAATACTCACTAATTATATATAAACAAGTCCATACGCAAGTGGGCACATATTGGCCCGACCACAAGTTCCTTCTTACTTGCAAGCATGCTTGCACAACCCAGTTTGCGCAATTAATACGGAGCGTGTGAAAGGCAAGACGGTAGGTCGTGCAAGCCTGGCATCGTGGCTTGTGCAATCGTTGATATGCTGAAGATTTTCATGCGTTTACTTGAACGTGTGGTCGGTCATTGAAGCCGCGCTTCAGTTCAGCAAAGTGTTTTTGTCGCTTGTTTGAACAGAGCTTTTTTAGCTAGTAGCAAAAGAACGTTCTAAATTAAAAAAATCTCCTCTATTGGCGACATCGTTACACAGAAAATAGAGAAATAATAGCTTATATTATAACTTATCTGTACTGACAGTTCTGTTTTGCGTAGGCCAGTTTGCACGATCTTACTTGCACATGTTTCGTCATCCTGCAGAGTTATAACTCCACAAGCTGAATGACGCAAGCAATACGGAGCGTGTGGCCGAGATATAAAGGTTTATCAACTGAACAACTTAATAAGAACCATTCTGTTTATCATCATCATCAATCTAGTCTACTGATGGACATAGGCCTCCCCTAATGAGAGGCATAGCGCCCTGTCTTCAGCTTACCAAAACCAGCATCTGAATGCAGTCATTCGCTTTTGTTTTGTAAAGAAAATAGTAAGTCTGATGCTGGCCTCCGTAAATTTTCTCTAATTTAAATTCACTCTCCATCTGCTACGACTGCTATCAAATTAATATAATTTCCATATTTATTCACCAAAACCAAGGCATTTAAACTCAAAAACATTTCGGCAACGTTGCAAGTTGCAGAGCGATGGGATTAGTTCCGTTGCAAGCGATATTGGCTTTTTGCTGTAATTTGCATTCGTTTATACCATGCCGACTAATGTGCTTTCAAGCGGCGATATGTCTTTGCTAATTTGCTCTGAGTTTTTGGGTGTAAACAAACTTTCGCGCACAAAAACCGTAGCTCTAGCGAAATGAGTCAAGGTGAAAGGTCAAGGTTGAAAAGGCAGACTGTCAATTTTGATTTCCAAGACGTGGCCACACTGTCAATTTTGTACGATGTACCAACCTTATAAACACTTTATTAAGAAAGAAAATTAGAATCAAATAATAGAATTAAATTAATACTAATATATACAATATAAACTTTTGAGCTAACCGCAGACCGTTGCAAACAATCTACAGGTAGCTCAACTGATCCATATCAATACCAGTCGGAAGCGTGCCCAAGAAGCTGGCTGAATTGCCCCGCTGTATGGCAATGCTGATGCGCCGTGCCAGATGCTCACCAGCTCTCGGGTCACTCGTCGCTTCGACCAGACTCTCAGATAATTAGATCAGTTTTAAGTCCGTCTATAAGGTGTAAACTTTTGAGACAAAAAAATTTAGTAGTCCAATTATTGACATATCTCGCCCTCGCTTCTTAACACAAGTTTCGACTTAGCAAGAGCGAGGAACTCATTAGTGAAGCCTTAAATCGGGTCTTTTTAACACGTGTCCAAATTATTATAAATCAACTATCCGTTCTTATGTCTAGAAACATTGATGTGTTACACAAGACGAAATAAATATTTTTATCTTTTTTTTTTTTTTACATATAAGGTAAGTAATGCTTCCAACTTTAATAGGTTTTACACGGATTATCAAGGTGTACATTATTCGGCCGTACAATAAATTGTCGTGCATTATATTGATCCGTCAAGCTGACTGAGCATGACGGAATTTGGTCCACAACGACGAAATTTACCAATGAGCTAAAATTCGATTATACTCAAGTAGCAAATTTTTTTCAAAACAATTCATTGAAAATTTGTTTACTAGTAAAATAGTAAATATTTTAACGCTTCCTTACAAGGACTTGGTTTAACAATACCTTATGATACTCAGGTAGGTATGATATTCACTTATTATAATAATTTTTCTAACGTAGGCAATATCACCCATGAGATAAAAGCCAAACAATACCTTATTAAATTAAAAATCTCTTCAACCCCTCTCAGATTCCAAGAAGGCTTAATTTATCGGATTACAAATGATAATCTGTTTTTCCTCTTAATGTTTACAATATAAAAAGGTTAGCTTTCAGACAAAAAAAAATTAATTTATATAAAAGTCAGCTAAGGCTAGATAGTTTTTGCTAATTTACAATGAATTGGTTATTATCACATAAATTTTGTTTTGATTGTTCGCTTTTATTAAGATGGTGTGCTTCAACAAGATAATTGAGTATTGTCGAAATCCGACGACAGCTAAAACGAAAGTGAAGCAGGTTTGGCCGTATGCATTTTTTATGTTTTTAGATTTTTCCGTCAAATGTGGAAAATTATTTAGCCGTTGCATGGAAAATGGTCCCACAAAAATTACATTCCCGAGGTATTTGTATCTAAAAAAAATTATATAAATACTAGTCCTCATAATTATAATGGATTCTCTGATATTAACTTAAAACAGTTGCTAAACAGTGTTATTTTTATGTTATTAGAAGACAGACTGAGAAATATAAATGCTATAAGTTAGCAGACTATTATCAATACGGGGAAAGGAGTTTCAGTGCAGTCGGTTTTTTGTTTCAAAACAATGTTTTTTAATTAATTCTCTAACAGATTGGTCTCTAGTATGTTTTGAAAATATAAAAGAAGAATTGCAACCTCTTTACTCCTTTCCTAACATCAAATATTTTTAAAAGTAGAACATACAAAGCAATCGTTTAGTTTTTGTTTTGTTCATAAAAAGGCTGGCTGCGGGCATGACATCTCGAGTCATGCTTTATATGAGCACCAAGTAAGCATGACCCCCCATCTTTTCCTCCGTTTCTCTTGATGTAGTGGAAAACGTCTGTCTCCAGGGATCTTCATGTAATGGACACTACACATGTCTTGCCGGAGGACATAAAAATACGGAGTGTTTTCATAAAGCTTGCAGTTTACGGAACTGAGTTGTGGTTGGCGGCCAGTCTCGAGAAAATGTAGTGCAGTTTATTGAGGTTGGAAATAGTATATATGCATGAGACTTCAAGAAAGCTGATATTATTAATTTTATTTGTATTCTATATTGATATAAATATCTGCATAAATTTGTTTTTGTATTATGTTGACCTAGAAGAAATACCATGTGAGTTTTAGGTCGAACCTGTTAAGCAGAAACCTAGCTCTTAATTAGCCGCTGTCTCCAGCCACTACCCGTTAGCCTCTGCATGAGGTGCTATGTTGCTAGCGGAACGTCCAGCGATGACGTATTTGATCGTTGTCTCGCTCTCAGAAGGTTTGCTTCTATGTTGCTTTCTGTGAAAGAGCTAGAAACCTTTCGTGGGCCATTTGATAAATAACCTAGATCTGAAAAAGATGTACTTTTGTGCATAAAATGGGCAAGTGTCCCGAGGGGTAACAAGGCTTTTCGAATTTCCAAAAAATTATCTCAGAGTCTGGGTGACCCGAGAGCTGGTGAGTATCTAGCGCAGCGCATCATCATTGCCATACAGCGGGGCAAAGCAGCCAGTGTCTTGGGCACGCTTTCGACTGGTATTGATATGGATCAGTAACTAAATAGTAACATATCATGTTCTCTGCGAATGGTACATTACACCCCGTGACACCGATCAGTACCTACCGGTCACAAATTTCGGTTCCCCGCAATCAAACGAACAGCCGCTGGAGACAGGTGTCAAGTATCAGCTGATTGATTGGTGTGGTCGCATGATTACTGTTCGATGACTTCAGTATCGTGTGCCGTGTGGTGCCGGCTTAGAATTTGCACCACCCCAACACTCCGTGGGTGTCGTAAGAGGTGACTAAGAGACATACAACGGTGGGGGGGGGGGGGGATGCGTAGAAGAAGTAGCCCCCGAATACTCAAACGCATCTCAGATTTAAGCGCGTCTCAAGTGACGAATTTATGACACATATTCATTGAAAACTGTCAAAAAATCACGACTTGAGACGTGCTTAAATCTGAGTTGCGTTTGAGTATTCGGGCGTTAGTCTGTTAGTCATGTGGTTCTTAAACCATAGGCGCTGCTTAATTTGGGGCTAGACGTTTCCCGATAAAAAGTAAATTATTAGACAGGCACAATAAAATTGTATTACACTAACTAGCCCATTACGTTCTACGTAGCGTACGAAAATATGGCGTACCCGGGTTATTGTGTGTGAACCATAAATACTAATTACTAACCAACTCGGCCCACCGATTAGGGTGCACGCGATTCGGAATCAACTGTTAAAAGCTAGTGTAGGAGCTTTCGTCTGCGGCTTTGCACGCATTTTCCTGGATATAGCGTTAGATTTAGGTACACTGATTTACTACGGTATTTTACTATTTCTTTTCTGCGTTGTACAAGAATTAAAACTAGCGGAAAAGTAATTTACCGCAAATCGTAAACCATTTTCTATGAACCATGTTGATACAAACTTTGAGTCAATGGTAGATTTGGAGTATTTGAGCACCGAAGCCAAAAGATCTTTTTACCCTTTTAATCGTAAATTGATAATAGGATACCGACCTTTGTACTTTCAATACTTTAAATATATTAGTATAGATTCATTGATATCAGCTTAGAGCCATAATTTAGGTAATTATAGTGGTCTAATAAGCTAAGCTTAATGGTTTCATGTTAAATAATAAATCAATATTATGAGTTTCCCACCTTACTTATTAAGATAAAATGTATCTACTTTTTAGTAGTAGGTATTCACATTAATTAATGTAGGTTTTTCTGCTATTATTTATGTTTTTGTTTGAATATCTTGCATAATTTGTTTGAATTAGGCACAAAAAAATTACAATCCTTCTGTCAAATATATGTCGATCCGTCGTCGCAGAATTGAGCGGTCTCGAAGACGTCAGCTCAGTAAAAGAAAATTTGGCACTGACGATGTGCTTATTCCAATGCCGTCTAACTGTCTATAGATTAGTTTTATGAGGCTTTCTGGTGTTATAGCCCTTAACTCGATAATGTACTTTTATAGTGCTGCTCTACAATAAATCAAGTCTGAATCTAGAATTGAAGCATAAAGGTGGTTTTAATTTTAAGTCCAATTTTTTTTTAAATTACCTGCCTTCTTGCTGTGTACCTAAACAGTTAAGTACCTATTTGACGTTTTTAAACGATACTAAACTTCTTCATCATCGTCATCATCAGTCTATGTTAGTCCACTGCTGGACATAGGCCTCCCGTAATGAGCGCCATTGCACTTTGTCTTCATCTTGACGCCTGCAGTCTTTCGCGCGGTAGTACCATTTTCGCAATTTGCTTGCTCAGGTCTGGCCTCTCAGACTAAGACGTTTGGGTAGTTTCCCGTCTTCTTGTCATCAACCCGAGACTCTCGAGTCTCGGCCGAGATTTTGGATTTCTTGCCAGTACGCTGCTTTTTGCAGAACTTGATGTCCTCGTCCCTCAGTGTTTCGGCCAGATCGTGAAGGGTCTCGCCAAACGTCATCAGTGGGTTCGAAGGCAGCAAATCTGAAGTCCAAGGAAGCCGAAGTAAAGAGGACTTGAGTCTGTTTCTTTTTATTTAATAAAAATACAAAGGTTACCACAGTTTTCATTTATACTCTTGTATTGTGTCAATCAATGCCTATCCCTATATCAACTTAACCTGTTCAGTGAAGGGACTTTTTTTATGAATAATTTATTCCCACACCTAGATTGTACAAACTAATTCACGTATAAAAAGTAGATTTACTCGAAACGGGTCTAATTCTCATGAATTCTCAATTGGGACATTGGTATAGCTTGGAGAAAACAGCTGGATCACTTTTCCCGTTGTAATGTTATTTATTTTTTACCACCAAGGTGGCCAAACAAGTATGCGGCCTACATGATGGAAAGCGGTACCGCAGCTAGACCGCAGCCTATATATTTTTATATTATGAAAAAAATTGCTCCAAATTTTGGGTGATAAAAACATTGGCCTTTTTCTGTGACGTCACCGTACATTTTATCAACTCATAAAGCTGCTGTTTCTTCAATCAAAATAAATTTAGAACTAAATAGTAAAAACCATCATTTTGTGTTTGTGTGTTGTGTCTAAAGCTTCATGACTGTACGATGAAAGGTGACGTCATGCTTGTAAATTTTACAATTGAGTCATATAATATCTACTTTTCATTTATTAAATTTCCTATAATAAAGTATAACGTACGCCAAAAAAGTCCAAATTTTAATGAACTTGCTGCATTATATTCCCTGCTCAGGCCGGGCACTCGGGTAAATTTCCTACAGAAATTTAGGAGTTTTGCCGATAAATTTCAGTACTCCCTTTTTTTAGGGAAGTTATTTATGCGACAATCTATTGTTACGAGACGGGGGCGTTTAGTTTTAAATTAACGGAGGAATGTAAAGAACGATGGGAATACCGAAGTGGGTCAGACGAAGCCTCTGTGGAGAGCTCTGTGACTTTTGGAAGAAAATGTCGAATAACTTGTACCTAAGCTTGCCGGCTAGAACTTGTAAAACATAACTCCTACTATCATGCCATTACTATCTTCAGCAAATTACCTAACAATTTAAAAGATTTGCTATTAAACAGTTTTAAATCCAAATTAAAGAATTGGCTGATAAAAGAATTTTTGAATTTTAATACTGATTGACACCTTTTTTGACCAACGTATATTATATTTTTAGTGATGTACCTACACCAAGTTCCGTTCAGATCTGTCGTAAAATACGACCTGTGGAGAAGTACGTACATTTTGACAGAATCCATACTTTTGCTAGTAGTTGATGCAAAGACGCTTAGCTCGCTTCGCTCGCTTCGCTGCAAAATCAAATCTAATCAAATCAAAAAGTCTTTATTTCCTTATTATACAAAAATTTACACTTAGAAAAGGTCAAATTCTTAAAATAAAACATTGACACAGAAATAAAGTGATATTTTTGATTTCGGTCGCTTTGGTATGTAGACTAAAGTAAAAAAGCGACGAAGAAGCCTGTTAGTTGCTATTTTTCGAGTTGGAGCAAAACCCGTCACAAGCTTTTAAAACGTCATTGACTGCGCGAGGGAAGCGAGTCGCTCGCTCGGTTAATGACTTTTGATTTTATTTGCAAAGCACATTTTATAGATAAAGAAACAGCAGAATAATTGAAATAAGCCCGTTATTCGAGGATAAAACTCTAAATCCGATAAAGGAATAAAGTCGATTAAAGTAGATTTGTTTTATAGGTGTTAGGGAAGGTAAGAGTGATTGCTTTAAATTTTATCGCGAACTTTCTAGCAATTCCAAACCCTTTAGTTCGGAATTGTTGGAAATCCGAGTGATATTCTAAAGGTTAAATTTTTTAGAGGAACGTACTTTACCTCTGTTCTGTTAAATTTTAGGGATTTCGATTTAAAGGGCTTGTATTTTAATTTATACGGGCCTCGTTGACGCAGTGGGCGAACGTTGGTCTGAGTTACAGAAAGTTGCGAGCTCGATTACTTTTACGGTCACACTATTATTGTGGTACATGTGGTCCAAAAGATACCGACCTCTTTCGAGCCCATTTGAACTTACCTAAAACCATAGGTTACATAAAACAGGGAGATGTGAGGTGTACCAAATAACGTGAATTGATTAAATTTCACACCATGTTATACTTATAGTGGTTGTTTTAGATTTCGGCTATGTGACATCACTCCCCTTCATTTTTTAAAAACCAAGATTTTCAAATATATTCGAAATCCTGTTTCACATACCGTTCAGTAGATGATAAATTCGTTGTATTCAGGCCAAATTGAGGAATATTTTGTAAATTGGTCACGTGCTTCGTGATTGCACCATATGTTGCGGTTACGTACGTACTCCGGACACATAAACAAACAAATAATGGAAGGCAAATTTGTTAAAAAAATTATGTAAATTAGTAACTTTAGGATACTGACAAAAATGTTTTAAACTTTTGAGTTAAAAACTCCATTTGTGCGATTATTCCCAAAAGGTTGCCTTCTGCGCATAGCAAGTCTTTTAAGGATAACCAGAGATTATTTATTTTTTCAAGTGCCACTATCTTTGTTGTTATCACATGTCCAGTCCATCCCAAGGTTGCCTGGAAGAGATCGCTCATAGCGATAACGCCGCCTCTGTACTTCGTATTCTCGTAGCATTTATTTCTGTGCTGCTTTCTGTGTTTATGTGGTACAATAAAGTATTATCTATCTATCTATCTATCAGAGTATAATACCTACCTCTACGGAAACCAGTTGGGTTCCTGATGGAAACCTACTGGTTCCCTTACCTTAGCCCAAGGTCACATAGTTGTAAGATTCTACGAATGACACGAAAGGATTAGTCAAGAAACACAATAATGAGTATTCACATTTTAATGGATTATATAGTAAAGTCACTACATATTAAATATTACTAATTTATTTAGGCTAAAATACTTTACAATAATTTTCTCTTCAATTCTGAGCAACTGACATGAATTTTACAACACTTGTTTTCTATTCGATGTTCAAAAGCAAAGTGAGTTCCAACTGAGCCTTTAGCTACCCTCGCTTGCGTCAGAGGGCTGCCTCGCCATTGGTCGTAGCGAAACCGCCATACTGTAGCTCGGCCAATAGCGTGACAGCACGAATTCCACCAATGACAGACAAGTACGTAAGCAAGACTTGAAGACATTTTAAAGACTTATTTTAACCGGAAGGGCGATAAACATTACTTAAATAATTATGTATAATAATAGCTAATTTTGTTACAATAAATCAATTATCCTATTTTATAAATACAATCAATCATTTTATGAAACTATTAAATAACCACGTTCATAATTTAATTGTGGATTCCGGAAGAAGGCGAAGGCGGCGACAACATAGTGAACCCTTGAGCTTCGGTAAATAATATAATCATAATCGGCATCCACTTTTGCCATCTTTCCCTCAAAGATCGTCACAATGACTTGAGCTGGAACACGCCAATTTCAACTTATTTTTTATGGCTCGCAGTGTCCGCGTTGCAACTCTTCCATCTCTTCATGTCTATGTCAAGGAAGCGTCTAAAACAGATTATGAGAGTCATAGAATAGAGAGTGCATGGGTGTTTGCACACACTTGTGCACTATGTAATCTAGTGTCTATGGCTAATCTCCATTGAGACTGGTCACCGCAACTCACCTCAACAGCCTATAGTCCACAGCTGGACGCAGAACTCCCCCTGATTTTTTTGTCCTGGGTGGTAATGCCCATAATCCCTACGCTGGGCATGCGGGTTGGGATCGTAGTTCGGTGGTAGATCTATTCTGGAAGAGGCGCTTTTAGTCGCCTCCTTCGACACCTACGGGAAGAGTTGGGGAGGTGCAAATTCTAAGCAGGCACCACACGGCAAGACTGGTCGCCGTGGCTGAAATACGGCTAGGATTACATCATCATGAACATCTGAGTTAGTTTCTAAAAAGAACACACCAACGAATTTCAACAGTCAGTTTTATTCATCCTTTTATTTCCTACCGCACACAGCACAATTGCATGTGTACATCTCATCTACTTCTAGGTTAAGAAAAAAAAAACATTTTACATTCTTGCTTCAACACAAAAAAGATTATTTCATTTTGTGGCTCCTTCATTTTCCATCGAAATCAAGCTAACAGCTGTCATTCTGAATCATGTTAAATGACATCTCTTTCTACACTATCCAAATGAAGCGAGATTTAAACCCATTTAACCAGCAACTACTATGAAGCACCAAGTTGGAATGTATACTGGTAGGTTATTCTGGTTCAAACAACAAACAGTCTGCTCGAAACTTTTTGCTCATAAAAACTTAATCCAAAGACACAAACGCGATAAAGCTACGATGTAACAAAAGTAACTATCGCAATGTAAAGTTTTCGTCATTCGAGTCAAAGTTTGACAAACAGACATTCTCGACTTGAGAGTTCATTATACGGAACATTGGGTCGGAGCGACAACGGTTCTTTCTCAAGTTCTGTTCTGTGCAGAGGTGGATTTAGAGCTTTATCTTAAACCTAACAAGTTTGGACTGTAATGTTTCCCCTGTAGATGGCGCTTACGGCGCTAGAGCCGTAAGAGGTCCCAAAGATTTTCGATGAAACTGACTAAAGATTTCTTGGCTTATTGGTTAGAGCACACCCGTACTGAGGGTGGGGCACAAGTTTGAGTCCTGCCGAAATCGAATTTTTTTGGGAACTATTATTTAGACAAGCCAAAGCGGTTGAACTGTTTGGCTCATCACAGGCTGCTAACCTGTAAAGGTACCATTAGAATCGTTTCATAAAATCTTGCAAACTTGTCTATATTTTTTAAATCGTTTTTTGTCTACCTGTGGCCTCTTTGTTTCGATAGATTCGTTCAGTACTTAAACTGGACAAAACTGTTTCAGTGTGTAATGCACTATAAAGGAAAAAGCTAAGATTTGTTCAGTTTCAAATCAGGATAGGTAGTCCTAAATACGCCTCTGTCGAACAAGTTCAGCAAGTCAAAACTTTGTCGAATTTGGCAATACGCCGCGTCTAACGAAGGCGCCAAAAATAGTTCCTCATCCAACACGGTCGGGCGGGTGCTGCATTCAAGTACAGCGGTTGTATGCGTTTGTGGAATTTTTAATCATTACTATACCTACCATCTGCTATAAGTGATTTAATATTTAAAAGGAATAAAAATTTATTTGGTTTGTTTTTGCTTCAAAGTCATTAATTGGCAAAAATGAGTCTTAAAGATGTAAAATAAAAGCACAATATCAAATGCAAGGTAAATTTGTAAATATATGTATAGGTCAGTGGTATTCTAGTTAACACAAAATAAATTATACTACATTATAAAAGTGAGAAAAAATTGGTATTAACAATTAATAAATTTTTATATCCAAATCCATTACAATTTTTTTTTGATAATAAAAATATTCTTCGGTTTTTTTTATGTCATCGGTAGCAATTGAAGACTGTTCGGCAATGTAATCAGTTTAGAAGGAGTTTTGTCTTTCAATGTTTGTATGATTGTATATACAAAAGGCTTCGAAACTACTGGACCAATTTGAAAAATTCTTTCACCATTAGAATCCTACATTAACCCATATGAACATAGGCTATAGAATATACCCGTGAAAAGCCGGAGCGAATCGCTAGTGGTAATATAAATTGGTTTCGTTCATACAGGCTGTTATCGAATTATGTGAATATATAAGAATAGATAAAAAAAAAATGCTGGACAATTCACACAGCATTATCTAGCCCCAAGGTAAGCAGAGCTTGTGTTATGGGTACTAGATAACTGATATACGTAATATTATACAATACATAGATAGATATTTTTTATTATACATAGAGATACGTAACTTCATGACCCTACGACCTCTACTTTAAGTAAACCTAACAAACCCAAACAAATCTTTATCGTAAGGCCTTAAACGACCACCAAACAAAACGTAATGAAACACATAAATCCATTTCAATTTCTGACCCCAAAAACAACATTGCGGCCGAGAAATATAACAAATCATTATGGAAACATTTAATACCACGCGGCCAGTGTTCAACAAATTACAAAAGAAAATAATAACAACGATGCAAACGTATTTATTCCGGTATAATGTCTAAATAAGTATAAATGTATGAAGGTGCTGCAGTTTTAGTAGGAAATCAGAGATGCACGAGGTAAGTCGATAAATTTTCTATTGTTATTGTACTGGTAATTTATTTATTAATTGGTAACGAATTTCACAAAAAGAGATAAATAGAGGACCGACCAGGTGGGATGACGATTTGCGAAAGACTGCTGGCAGATGCTGGATGCGGCAAGCTGAAGACAGGGCGCTATGGCGCTCATTAGGGGAGGCCTATGTCCAGCAGTGGACAAATATAGGCTGATGATGATGATGAGATAAATAGAGACACAGGGAAAATGATTTAGAAAGAAAAAAAGAAAAAAACAATATTAATTGGTACAACTTGCAACTATTATAATATTTGCCGAGAGATAGAGAACTTTTACGAAAGATGACATAAAAGCCAATAAAGCGCTTATCAGGGGGAGGCCTGCGTTCAGCAGTGGACTAATATAGGCTGTTGAGAGTGAGTGTGAGAGAACTTTTGCGTCAACGACAAAAGTGTTCTAAAACACAATGTTATTGTCCACCAATCAATCTCAAACCAATATGTATGTAATGTGTAAGACTTTCGGAAATTAACGATTTATAATATAAATAAGAATATTACAAAATTAAAATTACCTAGTTATAAATTTCCGAGTTACGGTTTTCATACTTTCACGTCGCGTAGACCAATGGATCTTAGGCATTGAAATTTTGATCTCAGATGAATTTCATAGAATTCTGAAATATACCGTTGATAGGCTATTCACACAGAAATATAAGACTTTTTTTTATGACGTATAAGATTTACCTAGGCATTTAAAAAATATCTGTTTTCTCTTCGTGCCTGCAGCAAAAGGCTAATAACATCGGCTGGGGCAATAATAACGTCCAATAACCAACCTTCAT
The DNA here is from genome assembly GCA_946478455.1 of Eupithecia vulgata. Lineage (NCBI taxonomy): Eukaryota > Metazoa > Arthropoda > Insecta > Lepidoptera > Geometridae > Eupithecia > Eupithecia vulgata. Next base: position 11,506,476 of record OX297876.1, read on the forward strand.
GATTTACTTTTTGTATCGCGTAAATATCTTCCTAATATACAAAAGGGATCTGTTTGTTGAAATGAGGATTCTAAATTGTGTTGATTTAGGTTCAAATTACCTGTGTTCTAATTTGTTGGCAGCTGAACTTTCGAACAGACCAATTACCTATGTACTTAGATATAATGAAGACGGAAAAGAACACTGACATTGATTGGTACAGCTATTCATGTATTCAATGGGTATGGTTTCCCTCTTTATACTTAAAGTATGAATTATCGTAATTATTTCGTGAAATTGTATTAAGAAATATCTTTTTAGTGTCGCTAATTATTAGACTTTGTGGGATGTGTTCTAATAAATCAGACTTTTCTCTTATATTTTTCTCGTGTACATATTTTTTTTAAATAAAATTACTAGAGAATTAACAAAATTAATAAATGAAAAGGTTTTTAGGAATTTAAATTAGTACTATGTTAATCTGAATTTAAATATAACTAAGCGTTTATAACCGAAAAACTGTTGTTCTAGCAGATTTAATAAGATCTTTTGTGTTCCAAAAATACATGTATTTCATTCATCAAATGACACAAATCGATTTTTTTTGGGAACTTAATTTCTTACTAAATTACCTTTTGATCCAAGGCAACCATTATCATGTTCGTTCTATTTCAAGAAACGCCTCCTTCGATACAAGTAAAACCAAAGACAAACCTATAGTCAAAGGATAAAATTGTTTATGGCTTCTGTTATGAGATTCTATAGTATGGGACCGTAACTATAGCGATAAAGTGGTACGGCCTTCATTTGATTGTGACGAGTTCTATATTACGAATAGGTATTCTTTTGATGTATGAAAATAGAATACTGTGTAGGTGTTCCATGATTCCATTCATTGAAAACGAAAGTTGTCAATCAGTGCGTCCTACCCGTCATGACCTACAGAGCTAGGACATGGACACTCACAGCGAGGATGGTCCACCTGTTCAAAGTCGCTCAGCTTGCTATGGAAAGAGTCATGCTCGGAGTTTCTGAGGAGTCTGAATACATCAGACAGAGAACCAAGGTTATTGACATAGCTCAAATAATTAGAAAGCTGAAGTGACAGTGGGGCGGCCATATCTCGCGAAGAACCGATAACCGCTGGGGTAAACGTGTTTTTGAGTGGAGACCACGGACTCGGTATACGTAGTATGGGGCGCCTTCCAGCCCGTTGTTATGACAACCTGCAAAAGACTACAGGCAGATGCTGAATGCACTAAGCTGCAGACAGGACGCTATAGCGCTCTAAGCTAGCTATAGGGGAGGTATGTCCAGCTGTGGACTAACGTAGGCTGATGATGATGATGATGATGATGAGGTGTTCCTATTTCACAACCAGCCGTCTAGAAATTTCACCCTTTATATGTTTACTTATAATTTACCTATGGTTTGGTCGATAAATCTAATTAAAATGAGGTTCATTAAAAAAAACACATCAATCTTTATTTTCAAATAATAATTTAAAAATTTAGACAGTGTTTTGTTTGCATCATTTGAATATTTATCATCACCATCATTATGGCGAAGTAGGTAACGACTACCTTTAACCCATTTGTAATTTTCAACAGGATTGTTATTGATTGGTACAGCCCCGGAAATTGTACCTAAATAGGATTTTATAAGAACACCTAAGAGAGTCGCTTCTGTTGATTGTAAAATAATATAGTGTAAAACTACAGAAATCCTTTAGTTATTATTATAAAACACGAAATCATTGCAAATCTAAACCGTATCCAGTTCGCAGCTTTCTTAAAACAAATATTACAAAAACCTCATATCAATCTACAAACAATATGTTTAAAACAAAACGTGACACTGAACCAAAACACTGGATTATTTCTATCCGAGTGCCAATTCTCAAGATTTTCATACCCACTAGCTGTCGGGTCGAAATTTCATTCACTCCTACTGCACGTGCCAGAAACCAGACCAGCATCCCAATGTAGCTCTAAAATAAAAATTCAATTCGACAACGTCCAAATCAAGTATTTTTGTCCTTTTTCCGTGACATTACATTGGAATCGATGGTTTTATAGGTTTGGAATGGAGTGGTTACTTTTGAATTTGATAGATATGATCATTAACGGAAGTTTGATGTAATGATTAAAGCTTGCAGAAATTATCAAAAAAATTCTTGGATTAAAGATTTTACATTGATTCTTTGCCTTCCGTTTAATAATATTCAAAACAATTAGGTATAACTGTCATAATTCAGTTAATAGTCATTAACTGAATTATGACTATTTCCTTCAGTTCAATAATATTGATATTATCAATACTAATAATATTATAAAGAGTTAAAGTTTGTGACGTTGTAGGAAGTAATCTCTGGATCTACTAAACCGATTTCAAATATTCTTTCACCAGTCGAAAGCGCGGGTAGCAGCCTATTTAAATAAAATGAAATTATTAATACACTAGTATTAATAATTTCATTTTATTTAAATAGGTTTATTTATGTTATGCAATTATAATAATACTGTTTTCTTAGTTTCTTAGATTATTTTTGTTTTTTGTATGTGTGTATGAGGCCACCTTACGACCAGGGTCTCCATGGAAGACCTGCGCTTTAGTATGACCTGCTCTACCCGTAGCACATGCTGAGTGGAGAACGATTTTGACAGTTTCACTGTTAAATTAAGGTTTATTATGGTATACCATAGGTTTATTTTATTCGTCTCGTGGTTTACTTCACTTTTTACTATTTTACCGTTGAATTTCAGACTGCACACCAATTCCATAATGAATAACTGTGAAAAACCCGTTGCCTTTAAATAATTTGTAAAGAGAATGACAGACTGATTATAAATGCCGAACTAAACGATAATTATTAACAGTTATAATTGTTTTGAAAAACAAAAACCAATTGTAAAAAAAACCTTCAAATCGGTCCATAAATGACGATGAAATCGACGGACATAGGTACATAAAAAACCTACAAAAAGCAGAACACATAACCTCTTCCTTTTTTTTTCAAATTTGATTAAGTATGGACAAATTCTGAAGTTTTCACAATAATTAGAACATAATTTCCTGTACAAACCGATAAAAGTAAGATTAAATTCAAGTTCACTATTACTTTGCAATTATGACCAGAAAATCTGTAAAAAAGTCTTCTCTATATACCGCTCGTGGATAACCTCGCTCTCTGACCGGACATTGCAAAACGAATAAAGTGTTTCCGAGCCATTTTGCTTGTCTCATCAAATCGACCAGACGACTATCACGCCTGAAATTATTAGTATTTTGTTTATTAACTGTTTTATTGTTTTAACATTATTTTTATGTGAGTGTTTACAATGTAATTTTATTTTCAACCGACGAAAAAGATAGAGGAGGGGGTTCAGAGTTCCGCTGTATGTATTTTTTGTCTGTTTGACTATTTTTACGTTAATATGGACCGATTCGAAAAATCGACATTCGGAAAAGGGCAATCCTTCGCTTGTAAAGAGTGGCTTGTGGCTAATGTGGCTTTCCGATAATAACAATTATACATAATTGGATAAGAAATACGTTTGCACTATTTTAGTTAAAAAAAATGTATAATCATGAGTGAAAATAGCATAATTAGTGATGCATCTGTTTGACCAGAACTACGCATCGTGATGAATGAATTTGAATCGGTGGATAACGAATCCATACTAATATGCTAAATTCGAAAGTAACTCACCTCGAATACTCAAACGCATCTCAGGTTTAAGCACGTCTCAAGTGACGATTTTTTGACACATTTTCGTTCAAATATGTCAAAACACAGCTACTTGAGACGAGCTTAAATGAGAGTTGCGTTTGAGTATTAGGGGGTCTGTCTGTCCGTCAGTCTGTTTTCACACCTAAACGGCTGAACGAATCTTAAGGATATTTGGCAGGGGGAAAATGTTATCTCGGGGACGGACATAGGCTCCTTGAAAAGTGCAAGCGAAGCCGCAGGGAGCAGCTCGCTATAAATAAACCAAAAATCTCTTTAACCAAGTTCAATATTGGTTTTTTCTTTGTTTATAAATTCGATGCCAGCACGCCCTTTCAGCGTGGAAAATCAGCGGTAAAATTAAATCGGTGGTTCCGTATTAGTGGTTAACAGGGTTGATTAATTGATTGATCGCATGTATTGTGGTTGCCCACAAAGATATATCTGTCCACCTGTCCACTAATTAATATACAATTCGAGATAAACCTTCATGGAATTGGATAAAAATTTATAGTAATACTGAAGGCTAGTACGGGATGTACGCATTATTTTGAATTCTTCCATCGAATCGAAGCGAAAATGGAAGCGCCTTGTAGCGTTTTCCTTTCGGATTGAGAGGAACTACTTAACGCAGTATGACAACGATTCAATCATTTAGCTTTTTGCTTTATAGTGCAACTCACACTGTGCAAAGATTCAATCGTTTCTTACAAACTCGATGAAAGTTTTCGAATTAATTTGAGTGACTTGTTATACACCTACTTTGTTGTACATAGGACATGATAAAAGTAAGTAATTAGAGCACCTCCAACAAAGCTTGGCCACAGAAATGCCTTCAATTGGTGCTTCAAGAAAATATAAATACACGGAGAAACATTTCACTGGGAACTTACCCCGAATATAAGTATTTCCTATGCGCCCTATGAGCGTACCAAGTCTAACCCAAACACAGTCAATTAAAATGGTAATGCATGATATAGGATGTAACAAAAATGAATGAGCAAACTTTCAGGGGGTGTTCGGCTTCGATCGCAAAAGCTGAGAAAAATATAAAATAAGCCAAAATAGTTTTCGAAAAATTAAAGAAACAAAATGATCACTTAACTACAGTCAATATCTGATGCATGTGATTTATTGTCATAGAACTGAGGAAAATGCATTTGTGGTACCAGCTACCGCATCGTAGGCGCACAAATTTGTTGGGAACTTATATAAGTATGTGTTATGTGTCAACTGGACACACATATGCGCAGGAAGTAGATGATTTCATACTGGTTCTATAGAAAAACAAATATTTATCGGTAGCTTCTATCTGACACAAAATACAAAAGTGTATATACGTTTGCGCAGAGCCTTAAAGTTTCTTAAAACACTCCCAATTTGGGGTGCAAGTATCCTAGACCGTATTTCCATTTATTTGGGGTCGGCCTTCCTTGTTTTTTTCCTCCATTGCGCAAGGTTTTTTCTTTGTCGAACAGTTTCTTTTAGGTCTTTTTCAACCGTCGTCAACCAAGTGGAGGGTGGTCTAAGGCAAGTCTAGTCGAAATTCATAATATTACTAGGTACAACTAATTTATCAAGTCAACTATCAAATCTACTTGAAGAAGCCACTCAATCTTAGCAGTTATCAATAAAACCTCTGCAAAGCAGTAAATCCATTTGATATTATTTATCTAAAGAACTCATACAGTTAAGTTAGTCATTATGAATTGAAAGTCAGCGAGTTAAACAAACTTGCAAACACAGTAAGAATTCCAATAGGTACAGAAGTGTTGCTCTGAAAACAATAGATCTTATTTCGGACGAAACAAAAAACAGAGGAGAAGGTTCTATGTTTTCATTTTTATTTCATTTATGAATTTTTACCGGATTTTACCACCCAGGCGACTTCGTCAGAGAGGTCAGACCTGAACAAGCGAATTGCGAAGTTGGTACGGCGCGACCTTCGGAGCTCCAACACACGCCTCATTGAAGAGGCGATAGAGCGAAACCGAGGGTCCAAAGTATTCACTCAGCAGCTTGGCAGGAGCCACCTGACGAAGCTTAAAACGCACGATGGGAGGACCGTATTGTCGAAGCCGGAGATCTCTGCTGAGATAGAGGATTTCTATGGCCGTTTATACGCTGCACATGCCCCTCGTGCCCAACGGGACGACCACGATTCACGAGCCACCCTGACACGCCACTACACCGACGAACTGCCAGACATCAGTCAAGACGAGATCGGGATTGCTCTGAGGCAGCTTAAAAATGGAAAAGCCCCCGGTGAAGACGGCATTACTTCAGAGCTTCTGAAGGCAGGAGGAGCCCCTGTTATACAGGAGCTGCAGAACCTGTTTAATGCCGTCCTTCACAGTGGGAGAACTCCAAAGGCGTGGAGCGGGAGTTTGGTGGTGCTCTTTTTTAAGAAGGGAGATAAAACCCTTCTTAAAAACTACAGACCCATCACACTCCTGAGCCACGTCTATAAGCTTTTCTCACGAGTGGTCACGAATCGTCTCGCCAGGAGGCTCGACGAGTTCCAGCCACCGGAACAGGCCGGGTTTCGCGGAGGATATGGTACCATAGACCACATACACACGGTGAGGCAGATTATACAGAAGTCCGAAGAGTATAATCAGCCCCTGTGTCTGGCCTTTGTGGACTATGAAAAGGCCTTTGACTCTGTCGAAACCTGGGCTGTTCTGGAATCCTTACAGCGTTGCCAAGTAGACTATCGTTATATCGAGGTGCTGAGATGTCTTTATGATGCCGCGACCATGAATGTCCAAGTACAGGGCCAGCAGTCCAAACCCATCCAACTGCGCAGAGGTGTGAGACAGGGGGATGTTATATCCCCGAAACTGTTCACAAGCGCGTTGGAAGATGTGTTTAAGACGCTGGACTGGAAAGGTAAGGGCATAAACATAAACGGCGATTACATCTCACACCTGCGATTCGCTGATGACATAGTCTTGATGGCGGAGTCGCTGGAGGACCTGAACCTGATGCTGGACGGCCTAGCTTCAGCCTCACGACGCATCGGTCTTGGCATGAACTTGGATAAAACCAAGGTCATGATCAATGGCCACATTGATCCGGGACCGATCGTCGTACATGGCCACCTTCTCGAAATTGTTTCCGAATACACTTACCTTGGGCAGATTCTGCAGTTGGGTAAAAACAATTTCGAGAAGGACGCCAAGAGGAGGATCCAGCTAGGTTGGGCAGCGTTTGGGAAACTACGTCGAGTCTTCTCGTTATCCATACCGCAATGCTTGAAAACGAAAGTTTTCAATCAGTGCGTCCTACCCGTCATGACCTACGGAGCTGAGACGTGGACACTCACGGTAGGGCTGGTCCACCAGTTTAAAGTCGCTCAGCGAGCTATGGAGAGAGCTATGCTCGGAGTTTCTTTGAAGGATAGGATTCGCAACGAATACATCCGACAGAGAACCAAGGTTATCGACATAGCTCAAAGGATTAGCAAGCTGAAGTGGCAGTGGGCTGGCCATATCTCGAGAAGAACCGACAACCGCTGGGGTAAACGTGTTCTTGAGTGGAGACCGCGACTCGGCAAACGTAGTGTAGGACGCCCTCCGACCAGGTGGGATGACGATTTGCGAAAGACTGCTGGCAGATGCTGGATGCGGCAAGCTGAAGACAGGGCGCTATGGCGCTCATTAGGGGAGGCCTATGTCCAGCAGTGGACTGAAAAAGGCTGATGATGATGATGATGACCGGATTTTAGCGTAGTATTGACTACGTCAACCCTGTTAGTACATTTGACGACTTCTGTGGGTGAGCGAAGGTTTGCAGTGACGCAAGACGTTGGGGGTTTGATTCCCGCCTCGGAACAAATGTTTGTACGATCTAAATTCTAAAAGAAAAGAAAAGAAAAAATAAATTTATTACCTTAAATAACACAAATTACAACACAGATTACAATTAAACATAAGATAAACAAAAAAATTAAGGCAATGGGACTAATTTCAGCTTTATGCATGTAACATTATTGTAAGTAATGCATGTAGCGCTGTATTTCAAATTACTCCTCTCGGTCTTCGGTCCCCGAAAGGTTTAGGTAATAGCGAGAATTTAAAAGAACAATTAAATAAAATAAATACGGAAACAAACAGATCTAGAAAACTATAACTATGAGTAGATAAATATTTACATTTACAGTTAGGTATTATATAATATAAAAAGTGTACTCATTACATCGATCTACAGTGGCGGGAATCGAATCCGCAACCTTCTGCGTCGCAGGCACGCCGCGCCACATCGGTCATCCGTATTATTAGTATTAACTTAGGGCTTTGCGAAATTAATAAGTAAAAAGTAACTACTAAAGCTTACAATCATTTTACTGTAATAACAGTAACAAAATAATAATTATTATTAACGGAAAGTTTGTAAAGAGGAAACCAAGTTAATTTTGTTATACATTCGTTCAGGAAACAGTTTGACATTCCTGGAAGATTTCTCTCGGCTAATTAATTTCAGGATTGTTCAGTTTCAGGCAGGTACAGGCTGTGTCAAAAACGTCTAAACTTTTAGGCCCGTATTCGTTATTAACTAATAACGCGATAACGCGCCCTCCAAGCCCAATTGTGTGCATAATTGAAATGAAATGAAATAAGTTTATTAGCACACAAAGACAAACACTTTAAACAAATATTACAGAAATAATAACAAAACAAGTGTCCGCCTAGTGAACCAATAGGATAATTCTCTAGTCTACGTTATACGTTAAATCGTTACCTACGTTACGCGTTTGCTATGTATGCTTATAATAGGTTGTTATTATTTTGTTTACGGGATATAATTTTAATAGTGTTATGTATGTGAAATTGTGCAAAATATTAATGTGAAATTTACACATTTTATTGTGTAAATTGGATGCATAGTTTCTAATAGTTTAATTGTTATGTAAAAAACTGAAAAATGACTTAGAATCTCTTACACTGTTTTTAAATTAAATTGGATAAATACAAATACCTTTAATATAAATTCTCTTATTTTTTTTATCTAATAATAAAAAGTTGTAGAACCTTCTCGAGATAATTTTCTATTAAATAAAGTAAGAATTTTCAAAATCTGTCTTTATTTGACGGAGAAATCGACGAACGAACATTCATAAAAACATACATAATAACAGTCGAACATAGAACCTCCTCCTTTTCGAAGTCCGTTAAAAATAAAACTAACTTTTTCGTGCTAAAAAATATGCCAATTTATAATTTAGTTGTAAATGGTAAAGTAAAAAGGCAGTTATTTCTATAAATATAGTCTTTGGTTAGAATATAATTATCAACTTTTTATGGATAACGATAACGTAACAGGCAATAAGTAATTTCCAGAAAATCAAACCTAGACCCTCAGTAAAACAATAAGTAAAACAAATCCGATCGAAAAGTGCTGATCAAGGGTTGCTTGGTCCAGATCCACGGATAGCCCGAACTTAGTACGTGAGATTGAGAGACGCATAGCCCAAAAGATATACCACTACGAGTTATGACTTGTACCTTGGGCACAGATTTAATAATACTATATTCCTTGGGGCTTTTAGTTTTTTTACTAAAAAAACTAAAGACCGTATCAAGAACAAAACCATCCGAAGCAAGACCCGGGCGAAGGACGTGATCCAAAGGTTACTTAGCCTCAAGAGGAGCTGGGCTGGTCATCTCCAGCGGCTAAACGCGAACAGATAGTGTCAAATCACAACGAATTGGTATCCCCGCAACTCAAAACGGAAGAGATGGAGGCCGTTAACCCGTTGGAGCGAAGACCTGGTAAAGACTGCAGAAAAGATCTGGTCTAGAACAGCTAGAAATAGAAAAGAATGGAAATGCTTGGAGGATGCTTTCACTGCCACAGGCGGTCCATACACTAACAACTAGAATAAGATAACTATTACATATAAAATACTAACCTACACAACCTTTTCTAAATTATATTTCTTATATTTTGTAATCAGTGTATAGGAAAATAAAGCTCTTTTTATTTATTTATTTTATTTATATTCCTTGGGCACAGATTAGGTAATGTTACTACGTAACCTTGGACCCTAACCGAGATCACTCGAAACTTAGGATGGGATGACATGCGGTGGACGCGCGGTCATACACGGGAATATTCTAGAACTAATTAAAATAGAGTTGGAAACTATAGCGTTAACTACCTACAGCAAGCGATGGTTACACATTTATTTTCTTGTTATTACGAGTTCAAAATAAACTCTAAAATGAATTCTAGAGTAGCGATCAGGTAAACGTATATTTCAAATTTAGAAAGAGATGCAGAAAATTAAAAGGAATCTCTACAAAAATGTATTCTTCTCTTGTTAACATACGGATGCAAAACATGTGCTCAGACAAAAGAGCTTTATAAAAAGTTGGAAGTTTGTCCAACGTTTAGAGAGAGGTATAAAAGTAAAAATCTGTCTATCTTGCCCTAAACTAAGCGAAGCTTGTGTTCTGGGCCATAGTCTTAACAATATACATTTTTTTTTACATAGAAAACCCAGAACGTCCGGATGACGACCTGCAGATCGTAAAATCATTTGTCCCGAGGCAGGAATCGAACGTGCAACCTCTTCTCCTCGTGCAAAATCTTCGCCCGCTGCGCAACAAAGGTCCAGATATAAATTTGCTACCTTGATATTTTGCTACGCAATAACAAACTTGTCGTTTTTAGGGTTTCAAACATCGGTTTTGAAATCCTTATGGTCTCGCTCTGTCCGTCCCCGCTCTTTCTTGAATATCTAAGTAACTACTGCAGCTATTAACTTGAAATTTAAAATAATGATATATTTCGTGCGCCATTACTGATTTCAAGAAAAAAATATATAAATAAATAAAAAATGAAAATAAATAATTTCAGTACAAATTTTGATGTTGAAATTTCAAAAGATAAAGGCAAATTGGTGTATCAAATGAAAGGTATTGTTTTGACCATTTCAAAACACTTTTTGAAATTCCTGTAAGTTTCATACTTTTTGAAATATTTCAAGAAAAGTCAAAAAATTTACCTTTCCCCCCCCTATCTCTGAAGGTTGCAGACCGATCCATGTACAATGTATTAGGCATTTGCAGATATGGATCTATATTTTACAGGACAAATATAGAGAAGTCAGTAATAATAATAGTTTTTGAAAAATGGTCAAAAAGAGGAGGATTTTTTTTTCAAAAGTGGGGGTACCTACCCGTGTGGGGTATCCAATGAAAGATATTGTTTTGACTATTTCAAAAAACTCTTTGAAATTTTTGTAAGTTTCATACTTTTTGAAATATATCAAAAATAGTCGAAATATTGACCGTCCCCCCCCCCCCTAGCTCCGAAGATTGCAGACCGATCCATGTACAATATATTAGACGTTTGTAGACATCAATCTATATTTTACAGGAAAAATAAAGAGAAGTCTGTAATAATAATAGTTTTTGAAAAATGGTCAAAAAGGGGATTTTTTTTTCAAAAGGGGGTACCTACCCATGTGGCATATCAAATGAAAGGTATCGTTTTGGCATTTTTAAAACACTTTTTGAAATTTCTGTAAATTTCATACCTTTTAAAATATTTCAGAAAATGTATTGTCCAAATAATTGGCAAATGTTTGAAACCCTCGGCGCGCGAGTTACACTCGCACTTGGCGGATCTTGTTATTTTATGACAACGCAATTTTCTATTTTGACAGGAATTGAGAGTTAAATCTTTCGCCATGTTCGAATTTATAGTGGTCCCACCCTGTATGTGTTGTGTGTAGGCAAATTGTATTGAATTCAGGACGAGTTTGTCTTGGACACTCGAATGCGTACAAAGAAGATTGTAAATTACAAAACGGACCTACGCAGGGCATTCTTTATTTGCTTAAAAACATGGGAAAAGATAGGTAGCAGAGTTGCACAATGGGCGGCCAGTTGTACATGGCGTATTACTTATATACCTCAAACCTTAACCTCAACCATAATGGTTCACTGCTGGACGTAGGCCTACCCCTGATTTTTTATAATACCTAATAATAATCATTTATTTCAGACCATAGAAAAGTTACAGATCTTATTTAAGTTATGCTACAGTCCATAGTAATATATACCTTAAAACTAACATACATATAACATTAAAAACTTAATAAATGACACGATTTATACCTCTAGGGGGGTAGTTCCCATAATCCCGACACTGGGAATGTGGGTTGGGGATAGCAGTTCGGTGGTAGATCTATTCTGCAAGAGGAGCTGCTGCCCGCCCCCTGTGTATGTCCCTTAGTCGCCTCTTACGACACCCACGGGAAGAGTTAGGGTGATGCAAGTTCTAAGCCGGCACCACACGGCTTAAATATACAATACATACTTAATATGCATATAGGGTTATTTGTAATTAGATGACCGTTAACCATTTTGAGACATTCGTTTTACGTTTTACGTCTTCAATATTGAACTTTAATAAGTGACCATCCAATTTTAGTGACTGGTTAAGATAGCCTAAGGTCAAATTTTTAATTTTGACGACCTCAGTGGCGCAGCGGGCGAGAGTCTGCCTGCGACGCAAGAGGTTGCGGGTTCGATCCCCGCCTCGGAACAAATTTGTGTACGATCTGCAGAAATTTGTTCCGTTGGTCTGGGTGTTTTCTATGTATAATAAAAAATATCTATCTACGTAATGTATAATATTACGTATATCAGTTATCTAGTACCCATAACACAAGCTCTGCTTACCTTGGGGCTAGATAATGCTGTGTGAATTGTCCAGCATTATTTATTTATTTATTTATTTATTTTATAACTATTAATAAAATCGGCTGCATCAGTATCCATATGGAAGCTGAACGACATGTTTATGAAAATAAAGTATTATTTTCCTTAAATTTCTTACAAAAAATCCATTAAAAAACATCTACACATCTTTAGCTATCCAACATATAAATCAATGCACTTAGTTAGACCATTGCAGAATAAATTAATAAACCAAGAGCAGGTAGGTAGTAAATTCCAATAAATCAAACAAAGTACCTACCTATGTTGGAAGAAAAAAAATTAAATTTCACTTGGACTAAAATGTCCGTCAATGGTTTAATGAGCCGTCGTAGTATATTCTGTCAACATATTTTGGTGATGTAATAAAAATAAACGTTATGGCTGCGTCTTTGGTCACTCGCCAAATACTACAGAAAATATACCTTGCTATGATTTATATAAATATTTATTATATCTCCGTCAGTTGAGGGACCTTAGGCTCAGAACTTTTCAGCCTCACCTCGTATGTAGGTAGGTACATCAGAGGTGAGGCTGAAAAGTTCTGAGCCATACAGTACAGTATACGTACCTACGTAGAAGATGATATTATAAAATCTGTAGATGCTAAAATAACGCCCAATTCATAAGTATAAAATATAAATAAGCACCTACAAAAAATATCATATTAATACAAATTGGAGTCATTTTGCACCCGTACTGGGAAACATTTTTTAATTAAATTAATGATTCTGGAATTCGACATGGGGATAACGTAGCGGGAAAATGTCAATTCAATTATTGAATTATTTAAGACTAGCTACAGCCTATGGCTTTCATTTTCTGATATATTTATCGATAATGGCAACAATTTCGTTAAGGTCGGCGAAAACGTTCGACGAATAACCGGACTTGAGTAAGACTCGCGTGGAGTCGCTATTGTTTTCATTTGGTGAGTAACCGAAGCGGAGAGGATTTGGTAGGTGCATCTAATCGGCTATTCCCAATATTTTTTTTTATGAATATTTTAAAATATACACCTCGTATTTGATTGAGAGTCTTAACATGATGTTCAAGCGTTTGGTGTCCATCTCACTTGATTATGTGATGATGTGGCCTAAGGTGGAGCACGCTTTCTCAGAAGGAATTTGGATGGAATCTCCAGACTCCAAGATTGTACCCTGGCGGGAAAGCAGAAGCTGGAAGCTCATGCCACTCTCTGGTGGTGCTTATAGAGCAGATTTTCAGTGATGTCGGATCATTATGCACAAAACTTCAGAAGTACAAGCACCAATGCTGGAAGCGGCATGATGAAGATAGTCTAACAGTATAGACTGGCTGGCTTGTATGGCTGTTGATGTAATGATGATGTTTCTTTAGCCAAGGTAATACTTTAATACCTTAGCTCTCATTGAGAAATCTTTTGAATGTCCTTTCAAAGAAATTTAGCAGGGCGGTAAATGGTATCCCGGGGACAGATAAAGGCTACTCGAAAAGTGCGAAGCGGTCAGGTAGTTATGTTATATATTTTGTTATTTGAAATTGTGTTTGATTATTTAAAATTGTGTGACATTTAAGGATCTTTGTGTTGTCTGAATCAATAAATGAATTTAATTTATTTACCCCTCAACTCATAAGGCATATCACGTAGGGGAGGCCTGAGTTCAGGAGTGGACCAATATAGGCTATTGGGGAAATAAATAAAGTGATTATTACATAATAATCACTTTATTTATTTTCATAATTTGGGTCACAGTCTGTGACCCAAATTATGAAACTATGCTTATAATCATCACCCATGCTTTAAAAATGCTCTTACCATAGAAAATCTTTACTCAAGATCGATTACTGAGTTAGCTTTTATAAAACGGTCCCATAAAGTCATATCAAAGTCATAAAGACACATTTTGCAAGCTTATCTTAAAATGTCAAGTTGTTTTTTAAAAACAAACGTCCAGATTTTCACTTCTGAATAAGGAAGAAGTGTATTATATTTTTTAACATAAAAGCCCCTTAGTCAATCCAAAGTTACTTCAAAGAAAAACATCGTCTGCAAAAATAGCTTCATTAGACGGGGCCTCATTAAAATTAAAAAACAAGGTGGGCCAAGGGTGAGATGGACAGTATACTGGGTCCACGGGGGTTTGTTGGGGTTTTGTCTAGAGCTTTAGGTTTTTATGAATGTTGATTGTGTAAGATTTATGTCCACCGTATATTTGTATATTTGCAAACTGAATTTTTTGTAATCGATTTACATAACATTCAACGTTTTTCTTTGTTTCCTTAAATTTGAAAACACGATAATGAAAAAAAAAACATGTAAGTGCACTGTTTTGCACTTTTGGTTGAGATCTCTAGAACCCTGGGGATTATTGAAATTTTATGTTTTAATTTGTAGGATATTACTAATTATTTGGTTCCTTGAACCAGTTTCTTCTTAGTTTGAGTAGTTTTCTTATCCGCAAAAAGATATTTATTAATTTTTTGTAACGTATGGTTTATCACCTGCGAAGAACTACATATTGTTTAATTTTTGGATCAAAGGTAGCTGCGTTTTAATGAAATTTCAGGTATTAAGTTTATCAGTCGAACCCGTATCCTTAGCAGTTTTGAAAAAGACGTAACAAATTAGCTAACCTCCAAATTTTTGCTTTTAGAAATTAATTATTGTAAATAAGGCCCCAAGTGATTTTTATTCTTTCCCTTTTAAGGTTTGGTCTGGCGTCTTAAAACTACGGATTCTAATAAAAATCACCCAAAATCATTAAAGATATTGATACTTTTTTATAAATTTTCAGAATAGGTACTAGGTAGGTAGGAAGGTAGGTATGTTCTGATAACATATTAAAAGGCAAATATACCTACATATTTATTCTATGGTATTACAGAGGCACTGTATATTTTCGGCCCAGGTGATGTTTAAAAAAATTTGTGTGGAGAACACGACTCGGTAAGCGTAGTGTAGGATGCCCACCAGTCAGGTTGGAAGACGATCTGAGAAAGACAGCAGGCAGATGCTGGATGCGCCAAGCTAAAGACAGGGCGCTATGGCACTCATTAGACGAACCCTATGTCCAGCAGTGGACTAACAAATGATGACTAACAGCTGATCATGTTGTTAAATAATCACTAACATTTTATAATGTGTAAGTAAGAGTTTATGTAAAAATGTTAGGCTACAAACATTCGTTAACATAATAATAAAAATTACAAAAAACCCGATAATGCTCTTATCCCGGAATAAAGTGCCAATAAATACGAATAAAGCCTCCATTAGAAGAATAATGGAAATTGAGAAATTGAGGAAAAACGTGTAAAAAGGCAAATTTGTACGCCATTATGAACACTTCACCTTAAAATACGTTATCAGGTTTATAATCTGAGAGGTTTGGACACTCATTGCTTAATTGACTTAGCGAAGGAGAATAAACCTTTTGCTTCTGTAATTTTATTTTCTTATTTAATGTTTGGTAGTTTGACTGACAATAAAATATACATTGATTTATCAATTCTATTTATTACGACTATCGGCCTCAGATCAATCAATAGGTAAATACCGAAATAGATGTTTTATGTGCATAATTATACATGTATGCCTTCATCATCATCATCATCATCATCATCAGCCTATACCAGTCCACTGCTGGACATAGGCTTCCCCTAATGAGCGCCATAGCGTGTATACAAAAAAATCATTTTTTTTAAATTTAGACCTTAGTTTGACAGCAATCTCCTGATGGAAAGTCTAGTCGTGTGTGTGTAGTGGTCTTGATAACCTATTCGCTCTTGTCTTGAAGAGACCTAGGTTGTAATTGACGGGAAATACTGCAGCAGGGAGCGTGTTCCAAACCCCAGCGGTACGAATGATGGAAAGCGCTTAGTGCGAGTGGACGGTATATCCACCAAGTAGGTGTGATGCGCTGTGCGTCTGCTTGTCTTGGAGTGGAAGGGAGGGTGGTGAAATCAGGAATCGATAAACGTAATAGAGAACCATTGATGTTTTCCAAGAAAAATAGTTAGAATGATAGTAGACACAAACGAAGTGTAACCAAAAATATGCGATAAGTAAGTCTCATTTTCCTATTCGTATTAGTGCTATGCGTGAAAGCACTGAAGTTGTTTATAATGTTTGTCAACCCACACATACAAAGATTTGTTTTAATCTTCGAAATCAAGGAAATTGTTAAGTAAGCGTGTTTTACCTCTATGATTTGCGTGTTTGGGTTAGACTTGGTACGCTGATAGGACGCAAATGAAATACTTAGATTCGATGCAACTTCCCATTGAAATGTTTTCAAGTGTATTCTTATTTTTCTTCAACCACCAATTTAAGGCATTTCTGTTACCAAGCTTTGTTGGAGGTATTCTATCTACTTACTTTTAATCAATGCCGCAAACGCGACTGTCGCTGTCATATCAAAGTGCGACAAATTACCTACTCAAAATCATTCGAAAACTATCATCGAGTTTTTAAGAATCGATTGAATCGTTGTCATTACTATGATAAGTAGTTCCTCTCGATCCTATAGGGGCGCTACAAAGCGCTAAATATACCTATAGGAAGACTCAAAATCGATGAAGGTATTAGAAGGAAAATGCGTACCTAAAAGTCGTACTAGGATCCTGTAAAGACGTTTCAACATGTTTGTACACGTCTACCACAGCATTTCATTTTTGTCAAAACTTCACTATTGTAGTTAAAAATAAAAGTGCGAGTCAACTTACAAACTAGACCCGAGGGAAATCATGAGAAGTCCATTCTATGATCGTATGGAAATCGGGTTGTAAATAACGTTTAACGGCGGTCCAAATGTGGACGATCTGGTGAAAGTTATGGTGGTCTTTGAATGGGCGCAGTTGCTTATCGAAATCCAATATTTGGTCGAAATAGAACGAACTAGCTGATCACATCTATCACCCTCACAGGTGTGTTAATGCGACCTCTGTAGCGCAGCGGGTGAAGGCTCGCCTGCAACGGCTGGAGGTTGTGAGTTCGATTCCTGAAAAGGGGCAAATATTTGTTCCGGGTGGTCTGGCTCTGGCGTTTTTAATGTTTTATGTATGTTAGTTTTAAGGTATATATTACTATGGGCTGTAGCATAAGTTAAATAAGATCTGTAACTTTTCTATGGTCTGAAATAAATGATTATTATTATTATTATGTATTATCAGAACTATCTATCTATGTAATGTACTCTATTAAGAGAATATAGTTATCAGTCATCTAGTACCCATTACACAAGCTCTGCTTAGCTTGGGGCTAGATGATGCTGTGTGGATTGTCCACCATTATATTTTTTTTATTCATATACTTATTTCATATACAAGTACCCTTACATAAGACTTGATCAGTTCTTAACCGACTACAGGACGAGGTTCTATGTTCGGTCTTATGTATTTTTTATATTCAAGTAGGTATTTTCGTCGATTTCTCGGTCCATTATTGAAGAAAATTTTAAATTCTTATGCTATTATATATCTCATAGCGATTGATCCCCGATAATCTCGAGGGATTGTAATTTATTCTGTGAAGCATAAAAAACAATAACATATTTTGAAAAATCTCGACTAGCTACAACAATTTTGCTCGTATCTTTGATGATGTTTTTCTTATTGTTTGTAAGTTGATTTGTAGGTGAGTTTAATAATAAGTATATAAAGTTTTAGGCACGAAATATATCATCAGATTTTTCATATGATAAATGGTTTCTAAATGAATAAATGGTTGGGCGTAAACAAACTAAATTAGATATGAAATTAAACTAGATGTCGCCACTTGAAAAATTTGATCGCGCTATGAAAGTGTTCCGAGTTTAAAATTACCTCCAAGCCCATTTTCATTAATAAGGAATTTGAAGAAGCTTTTTTTTAAACACGCCAAATGATATCAATAATATTGCTTTAAAACGCAATTTTGAAATAGCAACTCAAATGGTGATAATTCCAGAAAGATAATTCCAAACAGAATAAAGTAATTACAACTAATATTAAAAAAATGAAAAAAAGGCCTGCGCCCATCAGTGGACCAACAAAGGGTGTTGAGGAACTAATATTTTCAATTAAATCTATTTTCTGAAAATCTAAGCCGTCACCAGAAGGCAGAGTGCCCAGAATGCTGGCAGCATTTCCAAGTTGAATGGCAATGCTAATTCGTTGAATGAAATAAAAGCCAGCATTCCGATCACCTGTGGACTTTATTAGGAGTTTTGTAAGATCATTACTTGTCATTTATAAACTAAGCTTCTATTGTGAGAGAAAACAAATAAATTGAATTGATCTTCTCTGTTATTGTAATGTACTTAATGAATGTTATTGGTTATTCCAAACTATTTGCATCACACAATTTAACAAATACAGAAGTTAATTTTAATATACAAAATGGACGTAACGGATGTTCACTGAATTTTCATGTCCATTATTAAAACTGTAATCCAACAAGCACGGAAATGAATATAAAACAAAATGGTTTTGAGTCGGTTGATTCCGGTTGGGAATTCGCCTGGTAATCATTTTTATAATGTGGCTTTATCAATAGGAGAAAGGTCACTGGTTGTTTATTCTATCGGGTTTAGTACTTCCCTTATATTTTTATCAAAGGTTGGGTTGGCTACTAGTTTCAACGAAGTGATAAAATATGAATTTAACCGTTTATATTTTATAACCAAATTAGCTCGTGGACTCAGATATTTAAAAAGGTTCAAGCGACGCGTGACCCGAGAGCTGGTGAGTATCTGGCATAGCGCATCAGCATTGCCATCAGGCAGGCAATGTGTCATGGGTACGCTTCCAACTGGTATTGATAGGGATCTGTTGAGATGCCTGTAGATTGTTTGCAACAGTCTGCAGTTAGCTCAATTGTTTCAATTGTAAATACTAGTTTTGATTTTATTCTATTATTTGATTGTAATTGTCTTTCTTAATAAAGATTTTATTTTCTGTTATTTATTTTGCAATCCTAATGCAATGTAAATTCAATTATGCTATAACAGAGCATTTTCATATTTTTTAATGTGATTTTCTTTTGTTTTTTTTTCACATTGAAGGAAGCTTTTTGTTTCCTTACAAGTGCTGAATTTTATGTCATTCGAGTATTCTGTCACGAGGATTTAATGACTCTGAGATCTAGGCTTAGTTTCACAACCGAACCCGTTAGGTTGGCAGTAAAATACAGAACACTCAGGTGCCACGTACACAACTAAAAAAAAATAAACACACAAAAAATTAAAAATAAATCCAATTATTTAAAGAGCTTTTCAACCATACTTTCTGCAGCTGTAACAGTACGTTGCGTATCAACTCGTATCTGTATAAATCAACGTTGTGTAAATTGACGGTCCACCAGGCAAAATACGCAGCTGCCTCCCGTTTGGCCACATGGACATGCTAAATGGTGGACACGTCAATATATTTCAATTAACCGTAGTAGTATTAGATTTGAGTAAAAAAAAATTCGAGAAGGAGGCCAAGAGGAGGATTCAGCTAGTTTGGGCAGCGTTTGGGAAACTACGTCGAGTCTTCTCGTCATCCATACCGCAATGTTTGAAAACAAAAGTTTTCAATCAGTGCGTCCTACCCGTCATGACCTACGGAGCTGAGACTGCTGGGATTATGGACACAAGAGTGTTAGAGATATCCTATATTATACGTCACTAATTTAAACACAAACGATTTTGGCGAGCCTCCCAAGCTTCATCTGCAAAGTTGAAGCGTTGCATTCCTCTGCATATTACCACATCACCTTCTTCCACCCTCCTATTATCTCTACTAGCATGAACAAAATAGCTTTCTATGTTCGCTGGGAGTACATTATTCAAGCAGTAAATTTGATTGTCCGCCTCGGAATAGAATTTCCCATCATTTAGTCACGTACTCTGAATGGTATGGATGCCCATATTTACTGAGGCTAAGATTTATGACTGCTATGCCCTTTAAATTATAGCTGATGGAATTTGTACGGTCATACATGCAGGTTTGCTGGAAGAAATTTCTTTTACAATACAATACAAAAATTACAATACCAAACTCTTTATTGTATACAACAAAATAAACATAGACAATATGACTTTGAAACATAGAAGTACAATCGGCGCCCTTAACGCATAGTGTCATCTCAAGCTGCATAAACGAAAAGACGAATTCTCTTTCGTAATTGACATGAAGATATTATGAGATTCACGGTATAAAATTGCATAAACTACAAAATTACTCAAAAGTTGGCATTTATGTATTAAAAGTTTAGATTACTAGAAAAAGTTATTCTATTATAATCATAGACATAGAATTTTTTCACTACGTTCATTATAATATTTCTACATGGCAACTCGAATAAAGTAGTTAAAAGGTAGCGTAGCTGACGGCTTTCCTAATTCAAATTTTCTAGTCCTCCATTCCCACCGTACTGCGAATAGCCTTTTTACCTTTTTTGCTGCAACTTTTGCGCAACTAGGTCAACCTGTAGAAAATAGGTAAGCTTCATGCAAAACCTAAATAAACGTACTAGTTTTCATTTCCACACTTATCCAGAGAAACCTGGCGTTTTAATTAAACTTAATTTGGTCAAGTAAAACTTATTTATATGCAAAGTCGGAAGATTTTCTTGAGCTGTGAAAATATCTATTTTTGTGTTAGTTTTTCATTTTCTCCCCGTGTTTCCTAAGTTACTAAAATTAATTTCCTCTTTGTGATTTAGACACATTTTTTGCTTGGACTAGATTAAACTCAACTCGATTTTGTAAAATCATGTTTTATCGTATTTTGAATTTTTCACTTGGAGTCGCGCAATGCAACTTCTTGTCATCCGAAGTTTAACAAACTCGGGTCTCAAATAGTGATCTTCAGTCTTCGATATTACTGTATAACTATGTAGGTTACTACTATTAAAAACTTACATAAGAAAGTTGTAAATTAGTTATGAATAGTTAGGATTTCTTTGTGACTGCAATTTTATGATTATTTAAAAAAAAAAAACAAAATACCAACTTCGAATCCCTCAATTTTACACTGTTTTTTGTATTTACGGGTTGAAAACTAATCCCTCCGGAAAAAATGTTTCACTTCGGGATCATTCTGTATATATAAGCGAAAGAATTTTTAAAATCGGTCCGTTATTAACGGAGAAATCGATGAACATAGGTACATAATAATAAAAAAAACAGTAGAACACAGAAACTCCTTCTTTTTTTCGAAGTTAGTTAAAAATAACCAACACCCAGCAAACAGATTGGTCCACCCAGCACTGGATTTCAATTAATGAGGCGGTGCTAATCCTACCTGAAAACTCATTCCAAATACAGATCGTACACCTACCTGGGACATTACGTCCTAATTAAAGCGGCTTTAAAGGCTCCAATCACACCAGCATATCATCATGCGTCGTTGGCGACCTCTGCGGCGCGGTGGGCGATGGGCCGCCTTTGACGCAGGAGGTTGCGGGTTCGATTCCCACTAATATTTGTACGATCTGCAGAAATTTATTCAGGGTGTTCTGGTCGTTTTCTATGAATAGTAAAAATATGTATTTTATTTTGTACTTATATCAGATCTACCTCTTACTTGGGGTTAGATAATGCTGTGTGAATTATCCAGCATTATTATTTATTTATTATTTACTATCATCATCATGTGAAGACTGATTTTATCTACTGCTGGGTATCCGGTATAGGTCATCTGAGATTGCGTGTGGCGCAAGTTCGAATCCTGCCAAAATCGAAAATTTTTGGGGACATTATTAAATTTTCGTAGAAAATTTCCTCAGTGCGAGTTACGCACTACACACATCCGATTTCTCTCCATCATTCTGGCACTAGTCGGTAATTTTATTACCCAGATCGATGCCTGAAGTGCTTGGATTTAGATCAGAGATTGGATTAGTGCGTTAGCAACACTCGAATAAGGTCCTGGTTGTTTAAGACCCTACATTCCTATTTCCATGGATTTGGGTCGGATGCAGTGAGTAACCGCTTTAAGATCATCAGACTAATATTAAAATAACTAATAAATGCGACAGCTTAGAATCTAACTGTCGCATTTATTATAGCAAACAACTATACATCTAAAGTTTAGATGTATAGTTGTTTGTTACCTCTTAACGCCAAAACTACTGAACGGATCAGCCTAAAATTTGCATACAGTTCTAGTCCTGGTATAAAACACAGGCTTCTTTTAATCCCATAAATCAGTTGTCATGGGATAGAAATAACCTTAAACAACGCGGATATAAACTAGTCGTTAGAAAAAATTACGTATGGAAAATTGACACAGTATTTTGAAGACCTTGTGCTATCGGAATTAGACACTAGGTGTTGCATAGCCGTGTGCTGCTTGGCTTAGAATTTGCACCACCTCAGCTCTTCCTGTGGGTGTCGTAAGAGGCGACTATGGGACATACACCGAGGAGCACGCAGCAGCGCCTCTTGCAGAATAGATCTACCACCGAACTGCGATGCCAAACCCGCATGCTCAGCGTGGGAATTATGGGCATTACCTCCCATGAGATAAAAACTGACAAGGCGATTATTAGGGGGATGCTTGCGTCCAGCGGTGGACCAAATAGGCTGTTAATGTTGAGGGTTGTCGTTTTGCTCCATCTATCATCCTCAATTAGATTTACATCAGGCTTCAATCACACCAGCAGCCACCAACTACAACCCGCTAGTTATAAACAAAGACACAGCTTCGCTGTTTTGTTTGTATTTGTCACAAACGAGAACCCCTATTTATTTTAGAGTTCGTCGACATTGCGTAGCTCGCGGCGAGGTCGGCTGGCCATGTTTCGAGCAAATTATCGGGACCCTTTGAACTGTTAAGTCGCTGATTTATTGTTTTTGTTAGACCTTTTACGGGAAATTGGCTAAGCTGTTTGATGTTTGTGAGGGTAATAATTATTCATTATAACATGGATTATGAACTGTGTGTCATTATAATTTCCGGGTCATTAGAGGTAAGTCCCAAAATCAGAGATTTAAATTTCCATGAATATATTGTATGTAGGTAAATATTTTGCGTTGGGTATGCTAGAATATCTTAGGCTTTCTGCCTGCGACTTCGTACAAGTTTTCCCTGGACGAAAATCCGACATGTCAATCCAGGCTTACAACTATCTCTGTGCAATATTTTAGCCCGATCCGTTTAGTAGTAGGTATACTATTGACGCAAAGAGGTAACAAACATTAAACTTTCGCATTTATAATATTGGTGTAATTTTCTGTGGACTGTTGTTCTGACTTTGATTTTTATTAATTATTTTACCCCTTAAAATCAAAACCCACAAACTACAATAACTGTAACTTTTCAGTTCGTCCTTAATTGTTACGTTTACGTTGTTTATAGTCACCCTACTAACTATAAATACAGACTATTTGCTTACTAGTAGACATTGTAGCGAGTTTCGAAAATAGTTTATATTGTTCTACAGTCAAGCAAGGGGTCGTTTAATGCAAGCCTATGGCCTTAGCCTCCAGTATCAATATTGAGCCTTACAAAAGGTACCGAGATTTATCGAAGTAACCTTTATTTCAATAGTAACAAGATTTGAATTAACTTGAGCGAACGTCGCTTCATACTACCAACATAGGAAGATACATATCTAAGCCCATATACATATTATCTACCTACGACATAATTGTGTTACCCTGTAGGTAAACAAAGAGGTTTGACATAATTTTGCATGAAAACAAAGCCATTTTGATATGTTGAGTATAAACGCGCATCTAGCGTTTAGTGGCAGCCATAAATTGTACAACATTTTGGCTGTGGAGCTATTCATAATTATTGAAATAGCGAACTAGTAGCATATGGTAAAATAAGCAAAAATTCGTAAAAGAGATGGCTTTTATTAAAATTATATAACCTATTTTTGTTAGATTTATAGTAGGTATAACTAGTGTTGTCCTTGTCCATGCGTTTATTTTCTTTCTGGCAGATCGAGTGGCAATCAATTAGGTACCTACCCATGCATGCATATCGTCGTGTGTCGCGTGCTTCCTCACCGAAGCTGAATTAAGGAGGTACCCCGGCGCACACTAGCGCCGCTACCTTTTATATTTTATTATATTAAGACGTTGAACAAAGGAAATTTAAAAAATTCCATTGCACAGTTTGTGGTATCTATTATAAGCTTTTTTGAATGCCTCTATACCTAATAGTTTTATTCTATTTAGTTTAGAAAGAGAACCGAAAATAGATTTTGGTGGCCACCAAGGGCAACTTCGATCTCTGCCTAAACTAAATAGAATGAAACTATCACAGAGGCATTAATTATATATATAGATAGATATCACAAATTGTGTGATGGGTTTTTTGAAATTTCCTTTGTTCAACGGAATAGTAAGATAAAATAGGTGGCGGAGCTAGTTTGAGTCGATATAGAGCCGCTAGATTTATAAAGGACACACACAATACGTCCCGCTGGAAATTTTAGTTACCTATTAATTTAAACATCATTTAATCTTTTAACTTTTCAAATCTCTGGATAAAACGTTTACCTTAATAAGTTATTAAGTTCTCCAGAAATTCCATATTTTTATCTAAGATAAAACTCGTAAAGCCAAGATAAAAGTGTTAAAAGAAAAATGTCCTCCGCAAAAGTTACTTTGATAGTTACGACAGTCTTAACTTCCGCATTATACTGAAGCTTGTATTTATAACCAATAACTTTGCTAGGAGACACTTATTTCGGATTTTTTATCTATACTAAACACGGTTTATGGATCAAAATGCTTTTGACAATGTTTTTGGCTCATTGAACAATTTTTCTTGATCCATTGACTGAAATAAATCATTTGAATGAAGATATGATTATGTTGGGTGAAAACTGTTGCGTAGCTTTAAATAAAGGCTCATCATCATCATCTCACCTCACATCAACAGCCTATAATGGTCCACTGCTGGACGCAGCAGCTCCCCTGATGATCGCCTTATTGGCTTATTTCTCATGGGGGTTGTGCCCATAATCCCCACGATGGGCTTGCAGGGATCGCAGTTTGGTGGTAGATGTATTCTGTATGCAGGCGCTGCTGCCCGCTCCCCGGTTTATGTCCCTTAGATGCCTCTTACGACACCCCCGGGAAGAGTCACTAACTCTTCCCGTCGGTGTCGTAAGGGGTGCAAATTCTAAGCACCACACGGCTCATTATAATCATCAGCCTATATTTGTCCACTGCTGGACATAGGCCTCCCCTAATGTAATGTGAGTGTGTGTGTTTTGAAACAGTTTTTAAAGCCAAACCATATTTTCTTCCTACTGTGTAGTAGAGATATTCAAGCAACAATGAAACCCATAAAATAACCAGTAAGTATCTCAGCGTCATAAAAAATAAAAATAAAGTATTCCTCATTATTTGATTTACCATCATCTAGAAACATATCTTACCTATATGATAAGATATACAGTGTGGAAATTAAACTCAGGCCCTGGAGGGAAACTACTTAAAATCCTTAAGCTAGCTCATTTTACTTAAAGGAGACATTCCTTTATTTTTAAAAAGAAACAAATCTGCATTAAAATATTTTTTTAAACTCGCTTGCTTCGCCCGGGACTCGAACCAACTAAAATTTAAAAAAATAAACACTCTTTATTTTATTATACTAATCGGTAGTATTAATATTCAGGATAAAGTTTCTCTAAAAAATATTTGGTTACTGTTCACTTTTAACAAGTAAAAGACACGTAACAGTTCTGTTATCTCTCCAACACAACACGATTAGATGGCCTGCAAGAAGTCCAGACCTGACGCCCATGGACTTCTTTTTATGGGGTCATGTAAAAAATGTTGTTTATGAAACTTGCTATGAAACCGTTCAAGAGCTAAGGATTGCGGTAGAAAATGTTATCAGGGGCATACACCACAACACTTTGCTGAAGGCTACAAGAAATGAATTTCAACGGCGACTAATGTTGTGTAGCCGGAACGACGGGGCTCATTTCGAACAATTTATCAGTTAAATAATTTAAGTGTTACAAAATTGATAGTAAAATAAAGTTGATGTTAGATTTAACGATTATTTTTATTTTTAAGACCAAATGTTTGTTACAGAAACTTTATCCTGAATATTAATACTACCGATTAGTATAATAAAATAAAGAGTGTTTATTTTTTTAAATTTTAGTTGGTTCGAGTCCCGGGCGAAGCAAGCGAGTTTAAAAAAATATTTTAATGCAGATTTGTTTCTTTTTAAAAATAAAGGAATGTCTCCTTTAAGTAAAATGAGCTAGCTTAAGGATTTTAAGTAGTTTCCCTCCAGGGCCTGAGTTTAATTTCCACACTGTATATAAGATAAGATGTGCTTGAAAAATTTATTATTAGATCATTATATCACAGGCTGATAGAAATAACATACAATTTGACTCGACCCAGGATTTAAACCCGAGACCTCTTTATCAGCGGTTAATCGCGCGACCGCTAGACCAAAGTGACAGTCAAATAATCACATAAGTACGGTTTTTAAAATTCAAACAAATTGAACTGTAAAAATTGGCACAATATGCCGCACAAGGAAAAAAGCACTCTATAAAACTTTAAAACAGTAAAACAAGGCACAAGTCAAACAATATAAAGGTTAATCGCATAAAGATACGACCTAATGACAAATGGTAAAACATTTTATAAACCGCATCTTAACATCTCCGCTGACCTACATGAGTCGCAACTTTTTCTATGAGTCAGGTGATGCAGCGACTCATCAATTGGACCGGTACAGTTCGGACACTAATGAATTAGTCGACTCACTAATTACCGGGCGGGCTTAATGTGGCCGCAATGCGGATTGCAGGATTTACACTGATATACTAGCAATTTTAAATGCTTGCTGGCAGCCCAACATTGGTCGGTCTGCCTTCCTATCAGATTATGAGAGTGAGGGAATAGAGAGTGCACCGGTGTCTGTGCACACACTTGTGCACTATGATCCTCCTCCATCCCGGGGCCGGCCATGTCGCCGCCTGAGTTGGCACGGCCCCATAGGTTCTTCTTAGCTTCATCGCGGGTGACCAGTCCGCGATTACTAAGCCCCCCCGCCCCGGCAAGGGGGGAACCCTTCGGGGGGACTATGATAGGTCCTGCACACATTGCTAGTGCCCGTTGAGACATGATACCAAGAATAAGAATAAGAATCATTTATCTAAACATGACATATATACTTCGGAGAATGCTCACAGGAACTACATGACCTGATTCCATCATCCCCATTCCACTCCAGGACAAGCAGACGTACAGCGCAATACGACCCCGACTTGGTGGATATACCGTCCACTCACACTAAGCGGTTTTCCTCCACATTCATTTGTTTGGTTTGGAACACGCTCCCTGCTGCAGTTTTTCCCATCAATTACAACCTGGGTCTCTTCAAGACAAGAGTGAATAGGTATCTTCTAGACATTCGTGATACATCGTCGGCCACATCTTCATTTTCCATCAGGGGAGATTGTGGTCAAACTAAGGTCTAAAAAAAGAGTACTAATAACACTGCGTGACCATGCAATTATGTTGAAATATAAATTAAATTATGACTTACATGTTTTGCCACTACTGGCGTGCAAATAGAAGAGGGCACACTGCAGATTTATTACTAATGTGGTATGGCTTTTCTAAATCAAGTAGGTATATAATCAATCATATAAAAAATTATCAGATAAACTCATAGACATAGAATTTTTTCACTACGTAAACTTAAAATTAATTAACTTTTTTGCATAAGTAGCAATATTTTAGGTGTCAGAAAATGACCTAGGTAGCACAATGCACGCTTAATGGGGCACAGAAAAGGACAGAAAGGAAAAGCGTGGCGCACCATAAATAAAGTGACTAAGATTTTTTTAATTTTATGGGTTTTATACGGTGACATATCGTCTGTCATATATACGATATACATATATATGTATATACGATATATGACATAATATATCTGTCAAAAAAGCGTTGGCTTCCGCTGCTGCGTCCATGTCGACTTAAAATGTAGTAATGCCAGTATTCGAATAGCTATCAAAAATAAATCGTCCGTAAAATGTAATATCCAAAATGAAACTTAAAGTTAAATAAGCTTTTAAACAATTTTTGATGTTTAAAAGATTCAATATCCGCCGCTTTTGCAGAACTTTCGTAAAGTTTGTAACTTTCAAACTGTTTCTTATTCAATTTGTCCTCTTAATTATAAATTAAGTTGATAAAACGTTTTGAGATGGAAAAAAAGATTTAATAAGTTTGCAGGCACATTCTATCGTGGGTCACACTTATTTAAAAGATAACATTTTTGAAAATTGTTATGGAGCTTGAGCTTTCATCCGATTTTTCATAGCCTTGTCACATCGTGTGTTTGTCAATAATTTGTCACTTTCTAATTGACAATTGACGCGTTTTTGACATAGAATTAACAAGACCACAGATTAAATCTTGATTTCTAATCATGAAGCAATCCAAGAAAGTTCATTCACTTGCGTCGAGTCTTCAAGACTTCGAAACTTTTACGTCACACTTATTATTAAAAAGGTATGTACATTTTGATGTTTGGACGGCTATTTGCGACCTCTTTGTGCCATAAAAAATTAAAGCCATCGCTCTGAAATATTGCATATATGCAGCTCTAAGCCTGGATTTTTAAGTTTCCATGGGATAGGAAAGTTCTATGCGAGCAAGAACCCTCAAATATGTGAAATGATTTTCTATACGCTGTGCTGATATTATAAGATGGTACCTATTTATTAGCGGTCCTCATTGAATGTTTCCATGGAAACAAGGCGTGCGATGCCGCGGACAGAAAGTGGTAACAAATAAACAAAATTGATTAATGAATTAGTCGTGTGGTGCCGGCTTAGAATTTGCACCACCCCAACTCTTCCCGTGGGTGTCGAAAGAGGCGACTAAAGGGACATACACCGGGGGGCGGGCACAGCACCTCTTGCAGAATATATCTACCACCGAACTGCGATCCCTAACCCGCATGCCCAGCGTGGGGAATATGTGCCCATATTCCCTCGATGAGAAAAAAAATCAGGGGGAGGTCTGCGTCCAGCAGTGGACTATTATAGGCTGTTGAGGTTGGTTTAAGTTCTAAGGTCTTAAGGTTTAAGTTCTATTTCTTAGTTTAACATCTGTATTCTGTGTAAGTTTTGTAATAAATAAAATAATTATATTCTATATACATATATATATATATTCTATTCTATAATATTATAAAGAGGAAAGATTTGTTTGTTTGAATTGAATAGGCTCAGACACTACTTTTTTATTTTTTTTGATTTGAAAAAATATTTCACCATTGAAATCCCCTATGAACGTAGGCTTAGACAATTTAACCCGCTAACGTAGGCGATAGAATATACTCGAGCGAAGCCGGGGCGGACCGCTAGTACTGTTTAAAATGAATATCACGATAATGGAAATAAGTAGATATCATAATTATGTAAATTAAGAAATAGTTAAAATTTATCAGTTAGGAATAATTCCTAAATAATTACAACTAATATTTACACTTACTACATCTATTTTCTAAAAATCTAAGCCGTCACCAGAAGGCAGAGTGCCCAGAATGCTGGCAGCATTGCCACGTTGAAAGAATTTAATTTAATTTTTGTAATTTTTTATTTTTCACATTGCATTTCAACAAATTAGCATTGCCATTGAACGTGGCAATGCTGCCAGCATTCTGGGCACTCTGCCTTCTGGTGACAGCTTAGATTCCTAAATGATAAATTTTAATTCCGTATAATAAACCGTCGATATTGCATTTTGCAGAGCTATGTTACTATGTTACTCGTCATGGCAAAAATCCTAACCAGATCTGTACCATTTTTTTGAGAACAAATTAAAATTACTACCTTTTAATAAAAAAATCCATGACAGTTTTTTATATAGTTTATTATAGGTTCCTTTTCCTCAAATAGTTTATTTGCTTTGTTTTTTTAAATGCGATCGAATTACCTTCGCCTCGTACATCGCTTTTGTAAGATCCATCCATCCATCTTATCCATTTACCGGTGTTCAGCATTTTTGCACGTTTACATAAAACTATCATTATTACACTAGCAGTAAGTACAACTACGGTAGCTAATTACCGCAGTAATAAAACAGTCCACAATCGTCTTAATTCCCGCGATGGAGTGGCGGAGCGATGGAGTGGTAAAGACGTCAGGTAACACTGCAGTAACTTGCATCTAGTATTAATGGTTCATTACTTTACGCGACTTTACGGTCGTGAGCAGGTGAGCGTATCTTTATGGAGGTTTAGTTTGCTCCGTACCTTTTGTTCCCACCACTTGCTAACCTAGTTTTGAGGATTTTTATTGCGGTGTTTTCTTAAGTTTTTATAAGCGCTCTTGTTCTTCGGCTTTAATGTTAGTGTTTTACAAGCGGATCTGCTTTAAATTTACTCTTCCATAGCTGGTTGCGTAATATGAAGTGCATAAAATGTTAAAGACCTGTTCTATCTATATATAAGACTATCGCGGTATTCACTACCCAGGGCGGCAGCGAACACCGACTAAGTACAAACATAAAGCCCAGTGGAAAGACGTACGAAGCTGAGCACATTTTTCCTTGCCGCTCTGGACAGCTAATACCGAGTAGGTCTGATTAAGCCTTAAATATCCTTAAATATAAATATTTTATCTATATTTAAGGATATTTAGCATCCGAATATTTCGAGCCCATATTTGAATGCTCATTGTTGTGCTGTGCGGTAGCGGTGTTGCGTACAAGTGTAATTTTAATTAATGGCCAAAGAAATGTATTTATTAAGTACCTAAATGCCTTTTGTCTATTATTTTACTAACACTTTTTTGGTTGAGTGTACTAAAATTCAACCAAAGTAAAAGTGGTGTGAGCTGCAGAACGAAGACTGTACAGCTTTTTTACGATTCGTCAACTCATACAAGTTGGGACAAGTTAGATGGTGTGATGGTCGCCGCTTGTCTTTATTGGGTACCTAACGTTTCGCCGAAATGCTTCATGATGTAGATAAAATGCGGTAATCGTGGCTTACCGCATTTTTGAATCGCATTGGAGCTGAAATCGCTTAAAAGGTTTTGCACGTAGTAAGGGAATTATATTTATGTACATACTAAAGTGCTTTATGAACCAACTGACGTTTTTAATTATAGGTACAAGCTTCGCTGATGTATACACCAGCTAATTACAAGTCTTAACTAACTTTGCTAACAACCGATCTATAAATAGTTAAAGTTTAAACTGTTATTGTCATATAGTTAGAATTTTAACTTAAGGTGAAAACCTCTAAGTCAAAGTCTAATTTAATAACTTTATTTCGTGAGGCTTTTTACCCTACAATAATATTTCTTCTATGTAAATTCATTTATGTAAATAAGATAAAATTGTAAATAACTACTTTATTTATTTACGCAGTAAATCCTCATTATTACTTATTTGATTATAGTTTTTTTTCATCCTTTTATTTTCTTATTTTGAATCTTAAAATCTCATTGGTGTATTTTTTTTTTGTTTTTTCATGTTTTACAGCGGGTTAAATTGTCTAAGTGTTTTACCGGTCATAATATTATATTAAACCCGCCTCCATTCCATGACTATGAAATTTTCTTGAACTAGACACTGGCAGAAAAGTGACAAACCAGACACATATTGCCAAAAATAAAGAAGTCAAGTCAAGTCAAGTCGTGAGGCATACAAAATAAGCACTTTGACAAGTCAAGTATTATTATACAATACATTGTAAATAGTTAATACTAGCAGTGCCTCATACCGGAATACAATAGCTTATGTGTTATTCCAGACTATAATCTATTTCTGTGCCTTTCATCCAGATCCGTTCAGCCGTTCTGGCGTGATTGAGCAACAAACATCTATCCATCCAAACATCTAAACTTTCGCATTTATAATATTAGTGTAATTAGTGTGATTTGATGTTACAAACAAATGTCTTGAAAAACATAATTATTTAAATAAATAATGCTGGACAATTCACACAGCATTATCTAGCCCCAAACTAAGCAGAGCTTGTGTTATGGGTACTAAATAACTGATATACATAATACAATACATTACATAGATAGATATTTTTTTATCATACATAGAAAACGCCCAGAACACCCTGAACAAATGTCTGCAGATCGTACACACTTTGTCCCGAGGCGGGAATCGAACCCGCAACCTCCTGCGTCGCAGGCTGACCTTCGCCCACCGCGCCACAGAGGTCGTCATTTGTTTTTTTTGTTTCTAATCGTGATCATTATTATATTTTGTCGTATACTCTAAATCATAATGCCTTCGACATAGACTGTATGGATCTATCACCGTAATATCGTATAATGAGTGGTGATCGATGGTTCCGCCGCCGGCAGCCAGTCAATCAATCAAGTTTTTGTCGTAACCCGTCCGTGGCATTGTTTTGGATTATCTTAGGCGCCTGATAAATCATGTTATACCCTGCTTTGTGACATGGAGAGCATCATCATCGTCAGCCTATACTAGTCCACTGCTGGACATAGGCCTCCCTTAATGAGAGCCATAGCGCCCTGTAATCAGCTTGCCGCATCCAGCATCTGCCAGCAGTATTTCGCAAATCGTCATTCCACCTGGTCGGAGGGCGCCCTAGACTACGTTTGCCGAGTCGCGGTTTCCACTCAAGAACACGTTTACCCCAGCGGTTGTCGGTTCTTCTCGAAATATGGCCAGCCCACTGCCACTTCAGCTTGCTAATCCTTAGAGCTATGTCGATAACCTTAGTTCTCCGTCGGATGTATTCGTTACGAATCCTATCGTTACGAATTCAGAGAAACTCCGAGCATAGCTCTCTCCATAGCTCGCTGGGCGACTTTAAACTGGTGGACCAGCCCTACCGTGAGTGTCCACGTCTCAGCTCCGTAGGTCATGACGGGTAGAACGCACTGATTGAAAACTTTCGTTTTCAAGCATTGGGTTATGGTTGACGACAAGATTCGACGTAGTTTGCCAAACGCGGCCCAACCTAGCTGGATCCTCCTCTTGGCCTCCTTCTCGAAATTGTTTTTACCCAACTGCAGAATCTGCTCAAGGTAAGTATACTCGGAAACAATTTCGAGAAGGTGACCATGTACGACCACCGGTCCCGGATCAATAAATCATAAAACCGCCGTACAACTTGGACATTTTCGTGGAATTGTGAAAAACAAAATCAAAAAAGACATTACCTACATTACTTGCGAGTGAATGTGTGTGTGCTGTGCTGGAAGCCGAGATCCCTGCATGGTGTGAAAGAGGTCAGTGGTCAAGCTATTTTATCTACCCTGTGAATAACGAGCAAAACCTAGGTACCTACAGCATCCAAGCCGGCGGCTTATATCAGCTCATTCGCCGATTTCCCACAGAGGGTATGTCGAAATCGGCTGATAGTCGCACTAGGTTAGTATAACCTAGTGCGACTATCACCCTACGTTTTAAAGCAAAAAGGAAAAACACAGCTCCATATTCCAGTGCGAATGTGCAGCAATAACCCAGGCAGCTATAGCTGTGCAGAAGAGAGGAATAAATGGCCAAAACGTACACATTCTCTCCGACAGCGCTGCCATACTCAGGGCTCTGGAAGGAAACACCTGCAACTCCAGGCTCGTATACAAATATCACTCAGCATTAGAAGGGATATCCACCAAGAACAGGATAACCCTTCAATGGATTAAAGGACATAGCGGATCTCTAGGAAATGATGCCGCTGATGAACTGGCACGGAGGGGATCGGAAACCATCACAGAAGATCCATCGCCTTTCCTACCCCTGCCATTCTCACTACTCCAGACATGGATAAGGCTCAGTACTAGAGAATCGCAAAACGAACGATGGACGCGCCTGCTAGATTGCAAACAAACTAGATCGGCGCTTTCATCAACTACACCGAAGCTATCAAAACGCCTACTGAACCTAAACAGATCGGACCTGCGTATTCTGGTGGGAACACTAACAGGACACTGCGCACTAAACAAACACCTATTCACCATCGGAGCGACGGACAGCCCTCTCTGTAGAGGGTGCCTCAGTGACGACGAATCAGCTGCCCACGTAATCCTGGAATGCGAGGGAATAACAGCACAACGAACCGAAATCCTCAACTTGCCGAGGTCACTCCGCGAAGCCTGCGAAGCCTGCGAAGACCCCAGGAAGATTCTGCGCCTTTGGACGGAGTTAGGCTGGCTATGCTAGCACAAATAACGCATAATGGACCAACAGGAGTCCAAATGCGGACAAGGGAGTACACTTACCTTAACCTTTAACCTTAACCCTACGTTTTATTTCGAGCAAAGACCGAACAATACCCTTTGCTGAAATGATTTGATTAGCCGATATAGCCTATAGGAATAAAGCTTTTAAAGCCAAATGCATTCCAGGAAATGATTCTAACATTAGATTAGGGTATATCCAGTGACGGTCGGATTAATTTCCGTGATGATTTATTTTCAGTGACGCTCGGATTTATATTATAACATTTATGTCGTGACTAAAAATGCAAATGAGACGTTCGAATGAAATGTGTGTGAATGGGATATCGAGCGGGAGTGTATATTTAAATCTAGTGTTGTAGGTAAACCTTTATTAGATAATTTAAAAAAACCTTCCATAAAATTGACGTCTAAATCGAAGAACATAATAAAAAAAAACAACCAAGCACAGAAAATCCTCCTCCTTTGTTTTTCGTTGGTTAAAAATAGCTCAATACTGGTCCACTTTTAAAACAAAAACAGAGGGGTGAGTCTATTTTCTATTTTCCCATAGGTTTTGGTACAGTGCCTCTATCGTCAGAGACAGGGAACTACGCACGTGTACGAACTATGACTCACCCCCAGGCCTTGCGATGACTTGCCATGTTCAAATGAGAGTCTCAGTCACTGCGTTGAATCTGTTTCTCTTGTATTCTAACACACTTTTAATTGAACAAGAGTAAATCATTCAAAGAGCAAATTTTAATGACATAACTTTAATGACTTTGAACTTTATTGACCTCTGTTGCGCGGTGGTCGAAGGTCCGCAAAGGTCCGCGACTCATCAAGAGGTTACGGATTCGTTTCCCGCCTCGAAACAAATTTTTGTACGATCTGCAGATGTTTGTTCAGGGTGTTCTGGTCGTTTTCAATGTATAATATAAATAATCTCTGTATGTATTGTATTATGTAATCAGTTATCTACTACCCATAACTAAAGCTTTGCTTAGCTTGGGGCTATATAACGCTGTGTGGATTGTCCAGCAATATTATTGTGTATTGCATTAGCGTTCTTGCCCAGACGCGTGGCGTTGGGCCACGTGGGCCATGGCTCAGGGCAAAGAGGGGCGTACCTGCTTCTTTTTCTAGGCTTAACGGAAGTAAAGTTTTCAGTGAGCATGGGTGAATTCATATAATTTGTCGCGTTAGTGAGCATGTCATACATTCTTAATTGAGATTGTGCTGGTAAAAAATGCAGTCGGTTATGATGTACATAATTTAAAACGCAATGTTTGGGAAAAAAATATAATAAAAAAATAAAGGGACGCAGTTTTATTTAATTGAATACTTAAATATAGCAAAACAAAGTATAGCAACCCTTTTTAAATCTTTTGTTTTGCTATATTTCAGGAGGACATTGATATTTTACTGTTTTGATGATTTGAAACATACTTGTTAAGAGTGCGCCTAATGCAAAAATCAAACAAATTGTGTATTTTTAAACCTAACCCTTTAAACCAACATCTATGGTAACGAACTTAAATATTCAAATACGATAGGTAGGGGGAAAACCCATAGAAGTCGAGTAATTGAATAGAATTTTGAAAAATAAACTGGTTTCTTTACAAAAAATTATACAAAAATCGCTTTAAAAAAACTGTTTTAATTGAAATGCTCTAAAGTATCAGCAACAACACCATATTATTTTTTACGAATTACATAGCCAGACTACTGTTTTATTTAAGTAGTCGTGTACTTTTTCTATTTAATGCTTAAATTTTGAATCATTAATAGAAAAGAAGCAAAAACTTGATTTTTTGCACTGAAATTGCTTTACTCTGTCCCGCTCCTATGAACGCGAAATCCTATGCCTATCCTTTTAAAAAAAAATTGCATTAGGCCCGCTCTTAAATCAAAATACTCAATTAAAAATCAATTAGAAACCAACAAAACCAAATTATACCAGTTGAGAGTGGAATCTGACTTTTTATATAATTTGTCAAGTGCAAACGCAATAAGGCACGGTTCTCGTCATACGGGACGAAATTAAATATTTCATGGGTCAAGGAGGTAAGAAGAAATGATAGAAGATGTAGTAGGCGTGCAAAGTCGCTGCCAATATTATATTCAAGAGTATGGTAAAGGAACACTATTGCTGTCACTGACCACACCCTTTTTTCAAAAATGTAGATAATGTAAGTATACAAATACATATCTACATTTTTGGAACTAAGTTCCTTATCGCGCGTTGTGAAAGGGGGCTGGACGGAAAAAAATCTCACGAAAAATTGTAACGACACTTTTTGCTATAGTAAGCTAATTGTAAGCCGTGTGGCGCGCGCATGTTTCTCAGTCTGTCTCTCTCTCTTATAGAAAGGAACTTCGTTCCATCCGGGTGTCCCTTGACACCTCTGAACTTAAAAAAAAATCTACTTAAGGATGTTTATGTATTTTTATTAGTTCTATATAATTATTTTTTTATTTCAGTAGTTTTGAAATTCGAATTGGTAGGTTATTATGTACAAATATTTCATAAAATAATATTGTAAGTCTATTTAGAATTTTGTAATTAGCTTCTTATTTATGCACACAGATCCCCGTTCAATCCAACGATCCTATCCATCCACGGTTGTCTGGTAGAGATCGCTCTTGAGCGATAAGACCGCCAATTGTTACATATTTGTTTTTTACTTCTTTTATTTTTGTTTGTTATGTATATTTATGTGTGCAATAAAGCATTTTCTATCTTCTATCTATCTATCTATGTATGTTGGCAGAAGCATATAGGAGCGAACAAAATAATAAAAAAAAACACCATAATATATTATATAAATCGCAAGTAATTAATATACTTATTGTGACTCTGTACTGGCTTTTTTACCTTTGTATCGCACATGAGGAGATGAAAACATTCGAATTTGTAGCTAAAAATCTGCAGTAAACTAAACAAATGTTTTAGTAGGTACCTCATTCACTATAAACTAATTGTTTTAAAAAAAACACTAAGAATCCCTTAATTTTTCACTGTTTTTAAGTTAAACAAT
This sequence comes from Eupithecia vulgata, assembly GCA_946478455.1. Classification (NCBI taxonomy): domain Eukaryota; kingdom Metazoa; phylum Arthropoda; class Insecta; order Lepidoptera; family Geometridae; genus Eupithecia; species Eupithecia vulgata. The sequence continues at coordinate 11,544,072 of OX297876.1, forward strand.
AGCGCGGTTATAATTCTGTTAATGTTATGGGAACTCCTTGAGGTAATTTTCTATACATTAAGGAAATAATTTAAAAATCACTGATCAATATATCGTGCTTATCAAATATATCCTAAATATAAAATCTATCTATCATTTATCCTTTTTTCAGAATCTGTAAAAACATAGTTTATTATGCCGTTTTGTTGCTCTGAGGTTAAAAAGAACCAACCACGTCGCACACTCTTGAAAAACATTTACCCTCACGTGTTTTTACTCGTGAGTGTTTATCATTTTATGATGACCATTATACGATTGATGGCTTTCCGGCGATGGTATTAACTATAGAAATCAATGGTATACCAAGTATAGACATTAAGTCATTATAGAAAGTTTTGTATGGCATTAATTCCGATTTCAGGGATTCTGGTGAAATAAGTTAGATATACCATGGATCATTATGAATCCCGGATTTCGGATGATTTTTATGATGATTTTTATGCTGCCCGGCGCCCGCAGGATGCGTAGGGGAAAATGAAATATTGTCTATTTTGTTTTGATAAATAAATAATTATTTTTATTAATCCAAGTTGTATTGGTTTTTAACCGTTGCTCAATAAACTTACCCTAGATATTTCTATGCATCGTAATAGGCCTATTTCTATTATATCCTATTCAAAAAGTATAGTAGGTAGTGTAGAAAACGGTAGCAAGCTACAAATTACTTTGTGACAGTCTACGGCGTAGCAGCCTACGGCGTAGCAGTTTATGGCGTAGCAGTCTACGGCGTAGCAACCTAGAAAATCGAAATAAGGTAACGAAACGAAAATAAAGCTCGCAGCTTAAAAACATCATAAGTTGTAAGCGCATCTGAGTGTGAGGGCTTACGCACTGTAAAAACAAAAAAACTCACAGCTTAATAAAATATAGATTCAGACTTTACTTTGCGGAAATCGAAGCCATATATGGAATATGAAGATGAAAATATTTAGTAACAATTCCGCGCAAAACAAAAAAGTTGAACGGAATTGTTACTACATATTTTCATCTTTATATTTCACAGTTTATTACTTTGTGTCGAAACAACAAACGTTTTAATCATGTTTTCCAAGAGGTAGTGAGGGGCTAGAACTTAAAACAAAGACCGAATGAAAGACAATAAAAGCTCATAAACATTTCGGACATGCAAATAGCTTCTGAAGTGTTTGAAAGGAAATAAAGTTCAATAATGAGTTCAATGAAGCATTCTTAGAGGTAGAATTCTTACAAAAGGTATTTTTTCTGAAATCGAAGTGAATTTAGTATTGTGTATTTCAGGTTATTACTATAACATTGTTCAATATATAATTACCGGGTTTGTTTGCATACGCTAGCAATACAATAAGCATTAATTGTGTAGCATTGTCTTTACCATGATGTAACATCAATTTAAATAGGGCAAGATACAATTAATAAATATGAATCTTAGATGGAGTTTCACGGTGATATATCACTGTAATGACTTACAGACTACCTGACTACTTGACTACCCACTCATTTATTTACTGTTTGGCTCGTGCACTTTGACGTTCCCTAATTCTTGACAGAAGAGTGAATGAATGACAGATTGTTATAAAAATAGAATCGGTAAGACATTAGGATATAATTTTATTATTTTCAATCGAACTACCTACCAAACATTAAATAAGAGTGGAATAACTGTAAATGCAAAGAGCTTCAAAATCTCGAAGCAAAATCCAGTCAAAATATTGAAATTTAAGTCCCGATCATCATTTTAACTTCACTGTTGCCTCCCTCTCCTAGCACGGGGATTGCTGTCCAGGGTAGAATAGAGAAAATGACGTCACTTCGTCATCGAATGTGTAAATTATTTGATACGCAATCCTTTAACTTTAATAATGTACGCAATGTATAGCGATGCGATGTCATTATTGTCTATTCCAACCTAGACAACAATCCCCGTGCTAGCGCCTGGACCTAGGCTGTTCCACCAATCTCAACAGCGCTCAATCCTATGCTGCCAGTATTTAGCATCGCATTCGAGAATGCTGTCATAAATAAAACACCAACCCATTCCTATTTCAAATTTAAACGCACCGTTTAAAATTTTCCCTCCAAGAACCCAGCCATATTGCCAAGTTAATCAAATGAACTTATTGGAGTGTTGCCAGCGATGGACGTCTCAACTGTTTTAACGCGCTTTTCAACGTGCTTGAACTTAACAGCTTTATGGCTTTATGGTGGTTATCAACATGTAATTTATGCAGTTTGAATTGGCTACTTATTTCAGTAACGTAATCTTGGATACGATGTAGTTTTTTTTATCGCGAGGGTTTCGATTCATGTAAATGCGATATGCATAGGTGTTTCAAGTGTGTCTTTGTGGTAATCTGATTCTTCATTACCTCGACGCACCTAAACGGCTTAAAATATTTTGATGAAGAAATAAATATCAAGCCAGTCTAGACTTAAGGTTAAATAGTACTTAGTTTCATTTTATAATTTAAAAAAAAGGGAAAAAGCGGAGGCAATGTAAACAGATATAAATAAAGAAAAACGGCCAATTGCGATTCGGACTTGCGCAAGAAGGGTTCCGTACGTCCATTTTCTATAAAACGGCAAAAACATCACGTTCGTTGTATGGGAGCCCCATTAAATATTTATTTTATCCTGTTTTTAGTATTTATTGTAATAGAGGAAACAGAAATAGGTACATCATCTGTGAAAATTTCAACTGTCTAACTATTACAGTTCATTCCTCCAGGCTGATGACAGATGGATAGACGGACAGACAGAGAGACGGACAGCGGAGTCTTAGTAATACGTCCCCGTTTTACCCTTTGGTTTTTTTTTTTAAATTTCAAGAGATATCATCTCTTGAAATATTTTAAAAAGTTTATACCTACTTTCATGTGTCATTGCAAAATATCCAACATACCATTTTTCATTAAAATGGCCTCTCAATTGAGCGGTAAAAAAAAAACACTACCTACCGCCTGTGCCTTAAACGCTCATAGATAATTTCCGTGTTCGGACTACTTTGGGCCGAGGCGAGTGGGGCGAACCCGGAACAACTCTATAATACCTACCTACTTTATTAGTATGTGTGTTATTTTGTTTCCTTACCTATGAACAATCAACTGTTTTAATACCTTGTCCTAGGTCCGTAAAGCTCCCTAAAATTGCCACATCCAATAACTATTCCCGAAACAAAAGCAGTATCACCGGCCCTCGGGAAATCAGGGCTCAGGGGCGTAGGGCGCTAAGCCTCGTGATGCCCACCATTATCCCCGGATCCTCAAGGCTGGAGTACCTTATCTGTAATTTTTTTACATCACAAAAATGAGGCGTTTCATTCATTTCACTGTCTCTTTTTAGGAAATGTTTTAGCGCAATTTCTTATTTCTCTTTAAATTTTTGGTGGGTTTGACTGGTTATTAACAAATAATAAAATGCAAACTATATCCATAATAAGTCTGTCTGCCTCTCTATTACCTTTTCACGCCTAAGCGGCTGAACGGATTTCAATAAAAAAAATCAGACAGGTAGATGGTATTCCGTGGACGGTCTTAAGATACTTTTAATTTCGGAAAAGATTATGTGAAGCCGCTGGGAGCAACTAGTAATTGTTATAAATTCGAATGTCAACTCTGTTTGTCTGTCTGTTACCTTTTCAAGAACAGCTGAACGGATCTCAATAAAATTTGGCAGGGAGGTAAATGGTATCAGAATGACTGACATAGGCTATATAATGAATTTAACCATAGCAAGTACTGTAGCTAAGTATAATAACATTTATTATAAGTCTCTGTTACTAACAAATTATGGATCCTAATTATCTGAAATAAAAACATTTTATTTATTTATTTATTTAATACTAGCAGCGCCTCTTGGTTTCAGCCTTGTAGGTCCCGTTCCCGTGATAATTCCAGGATAAAATATAACCTATGTTCTATTACAGACTATAATCTATCTCTGTGTCAAACTTCAAACAGATTCGTTCAACTGTTCTGGCGTAATTGAGCAACAAACATCCATCTATCCATAATTCCATCCATCTAAACTTTCGCATTTATAAAATTAGTGTGAATAAAAGCCGCATGGAGCATCTAGTATTCAATATCAACGTGTTCCTTCCTAGCCCATTTTCACAATACAAAACAATTACTCTTTCATCATCATCATCATCAGCCTATACCAGTCCACTGCTGGACATAGGCCTCCCCTAATGCGCAATAGCGCCCTGTCTTCAGCTGGCCGCATCCAGCATCTGCCAGCAGTCTTTCGCTAATTGTCATCTCACCTGGTCGGAGGATTACTCTTTATTGCACACCAAATAAGACAGATACATAGAACAGGAAAGAACTTATACAGATTACGTTGTATAATGGGTGGCCTTATCGCTTTGAGCGATCTCTGCCAGGCAACCTGAAGAAATTTGAAGTCTGTTAATAGTTTTTTGAAACACACCGAATTACTTTTGCTTATGAATTAGAACATTATAGAAAAGCAATAACAATTTAAGCAATTTTATGTGCAGACTATTATTCGAATATGCATGCATGCAAGATAAAAGCGTACATAAAATTGCTTGCGAGTGCATTACGAAAAATTCTTTGACAACACCGAGCTGTTTAAATGCATCTAGGTTAACTATTTTATAACCTGGCAACATACATCCATTTCTTTTTCTCTTTAGATACCGTATACGTCCGTCCCGCTCGTTTGTATATAAATTTGAATATTTAAAAAGAAGCCAGTGAAGTCTGCAATATCCTCTCATTCTGTATGCGTTTTTCATTTCAGATGGGATTTTATTTTGCGGGATATTCTGTATTTTCATTTTAAGTTTAAAGCGTAAGCTTAAATTTGAGAATATTCGTGAATTATTCCCAAAGGTAACTTTAACTATGGAAATCGTCATCTTGGAAAATAATTGGGATTTGTTTGACGAATTTCTAGACCACCTAGAAACAATAAACTTTACTTTACCGACTTTGGAATGTTGGAGTTGTTCTTCAGGGGGCGCCGCTGCCCACCCCCTGTAAATGCTCCTTAGCCGCCTCTTACGACTCCCACAGGAAGAGTTGGGGTGGTGCAATTCTAGGCCGACACAGACAGTTACAACTAGACAGTGAACCAAAGTCATCGACATGGCTCTAAGAATTAGCAAGCTGAAGTGGCAGTGGGCCGGCCATATCCGTCAACCGTTGGGGTAAACGTGTTCTTGAGTGGAGACCGCAACTCAGCAAACGTAGTGTAGGTCGCCCTCCGACCAGGTGGGATGAGGATCTGCGAAAGACAAGCTGCGCTGGATGCGGCAAGCTGAAGACAGGGCGCTATGGCGCTCATTAGTGGAGGCCTATGTCCAGCAGTGGTCTAATAATGGCTGATGATGATGATGTTATCAGTTACCTATATAATACCCATAATACAAGCTCTGCTTAGTTTGGGACTGAGATAATACTGTTTGAATTGTACAGCATAATCATAATTTTCGACTTTTTTCATGAGACGTAGTATTTTGCCCCCTACTTTAACACGAACTAGTGTTCTTCAAATATTTGGCTGATTTTGTAACCAAAGCATTCACGTATTTATTTCGGATGAAAACATATTGGGTTCGTAATTAACCCGCTTACATCCGTAATTAATTTAGATGATGGTCCTCTTAAGATTGCATGATACCTGGCCAGACTTCCATTGCAACACCCTAATGGAGAAAAAAATTGTTACACATAACTGTGAACATTTTATTAACACTCACATAATCACTAAGACCTGATGACTGTATGAATGCAATAAATAAAATACTGAATACTGATTTCATTCAAATTGCTCTTTACAAACTAAATCAGCGCGGCCTTAAGCTCGCTCTTGACAAGCCAATTACGGCTATCGATTGATCCCAACCTACTCCAAGCCGACGATTAGTCGTCTACACTTGTGCACTTCAACTTCATCACTTCGTCGCATCTCGGGTATGCGAGACAGGATATTGAGTTGCGGGTTCGATTCTCTTCTTGGGACAAAATGCTTGTACGATCTGCAGACAGAGTGAGACAGAGTTCAGGGTGTTCTGGTCGATGTATAATAAAAAATAAAACTATCTATGTATTGTATTAAATTATGTGTATCAGTTATCTATTGCCCATAACACAAGCTCTGCTTAGCTTGGGGCTAGATAATGCTGTGTGAATTGTCCAGCAATATTTTACCATTTTTTTACCAATACGTCGTTTATGTTAATTAATAAGGTATCGATATTGTAATGATTCATAAAGTTTTGACTAACGACATCTACCAGATTAAAAAAAATACAACAATGAAAACCACATTTATATTGCAGTTGACATACGATATACGAGTATGCATCGCTAGATCGAACGTTGTTTTGCGGTTAGGCACGCGGACTAAAGATTTTTAAGCAATAATGGTATTTAAAGACGTAGGAACATAAAGTTTTAAATCACTTGACACTGAAAAGGCTCGCTGCGCCTCTGCCTTTGTGTGAGTTGAAGATGCACCGCACAAGTCTGTACACAACCATCCCGATAACAGATTGGACGCTGAAATAGAAGGGCTATTCCAAGTCATCGGCGATATGTCGTAACGTCACGTGATGACGTCACGAGACTCTCGAGTTTTAACGAGATTTGGTCCGGATTTGGGCAATATTTTCATTGAGCTACGAAAAGGGAGCATTAATATCTTTGTTACGGCAAATATTATTATAAGCCGCGTATTCAAGCGACCCTTAATTAAACATTTTCTATGGGTTTTTTTGTAGCATATACAGCCTATAGAGTAGGTAAAGCTACTTCTGTACCAAAACTAGTATAAATATTAAAATTTCTTTAACAATAAAAATATTAATTGCAAAAAAATAATTAATAATAATTAATATAATAATAAAAATAATTAATAATAATTAATGATTTTTTGCTGTTAAATAAATAATGATTTCCTTAAGTGTAAACACAGCATCATTAACCTCATATTGCAAAATACTTTCTATACCAACACAAAAAGGTCTGGGCATTGAAAAATCATTCAAATCATTCACGTCCACATGTTGACGGAATCATGACGAGAAACTGAAAAAGAAATGCCCACTCATATTCAGGTCTACGCATTATTCGCTACCCAGAAAACCTTTAGTGATATGACCGCCTTTTGCACCATGTTATTTATTTTTATTTTTGTAAATTTTTTCTTCACTAAGATGACACAATTTTACTCTATCGTTCTGGGTAGCAAAAACTGCATTAGTAGGTATGTTTGCTTAGAGTGTGTTTACTTACATAAGGAATCACCCTGTTAAGATTTCGGATTATTTGAGTTAGGAAATAATATTTAGGATATTTAGTCATCTATCTAATAACGCATAATTACTTGTACTATTGTCGGATAGAACGTTAACTACAGTATTATAATCCAGGTCTCAGACAAACCTAACAAAGTCTTTATAGCACTGTTAAACCAAGTTATATAATAATGTAATAAATTAATTCTTTATTTGAAGATACGAAATCAACAATATGTAATGTACAAAACGATTCTGCTAATATATTTAAAATACACACCCATAAATAAACAATATTTATTAATCAACATATTTATTGATCTCGAGTCTTAAAATAATGAAAAATATTTTAGCAATACGCTTTTCAGTTTGGCAAATTTATTAGATTTGTAGCTCTATGTGTAGAGAATTGGTGCTGAACAGGGTTGTAAGCGCTTCTATCACTGGTCAGCGGCGACCACCGAACACTGCTGAGTGCGGGAAACTTTCAATTCACTGCAGAATTGAAATTTTACCAAGTGGGAACTAAATTGGGAGGCTGAGACTGTCTAGAGTGGGAAATTTGATTTAAATTGAATGTTGATTTTGGTTTCTGGTTTTTAAAACTTTTATCATCGTATCTTATACTTCGGATTATATACGAATATCATAGAATCTTAGTTCCATGCGACGAACAATAATTGACAACAGCCTACTTTGTCAAGTTTAGACATTTATTTGAGACAATACCATTACTTTTTAGACCTTTATAACTCTTTTGATTTATAGATACATACGGTATCGGTAGTTTTCCCTTTTATATGGTATATTTTTTCTAAGCGTAGCTACAGTAATTAGCGAGATATAAGCATTTTATCTTAATAATGATACCCATGTTCCTTTAAGAATGAAACTAGATCATAATTTTTCACTTACATAGCACCTACTTCCAAACAGACAAATTTCTATTCCCCGTGCTTGGAGTGAAGGGCCTGGTGACCGTAGGTACCACAGGTTTGTATAATATCTATCACAGGCACCAGTTCTCTCACAAAACAGGTCTTAGTAAAGTCGTTGAACCTAATTAGGTTAGCATACTTACTGTGTTTAAATTTAGTTAGTAAATAGTATAAAACTAAAACCTATTGTAAGAGATAAATAAATGCTTATTATTATTATTATTTTAGTCAAAAACGGGACGCGTTCGCGGCGCCGAGATTTTTGTGCGCGAGGATCGGACGTTTGTCGCTAGAACCGCCGGACGCTACAGTGGATAACATAGTTTGACCATTCATTCCGTCACGGGCCACTCACACGCGGACAATTCACACAGCATTACCTAGCCCCAAGCTCAGCAAAGCTTGTGTTATGGGTACTAGATAACTGATATACATGTCATAATATAACACAATACATAGATAGATATTTTTTATTATACATAGAAAACGACCAGAACACACTGAAGAAATGACTGCAGATCGTACACACATTTGTTCCGAGGCGGGAATCGAACCCGCAACCTCCTGCATCGCAGGCAGACCTTCGCCCACCGCGCCACAGAGGTCGTCGATTAAAATAAAAAAAACCTTAAGAAACAACAAGAACACTTAACAGGTTTAATATGTAAAGTTTAAATAACTCTATAAATCGCTAAGTAAATAAAATAGCGGCGGATTAGTCTGCTGAGACTTCGCTAAGTCAGATTAAAAGTTTAACTGCGCGTTAAAGTAGCTCCAATGTCTTATAAGGATTTTCAATTAGCTGTAATTTGCTGAAGGTGCCATTATTCATACTTATCATAGATTTAATTTTGCCTACATAAGATACTAACTTTATCAAATCCACCCTTGGGAACTTAAACCAACTAGCATACGCGCCGACTAAGTCTTTTTTTATAGTCTATTAGACCTTTGTTTGACCAAAAACTCACCTGATGGAAAGTGAAGATGTGGCCGACGATGTATCACGAAGGTCTGGACTAGAAGATCCCTATTCTCTCTTGTCTTGAAGAGACCCAGGTCATACTGAAAGAAGAGCTTACCAGCTGCGGTTCTTCGTTACTAAATGGGCTCGTACGCCATTCACGTAGGTACTGATTTGGAGAGGTGGTCGATTCTTATCTCTTCTATTCTTATCATCATCAGCGTATATTAGTCTACAGCTGGACATAGGCGCAATGACTAATGAGCGCCATAGCGCCCTGTCTTCAGCTTGCCGCATCCAGCATCTGCCTGTGACCTGTCTTTGGCAAATCGTTTTCCAAACTGGTCGCAGGGCGTCCTACACTAAGTTTGCCGAGTCACTGTCTCCACTCAAGAACCCGTTTACTCTATCGGTTGTCGGTGATGGTTTAGGGGTCAGAAAATTACATAGGCTAATTTTTATCTTACATAAAACGGACTGCTATATACTACCCAAAGCTACCCAAAGCTGCCAGTATTCTATTGTCTACTCTCGCCACTAGCATTGATTCTTTCAACTTTCCTAAGTCCACTGTCCAAAGCATAATAAAGTCCGCAACATTGAAAGCGTAGCAACCTACCAAATGTCACCATTAGCTGTCTCCAGCCACCGACCACAGCACGTTCGGGGCTCACTTATACTGGCACGTGATTGGTCGGGAGCTGTCTGCCACTCTGGAATATAAGCTTCAGAAATGGCTTGCGAATCGATAGTCTATAAAGCGGACTTTGAAGTTGATAACTTTTTTTTGATATAATTTGAGATAAAATTAAGTTTTACTTCGTTAAGTAAATTTTAGCTTTGTTTGGATAGATGTTTATTATTAAAATGTAAATGTATCAGTAAATGTATCTATAATTTTTTTTAAAATCAATCAAAAATCAATCAGATACAAATGTAGGTACTTTGTTTGTTTGAAAAAGCTAAGAACCGACTACAAATCCTTAGAAAACACTGTTTCTTAAGTTTTTAGGGTTTCAAAGATCGGTTTTGAAACCCTTATGGTCTCGCTCTGTCCGTCCCCGCTCTTTCTTGAATATCTCAGTAACTACTGCAGCTATTAACTTGAAATTTGAAATAATGATACATTTCGTGCGCCATTACTGATTTTAAGAAAAAAATATATAAATAAATGAAAAATGAAAATGAATATTTTCAGTACAAATTTTGATGTTGAAATTTCAAAAGAGACCTACGAAGGCAAATGGGGTATCAAATGAAAGGTATTGTTTTGTACATTTCAAAACACTTTTTGAAATTTCTGTAAATTTCATACTTTTTGAAATATTTCAAAAAAAGTCGAAAAATTGACCATACCCCCCCCCCCCCCCTATCTCCGAAGATTGCACACCGATCCACGTACAATGTATTAGGCGTTTGTAGATATTAATCTATATTTTACAGGAAAAATATAGAGAAGTCTGTAATAATAATAGTTTTTGAAAAATGGTCAAAAAGGGGGAGATTTTTTTTTCAAAAGGGGGGGTACCTACCTATGTGGGATATCAAATGAAAGGTATCGTTTTGACCATTTCAAAACACTTTTTGAAATTTCTGTAAGTTTCATACTTTTTGAAATATTTCAAAAAAAGACAAAAAATTGACCATTCCCCCCCCCCTAGCTCCGAAGATTGCAGACCGATCCATGTACAATGTATTAGACGTTTGTAGACATCGATCTATATTTTACAGGAAAAATATAGAGAAGTCGGTAATAATAATAATTTTTGAAAAATGGTCAAAAAGGAGTGGATTTTTTTTTCAAAAGTAGGGGTACCTACCCAAGTGGGATATTAAATGAAAGGTATCGTTTTGACCATTTCAAAACACTTTTTGAAATTTCTGTAAGTTTCATACTTTTTGAAATATTTCAAAAAAGACGAAAAATTGACCATTCCCCCCCCCTAGCTCCGAAGATTGCAGACCGATCCATGTACAATGTATTAGGCATTTGTAGACATCAATCTATATTTTACAGGAAAAATATAGAGAAGTCTGTAATAATAATAGTTTTTGAAAAATGGTCAAAAAGGGGGGGAATTTTTTTTCAAAAGTAGGGGTACCTGCCTATGTGAGGTATCAAATGAAAGGTATCGTTTTGACCATTTCAAAACACTTTTTGAAATTTCTGTAAATTTCATACTTTTTGAAATATTTCAAAAATAGTCGAAAAATTGACCTTTCCCCCCCCCCTATCTCCGAAGATTGCAGAGCGATCCACGTACAATGTATTAGGCGTTTGTAGATATCAATCTATATTTTACAGGAAAAATATAGAGAAGTCTGTAGTAATAATATTTTTTGAAAAATGGTCAAAAAGGGGGGGAATTTTTTTTCAAAAGGGGGGGTACCTACCTATGTGGGGTATCAAATGAAAGGTATCGTTTTGACCATTGCAAAACACTTTTTGAAATTTCTGTAAGTTTCATACTTTTTGAAATATTTCAAAAAAAGACGAAAAATTGACCATTCCCCCCCCCCTAGCTCCGAAGATTGCAGACCGATCCACGTACAATGTATTAGGCGTTTGTAGATATCAATCTATATTTTACAGGAAAAATATAGAGAAGTCTGTAATAATAATAGTTTTTGAAAAATGGTCAAAAAGGGGGGGAAATTTTTTTCAAAAGGGGGGGTACCTACCTATGTGGGGTATCAAATGAAAGGTATTTTTTTGACCATTTCAAAACACTTTTTGAAATTTCTGTGAGTTTCATACTTTTCGAAATATTTCAAAAAAAGACGAAAAATTGACCATTCCCCCCCCCCTAGCTCCGAAGATTGCAGACCGATCCATGTACAATGTATTAGGCGTTTGTAGATATCAATCTATATTTTACAGGAAAAATATAGAGAAGTCTGTAATAATAATAGTTTTTGAAAAATGGTCAAAAAGGTGGGGAACTTTTTTTCAAAAGGAGGGGTACCTGCCTATGTGGGGTATCAAATGAAAGGTATCGTTTTGACCATTTCAAATCATTTTTTGAAATTTCTGTAAGTTTCATACTTTTTGAAATATTTCAAAAATAGTCGAAAAATTTACCTTTCCCCCCCACCCTATCTCCGAAGATTGCAGACCGATCCACGTACAATGTATTAGGCGTTTGTAGATATCGATCTAGATTTTACAGGAAAAATATAGAGAAGTCTGTAATAATAATAGTTTTTGAAAAATGGTCAAAAAAGGGGATTTTTTTTCAAAAAGGGGTACCTAACCATGTGGGGTATCAAATGAAAGGTATCATTTTGACCATTTCAAACACTTTTTGAAATTTCTGTAAGTTTCATACTTTTTAAAATATTTCAGAAAATTGATTGTCCAAATAATTGGCAAATGTTTGAAACCCTCGGCGCGCGAGTTACACTCGCACTTGGCGAATCTTGTTTGGAATAAATATACTTTTCTCTGGTACTAAAATTTTAAAGAACTACCTCGAGATCATTTTCCATAGAATAGTAAAATAATTTTCCAAAAAATGTCGTTAGTTGAGGGGAAAATCGACGAATATAATGTACATACAAAACATACAGTGGAGTATATAATAGAATCATCCTCATTTGTTTTCGTCAGTTAAAAATAGGTATCACTCAATAACAAAACCAAATTTAGGTCACACTATGAAGGTAGAACATTATAACAAGAAAATACAAATATAGGTATAGGTAAAGATTTTAATGGGCACTCAACTCACTACGGATACACACAGCTCGTTCACACTTAACGATTTATGACAGCAAAAATTCTTGGTTATTGTGTTGCCATCAAAATGTTTTATACAAATACTCCCCCAAAAAGCGCAATCCCCAAAAAGGCAAGAAGTTGTTAACAAAGCTAAACCAGGCTCAGCATGGAATCTATAATCCATTCTAATCTCACTCAATCCGGTTTTGTCCCGTTTTTGGGGCGTCCCGATTTTGGCACACAAAGGAGCCTTGCCAATCACGATGTTTGTAAATCCAGCACGTACTCACGTGAGCGTGCTGAATACAGTACTGTTACAAATGTACTGTCGAAAACAGAGCGATACAAGTTATTTCGTCCTTTTCAAACTGTGGACGGAAACCAGAGGAAACTCGGCTTTTGTGACCAAGGGTTGGTACTGTTGATAGAGTTCTTCAATGAAAGATTGGAGAAAGGTTTGTTTTGGTTTTGAGTACAATCATCGATACAATGAAATGAATGCAAATAATAATATTAAATAATAAATAATCCTGTACGATTCACACAGCATTATCTAGCCCCAAGCTAAGCAGAGCTTGTGTTATGGGTACTAGATAACTGATATACGTAATATGATGTAATGCATAGATAGATATTTTTATTATACATAGAAAACGATGAGAACACCCTGAACAAATCAATTTGATTGTCTGCAGATCGTACACACATTTGTCTCGAGGCGGGAATCGAACCCGCAACCTCCTGCGTCGTAGGCAGACCTTCGCCCACCGCGCCACAGAGGTCGTTGTCAATATTAGCAGTCGGTAGTCAACATCTTTCAGGCTTAGTGTCGCCCGGTTCACACAAGAGTAGGGGAGTTATTTTTTTCAGAAGTCATGTGACTATATTTTTAACCGACGAAGGTAATAACTAAAGAGGAGTTTTTATGTTCAGTTGGGTGTACTTTTAATTAGTAGATTTCTCCGTTAATTATGGAAATTATGTAAATACTAAGGAATTTGTCTGTAGTCCGTAAGTCTGTTTGTAGTTTCTTGTTTATTTCTTTGACGACCTTTGTGGCGCGGTGGGCGGAGGTCCGCCTGAGACGCAACAGGTTGCGGTTTTGATTCCCGCCTTAGGACAAATATTTGTACGATTAGCAGGTATTTGTTGCGTTCTGGTCGTTTTCTATGTATAATAAAAAAATATCTATATAAATAATGTATAATGTTTATCAGTTATCTAGTACCCATAACACAAGCTCTGCTTATCATGAAGCTAGATAATGCTGTGTGAAGTGTGTTAGATGTGTTTTTCATTATTGTTTCATATAATTATAAAGATATACTTTAATAAGATATACTTTATTTGTAGCTGAAAACTACTACCATAATTATATAGATTGGCGTTAGAGTAAAAATTTGTTTTCATAAAGGGCTGATTGTATATTTTTATTATATTAAAATACGTAATGCTCTTTTCTATCATGGAGTATGCATAATATATACCTACAGATACTTTTACAAATTAAAGCTTAAATTTCAATCATTTGAATGTAAGTGCTCGGAGTTTCTCTGAACGATAGGATTCGCAATGAATACATCCGACAGAGAACTAAGTTACTGACATAACTCAAAGGATTAGCAAGCTAAAGTGGCAGTGGGCTGGCCATATCTCGAGAAGAACCGACAACCGCTGGGGTAAACGTGTTCTCTAGTTGAGACCGCGGCAAACGTAGTGTAGGACACCTTCCGAGCAGGTGTGATGACCATTTGCAAAAGACTGCTGGCAGATGCTGGATGCGGAAAGCTGAAGACAGGGCGTTATGGCACTCATTAGAGGAGGCCTATTTTTCATTTCATTTATTTATTGCATCATAATTATTATGGTAAATTTATGTCCAGCTGTGGGCATATAGGCTGATGATGATGGTGATGATGAATGTGAGTGAACTATCTACGAACCTTGCTCCTGGTTTCTTTATATCGACGTCCAGACATAACGTTACAAAGAACTAAAATGCGTGACTTCTAGAATCGTGTCTGTCCCATACGTCACCATCTGGCACGTCACACGTAACACCTAATCAAGTGTCCGAGTTTTGTTATACATAAGTGCACACAATTATTTTATGTGATAAAAGCCTTTAGCAATCACCTGTACTATCTAAATACGAGGAAATTGCGCGAGTAACAATAATGTCAGCGCCGAATTGGCAGCGGCAGGGAACTAATGTGATATTTTGATGCTCTCCCGCCAAATGCTGCTTATTTGCACGCCATTATAGCCTCAGATTCATGTTGGTTATAATAACCTATTTAGCTCTTGGGAGTGCCAAAGAGTCGGTGTTAAAATGGAAAATGTCGAAGCAAGAATAAGGCAAAAGTTATAGATTTTTTGTAGGTCAACATCCATCTAACCATCCATTTAAACTTTCGCATTTATAATATTATTGTGAAAATGACTATAATAACGAAGATAAGACCAATATTTTGTCTCAGTTTTTAACATTAAATCTTATGAGTGTGAATTAATCTCAAAGCTTTTTAATTAAAACTGAGTTTCCAACATTGAACACAAACCCATACAAACCAAACGAAAAATCTAGCCAACTTCTAATTTCGAGTACAAAGCAAAGGAACGAACCTCCTTTCGAAAACCTCATTTTCATTTGTAACAAAAGCTGCATCTAAACATACATTATTAAAGCGAAACGTCCGCAGTAAAGCTGGAAACCCCTAAAACGGGGTGCATGTTTCTTCCGGGTGAAAAGGGGTGAATATTTATTGTTGTAAACACATTTTGTAAAGATGCTTTTATGAAATCACTGACCAGTATAAAGCTTCAGCTGAAATATTACTATTAGCTCTGTAAATTATTTTATCAGACAAGAATGGACTTTACTTTTTGGAAATTACTGTTTTAATTTTAACGGTTTATTGAGTGATTTTGATCTTTCAATAACACTTATTACTTATTTTATAATAATTACTATTTTTAAACCAGTTTATAGTATTAAATTTGACTTGTCTAAGTGCTTATTTTTTAAGCTTAAAGAAATAAACATTAGTAGCGATTCTGTTGGCATAAAACCTGAACTAAACTAGCCTAAAATTGTTGACGTCTCTATTTTTTCGATCGAACAAAAGGGGACAGGTACATTTTTACGCTAGTTTAGTTTAGGTTTTGTGCCAACAGAATCACTACCATTATTGAATTATGAATTATTATTTCAAAAATACATTATTGAAATTTTAACAATTTTAAGTTGTTGTTATGTGGATGAGAATCGCGGATGGCTGACGCTGATTGACAAATAAATGATCAAATCTCTTGTTAAATACATAGCTCTATCTTATGTCAATTTGATATAACTACGGAAAATCATGGAGTCTTAAGTCGATTACTATAGATGATTGGCGAAAATCTAGCAGCTGTCAGTAATTTGTTGCGCGACCGGAATTGTACTGAACCCAAAACCTTTAGACTACAAGCTTCTCACTAGTCTAAAACAGTTCCTTACATAAGTAAAATAAAACCGCCAAAAACGGGTAACATGTTCTTCCGGAAGTTCCGGCTGGACGCTATAATTTCAGCCTCTTTTGTCGAGGACAAACAGACCGACAGAACGACCGTCCGGTTCGTAATGATAATAATGGAACGGGTAAGATGTTTGTTTTATATATTTGTACCTATATGAGTTTCGTGGCGAAGGTTAAAAGGATTTAAAAGCAAGTCAAAGGTGTTATTGGAAGTCAAAAATTAATAAATCTTAATCGAAGAGTCTCTATCAAAATCAGTGTTAAAACAGTGTTCAGGACATGTCATAAAATAATGTATAGACTGCTTGATTTTCTTTATTCTTATTTGAACTGATTTGTCTATTTATTAAGAAAATTACAATAACGGACAATATATTATACTATGTATGTATATATATAATGCTGCCGGCATTCTCAGCACTCTGCCTTCTGGTGACATCTTAGATTTTTAGAAAATAGATGATGTAAGTGTAAATATTAGTTGTAATTATTTAGTTTAGTTTAAAGCGTTTATTTGTAACTAAAACTTATAACAAACCTACAATCCTTTATTTAGTCCTTGAATAAAAAACTCTATATTGTATATTCATTAAGAAAAATACAATACTGGAGTCCACAGGTGATTGGAATGCTGGCTTTTATTTTAATCAACGAATTAGCATTGCCGGTGATAGCTTAGACTTTTAGGAAATAGATACAAGTGTAAATACTAGTTGAAATTGTTTTATTTTATATATTTTCTTTTAACTACCACGTTTCTAAGCTAAATTTATTGCTCTTTATTTTGAAAGACTCTCTCCAACCTTTGGATTTCCATTTATAATTAAGGGTCGTACGACGCCTCCGCTGTTTGTCGATCTGATACGAAGGCGAGAGCTCGTTACAAAAAAACTCGAAACAGAAATACGAAAAAACACCTACAAAGTTTTAGTTAGCAAAGAATATGTATTAAGTATAGGTAAAGAACGGGACTTTCGAAAGATTAACTGAATGTTCTAAAATCATTTTTCACAATGTAAATTTAAACATGGTAAAAAAAAGTAAAAAAAATTATATGTTGGTAAAATGTTATTTCTATTTAAATAAAATGTCTTGAGAAACGTGGTTTTTTTAATTCATAAGAATATAACGTCATTCGTTTATTCATCAATTTATTCTATAACAAAATTTGAGTGGACACAAAATTTCCATAAATTTTATCTGATAAGTACATAAAATTTGTTGAGAACTTCAAAGAAAACAGTTCAACGCAATCACCAACCGCCATTTGTGTTTTTTGTGCCGAAACATTGTTAAATTAACACTATAAGGTACAATAGTCAAACCGGGACTTCTAATTCTTTAAAAATACTACCTGCCGTTTAAAAACGTAAAACTACCTTGGTGTTACGAGCCAAAAAAAAACAACACCCCACTTCGCCTCTTTCAAATGCAAGCTAGTGTAAATGACTCTTTTTAAAAGCAAACTTAATAATTTATCTTGGTTGTTTGTTTAACTTTGCTATACTTTTTGTGTCCCGTTTTTAATTAGTTTTGTTGCTCCGAGCTACGAGATTTGAAAGTAATAAAATTATTTTCCCTTTTACGTTTCATTTCACACACTGTTTGTACTTTCGACTGGGCGACTTTATTAATTATTAATGAATGATCCTTAAATTTCATAATAATGGACACGAAAACTCTTAGAAGATTTCTGGAACATAAATTAAATGTCATGCGCTTTATGAAAATACTAGTATCTGCCAGCGGCTTCGCATACTTTTGTTTTCATCATCGGCCTATATACTGGTTCACTGCTGGACATAGGCCTCCCCTAATGAGCGCCATACCGTCCTGTCTTCAGCTTGCCGCACTTTTGTTTTAGGTTATTTCTATACCGTGGGAACTGATTTATGGGATAAACAGTAAGATGTAGTTTATCCAAACCTAGGAAGAACCAAGAACTAGGAAGTACCAGAGATTTAAGACTCTGCGAGTACTTGATTTCGTGGCTTAGTTGGTTAGAGCACACCCGTGGTATCGGGTTCAAGTCCCGCTGAAATCGAAAATTTTTGGGGCATCATTAATTTAAGGGTGTACCATAATTACCACGTTTGGAAGGTGAATTACTGATCATAGTTTAGGTGTTAAAAATTTACTGAAGGAAGCTGCTGGACTTTTTTTCGCAGGTTCTCCAATCTTACTTACTCGAACTGAGTCGAACGTTTCTTACACAGCTAGGCCATGACATAAACCCGCCTTTGTGTGACTTTGAGTAACTAGGTTTCATAAAATACTTACCTCAATCACGTATTAACATCAAAATTCAAAGGTGTCCAATAAATGGGAGCCTTCATTACAAATTCCTGTGGAAATCTCACGAATGCATAATTTTCTCATTCTCACCCCAAAATGGAAGTTTAAAAAACATTAATTTCACAGACCGCCGCCTTGGCGTACGCATCGCCTTTTCTTCCAACTATGAGCATGAAAAAAAATAGAATTGATATTTGAAAAGATATCATATATTTTTATTCACTTTTAATAAAAACATTCAGTTTCAGAAAGGAAATAAAAACATACTAAAAGGAAAGTAAGATGGCTAAATTCCAAGATATTGTTTTGTAAAATGAAAAACCTTATTTAAATTTCTTTACGTTTTATAGTAAGCCCCCGAATTTTAAGGAACCACCTCGGTGGTCATGTTGAACTTACATAAAAAAAACTTGCATACATACATATGGCTGAATTTTACACAGAAACTTAAGTGGTTTAAATCTATTTTCAAAGGCATTATATTTCTCTTAGGTATTCATTTTTATTCTAAACAACTTGAATAGTTTTTGTTAAATAACCCGATTTTTTCAGAAATAGAATACCTACAAAGACGTCATGAAATAACAAAACAAAAGAAAGTAAGATGTCTTAATTTTCTTCTTCTTCTTCTTATTTTTATACCTGCTCGATGTCTCAATTAAAATAACATATTACCTATTTTTTTGAAAATTCCATTAATTTTCAAATACATTTGACGGCTTTAGAAATATTCCTTTAATAATTTAGAGCCTCATAATAAATTACTTGTACTGAAAAGGTACTCCGGATTTGATTTGATTTGTTCTTAGACCATCTAACCAGGATTTGCTACATATTTGTACTTTTTCTTATCAAATCAAGTTCGGGGTTTATCTGAGGCTTAATGAAGCAAACGTAGAATAACTAATGTAGAAAAACTTTGAATGACATCCAAGTTAACATTAGGATCATTTATGGAAAACCATTCCATATCAAAAAGACTTTGTCTCGATAAAATATATCCATATATAATAATTATAATGACCTCACTTTTTCATTTGATCATTCTATGTATAAGCATACGGTTATTTAGATTTTCTTCTTCGAATTGGTCTAACGTTAACAGCAGACGTTTGAGATACGCATAAAGTAGATAAGGTGAATTGCAGGTTATTTAAGAAGGTTTAAACTCCGAAATGTACATAATATCTATTTTTGTATTTCATAAGTACACTTCGTATAACAACAAAACCCTGTAATCATTAACGAACTTGATAAAACCCAACAAGCTTTGCGTTCATGTAACCAAAAAGTAGTCACGAGAAGAAATAAAACGGTAAATAAGCCCAGCAAGTATCCTGCCATTTAGACCCGCAACTGACAAAAAGTTCTCTACAGCTTCGTTTAATGAGGACCTACGTGAATATGCACGGAATGGGTGTAACACATTGACTGAGAACTTCAGACCACTTTTATTTATCGATTTTCCTTACTTTGTTTAGGACATTTTGTTTATTTTTATGTCATACTAAGCATGCATTGTACCGACCTACATATGCCATTACGAAAATAGTTTTAGACAGCTCTTAGACTTTAAGTTCTATGTATATGAAAATGACGACCTCTGTGGCGCGGTGGGCGAAGGTCTGTCTGTGACGCAGGAGGTTGCGGGTTCGTTTCCCGCCTCGAAACAAATGTGCGTACGATCTGCAGACATTTGTTTAGGGTGTTCTGGTCGTTTTCTATGTATAATAAAAAATATCTATCTATGTATTGTATTATAATATGTAGGTATATCAGTTATCCATACCACAAGCTCTTCTTAGCTTGGGGCTAAGTAATGCTGTGTGAATTGTCCAGCATTATTTATTTATTTATATCAAGCGATAAAGCGATCTTGCTATATTTTTATGTGTTTAGGGTTCCGTCGTACCCAAAGGGTAAAACGGGATCCTATTTCTAAGACTCCGCTGTCTGCCTGTCTGCCTATCCGTCTGTCACCAGGCTGTATCTCATGAACCGTGATAGTTGAAATTTTAACTTCTATATCAAGCGATATAGAAGTTACAATCTGAGAGCTCTCTCTATTTTCAAAATGGCATAATGTATGTTGTACATACTTACGAAAAAGGAATGAGACGAATACACATTCCATGAAAATAGCGTCAGTCAAATCTTTTAAAACCATACGAAAACTATTATCAAGTTCGTACAAAACAATTATTTCGGTATTAACAATGAAAATTACAATAAAAAGAGAATAAAATTAGGAATAGTATTTAAAATTGAAACAATTGACCTAACTGCAGAATATTGCAAACAATCTGGGTAGCTCAACTAACACTAGTCAATACCAGTATAAATATCATTCAAATCACTGTCAAACAACAACAAAAAATGTTCCAGTCTATCCGGTAGAGGCGCTGCATGGCGATATATATGAAAAGAAACCAAAAATTAGGAAAAAAATAAAATTAAGCGAAGTTTCACAGTTATCGTGGTCATGAAACCAGCACTTTGCCCAAGTAGCAGTCGCGGTTTTTACCCCTTTAAGGCTTAATTATAAAGTTAGATTTTTGTGCAAGTGATTAGAAAGAGAAAGGCCTACTTGGTACTTGATTGCTGTTGTTTTTGTGCCCCAAATTACTTTAAGGTTAAGCTTTTAATTTTTTTTTTACTAAGATCGCTTAGAATTATCTAAGCGATCTTAGTAAAAAAAAAATTCAGGGTTCTTTACCCAAATGGTAAAGCAGGACCCTGTTAATAAGACTCCGCTTTCCGTTCCTTCTGTCTGTCTGTCCGTCTGTCACAAGACTGTATCTCATTATCCGTGATGGCTCCTTTACAATACACGTGTTTTTTATTGATAATGGTACGGAACCCTTTGGCCGCTTTTTTATAGTGTATTACACCTTCGTTTGACCACAATCTCATCTGATGGAATGTGAAGTTAAGGCCAACGATGTATCACGAAGGTTCAGAAGATACCTGAGTAATAGTAATTTATATGTATTCACTTTTTCACTCTTGTCTTGAAGAGACCCAGGTTGTAATTGACGGGGAAAACAGCAGCAGGGAGCGTGTTCCAAACCCAGCGGTACTAATGATGAAGGTGGAGGAAAACCGTACATAACGCGAAAAAATAACAAAAAATAAAATAAAAATAAAAAATCTAAGAACCACTCCACGATTTCTTGCTCCAAGCATGAAATCGTGACGACGCGCACGACGCACCGCACACTGTTTTTTATTGTATCTACTTACGTCTATCCACTTTATTTTAATCCTAATTATGCAACTACCTTTTGTTAGGTCATTTATTTGTTACCAACGTGTTTGTGACCTTTGTTTGAAATTTAGATTATTAGAAACCGTAGACCTACCGTAACTTTACTTAAGTAGGTAATACTTATTTTTAGATACCAATGTATACTCATTTTAAGTGAACTTGTATTTTTTGTAAAGTTGTTGTAGACTTAGAAAAGGAGACGAATGAAGGAGGAATTTTATTTATTTATTTATATTTATTTGGTTTAGAATTTTGAGTTATCTTTTTGGTAGTTTATGTAAACAATAGTGATTTGCTGAGGTTGTAGAGGGTAATGGATCTACTGAACCGATTTTGATAATTCTTTTAAGAAAGTGTTTATTTTTGAGTGTAATATAATTTTGTGGCATTTTTTACTTTCTTATTCGGTAATTTTCCTGTTCTGCTATGTTTCCCTGTTCTTCATTACAAGGATTTTATCCACTTATAGGTAAAATCTACTCAGTACTTAGCTCCTTTGGTCCGAATTAGGAATTCTTTCAATTAGTCACAATACGGAACAATGAATCGGTTGATATTATTATTTTCTTACTGATGAGTCACAAAATAATCAGATGGGTAACTAGTTCTGAACATTATTGACTAATCTTATTATTAAAATGAGTAGTATTTATCTAATCAATTTACCTATTATCAAAACTTATCTTGAAGGAAAACGGTAAACATACGCTTAACAAAAACCTTAGAATAAAGATTTTACGCAAGTTATTAAATGTGGTGAAATGAGGCGTTTTCTATTAAAAAGTCTCTCCAGCAGCGTTGCCAAATTGAGTACCGCTGAAAATTGAAAAAAAAAATATATCATTACGCACTACAGGTTTTTGTGCATTGTGCATTAAGGCGCATACCCCACCCAAAGTGCCGCCGACACCTAAGTTATCTTATTATTCCGTTTAACAAAGGAAATTTCAAAAATCCATCGCTTGTGATACCTCTTCTAAGCTTTTTTTTTGACGCCTCTGTAATAGTTTTATTCCATTAGGTTTAGGCAGAATATCGAAGTTGCCTTTGGTGGCCACCAATATTTATTTACGATTAATGGCGAGAATTCCTATTCGAATTTCTCTCTGAGAATTTACAAAAATTCGCCATTTTTAATTTTGACGAACTCAACAAGCACTTGCGGTTTCACTTCTCTCGTCCCTGGTTTCAGCGCTAGAAATATTTGCCTCTTATCATTTGTGTGTTTATCGATAGTCGATATTGAAATGATATCGATAGCCTAGAATAAATGAACAGGGACGTAGTAAAATAAACGAAACGGATGTTTTTTGTTAATTATTCTATTAAAGACCTTTATAGCGTGGACAGCAAGGGATTCAATAGTGACCAAACTTATCAACACTAGTATTATAAAGATTATAGATTTGTAATTTTTTATTGTCGTATGTAACTAATAAAATTAAAAACTACTCGACCGATTTAAAAAATTATTTTACTTTTAGAAAGCTACACTGCAACATAGGCTATAAAATATACGCGCGCGAAGCTGGGGCGGACCGCTAGTAATAAAATAAAATCAATCGATTATTTCCCAGTTCATAGTCTATATAAAAAGAAAAAAATAAAACTAGCTTAGTAAGTACATACATACATTCATGGTAAGAATTTGCACCTGAAACAAAACGACAATATACACATATGACTGTCGCCTTTTTCTCAAAGAATTTTGTCGAAATAATGACCATTACAAAAGTTTTCGATGATATACAAGGAAGTTAAGTGAAGTTAGTTCTAGTAGAGGTTTAATTACAATATTACTTAACTACCAAACAGAAGACTGCTGGCAGATGATGCGGCAAGCTAGAAGCAAGAAGACACGGCGCTATGGCGCTCATTAGCTCTTTATTATGACGTCATAGCGCCGTGTTCGCGGCTTGCCTATCTATGGCTAGCCTATTAGGGGAAGCTTATGTCTGAATGATATAGATTGATAAATAAAACTGATGATGAAATGAAACTACCTATAAATGAAGCCGATTGCTTAAGGTAAGGTAAATGTTTGCATAAATTGTGAAATATGTATTTTTTTATATCTTTATTAATCAAAAACTTATACAATCTTATTCACTGTAATTCACTGTGTAGAAGGTATGTCTAGTGTCGACAGCGGTTACAGCGTTTTGCCACACATTTAGCAAGCAGTTCTATTAATCATTATTAACATAAACATACTTATACACTGCTAGCGTTTTAAACAAATAGTACCAATTTCTACCACTATAAACCGAGTTATTCGTGACTCGGTGATCGTGATTCGACCCAAAGTGGGACGAGTCAAGAAACTAAAATTTTATGAAGAAAACGTTCCTGATTCGTCCCACCTTTTAAAGGCAGACAAAAGTACTGTCGATCGTACACACCAAGGCACCAATACCAGTCACACAATTATTTTATTTTATATGTAGGTTTAAATGAAGAGGTTAGTTACAGGGGTACATGTTTATCGGTATCTACAGGGTGTTTATCAGACGCTGTCTGGATAAATATGAATTCACTAGTTTCTCCCCGCGGATTCTCACACATTATTTCTATCGATAAGTATACAGGTTATTTTTTTCCCATTAGGTAAAAAGTATTCTAAATTGCAAAATTTCAGCCCGATCTATTTTTAATATTTGCACTATTGAAAAAAAAAAGTTTATACTAACTTCACACTGGTTTCCTAATTGCAAAATTATTTATAAAAATATCTTCAATATTTGTCAAAAAATGATTATCTAGTTAACCATTATTCGTTATTTAACATTAATAAACTAATTAGCCAAAATCTTATCTTAGTATACGGATAATCTTAACGTAGCATTGTTTTCTCATAATTTATTATTAATTTACTAATATGACCACTGTCAAAAGGTATATTTGAAAACTTAGTAAACTTAGTGTAGCACACAAAAATGTGCATTTGAATCTGGGCTTTATACCTCATAACAATTAGATGTATTTTATATTGACGGCTCTCGATGATAGGTAGCTCGCGGACCACTCATTTGAACCTTGTGGAAAGCCATTTTGGTGGTTGATCTGAGACAACCGTAAGACTATCTTCTAATATATTGAACTAAATAAAATAAAAACAAATTACGCAGCCAGTGTTGCTAGAAGCTTGCTGTTCTGCATTATGCTTCGAAGGTCACTTCCATATTCAGCATTATTAGAACGATCATTGCTGTTTACAACATTCGTTTCTAAGGAATTTTCCAATTCTTCTTGATTGGCTAATTCGTTGTCATCGATAACTGCATTTAATTTTCTAGATTTTGGAACAACTCCATCGCCAGTTCCTGCATCGCCGGTTCCCCCATCACCGGTACCTCCGTTTCCACCGGCATCAACATTATCTCCACCGTCTCCATTACCACCGGTACCTCCATTTCCACCCGCATCAACATTATCTCCACCGTCTCCATTTCCACCGGTACCTCCATTTCCACCCGCATCAACATTATCTCCACCGTCTCCATTTCCACCGGTACCTCCATTTCCACCCGCATCAACATTATCTCCACCGTCTCCATTTCCATCAGTGCCACCATTTTCTCCATTACCACCAGTTCCAGGTTCTTCAGGGTTTGTAACTGGTGCTAAAGTGGTAGTAGTGGCGAGTTGAGCATTTAGATCATCGATCTTCGAAAGGGCTCTGTTCTTCTGAGCAGCCAAAGCCCATGTTGACACAAAAAGACTGAACGACAACAATGACAGAAATACTATTATCTTGTTGTTCAACATCCAAGCTAAAGTCTTCTCTGTGTAGTATTTACATGAATTTGCCATTTTTGTTTTAGATGAACACAACTTGCACTTGCCGTTCCAACACTTGAAATACTAGCGTGATATCATTTATGTGTTTATCGATACTGATATGATATCGATAGTCAGATTGAAATAAATAAACAGTTACCTTATCTCGGTGTACTAAGGTTTATAACGGAGAAATCGATGTTTTTGGAACCAGATAACTGAACAATGCTTCAGCAGACGTATTGTGTTTGGTTTATTGAAATTGGGTGTTTAGATGTTTTATAGAGTGTAAAATAATAACATCTAAAAATAATAATTTACTGTAGTCTGTTAAGCCGGGTGACACCAGTTACCCGGCTGTGTCATTACATTACACAGCCATACCATTCGTATTGAGCATGAAACGTCAAAAATCAATCTAGTTGCTCGCTGCGTGTGCCTATTTTCTGGTGCTGACTTCACAAAAGCTCGCTGAGTAACACGTTACAGTACACCCCGTAACAAACACTGGTTAGTACCCGCTACCCAGAATATCAGACATTATTATGGTACACTATAAACCATCCACACATTCCCGATTTCAATAAGGTCGGTTGGGTGATTTGAATGAATTGGACTACCTTTTGACTGTTTTCATTTAGATGCTCACAGTTTGCAATTAGCCGTTCGACTATACGCACGCGCTGTTTAAGATTATTTTTATCCCATGGGAACTTTATTGTGGGACTGATTTTTGGGATAAAAAGTAGCCTATATTACTCTCCATCCTTTTAACTAACTCCATGCCAAAAATTAAGTCGATTGGTTGCTTAGTTGATGCGTTTAGGAAGGACAAACAAATAAACAAACACACTTTCGCATTTACAATATTAGTATAGATATACAATAGTATTATTATAGATATAGTTGTGTGGGACGCTATATGCGTCGACACACTCGGGCCTTCCCGTCTTCCTACGACTTCCGTGAGGGCTGGTGTGGCGGCAGATTTGACCGAAGATCTCAAGAGGCGCAAATATGCAGGTCTCGACAGAGCCTACGCATTTGCTCCCCTTGAAGTCGAGTCCCCACGGACTAGGGTCCGGTACCGAGGATCTCCGTGTTCTTAAAATAAATATCTGAGAGTTCGGTCGAAGCGACGCGTGACCCGAGAGCTGGTGAGTATCTGGCACAGCGCATCAGCATTGCCATACAGCGGGGCAATGCAACCAGTGTCCTCAATTGTAAATACTAGTTTTAATTTTATTCTATTATTTGATTGTATTTTTTTTCCTAATAAATGTTATTTTTAGATATGGATACAAGTACGTGAAGGTACGTTTCCATATTAAAAATATTTCATTTGTAGTATTTTACTAAAATAATGAATATTTCACAGTCTTATTTTGATACATACAATAAAACCCAATTTATTTGACGTTGCTAATAATTTTAGGATTACGAATCTGAATAAAACGGAAACACCATCAAAACGTCACATTTCATTTTCCATCAGCTATATTATTACACCCTATACAATTTGGCTTCGTACATGATGAATCATTTTGATGCGTCATGAAAACTCAAGTGTTGTGCCACAGATTAGATAAAGTTACTACGTGGTGCCTCCAACAAATGACACCATCAAAATAAAGTGAGATTTATTCCTATCTCCCAAAAACAGTAAAAGAAGCCGTAAAAAATAAAACGCTATCAAGCCACTTATGAACGTTAAATAAGCTACGAAAGAAAATTCTCTATATTTAGTTAGTATAGACATTTGTTCGTTCACGTTTAAGGTTAATGACGTCATCAGAATGATAAATGCCTCGAATTTATATAGAGCGCCGTACCTTGAACCTTATGTCTTGAAATGAAGTAATTTCTTAGAATAATATGCCGTAGAGCAAAGAGTTTACGGGGGATTCGTTATGGGTTATGATGGCCTTATGGGATATGATAATTTATTTTCTCTCTATTATGATGAACACGTATATAGAAAAGATGGAGCTATCTTTGTCCATTCATCAGAGAGATAAATAATTTTTAAGTAATTTTTAATTTGTAATTTTTAAGTTTATGAACTACAATATAAAGGGTTTGAGGATTTTTGTATGGATGATTTGAAAAATGTACAAATTTTAGGGCCACCCCTAAAATTTGTACATTTTTTAAAACCGCCGCGCACAACGAAAGTTATATATTTGGATAAAAGACACCAAAACTAATTAAAAATGTTTTAAACATAATGCCCTAAGCTAAAGGTCTACGAGATATTCACACTTTAGGACGTTGTACTATGGGACATTTTTTATTTATTTTAGTGTCCTCTATTGAAATATATCACTAAATTGTGCGCGGCGACTTTGAAGAAAAAATAAAATGGCGGCTGATGTTAGGGCCAAAATCTTCAAAGCCGCTTTTATGTGTATATAAAACTATTTCATATTTTTTGCTTGTTTTTCAGCAAACTCAGTATACCTACTGTTAGAAAATTATTACAAAAAAATGAGAAACCCTTTAAGATTCAAATACAATAGCAATAAATTAATAAAAATAATAATAAATTTATACCTAATGTTTTTATAATTTATGTATGGCTTTTTAATTTATCGCTCTTTGCTCTTGTTCGTGCAATGATAAAAATATGCTCCACTTTTTATCAATAAATTTAAAAATATTTGATTTAATTTTTTTTTTAGAAAAAGTCCAGAAGTCCAGAATCACCTTTTTTCGGTTTACTGTTTGTCTTATAATTTAGTATGCTTGAGTAACGCTTTTCTATGGGATAAACCCCACTCAAGCATTGAGCTATGTGAACTGATTTCATTATACGGGCCTTCGTGTACTCAACTGAGTTGAATAAAATTGATCAAACCATCTACAGTTGTTGCTGTGATCGTTTTAGCCGGGGATTTTTGTATTTGAGGGCTTTTAATATTTAGTTTTGTTATATCTGCGTAGGATGCTCCTGGTACTAAAGAGTCGTCACATAGCCCGCCAAGAAAGAAGAGTTTTTGTAGTAAACATTGTTACTTTCTCGTGATAAGACATGGTAGGTATGTAACGCAACTACAATAAATAATCAGTCCGTAAATTCCACTCTAAATACTTTTGTGTATACATACTCCAGCAAAATTAGATGTGAACAAACAAACCACAACTAAAAAACCTTACATTCACTTGCTGAGCGTCAAGTTTCAATAGCTATATTTATTCAGATAGCAATATTTATTGAAGGAAAGGTCTCAAATCGATAAGGAAGGTAGATTGCGTAGAAAAATACACGGCAACACAGTAAATTTTAGATTTAGTAAGGGTGTGTCATTGATGTAAGTAGTGACTATTAAGAGCTGATATGTGTGTGAAAAGGATGGCGGACTGTCTATACGTGATTCAGCAATGAGCTACGTCAAACGGATGGCGACAGTCTTTCAGTATTATCAGAAGGAAACCCAAAAACAATGGGCGAACGACTTGGCTTGAAAAACATTGCACTCTTACGCACCTGATAAATGTTATCAGGAAAAGTGTTGGTTCTATCTGGTCATTTGTTCTGTGTGTTCTGGATGTTTTCTATGTTTAGTAAAAATTATACACCTATGTAGTGTATAGCGTTAACACCTTTATGGCCTACGACGCACATGACTTCCGGGACCAGCGTGGGGCAGCGAAGGAGGCAGGGCAATTCATGCGATAGGTATATCTGTTATCCTGTACCCGTAAAACAAGCTTGAGGCTTGAAAATACCGTGTGAATTATAAAATAATAATTATTAATAATTTATGTAATAATTTCACTCAAACTACTATAGAATATATAATATAACATAAGATTAGAACATAATATAACATAAGATTTGAAGACTATTTTATGTCTATCTCGCTTTACTAACCATTTTCAAAAGAAAACCAAAATGAAATAATTTACAAGCAATACGATAAATGGCGAAAGACTGCTGGCAGATGCTGGATGCGGCAAGCTGTAGACAGGGCGCTATAGCGCTCATTAGGGGAGGCCTATGTCCAGCAGTGGACAAATATAGGATGACGATGATGATGATGACGATAAATGGCTACGACATTTTGTTACTTTTTACAAAAAAATATTTCGACCGGCACAAGGCTGACTCCATTGTCAGTATTCACACGTCTCCGTGAGTTCTCAATCCTGGCCCTTAATCCTGGAATGGATCTCTCTCCTCCCTTCCAAGAACTCTATAACCTGCGCCGATCACTCACAAAAGGCCAGGCACTTTACGAAAATTTCTGGTAATTACTAGGCTACCAGAGAGCAAATCAACCCGTTGCCAGTAACACAATACCTACCAGTTTAGTATTTTTATCCTATAAAATCCTGCCGGGATAAATATGGTTATTGTTAAATAGTTTAATATGTTATCTTGCAGTACTTCCACGTTGTCAAACTTGTCTAACTGGTTTGTCCATGAGGAATTATTTTTCCTCTTGGTCAAACTTCATTGACAATGCACACTTTTAACCCGAGCTCTCGTCTTTCATCTCCCAAGAAGTACTAGGCTGCCAGAAACGTAAAGAGCAATTTAGCCCGTTGCCAGGACAAATGTATTCGTCTGCGCGCTAGTTTCCCTATCCATTCTTTACGCCGAACTATCTATAAACGCAAGACCAGAAGATACCCAAATGAATATTTTAATCTTCATAACGTCTATCCTAACCAAGCACAAACTACGTATAGCACATAACCTTTATGTGGAAACTTTGTATTTTCAAGAGCACCTTACGAAAACTTCCGAGAAGTACTAGGCTACCAGAAACGTAAAGAGCAATTTAACCCGTTGCCAGTACAAATGAACACGTCTGCGTGCGAGTTCCCTTATCTAACGGCCCTCATTCCTTACATCGGGCCAGAGACAGCGGGTCGTTTGTCTACCACTCGGCCCCGACCCCTTTATTGGGTTCATTCCACTTTTATTATGTGAAATTCGTTCATTGATGTTCTGATATATTATGAAGTGACACGGTTTATTTCCTCTGATAAGGGGGCTGGTTCAAAACGTTTACGAAATGTTTTGATGAAAATATTTTGTGCTTTCATGGAAAATATTGCAGGGAAATCCGGAGCTAACATGGTTTCCAAATAAAATCTCTTTGAATAGCGAAAGCACATGGCCGCATATTGTATTGCTACGGAACGTAGTCCAATCCAGTAAGATTTAATGAATAGCCTCAGTTTTATATGGTTTTCAATCAATATAATACTCAAACCTAAGAAATTAAGAGGTTTACGGACAAACCAAATTAAGGTTTATGTGATGCAGTAGATTATATAAGTGTTTAAAACATAAATAAAAGAAAAGAATCTGCTTATTAAACACAAATAGATAAATATACCTGGGACCCTTAAACTCTTTTATAGTGCATAAATCACAGTGATTCGATTCCAAAATCTCAGAACTACAAACGATCCCTGATTGTTTTAAATCTCATAAAAGTGAAATCAAATTCTAGTGTTCCCCTCCGGGAAATCAGTCTCGAGCACGCGACTGATTTGATGCGTCGCGTCCGTCGTGTCGCAGCGAAATAAATATTTTATTGATGATTGGTCCAGCTTTGATCCCGTAAACCTTTAATGCTGATTAAGCAGGAAAATTCCAATATAAACAGTCATTGGAAAACGGAATCGGGTCACGTTTGATGAACGCTGATGAATTATTTTCATTTGGGATCTGTGAATGGAGCTTTTGTATAGCCATGTTTATGCGAAGAGTGTTAATGAGAAAATTACTGAATAGCTTGTAAACGTCTATTTAAAAGTGGAATGGAAACCTAGCGCGGCACCCACGGAGAGGCTACGCACTTATGTGATAACGTCCACTAAAGCCCACGGACACGTTACGCACGGGTACGAGATTAGTGACGGCTGTAGCCTGCACAAATATGGCACCCACGCAGCTCGACGCTGTCAACGCTATGTACGCGGTACACGTAAACAGCTAACGTTGAGCTATGACTCTTTTCAAGACTTTTTTCTCTTATATTTTTGGATCCACTTGGGAGTGGATGACAGAATCCGAAAATATAAGAGGAAGTTTATAGGCAGGCTTTTGGAGATTGGTCTCCAAAAGCCTACCTATAAACTGCATCAACGAAATTTCGTATAACTGTCGAGTACGCGCGGGTAACACCAAGTATCGTAAGTCGCTTACGGAAACGTTCAAAGAGCTTTGTAAAAACTGAAAATCAGTAGAATTTCATCGATTAACAATCACAAACGCCATGTTCTCAAGCACGTGCCTTTAGTGTAGGTATTTTGCGTAAATTCTGATTTCCCTACGCTCCACGCACGCTATTCCCGACCTGTAATGAAGGTACTAACGCGCCCTTATTACGCTCGTAATCTCGCTGTACCGTTCACGCATCGAAATCAAAGTTTAATAAGTTCCAGATAGACCGCATTTGCATAGAAAGCGGATTCTGTGGGTCGATAACTCGCTGGGACAGGTCACGCGAATACCTGCACATGATGGTTAAATTACGTCACGTCTTTTATTGAGAGTATCGTGATGACAAAGAGACTTTGGAAGCAGTAGCGTTTGTGGAGGAGACTCGTGTTAAATTTTAACATCGTCTAAAATTGTATGTTAATAATAATAATAAATAAATAATGCTTGATAATTCACATAGTATTATAGTATATTTAGCCCAAAGCTAAGCAGGGCTTGTGTTATGCATAGGTATTACATAACTGATTATTTTTATTACAATACACTTCATAAATACAGATATTTTTACTATACTAAGAAAACACAAGATAGATTATTATGTTATTTAGACAGGGCGCTATGGCGCTCATTAGGGGAGGCCTATGTCCAGCTGTGGACCAGTATAGGCCGATGATGATGATGAAGAAAATACAGAGACACCCTAAACAAATATCTGCAAATCGTACAAGCATTTGTCTCGAGGCGGGCATTGAAAACGCAACCTGCGCTGAAGGAAGACCATCGCCCGCCGCGCTACAGAGGTCGTACGTTGAACAGTATAATACCATACAATTATATCACGCTATGTATTCAGTTTGAAGTCATTTCATAGAATTCT
Organism: Eupithecia vulgata; assembly: GCA_946478455.1. Taxonomy (NCBI): domain Eukaryota; kingdom Metazoa; phylum Arthropoda; class Insecta; order Lepidoptera; family Geometridae; genus Eupithecia; species Eupithecia vulgata. The sequence goes on from OX297876.1 coordinate 11,576,905, forward strand.
ACATCATTGTGTTAGCACATAAAGCGTTTGAAGTAATACTATAACATAATTTATTGAGATAAGAGAGAAGATTTTACAGAGTTGAGCAGCATTGGTGCTGAAGTGAGCGGATAGCCTTTGCCACGGAAACTTTGCGCTTAAATAGGTATAGGTACGTAGGTGTCTACTGAATAACTCGTCCAGTGTAGGTTGCAGGAATGTAAAAAAAATCTGAAGTGCTGTATTATTATAATAATTATTATTATTAGATGAATAAAGTATTCTCTATCTATATATCTATCTATAATATGCCTGACGCCCGCTTTCAGTGTAAAAGCGTCCGTATGTGAGATCAAACGCTTAAGTATTTGATCGTAGAGAGTTATCAATATTGCCTAGTCTTTGAGTGGATACGTGATCGGAAATAACAATATTTGTGTTCGAACTTGCTATTTCTGTTTTGGAATCTTGAATAAACTCATATTGATATATCTCTATCGCCTTATGGTGCAGGCTTAGAATTTGCACCACAACAACTCTTCCGTGGGTGTCGTAAGAGGCCACTAAGAGACATACACCGGGGGGCGGGCAGCAGCGGCTCTTGCAGAATAGATCTACCACTGAACTGCGATCCCTAACCCTCATTCCCAGCTTGGGGAATATGGGCATTACACCCATGAGATAAAAATCAAGGTAAGGCCTGCGTCTAGCAATAGACCAATAAAGGCAGTTGAGGTTGAGGATATATCTCTGAACATATCAATACCTCTTCAGAAAGGGATCTATGGCGCTCATTAGAGGAGGCCTATGTCCAGCAGTGGACTAAAATGTGGCTGATGATGATGATGATGCTATTTTTGAATCTCTGAGGTTCATTTGATAACCCATAGATTTTTTGCGATAGCAAGTACTTTTAACTAACAGTCACTTGCTGTTACTTCCGGACTTAAAAAAAAAAAATTAGGGACAGGCGGAGTTTTAGTAATAGGGTCCCGTTTTACCCTCTGGGAACGGAATCCTAAAACTACATAAAATTTAAGTTTTCGTGTTGCTTTCAAATATATTTTTCAGCAGGCAACCACGGGTGAAAGCTAGCCACTTCATAAATATTTACACTCCCAAAGAAATAACAGAGAGATATAAAAGAATAACAAATGATGCGATCAAATGCCGGCCCTATTGCAATAAACCCATATCTCCCCTTGCAGGCACCTTGCAACCCCTGTAGCGTGAGCTTCCGGTTTGGTTTTCTATATTTACGGAATTGCAGACATCCTACTGTTTTATGAAATCCTAATAAAAGTAATATTATTAGTCGAAGGTTTTTAAAGACGTGTTTTTGTTAAACTTCTTTCTCTCTTTCTCTAAAAGTCGACCGATGTGGCGCGGTGGGCGAAGGTCTGTCTGCGACGCAGAAGGTTGCGGGTTCGATTCCCGCCTCGGGACAAATGTGTGTACGATCTGCAGACATTTGTTCAGGGTGTTTTGGTCGTTTTCTATATATAATAAAAAAAAACTATCTATGTATTGTATTATATTATGTATATCAGTTATCTAGTACCCATAACACAAGCTCTGCTTAGCTTGGGGCTAGATAATGCTGTGTGAATTGTCCAGCATTGTTCATTTATTTAAAAGTAGATATTTTTTGATGTTATTTAATATTTTAGAAATTACCCTGAGTGTAGGAGTTACGTACTGTTATAATAACAAAACCCTTAGAATTGAGCTATACAACACTTCTCGTCAAAGAAACTAAAGGACAAACTTCAATGTTTCCCCTGTAGTTGAGCTAACGGCGCTAGAGTCCGAAGGGAGTCCCAGTTTTTCGGGTCACTATAATGCACGATAATTTATTGTACGGCCGAATAATGTACACCCTGATAATTCGTGTCCAAACCTATTAAAATTGGAAGCCATGACACGGATTATCAGGGTGTAGATACATTATTCAGCCGTACAATAAATTGTCGTGCATTATTAGTGACCCAGTTTTTCGACTCCTGCGATACCTTTAACCTCGTGGCACAATCGGTCAGCGCATTTCCACTACGTACTATAATAAAATAAAGGAATATTAACACAGCATTATCTTGTCCCAAGCTTGTGATATGAGTACCTATTAAATAAATGGTTATACTTACTAAATACTAAATAACACATATAGATATTTTTATACATAGAAATATCCATCACACCCGGAGAAAATATCTTCAGATGGAACAAATATTGAACTTTGCTCGCCGCTCTACAGAGGTCGTTAAAAACCGTAGATTTCTTAAATCCAAAATGACCTCCAGGTCAAATTATTGACCCCAGAGCTTGCACTATTTGAAAGAATCTCCAGAATGTATTATTTATTACCTGCATTGAGATTCTTGATACAATCATCTAATGTCGTCATTCCGAAGGGGAGAAGGGGAGTTTCCCCTATATTACCCGAAGTTTAGGGAATTTTTCATTGCACACAATTTCTTTTATGTTTATGGTAATTTATTAAAAGGTTGCCAGTTGCCAGAAAACTCAGGGTCGATATAAATTAATATTAGATTGGATTTTTTCAGTCGAAAAAATATTTGAGTGTCAAATGGGAATATTTTAAGGGCGGTGACTTGGTGGAAATTAGAATAGAATTTATAATTTGGTTGTCATCTTGTAAAATTTGGCAGTCTACGGACAAACTCCACTGCCACCAGCTGTTTCTTGTTAAGGCGCATACCCCACCCAAACTAGCGCCGCCATCTACGTTATCTTATTATTCCGGTTAACAAGAGAAACTTCAAGAATCCGTAGCATAGTTTGTGATTCCTATTTTACGCATTTTTTAAATGCCTTTGCAGTTTTATTCTATTTATTTTAGGCAGTGAATCGAAAAAAGGCAACTTCGATGGCATTATTCGGCGGTATATTTCTATCCGAGAAAAACATTAATGTAAAATTATGCCAAGTCTAGTCTAGAAATAATTCGGCCTATGAAGTTGGCAAATTACCTACTTGCACTTAGTAGTCAAGAATAACTTTCGAGTAGGTAATTTGCCAACTTTTTGTTTCTCCGGGATTAAAAATAGTGTTATGACCATCCATGGGATACCATTTACCTTCCTTAAATTTTTTATTGAGAACCGTTCAGCCGTTTAAGAGTAAAAAGGTAACAGATAGACAGACAGACCGAGAGAGTTACTTTCAAATTTATAATATTAGTATAAACCAGATTATCTATTGCCGCGGACAGTAAAAAAAATATTTGCAGAGGTTCCGTTGACGTAATGTGACGACCGCAAACAATTTTTGCCTCTGTACCATCAATGGTACTGTTTGATGGTACACCGGTAAAGAAAGGTATGGATTTGCCTGGGAGAAAAAAAGCCTGTTAAAATATAATTTTTTGAGAATAAAAATTATATCTTACTACTAAAATATTTGTAAACATACCTAAAATCACTGCCTTGGATTTCTACAACAAACCTCAAAGTGTGTTTTGAAAATTATCAATAATTGAATTTAAACAAATTGTCAAACAACTCAGAATCAGATTATTTTTAGAGGGTAAAAAAGCTTGGGACGATTTTTGCTCCAACTCAAAAACTAACACTAACAAGGTAAAGGTTTCTTGTTCGCTTCTTTCACCATCATCATCATCAGATTATGTTTGTCCACTGCTTGATATAGACCTCCACTTTTGAGCGTTGGCTTATTTTCTTTACTTTAAAAAGATTGAAGTGAATAGTATCATCACTTTATTAATATAGTTGTTTTATACTTATGTAATTTATCATTTGTGTCGAGTCTAGTATAGATTAATGTTGTACCAAACATCTAAAAGATTATTTTCACTGAATGCTGAACATCCGTGATTAATCCTGTTCTAAGTACTGAAGCTCCATTTTGGGTTCTTTTCTGGTTTTTATCCCGAATAGCACCTTATAATGTTACCCCATCCCTCTGGTGAGTAACCTGCCAAAAGGTAGGGAAAATCCAGCCACTACTCAGATGATTCCTTGCTTTACCTGCCACATAAGTTTGGGTATTTTCTGTTAAAAATGGGACAATCTGGAATTACATCAGCATTGAATTAAACCAATAAGGCGATTATCAGGGGGAGGCCTGCGTCCAGCAGTGGACTAATATAGGCTGTTGAGGTTGAGGTTGGTTTTGATTTTTGGGATTTTGACTAGTTTTCTCTTTGAATCAGTGTTTCGGTTGGAAAAATGTGCTTCAAATCTTGCATATTAGGATAATGGTTGACACAATTTCATCAACCGTAACTGGTCGACAGTGAGTATGATTTAGGATTTATCTACCGTAAGAAGCCTGAAAAAAGTATTTAGCAATTATTCATTCCTGTGTTTCAATACCATTTTATGTCTACAATTCAGTCTAAAATATCCATTGCCAAATTATCAAATTTTTAAGACAACCTAGACCCGATAACTTCAAAATTGAGAACACTCAAAGTACCTGTTTTACGTCGCTATCATCGCTCGAAAATTATTTCAAACAGTGCAAAGAGAAACGGGCGATCTCTGGGGTATGTCCCTTAAAACCAGCTAACAAGACCTGTCAAACCAATTCCCAGGTTTTCGTCACGGGGTCTTCACGAAATGGTCATGAGATGGTAACAATTGAACCGTCCCCTTATCTAAAAGGATCATTTTTCACGTCAGTGCAACCGCGGGCGAGCATTTGTCACAACTTTACTCCTTCAAGGTTTTTAGGGTTCCGCAGTACTCCGGGATCCATTCACACCCTACTTCCATTATAACATTTCATTTATAACTGTGCACACTTTAGGTATAAAACATACATATTATAAAACATACATATTATAAAACATACATATTATATACTGATATATTCTGTACTTACTCTATGGTAGATGAAGTGGCTGTTACGCGTTTTTTAAACCGTCTAGAATTATTTTTTTATTTTATTTATTAAGACGCACAAAACATAAAATAATCACAGAATATAACAAAACTAAAAATGTGTTATGTGTAAAGAACTTGATCATTTCATAAATAAATGTGCATACAGAGAATCATAGAATTGAACAGAAGTCTATGTCAAAATTTCAGTAAAATCATATCAGTGGTTTTATTTTATGGTGGCAACCTATGACGTCATTTTGTTAAAAGAATAGGCAAAGGATTTCACGTTCATTAGAGCGAGACAGAGCAGAGCGGTGTTAGCGTAGAAATCAAGTTTTTACTTATTGTTTATTAATTAGGATCAAAAGTTCCCTTGGTACTTTATTATTTAATACAGTGATGCTGATGACACTAAAATGTTATTCATAGTTTATGAGAAAAACGGTAGTTACTAAAAAAATGGTGCTTTGCACAATTAATTCTGATATTTAAAATAGATTTTTTACATTTTCGAAACGAAGGGGACATGCATTGTGTTGCATATCATCATCATCAGCCTATTAGTTCACAGCTGGACATAGGCCTCCAGCATCTGCCAGCAGTCTTTCGCAAAGTTGCATATATTTTTATGTATTTGTTGAAACTTTTTCGATTAAGAGTCAAAAAAAAAATCAAAATCAAAATCAAAAAGTCTTTATTTCCATAAATACAAAAATGTACACTTAGAAAAGGTCAAATTCTTAAAATAAAACATTGACACGGAAATAAAGTGATATTTTTGATTTCGGTCACTTCGGTATGTAGACTAAAGTAAAGAAGCGATGAAGAAACTTTTAGCCTGTTAGTTGTTATTTTTCGAGTTGGAGCAAAACCCGTCCCAAGCTTTTTTATCTTCTAGATAATCTGATATTTTGTAGTAAGCCCTTTTGCACAGAAAGGTTTTTACAATTTGTTTGAATTTATTTATTGATAAATTTTGCAACTCACTAGGAATTTTGTTGTAGAAGCATATACATTGCCCTTTAAAAGATACATTAATTTTGTGAAGCCTAGTTGTGGGCACAGCAAGTTTATGTTTATTTCTAGTATTTATATTATGTATATCGCTATTTTTAGGAAAGGTTTTGATATTTTTATGAGTGTACAACAAGTTTTCATAAATATATTGACAGGGAACTGTCATTATGTTAATTTCTTTAAATTTATCACGCAGGGATTCTCTGGGACCCATATTATAGATTGCACGAACAGCCCTCTTCTGCAGCACAAATACGGTGTTAATATCTGCAGCGTTCCCCCACAGCAGTATACCATAAGACATAATACTGTGGAAGTAGCTGAAATATACTAGTCTAGAAGTATCAACGTCTGTAAGATGACGGATTTTTTTGACTGCATACGCTGCAGAACTAAGTCTCTTCGATAGCTTATCTATGTGTGGGCCCCATTGAAGTTTATTATCTAAGGTGATTCCTAAGAATACGGTACTTTGTACAATTTCTAACGTTTCTTCTTTTACGTTTACGTCAGCCTTAACTTGTTTAACATTAGGTAGAATGAATCTAATACATTTTGTTTTGGTTTCGTTTAGCAAAAGATTATTGACACTAAACCAATGGACTACTTTTGAGATTGCATTATTCACATCGTCGAAGTTTGTGTTTTGTCGCTTCATTTTAAAAATTAAGGAAGTATCGTCAGCAAACAGTACAATCTCGTGATTATTCTTTACAAGATGAGGCAAGTCGTTGATATAAACTAAAAATAGGAAAGGACCGAGGATAGAACCCTGCGGAACACCCATTGTAACTACAGACCCCGAAGACCGTTTCCCATTGATGTCCACTCTTTGTATCCTATCACTCAAGTAAGATGCCAAAAGATCCAAAGAAGTGTCCACTATTCCATAGTGATGTAGTTTCCTGATTAATGTTTTATGGTGTACGCAATCAAATGCTTTTGACAAGTCGCAAAAAACGCCTAAAGCATCTTGCGACTTCTCCCAAGCATCAAATATATGCGATACTAACTCTACACCGGCATCAGTAGTTGACCTGCCGCGAGTGAACCCAAATTGCTTACAATGCAGCAGGTCATTGCTATTAAAATGCCTAAGTAATTGATTTAAAATCAGTTTTTCAAAAACTTTGCTGAAAGTAGGCAGTACTGATATCGGTCTAAAGTTAGTGGGGTCAGATCTACTACCCGATTTATACAGTGGTATAATTTTACTACATTTCATTAGATCAGGAAATACGCCACCATTAATGGATTCATTAAATATAAAAGCAAGATCTGGTGCTATGGTATCAATTAAAGGTTTAATAATTGTAACGGAAATGCCCCAGAGATCTGCAGTTTTCTTTACATTTAAAAGCTTAAACGCTTTTTTAACATCTATTTCACTGACATGGTTGAAATAAAATTTATTATCGCATTTAGGTACATTTTCTATGAGTAATGACTCGGCGACTACTAGAGAAGAGTTTAGACACTTTGTAGTAGAGATTGGAATGTCAGTGAAGAAGTTTTCAAATGCTTGGGCTACATCAACATCGTTTGTGACTGAGCAGTCATTAATCTTTAAATTATAATTATTATCGTAGGTACTGACTTTTCCAGTCTCACTATTTATTATTTTCCACGTTGATTTTATAACATTTTCACTATTTCTAATTTTCGAGCTAATATAATTTGATTTTGCGATTTGACAAACTTTTCTAAACATATTAGAGTATTTTTTTACTTTTTCTTTGAATTCCTGGCTAAAATTATATTGCTTTTCACTATACAGTTCATACAACTTTTGTCTACTCTTGTGTATGCCTACTGTTGCCCACTCACTAAAGTTAAGTTTTTCTGAGACCACAATTGATTTGGGTATGAATATTGAATTGAACGCATTGGTGAATTTGTTAAAAAAACTACAATACGACTCATTTGGGTTGTTGATTGAGTAATTAGGTGATGGTTTAGATTCCCAATCCAATTTCAACCGTTCAAATCGATTTGTGGTCACAGGTATGTATTTTATTTTCCTTTTACAATCAGTATTTTTTGCTAGAATTTTTAATTTAATTATTTGACCTAAGTGGTCGGATTTTAAATTGCTAATTATTTGTTTACTGACAATTTTTTCATTTTGGCAAACAAAAATATTATCTATACATTTTGCTGAGGTTTCAGTTATTCTAGTAGGTTCCATAAATATTGGCTTTAGATTATAAGAATTAAATAAGTTTGTTAATCTACTACTGTGGGAGTAAGTTTCTAAAAGATCAATATTAAAGTCTCCACACACTATGATATTTTTATTAGATTTGGATATTTTAAATAAAATATCATCCATACTTTTTTCAAATATATCAAAAGAACCTGATGGTGGGCTGTATACGCTTACTACAACACTTTGCTCCAGCTCTACACATGCTACTTCAATGTGACTTTCAACGGATAAGCATATTATGTCCTTACGTTCTTTGAATTTTATGATTTTATTTAATAATATTAAAGAGCCTCCACGAATAGCATGTGATCTGCAAAAGGAACTACCAACGTGGTGATTACTGAAGTTAAACATGAGCTCATAGCTTTTTAGCCAGTGTTCTGTTAAGCAGATGATGTCAATGTCAAATGAGTTCATGTACAATTCTAATTCTAATAATTTACTTCTCAATCCTTGAATATTTTGGTGCACCAAGTTGGTAAACTTTGCATTGATTTTACAATCTTGTTTTCTTTGTTTTTTATTGTGATTTTTAATAGTATTTGACTGCTTAAGGCTAGAGACTTCCTCTATTGTCGTTATTTCTAATTTAAATTACTTGGAATAACTTCCAAGGTCTTGTTTTTTAAATCATTACAATGCTCAAAAGAAGCATTTTTTATAGCCAAGTTTTTGGCTGTTGTTTTAAAATAATAGGATAGCGAAATTGCTATCTGTCTTTTATAAAAATTGGAAAGGTAGGAATTACCTTGAGTCAAATAGTATTTTTTACTAACAATACTGTTAGTATCAATCACATGTACATTGTTGTTGCATGAAATAGTGTGCAACGTCATATTAAGCTTATATCTAAGGTTGTTCTCAGATTGTGGCAAGCTGTCGCTGTAGGGGAATGTAGTACGGAGATAAAAAGTGATATCCTATCTCAAGCCATAAATAGGTAGGTATAAAAGTTTTTCTACTAATCGTAAAAAAATAACAAAGTAACTCATGTTTTTATAACAAGGTATAGATATAAGAGTAAGTCTCTACCATGTCAATGACCATATCCTGTACAAATATTTGCAGATCGTCCAAACAAGCTGCCCCTAATCGTCAATCCTAAAAACGAATCCCAAAGCGTGTGGATTACACTCGCACTTGACCGACTTGTTTTTGTAGGCAGCTTGCGGCGGCTACCTCCACAAAACAAAGATTTATTCTGAGACCTTGTCTCGTACAGTTAGTACTATTAATTGGGACGCGCTGTCCCTTTTTTTGGACGGACATTTTAAAACGACGGACAAAAATTAAACTCTGTGTTAACAAAGAAAATTTAATTCAGGCAACATTAGTCTAGTACAAGATGTAAAATACTCAAAAACTACGGCCCATATCATATAAAATATATACCTTAATCTAGCATACATAAAATAAAACAATTTACTAGCACGTAGTGTCGGTGACGTGTTACACTCAATATTATGTGCTGCGACCGGTAATCGTCCGCGAAAACGCAGGAACAGCACATTCTTCGGCCAGAATTCTTGCTTAGCAAAGGTCGATATATTCTCATTATACTTAAAGAACACTTACAAATAAGAACTAGCACATATTTCTAATTGAAACAGTTGAGCTAGCTGCTGACCTTCCTCTTGTAGGTTCCTATAGCCGGCTCTTACGTTACGCCATCCGCAGGCTGGGGGGGATTAATATTAAATATTGCTGAATAAATAAATATTTGCTGGATAAATCACACATCAACATTATCTAGCCCCAAGCTAAGCAGACGACAATGTGTTGTTATTCTGTAACGAGACAATCTAAGCTATGTTCCATTTCAAACTAAAAATGTAAGATATTTTTGTTTTTAATACAAAAGAAATAGGACGAAAACATGTCGTTTTCGACAGTTATGCATAATCTTTATTTTATTTATTTATGGGCAAATCATCATCCGCAGGCCTCTTAAGTGGGAGCAACTGGACACACGTATACGGTAAGGGAGGTTCTATAGAAATCAAATATTCATCGTTAGCTTGTATCCGACACAAGACACAAAAGTGTCTACGTTTGCGCAGCGCCTAACTGGCCATTCAGAATAGGGAAACTCATGTGGAAATTTTTGAACCGGTAGCGAGAAGGAATTTATAAGTCTTGGATATTAATGTATTTGAATTTTTAGTTTTTAATGGACCGCAAGACTGTCAAAGATCCTCTATAGAAATTCTAATAATGTGCACCTACCTAATTGAAACGTTATATTTTGTTTAATTGTAATCTGTTTTGTAATATGTAGTGTTTAAGGTAATAAATTAATTTTTCTTCATACTTCTTCTTCATTTACACTTACATTATATTTTCTAAAAATCTAAGCCGTCACCAGAAGGCAGAGTGCCCAGAATGTTGGAAGCATTGCCACGTTGAATGGCAATGCTAATTCATTGACCGAAATAAAAACCTTAGATGTTAGATAGATAGATAGATATATAATGCTTTATTTCATAGCCCATTAACAAAGAAAACATAAATTACATTAAAAAACTTATCCTAAACAAAGACATGGAATTGGCGGCCTTAACGCTTAAAGCGATTATCGCTTAGAGCTAGATGTATTATTATTTTAAGACATAAATTGTAACATACATATATTCTGGCAAATTAACATCTAATCTTATTCTCACTATTGTGAACCACCTTAAATGGAAAAAGCGTGCACCGATTCAGTTTGAATCAAGTTTAACTGTTTAAAGGTAGCAAAAAGAGCAAATCAACCGTCACAATCTCTTAGTTAGTTCTTTCCTTAAGCGATAAGGCCGCCCATTGTACTTGTCCCATGTAATATGTCTTTTTGTAATGTTCTTTTTATTGTAATCTCAAATCACTACCGGTTATAAATATATCCGATACGGCCCTTAATCCGATTTTAACAAGTTGCCCGGTGTATTGTCTGGCTTTAAACACATAGTTCCGGTTACGGGCTGAAGTGTCGGGTCACAGTGCGGAGAATTCAGGAGAAAAATAATAATTTAAGTAAAACATACAGCGGGGCAATGCAGCCAGTGTTTTGGGCACGCTTCTGACTGGTATTGATATGGATCAGTTGAGCTACCTGTGGATTGTTTGCAACAGTTATAGCTCAATTGTTTCTATTGTAAATACTAGTTTTAATTTAATTCTATTATCTGATTGTAATTTTCTTTCTCAATAAAGTCTACTATCTAAGTAACATTTTACTTAGTGAAACAACAATAAACCTGGTAATATAATCAAAAATTATCGATGCTTGAATGCATATCAGCATCCGATAACACAAGCTTTGCTACTATCAAGATAACGTTTTGTGGATTATCCAGCATTATATTTTTATTTTATCCAAAAACTAGTATAATCGGCATAACTTCACTTACTATTTATACTAGTAATCATAGTTCAATGCGTAACTTGTTCTTTTTCGATTTACGATTTGCGAAAGACTGCTGGCAGATGCTGGATGCGGCAAGCTGAAGACAGGGCGCTATGGCGCTCATTAGGGGAGGCCTATGTCCAGCAGTGGACAAATATAGGCTGATGATGATGAGGAAAAGTAACTTACAGTATGGTTAACAAACCGGTCCTTTTTTGCACCGCGATTGGTTGTCGCAACTGCTGTCACGTACATTATGTAGATTTCTATAAATCAAAATAATTGTCTATCTATGGACAACACCAAATCATCTACGTAGCAGAGGTGGTAGTATTGAGCTTAGACCTTAATAAAGACTTCTAGACACCAGGAATTTAACAAGACCAAAGCTTTGAGCCCTTGTTTGTAGGTAAAAGGTTTTTTACCTACAAACAAGGGCCTTGCCGCATCCAGCATCTGCCAGCAGTCTTTCGCAAATCGTCATCCCACCTGGTCGGAGGGCGTCCTAAACTACGTTTGCCGAGTCGCGGTCTCCACTCAAGAACACGTTTACCCCAGCGGTTGTCGGTTCTTCTCTAGATATGGCCAGCCCACTGCCACTTCAGCTTGCTAATCCTTTGAGCTATGTCGATAACCTTAGTTCTCTGTCGGATCTATTCGTTACGAATCCTATCCTTCAGAGAAACTCCGAGCATAGCTCTCTTCATAGCTCCTTACTTTTCCTCAGACACTTCGATATCTCCCGTCATAACTCAAGCTCCTACACTGTGTCTTAACTCAACGCCAGCCTTTTCACTTGAGGGGTTAAGCCCGAAGCGCTATCGGGTCCGACAGACCGCGATTGTTGGCTCAAACGCTTAATTACCCGCGGCTCAGCAATATGGCTCTATTGAGCATTTCACAGTCAATAGTATTTTGTTGAAAGTTTCTATTTCCAAAGTTTTGACGGCTTTTTGCTACTGACAATAGCATCTATCCTATTTTAAAACGCTTAATAGGCTTTTATATGGGAAATCTAGTGCATGCGATTGTATTCTAATAGGCAATGCATTATGAAGGAGAAAATTATAGTTTTTGTTTATGAATTCCACAAACTATCACTTTGTGGAATATTTAATGGGATTACTTGAAAGAATTTACTAAATCGTTGACTTTTCAAGGTGTCGAGAATCATCAACTGTCGCTTCTACTTACAAAAATATTATCGAAAAAATGTTCTATAAAAAACTCAACATAATTATGTAATCAAAGATTAGACTATATCTAAGGATTTTTGTTACAGTGCTTACCCGCACTGTGGGCATCTCTAAGAAATGAAATAAGTTCCCAAAAATTTTCGACTTCGGCGGGACTCGAACCCGCGTCCCACCCTTAGTACGGGTACACCTCTAGTCAAACAAACTAAATGTAACTTTAGTCTTTGAACATTGGAAACTTTAATTGTTTTCTCTGTAGATGGAGTCACCGGCGATACAGTCCGTAAGAGGTCCCAAAGATTTTCGACGAGAACCGACAGAGACTTCGTGGCATAGTTGGTTAGAGCACACCCGTACTAAGGGTGGGACGCGGGTTCGAGTCCCGCCGAAGTCGAAAATTTTTGGGAACTTATTTCATTTCTTAGACTATATCTGTTAAAAAATTAATTGATTAAAGACACTATCAGTTCTCCTGATGATATTAATGTTTCTAACAGCAGAAAATTACCAAAATATTTGACTCTAGATAATTTATTTATTAAACAAAATCCACAGCCCTTAATAATTATAATACAACTACAGAATAAGTTACATAACTACATATTAGTTGTAATTATTTTTTGCTGTTAAATAAATATATTACTACATAATTATACTACATAACAAAACTTACGGCCAAAAACGGACTTAGTATAAAGTGAATCACATCAAACTTTCAGCTTAATAAAAAATGAAAATAGGTTTAAAACCTTACGTTTATCAAAGCATTGTTCTCTCGTTAACTTTATATCCTTATCCGTACTAATGAAAGCAGTCGAAGCCAATAATTACGGATTAAGTCGGAATTACCGTAAAACTGGATCAGTAGGTGCAGGGTAAATTACGGATTAAGCTGATAAAGCAGCGAGCAATTACTATTAAGTAGTAACTTGATGTCATTCATACTAATGGTGATTTTCTTTTATTTAAAGAGTAAAAAATATAGGTATAAGCTTTGAGGACTTATGAGATAATGGCTTTGGAGGGATATAATTAAAGGATGGAGTGTTAAAATTACTTTTTCATCCCATCTTTTCGAATAGGACGACTTGGTTCGTCTTTAAGTGCACTCAAAGGTGGTGTTTTCTATAAGAAACTTTTAGCTTGCAGTTATGAGTTCAATAATCTTTGCCGCGCACTTTTTGAATTTGGAACATCTTAGTGTTCAGCGCCAAAGAAAGAGATTATTGCATGGCTGAATAAAAACAGAGAAATCAAATTAAAAACGCGCGAACTACATCCCGCTATTCGTTAATTTTTATGGATTGTTAGATATTCATGGTTTTGTTCTGAAAAATGAGTTCTTCAAGCGACAGTGAAAGTATAGATTTATCCTGAAAGTATTAGAACCGACGCAAGAAATGTGACGTGACCTTCAAATCCCGGGCGAAATATATGAAACCCTATGGTAATTTTGTATTGAATTTTGTATTGAATGGAGAAATGCAAGAGGCGTTAAGAATTTTTCAGAATCTATGTTTTTGACCTACTTCCAGTACTTAGCCAAAACTAAACAACCTTCCACTTTTTGGAGTACCTACTTAATGCTAAGGCACCTTTTATTTTCTTTATAGAGGGTGATGAAAAGCAGAGTGTATCACTCGGGCGCAAAATATATTTTTCGTGCGACGTACTTTGAATCCATCGCTACGTTCAGGATTCTACTTAAGAATCTCCCTAGGAATCTTCCTAAGAATCCCTTGCTTCGCTGTTAATTCACAAAACCGCCCTCGCCGTTAAAATAATTATTTTGATCCCTTATGATACAATCTACTTTTTACACGCTTTTGTTGGATGATAATTTCCCAGGATAAAGTATTACGAACAAAGATAACAGACAAAGTGTTTATCACACAGCAAATTTTTCATTTCAAAGAATGATGGCAAGAATTTTGAGCTATCATGGGCATCGATCGCATGGGTATCAATCGATAGCTCTGAAAATTCTGAATAAAACTGTATATTTTGTTTTTTAAGTTTTGTTCCATGAAAAATTAAATTAATTTTTGAAAATGTGAATAAATCGCAATTTGGGCGAAGAAAACTTGTAGAATCCGCCATTTTGTTTTTGACGTTGACAGTGCATGTTCACTTGACATCAATCAAGAAAAATGACAAACGAAAAACCAAAACAAACAAAAAATACGCTAATAAGATTGCTCTCTTTTCTACTAATGCGAAAATAAGGCAATTTGTTGTGTTGTATGATCATTTTGTAGATTTTTGCTGGCCTGGCCTGATTTCGGTGTACCTTTATGTTTATTTGATAAGTAGGTAAAGATTATTTTCGTTGGCATAAATGGACCTGTAGGTTTATGAACCCAAGTGATAGGGTAGTACCTGCGTAAGTAAAACATTATTTAGCATTGTCACACAAAAGGTGATATCTGAATTCACACCATTCTAGTCCTATGCTGGTTATTGTTTCTGTAATATGTTATAATATGAGTAGGTATAAAATAACCACCAATGCTGACACGATGTCAGTTAGTTAGGTCAATGCAAATCAGAAAACAAGGTAGGTACCTAGGTAACTAAATAACCCACTGTCACCAACAACAATTGGTAAATACCAGGGTGGGTCTGATTTCTTCCATCCACGACTTATTCCAATGTTGGATTCTGACCTACCTACTCGTATATAGGTATTGTATGTAGTCTACCTCCAAAGCAACATAAACTCTTGAAGTCTTAATAAATATGAGATAAAGAGGCAGCAAACACGATTTTAAACTAGATTACCTATATTGCTGGTTATTAGAATAAAATAACTTCCTACAAATAGGTAGGTAGGGACCTACAATGCTACAAGGTGTTGTATGTAGCTTGAATTGAATTTTTCAGTAGATTCGAGATCGTAGATATTTATATTGGGAACAATATTTAGCCCTTATTTCAATAGGGAAGGTAAATTAGAAAGTAACTACATCTCACATCAGAACATAAAATAATTATTATGAAGGTAATTAGGAGATTTTATGATACAACTTCTCACCATAAAATATCATAGCATCCTGCTACAATTTTTAATGGCTTTAACAAAATCCACAGCCCTTAAACGATAACTATTATTTCTATAATCATTATCAGCCTGAAAGCTTCTCCGTTAGAAACATGTGCACCTACTGTAACTGAGTTCTAAGAAGAAAATAGTTTTTTTTGGTTAAATTCTACACCAAAATGAAAGTCTGTAGAGAAAAGTAGATTATCACAAGTGTCACATGATTTAAACAACAACAACAACAAAATAAATGTGATTACAGCATCTCTAATATTGCTAAAATTAATGTTCTGTGTTAAGGTTCATAATCCCGTAGTTCAGGACCTGCTGTTAAACACATAAAACCTAGCACTATTATTATATTGACTCCTATTTTATAAAGCCATTGGCACAGTCCATCCTTGCCTGCATCATCTGCCCCAGGTTGTCCTGGAGGAAGTTGTACATTTTTCTCGCTGGTAAGTGTTAGTATTATAATATCTATGGAATGTTTTATGTGCCTGCTACCAACTATTCTCAATAAAACAATAAGTGTAAATTGTATATTATAATTATTATATCTAAGGGTAAAAAAAATAACATAGTTAGGTACTTTGTTATAAAAGTAATACACAACTCTTAAATAAATAAAACGGGAACATGTCTTCATCAGCCTATATAAGTCCACTGCTGGACATAGGCCTCCTCTAATGTACGCCATAGCGCCCTGTCTTCGGCTTGCCGCATCCAGCATCTGCCAGCAGTCTTTCGCAAATCGTCATCCCACCTGGTCGGACGTCGTCCTATACTACGTTTGCCGAGTCGCGGTCTCCACTCAAGAACACGTTTAGGTATCGGTTCTTGGTTCTTCTCGAAATATGGCCAGCCCACTTCAGCTCTCTAATCTTTTGAGCTATGATAGATTAATAACCTTAGTCCTGTGTCGGATGTATTTGTTGCGAATCCTATCCTTCAGTGAAACTCCGAGCATAGCTCTCTCCATAGCTCGCTGGGCGACTTTAAACTGGTGGACCAGCCCTACCGTGAGTGACCTCGTCTCAGCTCTGTAGGTCATGACGGGTAGGACGCACTGATTGAAAACTTTCGTTTTCAAGCATTGCGGTATGGAATACGAGAAGATATGTAAACTGAGACATGTCCAAGCATTCTCTGTTTTGAGCTAGGATTCTGTGCCAGATCCCTGAATGTACCACAGATTTTGTCGTTTTCCATTCTCTGTAAAAAGATTAGGTAGCTATTAGAAAGTTATCTTAGTTCGATATCGATTGTTTCACACATGCTCAAATATAGGCACTTTTACAAGCTGGTACCCATGCCTTCTGCCCAATGGAGAAAGGCGGGAATCGAACCCGCAACCTCCTGCGTCGCAGGTAGTCCTTTGCCAACCGCACCACAGAGGTCGTTCGTCTTTACCTTTAAGATTGAGGTGGACAAAAGAGATTACTTTATTTCCTAGTTTTACATAAGTAATCTGAGTTTTGTGCAGTCCTGTTAGGTATAAAGAAAATAAAGCACTGAGTTTTGAATGGTGGGCATAGACAGGTAAGGTAGGTGTACTAAATAATGGATAAAATATTAGTGGTAGATTTGTAGGCACTTACGATACCTATATTGCTGTTATCCACTCGGAAATGATAAACTTCATCCTCTTCAAAAATAACACTGTTTGACTGTCTCACCAAATTCATGCTGCAGTTTCTACAGCGATTCATGTTTTCAATTATTCAATCAAAGACTTCGATTGAAAATAAAAAGCTCGGTAACTTCACGGAAAAAGTGGTTGACTTCACCGCCAAAATGTACTGTACAATTTTTATTTAGCCAATAGATCTACTACACTAATTCTACCTTTCTCCTAAAACAAAGGAGGTTGGTTTTATTCCTTTCCCCTACCCTGAAATCAACCTACAGAATTGAAACCTTTTTTGTCACCCCGCCGCCATTTGCAATGAAAAGATAACAAGGAACAGAAATTATTCTGCCAATTTTCAAAAAAAAAATTAATTTTTTCCAGAACAAACATGAAAAAAGTAAAAATGTAGGGTTCCTCAGAATTTTGAGATGAATCGAATGGTATATTTCATATCGTTTCCCAAATTTTTGGGACAAACCGTAAGGGAAACTTGCCATTGTTCTTTGGATTATAAATAATAATAAATAATGCTGGACAATTCACACAGCATTATCTAGCCCCAAGGTACGCAGAGCTTGTGTTATGGGTACTAGATAACTGATATACATAATACAATACATAGATAGATATTTTTTTTTATTATACATTATAACGACCAGTACACCCTCAACAAATGTCTGCAGATCGTACACACATTTGTCGCGAGGCGGGAATCAAACCCGCAACCTCCTGCGTCGCAGAAAGACCTTCGCCCATCGCGCCACAGAGGTCGTCATTGAAGACATTACACAAATTTCGAATAAATACTTATATTGTATATTGTACTAGTATTATTGATAGAACTGGTACTTATCCGTAGATATAACGATATTTTTTGTCGCGAGAAGTTCATCCGACGCGTGACTCCCAAGGGAAATCACTGCAACGCTGCCGTGTCAGGATGGAAATGGCGTATTGTAATTAGAAAGATTTGTAGACGAGGTGATGTAGCTACTTGTTACCTGATCCATATTATGAAGCCAAACAAAATTTTGTGACATTGCAGCGAAAGTTATAACGAAGGTATTTATTTATATTTATTTTGAAGGTAGATATAGTACTTCACCTGCTCCTCAACAGTCTATGATAGTCCACAGCTGGACATAATACACGGATAGGATATAATAAGAATTTTTTTTGGCAGTTAATTCCCCAGTGAAGTCTGGTATCGAAAAGACTGAAAGTATACATTATACATATTATAGTGAAGATATCTTGTAAAGGCCGATTTTGTTTGACAATTCGACAGACTCTTTACCTTTTGTCAAAAAATTATTGATAAGTTGCTATTGACGGTGTCTTTAGTTGGCTTGCAGAATTTCTACACACCTAGGTACACGAATATTTCAAAATGTAATTTCAATTAAATCTTTAGAGCCTATCAGATGAGACGCAGGGTATAGGCCTCCTTTTCTCAAGAAAATAAAATATTTCAGTTAAAACTAGTATGAAGTAATCATGACTTTGCGATTT
This sequence comes from Eupithecia vulgata, assembly GCA_946478455.1. Classification (NCBI taxonomy): domain Eukaryota; kingdom Metazoa; phylum Arthropoda; class Insecta; order Lepidoptera; family Geometridae; genus Eupithecia; species Eupithecia vulgata. The sequence continues at coordinate 11,595,744 of OX297876.1, forward strand.
TTTGATCGTATTATAAACTGAAGAGGTAGTCAGCCAATCTGATCCAATCAGATCATTTAATCTAATCTGAACCTTATTATCAAATTGATAAATTTTGTTAACAATAAATATCATCTGAAGCCCGGGAATAGCTTGTGTCGGTTGTGTATACAAGTTACTAAAATGTCATACGCCTTCCGATATTACTCAAAAAGGACTTTGTACTGGTGTCTAAATAACAAAATGATCGTGTTTCTTGGAACACTATCGTTTTGCCTTTTTGTATCAACTTGTGCATTATCGGGGCAGAAAAATAGAGCATATAAAAGGGTAGACTTTCTAAAAGCGCAGGTCGAGGCTTCAATAGTGCCTACAGAAATACCAACGACAGAAGTGCCCCAGACGACAACTGAAGTGCCAACAACAACAGAAGCACCAACCACGACGGAAGCTGCAACAACAACAGAAGCGGCAACAACAACCGAATCTACAATAACAACAACAACCGAAGTGACTACAACAACAGAAACACCAACAACAACTGAAGCTTCAACGACAACAATAGCTCCAACATCAAGCGAAGAAGACGCAGAAGATAATCAAGAACCTGGAGAACCTGGTGGTTCAGATAGTGAAAATGAGGTGAATAATAATGGCACAGGAAATAATGACAACCCTGAAAACAAAGAAGGTGACTCTATTGAAGTTGACGGTAAAACAAATCACATAGTGTCAAATAGTAAATTGTTATCAATGCTAGAGCAATAAATATTGAGAACGAGTAAATTATATGGAGAAAAGTTCACAATACTCAGGTAACATGTGCGTTGTGCTAGTGAAAGACGTTCCTTTAAACGATGAACAAATTAGTAAAACCGTAATTTTTATAACAAAGGAAAAACATAAAAAATGAGCCAAGGTAAAATTTATGTATTTATTCATGTACCACTTATAAATACTACTGCATTATACTATCTAATCTACCTATCAGTCAATGATAAATTAATGCGAAAATACGGTTATCTGTTTTATTTTTTATCATCAAAATGTTTTAATTCTGTTAGTGATAAGAACGTACCTACCAAAACTGTAGTCTAGTTTCTTTGGATAAGTCTACCAGATTTTTTAGTCTCATCGGCATTCCTGTTTGTTTTGTTGTCGCTACTTCCTCTGTAGCTGCAATATCTTTTGTTGTTTCTTCTGTTGGAGTCAATTCATTGGCTATTGGCTGTTGTCTGGTCGATTGGGTATTCTAGTCGTTGGCACTTCTGCTGTGGTTATTGTTTCTTCTTTTGTTGTATGTTGTGATGTTGTTAATTCTGTTGTGGTTGTTTCAAATGTAAAAAATGTTGTTTCTATGTTTTCTGTTATCGGAACTGCAGTTGTAGGTTCTGTAGGTTTTTCTGGTTTTTCTAACAGACTATTTATTTTCCATACCCAAGCATATACAAAAACACAGATGAAAACCACTCCTAGAAGCACTATAAGTTTATGATTTTGACACCAGTTTAATTTTTTCTTGGTGCAGGATCCGAAAGACATTCTGTAATATTAGTTAACTCAACACTATTTGAATAACAGCAAATAAGTTATTTATAGGCGATTAATAAGATATCGACGAAAGTTTCATAAGCATTACTGATAACTATTTAGTGCGCATTTGCTGAGACTTGCCACCGATGTTTTTCCCCTTCAGTGTCTCCATTATGCGTCATGTTTTCAAATTGTGATTCAGCATCATTATCACTTTTATTTTTTTAATTAAAAACAATTTCACTATCACTTTTTTCAAAGTGAGTCAGATATGTTTTGATTACGACTCATTGACTTTGTCCTGAATAAAATTTGAAAAAAATTAGAAGCAAGAGATGCATGCAAACCAATTTTAATATGTTTGTGTGCGTCTACATAACTGTGTTTTATAACCAGCAATGGAGTATAGGTACCAACATTCACTCAACCACAACCTCAACCCCAATAGCCTATATTGGTCCACTGCTGGACGCAGGCCTCCTCCAAAAATCAAGATTTTTTTATCTCATAAGGGGATAATGCGGGTTGGGGATCGCAGTTCGGTGGTAGATCTATTCTGCAAGAGGCGCTGCTGCCCGTCCCCTGGTGTATGTCCCTTAGTCGCCTTATACGACACCCACGGGAAGAGTTGCTAACACAACGTTCACTGCCAAGGTCAAATCATCCAATTTCCTCAAAATATAAAGTAAGTCATCGCGGCTTCACTCACGTGGATAATGGAGACCAAACGATAAAACGAAGCTTAAAGCACTTTAGGATTATGTACTCGTATGTAGATTTAGCTAAGTCGTTAAGTGAAAAAGTTGGACAGAAATTGGCCGATAACTTCAGAAATAAAGACTAACAAAAACTCTTACCTCTTCCTAATAACTCACTTATGGTCTGCGCGAAGTCGCTATTATATACATTCGGTGAGTCACCACGGCGGAAAGGATTATTTTGTTGGTATTGGGCTACAGATTCTTAAGGGTTGGTAAATAGTTAACGAAATGACTAACCCTGTCCTATCATTTAGGAGTTTACTTAGAGCCAACGACGACACGTAGCCCTCTGGCGGGAAGCTATCGAATTAGAATATAAATTGAACTCTTTATATAAACATTTATAATTTGCATTTAAGGCTCCTTTTTGTTCGCTAAAATCCAAAGTAAAATTAAATGATTGAAATACGAACACAATGCTTATATATTTCACATTTCGGTATAAAAATCTTGAGAAATTTGCTTTTGTGTTGCGATAAGGCGTTGCTTTTGATTTGTAGCGATCGTTAAAACTACTATTTTTACAGATTTTTCAGTCACGTCCCAAGTGAGCAAGTCAAAAACCAAGCCAGAGTAATAAATAAATCCTTGTTTATCCACACAATATCTTCCCCTTAACAGCCGCCGGTGGCACCAAGCGCCGCTCGGCTAATACGTTATAAATATTCATAGGTATAAGTAGCTACCAACCTATCGAACGCTTACTACAACACCAGGGAACCAAGAACTCCCTGCCTCCCTTCATTATTGGAAAACCTCAGCGAACAGTTACAGGAGACGAGGTAAGACGGGTCAAAGACAGCTGGTCGTCTTGTATAACCAGAAAAAGGATTCCGATACACATTATACGATATTTCAATACAGTATTTATATTACCTTTGGGTGCGTTGCTGAATCCATATGGAAATGTGTTATGATTGTTTTGCGGCCAGTTTATTTCCGTTTCCTATGGTTATTCCTATGGGTATAGGTTTTGCTTGAGGTGGATTGAATAGGTTTTTTTGTATATTGTTTGGGCTGGCATTTCTGTTGCTATTATGTAAGCCTAAAGAAATAAAGTTGTAGACTTCTGAAAAGATGTTAGCAATATATCCGAATAGAATAAAAGACAACTTGAGTAAATAGCAGTCGATGGTAAATTGAATGTGAAATTTACCATGTTGAAATTAACACCACATTGTGCAATAGTACCTATCAATGGTACTTAAGGCGCATACCCCACCGAAAGTGGCGCCGCCACCTACTTTATGTTATTATTCCGTTTAACAAAGGAATTTTCAAAAATCCATCTTCGAAAATAGATTTTGGTGGCCACCAAGGGCAACTTCGTATCTCTGCCTAAACTAAATAGAATAAAACTATTACCGAGGCAATAAAAAAAAGCTTATGATATGTATCACAAACTGAAAGATGGATTTTTGAAAATTCCTTTGTTAAACTGAATAATAACATAATGTAGGTGGCGGCGCTAGTTTGGGTGCTGTATGCGCCTTAATTAAAAATTCAAGTAATTCAAGTAAGCAGACACGTCCTTTTCAGTTAGGTATTATCCGTTTCTACTTTGTGATACACAATTTTTTGTTGCGTTATCACGAGGCATGCAGTTTTTACTGCACTTAGTTTTATCGTCATTATCAGTTTTCGTTTAATATGATTTTCAACTCGACGGGTAGGTGTACTTTCGTAATCATTGATTTCACGTTCGTAGCTCAGTTTACGACCTCTTTGGCGCGGTGGGCGAATGTCTGCCTGCGACGCAGGAGGTTGCGTGTTCGATTCCCACCCCGGGACAAATGTGTGTACGATCTGCAGACATTTGTTCAGGGTGTTTTGGTCGTTTTCTATGTATAATAAAAATATATCTATCTATGTATTGTATTGTATTATGTATATCAGTTGTCTAGTACTCATAACACAATCTCTGCTTAGCTTGAGGCATTATCTAAATGCTGTGTGAATTGTCCAGGATTATTTATTTTATTTTTATTTTATTTATATCCGTACTGAGGGTAAGTCGCGGTTTCAAGTTTCAGCGAAAACTAATTTCTTTTGGCGACCTTCAGAAGGATACGATTAAACGAAAAAAAGCGTCCAAAGTACTATTCACGCAGCAGCTTAGCAATATAGCCATCTTAAAATACGTAGGCAATGCAAACAATTTTTTGAACGACATAAACTTATACCATTTGTTGTGACAAATGGTATAAGTACAGCGGTCCAGCATCAATATTATTTATCTCTAAAATAGCACTATACATTGTTAAAGACAACAAAACATGTTTAGAGCCTTCGATGTAAGTTGTTTCGATGTATAATAGTCGAAAGTTCGGTAGTTAGCGCGCCTTGGTGTTGGGTTGGTGCAATGTATTGGCGGAAAGCGATGGAGGTTTCTGGACCTTTAGAAAAATATTTAAGTAATGCTTTATTCTTTTATAAAAATAATCGTTTTGTTATACACGAAGGAACAAGAAGTTACTATTTATCTGAAACTTTATTACAATGAAAACTTACTAAGAAATAAACAGGAAAAATTCTTGTTACTTACCTTATTAAAATTTAATTTAAAAAAATCTCGTAGACCAATGCGAGCTTCTTTATTAAAGTTGAAAGAAGTTTAAAGTTGACTTGAACTTTATAACTTAAGCTATTTAAAAAACTAAAGTTCTTCACTTGCCATGTTTGTACATTAGAGAAATCTGCATTTTCGTAAGACAATTCTCGTATTATTTCAAAACAATGAACATACATCTATTTTCTTAAAATCTAAGCCGTCACCAGAAGGCAGAGTGCCCAGAATGCTGGCAGCATTGCCACGTTGAATGGCAATGCTAATTCGTTGACCGAAATAAAAACCCCTGTGGACTCTATTAGTAGTTTTGTAAGATCTTTATAGATAACGTGTGCCCCAGGACCCCAAGGACCTAGGGTTTCCACCCCAAACGGCTCAAATAGGTAACCTCTGTCAAGATTAGCGTATTTTCGCCGTTTGAGGAACTCCGCTGATGTTGCTGCGGAGCCGGACTGAATCAAAATAAATAATAATAAATAAATAATGCTGGACAACTCACACAACATTATCTAGCCCCAAGCTAAGCAGAGCTTGTGGTATGGGTACTAGATAACTGATATACATAATACAATACATTACATAGATAGATATTTTTTATTATTATAGAAAAACACCAAACGACCCCCTGAACAAAATATGTCTGCATATCGTACACACATTTGTCCGGGGGCGGGAATCGAACCCCCAACCTCTCCACCTTCGCCCACCTTCGCCCACCGCGCCACAGATGTCGTCAAACAAAGGAAGAAGTTTTTAGTTTTTAATTTCAATTCAATTTATTGATACCATTGGCTCACAAGGAGCACTTAGTCAAGTTTTATCTAATATGATATAAAAATAAGATTTTTATCCCAAATCAACATTCTAAGCTTTTCACCAGAAATTTAACCAAAGGAATTTAAAAACTTGCCAATGACATTATTTAAATATAGACTTAATTAAATGTTTTTATAGCGTGCACAAATATTTTAATTTATGCAGGGATGACATTTTTAATTTAATTCATTATCATCACAAAACTTTGTAAGTAGGTACGTTTACTATTCACACACTATTCCATAACTACTGGTAGTTTTTCATTGATACCACTGATACAACAACAGCATTGTCATAATTGACATGTTTTCTCTGAATATATGATTCTATTTCATTAATTCTATCATAACAGGTCATATACATACGTCCACAGCTGGACATAGGGCTCTATTATATAGGGGTGTTTTGCCATAATCAACATCATTTTGTTAAAATGAGTAATTATTCATAAAACTCATCATGGAATATTCGATGGTGATCTATTCACGGGACTCAAAAATATATGGCAAGGTAGGTAATTGAACTAATCGAAACAAAATGGACGCTGATGTCCTTCTGTGTTTTATTCGTTCCGGGCCAATTAACCAGTACCTAATTAATATTGTATTAAGCCTAAAAACATAAACGTTATTGATATTTGAATACTTACCTTGGAACTCATGATTATGACCTCCCATAAGTGTTGGCATACGTGCCTATACTAAATGGTCAATAAAAAATATTTTTTAATCATTACTTTGTCAATTATAAATTGACTAGCAGTGCCTCGCGGTTTCACCAGCGTAATTCCCGTTCCCGTGTGAATTCCGGGATAAAATATAGCCAATGTGCTATTCCAGACTATAATCTCTGTGCCAAATTACATCCAGATCCGTTCAGTAGTTTTTAAGTGAAAGAGTAACAAAAATCCATCCATTCATACTTACAAACTTTCACGTTTATAATATTAATAGGATTTCGTTGTTTATTCGAGTGGTAGAACCAAATGTTAAAAAATAGGCCAGACTTCACAGAGTTGAATCTGTAAAAAAGAAATGTTAGAGCTCGTTTTCAAAGCCACTGAGGGAAAGTCTGAAAACGTGAGAGCTATCGAAAAGTCATGTTAAGAGTTACGTGCTTGATTTTGAAAATAATAAGATCTGCATTGAAAAAAGACAAATACTTTTTTTGCGTGTTTGGATTCTTTAGTCGATAATAAATAAATAACGACTATGTGCTAAAAGTTGTTGGAACATCTTCAAAATTTAATATTAATAAATTAAACTTCATGAATTTAGTAAAATACTATTTGGAAGGTAAGCTATTAAATCCTCTTTTGCAGTCCATTCATTCTAAAACTTGTAACAAATTGAAGAATGAATGGACATGTTTTTAAGTTTATACGTTACAAACAAAAATACAAAATAATAATATTTTCTGTTTATAACATTAGCGTGAATTAAAATTCTTGATCATCATTTCATTCAAAAATATCTTAAGACAAGCGTACACAGCTTGTCTTAAGATATTTTTGAATGAAATTATTTATTATTAATACACAAACTAACCTTCTTGTTTAAATGACGAAACAAAAACAAAATAAGAGGTTCTATACTAGTACTTTCTTTTCAACTAGGTAACTATGCCAAACTTCAAGTCGATTGGGCGAAGAAAGGACAAACAAAAAACACACTTTCGCATTTATAATATTATTATAAATATTATTTATAAGAAAGGTGTGCATTAAAGTATTTACCACCTATCCCATCTATTTTTTTAGAACCACTTGCACAACAGTATTTAAAAGTCAAATTTTGATTAACTTTGACGTATTTGTATGGTTTGACAACTCACTAATCAAAATTAAGCTAGTTAATTATCGTTGTGCAAGCGGTTCTTAATATTCGTCGATTTTTAAGTCAATAATGGACCGATTTGGAAAATTCTTTCACTATTGTATGTGATAATGATCCCGATGTGTTCCTATAAATTTTTAGTCCTACAGGTTAATTTATATGAACCGAAAAACAAAAATATGTGTGAATACCACAGTTAAAATTAAAATTCTTTCCCTTTTCTACTTTAATGTAAGGTAAATACCAAAGAAATTAAAGTCGGTTTATGGTTTTTTTTAAACAATCAGATTATTATCATTAGATAAGTAATAGCATTAAGTTTATATCTTAAGACCGTTTAGCACTGTCCCACCTGGACGCAGACCGTCGACATAACATACGCTGAGCACTTATGCTGGCCTTGCTCTAATGACCAAAGTTTTCAGTGTTACCAACTTAATATACAAAATTACCCTAGCACGCTTTGGTTTAATGCGAGATACGAACAGTATCGAAGTAAGGCGCATACGGACCACCTTCTTTTTTTAGTAATAGGTATGCTGGGTCATTATCATCATCAGCCTATATTAGTCTACTGCTGGACGTAGGCCTCCCCTAATGAGCGCCATAGCGCCCTGTCTTAAGCTTGCCGTATCCAGCATTTGCTAGCAGTCTTTCACAAATCGTCATCCCACCTGGTCGGATGGCGTCTTACACTACGTTTGGCGAGTCGCGGTCTCCACTCAAGAACACCACCACTCAGGAACCCCAGCGGTTGTCGGTTATTCTCGAGATATGGCCAGCCTACTGCCACTTCAGCTTGCTAATCCTTTAAGCTATGTCGATAACTTTGGTTCTCTGTCGGATGTATTCGTTGCAAATCCTATCCTTCAGAAACTCCAACCATAACTCTATCCATAGCTCGCTGGGCGACTTTAAACTGGTGGAACAGCCCTACCGTGAGTGTCCACTTCTTAGCTTCGTAGGTCATGACGGGTAGGACGCACTGATTGAAAACTTTCGTTTTCAAACATTGCGGTATGGATGACGAGAAGACTCGACGTAGTTTCTCGACCGCTGCCCAACCTTGGATCCTCCTTTTGGCCTCTAAGGAAGCTTTTTTTGATGCCAATTGGTTCTTTGATGCGAAGGTGGTATACAAGTAGGGGTGGTGCTTTAAAAATTTGTTGACACAAAATTGAATGTACATCTTCAAGGAATGGTTAATAGTACTGATGCTTCTTTCTTCTATTAATATTTTGATTTATTCAGTACCCAAATTCCAAATTCACAATCAAACACAAACACAATCATTCAAGGTCACAGAGATGGAAGAATAATAATAGGTAGTACCATACATGTTTTGCCTAAATCTAGGGCATGCAAATATACGTATAGGTCGAGAGCATTGACTTACTTATAGAGCAAATTATAGTACATATTGACACATTGAGAATATAAAATTATAAATTATATTAGATTAAACTGGTTTTAGAAATAATAATTAAGTAATATATTCATTTCACTGATTCGTCAATATTTAAGTTCTTATCTAAGAAAAAGTCATTTATATTATAATAGTATTTTGATGTCAGTAATTTTTTAAGTTTGTTTTTAAATAATGTCAGTTGTAGCAAGTTCTGCAAGTTCAGTTTCTGGGCAGTTTATTAAAAAAATTTGAAGACATTCCCCAAAAGCTTTTTTGAATTAAGGCGGTTTACGTTAAGTGCTACTAGTAGGTACCTAATTATTATAATAACTAGCTGCTGCCAGCGGCTTTGCACGCGTTGTTTAAGGTTATTTCTATCCATGGAAACTAATTTCTGGGATAAATAAGTAGCCTGTTACTCTCTATCAACTAACTTTATGCCAAAAATCGATTGGTCGCTTAGTTAGAGCGTGAAGAAAGGACAAACAAACAAACAAACACACTTTCGAATTTATAACAATAAAATAAATAAATAAAATACAACTTACCTGCTTTTAAGTTTATAATATCATCGACTAGAAAGAAATAGTAGCTCGTTTGTGATGACCTTACGTTGGCTTTTAGAGTGTTAAATGTTCAGGAAATTTTAACTCCATGAAGAATTACACTAAATAATGTGTTTTAGCAAAATTTTAAATAAATAACCTGTGTGGACAAATAAAGTTTTAATACTGAACGTAGAAGAGTTTACATTTGCTAAAAAATATAAATTTGCAATGTAAATTTAGTGTACATAATAGATGTTATAAAGCCTTCATAAATCAAACTTAATCATTAGGATATTAAGATGCTTGGATATAATATTTATTACCTCTTCACACATAACGGCATAACCAATCGTGCTGAAATTTTGCTTAAACGTAGCTGAAACAAATATAGGCTTTTTATCCCTTAATCCAGTTCTCTTGAGATAGAAATGACCTTTATACGTTTCCATAGAAACAACGCTTACGAAGCCACGGGCAGAAATAATTTATTTATTAACAAAAATTTTTTTATAAATAATTTTATTATTAGTTGTCTTTAGTAGATAGTGCCCTGTCGAAATGTACCCCTAATAATGTTTTGAAAATGCTAAATAGAATTTATATATATGAGCCATATACATGAGCCATATTTTTTGTAAGACTTTCTGGTGCATGCTATTATTTTTGTATTATTTTAGTATTTTAAATTCAATACGTATGTAATGTTAGCTCTTGTTTAAATTATGCAGGAATTTAAAATCTGATATTTGATTTTATAAAAACGTATTTTTTTAAACATACGAATGGATTTTTTTAAACTTTGCCTAAATATAAAACTATGACGAAATATTGGAAAACTCCAAAATCAAAGCATGGTAAATTTCCCGTTACAAAATGACTTATATTAATGGAAAATTACCGAAAACAACTTACCTACTTTTACTACCTAAAACAAGATAAACAAATCGCGGGTTAGAGTTTTTCTAACCATTATCATAATAGGGAAAAAACTGCCCAATATTTTAGTGAAAGGTTTGATCGATGAAAATGTTTGTTGACTCGAACAATATTTGCCCAAGCCCTGATATTAGGCTGTGCATACAACCATGATAGGTTAGAATGATATGACATATCGCCACATAATCACCCTATCTGTTTATATAAGCCAGCGGCTATATTGACTAATGTATATTACTGTTAGATGGATCATAAGCTTTTTTTTTTTTATTTTAACTTCTGCTGGGGCTGATAGAAACTGTACCATCGTACACTGGAATTGTTACACACCATAATATTATCGAAAATAGAATAGGATTAGCTTTATTATCACATTAAATATTTACATTTTACACAATTTTAGTGTACCTACAGGGCTGACTTGTCAAATCGACACAAAAACATAAAAAAAATACGATAGATAATCGCTGTATAGAGGCGATAGTTAATTACTTCATCATTCATCAGTCGAACTTCTTCCATAAGTGGACAGTAAAATAAAGTGTTTTTATATTTTTTTTTTATTAAAGGATATTAATTACTATTTATAAAACCGTTTATAATATACAATTTTACTAGTATAAGTGCTTTTGTAAGCCTAACGAAATAAAGTAATTGACGGCAAATGCTAAAACTAGCGAGCCCAAAAAAAAAAAAAAGTTATTGACGAATTCATTACGGATGTATGCGGCTTAACTACAAACCTTATTTGTCCCTCGTTAAGAGACAAATAAGGTTTATAGTTAACCCGCTTACATCCGTAATAAAGTAATTGAATTTGATTTAAGAAATCTTTGTGTGGTACGCACTGGAACCTTCACTAAACCACAAAACTCTTTTTGTACAATATTATATTCTACTGAATAGGTATAGTCATTCTCGAGAAACTCTTTGTATGCAGTTTTGTGAAGAAGTTCCTGTAATTCGATTGTAAAGGTGGTATGGGTATTTAATTTTAAAACCTTTAATTCAGGCGATAGTTTATTGAAAAGAGTGCGTCCCATTTGAAGATGAAATTTCGTTGGGTTTTATTAATATTTTTGATGATTAGGTAGAGGCGGAAACATCGACATACCACGACACCAATTTTGTGTCGTGGTATGTCGTGGTGCTTACTGTCGTGGCGGTGAGTGTTCCAATGATGACGTGTTGTATCGCATCGTGTTCTGCCAATGTTTCTAAATAGTACAAAACGAACCTTTGTTTGCAACATAGGTACTCGTGCATGATGCCTTTGGAATAAGCACGAAAAACTAAGCTTGCAAATGGGCAAATTGTTATTTATTGAGCAGAAAATATTTACAACTAGCTAACTTTATGGTTTTTACATAGGTACATAACGTTTTATTCGGATTCTGATTATCATAGTAATTAGGATTAAAACCTTAAATTCATCCTAGCAATTAAATTTATTCCGGGTAATAAAAGAAAAGAAGGTAATGGGTGCCTTTATACAGAGGGAGACAGAACATACATAGGTGAATTACAGCGTTTTGTTAAAAACTAGAGAGTGACATTTTTCACAAACATGCTCCAAACAAATGTCCTATAGCAGGTCGCGGTGTTGAATGATGCGACATGAGACAATACTGTACGGACTACCATTTATGCTATACTAGTGGCTGCCAGCGGCTTTGCACGCGATTTTCAAGTAGCCTTTGTCCGGTACCCGGGATACCATTTAATTACCTGCCAGACAAATTTAATGAAGATCCGTTCAGCTCTTTATGCCTGAAAAGGTAACAAACAGACAGACAGAGTTATTTTCGAATTTATAATATAGATTAGATTACACAAGTAGAGTCGATCTTAAGTTAATCTAGCAGTATACAGGGCGTCCCACGGATATGCCACATGGAGGGAAAGTACCTTGAATATTGTAGATGGAACATTTTACTGGAAGAAGACATTATTTGAATTTAAAAAACAATTTGAACTGCATTCATAGATATTTTAATAGTAACCGGTTCGATTCCCGGTTCAACCATGTAATTATTTAAATATCTATGAATGCAGTTTAAATTGTTTTTTAAATTCAAATAATGTCTTCTTTCAGTAAAATGTTCCATCTACAATATTCAAGATACTTTCCCTCAATGTGGCATATCCGTAAGACGCCCTGTATAGTATAAACGCACTAGACAACTATTAACTAGATAAGAATACAGCAAAAAGTGTATGTAAAAGTGAAGTTGCTATGCTAAAATATTTATCGCGTTTCGCATACAGTGCGGTATATGTCTACTAATGTAGGTGGACCTCAACAGCCTAATGGTCCAGTACAGGACGCAGGCCTCCCCCTGATAATCGTCTCATGGTTTTTATCCCCCATGAGATAAAAACCAAACAACTAAAACGGTTACGCTCATAATCCCCACATTAGGCATGTAGGGATCGCAGTTCGGCAGTAGATTTATTCTGTAAGAGGCGCTGCTGCCCGCCGTTCGGTGTGTGTACCTTAGTCGCCTCTTACGACACCCGAGGGAAGAGTAGCGGTGGTGGTGCAAATTCTAAGCACCAAACGGCTTCTAAGCCGGCACACGGCCGTGAGGCTATTACATACTGAAGCAACAGAAATAAAAAATACCACTTTATTTCCTTTTCCATGTTTTATTTTAAGAATTTGAGGTTTTCTGAGTATACATTTTTATATTTATGGAAATAAAGCATTTGTGATTGTGTAGGCCAATGTAGGTTTACACTTCGTCCAAAATATAAGGTAGTTCTGTAATCTTATGTTGGACGAAGGGCTTATGTACAATTATAAACGTTTGGAAACATGAATCAATATCATACGTGTAAGTGACGTCAGCTCCACCTACGTATTAACGTCAACCAATAAATGGCTAATGTAATGACTGGCAATATCAGAGCGGAGTTGTGAATATTTGAAAATAATTTCAACATTAATAAGCCTTGTGTTTCCATGTACTTTTTTTTTATGTATGTGCTGCTGGTGCCGCTGCTGGATCTATTCATAAATAAATAAACAAAAATGTTTATTCACATAATTTACATAAAATATAAATAAATTGCTTTTATATCGCTTAAACTTATGAACGATTTGAATATTCTTATTCGTTTTGTGTGCTCTAATACAGAGGTAGTTCAAAGAAATATAATTATCGGACATAATCTGTTCCTTTTATTATAATTGTTTGTTCCCTGTGTCCCCCCAGCTTTGCACTCGTTTTAAGATCGGTACAAAAATAGCCTTTGTGCTTTCTCTGGGTATCATCTATATTTGTTAAGCAGTTTAGGTTTTTTAACATTATGACATAATACTTTTACATTTTTGATAAACATAGTTTAAGACTAGGTGGTATGACAATCGGCGAAAAACTCTTAATAGATTTTAGCGTGGCTACGAAAAAAGGTAAAAATACATTTTCTAGACTGATCACAAAAAAAAAGAGAAAGTAGGCAAAGCAGAGATAAAAATAAATAATACAAGCGCTATGCCTCCTTTTTATATGTTGGGTTCTGTGTAAAAATTCCAGCATTATTTACCTATCATTTATCTAAACGTAAAACAATACCTTTAATCTACATACTTAACCATCAACATTATCATAGAAAAGTTCATAAATATTAACGTGTGCCTCAGTTCAAGCAAATAGTACCTATAAAGTTCTGATAGAAATAGGGAACAAAATAGTTTTTAATTCATGACGTCAAAGATACGTCACTACACTACAACCCACAGCAATCACCAATAATCATAGTTGGTGTTCCACAGACGTACATAAATATTAATGACGTGGCTCTTCAAATGTCATAGCACTTTGACCCCTTGGCGTGGATACAAGGTATATTGCTACCAAGTAATCTGTCAGCAGAATTCTGGGGCAGAATTCTGCTAACCAATCGCTGTAGGCTACTGAGAGACTCGAAGTCTGCGTATCTTCTGAGAAGTCGCAATTTTTGTGTGCTCTGTTAAATGAAACACAGGCCAATAAACAATGCTCAAATGGAAAAACACAATAATTATGGTTTGCCTATTAAATTCTGGTAGTATACTCCAACTGTAGTGCACAATTTGAACCTATTACTAGAAGACATTATATCAAGCTGAAGACAGCACGCTATGGCGCTCATTGGGGGAGGCTTATGTCCAACAGTGGACTACTATACTGCTGATAATGATGATTATATCAGCCACATCAATAAACGCCTTCAAGAATAAACTCGACAACTGGTTTCAAGCCAAAAATAACAACTAGAAAAAATTACGCAATACCTACCTCTAAATTCGACACAGTGTAAGACACATCAGCCACATACTGCTCGCTTATTAATAAATGAATAAATAAATTGCATGACCTAAAAGGGCCTGCAACTGTTGTCAGTTTTATGAGAAACTTGAATTGAATTAATAATACAAATTATTAATATAATTGACAGCGTTCCAACATTGTAGACAATAATATAAAACCATTTTTGTTGCATTGTTTTAAGGAGAGTTTATGACAATGTCACGTTGTTTTTGGGAAAGCTTGATCAAACCCATGCAAGTAGGTACTTATAATTATCAAAGTCCTACAAAACGATATATGCCAAATTATATAAATTTAAACTAGAATAGATTGAAACTTTAGATTTTCCTTTAACGTATGCGCGCTGGGAATAGCTACAATTTATAGAATATAATTTATAGTATTAGATTTCTATGGCGACAACAGTTATATACATATTTCATAGTTTTGATGTTTACAAGCAGCATATATATACTCAAATAGAGACAGCTGCTTGCTGCCATGATTGATGGCGTTCCTGCCAAGTTTTCTTTTATGATGACATGGTGGGAACTGATTAACATGTCATTTACATTCTAGTATTGTATAGAATGAGAAATAAATGGTCGGATAAAAACTTCAGTTTTTGATGATTCAAGTAAAAGGAAAATAGTAATAATTTACTTTAACGTTATTCTACTCTAGGGCAAAGTGCTTCCTTTGCCCTAGAGTGGGGCAACTTATCAGAAATACTAAAAAAAATGTGAAACGTTTTATGATCACTTAAGCATCGTCAGGATGGCTGGAAGACTGTGGATGAGGCTCGCACAGGGTCGCGTTAACTGGCGTGTGAAAGAGGAGGCCTATTACCCAGCAGTGGGTACCAACCAAGCTGAAGATTATGATGATGAAGCATACTAATTTATTTGTCCGTGTTTAGCGGCATTTAAAGTACAATTCTACGAAACTGCTCAGTAAAACCCACTCAATAATACTTATTGAATAAATAATGAGAATACATCAGCGAAAGCTTCATAGAAGCAAGAATCTATTCCGCTCGAGCAAACATAAGCACATCCCAAAGAAATCCAAACACTCCTTTCACAAAAACGGAAAACCGGAAAAACATAACACATTGGTATTCCTATTCATGCAAAAGGCGGTAGGCTTAACTGGTAACCTTTTCATGCGGCGGCGTAGAGGTGCTACGGACCTACGGTGCGACGGTGCTACGCCGCTACGTCAGTTCGCTAGGAGCCGCGGCCCGCGCTGCACGCTACGCCGCCGTAGCGGTTATAACGAATAACGACTTGTTGCGATGAGTGACTCTAACGGTTTTGTACCTGCGGATATTTGTTCATACTGAACATTTAATGTGGAGTGTGAGTTTAAGATTTTGTTTCCTTTGTTGTAATTGTTTGTGAATGTTTCATTGAACTGGCATATTTTATTACGAGTTGAATTGATAGCACAATTGAATTTAACACAAAGTAATGTAAATGTTTTTTCCAATAACTGAAAGGGTTATTGTTAATAGTCGTTTGTTAAAATATTCAGTTTCTTTTTTGATGTTGATGTACATACAAATAGGAAATATTTTCATTATATTTTTTAAGATAGCAAGTGGCTTAATAAAATTCTTCACATACCAAATTTGGATGTTTAGAAAACAATGTCCAATTCATAGAATAATAAAAATACCTTACTTTTAGATACACATATACATTCTTAAATATTAACACAAATCCTGTAATAAAAGGGATAAGACCGTTGTAAGATACAATTTATTTTTCATCAATCCCTTTTATTTTAAATATCCCATGTGCAAGTCTCTGCGATTCTTTGTCATGTGTCATGGTACATAATTTCCTCATTGTCACTATACAAGGGTGTATCTCACATGGACCTTTGTTCGAGAAGCTCTTCCGCACCGGAAGACGGAAATTGGCTATACTCACACACTAAAAGAGGTTGTACTTCACACGCCAAATGACGGGAACAAAACGGTTTTGATTGATATTGGGTAGGTTTGTTTTTTCACGGGTTCATGTAGCCCAATTCATAACAGGAAACACTTTTCTCTAAAACAAGTGTTATTGTAACTTTGGAATAAGGTACAAAAACTCGTATATTCAAGAGAACACGATCGATCGATGTTGATATCAACGATTCGAAACGAGAATAAAATGGACAAGAAATATTCAAATCTTAACTGCATTTTTATTCTTAATTTAATAATTAACGTTATAAAATCTATGTACCCAAAATAATGTACCTACTCATTGATAAATTTATTCCAATACATTACGTTACTATTAGTATACAAGAATGCAAATACAAGGTAATTACCAATTACCTTGTATTTGCGAACTGCAGAAATTAGTGAACTGCAGGTTCTGCCCATCATGAACAAACGATTACTAAATCGAGGGGGGTACCTCATTTCAAGTTTAAGAACTAAGACCTGGTGTCTCTAAAAATATGTTCACGATGCTTTTAGAGACACCAGGTCTTAGTTCTTAAACTTGAAATGAGGTACCCGCCTTGATTTAGTAATCGTTCGTTTAATACTTAATAGAGGTGAAGAGGTGAAAGATCGGTCTTTAGTTATTCGTTGGGTTTTAGCCAAAGGTGTTTTTTCTTTTTGTAATATTCTACATTATTTTAAAAAATAAGACCTGGCGTTTTCACAACGTATTTGTAATAATAATCACAACCACGTTGTTCACCTTGCATTACCTATTTACCATAACATAATCCTGTAATTTCGTATGGATAGTGGGATATCAGTGCAGTTCAAAAGCCTACATAGGTAATCCCTTGCATTTCAATTTTACAAATAAATGTTGCCAGTAAAATAAAACACTAGTGTTAACCGTAAAAACAACTAACAATGTACCTGAAAAGACGATGAACAAGTCTGAAGTGAGTGATGCGTTGAACAGTGCTCGACGATGAGGATCGAGAGGTCGTGCTTTTGGTCCATGATACAGGCGCTGGCGCTGCTGCCGACCATGGCTATGAAAGGTAAGAATCTTGTACATCTAACGTGTGGTGCCGGCTTAGAATTTGCACACCTAAACTCTTCCCGCGGGTGTCGCAAGTGGCAAATGATATCCACTGAGGGGAAGGCAGAAGCGCACTCTGCAGAGCAGATCCACCACAGAACTGCGATCCCCTAATCCTACGCCCAGCGTTGTATAATTTACCCTAAAGCAAAAATGCTCTTAGTTGATGGAGAGCTTTGTGAAAGTCGTTAGTAATTAGCTTTTGTGCTATTTTAGCCGGTTTCCTACCGAATTCGACCCCGATCCGAACCACTAAACTTGGAAACTACAACTAAATTCAAAACAAAACTTTTCCCTTTCAAGCTATTGTCCGGATTTTTGTACTTCAATCTAGCATAGTCAGCATGCTGAATTTTTCTACATCAGTAGTACATTTACATGCAGTGATGTTATTTTAATTAGAAACACGGACGTTAACTTCTATGTTCATTTGAAACTAATAACGATTTTTTACCGTGTCAAAGAGCTTGTATATTTTACATAATAAAATCGGCTCTTTCCGACAATTGTATATCAGTTTAGTAATAAAAAGCCTGTACTTCATTTTACTTCGATGTTAGTACTATATTTATAAAATTCAATGGACACTTAATAAGAAAAATAATATACTAATATACTATAAATTCTTATCGATGATAAATTAATGTTTCTCAAATGCCACCGTCTGTATTGTTCTTTTATGTCCAGTCCATCCCAAGGTTGCCTGGAAGAGATCACTCAAAGCGATAAAGCCGCTCTTTGTACTTCCTTTATTCCATGTATTTCCTTTTGTATTGTATTTTATGTTTGTGTGGTACAATAAAGAGTTATCTATCTATCTAGTATTGGGAGAAGGTGGTAATATGGCCCCTGCTGGTATTTTGACACCCTTTGATATTTCCTTACTAAAACAGTTGCATCTCGAAGAACTAAGCTGAAATGGTAGATAACGTGACTAAATTCTTTATACCCTAAGCCTTTCTTTTTATTCGAGCATGTGATAACGAGTACGCGAGAGATTTTTCTTTTCTCGTATGCTTATACATATATCTCAATTGTGTCAATAAGTTATTCTAGATGGATCGCATCGGTTTCATTGATTCCTAGCGATGAACGTCAGTGACTAGATAAATAATTTTAGCAGATTATAATTCAATAGGTTACTTATTTAAAACATTTTTCACATAGTAAGTGTGAAATTTCTATTTGGTGGTCATAATACACTTCTCAGAACCTAACTAAGCAGACTTGTACTTTTTATACCTATAAATACATTTTTATGATAAAATAACTGGATTTCATTAAATACAGGCTCAGATACGAATAAATAGATAATTGCTGAATCTTTTAACGTATTTATAGAACAATTATTTAAAATATAACAGACTAAACACAAAATGAATTGGTGTATTACCACCTACTCCACTACTTTCAAAATTAGCCTCCTCTTGCTGATTACAGCACAATATACCTTTATAACCTTCATAAGCATGGCTTTCTTTTGATTTTTCACACGTTTCCATTAGAAATTATTTCCTATATTCTACAAAATTAAATTCGTTGATAAGTTAACTCATATTGGTGATACTCCAAAAATATTTGTCTTTTTAGCTATCATCTGAACATAACTGAACTAGGTTATTAACCCTGGTTCGGTTATGATATTTGTTTGGTTTTGGTGGCCTTTACCACCAATATTTTCCTGTCTTATAACGAAAAAATCTGACCAAAACATAATCTGCAGTGCGATTACGGTAAAATATCCCAATCACATTGAATGGGTCATCCGGGGAGAATGGTATATGGTATTTATACGAATTAGGTTGCCATTATGGAACTAAAAATAATAATTGAAGACGGAAGTTTTAACGTCAACGCCACGATTAACCCCAATTTGTTATTAGGTACTCACACTTACCATTTGTTTGCTCGATTTCAGCCATCCTGATACAAAGTTAACATGTTTAACTTTCAGTAAGTAAAAAATAAAACATTAACAGTTGAGTTAGAAATTTGAGATATTTTGACGTTGACAGCTTCTATTTCAATTCGTCGAAAATTGTATGTATTTGTTTTTGTAAGAAATGTGATAGAAAACAAAATCGCTTATTATGGCGCTCGGATTATGGCGGATTATGGCGATCCATTGAATGTGATATTTTACCGTAATCGCACGGCTGTCCTAAACCGAAAAAGGGAATTCGCCTACTGGAAAACTACTATGACACTCTCAGCTAATATTTTATTACAAAACAAAGAAAATCATGCCATCAATCTTTAACTGACAAATAGATATCTGTTAGTTACAAAAACACCATTTAAAACAAATTTGTGTCAATCAAAAACGTATTTACAAGTTTAAAATTTTGAAAGTCAAAAGTCAAATTGTTCGTGAATTTGAAAACATTTTCATGGCTTTCGTTTTCGTTCCCATCTAGCATAATATGTATTTCTGTGTTCTGAGTCCTTACTTATTACGGTTGTGCATAATTTAGGAAATCTATAAAGTTTTCGTTTCACCACTTGCAGTGCCTTGCAGCGTCCCTACCGGATACAAAGGAACTGGTTTTCCTGGATCCAATAGTTTCATACGAAATCTTCTTCTTTGTTTTGTGAGGTTTAGAATGATTAGAGTATCTTTTCATTGTAGCAGAAAAAAACTTTGAAAAACTCATAACTAACACTGAGAATTAGTCTAGTTTAATTAAAGTTGAGCTAACTGCAGACAATCTAGAGGAAGCTCAACTGATCCAAAATCAATACCATTTGGAAGCGTCCCCAAGACGCTGCTGGCATTTCCCTGCTTTATGAGATTGCTGATACGCTGCACCAGATACTCACCACTTCTCAGGTCGTTTAACGCTGTTGACTGAATAATCTATTCCAGACAGTAAGCACTATAAAGATTTAACATGGGTTCAAATATTGAGAATGCGGAGAAGATCCACCCCTTAGAACAGCTTAAATTATTCATAATCTAACCCCTAAGCCTTGGTCGGTACCTTAAAATTCACATCTTATTAACTCACCCCCTTCGTAACTTACTTATAACTTAGGGCTGAATTTGTAGAAGTAATCCAGCGGTCTTATAACAGATTAGATTCAATATTTTAGGGGTTAAAAAGCGGTGAAGAATATTTTTGTGTCTTCCATTTAATGAAGTTTGGCGGCTTATAATCTATCAAGGCCGCTTTCTTGTTAATATTTAGTTACGTGGTAATGACGACGCTGAGGAAACAGAGGCAGGTGGTTACGGGTTCCATTCCCGCCTTTAGATAAATGTTTGTACTATCTGAAAATATTTGTGTCGGGTATAAAGTATCTATTGCAGTAGATGTAATCAAGTTTTACATTTTGTCAGCTAATGAGATGTTGTGAGGACACACCGAATCCGCCAAAACCCATCGAGTATTTTGTCAATTTATATTGAGGTAAAACCGCCGACTAAGCCACCGGATACAAAGCCGTCGAACTATGTCGGCAGGTCAGCGACAATACTTAAATGCAACTCGAATTAAAGCACGTCTCAAGCAAGACACAATGAAACAGTTGAACTGACTGAATACTGTCGCAAACAATCTACATTTTGCTCAACTAATTTATTTTTTGTTGATTTTCTGAGTTGAGCAATGGGGAACAAAATAAGTTTGATAAGGAAGGGTCCCGTTGTGCAACTTGCTCAATTGAGTTGCACAAAAGGGAACTCGTGGATTATTTTGACAAATTTCAATGAAAAACAGTCAGAATTTTTTCAAATGGAGATATGCTTAAATATGAGTTGCGTCCGAGTAATTGAGGGTAAGGCTGGTTGAGTTGAACAGCCCTAAAGTCCGAAACTACCACTATTCTCAAGCCGTCAATTCAAAAGAACTCTTACCACAAGAATTAAGTGATTAAAATCGCATGTCAAGGTAAGTTTATACCCTTTGTTGAGAATTGTTTACGTGCCAACCCTATCGTGTTCGAAACCGCGAATTCTGGCTAAACCACACAACTAATGTGGTAACCGTTCGCCAGGTGTTCTCAGTACCCCGCAAAAAGGTGTAGGTACCTACCTTAGAATTTTACCTGCAATGGTACAGTCGACTTCAAGAATAAAGTTTTGAAAATATTATATCGTTTGAAGTAGTTTTTGCACTAACATTGATACTTATAAAAATATCACATTCGTTGATGATGACTTTTTTATTAATATCAATATGATCTCGTTAGAAAAAATTCTACCAGTGTGAAATAATGGAAAAAATTGTAAATTGAATGAGTAACCAAATTTTATTAACCTTTATTAGAGCGGCAGATTTGGCCAAAGATCACAAGAGGCGCAAATATGCAGGTCTTGACAGAGCCTACGCATATGCTCCCATTGGAGTCGAGATATAGGACCGTAAGGTACCGAGGCTCTCCGGTTTAAAAAAAAATATCTGATCGTCTGGTCGAAGCGACGCGTGACCCGAGAGTTGGTGAGTATCTGGCACAGCGCATCAGCATTGCCATACAGCGCAGCGGGCCAATGCAGCCAGTGTCTTGGGAACTTCCGACTGCTATTGATATGGATCAGTTGAGCTACCTAGATTGTTTGCAATAGTCTGTAGTTAGCTCAATTATTGTTTCAATTGAAAATGCTAGTTTGAATTTAATTATTTTATTTGATTGTAATTTTCATTCGTGATAAATATTGTTACCAAATTCATAATAAATTAAAATTATGAAGATTGTTTGATATGTTCACCAGAGCCTAGTAGAAATCCAGAGTTATCATAAAACTTGCCTACAAAATTCCTTAAGCCAACTGTAGGTGGTAACAAAATCTATTATTCAGAAAACTACACAAACAAATGGGTCGCACAATGGCAAATGGGTGCAGGCGTGCCCGTTCATTTCAAAAATATACCTAGCTTCTAGAAAATAGAGGTGAAAATTGAAATATTAAAAATCTCAGAAATTCGGGACCGGGAAATGGATTGGAAAACGTCAGGTGGATGCAATGTTGCGGACTTGTTTGTTAGCTAACGGAAAACCTTTTAGAGGGCTCCGGGTGGTAACAGGAAAAAATATGTTACTTGGGCGCTATTTGTAACTTTCATATGAGATTTTCAGGCAAATGTGGTATAGCTGTGATAATAGTGTCGTCAGACAGTTATATCAATGCACAATTTCAAATAAATCATAGGTAAGTTTTACGTATTAAGTTTAAACTACTATTGATTTATTGCACTATAAATTAAATTTAAAATTATGTAAAACCTTTTTTTAATACAGGCTTGTCACCGAATTTACATAAGTATGCAATTTCTGCACGCAGAGGCGCAATGCAATGCTAGACGTAGACTCCTTATCACAATGAAGGTTTTTTTAAAACTAACTTTCAAGCAAACAGCATGTCACTAAATTAACGCGCATTGGATATCCAAAACAAAACCAGTCTAACATATTTTTTTATAATAATTTTCCCGATACTAACTCAAGACTTACAGTCTTGAGTTCTAGTTTGTTTTATTGAGTACTTACCTACAATTTGATTCAAGTTAAAGTTTGCCTTAGCCCCTCAAAGGAAATACTTAGATTCGGTGCAGTGAACCCAGTGAAATGTTTCCCCGTTTATTCTTGAACCACCAATTGAATGCATTTCTGTGATCAAACTATGTTAATAATAAAATAATAATAATAAATAAATAATCCTGGACAATTCACACATCATTATCTAGCCCCAAGCTGCAGAGCTTGTGTTATGGGTACTAAATAACTGATATACATAATATAATAGAATACATAGATAGATATTTTTTATTATATATAGAAAACGACCAGAACACCCTGAACAAATGTCTGCAGATTGTACACACATTTGTCCCGAGGCGGGAATCGAACCCGCGACCTTCTGCGTCGCAGGCAGACCTTCGCCCACCGCGCCACATCGGTCGTCGTGTTGGAAGTTCTCTATCTGCTTGATTTTATAACATCAATGCCGCAAACGCGACTGCCGCTGTCATGTCAAAGTGCAACAAATTATACAAATCATTCGAAAACTATCATCGAGTTTGTAAGAAACGATTGAATCCTTGTCAAACTATATGATAAGTAGTTCCTCTTGATCCGGTAGGGGTGCTACAAGGCGTTAAGTCTATAGAAGGACTCAAATTAGATGGAATTATTCGAAAGATAATGCGGTCAAGTTGTACTCAAAGTCAAAAACTTTATTTCTTTAGGCTTACAAAATAAGCACTTAAACAAGTCAATTTTAATACTCTAGACAGGTTTATAAATAGTCATTATTATCAAATAAGAAATGAGGTGATTTATTCGCTTAATTTTTTTGTCTACTAGTGGAAGAAGCGAAAAATAAACCACTAGTAAGTTTTATAAAACTTAAAATTAATACATTATCTCAGTCTAAATATAATCTGATTTATTATATAAGTCAATATTTATACAAAACTAAGCTTAACATTATTTTCCTTAAATACTATTGCCGGTGCGGAACTGGGTGACATCTGGCCAAGCATTAACATCATTGATGTAATCATCGGTGGAGTAAAAGGCTTTCTTTATAGAATTTCGTTTTATGTATTGTTTAAATTTACGAATCAGTTCAGTTGCTTCAGTTCTTCTTCAGTTTTACTAGGGCTTCTGATCCGAAAAAAGATTCAATAGGTACTCGTTTTAATGAAGAACTTCGCAGCAATAAAGCTAAAGATTACCTGAGGCGCTCGGCATTACCATTCGGTGACAGTCGCGTACTGCGCCACTGCTTACCTTCGTGCGTCTGGTTTAAGGTTCTCTTGGATAATAAGGAAACTGATCCTTCTTGATAGTTGGTGTTAGATAGTAATCATTATTTCGAATAGATTTAGTATAAGATTCCAAGTATGGGTTAAGCTGTTCTGTGTGCGAGTGCTTAGCATAGCTACAGCTATGCAATTATCGATCATCAGGGACCGAATTCAATAACAATTATCGTTGGGGAGGTCTGCGTCCAGCAGTGGACTACTAAACTTTGTTGAGGAGTTGGAGGAGGAGGAACCGAATTCTGCTAAAACTTTAT
The DNA here is from genome assembly GCA_946478455.1 of Eupithecia vulgata. Classification (NCBI taxonomy): domain Eukaryota; kingdom Metazoa; phylum Arthropoda; class Insecta; order Lepidoptera; family Geometridae; genus Eupithecia; species Eupithecia vulgata. The sequence goes on from OX297876.1 coordinate 11,620,492, forward strand.
TAAGACAGCCGTCTCGTTCCAGAATCGTCCATAGATGAGTAAACTACAGTTCAATGGATAAGCTAACGAACTGATTTTGCGTAGCATTAAGCGTATAATAATAAGTATTGTTTTACCAACATTTTTCATAGATGTCGATGTTATTTTGTAAGTGTGACTTCATAGCAAATTCACGTTAGTTTAGCTGTTGGTTACGCCTATACTATGTCAATCTACACTAATATTATAAATAGGAAAAATTTGTATATTTGTATGTAACGAATAAACTTAAAAACCTCTGGACCGATTTCAAAAAATATTTTGCCCTTATACCTGAAGCTTTATTATCACTGAGTAACATAGGCTATAATAGAATATACCCGTGTGAAGCTAAGGCAGTCTTTCGCAAATCATCGTACCACGTCCTGGTAGGAACGCGACCTACAAAACGTTTGCCAAGTCGCGGTCTCCAATCAAGAACACGTTTACCCCGGCGGATGTCTGTTCTTCTCGAAATATGGCCAGCCCACTGCCACTTTAGCTTGCTAATCCTTTGAGCTATGATGATAACCTTGGTTCTCTGTCGAATGTATTCGTTACGAATACAAGATATTGATTAGAATGGTTTCAACCTTGAAATTTTTGATACGCGCGCCTCGTTCCATCTTTACTTATTGTATCTTTCTTCAAAGATAAGTGACACAAATGTGTCAATACAAATTATTATTGTGAAGCGATTAACTTAGCCACCGTGCAAACGTAAATATTTTTAGTTTCTAGTTACCAAACCTTTTGATCGTAAAAAGTGGGAGAAACTGGATACAAAAAATGTTTACGTACGCACAGAGTACTGGTTCTATAAAAATCAAAATGTATCTGACACAGTGTCCACGTTTGCACAGCATCTTAGTGGAATTAGGGTATTCACGACAAAATCTTCACTGAACGGCTACTACCTATGAGTTTACCTTTTGCTCATTACTAAAACGTAAGGCTTTAATCAGCGGTCCACCTTGTGAGGTAGCCTGAATAAGCGACTCAAGATCTCTTAATTTCAAAAAATGCGACTAGACACATCGAGTCCATTAATGCCATAAAGGCTGGGTTAGATAGAAAATCTCTTCTAGTTAGACCACTAGAGAGACGCAGTAGTAGGTGATCCGTCTGCAAAATTAGTAGGTAAACTAGCAGCACCTTGTGGTTTCACCCGCGTATTTCCCGTTTCCGTGGGATTCTCGGCATAAAACATAGCATAATATGGCATTCCCTGAAAAGTGCCCTTGAAGCTTTCTAATGGTGAAATAATTTTTGAAATCAGTTCAGTAGATGCAGAGAGTATCCCCTACAACGTCACAAACAAATCACAAACTGTACCTCTTATTTAAAGTAAGTATAGATTAATATTAGTAAATAGTAAAGATAATATTTACGACCTGTGTGGCGCGGTGAGCGTGGTTGCGGGTTTGATCCCCGCCTCGGGACAAATGTATGTACGATCTGCAGACATTTGTTCAGGGTGTTCTGGTCGTTTTCTAAAATATCCATCTATGTATTGTTATCTAGTACCCATAATACAAGCTCTGCTTAGCTTGGGGCTAGGTAATGCTGTGTGAATGGTCCAGCATTATTTATTTATTTTATTTTATTTATGCTTCCAAACTCCGTGATAATGGCACAATACTCCAATTTCGGCTTGGCTGAATTGGACGAAATCTGTTTCTGTTTTGTTTTAAAAATGACTAGCTACTGCCTGCCCGCGGCTTCGCACGTGCTTTTCATGTAACCTATGTTTGTCCGAGGGATACTATTTACTTCCATGCCAAATTTCTTTAAGATCCATTTAGCCGTTTAGGCGTGAGAAGGTAACAGACAGACAGATTTATTTTTGAATTTGTAATATTCCTAGCAGCGCCTCGCGATTTTTTTCGCGTAGTTCCCGTTTTCGTGGGAATTCCGGGATAAAATATAGCATTATGTTATGCTATTCCAGACTATAATCTATCTCTGTGCTAAATTTCATCCAGATCCGTTCAGCCGTTCTGACCTGATTGAGCAACAAACATCCATTTAAACTTTCACATTTTTAATATTTGTGTGATTATAGATTTTATAATACATTGTACGGTTTCAGCAATGATTACTAGCAATACCAGCGGCGGAACCCATTTACAAGCCTGTTTGAACTCACTTTATTTTATCCATTTTATCGAATGTCCCATTTTCATTGTGTTTTTTATAAAAGTTTATTGCTGTTAGGCTTTTATCGTCCATTTTAGTACAAGTGCCGTTTTGTTAACGCAATATTCGCTGGACCAAGTGTTTGAAATTGGGCTGCCATGAAAATTTTTACTTGTATAATTTACTTACAACTTCCAATTAGATTTGTTTTTTTTTGTTTTTTTGACATACAGCACAGCGTAGGTAATCATTGTAAATAGCTGGTTAGCTAATTTAGAAATTAAGCTATTATTTTACATCGTATAGCCATTTACATATCGGTAGGCTATTTTGAGAATCACGTACTTTTTTACAAAGATACAAATAAGTACCTACATATTTCTAGTTTTTCATAATTCATTAATTGTTTGTTAAGTTTACAGTCAGTAGATAAGACAACAAGAATGACTTTCCCCGCTATACTTACTACTAAAACCCGCTATATTTTGATTATTCGATTCATGGCAACATGATCTCTAGAGTAACGGTAATCAAGGATTTAAGAGTAACGTATGACCGAAAACTCACATTAATTTCACGACCATATTAACATCACCAAGCAGTCTTTTCAAAGACTTGCTTTTTTTTTGAGAAACGCCAGAGATTTTCATAGTGACAGTAATTTTTAATGTATAAAATTATATTTTGATTTATTGTGTTATATTTTAACTTATTAGTAGATAATCATAAATAATGTGTTTATAACTTAAGTGACTAGCGTTCCTTTTTTAAAATCGTGTTAGTTACTGAAATTAATAAATAAATAAAATAAAATAAGACTTATTTTAGATCGCTGAAATTCAATGGAAACATTTCATTATACATACTGTCCTACACGACGATCTTTCGTAGCGTTAGGATAGCTTGAAGAAAATCCTTCTTAGAATAATTTAGGTTTTAAACGTTCAAGGAGGTTGCAATACCTACAGCATCTGTAGGTATCTTGATGCTGGCCGCAAGCAGCTTCAAAAATTCAAATCACTACAAACGAACGAACCATTGATCGTCTTTTGTTTTTTTTTTCTTCTAATTACGGAAATCACAGATTTATAAGTATAGTACTAAAGTACAGATAGGAATCGGACCAATAGCAGCCGTGGACACTAATTTTAATTTAGTCTCGTAACGGAGACGTCGCTAGTGTAAATTTAGAAAGAGACAGATAATACTCTCTCTCTTTTGCCTCTAGCCAGTGATGTGCCTACATTAAATTTCGATATCGATATACCTACAATCTACATGCCACATGCTGTAAAAGTTAAACCTGAAATAAAAAACGAAAGATTTAATATTTTGTTTTTTATTAATCAAACAACATTACACAATTTTTTTACAAATATACAAGACCTACTTGCATCACTTCTAACAATTACAGTTATGTCGCAATAAGTGCTTTTCATGTCCACTAATATTATGTTTGTTTATTTGAATTGAAAAGGCTCCAAAACTACTGGACCTATGTGAAAAATTTGCGAGCGAAGCGTCGTCTCTGCATCAACTAGGTACTAGAAAAAGTATGAATTCTATCATAATGTACGTACTCCTCTACAGGTCGTATTTTACAACCGATCTAGATGAAACTAGGTGTACAGATTCTACGATTTTATAGAATACTGGACGGAATTTCTGATTAAAATGCTTAGTTCCTCAAAAAAAGAGCAAAAATGGGGTTATCGAATATCTCTTCTTTAAGACATCTGATTCAATGTTTATTTTTTTTAATTAAAAGGTAGTAATTTTAAATTGTTGAAATAAAAATATGGTAAAAATCTGATACACATTTCAGTTGCATCGAAATAAAGAATAACGAAGATAACTATAACTTTGAATAACTTTGACTCCACAAATTTTGTGGTCATATTTTGTAATCGGCGGCGTGTGTGTGCTCCTGAAATTCCTGGGTTTATGTGATACTTGTTGCAATCTTCGGTAGAGTTCTTTCCATTTTGGAGTTAAAATCTTCGAATTAATACGTTTAATTACGCCTTTGACTCCAACATGGGGCAGCAGTTTAACGTTTTCTCTGTAAACACATAAAAGGACACTAGATATAAATGAAATAAAAAGGATACCTTATTATAAATAAAAAATGGACAATCCACACAGCATTATCTAGCCCCCAGCTGAGCAGAGCTTGTGTTATGGGTATTAGATAACTGATTTACCATACACAATTATTACATAGATAGATACTTTTACTAAGCATAAAAACATCATGTTTTACGTGTTTATCTAGATTTTAAGGCAATGTATAATTACCATCAGTTCTTTGTCTTATTTGCATACTTAAATAAATAAATACCTATTTACAAACATGACGACCAATTTGGCGCGGTGGGCGAAGGTCTGCCTGCGACGCAGAAGGTTGCGGGTTCGATTCCCGCCTCGGGACAAATGTGTGTACGATCTGCAGACATTTGTTCAGGGTGTTCTGATCGTTTTCTATATATAATAAAAAATATCTATCTATGTATTGTATTCTATTATGTATATCAGTTATCTAGTACCCATAACACAAGCTCTGCTTAGCTTGGGGCTAGGTAATGCTGTGCAACACGCACAGTCCAGCATTATTTATTTATTTTATACCCAAATATATACCTAATCTACATACATAAAATATTACCCTTAGTAGTAAAAAATAAGCATTTCAGCAGTCAGACAAATGCCAAAATATCGATAACAAATTAAATGGTTAAATTGATGCTGCCCATCCCTATTTTTCTTATTGATCATAGTTATTGATGATTTTGTGCTTTTTTATCGATTACAATCATATTTTGGACATTAATTGATGATTTTAGAGACAAATATACTAATCACTGGATGCATAGGATCAGCAATCTACTTACTTTGTCCATTTATTGGAATCCCACTGCAAATTTCTGCCTCCGAAAACAAAGTTTGCCACGCAATGAGGCAAACCAGGCGATCATTTTCGTAAAATTCTACGCTCAAAATGTTTGGCACAAACTCGTTTACTCAATAATTTATTTGTATCGAGTGAAAACAAAGATTTACAGTTTAATTTTGTTTATGCCACAAACTTTGTCGGTAAGGCGTTCGCGGAAAACAGGAGTAGTAGGAACTGTAGTAGGATACCACTATCGCTCTTGGTTGCACAAACAGGCACACAACATTTTATTTACACCCATTTCACATAGTTTCTCACATACGTTTCAGCAGAACATCCTCAGAACAAACATTTCAAATAATCACGGGTTCCGCGCCATTGTGGTTTATGAACACAATAAAAATAATGAAATTGGCTTCAGTTCAGGTGCCAAACGTTAGGTTTGCTTGCAGCTGCCTTCATTGCGTTGAACAGTAGCTCCGCCGTGGTCCGTGGATAAACTACAATTTAGTTGCAGCTGAATATGAACTCTATTACAAACGAATACAATCTAAAAGTTAGTGTAGATAGATAGTGTCCAACGATTTTGTAGGCTCGATTCCATAGCGTGACGGAAATATACAGGAGAGATTTTGGTATAAATAGGCACGGTTGCAAGAGTAAAACCAGTTTATACTGTGGTTTATACTCGAACGCGATCCAGAAAACCTGAAGAAGTAACTAAAACGGGTCCGGTCTAGTATGACTAAATGTTGAAATGGATGTTGAAATGGATGAATGGAATATGTATTCCAGAATGAACAATTCTTCAAACGTACTTTTCCCATAATGTCTGAAAACCCAAAAGACTGATTTGTACATACGAAGAGCCCATTAAGGTACAATGTGTGGCATTGTACCTTAACAACCTTAACCAAAATGAGAAAAGTATATGTTCTGAATGTTATAAGTCGCTAAATCCCATGTGAAGCTTTGTACGTCATAACATAACACAAATAGACGAATTTCGAAGACATTCTTAACTTGTTTGGATTTTAAGCAGATCAAAAATATTTTATTCGAGTGGCAAAAATTGTACCCTCCTAATCCAGTCTTGGCACGAAGCGAAAGTGGATCAAAAGCAGCTTAGGCCAAACTGGGGATATTGTCGCGATCATTGAACTTTTTCAACTGTTCTTTGAGTGATAGGGGATTTGGGGTTTGAACAAGAAAAATTAAATGTAGAATCACATAACTGTAGCCCCAAGTTAGTTTAGGAGTCACTGTCTGACTGTTATTTTTTTGCGCACAACTTGTATAGGCCGAAAGAAAAAGTCGAAAACTTATTTTTAGGCAAAAAAATAAGCATAAACAAGTTACATAAAATAATAAAAAGTAATCCTAATTTACATTTGCGAATTTAAATTTAAAATAAAGCAATTAATATAGTTTTGTAATTAACATTTTCAGTATTCATTTATTCCACCGTACGTATGCACTCACGATGGAATAAATGAATAATGAATACCCCAAAAAATTACAGATCCTAGAATATATAGAGATTTTTTTTTAAATGTTTTATTCTAAAAATTAGATGAAGGGTATCAAATATCAAATATCAATAACGTTTATTTCTTTAAGCTTACAAAATAAGCACTTAGACAAGTCAAATTTTATACTATAAACAGGTTTATAAATAGTCATTATTATCAAATAAGAAATATGATGTTATTGATTTTATTCGCTTCAATTTTTTGTCCACTAGTGGAAGAAGCGAAAAAGAAGGCAGGTATCGCAGATTAGTGGAGTCAATAAGATATGGGCTTAAAATCATGGTAAAAATGAGTATTGGTTCTGTTTTGCCAGTATTGATAGATTGCAAACGTTGGTTCATTAAACGAACATGTTCAGACACTAAATATTCCGTTTATATTCTCTAGGCACACAAATTACATTCCTTCTCGTAGTTTTGTATTTGAATTTAGTGTCCATTTGTATACTCAAATATATTTTTTTATCTATCACAGCACTCGGGAGGCTTACACTTTTTGTTGAAAGAATCTGTCCCCCAAGATTAGAATAACAAACAAATTGTCTTTGTTGTTTCAGATTCTCAAATGACTACAAAGAAGTTCTCTGAAGAGCCGGATTTCGAGAGGCCTATCGGGAATCACACGTTCTTCCTAGGTCGTGAAGCCACCCTAGGGTGTGCCGTTAGCAATCTTGGTAAACACAAAGTAAGTACATTACAATTTACTTACGTACTTATCGGAAACTTCACATAAATACATAATGTATAAAATGACGTGTAGATTAGACGAGATATTGGATTGGATTGAAAAAACATCGGTACAGCATGCTGTCTTTAAAATTGGTGCCAGATAGCTTGACTTTTTTGGCGGTCGTTGACCTCCCTTACAAAATCTTAATGCCCATAAAATTATAGACTAATGAACAAATATTTGAATTTATAAACGTTATCGATAGGTGCCTAATTTTATATGTTAATTAATATATTTTTCAGTCAAGTAAACGTAATTTGTTAATCTTAATCATAATATTTACTTTAGCTAAAGCTAGAATGCCTTTTAGGCACTGTCTAAAGATTTCGTTTGGCGTTTCATAAATTATTCTGTGTTCATTACAGCGATCAATACCAACATAATTTGAATATAAAGAATCGAAAATCAGAAGTTAATTATTCAACTGTTTTTCATTTTATTGACACGCAACTTGAATAAAATAATCAAACAACCTTATCTGATATCACGATTGATAACCATCGCCTATTCCAAATAATTAATTAATGAACTTTACAAAGCCTTTGTTATTCCATGGCCGGTTTGTCACTAGAACCTAATAATTACCCCAACTAATACTATACACAAATAGTTCAAGTAATTTCATACTAATGGGAAAAGTTGTAGGGTTCCTAATGGTTGAGGTGTGTAATGGTTCGGAACGGTTCAGATACTGAACACATCTTTCTTATCACTAAAGTAATCCATTATTGATGTATATATAAGTGTGGATATTTAGGTAGTTAACGATTAATTTACATTATTTCCTGAATTCTAGCACCCCATGAATAACGTCCGTAGTTGAAAATGCCCTTCGATACCAATCCCCTCGATTGGTATATGTTTTTGCTATATAATCAGAATATATGTATGATTGAATATCATATTTCCTGATTAAATACCTTGTACTTAATCCTATAATGACGTTTATTATTACTAATTGTCGAGAGAGCTCAAAGAGCGAGTATCAACTTACCGTCCTTTTACTTTTCCGTCAAATCTTATATTTGAATCATGTGGAGTATTATCAGTTCGACAGTTATTTATTCATAATGAACATAGTACTAAAACAACACCCAGCCCTTGAATATGTAAAGAAGGAAAAATAATATTTGCCCTAAAGAAAGTCATGTTTTTTCAAAAATATTTTTACAGTTTCCTTGGTCCTTTTTTATACAATAGATTAAATGTGTTAGCAGATATTTATTGTCAAAATTATAATACTGGTAAATAAAAACTTAGAGATGCCCTACAATGTTGGTCATACGATGACACAGAAAATTTATTGACTTTTCTAAAGTAGGCCACTTATTGCAAGACCATTTATTATTAAAACGTCGTAAGCATAAGTAATTTTAAAGTAAGTACATTGTTTTAATAATGAATAGGGTTTATTGCATTTTATCGTTTTGTTATTTGTCAGCCCAGTCTTTGCCTGAAAAACAGGTATTAACCTAGTTCAGGAACATGCATTATCTTATCCCTTAAATAAATAAGATAAAGTACACTTTGTAATATGATTAGTCCTAAGTTATTTAGGAATAAATTATTTTATTTATTTTTATTTTATTTCTTGCAACACTTAGGGTGTTGCTATACTGTTAACATTTTATTAATACTCACCTAATAACCAAGATTATATGATGAATGCAATAAATAAAATATCCTAAATCGAATGCTTAATGCCTTCTACTCGTACTATTTAATAATTCTACAAATAAATTCATACTAAACTTTTCTATGTTCAAGTCTAAATAAGATTGTTGTTCTAAATTTTAAAAATATACAGGTCCTATTTTTTTTCGCCATTCTCACCATAAATTTAAATTTTAACAAGGCGGGCTGCAATAATTTTTATTTATAACTTTTGAAACTATCACGGTTATTTACATAAAAGTAATTTTTAAAGTTACCAATATATCGACACAGTTTCATGCGCCACCATCACGATCATCGGCTGTCATCCCTGTCATCAAAAACACAAAATAAATTAAAATCTTCTACAACATTGGATCTACCCAAAATACCCATGAAAATACCTAATGACCAATATTAACAAAACAAATAACCCAAAATTAAACCAGCTACGACTCGAAAATTCGAATCATAGGTAATTGACACTCAAGAATTTACGATCTCAATCAAATAAAGTAAATTATCACGGCCAGCTATTTTGTGGATTTACCTCTGTAATCGTGTTCTGTTAAATCGATGGTAGGACGACCATTTTCTGTCGTCAATTGTTTGGATTTGGTCGTAAACTTTGAATTTTGACATGTTTTATCAAGGACATGGAACAAAATAAGGAAGGTATTTATATTTGACGACCTTTGTGGCGCAGGAGGTTGCGGGTTCGATTCCCGCCTCGGGACAAATGTGTGTACGATCTGTAGACATTTGTTCAGGGTGTTCTGGTCGTTTCCTATGTATAATAAAAAATATATATCTATGTATTGTATTGTATTATGTTTATCAGTTATCTAGCTATCTACCCATAACACAAGCTTTATTTACCTTGGGGCTAGATAATGCCGTGTGAATTGTCCAGCATTATTTATTTATATTTATTTATATATTAGTATAGATATTACCTATGTGTTAGGCTCCTGTTACATGTGAAGTATTATTTAAGAAAGTGTTCCGCCAATAAATACTAATGTATTGTGGTATTTATTCAACGTGTAGGTAATTTTTTAGATTTCTTGATTCGTATTGACGAAAATTCGCAATGTGTTAATACTGGTGCAATCTTGCGTTAGTATTCATCACGTTAACGATTGAGGCGGACGACTTGTTTGATTGAATAGAGACGGAGGCGCTGCGCCATCGTTGCCTTCGACCTTGTCCCACACCGTCTCTAGGGATCTAGAGTTTTTTTTATAATAAATTATTAACAAGGTTTTACATTTTTTTTAATTATTAAAAATATAAAAATATGTTTCATTTTAAATTTTACCATGTTTCCTTACTATTGAGCTCTGTGTCCATTTGAACGTGTATTCAGCTAGAAACCGGACTAAATAATGACGTTATAAATATTGAACGTGTGTCTGGTGTATTAATCCATCAATAAAAGCAGACTTCTATCAACAAAAACTGACGGATCTCAGTAAATTCCTTACGTGTAACAGGCCCCCTAATTTATTGACACGCCGACGACACCGCGCCGCTAACACATGTTCACCACTTGCCCTATAAACACCCATATCGATATGCACTTTAAAATTACATATTTTTTGCATGACCAGTAGCAATAATAAGCTAAATTTTTATATAAAGACATAAAATGGATTAACAAGGAACGGGCCGCGTATAACCTTTAAGATAAAAAACCAAGTTTATTCAGAAAAACTTTAATATTTCTTTTTGTAACAAAGTAAAGGTGAGTTTGCGTGCAATAATTCTAACCGTTTATTGCTAGAGTGCAAAAATGTAAGCTTTGCTTTAATTAGTTTTACTTGTGCAAAAACGAAAAAATATAAAAGAGGAAATAGCAACTATAAACTCATTATTTACGTTAACATTACGCCTTGGAACTGTAGTGAACAAACTAACAAAGTCTTCGCTTCATTTACTAGATATACCTACCTGTATTATAATGTATTTTGAAATTTCTGACGCGTCCAAGAGTCCTGTAAGGTCTAAAGGTATTTTTATATCCCACAAATCAGTTCCCATAAGATAGAAATAACCATTGAACGTTTCCTTAGAAACAATGCATGCAAAGCCACAGGCATAAACTAGTTTTTAATTTTAAATGTGTTCCTCTACACAGCGAGACTTAACCCAAACATCTATAGTTACACATGTAGTAGGAACCTACTGCCCTAGGCTAGGCATCGCCTTGTAACTTCACCAGTTAACGTGATATATCACCCAGCCGCACCTAGGTCACCGTATAAGCCTGGGTCACCTAACTTGGCTCCTGGTATACCTATGATATTGCCAGCCATTTATAAAGACGGCCATTTTATGGATTTTCGTAGGTAAGTGTGGTGCTGATACCAAAATGGAAATTATTTAACCTGTCAGGTATTCATATGAAAATTAGGTTTTATCCCTCAAGGATCACAGGTGGCGCGCATCGCGGCTTTTCACCCGATTTACGCACTAAAATGCTTGTTTCTCAGCAAATACTTGGAATTTATTAATTTTGTAAAAAGATATAGAATCTAGAATAATTACTCTTTCTATTTATTGTTTTATTATTTGTAATTACTTTGTAATTAAGTTGCTTCCGCCCGCGGCTGTTTTACCGGGATAAAAGTAGTCTTTAGGCGAAGGTCCGCCTGCGACGCAGGATTTTGCGGGTTCGATTTCCGCCTCCTGCTTCCAACGATCTGCAGGTGTTTGTTCCGAGTGTTCTGGTCGTTTTCTATGTATAATAAAAAATATATTTAAGTAATATATTGTATAATGTATATCAGTTATCTAATACCTACCCATAACACTATCTCTGCTTAGCTTGGGGCTAAATAATGCAGTGTGAATTGTCCAGCATTCTTTATTTTATTTATAAGTAAAGCCCCATCATATCAAACATTAAAACATCCAAAATTCCGCATTTCGTAATATTGGTGTGGTTGTCATTGATTTTTTTTTTGCTCTTCCCGTTTGGCCACTCTCACCTGGTGGAATGTGAAAATGTGTTCAAGTGTTGATGCTGGTGTGTTCCAAGTAGTTCGGTGACAATTAAGTGGACGTAAAACCGGTAATTCGGTTGCATGCTTGAGCCGGACTTTTGAGCCATTTTTGCAAGAACGAATATCTGTGTTGATGATACATTACCAGCTTATAGTACATCGCTATTTTTGGGGAACCGATTGATTTCCTATATAAATTAAAATATCATAATATTTTATCGACAAGGTACTATAAATTGCTACAGTTTTTCAGTTTTCTGTGCTATATTTTTCACCCTAGTCGAATAAAAACCAGTCATTCTTAATAAATATTTTTTAATAAATTAATAAAATAAAAAGAGTAGAAAAATAAATAGGTATCATAATAACAAGTAGGTAATAACAAATGGAAAGAAATATCAAACTTGTGACTACTTTAAACGATATAAACCGTAGAGGCGCTAAAACCCATCAATGGAACACTTTCAGTTAATTACAGTTTCAGTAATTATGAACCTACTATGAGAAACTAGGAGCGTGTAAGAACATGTTGGAACAGGTTCAAAGCACCTTGAGGTGGAACGATTCTCATGGTCTATTTCGTGCACATTCGTCATCATGACAAATGTTTGACGATCTGTAGATATTTGTTTCGGTAGCTGAACCCCGAATACTCAAACGCAATTCTGATATAAAAACGTCTCAAGTTGCGATTTTATGACAGTTTTCAATGAAAATCTGTCAAAAATTCGTCACTTGAGACGTGCTTAAATCGAAGATGCGTTTTAGTATTCGGGGGTAAGTTTATTAAAATAGACATATATCTATTCTACGTAATGTAATCTCTTATGTATATCAGTTTTCTAGAATCTCCGTGTTAAATTAAAGCAAAACGCATGACAAATAAAAAAAATTGTATATGTATTTTTATTTTTTAATTCGTAAAAAGTGTTGGTTTGACGCAAATAAAAATAAAGAATTATTGACTTATTTTAAGACACTGCTGTCCCACAGCTGGGCAAATGGGCAGGCCTTTGCTTTTTCTCCTTCCCCTCCTCGCGAACCAACGCTTTGACAGGCCACGATTGAAGATGTCTTTAGCTGAAAAAAAAAATGGTTAAAGCTGCTGTCCGCGACTTTGCACGCGCTTTTTAAGTAGCCACGTCCGTCCCTGGGATACCATTTACCTTCCAGCAAATTTCATTCAGATTCGTTCAGCCGTCAGACGTTAAAAGGTAACAGACAGACAGAGTTACATTCGAATTTATATCTCCTGTAATTCCATTTTGGAGTCCCTTGGCTTGGAATATAACCAAAAAACCACTATTTTAGACCATAAACAATTTAAAAAAAAAAACGATGGAGTCGTGCATTTGCACCCAATTAAAAGAAATTTAGTTCTCCAACTTTTTTATTGAAATATTTCGGATTATTGGTTGACGGTTGTGCTTTACACAATAAAATTTAAAAAAATATTTCACTGTCAAATGTCAAAAATTGAGTTTTTCATAAAAAAACACAGTAGGCAGCATCTCCTACTGGGACTATGCCAGTCAATGTATATATTTGACAATCCCCCACAGAGACGATGCCAGGCCAGACGTCTCATGATAGCATGGAAGTATCTCAAACAAAGGAATAAACTCAAGGAAGTATGGATATTCATCAAAACTAATTTGATTCCTTAAAATTTATTTATGTCTAGTGATATAGTGTATGTGCACCGACTATTTTGTACGTAAGACTTACACCTTAATAACCTGAGAACTGCCACGTGTTCCTCTACATAACACTTCATGTACACACACTATTTCTACACTCCAGTTTATTTATAAGCCTGGAATAAATTCTGGTGGAATTGCAGACCTTTCTGGGTACTTACCTACTGGGAGTAATGCTACAGGCGCTTTTGTTTGTAATATTAGGTTGTGTTTATTTGTGTAATCTAGTATCTACTTCTCTGTATTTTAGTTAAAATACGATTAGAGATAGGTAGATTATAAGGTAGATCAGAGAGAAGTAACACTTAGACTATTTTGAAGGTATTTGGGGAAAATTGCTAGCCTAATATTCAAACGTAGAACGTGTAGGACGTCCCCGACCGGTTGGGATGACGATTTGTGAAAGACTGCTGGCAGATGCTGGATGCGGCAAGCTAAAGACAGGGCGCTATGGCGCTCATAAGGGAAGGCCTATGTCCAGCGGTGGACAACAGACAGAATGAAGAACCGCGCTAAAGAATTCGTTTCATTCTGCCTGCGACACAGGAGGTTGTGGGTTCTATTCCCGCCTCGGGACATAGGTTTGTACAATCTGCAAATATTTTCTCAGGGTATGTCGTTTTCTATGTATAGTAAAAAAATATCTATTTGTATTATAAATAAATAAATATAAATAATGCTGGACAAATCACACAGCATTAACTAGCCCCAAGCTAAGCAGAGCTTGTGTTATGGGTACTAGATAACTGATATACATAATATAAAACAATACATAAATAGATATTTTTTATTATACAGAAAACGACCAGAACACCCTGAACAAATGTCTGCAGATCGTACACACATTTGTCCTGAGTCGGGAATCGAACCCGCAACCTCCTGCGTCGCAGGCAGACCTTCGCCCACCACGCCACAGAGGTCGTCAAACTGTATGGATTAAATTATGTATATCAGTTATCTAGTACCCATAACACAAGCTCTGCTTAGCTTGGGGCTAGATAACTATGTTAAATGTAATTCGAATGTAAGGCCGTATCTCATTAAGACACGATCGTGGCGCCACCACCCGTGTGCAGGGCACTTCGACTGATATTAGCTTGGTTGCCCAACCAGCTGCCGGCAACCAAATTTCCCGGTGGTGGTGAAGCCATTTACATTAATAAATAAATAAAATAAATAAATAAATAATGCTGGACAATGCACACAGCATTATCTAGTCCCAAGCTAAGCAGAACTTGTGTTATGGGTACTAGATAACTGATATACATAATATTATACAATACATAGATATTGTTTATTATATATAGAAAACGACCAGAACACTCTGAACAAATGTCTGCAGATCGTACACACATTTGTCCCGAGGCGGATTGATAGAGACATTTGGCGCCTCATTCACTCCATCAGCAGTTGGTGTTTGTTTTGGCGTTTTTCGCTTCTTGACGGTACTCAAGATACCACGTGCGGCCGGTAGGGCCCCCATCATGGTGTCCTAAAAAACCTTTATTCTAACACCAACTCAGAAAGTTGCCTATTCCTTTTCGAAATAGCTTAGAAAGTACTCCCTCCGTTCAGGCCAAAATGCGGGATGGAAAACTCTATGGAATTTCATTCCTAACGCGTTTAGCGGGAGAGAAAAGTGTATGGAAATCCATTTTTAACGTGTAATATTTTTTTTTAATCTTGAAAATCAGTCGGAGGATATGGTTATTTTCATTATAAATAGGTCCAACATAAAAAGTTTCTACTCTAATCTGCCAAAGGATTTATGCCTCTTTTGATTTCCGAACAATATTTTGAAAAAAGAACCAGTGAAGTGATAAAGACATGGGCGGGAATTTTTTCGAAATTGGGTTTGGTAATTTTATTAATTCTACAGAATATCTTCGAAGTGATAGGTGAAGATTTTATGACACCGCCAGATATCTAAGAAACTATTCAAACAGTGATTGAGAACCTATTTCCCAAGAAATCCAGAAATAAATACAAGAAGACTTATGAAGATTTTGTGTATTGGAAAAACGAGAAAATAGCAATTCTTTGTTGAAAATGTTTTGCTGTCCTATTTTATTGAAAAAGCGATAAAATACAAGCCATGTGACCACCTTGTGGTTGTATTCAATTTTGCAAAGTAAGATTTGGAACGAAACGCGATCAACAACATTACCGTGTTAATATCATGGATAAAAAAAATACAGCATTTTTAAAAGAATTTCGGAGTAAAAAATTAAAAATTGTATAGTTTCATACAAAATACTCCAGATGACAAATGTTTATTAATGAAGGTAAATTATGGACACATTTTTTTATTAAGTACTTAATCATTTATTCTCGAAACCACAGTAGGTTTCGAGAATAAATGATTTAAACATTCACTGTCGCAGTTTTCATGTTTAGGTATAGATTTTACATATATTTTCAGGTTTTGTTTTGTTTTGGGAGTTAATGGAGCCCGTTTTTCGCAAGAAATAGTAGATATATAACAACAGAAGATGTACAACTAAACGAGAATTATGTGTTATTACACATAATTTTCAAGATTCTAAACACTTAAACCAAATTACAGCAATCATTTGTGATATCGGACTTATTTTATGAGATTGTAAAGAAATATACGAAACTTCGCCCACATGACCTACAGAGTAATCAGTTTTTGCAAAAGATTCTCACTTCAAATTGTGGGTAGGTATTGTTGATAATGATTACTTCGGTCAGATATACTCTTTTGTATATTAGAGGAGCCGGATTTAAATCAACGGACAAAAGCCTGCGAGGAAATAACAGAAAGAAACAAAAGATTTCCAACTCAAAGACTTTAATCACAGACGAATTAGATTTTATTGTAAACAATGAAACGAAAATCAGTACAAAGGCAGAATTGTACAAATCCGGGAAAGAAAATCGTAGTGCTAAAGGAAAAACAAAGACACGGCGCCGCAACAGAATACAGCATTTCAATCTAAGGTGTTTTCATGGAGTACGAAAAAAGGAAATATCGATATTGAGTAGACTTTTTGATAAACAAAACAAAAGAGAATGAGGATCTATGTTCGGCTGTATCTATGTATTTTTTATATACTTAATACATACAAATACCTACAGGTGAATATTTTGCTATTGTATGGATAATGATTCCGAGGTGGTCCCGTAAAACTTTATTCTAATAGCTATCTCTAGATTTATCATATAATATGGTCGACATTCGACGTGTCACTTTTATCAACCAAATATTTCCGTTTCTATAATTAAAAAGTTTCGTAGCTCTACGTTCTTTTCATTCCGAGCTACCTGCATGCGGTATTAAAATTCACAACACGGCTCGTAAAGTAAAAAGCACGTTGATTTTTGTGCATTGTTGTAGGCATAGAGCCAACCCGCAGGTTTCAGTAATGGATGGTAATTGTGGCTATCTCGGACTCCTAATTGTAACCGAGACAGATGGGAATGGGTTTCTTTTTCGTGCGAAGATTGTGGGGTAAATGTGGATGGGATTGGAACAAAGCTTCGAACATGAACAAAGATTGTTTTGTATTTATTTAAAGGTTTTCATAAAATACGAACGTCTTTCGTAACATACGAATTTCAAAAAAATAAGTGCGTTTAAGGTAGTAACTACTAATTATAGGGTAACGATCATTTTGGGGCTATATTTGAAATGTCAAGCATTAGATAATTAATGATTTAACGAGGGGACAATGCCTTCTGTCATTAAAATGACTTTGTAAGCCCACGCAAAGTGTAAATCAAATATCGACTACTACAGCCTAGTGGATGGCATGTGGGGGTTTGTAGTTATGTCCTTTTTGCTACTGTACAAATTGCAAGTTTTCTCTTTCTTTGTGCCTGAATGTTCTTTTATGTTTATTTAATGTTTATTATAATTATCACTACATTAGCTCAAAAGGATATGTTCTTTTGAGACTTATCTCTATCTCCGTATGTCGAAGCGCTGGATTGCCTCGACGTTCACATGATGATGAACCTTTTATTCGTGAGCCTCTGCGTATTTTTATAATATAACTGCGACAATGCAATAGTCATCATTTATTTAATTATTGTCTCTTTACAGGTAGGATGGCTAAGAGCCGAAGACCAGACAGTCCTGACCATGCACGACCGCACCGTTCTCGGCGCACGTTACTCCGTAAACCTGGACGCTCCCCTAACCTGGCAGCTGAGGATTCGGCCACTGAGGGCTGAGGACCGTGGCTGCTACATGTGCCAGATCAACACACAGCCTAATATGAAGTGGCAGATTGGATGCATAGATGTTTATGGTAAGTTCTTGACGCTATTGTGGTTTAACAGGTCGGTTATTCTTAGAAGGAAGTATAGGCAAGAGCAGTAGACCAGGCGGTCTTTTCCTTGTATGAGGTCCTGACAGCTGAGGGTCCTATTTCTTTGTATAGTAAAATAAAATTTTGGTTTATTTTATTCTGTCAGTCAGTAAGATAGAATAATGAAGTGGCAGACTAGATGCATCAATATATTTGTTTTTTTTTATTTTATAATTTTTCCCGTTTTTTTTCCTAGGATTAAAACAAACGGAGAAGTATTGTCGAAAATCGTAATCCATTTTCTTATTACTTATGAAAAGACTAACTTCAATTTAGAGGTATTTTTGAAACATTTGGGAAAATAAGAGATTTTTGCTAAAAATCTACGTATTCCCAAAATATACAATTTAATTGAAGTTGTCTTTATGATAGGTTCATTGAAAATGGTATACAATTCATCAACCATATGGTAAGCTTTGGTCGTGTATAGCTTTACAAAGTCATCCAAAAATATCTTCATTGAATTTCTTTGACAGACTCGATACAAAATTTTTAAGTTAGGAGTGAAATTTGGCAAATATTTTTTACAGTTTATAATTAATCGACCTCTTGTATGGCAATTCTTCGTTTTATAAATTTTAGACGTCGCCTGTCTCGAATTCAGAGACTTGACTTTGCGTGAACGTCGTCGTCGATACAAAAGCGACTTAGTTTGTGAGTAATTTGCCTTTTCAGACCTTGCTTACTAATCTTGGCTCAAGACAAGACTATCAGTTCTAAGTTTTCCTAATCCAAGCTCCATAGAGTTACGAGTATTTATAAAGCGAATAGCTTCGTTAACCTATAGTCGACCAAGAATCAACGTAAACGTCCGTCAGTAATCCAATATTCCACCTTTCACTTGAATTTAATCCAGCTAAGAATAGATTACCGTCTTGTGTATATAGGTCACTCGATTTAAGTGTCGGGTGTGGCACTGTATGTTGACTTAAACTGGGGTTCTACTTTGGTAGTAGAAATTGGATTGTTTGTTGAAACAACGGCTTAGTATACATGCTGTTGGGTTTAGTTAATGGCCCAGAATACAGCAGTAGATCAGCATCTATTTGAACACATTGACGTTAGCTGGACGATAGTTAAACTACTGTCAGGTTCCAAGTCTCGTAACTATTTTATGATTATTTCATTTGGTTATGGTGTGTTTTTGAATCAATGTTTTTTTCACCTTTGTTTGACCACAATCTCGCCTGATGGAAAGTGAAGATGTGGCCGACGATGTATCACCTCACCTCAACTCAACAGCCTAGAATGGTCCACAGATGGACGACGAGAGGCCTCTCTCTGGTTTTTTATCTCATGGGGGTAATGCCAATCATCCCCACGCTGGACATGCAGGTTGGAGATCGCAGTTCGGTGGTAGATCTATACTGCAAGAGGCGCTGCTGCAAGGCCTCCGGTGTATGGCCCTTAGTCGCCTCTTACAACTACCAGGGGAAGAGTTGAGGTGGTGCAAATTCTAAGCCGGTACTACACGGCTATGTATCACTATGTGTAAATGCGGCCTTCATAATTTGCCAGTTACTGCTGTTAGGACTATATTCAGCTGATAGGAACTGGAGGAATTTCTTCGGTGTGATATCTCGTAGGTCGTCTGGACTGAGCGGGTGCTAGCCTAGACGAGTGCTGTAGGTTTGGTTTTTGTATCTTCATTTTCCTGGAATGTGATCACGATGCCAATTAAAGTACATGGAAAGAAGAAAGAAGCTTACCCACGATCATGCAAATGTACAATTATAATACCCGGAACAGAGAAAAACTACAAATACCTAGAACACGGCTTGCGAAAACAACAAACCAAGGAATAAGCATATAACTCAGAATGTAGGTACAACAAATTGCCGTTAGACATAACAAAGCTTAATCTCGGCCAATTCAAACTCAAACTTAAAAGCTTTTTTGAATGTAATCCTTTTTACCACATTAACGAATTTATTTCCTGTTCATTCTCTAATCTGTCTGTATAAACTAAACACTAAAAATAATTAAGTTAAGTTAAATTAATCTAATCAAATTTTTATTGCGAATATTTAATGGTATTAATTTATCCATACCGCAATTGAAAACGAAAGTTTTCAATCCCGTCATGACCTACGGAGCTGAGACGTGGACACTCACGGTAGGGCTGGTCCACCAGTTAAAAGTCGCTCAGCAAGAGAGAGCTAATGCTCGGAGTTTCTCTGAAGAATAGGATTCGCAACGAATACATCCGACAGAGAACCAAGGTTATCGACATAGCTCAAAGGATTAGAAGAACCGACAACCGCTGGAGTAAACGTGTTCTTGAGTGGAGACCGCGACTCGGAAAACGTAGTGTAGGACGCCCTCCTACCAGGTGGGATGACGATTTGCGAAAGACTGCTGGCAGATGCTGGATGCGGCAAGCTGAAGACAGGGCGCTATGGCGCTCATTAGGGGAGGCCTATGTCCAGCTGTGGACTGGTGTAGGCTGATGATGATGATGAATGGTATTAATTTAATTTATGTTCAATTATTGTTATTTTGACCAACCAATGTTATGACAATGTAACTATATGGTTAAATAAATAAAATGAAATGAAATGCAATGCGAGACGGAGTGTGGAAAACCTCCCACACGATGGATCGACGCTATTATTGCGGTTGCAGGGAGTCGATGGATGGCGTTATAGGACCGCTATTTGTGGCGTCGCGCGTCGTATGCAGTATTTGCATGGGCTTATGATGATGATGACAGAAAGAAATTTACTATAATCTGGGGTTACCTATCATAATGTTCCGTGATTTTATGATTTTAGTAGTTAATTTAATCTTCAAAATATATCTAGCTAAAATATCGTCAGGCTATCGTATATTACGAGAATATCCAATATTTTTGCCACAACCATTTAACCAATACCTATAGTAAATGCTTGTCACGATTTTTTTACAATGAAACGAATTAATGGCATTGTCAATTATTGAAGTACTAAGTGGGACGTTACAAAAGCGTAATATATTGCGTAATCAATAAAATTAACATTAAATTTAAGAAGATGTATAAAACAAGAATAGATATTACTCTGCAATTTTGATTTGGCAAATGGCAACAAAAATAAAAAATTTACTGTTCGCTCAGTAATAATTCCTATTTATATATATTTTTTCGTATTCTTATTTTGCACACTCATACTAAGCGTCCAGTTCTTTGAAAGGCAATTTGGCGATCAGCAACTCTGGACAACAACGTTATTTTCCTATTAACTACTTGAAATCAGCTATCCATTTCCATATGAGGTAGGTAAGTCTGACTGCGACGATTCCTATCTTGGGACAAATATTTGTACGATTTGCAAATATTTGTTTCGGGTTTTTTAGGTATTTCCTATCTACACTAATATTGTTAAGAGGAAAGATTTGTATTTTTGTATGTAACGAATAAACTTAAAAAACTACTGGACCGATTTCAAAAATTTGTCCAGATCAATCAAGAAACCTACATTATCACTGAGTAACATAGGCTATAGAATATACCCGTGCGAAGCTGGGGCGGACCGCTAGCATAAAATAAAAATAAAAATATCTATCTAAGTTATGTATTCTATTGTAAGTATATCAGTCATCTAATACCCGTAACAAAAGCTCTGCTCAGCCTGGGGCTAAATGATGCTGTGAGGATATTTATCAATTGTGATCATCATTCCACTAACCAAAGCATCTCCTACTTTCATCTTCTACTCTTCAAAAACGCGCAACAACTATCCAAGAAAGTTTCTTCGATGCTACTAGCAGACGCAACATCCAAAGTTTACTTCTCAAGTTTTTCCCACTCGTAAAACTCCCACAAACTTATTCAGTTTGTCTCAACGCGAAACCTTTCCAAACTCACACAATAACACAACCCATGCAGTATACTAATATACTATCTGTACCCGGACTAAGTAAATTCCGAAACTATCTAAATTGTACACAATATTATACGACCCAAGAGTTTAGCAACCTTGTACAGTCAATGACATAAGTGGTTGACCATTTAGAGTGCCGAGAACTTAGAGCTCTTACAAATGTCCATTGCTACGACCAAGCAACGGTAAACATCTACGGCGTAGGCTTTCTACAGCGTGGAATTTGCTGTGTATTTTATTTATATCATTATACCTGTCATGCATAAAAAGCTAAGCCTCTAGTAGTAGTTCAAACGTCACATACTCGTAAGATTAATCAAAACAAAATACATTATACAATATTATAGGGTGTTCGGTAGACCGTGTGCTGTATGGTAACTGGTGGTAGGTGGAACCAATTCCAATAGCTTGGCAGCTTCTTAAACCCTGAGAAGCCACTCGGCTATTTTTGAACTAATATGGTCGACCGCTGTGCAGGTACGGTAGGCAAAATTCTGCCTGTGACGCAGGAGGTTGCGAGCTCGAATCCCGCCTTAGGTGAGGTTTGGTAGGAGTACTCCTTTGTCCGTATTTGGATTCCTTTTGGTCCATTAAGCGTTATTTACGCTAGCATAGCCAGCCTAACTCCGTCCAGAAGCGCATAACCTTCCTGGGGTCTTTACTGGCTTTGAGTAGTGACCTCGGCAAGTTGAAGATTCCCGTCTTACTACTTTACGGAACGGAAGTTTGCGTTACTAAAATAAAGACCACCAGATAATTCAAATATCAAAAAAGTGATGCCTAGATTTCATATGAATATTAATTTTATTAGTAAGAGATAACATGCTAAATGTTGTTGAAAAAAAAAGACATTATATTTTCAACAAAGTTATTTGCTCAAATTTCGGAAAAAAGTCGATGAATCTTAAAATGAATCTTTAAAACCGTTGAGATTTTCAAGTTGATTAAAACAGCCGCCAAACTAATTGGAATTGGGTCCACCTACCCCCAGTTACCAGTTGTGAAAGAACTTCTAAAACTACGAAAAGCTTTACAAAAATAGAACGTTTTGAAATGTACCTACAAACTTCAAGTAAAGCTCAGCTCTTACACATAACTTTCAAACACTTCTGCTGGTAACAGTACTACATTACCTATTTGCATAGAGGAAGCAGGATTTCTTTTTCAATTTGGAAGTTGTTCCTTAGTTTATTGGAAACGGCGACACTTGGGTCGACAAGTCGCCGGGTCGCGTTAGCCTAATGCAAACCAAGTTTAGAGATTTCTGTGGTGGGGATTTTCGTTTCTGAGTTTGAAAAACTATTTCTGTGTTAGTGAATATGCCTAGTAGGGATATTCGTAAATCTATTTCATGGAGAAACAGGTTTATAAATAATGATGGATGTAAGATATTCTGTAATATCGTAATTACTCAAGGGGTGGAGATTTACCCGGTCTTTAATTTTTCTTCAGTGGCAGTATTAGATCACGTTATCGCACCCGCCATAACCGCTGCGGTATCATCATAGGCAGCAAAACTTGAACTAGCAGAGATCCTATTGATAGTTTTTTTAGTAATTGTAGCATTTATGGGTTTTGTCAAAGCCTGTGAGAAGGCGAAGAAATATTTTATTAATATAATTGAAAAGAGAATGAACAGAAAAAGCATTCAAGGACTCCTTGCTAGTTCAAATTTTGCTGCTTATGATGATACCGCAGCGGTTATGGCGGGTGATTGTTCAACTATTATATTATCTTTTGAATTCTGACCACCCATGATTTATAAAACACAACACCCCAACACAAATCCTTGGATTAATTGATCCACCGGAGTCACTTTTTCACGGTCGCCATGTTATATCGTGATTACTTAAGGGGTGAAGGTTAAAGAGAACACAGTTACATCTTAGCAAGTTCTTCTTTATTCTGAACCAATACCATCTTATATACTAAATCTCTACGGAATTCCGTGTCGTTACTGAAATCATATATCCATAAATTGGTTATCATAGATACATTAACGTCAAATCGACGGAACAATCTAATCACGTCTATCTCCATATCTCAATTCTCTAGATGGACCTACGACATTAAAGCGGACTCAAGAGTCGATGGATAGAAGCGGCTGGACCGTCGTATGGTTGAGACCTTTGTCCAACACTGGACGTTTGTGGGCTACTAAAATGATGTCAAAAATGATGTAGGTACTTTTGGAACCGAATGAAAAAACTTGCATACGTACCAAGCACTAGGTATTTTGAGTTACCTATATTGTTATTTTTTATACCGTCAGATTAAAAAAATACTTTAAAAGCAAAAACACTTTTTATTTTTTTATCTAAATGTATACTTTTGTTTCGAAAATGCTTCGAAAACTAAAAAATGGTTTTACTGGTTAATATTCTGGATTTGTTACTGCTAGCGTCGGCGCGGTGCGACCCGCAGGGGCGCGCCGTCGGTACACGGAGTTGCAGATCGCACTCTGTGTTTTCAGCCATGAAAGTGTTAAAATTCCTACATCCATCAGATCTTAGAATAGAAAACACCTTTATTAGCTAACTTCACGGTATAAACTAAAATGTTGTAGAAATTCAGCAAGAAATTCATCCTCTTATCAAAGAAGAGTTTAAAATAAAATACGTCTTCGTATAAAATTCTCATGAATTCCTTAACCGAAACAGAGACCCGGCATACTAACACATATTGCACTGAAATGAAATTCTTAAGTAAAACGAAGAACCCCTCAAAGATTCAACATTAAACATTTCAAGAAACCTAGGGATATAAGTTTGTAGAACTTGGGTTACAGTAACTTTTATTTATATAGAAAAATTGTGGAACTGTGAAGTTGCGATTGGTTTGTCGCAGCCACAATATGTTTTAGTTCGAGTGCGCAATAACACTAACTTTACGTGAGATAAAATCCATTTCATGTTGCGGTAATATTGGGACAGTGTTATTTCCATCATTGATAACAAAACTTTTATCAAACATATTGACAATTCCGTCATTGTTTTATTTAGATTCCAACTACTTAAAGTCCAAACTAACAGAATGAAATACAAGAATAGAAATAATATTCTTAAACTAGTTTCAATTAGTTTAGATTTTTGTAATAAAAATTAGCGTATGTTTTATTTCAGAAATAAAACTACATGTTTAAAATTTCACCGCGATCATTTAAAATGTACATTTTCATTTGTTGCGTATAGTTTATAGATACTTTTTAGTTTGCCTACACAACCGTATGACATAACAACATAGCGCCTACTATTTCATAGTATTGAAAATCAGATTAAAAAATTATTCAATGACTTTAAAAAAATATTTTGTTATTTCATGTACTAACACGAACATTTTCCAACTACATTTTGTCTAAGCTATCTCAATCACATAGTTTTCACTTAGTGTCAAATACGTTAGGCGTGAAAATGTAATAAAGTTTCACCTTTTCACGGCTAACGTCTGACAGGAGCTCAATTAAATCGTACTTAGATATTTGTGGCAAAAAAAGACACTTCAAGCCTCAAAAAATAATAAACAAAGCCGGGTCTGGCAGAGCAAGATAAAACCAAAGATCCTAATAGCCTTCTCTACGTTGCGTATGATAAAAATTATCCTCCATTTACTGATGAAAGTCGCAAGCAGAAACTAAAATGAAACCTCCCTTACGCTCTGATTGGTTACCCGTCAAATATTGTCACCGACATACCATTGATTTAAATGTTCCCCGACTTGCAATTTCCTTGCAAGAATACCAGTTTTCCTTTGATCGAGATGCTGTATGCAAAATGATTTATTCGCGCGAGCGTAGAAATAATGATACTGATGTTTTCCTGATATTTTCTGAAACGCGGGTTGTTGTCATCTGTCGTGTTTATCGTGTTTTACTTTTATTACTTTTTCTTTTACTCAACGACGATGTTTCAAAGAATGATTTCCCTAGTACGAGTTTTTGTTTAACCATCCAAAAGTATGTACCTAAACAGATTTTTAAGTCATTCAACTAACGGATAGTCTCATCAGAGTGAAAATCTCCATTCCATTTTAAAGCTTAGAACCGTGGCATTAGAAGCGTTATATCTTCAGAAAAATACAGCGCAATACTCTCAGCGTCCAATCACTGCAGCGAGGCAACTTACCACAAATACTAAAAGTTTAGCAATTTACTTTTATTCGCGCCAGCACCGTTTTGCATCACTTGAGAAGAAACACCGGTATTCCTTTTCCAATTTCGAACTTGTTCCATATTCGAACGGCTGCGAGGCGAGGCGACTTTGTAATCTTTTCGATTAGTTTCACCTTTTTCCTGGTTTTTGAGTTATGACGTTATTCCGCGTGGATGGCGAGGCCGGCCTTTGTCTGAGCTGTCTGTCATTTTTAGTGAAGACCTTCTTTGTAGGAGTTTTCGATTTTTTATAAAAGACTCGCCCTTCTAACGGGGTTTTCTTTGATCATATTTAAGCCGGCATACTATTTGCGTCATTATTCTGAGTAAAGTTCAGGTTAGATCACGTAATTTCCATTTTTCATGTTGAATAGCGTCGCGTTAAATTTATATTGCTTTTATATTCTAGCAATAAAAATTGCCGAAACATCCATGCTATAATAAAGCTCAAAAAATCCAAAAATTACGGATACATTTCCGAGCGACATCAACCCTATAACAAAACCAATAAAGTCTTAATTCACGTAGCTGTTAAGTAAATCCGACATGATTGATTGACTGGCACTCAGGCTGTTAAAAATAAATAAAAATAACCAAGGGCCATGGAGGATCATTGATCAAACGTTGATAGATCCCGTCACTCCTGATTGGCGGTTAGACGCGGCGGGAAAAATGCGGTAAAACGACCGGCCTCACCTGCCCATTGATGACAAAGCTTATTAAGCTTAGCTTAACCTGAGACCTAAGTTACTAAGTCAGAACACAAGTTAGTATGCGCGGTGCTTTTTGCTAGTAGAGATTGATATAATGGTTTCAACCTGTTTCAAAGTA
Organism: Eupithecia vulgata; assembly: GCA_946478455.1. Classification (NCBI taxonomy): domain Eukaryota; kingdom Metazoa; phylum Arthropoda; class Insecta; order Lepidoptera; family Geometridae; genus Eupithecia; species Eupithecia vulgata. The sequence continues at coordinate 11,647,339 of OX297876.1, forward strand.
CATAAATTGTGGGATATCAATCCAGGGTTATAGACGATGGGCGAAATGACTGTACTTTATTGAAAAATAACAAAGTAGCTTAATGCACTGTGAGTGAGAAAAGAATACGCGGCGCGTGCGATGGGTGTCGCAGCCGCAGGCAGAAGAGAGCTGGTGGAGCCGCGAACGCTGTGAAGTCTGCGTAGAACGACGCGACGCCATGGAGCGGTGTGAAGGTGGTTGTTGTTTATCTATGGTTAAGGCTGGGCGTAGACATAAATCATAATCACCTCTCTCTCTTTCAAAACCTTGACACATTTTACGGGCGTCCATCGATCTATCTGTAGTTTGTTTCTTCTAAGCTAGAATGCCAATATGTGTCATTTCATTATATGACGATACCGTAATTTTTATAGTGGAATTAATTTAGCAGAATAGGACCCCAGTGTGTCTGAGATAATAAAGCATCAGTCTTTTATCTTAAATACTAAACAATGCTTGATGTCATCCAGCGGATTTCGACAAGGGTGCGTTACTGGGCAAGCATTTTGACTCAGTGTGTGTTGTGCTCAGACTATTTACAGGGAGCTGCATAGGGTATTACACCCATTTTTTAAGTGTCTCACTTTAGTTTTATAGTGCTAATAAACCAATAAAAATATATGTTTATTTAATAGATAAGTGACCTAAAACTGGGTTTAAAATTTACATCAATTTCTTTTTTTGCTCACGCACTTTGATGGAAACGCTCGACGCAGTAACGTCGTGTGGTCATGACGTCAGTAAGATATGAGACCTGAACAAATGTTGCTGATGACAGTTGATACTTTTTAGTTTGCTTTCACAGCCATGTGATGTAACAATATTGCGCCTACTATTTCATGGTGTTTAAAATTAGATTAATAATTAAAAAAAAATGAATTTTATAATAATTTATTTTGTTATTATTTGCACTAAAACGAAAAATTTCAGACTGCATTTTGCCTAATCTCAATAATATGTTTTTAATTTTTTCTCGTACAGAGTAAAATGCCCTATTGGTGGCATGAATACTAAAGTAAAAAAAACTATAAAAGGCAAATAAAGTTAATCAGTACTTTATTTTTAAACCAGCTGTGAAAAACGATCAGCATACCAATGTTTCTACTAGTTGACAAATTCTGCCCTAATAGCTAACTTGTAATTTATACAATGTAACCATTAAAAGCTCACGCAGTTTCAGTTTATTAATAATAACCCTGCTTATTAACAGGCATAATAAATTGTGTTATAATATAATAATTCAACTCTATTCCAATAGCCACCATAGTTTTAACATATTTACTCAAACAGTGCTATGTTTGAGTAAATGTAGTGTAATCGTAGTGTAAATGTTTGAGTAAAAATAGTGTATAAAGTAATGTAATCTGCTGATTATTTCTAAAACCTTATTTGAGTAAAGTCGACCGTTCTGGCCTACAGGCAGACAGTAATATTCATATACTTATAAATCTGTGGTAATATTATTACTGTTCTCTCTATGAGGTCCCTACTGTATTTCGAATATCGAATTCTATTTTACTTTAATAATAGTTAGGTGCATAAAGGTTTTATGCATGCTGAGCAGTACAAGTTTCACTGGCTGGTTAGAATAAAAAAAGAAAACGTGTGAAAATGACAAAAGAACATCGCGGTGAAATGTTTGCATGGTAGGTTCTATAAAATTTTCGTGAAGAAATTGTGAAAATAAACTCTTCAAGCGACTAATCCCGGAGGATTAGTCGCCTCAATTTAAATTACTCGCATTGTTTGAGTAAAGCACTATACAAGCCTCGGTCTGCAATGACTGCCTTGCTGGGCGCGATAAGCTGGCTAAAAGCTAGCCCTTGTTCAAAGACCTTGACCTTCGGTCCCTTCATTTCAGCTTGGCCATCAAGGGCTGCAATGCTGATCGCTCTGTGATGGCCTGGACCTGAACTAAGCTCCGCCACAGGCTTCGCTTTCAGCCATCTTCAACCGAGGCCAGCAACCCTCCCATTACAGACCTCGGACGTAATGTACCTATTGTCCAACCGTTCAGTAGTTTTGTCAAGTAGGAACAAACGTCCAAACATCAATAAAATCTAAGCTTTCTCATTTATAACATCATGAATGTTAAATGTTGTGATGTTAATAAAATAGTAGCGAAAATAAAATAAATGTTTTAATTATACATGTATGTACTCGCTCTAATTTGTTTCTATTGTTTGATTTTATTTTTCGGAGGATATTTTTTGTCTAAAAATAAATTTCTTGCCTAAATTCAAAATTCAATTAGTCACGAGCCTTGATCTGCTTATAAAAAGATGCTAAAATTAATTAGATATTCAATACGAATCCCGCTATGTAAAGAACATACCAGAAATAATTATAAAGGCCTTATTCCTAAATCTAATTAAGTCGTTTGAAGCCGAAAAAAATTTGCTACAGCTGTAATAGTCGGTACGTTGTATACCGAGGCAAGTAAGTAGCGGATTCCTATCGAACATGTTATTGGGCTTTAAAACACACGATTTCCCGAAACACAGTTACTCCCGAGTTTTATATTGTGCGCTCTGGGGCTGTATCAACAAGACAAACCTAGCAATCATTATTATTATTTATTTATTTATTTATATTAATTATTTATTTTTCCTTTGTACGTAAGAAATGACAATATTCATCAGGACCAGAATGTTGAATCATTGACACAGTCATATTAAAATACGCAGAGGCTCACGAACAAAGACTTCATCATCATGTGAACGTCGAGGCAATCCAGCTCTTCGACAAAACGGACATAGTGAGAAGGCTCAAAAGCACAAAACCTTTTGAGTTAATGTAGTGATCATTAAAGTGTATGTGCGTAGGTTTGCAGGATATAAGCTTATTATCGTAGGTGCTATCCTAAGGAACACAAACAACGTGTCGTCACAGTAAAGAAATTGTCTTTCCTTAGTTTAAAGAGACAAAAAGGAATGTAAATAAATAAATAAAATAAATAAATAATACTGGACAATTTACACAGCATTATCTAGCCCCAAGGTAAGCATAGCTTGTGTTATGGGTACTAGATAACTGATATACATGATACAATACAATACATAGATAGATATTTTTTATTATACATAGAAAACGACCAGAACACCCTGAACAAATGTCTGCAGATCGTACACACATTTGTCCCGAGGCGGGAATCGAACCCGCAACCTCCTGCGTCGCAGGCGGACCTTCGCCCACCGCGCCACAGAGGTCGTCAGTCGTAAAGATGGACACATCCATCTTTTAACTTATTAAAAATAAGTTAAAACTAAATTACCACCCACTAGGTCCACAGTAGCCAATTATTATAGCTATATTGTAATTATACTCTAACCTTATCATCATCATCATCATCATCAGCCTATATTAGTCCACAGCTGGACATAAGGCGTCCCCTAATGATCACCATAGCGGCCATCCCACCATCTACAGCTTGTCGCATTCAGTATTTGCCAGCAGTCTTTCGCAAATCGTCATCCTACCTTGTCGGAGGGCGTCCTACACTATGTTTGCCGTGTCGCGGTCTCCACTCAAGAACACGTTAACCCCAACGGTTATCGGTTCTTCGCGAGATAACCCACTGCCACTTCAGCTTGATAATTCTTAGAGCTGTTTCGATGACTTTGGTTATCAGTCGGATGTATTCGTTACAAATCCTATCCTTCATAGACACTCTAATCTACTTAAGGCCCATACCCCACCGAAAGTGGCGCCGCCACCTAATTTGTCTTATTATTCCGTTTAACAAAGGAATTTTCAAAAATCCTTCTTCCAGTTTGTGATACCTATCATAAGCTTTTTTTTAATGCCTTTGTAATAGTTTTATTCTATTTAGTTTAGGAAGAGATACGAAAATAGATTTTGGTGGCCACCAAGTGCAACTTCGTATCTCTTCCTAAACTAAATAGAATAAAACTATTACAGAGGCATTAAAAAAAAGCTTATGATAGGTATCACAAACTGGAAGAAGGATTTTTGAAAATTCCTTTGTTAAACAGAATAACAACATAAAGTAGGTGGTGGCGCTAGTTTAGGTGCTGTATGCGCCTTAACATTATCCTAAAATAGGTATGTAAGATAGTTAGAACAAAAAAAATACCAGAGTTCCAACCTATCACTAACCAAGAAAAACATTAAATAAATAATGAGTAATCTAATGCCACAGATTAGGTAATGTTTCTATAGGTAGCTTTAAACTGTATCTACGAGGAAAATAATTGTTTTAGAATCAGCAGAATTACTTCGACGATGTTCAGAGTAAATTCAAATTGTAAACTGAAATTCAAAACTAGAAACTACGATTACATAATCTGTACCAAAACCAACCCGCAGCTGGCGCGTTCGTCACTTAGTTCTTTTTTTGAAATTATTGTTCCGAAAACGAAAGAGGCCGATGTCATTTGGGGGACTTGGAGTTAAAACTTTTTTTCGTTTGACCTCTAATGAAAATTACTAGGGCAACGTTACGGGCAACCTGACTGATATTTGAAATTCCATAGTTGTTCATCCCACAATTCAGTACGACTCCAATGATTTATTTTCTGCCACATGTTTGAAAAAGGAATAAACCAGTTTCGTGTAGTTTATAGCTATTTTTAGTTTTCTACGGTCCGGCAATAGTATCCTGTCCGTCGGCGATTGCAGATGAAAGCCCACAATCAACAGTGGGAAGGTACATTACGTAGCATACCATTAATAGCTATAGTGGCACTGATGATACCGTTCGTCCGATGGTAAAATTAAAAACGTATTCCATTCAACACGATGTTGGCAACATTCAGAATTCAGCTCATGGAATGCAAATGGCTGAAATAAACGGAAAGCGGTTAGAATTGAAGGAAACTTTCGCTATTCCGCTCAAACGATAAATCACGACAATATTGTGAAAATTTACTTTTACTTTTTTCGCCGCGTCTCGTATAAAAAAGTTTTCGCGTTAAATATTGGCAGCCCCTTGCGGCAAGTCATGCTGTTTCATTTCGCGGTTCATTTTTATTGTTTTTCACCGTTTCTGTGAAGGTTGTATGCGGAATACTAAGGTTTTGTTTTGTTGATGCGGTTGCTGTTTTGTTTTTTCGGCGATAGTGATGTTTCTGGATTTTTTTGTGCACTTAGATATTAAACGTGTCGCATAGAAATTTATCATGGTCTCCGATACCATGAGATCACCAGAGTAGTATAGTACTAGAGTGGGTATAGTGGGTGAGTATGGGTTTGTACATTTAATTTCGACAACGAAAAAAGTTATCGCTTACTACCTTTCTACCTCTTCTTTGCAAAAATTGTATTTAACGAACTCTCACTCAAAATCATTCGGATACTATAAACGAGTTCGAATAAAAGTATGGAATGACTATAAGAAATGAAATAAGTTCCAAAAAATTTTCGACTTCGGCGGTACTCGAACCCACGCCCCACCCTACTTACTTCATTTCTTAGAGATACCCAGAGTGCGGGTAAGCAGTATAACAAAAATCATATTTCATGACTGTCAAACTGTAAATAATAGTTCCTTTCTATTCGGCAGGGGCGCTGCAAGACACAAAAGTAAGGAAGGAAACTAAAACTTGTATAGTTCTCGTAAACTACTTACTTTACTTTTAAAATGCCAAAAAAGCAGTTGGAACTACCTCAACGCCATCCTAGCAGTTGAAGCCTCTCCCCTGGAGACGTGTTCTTATTGCGCAATAATATCGCATACGATATTGCGATATCTCTTTTCAGTACTACTGCGATATTATCTAATTGACAGAAGTATGGCGAATATTGCAATAATGCATTGCGACATTATCAAAACGGGATTGTTCGAGGCGTTCAGACGCATAGTACCAGAAACGCAAATTACCTTATACGCGGATGGCCAGAAATGGATTTCGCAAATTACCAGATACGCAAATTACCAGATACGCATACGACCAGGTTTTGTTTCGCAAATTACCAGATACGCATACGACCAGATTTTGTCTGAAATGGTTTTAGGACAAGGAAATGAATAAATGACACATATTTTACACAGACCCAAATATTTATCGTTATCTTTAATTTCTACAAAATAAATTCTAATAAGAAATCTACTTAAGTTTTTACTCCTGGGAACTTGTCGATTCGGAAAGAACTGCTGACTAGTTTTTAACATTATTTTAAAAAAGATTATTTTGACTAAGAACATAGTTTTCCCTAGATATATGATCCGGTTTGAGCCGGTTTCAGCTAGGTCTATTAGCGTGGGCCGTAATAGAAACTTTTGGTAAATTTCTCATCATAAAATTTGGTACAGAAATATCAAAATTGTTTGTTCGTATATTTTCACATTACAGCACAAGACTTGACGAAGAAGCGGCCACACAGACATTGTTGCTAACAATCATGCCTGTTTTATCTAGGTATACTAATATTATAAAGAGGAAAGATTTGTTTGTTCGTTTGAATTGAACTATTACTAAAAATAGGTTATGTACATAGGAAACTATTTGAACGATTTGAAAAATTATTTCACCATAACCTGATGAACAAAGGCAATAGAATATACCCGTGCAAAGCCGGTCGGACCGCTAGTGTATTAATGAAGTAATTAATGCGATAGTTTTGTCAAAAATGTGAATCAAAATATTCTGTATAGGTAGTTATTTCTCTTTGAAACTTTCATCTCACTTAACCAAACCATTTTTTTTTGCGACTCGAACCAATTTGTGAAATATCAATTAACCAGTAATCTTTTCGCGTAAAGAAAGTGTACAATCTATCACCAACGGTTAGTTTTGGTGTTAATGTATTTTTAATGGTATTTTTTTATTTCATCCTCTATCAGCCATTGGCTGTCGTAAGAGCGGACTAAAAAAACCTGCCACAAGAAGGGCCTTCTGTTCCCTTCCCCTCCCATCCCTTCTGTTTTTAACACCTTCACTGCAATCACCAAACCACCTGCCAAGCGCAGCGTAGTGATGTATACCAAAACCCCCCACGTTTGAAGGAGGCACGCAGTTTGTGCACTGACTGATTGGCCAGACTACAAAATCCAATAATCTCCCGTCTCTAACCAATGCTTTTTTCACCCACAGTACCCCCCGACATCATCAGCGACGATACCTCCGGAGACGTGTCAGTCCAGGAACTGGAGAACGCAACCCTTACCTGCAAGGCCACCGGCCATCCGCCTCCGAAGATCACCTGGAGGAGGGAGGACCATGAACCTATACTCCTGAAGAAGCCGCTCTCCAGGGAGTTTGATAAAGGTTAGTAGTTTCTTAAGGAGTCTGCACACAAAGTTGCCTACGCTGCAAATACATCACGGTGCGTTGGATGCTAGCGGCTCGGTCAGCAACATGTTCAGGATCTGACAGTTTTACTGGGCGAAATGTTATGTAACGCAGCAAGCATGAAACTCAAAACTCAAACTCAATAACTTTATTCTTTAGGAAATTTAATACATAAAAAGCTGTATAAGTAGTCGTTACTATCAAATAAGATGTTATTGATTTTATTCGCTTCAATTTTTTGTCCACTAGTGGAAGAAACGAAAAATATACCACTAGTAAGTTTATATTAGGTCCTTACATATGAAATTGGCGTTTTTCGTACTGGCCACTTTAATCACAAATTTCTCCTCTTTGGTAAGGAATTCCAAATTCAAATTTGTACAGCTATAGACTCATGTATTTGTGCTTCGATGATCGTCATTCATTTGTTTTTTTTCTTCTGTTTTTTTTCTGTTTGCGTCACTCATTTTACAAAATGGAAAACGAATTGACTGAAGCAAACCGGCAAACGCGCGTCGACTGCTGCGTTACATTACTAAACCGGCACAATAATGAAGGTATTTTAAACCGAATCATTACCTGTGATGAAAAATGGGTTCTTTACGATAATCGGAAGCGCTCAGCGCAATGGTTGGATCCTGGCCAGCCAGCCAAATCCTGCCCCAAGCGAAAATTAACCCCAAAAAAGTTACTTGTAAGCGTTTGGTGGACTAGTGCCGGTATTGTTCATTACAGTTTTCTCAAATCTGGCCAGACTATTACGGCTGATGTCTATTGTCAGCAATTGCAAACCATGATGGAAAAGCTAGCGGCTAAACAACCTAGGCTGGTCAATCGCTCCACGCCACTGCTGCTTCACGACAACGCTAGACCACACACTGCGCAACAGACGGCTACTAAATTAGAAGAGCTTCAATTGGAAAGTCTAAGACATCCTCCGTACTCCCCGGACCTTGCTCCAACAGATTACCATTTTTTTCGAAATTTGGATAACTTCTTGCAAGGGAAAAAATTCAACTCCGATGGGGCAGTCCAAATCGCCTTCAAAGATTTTATTGATTCCCGTCCGACTGGTTTTTTTAGTAAAGGGATCAATGAACTACCTATAAGATGGCAAAAGTGCATAGAAAATAATGGTTCATACTTTGATTAATTAAATATATTATATTAAAAAATATTCGACTTTTTGTTCCTCCCATACAAAACGCCAATTTCATATGTAAGGACCTAATATAAACTTAAAATTAATACATTATCTCATACGTCTAAATATAATCTGATTTAGATACAAGTCAAGTCATGAAACGTTACACCACCTGCTAAAACCTGCCGTCTCGTTGCTCGTTACTGCCTTCTTTTTCCGTACTAGCTGAACGAACGTTCGTTGTGTTACACTTTATATTACGCCCCGTAACACTCAGGTCATTACCAAGCAGCGTTACATCTAGGAGTCGTTCAAACACTAAAGCCGAAGGGTATGTTGCCGGTCTGAGTTATATTGTCGGCCATCAGAAATCAGCAACTTTCAACGAATTTGCATAGACATTTTGTCGCTAATTGCAAAAAAGAACCCATACATTTCGTAGGAAAGCATTGCAGCTTCGAAAACCTTGTGGAACTAAAACACCTAATTAATAATCTTTAACTGATTGCTCTAGGTTTACCTGTATGATATGTATCTGTAAATGAAAAAAGAAAACACCTAGAAAAATGAATCATTCTACAAACTAAATATAAAAACCTTATTGATTCGATTCGACCACAATAAGCCCCAGGAGTATCTAGGTCAGTTAAAATTTGTCCATGACACATAAATGCGATGATTTTACGTTGGTAGCTATTTTCAGGAAATTTCCATTGTTTTATGATATGATTCCAGATTAATTAATAATAATGACTTTTGTACGTAATGTGACACTATTGTTTCATTAGGATGATTTTTCACAGAAGGCTTACTGCTGCCAAATTCTATAGGATAATTTTATATGAAGCCACTAGATATAAGAATTTATCTCTTAAATGGTTTTACAAGTAAATCCTTATCAGTCTATCATTTGATAGTTTAAATCACATTCTTTGAGTACGCATGTTATCAATGCGGTTAAGAAATAAATTGTAAATAGATTTGAATTTCAGGAAAAATGTAAGTGGAAAGATCTCTTAAATTTTGGTCCTTTCAGTGTTTTCATTCGTTTGGTGCCGCCATTATTTCTAGTTAGTATTATTTGACTAGGTAATAAATGTAAACAAATACCTAAAACTTAAAACTTAAAATTACTACAAACAGGTCTGTCTATTTTCAGTACACGTCCCCCTTACCACCCAAGTCTTAAGATAATGCTTGAAATACGTGCCTCAGGTGGCGAAGGAAATTGGTAGCCCGGGGCTTTCTATTACCCACCCCAGACTGGGTTGTTGCAGTTGACATATATTTAAAAAGCTGAAAACCTATTTCGATAGTGCAGATTTAAACAAAAAATTTTCTAAAAAGGTTCGTTGTGAATATAGAGAAAACAGTTTTTCACTTGAAATAATCTTTTGCTGGGTCATTTATTTGTTACCTACGTATTTGTGACCTTTGTAATTTTATTTTATTTCCTCATTCACAAACAATTATTACTAGAGATAGAGAAACATTTATTGACAAACTCAGTTACAGCACAGACAAAAAAGTTACTACATAATAAAAGAAGGAAATAACATTAAAAAATATAATCATATTTATAAATATATGGGACTTGGAAAGGTGTAGGTAGGAGGTGCATACCCACCTAGCCAGCTGTACCTGAGACTAAAAGAAAGGGCGAGCACATAAACAGAAAAACACAAAAGATCAAAGGACAAACATAATGTATGTATTTAGATTGTTAAAAGCCGTAGATCTACCGTAACTTTACTCAAGTTATATTTATTTATAGATACCAATGTACCTATTCGTTTTAAGTTAGCTTGTTTATATTTTTTGAATTTATTAAAAAAATAACCATTACAAAAATGAATGAAAAAAAACCTATAAAAGAGAAAAGTATAAGTGTACTCACATACGCCTGAATTGACTTGGGCCCTAATTTTATTACATTAATCGCTTCACCATATCAATGGTATTGTCTTATACTGACACAATTTAGCATTTCATTTTTGATAAAAAAAACTACAGAACTTCATAATTTATAACTGTTCAAGTTGGCTATTTCTGCATTTATTCAGTTTCACAGTCGATAGAGCGGAAAAAAATAAATATTAATGCCTTTTTAAGTCAATTACGCAAAAAAGTGCATTTATATTCTATTGTTTCTACAGTTTTTTCAGGTGGATGGCTCTCAATTTAAAAAGAAGACATCCATTGAAAAATACAACCTCAGACGTCCCATAAACCTCATGTTGGTACATAAATACATATGTAACCAGCCCCACTTAGCTCCTTGCCTCTTTGTTACCCTTATCTTCACCCTTCCTTGGCTATAATTTTAGGGAGGGGAAATGAGCCGTGCTGCCTATAAAATGGCCCTACGTACTCTTGTTAATGACACACGGGAGTGAGGTTCGCGCAGCTGGTGCCAAGCTTGTCCCTGTACCTATATTTGTTTTGAAGCGACTTTCTTAATGAAGCTACGTACGAGGTCTTGGAGAGTTTCGGAGCATCTTTTGATCTGACATTTTTGTATTGAAGCACCGACTTTGACCTTTGACTTTTGAAAGTTTGTTTCTGCTCACTGTTTAATGCTTTTATTTTATTTATTTCATCATCATCATCATCAGCCTATAGTAGTCCGCTGTTGGACATACCTTATGAGCGCCATAGCACCCTGTCGTCAGCTTGCCGCATCCAGCATCTACCAGCAGTCTTTCGCACATCGTCATCCCACCTGGTCGGAGGGCGTCCTACACTACGTTAATACTGCTGTTTCGATAATTCCAATAACATATTATTTTATTTTAAAACGTGGCAAACTAATACGCTTGAGAATATTTAACATTAGGCAAATTAAAAAAAAAACAACAGAAGACATGGCGCTCATTAGGGGAGGCCTATGTCCAGCAGTGGACTAATGTGTAGGCTGATGATGAAATTACAAAGGCATAAAAGATAAGATTCCAATAAACAGTTACAAAACAGTTACTTCACCTTAGTTCATTCGACATGATTTTAACAAATGAAATGTATTATATTATTCAGAACAATTCTCCGATTCAATTAGAGGAGTCGACCAGCTCACCTTGATCCTGAGTAAAATCATTATACAGCAATTTTCCTTTGAAATTCAGGAACCAGCGTAAAGTACAAAATATCTTGTTGTGACGGTTTGTGCCTTTGTTAGTTTGGGGTTCCTTTTACACGAAATTACTACCTGCGGATACAATTTAATTAGTTTTTTTATAAATCAACTATGATTCAGTTATTTATTCATTTTCTTTTCTAAAAGAGATTTCCAAATGTATAGATATCAATTAATAACTATACATACTATGTTTAAGTTAATCTAAACCTATTGTAACATAAATGAACTTAAATACAGTATCTAGTGAGAGAAGTCTGCTACAGGTTTTTGAAAAACCTGTAACTGCAAACTGGTCTCCAGTGCAGTCCACGGATAAGATAATGTCTATGTACTTAGATGGACTTGCCTAGGTAGCTTAAGATTATTTGAATTTTCTTAACTATCCTATGTACATTGTATTACTAAAAAGCTAGGACAACAACTAGATTAGGATATTTTGTAATCGTTTTCAATTTGACTTCTTGGTTATAGTTTTCGGATTAGAGCAATACGTCGAGTATAACTAAACTATCATTCTAACTCGGTAAAGGCTTCTTGTTTGCCCATTTACTTTACCTTAAAAAAGATTGAACCTGACAAAAAATCAAAGTGATTTCATTTCTTGGTTTTGTATGTGATTTGAATTTTGTGACGTGTCCAAAAGTCCTGAGCTAAAGGAAATAGAGCACTTTGAGTTATGAGTTTTTAGTTTTGTTCTTTTTGAAAAACACCTAGAATGATGATAAAATAACAAATAACTCACAAACGAGTGGCTATTGTGACTTAAAGTTTAATTTTTGTATTAAGATTACATTTTTTATGCTGTTTTTTTTCCAATAATCTCCAAAAATCTTAAAATTAAGCCTATAATACTAGATATTTTTATGACTTTTTATTATTGTCTATCATAATAGCTTTTAAATAAAAAAAACCTACGTTCTAACATAAAAAATGTGCTGGCTAGGAGCTTTTAAAGTTGACCACTGTTTACGTCACCACTCAGGTAGAGACACTTGTTTTTACTGCTCAGGCTACAGCAGTAAGTCGTACTTAGCTGGCAGAGTTGTACTAAATTGTATCATCATCATCATCATCATCATCATCAGCCTTTTTCAGTCCACTGCTGGACATAGGCCTCCCCTAATGAGCGCCATAGCGCCCTGTCTTCAGCTTGCCGCATCCAGCATCTGCCAGCAGTCTTTCGCAAATCGTCATCCCACCTGGTCGGAGGGCGTCCTACACTACGTTTGCCGAGTCGCGGTCGCGGGACTAAATTGTATAAGCAAATAAAAATATTTCTATATGAAATCCTACTGCAATGTTATCGCTCACGTGGTACAGATCTTGAGAACTTGAATGTAACATAAAATACTTTATTAACTAATAACTTAGTGCAATAATGATAATATTTCGTTTATTTTGTGACAAAAGACTTACTTACAGCAGTATTATGATAGATATTCAGTGGTTTCTTCATTGTTATCTTCGGTTCCATTTTATGAATTTCATATCGGAGCTCGACTTCTGTGTGACTTAAATTTTTGTCTACGCTTAGATAGATTAATGATATTTGTATGTCGGAGTTATATTGATGGCTTAAAACTCTGTGAATGTATCAAGCAAGCTTGTACGTCATCCTACAATAAGCCCCCCGAATACTCAAACGTATGTCAGGTTTAAGCACGTCTCAAGTGACGATTTTTATGACACATTTTCATTAAAAACTAGCTGCGAACCACGGCTTCGCCCCCGTGGAAATTTATGTTTCCAACTTTCTTAATTTTTTCTTTCATAAGAACCTTCTCCTGACAATAACAAACACAACAAAGAAAGATTTGGCCAAATTGGTCCAGGCGTTGTTGAGTTATGCGCTTACCAACACATTTTGCGATTCATTTTTATATTATAGATATGTCAAAAACCACATCTTGAGACAATCTTAAATGTAAGTTGCTTTCGAGTATTCGGGGGTGAGTGGATTGCTAACGTCTGCTGTTTGACGTTAGACCAATTCTACAAGAACACATAAGAAATGGAATCAGCTAAGTGGAATGCTAGTTCGTTCACGGTAGCAGATATTACTAAAAATCATAGTAACTATATAGAAATGGTCTCGCGATTCGTGCAGTCAGAAGCCTTGGGTCTCTGTTTCAAAGTTTTATTTCTAACCGCAAGTTAACAAATAAAGTACCTAATCATATCACGATATTGTATATTTAATGCAATACAAAAGCTGTGACCTTAAGCCATCCATCGACTCCATAATTTTTTTAAACATGCGTTCGTAATAAAATAAATTAAGCCCAATTTAATATATTATTTATAATCACTACCATTTTTGCGGCGAGTGTAATCGGTTCAAGATCACTCAATCTGCAGGCCAAGGGTCAGTGCAGGCAATGCCAAACGTCGCGGTAAGCAAGCACAAAGCTTCAACTCGGTGCTCTACACAATATTCGAAGACTTTCTAGATACTCTAGATGTCTCTGAAAGCTCTAGAATGTTCAACTGACAATGCGTATAAATAAAATGTTAAAACTAGCTTTACCGAATTAATCTAAGTATATCGGTCGCCAATGTAAGCAAATGTTACCTTCCACAAGACACATGATCCACGAACAAATGAGAGGGATTTGCACAACTCTCCTGCGGCTTTTGATTTATTGCTTCGCTTATAGGTTGCTTGTAGCGTAATGAGGACAACTGGCACATTCAGTTAGTGAGCTTCGTCGTATTAAACCATAAGATATATAGGGTGCCACAAAACATGTGCACTAAAAAGAAAGGGGATGATTCTGGATTACACGTAACAGAAATCAAAAATGAAGAAAAGGTCATTAATAAAAAAAACTAAATTCAAAAAAGCACTGAATAAAAGTTGATTCCCTCGGGGTCCACAATTAACCCCTTTCGGCTTTATGTAGGTATATCAGAGCGTTTAGACGACGTTGATAACTGTGAACGTTAAAACCGTGACAAGTGGGTAATAGAAATGGATTTCTCTTAAAAGAGGAAAACACCGTTCAAAAATTACTAAGAGGCCTGAAATTATAAAAATGCTGGACAATTCCCACGGCATCATCCAGCCTTAAGTTAGCTAAGAAGGGCTTGGCTTTATGGGTACTAGATACTTAAATGATAGATAAATAAATAAATAAATAATGCTGGACAATTCACACAGCATTATCTAGCCCCAAGGTAAGCAGAGCTTGTGTTATGGGTACTAGATAACTGATATACGTAATATTATACATTACATAGATAGATATTTTTTATTATACATAGAAAACACCCAGACCAACGGAACAAATTTCTGCAGATCGTACACAAATTTGTTCCGAGGCGGGGATCGAACCCGCAACCTCTTGCGTCGCAGGCAGACTCTCGCCCGCTGCGCCACTGAGGTCTAGATATTTTTACAATTATAAAAAAATAGAAAAGGTTTCTAATCAATTGTCAAGATTTCTATTTCCTGATTTGTTTACTGTCTTAGCCATAACTTACACATTTCACACTACACCAAAGCCTTATGATCTAAAAGGACAAGATGTAAATCTCTAGCATTCACCTAAAGTGGGTCCAATAATCCTTGCTATATCAACTTCAAACAATACCGGAATATTGTAATCAGAGATAGATTTGATCATAAGCCTCAACCTTCAAACAGAAGCAGCTCATATCTTCAATCCGAGAACAAAGGCACTCAAATAATTACCTCTGTCCTCAGCATTAGGATAGTCTCGTAGTTATAATTGGCGCTGTGACGTTGAGGAATGACCCAACAAATCGTTGTCGAGATTTGCGGATCAGGCGGGTTGAGGGCCTGTTTTTGGGATATTAGCGTCTGTTTTCTGGGGGGTAAGCGTTATTTCAGGTTGATGGGCATATAAATGGGGCTATAAAGCCGATTTGCAGCTCATGCAAGCTTTTGTTTTATGATCCAAACGGTGTGCTTGAAAAATTACGCGTGCTATTCGCTGTAGGAACTGTTCCTTTTTATGTACCAGAGTACCGGCTTTTGGTAACAGATGAATTGCTCAATGTGGCACTTTTAGACCTGTTAATCAAAGTGATTTTTGATTTGGTTTTATTATCATATTTTGTATGTTACGAAATGGTCAGTATACATCTTTACACCTACCCGTCAAGGAGTAATACCGTATTGTCTGTTTTCTCTCTAGATTAATTGCAATCTCGGAGTGTTCAATTCCAGAGTGATTATGACATGTTCTTGCTGAAATAGCGTGCTCATATAAACTATGTATGCATCATTTATTTGACGAATATTTATATAATTTATTCGGCAAATAAATGATCTGATTGATTGATATGAGCTGGTGGTTAACCGCTTAACCATCTTCAATAAAAAAACCCACACTGAGCTACCATACCTTAAGAGTGTTTTCATCCTATATCACTTATACTATCAAATCAGTCATCATTTAGCAGTCTGGAACTTATGACAAATGGCTAAATGATGTGTTTGTGGTTCTGTCCGTGACAAGTTTAAGATCTTATGGTTTACAATTTATACGAACTACTTGTTGTGTAGTTGAAAGCTACGTGAGCAGTTCGTTGCCGCTATGGCTCGTGGATCCTAGGCAGATGGGTGCATTCCTCTGCATCACATAACCTAACCTATCCTGCTCAATATTTCCTTATTTTGTTCTGCAGTGGAGAGCTACGTGGGCAGTTCGCTGCCGCTGTGGCGCGTGGATCGCCGGCAGATGGGCGCATTCCTCTGCATCGCCTCCAACGACGTGCCACCCGCCGTCAGTAAACGGATCACACTGCTGGTTAATTGTGAGTAAAATATTTGTAAAGTATCAAAACACGAAAAAACCTTCACCAACGATGGAGATACTCCATTTTTGTTTCATCGTGTTTAGATTTTAAGACAAAACGTGAACAATCTTGATGCATGTAAAAGCTCGAAGAAGCTAGAGGGGACAAAATGATATGGAGAAATGCAAAGTTATGTGGAATAAGCGCACAATAGAATTTGTAAGAGCTATCTAAGAACTTACTTTGTAAGCCTAAAGAAGTAAGAATTATTGATTTCTGATTTTTGAATTGAATATAAGGCTACTTACCTCGAAAGAACGCGTGCAAGGCCCTGGGAGAGAATATTCTTTTATTCGTTACCTTTCTGATAAGTGACGTAAAACACGAGAAATTGTTTTAGATTTAACTTAAAACTTCTCTATTTAGAATAAGTCCGATAGAAGTATACTACCGTAAAGTTATTTCAAGAACGAACCGCAAACTTAATTTGAGCACCTATAAAATATTTGGCACAATTTTACCAAAACACGAAATGCAATAAGTCGAATGATGTTTTTCGGTCACGTACCTCCGGTGGGCTCCTACATAAAGATGGATTTCTGGATCAGCTCCAAAATATTCCACCAGATGGATTATATTATTCAAAGCGGGTGTTTGTCGCAATTTGACACAAACAAAAGGGTTTCATCAAATTTTCCTTTGAGATGCATCTTGGGTCTTTTTTATCGGAGGTGAAATGGAGCCAATTTGTTAGTACCTATCGATTTTGTTTTAGCATAACTTTGGGCTTTATGCTGCAATTCGGAAGACTGCGGGAACGATTTTTGACAGCTTTCGAAGGAAATAATTTCGCACGGAATAATTATACTAACAATACGTTACTATCGTTTGTGACAATTACTGTCACTTATGACAGTAACTGACATTTCGACAGCTATTGAAAATTTATCTTTACCATTTTATCTTTTGAGGGATATTCACTATTGAAATATGAAAATCAAAGCTGATGTTGACTGTAGGTTAATATCGACGCTCTGACTTTCGTGAGATGTTGGTAATACTTTTCGTGAGACTTTGGAATTGAGCACGTCCCACGCAAGATGTTGGGAATAACTCGCATTCAAAAAAGCGCTCCTAATCACCTCACCTCCCTCACCTCAACAGCCTATAATGGTCCACTGCTGGACGCAGGCCTCCCCCTGATTTTTTATCTCATGGGGGGTAATGCCCATAATCCCCACGCTGGGCATGCAGGGATCCAGGTTGGGGCGCTCCTAATCACGATGCCTAAAAACCTATCCATAAGTTTATTTGTGCTTATAATTTTTTTTAGCGGTTGCTACTTATAAAGACATATTTTGTTTAGAAGTAGGCGTTTCACGTACTTAAATTTTATTGGCATTTAGCATCTAACTAGACACCATCGCTTTCAATGGTATTCTACAAATGAAAAATTATACACAAAAGCTTACTTTTAGCGATGTTTGTTATAAGTAACCTTTTGAGTGTAATTTTAAGTTCAAAGAATACCTTCATGTAAATTCACAACAATTTAATTTATTAGTATCTCTTTTACAAGAATTTTGAATAAATTTCTCCTTACTTATGATTTTGTCTTAGAACAGTTGATGTCGATGAACATAAATCCAATAATATCTACCTAAGAATCCAATAATAAACATCTAAAAACCTTGTCTAGAATTTGTAGGTAGGTATCTCCACCATGAGTGTTAGACCGTTTGTGTAATCAATACTGAAATCAACCTAAGTAAATAGGTAATTTGATTTTAGAAAATGTGCCTATGTTCATTTTGCTTCAACTTTTTAGCTAAATATTGTTTATATTATTACCATACTAGCTTTGGCCCGCGGTTTTGCCCACCCATGTCCATTTGCGGGATATTCTTTATCTCCCTGTCAAATTTCTTTTTTATCTGTTTAGTCGTTTAGGCGTAAAAAGGTAATAGACAGATAGACAGAGTAGTTTTCGATTTTATAGTTAGAATCTAGATTTTAATTTTTTGTACCCATGAATGACATCATAGCATCACATGATTAGTAAGTTGTCAAAACATACATTGAATACATCAAATTTATGGACACATAGTCTTTCACATTCTTTCAAATTGTAATGCACTGAAATCAACTACAAAATCTGGATTATTCCGGAAATCCCCCACGTCCATCCCCCACGTGGGGGATTAATCTCTTCAATTTAAATTTAGAAATACCAATGCTCTCTAAAACTTGCGTCAGGATTCTGATATCAAGTGAATATTGGATCTATCGACACACCATCATGTACATTCTGATCTAACGGAGCGTTGTTCAGATAATCCGCATATTCCCCTGAAAATTGATTCCAAGCCGTTGTATCACTGTGATCGTTTGAGGTTGTTATGTCTAAAGCAATAAGATTCAAAATAGCAAAGGTTTTGCGTTTTTGGCCTTGAACTGTTTGAGTAAAACGAAAGCGTGTAGGCTAGTAAAGGTGGCTTATAGTCGCGAACGCGTTAACGCAGAGTAGCGTTTTATTACTTGTGACACTTTTCTTCCGAATTGTTTGTTATCGATGATTATTAACAGGATTTGTTAAATAGGTTTTCTTTATTTATTTTCCGTTCAAATATTCTTACTATTTTATATCTACAACATTCATATAACAATCAATATTAAAACATTCTCATAACGATCTCTGTTTTTATTGGTTAATTTGAATTTGTTGTTTTTTTAAAGTCTTTATTAGCTGTGTTTGTGAAATCCGCCATAAAGCTTAAAACTGGCTTATTACTGTTTAAAAAACGCTACTGGAATAGTTTTAGCTTCTTAGATTTGAATTATGATTGTTAAATATTAATTACAGACTGCCAGTCTGGTTATCGCTCTATTTATTTTATTTTCAGATAACCTCCCTATATTAAAAATATTGTATTTTATGTTAAATTGATCTCAAATTGTTAATTATTAAAGAATACATATTGTATTGAATATTGTATCCACCTTTTATAAGTATGCATATAAGAACGCTAAAACTATTGAACGAATCAAGTAGAATTTTTGCATGACAGTTCCCATGGGATTTATATAACTTTTAAACGTTTCCATAAACACAACGCTTGCGAAGCCGCGGGCAGAACATTTTTATTATGTAAGCAATATAAGTATAAAAAGCACCATGTTTATACTGTAGGTGAACATTTACTACATAAATAAACTTTATTTTACTTTAATCACGAAATTCTGAAATGACTTCTCTGTCCCACAGTTGCACCAACAGTGAAAGTGCCAAATCAGTTACTGGGGGCTCCACTGGGCACCGACGTGAAGCTCAAGTGCTATGTGGAGGCCTACCCCAACACGATCAACTATTGGATCAAGAACCGAGGGGAAATGCTGCTGGATGGGTAAGAAATACATCATCATCTTCAGCCCATGTTAGTCCACTGTTGGACATAGGCCTGAAAAAAAGAAAATACATACATCATTTATTTTTTCTTTTTAATGTCATGTGTGAGCAGAAAAATACAAGTAGTTACGTATTTTTTGTTTGTTACCCGACTGCACAAATAAGAAGGAACATCGAAATACTGGTAACTGGTAAAGGTTTCTGGTTTGCTTCTTTACTTTACCTTAAAAAGATTGAAGTGAACACAAAATATATAATAATAATAAATAAAATAAAGTGATCACTTTATTTCCTGTCTTTACGTATCTGAATTTCGTGACGTGTCTGTAAGGTCTTAACGAGGATAAAAAAATCGACGAACATACATAAAACTAAACATCCACACAGCCAAACAGAATATCCTCCTTTTTTCGAAGTTGCTTCAAAAATGTCGATTCATAAAGATACGTAAAACAACGCAGCATTATAAAGTGAAACACTAGTTGCTTGTCGTCTTTCAAAGTGGTACAACAACACGCTCAAGATGCCCAACAAAAATAGAACAAAGCCTCAATGTTTACCAATTTCCACAGAACCAACAACAATAGAATCAACAAAGTACGAACCATACAACTAACAAATTGAAGATCAGAAACGAGATACATTGTTCTAAATTCCACAGTAAAATAACGTGTCCTTTCCTTTGTTTTCAAAGGGTAATTTTACTGTTCCGCGCAATTTTAGATATCTGGACGTTTTCGCCTTTGAATTTAGGAATTTTGCGAAAGACATGGGTTTGATGTACGTAAACGGGGGGCAAAGTTGAGATGGGGTATGATAGGTGAAAGTTGCAAAATTGCAAATGTGGTTCAATAGTTTTTTAGTTAGATAAGAGAGGGTCGAGATAGTATTTCGAATTATTTGGCTTTGCACTTAGCTGTCGCACTTTTTCGTGTCGATTTGTATCGACACAATCAATGAAAAACTTGTAGATACCAATAAGTTTTTGAGAGAGAACTCACTCAGCCCTGTCAGACCTCAAAAGAAGTACAATGAAAAGCCCATAACTCTTATTTGTTTTGTTCTACCACGACGGTACCATACTTAAGTCTGCTAGCACGTTCCATGCTTTTAACGGTAGTGATCTTCTTGGCACAAAACCTAAACTAAACTACCTAAAATTGTTGCCATCTTATTTTTTTTATTGAAAACTAAAGTACAGCATCATTTTTACACTAATTTCATTTAAGTTTTGTGCCAAGAAAATTATCATTCACATTTTATTAATTGCCTTTCTATTTGTTCGGAATTTGAATGGATTGATAGATATGTCTGTTCATAATTACGTTTGTTACCTCTTTACGCCAAATCTACCGAACGTATAGAGATGTAATTTTGCATACATTATAACTTTAAAGCCCGAATAATTTTACATTTTATTTCGAAATGTGTAACAAAAACTGGTTTTCATATACGTGATTTTGTCCACACAGGCCAAAATACACCATCAGAGAAGAGAAGACGTCCTACAAGGTGTCGATGTGGCTGACCATCCGGCAGTTCTCAAAGAGCGACATTGGCACCTACAACTGTGTCAGCACCAACTCGCTCGGCAAGAGCGAGGGTACTCTGAGGCTCTATGGTATTTTATTCTTACAATGTTTTCTTATATTATTTTCATACGCAATAGACAGGATGCACGAAGTTATGTGTCTCAAGCAGAAAAAGATTGTGGATCCAGGAGGTCAACCCACTTTAAAAAAAAAAACTTTTATTTGCCTTATCTTCGTGTTTTTTATGTGTATTCTTAGGTAGATAATATTGATTTAAAATAAATAATTTATTTATTTTATTTTACAGTCTGCAATTAGCTGCAATTGAAATACTTTTTAGTTCTAATGCTTTCCTTCTAATAGATACAAAAAGAATCAATGAAACAGGATGGAAAATAAAAACTTTTTGACTTTGACTTTTTGAAATAAAGAGGAATCTCAGCTAATCCAAATCAATACCACAAGGAAACATCTCCAAGACGCTGGCGTTGCCCCGCTGCTGTTTGTCAATGATGATCCGTTGGGCCAGACACCCAAGCGTGACTATCCTAAACAGCATCCTGTCTAAGATGTGATGCAGTAAAATTCCATTTATTTCTTGTACATAGCCCAGTCATAGCTACCAATGTGTATTTTTCCCAGTGTAGATCTTTGAATGAAAGGAAACTAAATAGAATCTTTATTGACAAAGAAAATACAATCAAATAAAAGAATTTAATAAAATTAGTACTCACAATTAAGCTAGCAGACTGTTGAAAGAATCTACAGGTAGCTCAACTGATCCATATCAATACCAGTCGGATGAGTGGCTAAGCTGACGCTGACTGCATTTAAAAACGAAAACAAATAGTTTTTCATTTTCGACATAAAGTTTACTCAACATTGAGATATTTTATAAAAACCAGCTTGTGTCCCTCTGTGGTGGACAATGACACCTTTTTAAGCTCCTTGGGCATGCATAAATCGTCCAGTAGTCGTCTGAAACGAATATTACTATTCTAATTTAGTATCCTAACTTTTAAAACAGAATTCATAGTTGTCATTTGTAATTTGATTTGACATACCTATGATCGAGCCCTCTCGTCACACTTACATACTAACCTAGCCTATCTATCTCTGTCAAGACAGAGATAGATAGGATACATACTAACCTAGCCTATCTATCTCTGTCAAGACAGAGATAGATAGGCTAGGTTAGTATGTAAGTGTGACGAGAGGGCTCGATCATAGGTATGTCAAATCAAATTACAAATGACAACTATGAATTCTGTTTTAAAAGTTAGGATACTAAATTAGAATAGTAATATTCGTTTCAGACGACTACTGGACGATTTATGCATGCATCACAGATTACTTAAAAGTTTGTTGAATCTCCGAATATTTGGTAGTATAACTGGTGCCAGCAGGGTTAAATTATTAAGCTAGGCATTTTTTTTCGATCGTCCGTCTGTCACAATGTTGTGCATATTTTTAGACGATTTTATATACCTATTGGAAAGTAGAAAACCATTTTACTTCCCACGAGTCTGAAAAAACTCTTTAAAATATTTACACCAACGCGTATGAAACTTTAAATTTAATTCCAGTACTAAAATAGCGCCATTATTTTTGTTCCAGAAATAAAACTCAACTCGTACTCAGAGGATTTCAGCAATCAAATTAGCGTCGCTGGAGGTAGGGGCTTTTTGCGAATTTTTAGATGATAATTTTTTATTTTTAATATACAGTGTGTGGAAAGGTTTAGTTTGTTGACAATTGGATATTGTGAATATATTCCACAGAAACTGCAAGTGCAATCAGCTTAGAGATAATTTCATATTGGAATTTACATCCAGGAAGATTTTGTACACTGCGTTCCTAATTATATGTAGATAAAGTAAACATAAAGTTTTTAACGTTTGAATAATTCGTCTTCAATGCAGTGTACTTTTAGATGCAAAACCCTTTTATAAGCCTTCAGACGCCTTATAGGGCAATGTTGCGTGCCTGCTACGGCGTAGCACCAAAGCTTGCTACGTCGTAGACAGTTGCTACGAGTTTTTAATCTAACAAAAACGCTACAATTTGCTCTTTATTGGGTAGGTATAGAAAAACAGTGTGGAACATCAAAAAATATATATAGTAAATTTTCCATTTTTGTTCTTATCAACTAAGATATATTTTGATCCAATATTTTCAAATTCATTTGTTTTTATTATGTTTAAGCAATATCTTCGTTAAACATGTTCAAATGTTACTTAGATTTTTTAAGTTTTTGTGACTGAGTTATTTTTTATAACTAACTTTTGATTTTTTAAACAGGTCTCACGGAAGCCGCTAAAGGGAATGCCGCAAACAGAATCGATACGAAAAGAACTTTGTTGGTCTTGACTATTTGTTATACTACATATATATTAATGTTTACGTAGTCGTAAAATGAAAATAATAGGTTTGTTGAGAAACCTTTGAGTCTGGTGCAAATGAAATAGACTTCAAAGTGGCTGCCAAAGTACTTAGCTAAGATGAAAACTCTTATTCATAAGAATAGTAGGTACTTTAAACTGTAATTATAATGTTAAAAAAAACTTAATTAAAAAACGAATTATTCAATCAGGTCAGTACAGTACATGAATTGTTAATATACGCATATTTTCAGCTTAAAATAAATATCACCAAAATGTTCGAAGCAAAATGTTTAAACGAATGTGACGAGGAACATTAAATTTTCACAGTACGTAAAAATTCGAACGCTTTGCAACAGACTCAGAGTGTTCATGCTTTAAACGGGAACGTAATTCAATTACATCGTTTCAATTCTTGTAAATAGTAAAAATAAGATGTGGCGTTGTAAAAAGTAATATACGAAACAACGATAATAATGTTATTGTGAGTTTTAGATCGTGTAACCGAAATTCGCTTAGTGAACTCAGCCAAATTGAAAGTATTGTTTACATTTTCGGAATTGTAAACTGATCGCTCGATTATAAGACTGTTTACAACAAAATAAATGATATAAGTGTATGTGTGTTGTTTTATTCTTTGTACCTTCCTCGAGCTCAGCTAATTTGACTTTCAAAGATTTGTAAACATTGGGAACGAGTGAGAAAACAAACGACCATATTGAATAATCTCATAGAAAAGGATAAAATAAATAAAATTCAGAAAATACTTTCCCATAATGTTACAATGTTGTGTTTTCGCAATATATGATTTTTATTTTTTATTTATTTATTAGGATCTGCAGGGAAAATCATTACAATTGGTTATCGTTTAAAGAAATTGTGAACGGATCGAATTGAGTTTTGCAAATTTTTTTTTGTTTAGACCAATATTAAGTTTTGTAAAATAACTAAGCACATTTTTTTTTTAAAACTTATACGAAGCGACTTCAAAAACAGGAGGAGGTTCTATATTCAGCTGTAGGTATGTGTATTACTTAAAAACAGTCTTAAATTATGGCATTCAATTATTTCAATTCTCACAATCGTTTGTAGTAGAAAGCGAAACTATAAACTTCTAGTTTATAAACTTCTAGTTTATAGTTTCGCTTTCTTTAAACTGTTAGGTATATTTTTATAGATTATTGTGATCGGGCCGTCACATTACTCGCAACACATCTATTTTTTGAACAATAAAAATCATGTTATTTGAGTACTACGTAGTATTCTTAGGCTTTATATCACTTGAGATATTAAAATCTCCAACACAGTTTTGAGTGTTCGTCATAAAAACACACACAAAAGTAAATTCGTTTTAAATTAGTTCCATTTCCATAGACCCAATGAAAAAATTCACAAACAGAAAATGCATTTACAAAAATATGCACGTGAAGTATAGAAAGAATTTAATATTGCACACAGGGCGCCAGAAATAAACGCAGAAGTGTCTTGTGTCACAATTTTATACGTTCTTTGTTGGCGAAATTCAAAGTTCAGTTCAGTTTTTTATTTCTATTTTATTTTGTTTGTACAGTAAAATTAAGAAGGTTATTTATTTTGGTATGACATAATTAACTGATAGGTATTGTAAGCTGGAGAAATCACTGGCTTCTAAAATATAGTTTGTACACCCAGAGTAGGTAATATTTGTCCCGCCCTATAAATTTAATTTTCTCTTTAAAGGAATGAGGAAACCGCCTTGCAGGCAGAGGGAAGCAAAGGAATAACTACCCTATACAAAAAAAATATACTTTTAAAATCGTGCTTCTGCCTTGTAGGTTTAAAAAGGACTACCTGGTTATAATAAACGACTCATATCTTCGAATGAAGTGTCTCATATTATAATGATCGAACTTCACTTTGCAAGTTCAATTGATCATATATTATTGTAGGTAAAATTTTATTACTTTACTTTAGTGTAGTCTACTAGTTTTATCGTGGATGGCCCTAGTAAAGACTGACGTCACACCCCGGACACTCGACCCCATACAAAAGCCGCGCCTGGGCTTATACATGCCCAAATGTATTGCGGAACACTTGCATTTGTTTGTGTGACTTCTAGAATTATTGTATAAAAATATTGTGCGAGTGAGACAGTTGCGAAATAAATCAAAGACATCTTACACAAAGTATTTGGAACGTAGCCTGCTACGATCTTTGAAGACAGATCATTAATCATTTAGACATTTTTTATTTAAGTCACGAAAGGTGAAACGGACCTTAAAACAGAAGATTTTTTTAGTCTGTGCTGAAACAAACAAAACGTCAAATATCAACTGGTTCTCATTAGCGGTAAGGCCATAATAATTATATCTAAACTGTAAGGGTGAGGTCTTCAAAAGGTCTTCAAAAAAAGTTCGACTCTCAGTGTCAACATTATTAGTCAGAATTATTTTATAGTATTCCTCTTTAGTCAGCTTCGATAGAAACTTCATTCGGGGTGAGGAAGCTCTATATACTCTCTGCGAGATATTCTAAGGTATTTTAACATTAAAATAGCTCTAATATTGTTGTAATGAATTGATTTCATTTATATAATAATGTAGTATATGTCCAGTAGTGGACATATACTATTATTTAATAGGCCGATGATGATGATGAAGATCACGATCTCAGAAACCTTTGGAAAATTATGTTGTTACATTTTTCATTTGTTCCTTTATCCTTATACACGTAGGTATAAGTCTCATTGTGAGCCCATTCAAGTAACGTTCATAAAAATCTAACCAACTTCTTTAACAATATGAAAATACTTGCAAAGTATAAACACGCCTTCAGGTGATTTAAAACTCTCCCTAAACATTTTCGCTTACATTCCTTCAGAAATTATTTTCGCACGAAATATTGAAATAGCTTACGAACGTGACCATATTAGGAGCCGACGTTGGAATTTGGTCCCAAAGTTATTCAATTTTATTGCAGTCCGGTCGAATGGCCCATTTATAGATATAACATCGTTAGTAAGTTTCATAAAGTATGTAAATGCTAGTGTATTGCAATAAATAAATGATATTGGCATCAACAATATAGGGCACTAGCTATTTTGTATGGAAGTTATGTTTGGTTCACTAATTGGTCACGGACGTCGATTATTTCGTCTCCTCCGTTATAAACATAGTGATGTCTAAAAAGACAGCACTCTAATAATAACAATCGTAACCATAAATCTATTTATAGTGCCATCTAGGACTAATAAGGAGCATATATTTAAGTATATTTTTATATGTACGAGAATATATATGTACATATTATATTTGGTTCGGTAATTCGTCACGGACGCCGATTATTCCGTCTCTAAAAAGACAGCACTCTAATAATAATAATCATAACCATAAATCTATTTATAGTGCCATCTAGGACTAATAAGGAGCATATATGTTAGTATATTTTTATATGTACGAGAATAATTATTATACATATTAGATAGAGAATACTTTATTCACCACCACCACCTTTATTCACCACCACAGAAAGAAAGAAGAGAAGAAAATAATAGATTATTTTAATATACATAATATATTTTAATATGTATATCTACGTATAGACCATTCCGTTTACAAAATTATCAAGTGTTCAACGCTTTGTCTCTCTCTCTCTCTCTGTTATATCTGTATGTTAGTGTTAGTCAGTACCTACACTGGGCATAATACTAACGGGTCCGCACATCCAGTTGCTGCCCAAGTAGAATTCGTCTACTTGGAATGCTGGAAAATTTTGTTATTATACACCGTCGTGTCAGAGACAGCCCTCAGTAGGCTACTACCAGAGCAATTCAGCCTACTCCATCGATCGCCTACGCATTATTCCAGTTACCTACAATTCCTTTCTATCTATACAATTTTAACCCAATTCGTTCAGTAGTTTTGGCGTGAAGAAGTAACAAATATACATCCATAAACATCTACACATCCAAATTGTCGCATTTGGTTGTTACAGATATGAAATGACTGTACAAACACATGTTAATTTCAAGCCAAAACCTTCCGAGGTGAAAACTCACTCGCATGCCCAGAGAACATTCGCAAAAACATAAAAAGGACACTTAACTTTCACAAACAAATCGTAGTTTTTTATGCGACACTAAAAATATCATTTGCTATCGAATAATTTTGTCGTATTTTCCATTCCGTTGCGTTTTGGCCGCGTCGCGAGGAATAAAAATATCACGATTTTGCCTCTTTAACATATTTCGAGCTTTATTGCCATAAGTGTAGGCTTTTCGTTGGAGAGTTTGATGGAATGATTAATGTTATGGTGGGAAACTTATATAACTCATGCCCGCCTCCTCACCCACTTGAAAGACACAAAATTATCACAATTAAAAAAGAATTACACCCAGAATTAATCTGCAGATCGTCGTTTAGATATATGCCCCGAGGCGGGAATGGAACAAGCAACTCCCTGTTTCGACACGGACCTTCGCCTCGTTGCGCCACAGAAGTCGACAATAAAATAAAACAATGAATAAGAATAAGAATTACTTTGTTCGTAGCTTGTAACCATTAACATTATGTACCTACTAAAATTAACACAAATTACAAACAAAACATAACTAGGTACTCATGACATATTAATACCCACTTATAAAATATGTACCTTATAGCTACAAAACGGCGTCGACTCAGCATTATGTTGTGATAGCTACATGGCATAACGCTACTATAACGCTGTTCTTCCGTCGAAACCATTGCGTTACGTCACGTAGGCGAATCTTTATACAAAAAAAATATCAAAGGTAGAGAAAAGTCCAGTAGAGTCAATAAATAAATAACTGCAATTGTCTGGAGCTCAATGATATTTTTTTTTAGAAATGAATTAGCAGTTCTCGAAATTACCCAATACAAATAAAATTATATGCCTTAGAGAGATTAGAGTAGAGGATCAAAATTCACCAACAGCGCTGGTAGTATCACAAAAAATTATTTTAGTTTAGCAAAGTTCTAAAACCTTCTAATAGTTTTTAGTATGGGCTGTAGGTACGCATTTTATTACAAACACTTTCATAGCAACAACAACGATTCAATCGTTTCTTACAACTCGATGATAGATTTTGAATGATTTTGAATGATTTTAAATGATTTGTTCATGATTTGTTGCACCTTTGACTTGACATGACAGCATCAGTCAAAAAATGTATCAGTCGGTACTTGCACCAAATCTAAATATTTCCCTTGCGATCTATAAGCGTGCCAAGTCTAACCTAAACACGGCAATCATATTGGTAAAACACGCTTACTCGACAATTATCTTAATTTCGAAGGCGAAAACGAATCTATTTATGAGTTGATAATCATAATTTAAAACATTTGTTCTTTGACGCATATGAGCGCACGAATTACCAATGTGAAAATAGTGATAATGAGACGTGTTTGTCGCAATTTTTGACTACACTCGTTTGGGTCTACTATCTCTATCATTCTTTGTCTTTTTCGTGTTAGACATCAATGGTTCGATTACTTTTATCGAATGTTTTCTGTAATGACTTGGACTAAAGTTTCAGGTTTGTACTTAATATTCGGTAAGGCCTCGCTCTATCTAGTATGCATTTGAGAAACAAGTAATTTGCTATTTGTAAGTTTAAATTTTACTAATCTACGTGCTTTTGTAAGCCTAAAGAAATAATGTTATTGACTTCTGCCTAAAAGATATACCTACATGGTCCTCCGTAACATAACCACGTAAAACCGAATGGGGTGATTCTGAACCCTGAGTGGATCAACTTGTGAATAAGAATTTCTCGAATGTCGATTTTTTTTAATCCGTTTTTTTCTTTCTGTTCGTACATATTATTATGTCTTATGATATTTTGCTTTAGAGACACGCAGATTACATCCAGATTATCTTTGCCCTCCAAAAAAGGACCGTACGCGCAATTTGTAAATTAAAGCCAAGCGTTTCTTTAAGTAATTATATTTGAGAGCTATTTCAGAAATAAATATTTTGACTGTAACATCGCAATACATCCATGAAATTTGTTCGTGGTTTATGCTGAAGGTTAAATAATTTAAACATAAGTAAAATACCCACACAGAGTTCCTCTTCAATGTACTTCTTGTACTATAATAATGTTTGTGCTATATACTTTGTGTAACTAACATAACATCCAGTGTTGCAATAAGCTCAAAATCTTGAACTAAGCCAGAGCTTTGGCTAATTTACTTAGCGAGACATCTTTAGTGGACGGCTAAGCCAGAATGTTAGTTGCAAGTTACTTATCAAGTTAGTTCATGTTAGTAACATAACATCACGTTATTTTAAGACAAATAAGGTAATTTTATCCAAGCTTATAGACACGGTTGGTATGTGTGTGACAAATTTTGGAACTGAATTTAAGACCAGTTATCCTCAACCGTGCCGTGTGGTGCCGGCTAAGAATTTGCACCAACCCAACTCTTCCCGTGGGTGTCATAAGAGGCGACTAAGGAACACCGGGGGCGGGCAGCAGCGCCTTTTGCAGAGTAGCAGAGTACCACCGAACTACGATCTCCAACCCGCATGCCCAGCGTGGGGATTATGGACATTACCCCCATGAGATAAAAACCAATATGGTCTTTATCAAGTGGAGGCCTGCGTCCAGCAGTGGACCAATATTATAGGCTGTTGAGTTTGAGTACCCTCAACCCATTGTCGGAAATTTGGCATCGGTACCTATACGTAAGTGATTTAAGATATGAAAATTCGGTGATAATGTAATATTATGGTGCAACGACTGGTCTGATGATGGAGAAGCTTTTAAGAAACTGGCCTTGGCAGTACGTGTGGGATAAATCTTGCAACTAAATTTTCGACCAGTTATCCTCAACCGATGGAGCGGAAATTTGGTATTACATAATGTAAGTTCGGTGACAATACAATGTTATGTTATCATCGGCTGGTCTGATGATGGAAATATTTCTTGCCTGGTAGTATGTGTGGGACAAATCTTGCAACTGAATCTTAGACCAGTTATCCTCAACCGATGGAGTGGAAATTTGGTATTACTTATGTAAGTTCAGTGACAATACAATGAGAACGGCTAACTACATTGAACCTGACGGCCTTATCACCATGTCCGTTACAAAATGCATCACAATTAAACTGAAAAACACAAGAACAGAGAAATCGATACGATATCAAGCGGGACATGTCGTAAATCAGCTGAATCGACTCACTGTGCCGTATGAAATATTACTCCGAATATTACTCTACCCGGAAACTGTATTTACTCTATCTAGGCACAGACTCGGTAGTATTGGCCTTCAATGTCCTGTAGTTGTGGAATTCACATAGCAATGTTTAAAACGTGACATTAATTTCACACGAATGTTGGATTTTTGGATGGATGTTTGTTCCTCTTCAAGCCAAAACAATCGAACTGATCGGGCTGAAATTTTCGAATTTACATACAGTACGCAACTTTTAATTCCATAAATCAGTTTCCATGGGATAGAAATAACAATAAGCGGGCCTAATGCAAAAAATTGTGAAAAGGATAGGCATAGGATTTCGCGTTCAAAGGAGCGGGACAGAGTAAAGCAATGTCAGTGCAAAAATCAAGTTTTTGCTTCTTTTCTATTAATGATTCAAAATTTAAGCATTAAATAGAAAAACTACACGATTACTTAAATAAAACAGTAGTAATTCGTAAAATATAATATGGTGTTGTCGCTGATACTTTAGAGCATTTCAATTAAAAAAGTTTTTTTAAAAGCGATTTTTATATAATTCTTTGTAAAGAAACCAGTTTATTTTTCAAAATTCTATTCGATTACTCGACTTTTATGGGTTTTTCCCCTACCTATCGTATTTTTTTATTAGAATATTTAAGTTCGTTACCATAGATGTAAGGTTTTAAAAGTACACAATTTGCTTGATTTTTGCATTAGGCGCACTCATAAACAACGCGCTTGAAGCCGCGAGTAGCGGCTAGTATGAAAATAAATAACCTTGAAACTTTTCAATAGAAACAACGTGTGCAAAACCTATGTTACTCTCCATGCAACAAACAATGTGTCAAAAATCAAGTCGATTGGTTGCTTACTTTGGGCGTGAAGGAAAGACAAATAAACAAACTAACAAACACAGTTTCGCATTTACAATAATTCCATTACCTAATGGTAATTTTTTTATGATTTAATAATATAAATAAATAATGCTGGACAATTCACACAGCATTATCTAGCCCCAAGTTAAGCAGGGCTTGTGTTTATGGATGCTAGATAATTGATATACCTACAGGTTTGGTCTGTTACCTCTACCGTCGCTCTATATTTATGAAGTGTCAAACTTTGTTAGAAATCATATAAACTTATTAAAAAAGCATGTGATAGACACCTTAGAAAATGTAGAGACCCAAATAGACTTATTTTAAAAGATACCCCGCGTTCAGCCAAGTTTAAGAAAAGTTGTTTGACTCTATGTGTAAAAATATATAATAAGATACCAAATGACATTAAATTATTGAATAAATATTTATTTAAAATCAAATTGTGTAGGTGGCTGATTTACCGGAATTTTTATGATATAGATGACTTTTTTTGGCTACTTCCCATTTGGTAAGCTTCCCATTTGGTAAACCTCAAACTGTACCTACTAAAAAGTTGCGTTTGGTATACATTTTATATGTCATACATTCAGTCCCATTTCGTAAACATTTAAGTAGTGACATGTATTGTTTCCCATTTGGTAAACTTTTAATTGAAATGGGTACAGTCAAGTAAAAAATCAAACACGAAACTGATGATAATATTGTCACATATATTTTTTAAATATTTTTAATCACAGGTACAATGAAACATAAATAAAAAGTAGCGCTTACAAACATTTTTTACAGTTTTACTAAGATATAAAGTAAAATCAAATTTAAAATAATTCAAGAAAAATTACAGCTCAAGTTTACTATTTCAATGACAAGTTTTATTAGTGCCTAATTTTTTTTAATATAAGATATATACATGCTAAATCAACTAAGTATAAAAATGCTAGATCATAAGTACCTACTTAATTAGTTATAATTATTATTATTGCGTGCTAAAATATAGTGAGACATGAGTGCATTATTTATACTTACCACCATTATTTATACCATGTTTGACGCAATAAATATCTTTGAATCTTTACATAATATAATACTACGCAAATAGATATTTTTTATCATACATAGAAAACGACTGGAACACCCTGAACAAACGTCTGCAGATCATACACACATTTGTCCCGAGGCGAGAATCGAACCCACAACCTCCTGGATCATTACAAGTAAAAAATATTTATATAATTCTTTACGTATTTTATTTATGTAAATTGGCATAAATATATCGTTTATGTACAAAAAATCATGTGACTGTGAAATTTGCTGGTAGATCGATGTTTGCACAGCATACGTACTCCCCGTGAACTTAAATTATAGTTACCATATTGAATAATAATAGGTATATATTATGTACGAAATAATTCCTCTTAAAATATATATTCCTTCTGCTAATGCTGTGCAAATCCAAGGCAGGTCGCTATCTCATCATCATATTAGCCCTCAGGTCCATTGCTGGGCAAGGGCCTTCATAATACAACGCCATTAAATAATGGTTCATCGTCCTCCTGCAACCGCTATAATGTGTTGTGTCCATAATCTCCCAGCACTCTATTTCGCGTTGCATCGTGGACGGCACTCGAAAACCTAGAGTGTAATTGGATTTAAAATGTATAAATTAATAGGTACTCTCGTAATTGTAGTTACACAATTTCAATCACAGTCTGCTGCGCCGGCGTTAGTTCTGAGTAAACACGGACCCCGTTCTACTTTTCCGAGATAGTTCGTATACGAGTAGAAAAACAAAATAGCGCCCAGTAACAACACTACACTTTATGTCCGTGTCACTGTTTCATTTTAAGAATTTGACCTTTCTTTCTAAGTGTACATTTTTGTAATTAGGGAAATAAAGATGACGTCATTTTCGATGTTGATTCAATTAATGATCCGAGTGAACTATGCTTAGACAATTTAACCCACGCACTGTTAAAATTGCCTATGTTAATATCAACAGCTATCTATACTAATGGACTCGTATGAAGCTACTCCTACGAGTCCACTTGGTCCGAACCTTGTCCGAGCAGACTCTAATCGTGTCAACTCGGATTAGACGTATCTAGGGCTATTTTCATAAAATTTACTTCATTCCCTCTGTAGATATATTTTATTCAGGGTCTGACGTAAACAAAGCAAGAAAAGCTAAATGGATTTGTATATTAGAGACTGCTCCATCATTCAATTTCTCCTTTCATTTGTATCCGACGCGGATTTCGCGTAATCCTCGGCAATGTTAATTGTAGTACGGACACGTTTAATAGAGCGTTGGGGCGGGAGCGGAGCGATAAGCGTAGCAGGTTATTTCCTCCATTCCTCTGAGCATGACAGTTTGAGGACATAGTAAAGTCACATTACGTTGGATGACTAGGCTTACGATAGCAGAGGGAGGCTTTGATCTATAAGACAAAGGATGAGGGAAGATCGGTATGACTGCCAATGAAAACCAATTCGCAGTGACTTTAGATCTTCCGTGATCATGGCGCATGAAACTGTATCGAAATATTGGAAAACTCAGAAATCAATTCATAGTAAACATCCCGTTATAAATGACCTTTTAGACTTTTATCTGTCTCAATAATCAATTGATAATGTAGAGTAGAGTCCCTTGTTTCTTGAACTGCAACAATAGATTATTATTTGTTGTCTTATGACGTTATCTTATTATAAGTATTATCACATTTGTGCTACGGAACGATGCAGTTGAGGTGTCTATTACAAACTGAATATATAGAATAGAATAGAACAGAAATACATTTATTTAGACACAGGTACACAAAAGTATAAAATAAAATAAACAGACAGAAAACAATAACAATTTAACATGGAGGTACGTGATACAAAAAAAAAGGGTGGTAAGTGACTGTGCCTCCATGACCCTGCGCCGAAATAGGGGTTGGCTCAGCGTGTGCTGAACAAAAAAAAATTTATGTATTCTAATAATAAGGCAAAGCCTTCCCTTGTTTGGGAAAACTGCTCAGTAGTGAACGTATATATGCTGATGAGGAGGATAAGCTCTAGTTTACACTATCCGCTCACCGCTACGCTCATGAACAACAACACAGTGCCTACTCCCGTGTCGTCTTCATCAATCTTACCGTGAGAGTATGACAGATGGTGCCGCAACGTATTGAAAATGGCACCTCATCCGTGATATTTCATCGGTAATGTGAATTGAAAGCTGAATTAGGGTGATGGTGATTGGATCAATATTTATCTGAGATCTCGAAGGAATATTCAGAAATATTGAATTTAATCTATAGATGTCTCAGATGATTTGTGGAGAGACTGATATCATGATTGTCTATTGGGGGTTCTTAAGAGTGCCAGAATCAATAAATATTAATAAGTATTTTTAAACACTTAGATTTAAGGTAACGCACGTAAATGTTCTGATTACAGAATTACGATAGGTAGGGCAAAACCTGTAGAAGTCGAGTAATCGAATAGAATTTTTTATACTACTGGGCCCATTTGAAGAATTCTTTTATCATTAGTATCCTACAGTATCCCTGATGAATATTATATTATAGGCTATAGAATATACCCGTGCGAAGCCTGGAGGACCCCTAGTTATAAATAAACTGGTTTATTTACTAAAAAATATATACAAAATTTGCTTAAAAATCTGTTTTAATTGAAATGATCCAAATTATCAGAGACAAACACTGCATTATTTTTTACGAATAACATAGCCAGATAAATGTTTTATTTTGAGTAAACTTTTAGTTTTAGTCTATTAATGCTTAAAGTTTGCATTCCTATAATAAATAGAAAATAAGCAAAAACTTGATTTTTGCACTTACGGTGCCTTGTCTTTTCGCTCCTATGAACGCAAAATCATAATTGTGTCTATCCTTTTTAAAAAAAATTACATTGGGCGCGCTCTTAATAATATTTAATTTACTTGCTGAAATCTTATTATATGCAAGCTTATATGTATATTATTATCTCCGCTCCAATTTTGAAGGAGTTTTGAAAAATCTTTCTGATTTGGAATGCTAAAACGCGGGATGAAGCACAAAATGCTTGTGCTTGGTTAAATTTTCGCTATATGGAAATAACAATACTAAAACGAATCACGGCCTGTTGATCATGATGAAACCATCATCATCATAATCATCAGTCTATATAAGTCCACAGCTGGACATAGGCCTTCCCTAAAGAGCGCCTAAGCGCCCTTTCTTGAGCTTGCCGCATACAGCATCTGCCAGCAGTCTTTCGCAAATCGTCATCCCACCTGGTCGGTGGGCGCCCTACACTACGTTTACCGAGT
The DNA here is from genome assembly GCA_946478455.1 of Eupithecia vulgata. Classification (NCBI taxonomy): domain Eukaryota; kingdom Metazoa; phylum Arthropoda; class Insecta; order Lepidoptera; family Geometridae; genus Eupithecia; species Eupithecia vulgata. Next base: position 11,683,350 of record OX297876.1, read on the forward strand.
CGCGGTCTTCACTAAAGAACACACGTTTGCCCCAGCAGCGGTTGTCGGTCAGTTATTGTTAATGAATTACTAATATACTTGTATTATATAGTTATCCTATGCCAAAGGTACAATGGCACTGAGCTTTAAAAGTCTGTGCATTTTTTATAATATGTAAGCCGATGTATAGATAATTATCATGCTTGATGTCCAAATCATCTGATCAATTCCCAAACTTTTTAGTGTCATAAAGCCTTAAAAAAGGTGTGCTCATATAAAAATCCAAGTCTTAACTTGGTTGAAAACTGATAAAATAAACGTCGCCTTCTGAGGCGACGTTTATTTTATCAGTTTTCGGAAAAAGAAGATAATACCAGAGTATCGTCATCCATCCACATTGAAAAGAATTATTCCAATCTTTCACACTGAAAAACTGCTTTACCTAAAACTGTCAAAACTTTTACTATTGCTGTTCTTTTAAAAATAGTGCAAAACCCTCTTGAGATATCTTCTGTCGCGAAGGAATTGTCTCCAAGATTTATAATAACATCGTGACAGCCAGTTTTCTCTAGGAACCCCACAAAAGATTTTGCTCTTTAGTAGTAATTTAACTGCATAACTTGTCTTTTAATTTTATTTGCTTGTCGCAAGTTACAGGAAATTCTTTTGCATTTTCTGGAAGCGCTGAAGTTCCTTTTGTTGGAATTATGAGATATTTTTGTCTTTACTTATATACTTCAAGGTGTTTATGAAAAACTTTCAAAAAATTCACCGGAGCTCTTTGTCTGTTGTTGTATGATACATCAGAATACATTTATGAATACGGAAAATGAAGATAAAACTTAAGTTCACACCCCTTCTTAACGGCCTATACTACCACAAATCAACTACTTCTATACTACCACAAATCAACTACTTCTATACTACCACAAATCAACTACTTCTATACTACCACAAATCAACTACTTCTATACAACCACAAATCAACTACTTCTATACAACCACAAATCAACTACTTCTATACTACCACAAATCAACTACTTCTATACTACCACAAATCAACTACTTCTATACTACCACAAATCAACTACTTCTATACTACCACAAATCAACTACTTCTATACTACCACAAATCAACTACTTCTATACTACCACAAATCAACTACTTCTATACTACCACAAATCAACTACTTCTATACTACCACAAATCAACTACTTCTATACTACCACAAATCAACTACTTCTATACTACCACAAATCAACTACTTCTATACTACCACAAATCAACTACTTCTATACTACCACAAATCAACTACTTCTATACTACCACAAATTAACTACTTCTATACTACCACAAATCAACTACTTCTATACAACCACAAATCAACTACTTCTATACTACCACAAATCAACTACTTCTATACTACCACAAATCAACTACTTCTATACTACCACAAATCAACTACTTCTATACAACCACAAATCAACTACTTCTATACTACCACAAATCAACTACTTCTATACAACCACAAATCAACTACTTCTATACTACCACAAATCAACTACTTCTATACTACCACAAATCAACTACTTCTATACTACCACAAATCAACTACTTCTATACTACCACAAATCAACTACTTCTATACAACCACAAATCAACTACTTCTATACTACCACAAATCAACTACTTCTATACTACCACAAATCAACTACTTCTATACAACCACAAATCAACTACTTCTATACAACCACAAATCAACTACTTCTATACTACCACAAATCAACTACTTCTATACTACCACAAATCAACTACTTCTATACTACCACAAATCAACTACTTCTATACTACCACAAATCAACTACTTCTATACTACCACAAATCAACTACTTCTATACTACCACAAATCAACTACTTCTATACAACCACAAATCAACTACTTCTAAACTACCACAAATCAACTACTTCTATACTACCACAAATCAACTACTTCTATACTACCACAAATCAACTACTTCTATACAACCACAAATCAACTACTTCTATACTACCACAAATCAACTACTTCTATACTACCACAAATCAACTACTTCTATACTACCACAAATCAACTACTTCTATACTACCACAAATCAACTACTTCTATACTACCACAAATCAACTACTTCTATACTACCACAAATCAACTACTTCTATACTACCACAAATCAACTACTTCTATACAACCACAAATCAACTACTTCTAAACTACCACAAATCAACTACTTCATATCTCTACCAAACTACTAAATATTTAGGACTTACTCTATCGATCATTTGTTTCGAAAACAAAATTCCATTATATTTTCTCCATAGAAAAAAATCGTAAAGTTACCTCTAAATTTTTACTAAAACCTTAATATCTCAATAAATACATAAGTTAAGATGTTGAGAATAATCATGATTATAGAACTAAGTATAAAGATAATAAGCTAAAACTTGATTTTAGGGCTTGCGTTGTCTTGCCCTGTCCAGCTCCTATGAACGCGAAATCCTATTTATTATTCATTTATTGAGCTAGTACAGAATTATGTTTCCAATAACACTAGTCACAAGTATAAAAATTACATATAAAAATTAAACAAACTGATAATACTTACAATAACTAAGATTACATGTCAAAACAATAAAAAAAATTGGTATTTATTTACACAGTCGGTCAATATAATACTATAATGAATTATCCAAATAGAGATTATAATTAAATGAAATGATGTCCTATGTCTATCCTTTTCACAGAACTTGTTACATATTTGTTTTTTTTTTTATTTTAGTTTTTTATGTACATGATGTCTGCAATAAAGCATTTTCTTTCTATCTATCTATCTTGTTCTATAATCGTTATCAAAATACAGCTAATTACCACCATAAATGGTGTGAGTCACGAATACATCTAAATCATTTACGGGTTTCTATGGTTACCATAATATACCTAACATTTTCACTGTTATATAAATTCTAAGTGGTTATATAACTCAATTAGACGGTTCCTGGTTAGCCATGTTCCGTTTTGTTTCCAATTTAAAAAGCGCAGTAAATAAATTATCAAGCTGAACATTAGCCAGGGGTGCGGCAGACATAGTCTTCACCAACATGTCTGACGAAGTGGAAATAGCTGGTACACTTGCTAAAAACAAATCAAAAAACAAGATCGATCAATTTTATTGCAGGGTTTAGATCATGTAATCTGTTTTATGCATGCTGTTTTTACAATACAATACAATACAATACAAAACACTTTATTGTACACCAGAAAAAGAACATTACAAAAAGACATATAACATGAGACAAGTACAATGGGCGGCCTTATCGCTTAGAAGCGATCTCTTCCAGGCAACCTTTGTATGGAAAGAACTATATGAATTTAAGAAAGGCAGGGGGTGTACAAAAGATAAAATAAACATGAATATTACAGAATACCTACTAAAAAACAAAATTACATTAAATAAATAAATTTTTACCATACTATTATTATACTGCTCTAAAAATTTGAATGATAAAATTTTTAACAATGAAATATTTTATAAGTTGAGTGGCTTTTTCCAGACAACCCTCATTAGCACTAATCATTGCTACTTATTTGTTAAGTTCGTCGTAAGAGAAAAGTCTCGAACATATTTTCAAAAAAAGATACAAAAACATCGAAATTAAAAAAAATATGTGCGTATGGTTTAGGTATCCCTCAGGATCCAGAATCCCTTCACGGCATATATTTCATGTAACCCTGTATAACTATCATGAGGTTATTATTTCTTTTACGATAGGTAGGGTCATTGGAATTGGCCGCCCATTGTACTTATATGTCTAAGGTCTATGTCTGTTTCTTGTTTTTTTTTTGTGGTGTACAATAAAGAGTTTTGTATTGTATTGTATTGTATAGTAATAGTCGCAGGGAATCGATAGATGGAGGTGGCTCAGTACGTTGTCTTGTTGGTGGAGGCATAATGTCTAGCAGGTGACGTTTTTTGCTGATATGGCAAGCCTGTTTTTCTCCACAAACAATTTTTGATTTGTAAAGTGACCCAGCTGCATTCACCAAGCTGTGGCTTAGGGCTATTCCATTAAAGTGTAATGTAATGAGATAGCGCAAAGCGTTTGTTTTGTTGTTTTATACTAAAGCTGAGCAGGTTGCATGCGAGCTAACTTAATAGTCTAAGAGTTAGAGTAATAGGAGTTAATACAACCTAAAGTTTCTGTGAAAAGGATAAACATAGGATTTTGCGTTCATAGGAGCAGAACAGAACATGCCAAAATAACGCAACGCAAGCCCAAACATCAAGTTTTAGCTTATTATTTATTAATGAGCACATTATTTGAAAAAACCGAAACATACATATTAAAATGTTCTTTATACTTAGTTCTATATACCATGCTTATGCTCAATACCTTTACTTCTGTGTTTATTGAGAAATTAAGGTTTTTGTTAGTATTTGGAGGCAACTTTACCTACTATATTTTCCATCGAGAAAATTTTATGGCATCGTTTTTCAAAACATATGATCGATGGAGTTAGTCCTAAACTTTACTATATAATAAATAATAATAAAAAATAACGCTGGACAATTTTATTCACACAGCATTATCTAGCTTGTGTTATGGGTACTAGATAACTGATATACGTAATAGAATACATAGATATATATTTATTATTATTTATATAAAACGACCAGAACACACGGAACAAATGTCTGCAGGTCGTACAAACATTTGTCCCGAAGCGGGAATCGAACCCGCAACCTTGGCCTCGGCAGGCAGGCCTTCGCCCACCGCGCCATAGAAGTCGTCCTAGACTTATAATATTTTCTTTTTGGCGCAAGTTTAGAGCGTGATCACTGTGACAGTAACGCAGTAGAAGCAAAGAAACTTGGTTTGTAAATGGATGAATTTGTGAAAATAAATACCTTTATCGCATCTTACACGTTTTTCAAATTTTCACCTCTTCTTTACAAAAGAGTTATTGTAATCTGAGTGTGAAGATAGGCTAGTTTAATCCATGTCATTTAATGGTCACCACAGCGAAGCATGGGGGATGGTATGTAAATTGTCTAGACTTTGTATGTACCTAGGGCTCTGCTAACCACATAATGGCTTAATCCTTGAAATTGTAGATATTTACACAACATACTAACAGAAGTCCAAACTAACAACCTGAAACGGTAAAAGTTTCTTGTTCGCTTCTTTACTTCACCTTAAACTGATTGAAGTGATCAAAAATCAAAGTAATCACTTATTTCCTAGATTTACTTAGGTGTTTTAAGTTTTGTGACGTGTCCAAGAGTCCTATAAGTTCTTATGGAAATAAAGCGCTTTAATGTTTGAATAATAAATAATTTATTTATATTATACGTACTTACTATTGATTCCTCTCATTCTTTTTTTACATATGGCAAAACTCCATCTGCTTTTTATTTTATTTTTTGAATAAATCTCCTGTGAGTGAAATCAAGACTGAGCTTCCTTTCAATAAAGCACAGGATAATCACTATTATATCATCCACTACCTCTTTGACTACCACTAATGGGCTCCAGAGAGCTGCATGCTTATTTCTTTGTTACCACGTGAGCTCGCATGTAGGTACAATGTACAGTCACCGTCAAAAAGCGTTAAACAGCTGAATACCCCTAAACTCCATCTACACACAAAACAACGAACATTGCTACACCACACCACCCCTAAAGCCATTACTCCCGCAAGGCAGGCAGCCGAATCCACACTTTTTAATTCGATAACAATTTGTCTTTTGTTTTTCCACTCAAAGATATTATAATAAAAGTTATAAGCATAAATAGGCAAAAAACAAAAAAGATATAGATAAAGGATTCTATTTTATACAAGAGATAGTAAAATATATCAATAATAAAAAAAACAAAAGAAGTGATAAAAAAGGTGGTTCTTTTTTACAAGCTGATTTGCAACTTTTTAATAGGTACGTCTTAGCGTATTAACACAGCGGAACCGTTTTACAGGACCTTTTTTACAGATATTCAATAAATTATTTACTGGATCCGGAATACTGTCTGGTATGTGAGCTCACTCCTACAACAATATCACGAAAACCCCTTATTATGTTCAGCAGCTTCTGTAGTCTGGTGTATTAAGTGCGTTTAGCGGTTTGATTGCTGTGTACACAGAGTTTTGAAGTATTCATCGCTTTTTGGCAGTGAATGTACCGCCATCGATCATAGTAAAGATGGTATCGCTCTAAATTATGGCGGCCGTGTGTAAAACCTTTGTTTAATGTGTGTTATTAATAAGCTTAGCTTGTTAGTTTACTTGTAGTTTATATATTCATGGATTGTCAAGTATAATTTATATACTTATTCTTTATTTTTTATTTTATTATTATGTATATTTGCTAGTCAGCATAATTCTATGCAAAGCGAGGGAGCTGTCAACTTTCATGACTTCTGATGTGGAATCCGAGGGATTGTCAGAGATTGATGATATAGTTAAATTATTGTCCAGCATTATTTATTATTTTATTATTTATTATAAGTATATTGACAGTTTAATCAAAATCTTGCAATGAGTTTTCTGAAATAATATCATGTCACAATTATATCACACATACGAAAGTTTGGATGGAGGTTTGGATGTTGGTTACCTCTTCACCTCATAACTACTAAACATTTCAGGCTGCAAACATTGCATAAAGGTAACATTTGGTATGCAATAAACTGTAACGTATTGTATTGTGTCATTTCTAGAAATAACCTTTATTCGTCTACATAGTAAGTGCAAAGCCATAGTTCGAAACTAGTCGTTTTTTAATAGTCTATAGGCATTCGTTCGACAACAATCTTACTTGATGGAAAGACAAGATTTGGCCGACCATATATCATGATGGTCTAGTAGAAGATACCTATTCTCTCGACACTCTTGTCTTGAAGAGACCCAGGTGGTAATTGACCGTAAAAACAGCAGAAGGGAGCGTGTTCTAAACCCCAGCGGTATTATAATTGTTATTCGTCATTTAAGGACCTACTCAAACAAACAAAAATGGAAACGCAAACAACTATTAAAATTGTTTGTGTTTCATTATACAAACAAGCTGATATGCCTTGCCGTTGTCCTAGCTTGAAAGAAAACTTAAATAAATAAATAATGAGGGCAATTGACACAGCATTATCTAGCCCCAAGCTAAGCAGAACTTGTGTTATGGGTACTAGATAACTGATAAACATAATACAATTATGTTACATAGATCGATTTTTTTATTATGTATAGAAAACGACCAGAACACCCGGAACAAATACCTGCAGATCGTACAAATATTTGTCCCAAGGTGGGAATCGAACCCGCAACCTCCTGCGTCGCAGGTGGACCTTCGCCCTCTGCGCTACAGAGGTCGTCACCCCAATTCCCTTATAACTTTACGTTTGGTGGTATGATAACTAAAAAAATGACAAAACTCACTAGACACAGTTAAAAACAAACTGAACGCTCATTTGAAAGTTAGTTCCTGTAAATGTTGCGAAAACCTTACTACGAAACCTGCCAGCGATTTAGATTAAAAACTTCGGCAAACTTTTCGTGAATAGCAGACTGCCGTCACCATTCAAAACATACAACGTCCCTTTTAAACGGTCAAAACCTTTGAGACTTCCACCTCTCTAGGAACTATTTGCTATTTCGTTTTTAACTTTGAAAGCCAGCTCAACGGCACCAAATAAGAACCCTTCAATGCTGGTGTAGTTAAGAACCTTAATCTTCTACAAGAAGACACAAATTCATTATAGTACGTAAATCATTAGAAGGAAAACCTTCCTACAGTGCCTATGCAAGTAATCAATGTAAGTGTATGTGTATGTATTTTTATGTCATCATTATCATCATTACCTTATGCTGATATAGTCCACAGATAGGCTTCCCCTAATGACCGCCATAGCACCCTGTCAGCTTGACGCATCCAGCATCTACCAGCAGTCTTTCGCAGATCGTCATCTTATCTGGTCGGAGGGTGTTCTACAAACTCAAGAACACGTTTACCTCAGCGGTTGTCTGTTCTTCTCGAGATATGGCCAGCCCAGTACCACTTCAACTTGCTAATTCTCAGAGCATAATGTTAATTACTTTGATTCTCTGTCGGATGTACTTATTCGTTGCGAATCCTATCCTTCAGAGAATCTCCGAGCATAGCTATCTATTCAGCCAAATATAAATGAAGTCCGCCTCCAACAAGTAACGTAGTTTTTTATCCTTTTCAGTAGAAAATGTCATCCCAACCAGCTAGTTTGCTCTAAATTCTAGCATTTACTCAAATATTCCATTAGGTCTGCAGTAGGAATGTCGCAGGCCAATTTCGTTTATGGACAGGCGCGGACAAGTGTGTCCCGGTGGATATTGCAGGGAACCACGTTACCTTACCTTCGGGTTATTTATACTGACTGGGGATTTATTACTTTTTCTAAGTTATTGGAATGTCACAAGTTTGAACTATTAAATAAAGACATGCTTGGGGTGTAAGGGGGACTGTGAACTCCGACATCTCGTCTCTCAAGCCAACCTAACCTTCACGTAGTGCACTATCAAACAATTCAGTTCAAAGATCTTTATTTCTCATTAAAATAAATAAATAAATAATGCTGGACAATTCACACAGCATTATCTAGCCCCAAGCTAAGCAGAGCTTGTGTTATGGGTACTAGATAACTTATATACATAATACAGCACAATACATAGATAGATATTTTTTATTACAACAACCATGTTACTTACATGAGAAACTTAAGCTAAGTCAAAAAATATAAAATATAAGTCTTATTATTATGTTTTTTTATAATTCGATATCTCATATATTTTACAAACACTGGCAGAAATTGTGTCTCATTCTAAAAAACATGGAGGGAGACAAAAAAGTAAGAATAGTGGCTTGAAGACCGCCTAATTCTTCGAAACGTGGTCGACCAGAAACCTAACATAGAAACTTTGGAGTTACGAGCCGGCAGTAAAAAGTCAAAACGTCTAAACTCAATAAGTCAAAAGTCTTTATTTCCATAAATACCACAAAATTTACACTTAGAAAAGGTCAAATTCTTAAAATAAAACAATTGACACGGAAATAAATATTTTTTATTTCGGTCGGTTCGGTATGTAGGCTTAAAGTAAAGAAGCGACGAAGAAGTGGAACACCAGCTCTGTGTTCCTTCCCGAGCTCCTCAGGCAAACGTTGAGATGCAGCCGTTTTAGTAACACAATAATAATCCACATCTTTTGTCAGTGGATTAGTTTTTTACCAACTTCAGGAGTAGGTTCTATGTTTTTTTTTATTTATGTTCGTCGATTTCTACATCAATAATGAACCAATTTTAAAAAACTACGTTATTGCATAAAAATGTTCCCGAATTGGTCCCAAAAATATTCCCGAGGTACCTATTAGGATTTATTCTGTTAAGCTTTAAAAACAACATACCCAAGTGTTTTATTACAAATTACTACTATAATTTAATAAATACCCAATAAAATTTCGATTCCCCCAGGAATCGAACCCGCGCCTCACCCTCAGTAGTACAAAACTTCGTATGGTATCATATCTCCTGCGTCGCAGGTGGACCTTCGCCCACCGCGCCACAGAGGTCGTCAATGCTGTCATATATTTATATCGTTTAGGTAAAGATAAACACAAACTTACATACCAATGCAGTGACCATGACAAAATTACGTGAATTTATCACCCATCCATAATTCAGAAATTACCAAAGTAATTAACAGAGCTAAAATAGAGCTCGGATAATTATAAATTTTATCAACGAAACATTGTAACAGCGATTATGCGTGTATGCAAATGTATTCAAATATTAATCTGTAGGCTGATATATGCCTATTTTGGGCGGTGTTATGAAATAGCTTTTACTATGTTACATAATATTATATGTTGAAATGAGAAAGATAGTTTATTCAGTTCTGAATTGTTTTTTTTATTAAGTTTTACAATAAATAAAAAGCTAAGAATCTTAAAGCGGATTAATATACAATTGCATGACAGAAAAATAAACATTTGAGTAAAGCGCTTTTTATTTTTTCCATAAAGCTTCGAAACATGTTATTTTAAATATTACTTTAGCTTATTTTATAAAACTTACATAATGATTATATTCCTAGATTTATTGATTTTTATTAAATAATTGTTTCTGTGTTTCTTTTATGTATGATACTTTAATGAATTGTAATATATTGATTAAAATTATGCATTCTTTATTCAAATTCATTCAAAATATGACATCGCATTTTGATTATATTTTCAAATAATTAATTATCCTTAGTTTTCTTTACATGTCATGACACCCAATGATTTACGCATTTTTTTTGTATTTTTTCGTCATTTTCACTTACTACAAGAAAATAACTAAAAATCCTCGAATTATTGTGACTATATTGATCAAAAACATTACTGGTATACAAAAAGCCAATCCATTTTCTTTCAGCTATCTCGTTTTACTCTTTACAAAGAAAAAAACAACCCGAAACGTTATCGTTTCAGTGCTCAATAGTTACATAACCAATAAATGGCAACAGCTTGGTCTCATAAAGTGGAGTTAACACGGTCGTGGGCACGGGTCCAAGTGACCGATGTCTGCGCGCAGCCAGTGGTTGTGGCGATCCGCCATCTTGCATTGTAAGGCCCGAGGTAGACGTGTCACGGTAGAAGTAGGCTAACTAAGACTTTTATAATAAAGTAAAAGTAAAGTAAAAAGGGTTTATTTAAATAACTCTATGCCAAAAATCATATCTATTGGTTGCTTAGTTAATGCGTGAAGGAAGGTCAAACAAACACACTTTCGTATTTGTAATAATAGTATAGATTTGCACCTTGTAAATAAAACGTACCTACAGAATCATCACCATCATCATCAGCCTATATCAGTCCACTGCTGGACATAGACCTCCCCTAATGAGCGCCATAGCGCCCTGCCTTCAGCTTGCCGCATCTAGCTAGCATCTCAAGAACACGTTCACCCCAGCCACCTACAGAATAGAATGACAGATAAAAATATAGTTCAAATGCTAGGCTATTTATGGCTACATTTTTGTAAGCCTATCAATACTTGCGATTTTAAGAAGTGATGTTATTTCACCATTGGGCATTTTCTCAACCGCGGTGACCATCAGAATTAGACCATAAAATGAAGCTTTATTTGCGCTTACAGTCCGGTGATACCATTTACTTCTGTACTAAGTGATAGATTCAGTATGGTACCTTACAATATGTAATATACATACAACTACATCTGTACAATTGAATATTTGTCTTAAATGCACGCACGTAGAGGCTATTTTTTTATTGTATCCTTGGGGACACTATTGGATATGACAACATTTTAAACTGCTCTTAATTTATCGCGCGGACTGTACTTTTGACATTCAGGCCGTCAAAAAATTTACTACGTAACGGAACGCGAAGTAACGGGAATACATCCATCTTTCATGTAAGGTCAAGAAGGGTCAAGTACATGCACACCCTACAACCTCCTACTAAATTTCATTAGGATCCGTGAAAAAGACAGACAGACACCTAAAACACAGTTACTTTTCATAATGTTAGTATTGATAGAGATTTAAATCTAAAGGTTCATAACCTTTGTGATCAACTCTTCTAAATAAAGACGTCTGCTAAAAATACGTGACATCTCCAGCCAATCTCCAGGGTGTCGTGAAATATTCCAACTCGTAAAACTCATTATGGCAATTAACCACGTTAATATCATATGTCATAATTACACAATGAACGTAGGTAAACATAGATGTACGTTACAGACGAGACTGGCTGTACATACGTAATAGGAGCTTTTAGGGTTTCGAGATCGGTTTCGCCCCGCTCTTTCTTGAATATCTCAGTAACTGCTGCAGCTATTAACATGAAATTTGAAATAATAATATATTCTGTGCGCCATTACTGATTCAAAGACAAAATATGTAAATAAATGAAAAATTAAAATAAATAAAAAATGCTGGCCAATTCACACAGCATTATCTAGCCCCAAGCTAAGCAGAGCTTGTGTTATGGGTACTAGATAACTGATATAGGTACATAATACAATACATTACATAGAAATAATGAAAATGTTCAGTACAATTGTGATGATGGAATTTCAAAATATACTTAGGAGGGCAAAAGGGGTATCAAATGAAAGGTTTATTTTGTACATTTAAAAAATTTTCAAAATATCTACAGTTTCATATTTTTTAAATTTTTTGAAAAAAGTCGAAAAAATTACAAGTACTCCTTATTTCCACAGTTTGCAGAGCGATCCATCTGAAACTATTTTTCGGTATTAACGAAATATCAAAGTTTCTATAAGGAACCTATAAAAGTGTATCTTATTCGTACAATTGGCAAGTGTTCGAAACCCTCGGCACGCGAGTTACACTCGCACTTGACGGATCTTGTTTGAAGTAGTCTGAGTGCTGGTGGGTATTCATTTTTGTTTTATTATCAGCACAGAAGATGTTATATATTGAATTATGGTGCCAAATGGAAGAATAATAAAACTTATTCTGTTTATACACTACATTATTTATTTCAAAGAGTATAAGATCTCTTATTAAGTTATTATACAACATGTGGCTCTGACGGAAGACCAGCGTTGGTTGCTAGCTTGCTAGTCATCCAACACATGCTGAGGCAGAGCCATTTTGTTACTGGGCCTACACTACGAGTATGTATTTTAATCTAAGTTTATTATGTATTTTAGTCGTAAGTTTAGTATGTGTAAGTCTTTTAACAAATAAATTCATATTCTATTCTATTCTATTATTAGTTTCAACTACGACAGCCAGTCTCATTCTAAACGAATAAAAACACTATGCTATAATAAAAACACTATGCTATAGTGGCACTTTTTATTAGTGCGCTGGATATTATTTTAAGTTCACAAGTGTGTGCCTAAATATAGATAGGTGCATTCGTTATTCCCTCGCCTCTTACTTAGAATATGGTACGATATTAAAGACAAATTATAACTTTTTTTATTAATTTTTGGAACAGTTATAAAATCAAAAAAAAAAATTATATAAAATAAAAAAAAAAATATACTTTATAGTATAATTTTACTTTCCTTTGAAATCCGTGGTTGATACTTACTCCAACAGACACAAATTTGATGGATTTATTTAATAGGCTCATTCCAACTTGCCAAAGGACTCAAGCCGTCACAAAATTCGCCAACACTCAAATCCCGCTGTCAAAGAGAACATACGACAGAGCTGTCAAAATACCCGGAAGCTATGGCCAGCCTGACAGATAGAGGTTTTCAGCTTGGCTGCTCGACCTAAATCCTGGCTTTGGTACCTAGTACCTAGGTTAGTTTATCGGCTAAGCTAACGGCTAGCGGGTATTGACTAGCGGTTTGAGCTTGGTTTATTGGTATTTTTGTCGTTAGATTGCCAACAACGTTACCGCATGATTGGATTGCATGGTACGCTTACAAAAATTTTAAGCGTTTGGCATTCCTGGTCACATTCTAAAATTTTTGCAGATGATAATCCCAGATAAAAGACAGTTGATTTGAGAAATCAGTCAGAATTTTTAGGGTTCCGCACACAAAAGGTAAAACGGGCCCTATTACTAAGACTCCGTCCGTCCGTCTGTCTGTCTGTCTAAAAAAACAAGAACTAAAAAACAGAATAAAATAAATATTTAATGGCTATTATTTTAGGGCTCCCACACACCAAACGTGTTTTTTTCCTTTTGAAAGCTGCTGTCCGCGGCTTTGCCCGCGTAGTTCCCTTTGCTATGTGAATTGCGGGATAAAACATAGCCTATGTCACTCACTGAAAAGAAAGCTTTCTAATGGTGAAAGAATTTTTGAAATCTAATCAGTAGATCCAGAGATTACCTCCTACAACGTCACAAACAATTCACAAACTTCACCTTTTTTTAAATATTAGTATAGATGGTACGGAACCCTTCGTGCGTGAGTCCGACTCGCACTTGGCCGTTTTTATTTTGTATAGGCAACATCATTCCTCGGCTCAGTTTCAACCTACGCGGACAAACAAGCATAAAGTAAAGCCAAAAATTCACAGAATTCTATTTTTAGCCAACGCAAACAATAGAATTTCATCTTCTCATTATATCATCTTTAGAATCTTCACAAGAAATTAGGTACTTATTGTAATAAAATGTTGTTTATTTAATGAATATTGTGAGAGAAGCTTGATTAAAATAATAAGTTGTCAGGCACATCTATTTAGCAAGGTTTGCTTGTTAGCTGGCAACTCTGGGACCCCTCTCAATGTCACGCTCCTCGTTACGGGAAGGAAATAGCTGAGTCTCTTTTGTATAAAGGTACTTAGTTGTTTGTCAGGATATGTTGTCGGCACGGATTTGGACTGGCTATAATTACGGAGCGTTGGTTTCGCTCTAGGTCTAAGTTGTTATTTGAAACTAGTGAACTAAGTACAAAGGATGTTTAAATGTACATATGCATGTTTACAATTTCGAGAAGGAGGCCAAGAGGAGGATTCAGCTAGGTTGGGCAGCGTTTGGGAAACTACGTCGAGTCTTCTCGTCATTCGTACCGCAATGCTTGAAAACGAAAGTTATCAATCGGGTGCCCGTAATGACCTACGAATCTGAGACGTGGATACTCACGGTAGGGCTGGTCCACCAGTTTAAAGTCGCCCAGCGAGCTATGTAGAGAGCTATGCTCGGAGTTTCTCTGAAGAATAGAATTCGTTACGAAATATACATCCGACAGAGAACCAAGATTTTTGACATAGCTCAAAGGTTCAGCAAGCAGAAGTGGCAGTGGGCTGCCAATATCTTAAGAAAAACACACAACCGATGGGATAAACGTGTTTTTAAGTGGAGACTGCGACTCGGCAAACGTAGTGTAGGGCGCCTTCCGACCAGGTCGGAAGACAATTTGCTAAAGACTGCTGGCAGATGCTGGATGCGGCCAGCTGAAGACAGGGCACTATGGCGCTCATTAGGGGAGGCCTATGTCCAACAGTGGACTACTATAGGCTTATGATGATGATGATACATGTTCACCTAAATAAGTAAGCTATGTTACTTTCGATCAATACTGGGCGGGCTCTTGCGCCAACGCTTCCGTACCTCAATAATAAACACCATTCAATGACTTTTTTGGGGACAATGAAATTATATTGCTTTTTTTTATCTTGAACAACCTAATTCACACGTATTATTGATTAAAGATTATAAAAAGACGTCCGTCAAGTGCGAGTGTAACTCGCGCGCCGAGGGTTTCAAACATTTGTAAATATAAGGAAATGTGCATTAAATAGGTACCGGTTAGAGAACTCGCTAATGAATACCTTAAAATAGTAGGTACCCTAGTGTAAGTAAGTAGATAGAATACCTCCAACATAGCGTGATCACTGAAATGCCTTCAATTGGTGCTTCAAGAAAAATAAGAACACACGGACAAACATTTCACTGGGTACTTGCACCGAATCGTATTATTTCTTTTGCGTCCTATGAGCGTACCAATTCTAACCCAAGCACGTCAATATTAAATATAAATATAAACTCTATAAAAAGAGAATTTATGTAAGTATGTAAACACTTGACAAACATTATTACACTTTAGTTCTAAGGCTTTCATATGCTTGCATAGTACCAATACGAATAGAAAAATGAGACTTACATATCGCATTTTTTTGGTTATACTCCGATTGGTTCTACTATCATTCTAAGTTTTTTTCGTAGAAGACATCAATGGTTCTCGATTAGGTTTATCGAATGTTTTTGTATTAACTCAGACTAAGGCCTTAGGCAAACAGCGAGACAGAATTTTATAAAGTAAAACTCTGAAAGCAGTTTAAAGCGCTCCGTGCCAAACAATCCATACATTAAGGAGGCAAGTGGCGTGTCTTAAAGGAGCTCCGTCACGCCGCTGCGCCCCAGACTTATGGCGAGGGTTCGCTGCGATTCTGGACTAACTATTTACACGGTGGAAGGTGAAAGAGCAAGCGAATTTATATTGAATACCTTGAGTATGTGTATCTTGACGACCTCTCTGGCGCCGGCAAAGGTCTGCCTGCGACGCAGGAGGTTGTGGGTTCGATTCCCGCCTCGGAACAAACGTTTGTATGATCTGCAGGCATTTGTTCAGGTTGATTTGGTCGTTTTCTACGTATGTTAAAAAATATCTATCTATGTTTTGTATTAACATAACATAAAACGTAACATAAAAATATATTTATTTCAGCAAAAACACATTAGGTACAGTAGGTATTTAACTTAATGGGTAGGTAGGTAGAGTTTCATTATATTATGTATCAGTTATTATAAGTTATCCAGTACCCATAACACAAACTCTGCTTAGCTTGGGGCTAGGTAATGCTGTGTGAATTGTCCAGCATTATTTATTTATTTATCTGTGTAAAGATTTAAATTTGCTTGGGTAAATGAGCGCGAGTTTATTATGATTCTGGATGCATCCAGGATCTGCCTTCAGTCTTTTGCAGGTCGTCATTCCACCTGGCCGGAGGGCGTCCTACACTACGTTTGATAAGTCGTGGTCTCCACTCAAGAATACGTTTGTCCCAGCGGTTTTCGGTTCCGGCCAACTGCCACTTCAGCTTGCTAATTCTTAGAGCTATGCCGATAACTTTGGTTTTCTTTCTGATGTATTCGTTACGAATCCTATCCTTCAGAGGAACCCCTGAGTCTAAAAGCTTATGACTTGATATCTAAAAACCACAAGAAGCACTGCATGGAAGTAGTGGAAACTGCAAAAGCTAGGTTTTAGCTGCCACAGAATTGCCAAAACCTTGCACGGGCAGAGCTATTAACTTTACTTAGCGGACTATTTATCTCTTTTTATTATATGTATAAAACACCTACTTCTGTTAACATTATAGGAATCATACAAAAATATATCAAATTATAGATTTATTTACAATATTCAAACTACGTTTGTTTTTATTTAGGTTATTTAGTTACTAATGCAGAATTATTTTATGCTAACTACAGTAGGTATTATACATTCTAAGTAGATAGTATTTATTTAGAATGTTTAATATTAGAACCCAGTGCTTAGTTCTCTAACGACCTCGACCTTACAACGTATTTATAATGAATGAAGTAGCCGTATCACCCTGGCTTCTCACGGGTATATTCTAGGCCTATGTTCATCAGGGATTAATTGTGGACTGTAGCTTCTTGAGTTTTTCAGTAAAATACTTTTTTTCTTATCAGCTTTATTTACTTATTCAGGTTTATTGTTCGCGTCTGAGTATAAACAGGTCTTACTCTAGCAAGCGTGTCTATTTATACCAATATCTCTTCTATATATTTCCAAAATTAGAACAAGAGAAAACAATAGACGATCAATTTTTAGTTTGTTTGTAGGGATTTGAATTTAAAATGTGCTTGCGGCCAGCATCTATGGTGAAGTATTTCAACCTCCTTGGACGTTTAAAACCAAACCTATTCTAAAAAGGATTTACTTCATCCTATTCTTCTAACCCTATGAAAGCTTGTTGTATCCAGGACAAAGAAAATGTAGGATTCTAATGGTGAAGGAATATTTCAAATCGGTTCAAAAGTTAAGCCTATTCAATTCAAACAAACAAATCTTTCCTATTATAAAAAGGAAAGATTTGATTGTTTGTTAATAGGCTCCAAGGAAAGTTTTAGATATTTTGATAGATAATTTTTATCTACACTAATATTAGTAAAACTTCGACATTCAAAATGCAAAATTTATGGATCTATTCATCTTCTCCGAAATCTTAAAGAGACAGTTTTCGCAGCGACCGCGACCTTAGAGAGAGAGAGACAAAAGACCGCGACTGGTAAGTGTCATTTAGCTTTTTATGATCCCTCCTTGTTGTCTTCGGTCTGGCGTCTCTTTCTCCTGTCTGTGTCAGCAAAGCTAAATAACAACTACGATTAACAACTACCGATCGCGGCGCAAACCGTAGAAGATGAGTAGATCTATTAATTTAGCATTTTGAATGTCGAAGTTTATGATATTATTCTCGAGAAGAACCGACAACCGCTGGGGTAAACGTGTTCTTTAGTGGAAACCGCGACTCGGCAAACGTAGTGTAGGACGCCCTCCGACCAGGTGAGATGACGATTTGCGAAAGAATGCTGGCAGATGCTGGATACGGCAAGCTGAAGACAGGACGCTATGGCGTTAATTAGGGGAAAGCCTATGTCCAGCAGTGGACTAATATAGGCTGATGATGATATTTTTAACTACACTAATAAATAACAAAAGAAAGTGACGGTTTAGCTCCAGTTTATATCATCTACGCATATGTAATAGAATAGTGTCACTCAAGTATATTACTAATTAATATACTCAAGCATGGGGTGTAACGAGGACTCACACATCTCATCTCCCAAGCCAACGTAACCTGCACGTGGTGTACCCTGCTAGATAACGAACTAGGCTCTGGTGAAAATATCACTCAATCTTTATAATTTGATAACTCATTTACCAGCGCCAAGCAGAAAGCCAATTCTATTATATGTTGTTCCCGTTCCCGTAGGAATTCCGGGATAAAATATAGGCTATGTGCTATTGCAGACTATTTATCTCTGTGCCAAGTTTCATCCAGATCCGTTTGGCCGTTCTGGCGTGATTGAGCAACAAACATCCATCTAAACTTTCGCATTTTTATCATATAAGTGTGATTACTTGACCCTAGCAGAAAAGTGCCCAACCAGACTCATATTGCCAATAACAAAGAATTATCATCATCAGCATTATAATGGATGAACTGGGCGAGGTGTCATAATACGGACCTAGGAAAACAATCGTAACCTCAACTGAAAATTAATAAAAAGTACCTACCATAATTTAAATTAGGGTAGTACACCGAAAAATTTCTTATTTAGATTCTTTGGATTAAATTTGATTCAAAAGAACCACTAAAAAAATGATAATTTTTTATTCAATTGATAAGTGCCCTAAAATGCATTTAAAATTTACTTTTTCAATTTTCGCGGGCAACTTGATGAAAACACTGTACGCAGTGGACGCCATATTGATCTGTGGTCATGACGTCAGCTGGCTAAGTAGCACCTGAACAACTGCGATGGATGCTATGATGACAGATGATACTTTTTAGTTTGCCTACACAGCCGTAAGACATAATTAAATTGCGCCTACTATTTCATGGTGCCTAAATACAGATTAAAACTAAAAAAACTTTGAACTGGATTTTAAAATTTATTTTCTTATATTACGAACTTAAGCTAACATTTTCCAACTGTTTTTTGGTATGGTTTGGTATCTCAATAATATGTTTTTAGATTTATTCTCTTACATTGTAAAACACCCTATTGTATGAAACATAAAACATTATTAAAATTAGGTAATCAAAAGAACAAAAACATTGCAAAAGTTAAGCAATTAGAACAACAGATGTTAGCGTAATTGTTCCTCATTATTTATTAAATTTCATTAATTCTGCTCAAGTTTGTATCTAATTAGTTTTGCCAGAACTAAGCTATCTGGATAATGCTAAGCAAACATTTTTTATTCAAGTTAGAAAATATAAGACAATTCCAGTCAAGCTACTATTCGGATTCTAAAATTCAAGAAAGTTCTAATCAAAATATTTATCAATCTGGTAATGTATATTATACTGTATCAGTTATCTAGTACACATATCACAAGCTCTGCGTTGTTTGGGGCTAGATGATGTTGTATGAGTTGTCCAGCAGTATTTATTATTCATTTACTAGTTTCTTTCCTCGGCTTCGAACGCGTTGTTTCTATGGAAACGTTTGCAGGTGATTTCTATTCAAAAAAGAAAAAAGCCTAATTTATTCCAGACCTAAAACTACCTATGTGCAAAATAACAGCCATATCCAGTTTAGTCGTTTTGGTTTAAAAAGGTAAAAACCATCCATCCTTACATCCAAACATCGAAACATTCGGACTTATAACACTAGTTTGATTTTCACAGATATATACATTAAAAATACAATGTAAAATGAGTTAATCTATATAACATTCAAGCCGATATTAATAAGTGTTTTTTTCATAACCATTATTAAACCATAACCCATATTTTCCACAAAATGAAAACCATATTTTCACTAAAACGAGAACTCCCATTAACCATTGGAATGGCAGAAAAAGAAACGAATAAACAGACCATATTTTATAAAGAAGCATCTTTAAACAAGCATTACCCTTTCTCTACTTTTTCAAAACACCAATAACAACATCTAATGGGCAATAACTCATCCAAATTACCTGAGCATTGCAATACTTTGCTCACGGTGGGTATAGATTTAAATTGTGTGCCTGGAGTCTATTTACACATGACTGTGAAGGTTTTCTAAATCATTATCATCATCATCATCAGTCTACTGCTGGACAGAGGCCTCCCCTAATGAGTGCCATAGCGCCCTGTCTTCGGCTTGCCGCATCCAGCATCTGCTAGCAGTCTTTCGCAAATCGTCATCCCACCTGGTCGGAGAGCGTCCTACACTACGTTTGCCACTCAAAAACACGTTTACCCCAGCGGTCGCGGGTTCTTCTCGAGATATGGCCAGCCCACTGCCACTTCAGAAACTCCGAGCATAACTCTCTCCATAGCTCGCTGGGCGACTTTGATCTGGTGGACCAGCCCTACCATGAGTGTCCACGTCTCAGTTCCGTAGGTCATGTCTGGTTGGACGCACTGATCGAAAACATTCGTTTTCAAGTTTTCTAAATAGATGTTGATAACGATGTTGGCCTCATAGCCGAAACGAGGCCACAATCAGTCCATTCAATCCTTCCATCTTCCCATGGTCCTGCCAACCAATCAATCAAAAATGCTTTACTTCCATAAATACAAAAATGTACTTAGAAAACATCAAATTCTTAAAATAAAACACTGACACGGAAATAAGCAAATAATAGTGCCACGACAATAGGACTTGCCACGTTCTACATAGCTACGAGACGTAGCACTAACAATGCTACGACGTAGCAATAACAGTGCTACGACGTAGCAATAACAATGCTACGACGTAGCAATAACAATGCTAGCATTCCTCAAAATAAAAAGTGGGGTAAAGTAGCTCCCGAAAATAATGTTTTTTTATCAGGTGCCCTTCTTCCCATTTGGGATATGGCTAACTGGGGAGAACCAGTGACCTACCCAATATAACATGGATAAAAACAAACACAAGTCGGATTCATTTCGGAGGAGTCTAAACATTTGTTAATTTATTATTTTGATGTCCAAAAACGTAAACAATACTCTAGATACACGCTCTCGAACTAGATGGATTGTTTTTAACTAAATTGAAAAAAACAATGGATTTTACTGGCTGAAAAAACCTTATTTTTATCTAAACACTAAAAACTCTGATTTGAGAATAAACATAACGGCTATCACTTAAATCCTATCATCCCAAACAAAGATTCTGGGGTCCCACGTTTGATCCCAAACAAAAAACTCGAACGAACCGTGTTGTGAAATGCATTAACCACGCGACATGTCACGTCTCAAATCGATTCAAAATGGCAGCCATTTTGTTTAAAGCAAGATATATCGTCATTTTCATACAATTTTTCAGGAGACATATCAATAGCTCGTGAGGAAATGGAATGTCACAACGAAATCCCCCGATGATTGAAGACAGACCAATATTGGCAGACTACCCTATCTAGACTTAACTCACGATACGATATTAAAAAATGCCACTGTATGGAATACAAGACAAAAGAGAATAAAAAGATTAAAGAAAAATAATTTGGAGTGTTATAAAAAACTATAAACCGACTTCAAACTCTTGAATAATGTACTTAGTAGGTATCCGGAACACAACAACATTGTGATAAAAGTTTCTAATACTAACATCTAGTTGAAAGAGTGCAATTTAGTTTGTTTAAATCCATCGCCATAGACACCATTTTGTTTCCAGTGACGGTGTTTTTTGTGATGATGTTTAAGATACGTGTAACGATGCCTATAAATATAAATACCTATAAATACCTCGAGGATAAACTTTTATGAGACCATTTCAAAATGTGAAGTTACGGGTTCGATTCCCGCCTTGCGACAAAATGTTTGTATAATTTGAAAATATTTTTTCCGTGTATTCTAGGTATTTCTATGCATATTAAACTACTTATATAATGTATAATAACATTTTTTTTTCATGAATTATATTTTTTTATCGTTACATTTCATAATACCAACTATATTTCAGTTAAAAGTCAATATATCTAAATAAGCCCTCTATTAGCAATTAAAACTCTACGTTGTTAAATTCCCAAGCTAAGCAAAACTTTCTGACAAGAAGTAAATAATAAAAAGGAACTATGAATATTCAGAAGTTAATATGAGAAGAATTTCATTAATGGTGGTAGCTCGGGGCGTATTTTTATTTGAACAATATTATTTATGGGATCTCTATACATATACATAATGTCGTTAAGCACACCGTAAAAACCGACCTATGTCTAGATAATATCTTTGAATGTGACCAGTGTTTGCGAACACACAATTTTTATTTTGGGAGCATTAAGAAATAACAGCCGATTTAGAATTTGCACCACCCCAACTCTTCCCGTTGGTGTCGTAGGAGGCGACTAAGGGACATACACCGGGGGGCGGGCAGCAGCGCCTCTCGCAGAATAGATCTACCACCGAACTGCTATCCCCAACCTGCATTCCCAGCGTGGGGATTATGGGCATTACCCCCCACGAGACAAAAAATCAGGGGGAGGCCTGCGTCCAGCTGTGGACCATTGTAGGCTGTTGAGGTGAGGTGAGGTAAAATGTTGATTCTTAGCACAAAATCTTTTAGAGATAGCTCATAGCGATAAAGCCGCCATATACTTATACTACTCGTAAACAGTTTTCTGTGTTTGTTATACAATAAAAAATTATCTATCTATCTATTTCTTACTTTACTTATTTCGTATTTTTGGACATAGTGAATCGAAGTTGGTTTTATCAGTTTATAGAAAATGGTTTACGATTTGCGGAAATTTCCTCTAGTTTTAATGCGTGTAGAACGCAGATGAAATTAAAAGTCACAAAAAAGTTTACCTTGTGCCAACCCGCTTCGAACCACCTTAAAACGCATTCTATTAGACAGGAATGCTGTATTCGACCACAAATTTTTATAATTAGTTCTAAAGAAGACCATTTCTGGAGTTGCCCTCTTTTCACTAATGTGGTATGTTGTATACATTTGCTCTGCACTATACTCAGCTCTAAAATAGACAAAGAGTTTTTTTGAAAGAGCGCTAGATAAGGGTGTGTAAACTTTTTTCTGAATTAAAAGATTAAAACTTGTTAATCTTTTGCGATTTGTAAATAATAATTCACACAGGATCATCGAGCCCCAAGCTAAGCAGAGTTTGTGTTGTGGGTACTAGATGACTGATTTGTCGGGTATTTACCGACAAATAAGTCATAATATAAAGTTTAAGCTTATACACAATTTAATCTTACAGTAATAATAAACGACCATTTCCTAGAAACCCGTGTTTGAGAGCCAATCTTGAATCGTACGAGTTCCCCCGAGTTCGCTCCCCCAGGGACCCTGATTGATGAAGCAGAATACGTTGAGTTTTCACTCTGATTCATTCACAGATTCTGAATGTGATTGAAGTTTTTATGTGAATGTGTTCTTAAACTTGGTTTATTTTTATTTGATAACTAGCTGTGCCCGCGGCTTAGCCTGCATGGAACGGAACTCATCATTTCATGGGATTTCATTAATTAAGCCAATTTTGTTTAAATAAAATAGCTCAAGTTGTGTTTAACTTGAGCTACATCTGCTATCTATCAGTGAAAGTTCCCATCAAAATAGGTCCATCCATTTCGGAGATAAACTGAAAATATCATCATCTTACCGGTCCACAGCTGGGCATGGCCACTGCATCACGCGCGCCCCTTTATCTCCCTACCATTTATCATGCCCAGATTGGTTTACGATAGTTTAAAATAAAAAAAAATAGGAAGATTTTTATAAGTGATACGAAATTCACTTGGTCATCGAGTTACATATCAGCGCTTATCGCAATCATCATCATAATCATATCAGCGCATACACATCCACTTCTGGACGTAGACCTTCCCCATATGATACGACGCCACAAAGAGCATTCATCGACATCCTGCGCTTATCACAATATATTTATGAAAGTTTGTTGTACACTTATGAAAATATCAAAAGCTTCCCTAAAAATAACGATTTACCTACATTAAATTAATACTAGAAATAAACATAAACTCGCTGTGCCCACAATCAGGCTTCACAAAATTAATGTATCTTATAAGGCAATGTATACGCTTCTAAAACAAAACTCCTAGTGAGTTGCAAAAACTATCAGTAAATAAATTCTACTATCTAGAAGATAAAAAAGCTTGGGACCGGTTTTGCTCCAACTCGCAAAATAATAATTATTAGGCTAAAGGTTTCTTCGTCGCTTCTTTACTTTAGTCTACATACCGAAGTGACAGAAATAAAAAATATCACTTTTTTTCCTTGTCAGTGTTTTATTTTAAGAATTTGAAGTTTTCTAAGTGTACATTTTTTTATTTATGGAAATAAAGCATTTTTGATTTGATTTGATTAGAATTATATAAAAACAACATAGAATATCTAGCAAAAGATACTCATTTGGAGTTTACTTTTTTGAAAAACTTTTATAATAAAGCTGTTTCGCGTTGACAAATAGGGTGTAACAATATGTAGGTACCTCTTTCAAACTTCAACGGAGACGGATATTAAAGTATTAAAAATCTCCAGAGATATAAGCTGGGGACGAAACTTATTTCATTACATGAGACTTACGTTCTCGCTTCAAGTTATATACTTGCCATGGAGTTACTTGAGTCAAGATAGAAACTATTGTTACGATAACTTTTTAGAAGAGTTTTTGAAGCTGGCCTCTAAGAAAGAAATAAATAATACTGGACAATTCACACAGCATTATCTAGCCCCAAGCTAAGCAGAGCTTGTGTTATGGGTACTAGATAACTGATATACATTATACTAAACATTACATAGATACGTAGATATTTTTTATTCCAGAAGATAAAAAACCAAATACCTGCAGATCGTACAAATATTTATCCCAAGGTGGGAATCGAACCGGCGCCACATAGGGCGTCTCTGTTGACGACGTACCTGAATAAAGCATAGCCTGTCTGGAATTTTGGGTGATAGTATATGCATGTATTTTTTATAGATAATATTGTTATTATATAATCGAAAAATATAGACACAATTTTTGAAATGATTACGAAAAAAACCAAATAAAAACTGCAGTCCGTTTTAGATAATTAAAACGCTATCTTTTTTTCTGTGACCTCAGGTTCAGTTTGTCAACTCAAAGTACTTCTGTTCCTTCAATGAAAACAAAAAAGAAAAAAATAAATGCTAAAAACCTTAATTTTTCTTGATTGTGCCTAATAAATCATGTTCTTATTTTTTTTTCTTTCAAAAAGATAAAAAAATCTTCATGAGAACACAGTGAACGCTAACGTCAATTTTTTTTCGATGGCGTCATATAAATTTAACAGTACTAGGTATCTTTTATTTAATAATAAAATTTTACAATATATTAAATGATGCATACGAAAACTAGGTATTTTTAAGTGTCGCCCTAACAAGGTCTGATTAGCTTGATAATAAAGGCTAGATAATGCTGTATTATTTATTTAATTTAGCCCTGGTTGGATACTGAGAGAAACAATTAAATAGTTTGACAGCGATCTAAATTTTTTATTTTAACTTTATTAAGTATAATTTTCAAATTATTTTAAGTAATGCGCTGAATTTTAGCAGTCTACGACTTTAATACCTTTAACATAAAAAAAACATAAAACATAAAAATATATTTATTTCAGCAAAAACACATTAGGTATTTAACTTAATGGGTAGGCAGGTAGTTTCATAATAATGTATTACAATGGTCTGTTAAACTGATAGAGGTTATTGCTGAGGGTTTGGAGACAATGTTTTTACTTATGGATCTCACACTAGGCGGAGCCTGTATCGTGAGATCCAAGCTGGTGATTCTTACAGACACATGCGGGTACTTTGTCTCGGTGTGAAACGTACAATACTTAGATAACACTTAAATTATCTTATCTAGTGCTAAAGTTCACAATTGAGCGAGTCTAATAATTTTATCAGTACAATATAAATAATTTCTCTTTTGTCTTTTTGGTGGTGAAAGGAGTATAGAAAAAATGGTTGACTTTGATTTTCAACCACCTGAGAATCTGAAAGATAAAAAAAAAAACACAACTTACCTATAATTGGAATCTAGATCACCTAAATTCTTACATTTCCTATCGGCCTCGCACGTATTGCCTACTTGCAATACGTGATGCTGTAATATTGTCATAACTTTCATGCTTACCTAAATCTAAGAAATAAACCAGTTGCGAATCAACATCGTTGGAGTTATCATTTCCCGGTACCTCCAACATTCTTCGACTTACGAGATTATATACCCACACAGATTATATTCTACTTTGAGATTAAATATCAAAAATGTTTATTTCTTTATGCTAACAAAATAAGCACTTAAGTTAAAAATTAAAATTTTTATACTGTAAACAGGTTTATAAATAGCAATTATTAACAAATAAGAAACATGTTGTTATTGATTTTGTCCACTTTATTTTTTTGTCCACTATTGGAAGAAATGGTAAATAAATCACTAGTATGAATGTATTGTAGGTATATTATGAAGTGTATTATGTTTATGTAACGGAAACTTATTCCGTTTTGTTATTGTGCTAAGACGCGTCATACTAGCCTCTCAGTTAGCCTATTCATTAAATATATTTTCTAATGTTTTCGCAAGAATATTTACTCTAAACTTGCAATAACATTTTCTCATAGTAACGGATATTAAACGGGTATTGTCAACAGTTGAGCCAAACAAGAATGTGATATCGCCAACCTTCTGGAATATTCTCGAATATTCTCGAATGCTCTCGAAACTTGAATGATACTGTAAATGGATATGGCTTAAGTAAGCAATAGTTTTGGGTTACGGAAGGAGAACAAATTGGTTGACTTGCCTTGTTTGAAATATTCAAATGCTTTCACAAGAGCTTAACGTAAATGTTTTGAACCAAGTAAAATGTCTCAATGGTATGTTATGTATGGTTATAGAATTATCTCGATTTCGTTCAAGGATTTTCAGTCAGAAAAATAGTTTCCCATACCCATAGGCATTAAAATAACAAAATTTGTCTCGCAAGCTTATAGTAGGTATCACAAACTGCCCTTTGAAAATTTTAAAATTACCATTATGTATCTTATATTATGATTACGTATGTATAGTACACCCTTGCCTTTTTTAAATTTTCAAATTTTTCTCCATCCAAAGGTTGTCTGGAAGAAATAGCTTCTAAGCGATAAGGCCGCCCATTGTACTTTTATGTTTAATGTCTGTTTCTTGTTTTTTTGGTGTTATAATAAATAGTTTTGTATTATCTTTAAGTAACGCGATGGTAGAGAACTCACGTTATATATTGAAAATTGGACTACCTCTTACCTCTTGGTACCTCGTTTCTTGTTATGAAAACACCTCCTATTTTAGGAAGCACAGTTTCCATGTATATCACAGTTTTCATGTAATAACATCAAAGATTAGCTAGACCCCGGAAGCTTATCCACGGAATGTAGCTCAAGAATAATATCTAGTTTTGGTTGGAGCTTATTTGAATTTCTATGTGCATCTGTCGACGTTGAATTTATTATTTTGTTGGTTGACGTTTTTCCGGGTCGTCAGGCTATAGATTTATCTTTATTTCCTGTCTTTATGAAGGAGTTGATATTTGTTATGGCGGTTCGCTTGTCCTTTATTGGAACCAGAATATGTGACCTACATATTCTTAGGATTTTAAATCATTTTTACGTACGAAACGAAAAAGAAAAGATATGGAGGTTATATATGTTTGGATGTATATTTTTTTGTATTTTTGTCGATTTATCCTCTATATAAGTACAACAGAGATTTAAAAAGGCACGCCGCCAGTATTAAGTCGCCTCGGGACAAATGTGTGTACGATCTGCAGACATTTGTTCAGGGTGTTCTGGTCGTTTTCTATGTATAATAAAAAATGTCTGTCTAAATATGTATTGTATTATATTATATATATCAGTTATCTAGTACCCATTACACAAGCTCAGCTTAGTTTGGGGCTAGATAATGCTGTGTAAATTGTCCAGCATTATTTATTTATTTAATTTATTTAAGTACCGATTTAGAAAATTATTTTGCTATTCGTCTATGGAGAATAATTTCAAGGTGTTCTCATAAAAGTCTCCATAGTAATGCCAGTAATTGTGGTAAGTATTTGTGTGTATTAAGGACAATGAAGTTTTTTTTAAAATAATTTAATTACTTATTCAAACCTTAAAATAATAAAATCATGTTATTGTTTTTTCAGAGAAGCACAGGACAACACTTCTTCCACTTGTGGACAAAAGATTGAAGCGAATAAAATCAATAACATCATATTTCTTATTTGATAATAATGACAATTTATAAACCTGTGTTTATAGTATTAAATTTGACTTGTCTAAGTGCTTATTTTGTAAGAAAGAAAGTTTAGCCTAAAGAAATAAAGTTATTGACTTTGACTTTGAACATGACATGGCTGAAGTAAAATACCCAATGCTCCTAGTGCATTAGAATTATTATTAGAAAAATTGCATTATTTTATCCCAGGTTAAAAGTAGAGATGATTTAAGAAATCATAAAATAATGAATCCTAAATTAAACTAAAAGGGTCAATTTATTCTAAGCATTGTTATAACATTCTGTAAACTCAAAGACAGATAGGAGCTGTCACACCTGCATTTGAGCCGTGAAATATTATCGCGAAATCCCGACTTTATGCACGAAAATAACATATTTTCAAGGAAAATTCTGGATCTCACGTCGCGCTTTCAAATATTTATGGTAGACGATTTAACGTTTACACTGTGTTTATGTACCTCTTCAAAAGTTTGATATTTTATGCTTCCAGAACATTGTCTCAATGATGTTCTTGGGCAATATATTGTACCACATTATACATAATCCTAATTAATATTATAAATTCGAAAGTATGTATGTTTGTTTCTCCTTTCTTCACGCCTTAACTAAAGTAATCAATCGACTTTATTTTTAGCATTGAGTTAGTTTCGAACTTCTTTTTATATTATATCGTAGATTAGGTATAAGAGGTGATTCAAATGCAATGTACCTAACATTTTTTAATTGAACTAACATATGTATAGGCGAGTGTGAGCACCAATACAAACCTATTTTGGTTTAATGGTGAAACATTGATAAACACATGTATAAGTATAAAGTAAATAAATAAATATTCACAAAAAAAAAAGTTGAAAGTATGGAGGATAACATAGGATAGGCTACTTTTATAACATAAATCAGTTCCCTTGAGATAGAAATAACGTAAGCAACGCGTGAAAAGCCGCAGGTGGCAGCTAATTGGCAAGAGAATTAAAACAATGAAGCTCGTACTTTTTGTCTAGGTAAGTAAAACATCAAATTTGCGATTCAAGATTTACGGGAATATCTAGATAATGTAAAATTTGAATTTAACGCAGGTGTAAACCCCGGGGCACAGCTATTAGTTTAAAATAAAGAAGATGTCCAAGATGCTCCCGTTTTTTTATGCGCCGAGGAAGTTCTTACGAATAGACTGGTCTGGGGCGGACCAGAATGGTGTGGGACTCGACGCCCTGAGAAGGACGTTATACCCACGAAAACCTCTCCGGTGACCCTCTCTTGCCATTTTGTCGCTAAACTAACTGCGGGAACATGAAAACCTACCGCGGCCCGGCTGGCGTCCCCTCTTCTCATCTCGGCCATGTCTCCCATACATGGCTCGCCGGCCTTGTATGGGAGACATGGCTGGCGAACCCACCGTTCCACACAAAGAGCAATCCATGCACTTATTTTTTTTTTCCAAGTCAAGTCAAAATACTAACGAAATTACGCTTTTCGGACCCAAAGTGGCGCCGCCACCTAATTTATGTTATTATTCCGTTTAACAAAAGAATTTTCAAAAATCCTTCTTCCAGTTTGTGATACCTATCATAAGCTTTTTTTTAATGCCTCTGTAATAGTTTTATTCTATTTAGTTTAGGAAGAGATACGAAGTTGCACTTGGTGGCCACCAAAATCTATTTTCGTATCTCTTCCTAAACTAAATAGAATAAAACTATTACAGAGGCATTAAAAAAAAGCTTATAATAGGTATCACAAACTGGAAGAAGGATTTTTGAAAATTCCTTTGTTAAACAGAATAATAACATAAAGTAGGTGGTGGCGCTAGTTTAGGTGCTGTATGCGCCTTAAACAGCCGTGACGCGAAACAAACTTGGATATTTTATTCGGTAAACTCGAACAAAGTACGAATGACCGAAATTCCATCTTAGCGATTAAACTCCAAGTTTCCTGTTTGAATTTATCGCGAGGACGCTCAGTTATTTTTCAATTTGGACGATCTCGGATACCCGTTTTAACTGTAGTTTAAGCAACGATTAACGGAAATGCAAACTTTTTATCGGCATAGAACACGAACTTACAGAACAGGCTTGTTCAGTTATGTTTGACCAGCATGTTTGACTAATTCTCACAGTTGTCTGTCTGTCTGTCCGTCTGTCACCAGGCTGTATCTCATGAACCGTGATAGATGCTACCCGCACCCCGGTGTATGCCCTCCGACCAGGTGGGATGACGATTTGTAAAAGACTGGCAGATGCTGGATGAGGCAAGCTGAAGACAAGGCGCTATGGCCCTTATTAGGGCAGGCTTATGTCCACCTGTGGACTAGTCCAGGCTGATGATGATTCATAATTCAATAACGTTTATTTCTTTAAGCTGATGATGATGAATTAATTAAAAAAACATTTGAAGAGTCCGTTAAGAAAATCTATAGCAATGTAAATGAAGATACTTTGTTTCAGTTAAAAAAGTACTTCAAAAAGCTATTACAACTCGTTAAAAGTTGTGATTTGGAAACATTGTCAAGAGTTGGCAAGAATGTTTGAGTTGTATGAGCTTAACCGACTGAGAAAAGAAACTTCTTCATTCTCGGCCTCATTGAGACGTTTTAGGCATTCAGTAGGTATTCACTGAGTATACCTGAACAGAGATTTATATTTGGGTATATTTGTTTGAAGGAGGATCCAGCTAGGTTGGGCAGCGTTCGGGAAACTACGTCGAGTCTTCTCGTCATCCATACCGCAATGTTTTAAAACGAAAGTGTTCAATCAGTGCGTCCTACCCGTCATGATCTACGGAGCTGAGACGTGGACATTCATGGTAGGGCTAGTCCACCAGTTTAAATTCAGCCAGCGAGCCTGCACTACATTTGCCACGACTCGGCAAACGTAGTGTAGGACGCCCTCCGACCAGGTGGGATGATGATTTGCGAAAGACTGCTGGCAGATGCTGGATGCGCCAAGCTGAAGACAGGGCACTATGGCGCTCATTAGAGGAGGCCTATGCTACTTTTGCCGAGTCGCGGTCTCCACTTAAGAACACGTTTACCGTGTCAACGTGCCAAGGTTGTAACAATACTGTCAAATCTCTCCATGCAAGTAGCACCGAACGGAGTTTATTAATCCACGATTCTGCAAAGAGATCTGTTAGTAGAATAGGGCCCAAAATTGATCATACGTACGCTGGTCAATACTGAAGCTATAGGTAGCTGTCGATCACAAGTATGCCTACAAGTCATCTATTAATGCCACTTCGATATAAGGCTGCCTCTTAAAAACACGTCTTTATAGACGTATTCAGAAAATTCTCATATATTGCCTATTCGCAGAAAATTCCGCTACAACAGCCAATAGTAATCCGATCCACAAGAAATAAAATTTCCGAGACGTTTCCAAACATCACGCAATGCTTCAATGACAAAGTATTTCCTGGGATAATGTGACGAAATATGATCTCCCCTTGACGATTCGCATAGCGTTTTCATTACATCGAGTGCTCCGAACATCGATATTGTAGGGAATCGAGTTGCTATTACAAATTTACTATCGGAAAGCCGAAAACAATTATTTTATGACCACTCGGCCAGTCTGGAGTGACGAAGTTAAGAATAATCTACAATAGCTACGTATCATAAAGGATCGACCGAGTTTCAGCCGACTTTTCGTTCGTTGTCTGTTGCTCGGCCGTCTGCAGTTACCGCTCGGTAAAGCGTGAGTGTGTCTATATAAGAAATATATGTAATATTAGTTGACCATGTTACGGCCGGTACTCGGCTCGGACGACCGACTCGGTCGACATAGTCTACCGTTAGATGTGAAATGGGCAAATTTGGGCTACACTGTACAATTTTTCTCCGTCATCTTTATTGATAAAGCT
Source organism: Eupithecia vulgata (assembly GCA_946478455.1). Classification (NCBI taxonomy): domain Eukaryota; kingdom Metazoa; phylum Arthropoda; class Insecta; order Lepidoptera; family Geometridae; genus Eupithecia; species Eupithecia vulgata. The sequence continues at coordinate 11,715,685 of OX297876.1, forward strand.
TTGAAAAAAATACCTAATAATCCATGAAATACAATGCAGATCTTCTTTGTTTTGAAAATGAAAAAAAAAACTATTACAAATACCAGAAATAATTATGCAAAAGTACCATCAGTCTTCTTAGTTTTTACAATTTTTCTACTAAACTATCAATCACGAGATTTTTTTATTATCATCATCTTATTAAATAAAAGAAAACCAAGGATATCTTAGGCTAATTTTTGCAAACTAATATCTTAATTAAAAGATAATCAGAAAAAACTTAATTTTTAAGCTTACGCCGCTCCGCTCTGTCCTGCTCCTTTAAACGCGAAATCCTATGCCTATCCTATTCACAAAATGGCGTCATAGATCGCCCCTTAAACTGGATTGACACGGCAAGCGACTGGAACAACTGGAGACTTCTGGCCTTGGAGGCTACGGTCCATTTTGGTTCACTGCGCTACACTAGTTACTATTATATTTGGCCGGTGCTGGATAGATGAGTAGACGAAAAGAGACAGTAGCTGGTGTGAGACAGTTCATAACTGAAATGCATGTAGATGTCTTGTCTCCGCAGGTCAAGACACCTGTGGAAGGTGTACATAAAAAAGTATCATATATATTATTTATCGGGTATTCAATCGCGTTACAGCGATTGAAACGTTGGGAAAAGAAAGCAAAAGGTACACGATAAATACCCGATAAATAATCGATGCAATATGATGATGATATTAAGTTGAGTTAAAAATGTTTTATAAAAAAGTATTGTTGGTATCTATTCTGAGTGACTCCCCAATTAGATTGCGTTATATGTAGGTAGGTAAGGTACGTATTGAAACTGAGATTGAAACAAAGAAGCAACAGAGCAGACAAGTTAATAAATTCATACACGACAAACAAGTCAACTAGTGATACCATTTTTAATTTTAAGACCACTATAGTTACAGGTACCTATTTTCATGCAAATAAACATTTTCATTCGTTCATTCAGACGACCTCAGAGGCGCGGTGGGCCAAGGTCTTCCTGACGTTGCGGTTTCGATTTCCGCCTCGGGACAAATGTTTGAGGAGACGATCTGCAGACTAGATTAATAATAAAATTATTAATTTTATTATTAATACAAAAAAAACTGTCCGGCTATTTAGCCGGTGGGTTTATGATTGCAATCACTAAACCCGTAGACTATAGAGAACCTATTACTAAAATATTGACATCTCATTTCGTTAGTACGATTTTAATAATACAAATAAAATATTTGCTATTTAGTCTGGTACGTTTATTTGCTATTTATTTAATAGAGACTTTGTACTTTAATGTCAAAAAAGGTCAATAATGTAGGTAATCTATAAAAGTCGATCACAACTACAAGACTGGTTTTTATTGTTTCTATTGTACTAATTTTAACATTTAGTATTTAAAATTAACAACCTTTAAAATGATACAAAATATGGTAGGTAAAAGAAGGTACCTACTCAATAATTGTACTGCTGTGTGAATTGTCCAGCATTATTTATTTATACCGATAAAATGAATGTGAACAAAATATTTCATTCATAAAACCGAAAAATAAAATTATTCGAAACACTTTACTTTGACCCGATTCGTAAACTGAAAATATCGAGTACGATATTTATAATTTCTGAATTATCTTTATAAATATTGAAAAGATAAAGTTTATAGGGGAGACGAGGAAGGGAAGAGAGATGCCACACGGGCGCCGCCGCTGCGCTGCGTCAACGCTGCGGACAAACAAATCTGCCCGGCATGCCACACGGTGCGCATAAACAACGTGCATCGAAACAACGCACGCGCAGCGCAGTGAGGGAAACGAGACGAGAAGGGGTGCTGCGGTGCGACGACGCTGTGAGGACGCAGGACAGCGCAGTATCGTTTAGAATATCGAAGCTGTTGCGTTGCGTCGTCGCGGCGGCGCTCGTGTGGCATCTCTCAAAGGTCCGTATTATCAAAATGTGCACTGTCATCAATATGGAAAAAGCGTCATCAAGCATAGGCTTGAGGACGCTTTTTCCATAGAAAATCGTTTCTCAAGTATATATCGATGACGTATCATGTTTTATAATACGGGCCAAAGTCTATGGTGTTGTGTTTACGTAATTATCTTGATGGTATTTACATACACTTAGCCATACTTATAATATAAATCAGAAAGAAACTCTGTCTGTCTGTTACCTTTTCACGCCTAAACAGCTGAACGGATCTTAATGAAATTTGTCAGGAAAGTAAATAGTATCCCGGGGACGGACTCAACAAGCGCATGCGAACCTCAGACGGCAGCTGTGCTAGTAGGTCATAAAATGTTATATATGTAACAACTTTGGTTAAAACAACAATGTCTAACGTCACTGTTTTATTTTCAATCGAGACTATGTCGACACTGCACCTATTTTTGCGGCTATCACAAAATTGACATATCACCTTCACGAGAATAGCCGCTTCCATTTTACGTTCCATTATAAAACTTTTACACCTTTTAAAAAAGGAGCGTATCTACAGCCAGTATAATTTGAAAATGGACGCGTATGAAGAATGGCCTTTGGATTTTGGGGATTTGCATCCTATTGGGTGTTATTGGGTATTATCCGACCCAGAGAGGAATTATCCAGGCACTTATCAAAGGGTTCCGCCATTGGTTTTATAATTCCATCGATCGATGCCCTAAATTATGTACCTATTATTGTCGTATATTATAGGTAGTAAATTTTCTCTTACGTACTCTTTGTAGTAAATTTTTAAAATCTACTTTTAGCTACCTTTTTAATTTATTTACCTCGCAGTAGAGGAGCGTCCCCCAGGTGGCGAATGGAGGAACGGTCAGTAGCATAGCCAGAAAACTTCAACGATTTTCATATAGCGAACCGTGGTGCAGTTTTGGCAACTCGTTACAAGAACCATGACGAGACATTATTGCTCGTCTTAGACCCCGACAAAAATGACTGGTTTAGAAGAATAAAACGATTTTCATATAGCGAACCATGGTTCTTGTAACGGGTTGATGAAACTGCATCAACCCGTTACAAGAACAATGACAAAAATTACTGGTTGGTGCCATAGCATAGATATCCTCGTCAAAGAGCTTAAATTGAGCAGCATCCAGACAACAGCTAAGCCGTCAAGGCTGCTAACGGACCTGCTGCTTTCTGTTTGAGTCCTGAAAAATAATCCTCCAAGGGCAGAGCTTTGGAAGAATGTTTCTGCTGAGATGAACTTTAGTAAAATATCCGCTACCGGCTAAGCCCGATGGACTCGCTGACTAACGAAGGATGTGGCCCTCCAGCATTACAGGAGGTTATACGGCGGTTATTTCGAGAAGAACCGACAACTGTGACTCGGCAAACGTAGTGTAGGACGCCCTCCGACCAGGTGGGATGACGATTGGCGCAAGTCTGTTGGCAGATGCTGGATGCGGCAAGCTGAAGACAGGGCGCTATGGCGCTCATTAGGGGAGGCCTATGTCCAGCAGTGGACTGGTAAGGCTGATGATGATACGGCGGTTAACTCCTCGCCCACGGAAAAACAACAACGTTACGAAACCGACACAGAGAAATACTGGCGATCTTGGGTGTCGGAGACCACTTCGGGTCACTGCGCCACGCCAGAAAGTAAGTAAGTACCTTTTTACAGTCAATATGGGCATATTGACACTGCAGTGCCTACAGCAGCGTAAATTGCAGCCCTTTAATATTTATCAATAGGTTTAAATTAAATTTTTTTTTTTTTGCTAAACATGTAAATGTGGAGCGCCCACATCAATCATATCAAAACAAAACTGTCATCTTTAACTGGTTCGCTGCGAAACATCGTTGGATGTGTCCCTCGGGAGTTACGTCATACTCTATATAACTCACTGGTTAAACCACACCTTCTATACTTGATAGAAATCTGGGGTAGCGCTGTAAAAACGAAGTTAGATATACTGCAAATTAAACAAAATAAAATAATTAAGCTACTATTCAATTATCATTATCTTACACCTACAAAAAAAATTTACAAAGAAACTGGCATTATGAAAATTAAAGAACTATATCATTACTGTACATGCATTCTTGTCCGCAAGATTCTAAAGAAACAACTCCACACTAACTTAGCCTTTACTATCAGACAACAAGTTACAAAACGAAGCACTCGACGTGCGAGTTTTATTGTGCTACCTAACCCAAGGACGAACTACGGCAAGAAGACAATAACTTACGAAGGCGCACAACTTTTTAACAAATTACCCGCAGATATTAAAAGTGTTAACTCACTTCACGTATTTAAGAAGAAACTATCACTGCATATCAAGCAGTCAAACTAAATCGTATGAAATATTCTCGGTACCTATCTACTTTAGTTCAATCAATTTAAAACAACAAAAACCTAATTAAACAAATATGTACGTGAAGTGGGAATATTTTATAATCACCTGTTTGTTATATTCGTAGTTATTACTTAGTATATAGTACATATTATATAAGAACGATTGTTATATTATAACTAAGTACCTACTTATTAATTTAGTTCTCATGTAAGTGACGTAATTGTCTTTATGAGAATAAAGTTCTTTAAACCTTTTATGTAATTTTTTTGCGTAGGTTTTATTTACTTTACTGCAATTTGGATTATTATAAGAAACTAGCTGCAGACCGCGGCTTCGCATGCATTGTTTAAGGTTATTTTTATCACACTGGAATTGATTTATGAGATAAAAAGCCTCAAACTCTCCATTCTTTCAATTAATTTCCAATAATCAAGTCGATTGGTTGCTTAGTTAGAATGTGAAGGAAGGACAAACAAACAAACACGCTTTCTCAATTATGGTATTATGGATAACAATTATCGTTTTGGCAAAACTAAGAACCATCTTTTTGTTTTTTGGCATACTTATATATTTATTTATTCCTTCGGTGACTCGTAATAATTTTTCATAGACAAGCGAAACAATTTTCCAAATCCTTTGTATCAATACAATACAACACACTTTATTGCACACCAAGAAAATATAGAAAATAAAAAAAATATATAAAAACAATGTTGCACAATAGGCGGCCTTATGTCTAAGAGCGATCTCTTCCAAACAACCTTGGGATGGACACGAAGCAGTTGTACACGTATAGACGGTGGCATCAATAATAGACGGAAAAATCGACGAGTATACTAAAAAAAACAACAGAAAAATCTTTTAAAAAAATCATTTCGTCTGTTAACACAAGAACAGTAACCTATTTGCCAAAAAACAAAAAAAAAGTTAACCTTAATGGTGCCGTTTATTCCCCGTTAAGGGTCAAACCACACCTGAAGTAAATTGAATTCTATGAATAAATTTCCCCTCCTCTTGAACGACGTTTTCGTCGAAGTTTTGAACTAAGAGCGTTTTCTTTTTAGCTGACTTATGAGAATATTTAACAAAATTGAAGAATTTTCGTAGCGAGAATGTACTGCAGCTTGCAATATTAACGCGGTATCATGACACACTAGCGCCGCCACCTATTTTATTTTAATATTTTGTTATACAAATAAATATTCGGAAAAACCATTGGACAGATTGTTATACCTATCACAAGCTTTTCCTAATGTCTCTGTAACAGATGATTTTTTTCTAGGTCATCAATTCGAAAATTTTGAAGCAGAAAATAGAAGTTTTAGATACAAAAAATTACAATAAAACTAACAACTCGAACTTCAACTCTACATTCCTTTGTTTCATACAAAGGAATGTAGAGTTGAAGTTATAAGTGTATAAGTGTCATTAAAATTAGAAAGGCAAATTAAATCGAAAATTTCTACAAAAAAATGCGCATCCAAAATATTTCTTGGCAATAAATCGGGTCGCCAACTTCATTGTACCTAAATTTTTTTTTAGTTTTTTACGTCCAGCCAACCGAAATTTCGTTACTTATACCACCACCGCGGCTCGGCCCTGCAACATTTAATCGAAAACAAGAAGTTATTGCTTTGGCCCCGTAAATAACATAATATTATTAGATTACAAATCAAACACAGAGCTATCTTAAGCTTTTTTTTAATGCCTCTGTAATAGTTTTATTCTATTTAGTTTAGGAAGAGATACGAAAATAGATTTTGGTGGCCACCAAGGGCAACTTCGTATCTCTGATTTTTGAAAATTCCTTTGTTAAACGGAATAATAAGATAAATTAGGTGGCGGCGCCGCTTTGGGTGGGGTATGGGCTCTGCCAGTGCTCTGTCATCACTCGCGCTCAGTTTTGAGTTATTTACCTACAGTTTTCAAGCTACTCTACCCATTGATAGTGCTTCCAAGGGCTGCTTGCCGCCAAAGATTAGGTAATGTTACTTCGCCGACGAGCGCGAACCACAAGCCGAACAATACGCTCCGTTTCGTTCGGACATCGCTGAGATTATACGCGCAGGCAGAAATTTTTGGAACGTTCTAGGTATATAGGTTATGGTAATTTAAGGTTAGCCCGAATAGTGAAATCAATTTAGCGCGTTTTTGGTCAGTTTCTTGCTAGGTAGTTCCTAGCTGAGTCGCACGTTAAACCAATGGACGAAAGAACAAAAATATTGTATTGTAAATATTCAATATTCTCAGAAACTTTTATACAACGATCGTTTTGATAGAAAATAGGCGACGCGGAAAATATTAATTACAGGAATAACGTGCAATATGAAACAAGAATCGTAGTAAATACACTTACAGTCATAATGAAGTGCAGTATCTTCTGTGCCGTGTTATTATATTACATAAAGAAACTGTTATTAGTATTATTTATTGGTGTAGATTTGTTTCAGTTAAGCTACTTAAAGATTTTTTGCAACAGTCTGCAGATAGTTGACCTCTGTGGCGCGGTGGGCGAAGGTTTGCCTGCGACGCAGGAGGTTGCGGGATCGATTCCCGCCTCGGGACAAATGTTTCTACGATCTGCTGACATTTGTTTAGGGTGTTTTGGTCATTTTCTATAATACTTATAATTAAAAATATTTATCTTATCTTTGTATTGTATTATGTTTATCAGTTATCTAGTACCCATAACACAAGGTCTGCTTAGGGCTACATAATGCTGAGTGAATGGTCCCGCATTTTATTTATTTTTTATTTGTATATAATATATACATGTATAATATATACATGTAATGTAACAGCAGTTGAGCTATAAATAAATAATTATATTATAATTATTTATTTATAGCTCAACTGCTGTTACATTAAAATACATCTACAATGATATTGCACTTAATTTAATATATCACGCTTCTGATGAACTTTTGTGATGAACATAGGGCAAAAGCTTGGGAGAAAATCACCCCTATTACGTCGATTTATAATCCTCGTCAATCCATTTATTTATATTAACACCCTTCAACAACAAAGACCCCTTGAAAGGACATCATAACTTGGGAACTTCCCTTCGATGGTAAGGACATTCATCAATCACAGGGGTCAACAACCTTTATTTATACTTCACAAGGGTGATAAACAAATCGTTTATTCAATTTTTCTCATTAACGCGCTTACTCCACCTGAAGTGGCGCCGCCACCTAATTTATGTTTAAAAAAGGAATTTTCAAAAATCCATTTTCCAGTTTGTGATACTTAACATAAGCTTTTTTTAATGCCTCTGTAATAGTTTTATTCTATTTAGTTTAGGCAGAGATACGAAAATAGATTTTGGTGGCCACCAAGGGCAACTTAGTATCTCTGCCAGGTATCGCAAACTGGAAGTTGGATTTTTGAAAATTCCTTTGCATAACAGAATAATAACATAAAGTAGGTGGCGGCGCTAGTTTGGGTGGGGTATGTGCCTTAATTAACTACTTTTGCAGTGGTGTGGCATAAGTATTCTGTTATTTAGGATTAATGATTTCCGTATTTCGGCAGTTTGCTGCACTCTCTGGATACCCTTCAACCTCTATTTAGAGTTCCGTAGTACAGTCTTCCCAAACCAGATTTCATTCTTTTATTCATGTAAAGGCTAACTCCTTTCACCATCCCTTTCCGTTAACCTTACCTTATCGCCTGTCAACAATTAAAGGTAATTCTGATTTTTTGTATATTTGTTTGTTGTTGTGATGTTGGCCTAATATAATCCAAGTTTGTGACCTCCAGCGTCGAACGAAACTTACTAAATCATCTTAAAGACCACAAAATGTTCGGCTTCTTTATTTTCAGATTTTGGCGATAGCTCTCGCTTTTTCAAAACGTTTAAAATAATACTAAATTTGCTACAATATGAGACTAGAAACCCCTACTCTACCCGTGGGTGTCGTAAGAGGCGACTAAGGGACATCCACAGGGGGGCGGGAGCAGCGTCTCTTGCAGATAGATCTACCACCGAACTGCGATCTCCAACCCGCATGCCCAGCCTGGGGATTATGGGCATACGATAACCAGAATCCTACGCAATGGTAAGTTTTCTTGTAAATTAATTAAATTTATTTTGCTTTATTTGACATAATACTCGTAGTACATTTCTAATTAATGGTATCCTCCTTAATCTTTATGCATAACAAGTGAATCTTGTTACAGTAAAGTAGGCACCTAGAAGGAAGTAACTGAGTTTTTTAGCCACGTATTGACCGGTGGTTACAGGTATACATAGAATTTTTTCACTACGTTCAAAGCCTATGGTTACAGGCCGTAATATACTATTTGCAAAGAGCATGAAACGCTACACCGATGTTGCTAAAATCTGTCTTGTTGCTCGTTGCAAGCGCCTTTTTTCCCCGTACTGACTGAACCAACGCTCGCTGTAAAATGCTATGTAATTACTCCCCGTAATGCTAATCAATACCCACCTTTAAAAATATGTCGCCTTTTTAGGATTTCGTATCAAGGGTGAAAACGGGACCCTATTGCTAAGCCTTCGCTGTATGTCTGTCCGTCTGCCGATGTATCACATGAACCGGTAAAAGGTAGTTGAAATTTTCATAGCATTATGTATTTCTCTTACCGCTATAACAAATAAATTAAATAATTATTCAATTTAGAGACGGATCCCATACAAAAAAGGATATTTTTGATATGGTTTTGTTGAATTTGTATCGCTTGAACCGTACTAAAGTTGATATTTTGATAGAGTGTAGTCACTGTTGCCACTATAACAACATAAAATTAAAATAATATAAAATTAATACCTATTCAAGAGAGTAGTGTAGGACGCCCTCCGACCAGGTGGGATGAAGATTTGCGAAAGACTGCTGGCAGATGCTGGATGCGGCAAGCTGAAGACAGGGCGCTATGGCGCTCATTAGGGAAAGCCTATGTCCAGCAGTGGACTGATGTAGGCTGATGATGATGATGATGATGACCTATTCAAAAGGCCCAAAATCCATATCGAGTTGAGTACCGATCACTGACATTAAACAACGTCGAGCGCGGTCAGTACTTGGATGGGTGACCGCGTCACGGATGACTTTTTGCTTTTTCAATAAAAAAATATAGGGTTTCTTTTGTGAAAAAGCTATGTACCCCTCCTCTCATGTTCGAGTCAACTCGCACTTAACCGTTTTAATTTCATGTTCAAACATTTTTTTTTTACTACAAAGTGAATTTGGGAGACGCAAAACCAAATTATGTACCTATTACAGAACTAGTTCTCTGCTGAAAGCTCCTGAAAGGAAAACATAGCTCAATTCAATTAACTACGTAGGTAACCTATTTAAAATGAATGGCGCACCGTTTCAAAAAAGACCGGAAAAAAGGAACAGAAAAAGGTCCACGACGCTGGCTACTCACAAAAGGATTACTGCCTTAATTATAGCCGTCTTGTGTTAACGAATCGGCACATTATTCAAATCCAGAAGTAAAACTGAAGCTCGTTTGCACTCTACTCAGACTTTGGAATTATTTCATGTAAATAAGGATGAATTTCGGATGCAACTTCTGGTGAATATTGAACCAAACTTGCTTGCGAAATGGCGCGCTCAAATTGCAATAAGTTTCAGGAAAGTCGTCATTAAAGTTTGAAAGGGCTTGAACATGTGCTTTCTCTAAATATGGAGGAGTCGTTTGTGACCGTAAATATGCATGCAGCTTTTCCTGGATAAAGAAGAAAGTTACAGTCTTAATCGTTCAGTAGTTTTGGATAAAAGTTGTTGGAAACACACACTGGCTTACGTAAAGTAAGAGATGTTGTGGTGTAATCGAAAATAATCTCTTGATATGTGGCGCAGCGGGCGAAGGTCTGCCTGCGACGCAGAAGGTTGCGGGTTTGATTCCCGCCTTGGGACAAATGTGAGTACGATCTGCAGACATTTGTTCTGGTCGTTTTCTATGTACTTTAAAAAATATCTATCTATGTATTGTTTTATATTATGTATATCAGTTATCTAGTAATCACAACACAAACTCTGCTTGCTTGGGGCTAGATAAAGCTGTGTGAATTGTCCAGCATTATTTATATTTAATTTATGATCATAATAGGTAAGTACTGGCTTTGCACATGATTTTCCGTGATTTAAAGTAGCTCATAATGTTTGTCTAGAACTAATAAATGCAAAATTTCACCCCGTTCCGTTCAGTACTTTTAACATGAAGAGGACAGCAACAACCATCCAAACTTTAACTTTTATAATTATTTGTGTGATTCTTCAGAAATCGCAATTTATGATAATACTGAAATAAAAAGCCAATTACCGTCACCAAATACAATAGTTTCGGATGTCAACCAATTTGGACCGAAGATTCGTTTGCAACAAAGACGAAATTCGAATAACTCCCGAAAATTTCAACGTAACTTACAAAAACCAATATAGCTCGAGTTGAGAGCTAAGTTTATAGTTGGACATTACACCCAGTTGCTAAGAAACTCTGGCGTACCTACTTCGCAAAGAATATAAATGCACCCAACCCAACTGATTTTATCGACGCCTTCGCTGAGCGATAAGCAGAGCGGAGTGCAAATTTAATCTGAATGCAAAAATTTAGTAAGTAATAAAAATTGGTTATAAGTGTGACGAAAAGACAAGAAAAATTGTATAATCTCTCATACACCCAGTCAGTCATCTCATGTCAATCTCTTAGCTAGCACTGTCTACTTTTTTTTGCGCCAGTTGATGTAAATTTATTTGTTTGAATCAAGATAAAACCAAAAACCGTGTTCGATGAAGAACAACACATACATACCTATTTTTTTGCGCTTCACATTATATAATTCATCATCACTCGAAGCAAATAGTTTCCATGGCAACGAAAACGTGCGTAGTCAAGAAATCTTTTTACTTGCCGTTTCATCCATGTGCTATCCATCAGTCATCATTAAAAAGCAAATTAGTCTCGAATTCGCCACTTGAAAATTAGATCGCGCTATCTAAATATTCTTTCCAAACCCATTTTCACTATATAGGAGTTTGAAATCAGTAAAAAGTTTTTTTTTAAACATGCCAAATTATGTTACGCTATTTGCACATAAGGTTCATTGTAACTTACATCAAAATCTTTATAAGAACATAACCATAGAAACCATCTATGGTTATGTTTGAAACAAATCCGTGCTTCTCCAACTGTTAAGGCGCATACCCCACCCAAACTAACGCCGCCACCACATACTTTATGTTATTATTCCGTTTAACAAAGGAATTTTCAAAAATCCATCTTCCAGTTTGTGATACCTATAATCAATCGTCAAACTATTTTCGTATCTCTGCCTAAACTAAATAGAATAAAACCATTACAGACGCATTAAAAAAAAGCTTATGATAGGTATCACAAACTGGAAGATGGATTTTTGAAAATTCCTTTGTTAAATGGAATAATAACATAAAGTAGGTGGCGGCGCTAGTTTGGGTGGGGTATGCGCCTGAAGCATTTTGCTCAGTTTAAAAACGCTATAACTTATCGCTCAGCTCACAATCCAACCACATCCGAAGCCTGCTCTCAACAGCTTCCTACGTTTTGTATAATACCACCATCCGTTTATACTGAGGTGGGTAATTTATACGCTCTTATTTACAGGAGTTGCTATTGTTTGGGATTTTATGGAAGGTTACTGTCTTAATTCTGTTAGTTGATTGTGGATGAGGCGTGGAGAAGGAAAAAATGTGGTGCTTAATATGCGTATCCTTCAGGAATGGAGGAAAGAAAGGAGCTATTTGCTCAACATTAACATGAAAGAGGCTATCATAGGCACCAAAGAAAGTAATTTTATGCACATAAGTATGGTGAGAGTTACAAATGAAGAACAGTCAGGAACACCATAGGACAGACAAAAATTGTAACTTCTGAGCTATTTGAGAATAACACACGCAAAAGCGTGGGGCTAGCAAAAGCTACCTTTTCAGAAGAATTCACGAAGAATGTGCACGAGGTTTGACCTCGTGCACATTATAAAACAGAGGTCCGTTATAATTTGAGTACTTACTAAAAATTTGATTGTGAATAATATCTCATGCTGTCCCGCTTAGATCGTATTCGAATTGAGCAGGACTGGCTGAGAGATAAATAAATAATACAAGCACCCGAAACAAATTTTACTATAAAAAACTATCGTAGTTTGACGAATTCATTACGGATGTAATGAACGTTGGTGTTCTTCCAACACAAATAAGGTTCCTAGTTAACCCGCAGATCGTACAATCATTTTGTCCCATGCGTGAATCGACTCGCAACTAATATGTATATTAGTGTTAAATTTTTTTAACCAACAAACTTCTGCTCTCTGCGTACTTTGGGACTTAACTTATGTAATACAGATTCATCTTACCAACGATTCAAAAAAAATAGTTTCTTACAAGAAAAGTGTGTGTTCGACAGAAGTACTTAAAGCCTGCCTTTAAAAAGTGGGACGAAACCGGAAACATAAGTAAACCTCATCATCCGCCAATCATTTGAGATTTAGACATTCTCTACATCTATTCCATAGGTTCACCTTGATAGAAAAAAAAAAAGAAAAGACTGTTGATCTGTGATATTAATGTGACAAAATGCAACTAAGGTTGCATTGTGTCACAAAGGTAAGGTTGCAGTGTGTATTGTAAGGTTGTATTGTTTCTTTTCTTTTTTAACATAAAAGAAACAATATAATACATAACTATAAAAAAATACACAAACTAAAATTACAATGAACTCTTAGACACTGGCTTTGTTAACAGGTAGAGATCCAGCTTTTCTAATGTACTCAGGCAGCGTGTTACACAGATTTACAGCCAGGATGGGAAAGGATAAAAGAAACACTACAATGTTCTGCAAAATAAATAAAAAAAGCGTTTGAAAGTGCCATCGACCCGCGCTGTAAAGTTTGGAAACAGGCATTTTGAACCTTGAAAATCAATTACAAACAATTTTATCTTCACGACTCCTTACCCTTTTCATCGCAATATCAATTCATTAAAAACTTGCTAAGTTGTTAATTTTAATACTTATTTAAGCTCTAAGTTACAAAGTTTCAAGAGTGTTTCTTTTTGCCTTTGACGTTTATAAAATCAAACTTAGAAAGTTTGTAATTATTTTTAAACTTAAGATCAGTAGAATTAGCCTAATATATACCTAAAATAAAAATGAAAAAACAAAACTTTTCAACAAGTTTTTCAAAATAAAATCGGGAAAAATTCTAAGAGGTTGCGTCATTTCGTTCAGAAGTTTGTATGGTCTACCTCCGGCTGCATCATCAGGACCCTGGTCATCATCTAGGACCAAAGTGATTGGGAAGACAAATTCAACGAACCCAAACTTGACAGGGTTATGTTGTTGTTTTGTTTAGGAGTTCCTATGGCCACATTTTGGTTCCATCATTAGAATAGCTCGATACTAGAACATTGCACAAGTACTTATCTCTCAGGAATATTTCCTTTATGAAACCACTTTAAAACCAATCTCCTTAAAATATAGAAAGATTTTTCCAGACCGGTCCATAATTCACTAAAAAATTTACCGAAAAGAAAACATTTTCCTCTTTGATTTTTGTTTTATCGATTATTAATGAGTACCACAGAAAAACTGTAAACTCAACTCACGCCTTGCAGGTAAAACATTATTAAAAAAAATTATAAATACCTTCTTATAAACCAAAGCAAGACAAGACAAAGACCAAGCTGAAGACAGGGCGCTATAGTGCTCATTAAGGGAGGCCTATTTCCAACGTGGACGTAGGCTGATGATGATAAACCAAAGTTATATGTAGTTTTAAGGTATATTATTACTATGGACTGTAGCATAAGTTAAATAAGATCTGTAACTTTGCTATGGTCTGAAATAAATGATTATTATTATTAAAGTATTTTATTTTAGATCCTTACTTAACTTTTTGTACAAGGCAAAACGGGCAGCTAATCTCTCCAAATTACCTTGTTCCTTCCTTCAAAAGTTTACCCTAAAAGGCTAGTTCCCCTTCATTATAGTTTCATGTAAATTAGTATTTCGATTCTGTGCCAGTCACGACCGCCCCGGAAGATTAATGTCTAACGCTAATTAGAAAACTTTGCAGCTATTTAATGACCCTACGTTAAAGGATTAACTATTTAAAAGTGTTTAGACTTTGTTGAGGGAATAGGGCTTTTATTTTGTTGATGTTTTATTCAGCTACGACTACCTTTGCCTCCTTATACACACCTCCACAGTTGAACACCCCTCTCCAAAATAGAGAGGGTTTTCGTAAACACCACGCTTGGCAGACGAATTGGTGATCATAGTAAAGGTTTTAATGTGATAGGTCACAGAAGGAAACCGCTGCCCTTTCTCTCTGAAAGGTTTTCTTAGTAGGGTCAACCGCGTATTGATACTGCTGCAGCAAATCACAACAAAGTGTATTCAATTAAAGGCCAAACTTGTATAATTTAGAAAAAGAAATAAAAAACTACTTGCATTTAGATGTGTTTCGTCTCGCGGACAACCCGTTTGAAGGAGTTATTTCTGACTTGTCCCACTGGATCCGGCCAAAAGTGGGACGAGTCAAGAGAAAAGCTACTGTGAAGCCATTTTGTCACAATAAAATGTATATAAAGAAGACGAATATAATCCCATATTTGAATGCACGTTTTTTGTGCTGTGTGCTGAGCTTTTATCCGCTCGACCAAGAGCAACGCTACCGCAATGGCCTACTTGAGGTTACTGCAATTCCTGTTGGCGCTCAGCATTGCCCTGCTTTATGGCAATGCTGATGCGCTGTGGCAGATGCTCACCAACTCTCGGGTCACGCGGCACTTCGCACAGATGCTCAGATATTTTTTTGATAACCCGGAAAGCCTTGGTAACTTGGTACTCCACGGACTTAGGGTCTCGACTCCAAAGGAAGCAAATGTATATAGACTCTGTCGAAACCTGCATATTTGTGCCTCTTGGCTAGTCTTTCGAAAAAATCGTCATTTTCATGATCTTTAAGATCATATTGCTGTTCAAATATGAAATCTAGGATTATTATACTCCTACACCTAGTATTACATTACATTCTGTACAAAAGCGCCAAGATAGTTTTTTGAATAGTTGTAAAAGTTCGATGTTAAAAAAAATTATAAACTTCTCAATTTTGAAAACATTTTTGCCTTCTTCTTCCAAATAATACTACTTACTGACTTGATTTTAATATTGCAAAATAAATTTTAGCACACGGGGTTTGCTCTGTCCCGCTCCTATGAATGCGAAATTCTATTTCTATCCTTTTCACAAAACGGCCTTAGAAGAGGCCCCTTAAGATCTTCGGCCGAATCTGCCGCCACACCAGCCCTCATGGTAGTCCTAGACACACACAACAGATTATAATTCACGCGGTTGGTTACCCCGCTAATGCGTATGGGCGTTTAAAGTGTAGTCCATGTTAATAAAATTGACAACACGGTCGTTAACCAAGTTAATATTGCTGAGGTCGGAATCAGGGTTAAATTTACCATCACTGAGTAATTACACCTATTGTGTTCCAGGTAATTTACCATTAATTCAATTTGAACTAAGAAGGATAACCAACTGCCGTTAAGTTGTGAAATGTGATTGAAGTGGACAGAATCAATAACACCTTGTTTCTTATTTGATAATAATAAGTAATTACTATTATAAACGTGTTTATAGTATAAAATTTGACTTGTCTAAGTGCTTCTTTTGTTTTGATATTTGTGGCCATACCGAATGTCACGTTGGGCGAAGGTCTGCTATTTTGGGGATTCGATTCCCGTCTTGGGACAGATATAAAATAATGCTGGACAATTCACACAGTATTATCTAGCGCCAAACTAAGCTGAGCTTTTGTTTCTACGATCTTAAATTTGTATTATGTATGACTAGTGGTCCGCCCCAGCTTCGCACTATAATGTAGGATTGTAATGGTGAAAGAATTTTTCAAACGGGTCGAAAAGTTTCAGATCCTATGAATTCAAACAAACAAATATTTCCTCTTTATAATATTAGTATAGATAGATAAAGAATACATTATGTAATGTATGGGTAATTGCGTACGCTTCTACAACAAGCTTCCATCTGAAGCAACTGAGCTCCCTATTCGTAAATTTAAACTGTACATAAAACGAAATCTTATCAAGAAAGCCTTTTACTCCATAGATGATTACATCAATGAAGTTAATGCTTGGCCAGATGTCGCCCAGTTCCGCACTGACAATGGTATTTAAGGGAAATAATGTTAAGCTTAGTTAGTTTTGTATAAATATTGAGTTATATACAAATTAGATTATATTTAGACTGACATAATGTATTAATTTTAAGTTTTATAAAACTTACTAGTGGTTTCTTTTTCGCTTCTTCCACTAGTGGACAAAAAATTGAAGCGAATGAAATCAATAACATCATATTTCTTATTTGATAATAATGACTATTTATAAACCTGTTTATAGTATTAAATTTGACTTGTCTAAGTGCTTATTTTGTAAGCCTAAAGAAATAAAGTTATTGAGTTTTTTTATTTTTTTGTAGTTTATTATTTATTTCAGTCGTCATGTACCTATAACACAAGCTCTGTTTAGCTTGGGGCTAGATAATGCTGTCTGATTTGTCCAGCACTATTTATTTATTTAACATGCCATAAATAATACACTCGTAAATGCTAATACATATTTTTTAACAGCTTTAAATGACTACTGTATCTGTAGATTGTTTGCAACAGTCTTTTTCAATTATTCAAGTCTGCAGTTAGCTAAATTTTTTCAATTGTAAATACTAGTTTTAATTTAATTCTATCATTTGATTGTAATTTTATTTCTTAATAAATTCTTAAAGTAATGTTGTTCGTTTCAAATAACAGTCGGACTAATCGATTCATTGTCTAACCTAGGCTCAGTGTAAACCTCTATGTTCCCGCCAAAGTAAATAGTAACTCTGGTAACACTGCCTAACCTCGAGTCTACAACGTTCTGCCCTTAGCCGCAAACTATTTCTAGCAACTGAGGGTCGATTTCTCCAACAATCGCCTATTCCTCGCGTAGGCTACTTGTGTTTTACTGTAAAAGAGGGAATTATCTTGTAACTGGCATCATTCAATCTATAAAATCGTTTATTTGCAAGACTCAATAAAAATAAATAAATAATTAATTAATTAATTACAAGAATAAATTACTTACTTATACATAATTTTTACTGAATGCTGATGTACTGTTTATTAATCAATACTAATTTAAAAACTACTCTATAGTCAGCCCAACCAGCAAAAACTAGGCTTATAACAAACTCAAGACTACTGTTTTTTGCTCTTAAATCACTCCTATATAATCGTATAAGCCTGGGTTTGGGCACCAATTATAAGCATATTTAGTTTAATATCGTTTTAATATCAGTCTAATTGAATGCTGTTTGAACTTACAGAAATCTAGCCAAAATTAATTTAAGCCGACTTAGGCTCATATTGCTTTTACGTAAGTATCTAGTAAGCCTGCATAGGCTTATATTGGTCTAAGGTTACATTTTTTGAGGCAATACAATCTCAAAGTTGTATGAGTGTTGGTTTCAAAATTACAACGGAAGAAAAAACAATTAAAAAATGAAAACAATTAAAGTTGCTGTGAAGTTTTTTATACTAAAGTGCCGTTATTATCAAGTGCATGTATTTAAGTTTTAAAGCAAGTATTCGTATGGGAATATATTATTTAGTGTAAAGTAGACCACGTTTTACGCTTCAAAATTCATGCGCCTCATTAAATATGGTGTTTTCTGTTCTCTTTTAATTATATTATTTGTTAATTGATAGTGTCGCCATTAGTATAGCTGCATTTTACAAGCGCAATATTAGACTATTGTAAGATTGTTTACTCTAATTTTAGCATTCGGAAAACTAAAGATAACTCCATATTGAAATAAATTAGGGATCCTCGCAATTTTTGACGACCTCTGTGGCGCGAAGAAGAAAAGAAGAGTATAAGTAGCCACCAGTTTTCTTAAATCTTTTCCATTTATTGTAATCCATTATTTATTTATTATTAAAATTTTAAACTTTAAATAAAATATGCGGGCAGCAAATTCTTACTCTTAAACTGATTAAAATTAGTATTCTCAAAATCGATCTAAGATCAAACGCTCTTATATTCCTCTTGTCTTTTGTATTGTAAATATGTTAATCCAAAATCACTCTAATATTATACTTATTCAGTGCTATTGATCTTATAATAGTTTCAAATAAGATCAAAAATGGACGTACTCACAGTGCTCTTATGCAATGCTGATATTAGTCTGACATTCTTACAACAGCATTGAGCAAGTCTAATAGAAAATCAAACGAGCTTAGAAAATATGCATATAAGAGCAAGTTTTCTCAAGTACAATTAATCTTAGTAAATGCTCTTATAGGAGTAAGTGGCTTACAATAGCATAGAAATATACTCTTATATACATATATGAGACTTGGTTATGAGACTGAGCGTTATTGAGGCCATACCGGCTTGTCTAAAAGTAATATAGGATCGATGGCACGTTCCAAAACAATTATAAGAGCGCTTTAAGCCTACCACTCTTATAAAGTGCGTATTCTGAGACTGTTTTGCTGGTTGGGAGGTCAAGTTAGTATAAATAATAGGGTTAGGATTTACAAACTTACCGTTTGGCTAAAAACGCATAAAACCCATGTTTGCGAACTTTGACCTTGATTTTTTTTTGCAAGGATGGGATTATATTTTTTAACATTTTATTTATAATGGTGTTCCGAACTTCCGTACCATTTCATTTCTTTTATTTATGGCATACACATACATTACTTATATACAATTTCAGCTTAGGTACTTAGCTTAGTGTACGTACAATGACCTACATGTATCATTTTTCAGCTGTATGCGATTTTTTGCATTTTGGCCTACTAATTGTCATTCTGTCTGTTTTCGGAAGCTATGCTCACTGGGACAATTGATGATGCTTTGGCTTCGTGAAATATCAGGCATA
The DNA here is from genome assembly GCA_946478455.1 of Eupithecia vulgata. Taxonomy (NCBI): domain Eukaryota; kingdom Metazoa; phylum Arthropoda; class Insecta; order Lepidoptera; family Geometridae; genus Eupithecia; species Eupithecia vulgata. The sequence continues at coordinate 11,734,938 of OX297876.1, forward strand.
ATTTTACAGGCTGCTTGATTTCACCCATACTATGTTCAAGCGCTAATCGGGTTTAATGTTTGTGCTCAATTCAGCCTTAACCCAAAACTCAAAGTCCAATCAGAGCAAACGGTGATTCGGGTCTGATGAATAAATCGATGTGCTACCAATTTAACGGTTAGTATGGGCCAACAGTTATGGCCTGTGGTTCGTACCTGGCTGGACCGTGTGATTTAGTGGTTTTGCGGCTTCAGTCAATTGGAAAACCAAGCAATTCGGGCAAACTACCAGCTAATGTTGCTGTTGCCAGGACTCTCATGAGATGGTGTCCTCAGGAGTACCTAACCCTACACATACACACACTATACACTTACACTACCTTACACAGAACACACCCTTACACACACTTACACACACTTCGTTCTTGTTTTATAATAATAATAATAATCATTTACTTCAGACCATAGAAATGTTACAAATCTTATTTAACTTATGCTACAGTCCATGGTAATATAAACCTTAAAACTAACATACATTATAACATTAAAAACTTAATAAATGATACGTTTTTCTGTGATTACGGCTTATTAGCTCCTGTTGCTCGAACTCTCATGAGGCCGGTGTCCTCAGGAGTACCAAACCCAACACATACACGCACTTTACACTTACACTACCTCACACACACAATTACACCCTCACACTAACACACACTCCCTTGGTTTGTCAGCTCCTGTTGCCCGAACTCTCATGAGGCCGGTGTCCTCAGGAGTATATAACCAAACACATACACGCACTTTACACCTACACTACCTCACACACACACAATTACACCCTCACACTAACACACACTCCCTTGGTTTGGTAGCTCCTGTTGCCCGAATTCTCATGAGGCCGATGTCCTCAGGAGTATCTAACCAAACACATATACGCACTTTACACTTACACTACCTCACACGCACACAATTACACCCTCACACTAACACACACTCCCTTGGTTTGGTAGCTCCTGTTGCCCGAACTCTCATGAGGCCGGTGTCCTCAGGAGTACCTAACCCTACACATATACGCACTTTACACTTACACTACCCCACACACACACACACAATTACACCCTACACTAACACACACTCCCTTGGTTTGGCTTTTCCTTTTTAGTATTTAGAAAATGAAATGAAATGTAAAATTATCTTGTGTCGACCCCGTAAGCGGGATTATAGCTAGAAATGATGGTTATAGTTACGCAGATGCATTACAATCGTCCATCACCGGTGTAATCGATTATTCTAAAATATCTAGCTATGTAGTGTATTGTATTATGTATATCAGTTATCTAGTACCCATAAAACAAGCTCTGCTTAGCTTGGGACTAGATAATGTTGTGTGAATTGTCCAGCATTATTTATTTATTTATTCTATTCGAGTTTTGCAACCTGAACTCAATTAACATCGAGTACGGCTTAGCTAATCGAATGCCGTCAGTTTCAATCCAGTTTGTAGCTTTGCGATTTAATTAACGTAACCACAATTAGAAACTATCATTTACAGGCTTTTGGTGTAAGTTTTGTTACAAATAGGTATATTATTAAGGTGGTCCAGAATTAGATCAATATTATTTCTATTTCATTTCAGACCACCTTGTACGTTGGTTTCGATAATTTTAAGCGAGATAAGCTACCACTTTCGAGATGTAGCCTATTAAATAGGCTTCGTTCAAAAGCTCAAAGTCGCTCAGCGAGCATTGGAGAGAACTATGTTCGGAGTTTTTTTACGTTCTATCACGTAGAAAAACTCCGAGCATCCGGAATATGGAAATTCGTAGAACCAAAGTAGGTAACGGACATAGCTCTCATAATACTAAAGTAGCGATGGGCAAACTTTATAGCTCGCAGAACCAATAATCGCTGGGAGTAAAGGTTCTTGAGTGGTGACCACAATGCAATGCGAAACGGAGTGTCTGAATACCTCCCACTCGAAGGGCCAACGACACTGTAAGGCTCGCAGGGAGTCGATGGATGGAAACGCGTCAAGACTACTATTTGTGGCGTCCTTTGGGGTAGGCCTATGTTCAACAGTGGACGTATACAGACTGTTGATGATGGTGATGATAATGAAGCGATTACTAAGTATTATAGACTCTATACCTCCATGGATTTTACTCCATGAATTATTATGGAGTCGAGAAAGGATAGGTAAAATGCTTCTAAGCGATAAGGCCACCCATTGTACTTTTATATGTCTGTTTCTTGTTTTTTTGTGGAGTACAATAAAGAGTTTTGTATTGTATTTTAAAACATGTTACTAGGGCAATAAAACAAAAAGTATGTCGCGGTTTTATCGTGAGTTTACAAAAACGCAACACGGCGAAAAATCGGCGCGTCATATTAAAATGCCGATATTTCAAAAATTTGTTACTATAGCTATTTATATAAATATATCGTTGTAATTGTATTGAATTATACTAACCGATGGCATACCAATAAGTTTCGATTTTACATAAAATATATTGTTAAATCTGATTTGAAATTGGGATGAGTGAAATTTTGACACCTTATTCAGTAAAAGTCATGATAATTCAAAAATAATAGAATGATTTGAAGGAAAACAATTTTTATTTACTTCTACATACATTCTACAACCGTAATAACTAAAAAAAAACACAACTCTCAATACATTTTTTTACATGACAAGCTATTTAAAACACATGTATATTTTCGGCTACCTGCTGCGCGGGTTAAAAATACGTTAGGTTAATACTCCGATACTGCAACCACTTGACCCTCTGTGGCTTAGAATAATAACAAAAACAAAACTTTAGTTTACGTACACAATAAAAAACGAATGTTTATCTGGGTTTAATGATAATTTTGTGAGAATTGGCTATCTAAACATGTATCTAAAAATAAGCACTAAAAACATCAACTCGGATCTATCGATCACAGAGTATGAACTCGGCGGATTTAGTTAAAAATTTTTAGTAATTCGACTAACTATTGATATTTGCTAACTAAAAAACAAAAAAAACATACTAGTTACAATACAAAAACATTTTAGAAATTCAGATCAAAAACATCAAAAATCAGTCCAAAGAGTCGAAGTATGGTCAGGTACATGATAAGTTAGTATGGATATGACCACCAGTGATAAATTTTTAAATTTTCAAAATCTTTATAACATGAATGAGTGATTTAGATGTTTGATTTAGTGATTCAGTTGAGCTACCTGTAGATTGTTTGCAACAGTCTGCAGTTGGCTCAATTGTATGTAAATACTAGTTCTAATTTGTTTCTATTATTTGATTGTAATTTTCTTTGTTAATTTGGATAAAACAAATTAAATTAAATAAAATCAAACAAAAACATGCACCAAAAATAGAAAAATTGATGATGATGATGATTCGTATTTCATATCCATACTAATCCAAACTACAGAAAAAATGGCCGACTCGGTGGCCTTGAAACAAAATGCGAGTCTGTCGGTCGACCTGCAAAAGGCCGACTTGCGTTGCGTATGTTTTTGTTTCAATGTTTCACAAGTTAGAATCAAATTTAGACAAATTTAATAGTTAATATGAATAAAATAATGATTTTTTTAGATATTCCAAACACTAAATAACTACCACCAGTATATTTTTTTAACAGAACACATGAAAATGTTTAGCATTGACGGCCAACACGAGTAACCATGCATGACAAACTTAATCATTTTTTCAATACTAAGTACTAAATACTTATTAGAAACTGTAAATCACTTACCCATCCATATTATGTATTAGTATTTATAACAATTATAATCAATTTCACGTCCTTTCACACAAACATCTATAGTAAAACTTTCACTTCCATCACGAACTTTTCACCGCGGGACACGCCACACACAAACTGAACATTAACAAGTTTTTTCCTTCTAGACTGCGGTTTTTAAAGTTGAAACGTGATTATATGTTCATCCTTGTCATTGTTACTACACTTCATTAGAGTTAGAGCGAGATAAAAGGGTCAAAGATTTCAATTTACAAAGTGCCAAGCCGGGCGCCTTCTAAAGGCTGCTAAACAGATGCGCGTTTTTTGAATCGACCTTTTAAAGGTGCGTCAACAGTCAAGAGGACCCTCGGTTGCAATCACCAAAATCGGTTCCCACAGTTTTTAATTCCCGGGATAAACCGCGGGATTACAAAATGCACTTGTGACCGTAATTGCTTCGTAAAATGGATTTTTTGTCTTTGTTTTATGTTGCAGATGTGTACGACTGGGGTATGATGCCTGATTGGATGATACCTGTATATTATTTTAAAATACCTAATGTAATTTTTCACATATGTAGTTTAAATCAAAAACAACTCAAAAATCTGAAAACTTTGAATTTAGTTTAAAAAAAATATTTTATTATTTTATGAACTAAAACCAACATTTTCGGCTGATTTTCGTTGAAGCTGCTAAATCTTAATATATTTTAAGACTTTTTCATAAATATGTAGAGTAGGATACCCCATTGAAACAAAAAAACATCTTGTTCAAGAACTAGGCACAGACAATTATAATTTGATCATATTCTTAAAATTTTTCTTATTTCCTCAAACAAAAATACGTTTCATTAAAATTCGAAATCACGAGAAACCTTTCCTTTATTAAATCTGTCAGTAACAATACATTCAAAAATGTAACAAGAGGCGACAAAACACAAAGCCTTAAAAATAATTTCGGCTGACACCGTTTACAGAACAATGGGCACGAAAATGTTTTGAAATTCAGCTTTTGATGTTATTAAATTGTGATACCTGTCATTGGAAAATATCGGGGAATAAAACCACAACATTTCCTCGTAGAAGGACAGGGCAAATTTTATTTTTTGTTTAATTATCATGCTGTGTGAATTGTCCAGCATTATTTATTTATTCATTTTAGCATCGAACCCCATTTTATACCTTCACACATTAAATCCTGTCCGATCAACAATTTTGTAAATTTATACATGAAACTTTGTTTTAGTAGGATCTGGAAGTGTATCGATCGCATATTTGTGCCTACTTCTTTTAAAAAAAACGAAATGCTTGCTGTTAAAAACATATTTACAATTGTGATAGAGAACACGCACATCTTCACAAATGAAAACTACTGTGAATGATACATAGTTTTTATCTTCCTCGTAAATGCTACAAAACAGAACGTTGCTAAGTAGAAAGAATATATGTTTATCTACATATTTCTTGCAAGAAGATAGTCTCAACGAACTCCAGCTGTGTTGCCACTCATAAATTGCGCAACATTCATCAGCACTCACACAACAAAACCATTTAGTTTGCGCTCCAACCGAACTGCATTAAAAATAAAAAGGAGAAACATAGCGGTACAGGAAATAATACACTTTTATGGCGTCCCAGCATCCCACACCGGCCGTCTAACTTCTGTATAGGGGACAGACGAAATACATTAGGTACGTATACCTGCTTGATACAATGATATAAAATATGAGGTCTAGCTAGTTTTCATGATGAAATTAAGTGGGCTAACTACGTACCTAGATTCTGTTGTAAGAACACCAATGATTTATCCCCTAACGAGGGACTTTACTCGTTTCATCTCAAAGAGAGCTTCAACAGCTACCTACCTAGTTTTCCATGAAATTTGGAAAAAATTAACACAACAAAATTTCTGAATCGTCTGTTATATCTATGAATTATGTTAGATAGGTACCCAGCAGCCTTTCAGTGATTTTTCATTCTTAGTTAAACTTTTTTTAAATACTCAAAAAAATACTAATGCTGGACAATTCACACAGCATTATCTAGCCCCAAGCTAAGCTGAGCTTGTGTTATGGGTACTAGATAACTGATATACATAATATAACACAATACATAGATAGATATTTTTTGTTAATATAGAAAACGACCAGATCCCCTGAACAAATGTCTGCAGATCGTACACACATTTGTCCCAAGTCGGGAATCGAACGCGCGACCTTCTGAGTCGCAGGCAGACTTATTAATTTACAAAACGTAGAAGTGACTGCACAATGCCACGTTATGTGAGCTTCTCCTCAATATATAGTACAAAGCCGCTTTAACAAAAATTGATTCTACGGACTGATCAACAAGAAGTGAGCGAAACGGGAAGCTCAATTTATTTTAAAGTTCAAGTAAGAGGAATCAATCTAGCCAATGGACCGCCCGGTAAATCTCGAGGCACGATCTCACAACAGAATCTCGAACTTTTCTTTTTTCTCTAAAACTAGGGGAACCAAGATGGTAACTCTGGAGAACTAGGTCGGTAGCAGGTGTGTGGTTTGGTAGAGGAAGAATCTTTCCGCAACGTTAAAAGAAAATACCTAGACCAAGCGGTGGTTAAGTTTCTTAAATACTTTTTTTTACCCTGCTGCCTTTGATTGCTACATCTAGCTATTAGTTCTTTTTGGTATTATTACACCACCTTCTTCATTGTGTGTAGGTAAATACGTTTTGGTGTAATTTGGGCGTTAGATCTTCAATCCACAGACTTTATACTGGCCGCTGCGACCTTTAAGTCTCTGAGCTTCAATTAGGTTTTGATTTTACGCTTCAGACTAGGTCTTCTTAGACGGTTTTAGTAAATTTGTTTTATGATTTATTTAAGTTATTGGTAAGTCATAACACAGTCTGCAAGTTCTGCTTAGTTTGTGTCTGGGTGTATAAATAATTGCCCATCGCTATTCATTTATTCTAACTTACCTCTTCTATCTTTTAAACGTTCCCGAAATAACAGCACTTTCAAACTTGATCTTAGACCATTATCGTGAAAGAACTATTGTTAGTAGTTTGCAGCACAAGAAATGGACGTGCTGTGTCTGAAAAAGCAATTTAAACTGCTCCCAGCGTTGGTTTTGGTGCAAGTTAAGAGTGAGTGGATATAAATATAAAAAAATTGAGAATCGAAACAAATTAGAACTAGTATTTACAATCTTACTAAGTCTATCCCATATCGACAACGGATCCATTCCAAAAATAATGTTATAGTTTAATATACAACACAACATCAATTATTATTCATCTACAAGTAGATGTGAGCGACAGAAATTACAATACGATCAGGGGCATTAAGTCATTTAAAGCCTATCACATCTTTTCTATCTTTATGACAGAAGCCTACTGGAGTAGTAGGCCCGTGTTATAGAAGATTTCTCAGTCATAGACCTATGCCTGAGGAACGTTTCTGCTATAGAAAATCGTTACTCAAGCATACATCGGTGACTAGGCATGCTTTCATAATACGCGCCTTAGTGTGGCTTACCAACCCATTAGTGACCTTCCTCTTCGACACAAAATTTCCAGAAATCTCAGTTCTGAGCTGTGTCTTATTAGGGTCGATTTCGCAGAAATGTACTAAAACTCAGTAATTTATGACGCAGTAGGTGCTTACTCTCCTAGCTTGAGACGGTGTATTTAGCCAGAAATACACTGTGACACAAAGAAAGTGAACTAAAGTCGAGTTTGCTTTGTAAATCTTGCATGCCCTGGAGACTAAATACCTTGCTCCGAGTAGAGCACTACTGTTTGATTTTGCATTATGTGATCACAACCTTCTAATCTTTCCCTATTCAAGGCGAAAAATATGTATATACTCCTGAATTTCATCCCAATAAGCACTATTGAGTAATTGTTATTCAAAGTCAAAGTCAATAATGATTTTATTTCTTTAGGCTTACAAAATAAGCACTTAGACAAATCAAATTTAATACTATAAACACAGGTTTTTAAATAGTCATTATTATCAAATAAGAAATATGATGTTATTGATTTTATTCGCTTCAATTTTTTGTCCACTAGTGGAAGAAGCGAAAAATAAACCACTAGTAAGTTTTAAAAAAGTTAAAATTAATACATTATCACAGTCTAAATATAATCTAATTTATATAAACTCAATATTTACATAAAACTAACTAAGCTTAACATTATTTTCCATAAAATACCATTGTTGGTGCGGAACTGGGCGACATCTGGCCAAGCATTAACATCATTGATGTAATCATCTATAGAGTAAAAGGCTTTCTTGATAAGTTTTCGTTTTATGTACTGTTTAAATTTACGAATAGGGAGCTCAGTTGTGTATTGAGTAGATACTTATCATCAGCCTATATTACAGCTGGACATAGACCTCCCCTAATGAGTGCCATAGCGCCCTGTCTTCAGCTTGCCGCATCCAGCATCTGCCAGCAGTCTTTCGCAAATCGTCATCCCACCTGATCGGAGGGCGTGGAGAAGCGTGGGGAGTGGAGACTGCGATTCAGCAAACGTAGTGTAGGATGCTCTCCAGCCAGGCGGGATAACGATATGGACAGATGAACCTTGTGTCCTACATAGAGAACATTTTAGATTCAAAATTATGAGCACGTAATGCCATCTCCTATTCCGCGTCTCGTCCAACTCGTTTCGTTTTATGTGCTGCTCGCATTGTCGGCACTATTCTCAATGTTGCTAATAGAATAATAGAGTAGGCCCTACCAATCCTAAAGAAAAGACAACGTGTTGTTTTCAGTGATACCTACCTGCTGTTACTTGTAAGTATAGGGTACCTTGTTTGGTGAGCCAAGTTAAGAAAATTGCCTTTAGTTGAAGATTCAGAACAGTCTAGGTAAGGTCGGTACCTGAGTCTAACTATAGGTATATCTATAAATAAATAATAAATAAATAAATAATGCTGGACAATTCACACAGCATTATCTAGCCCCAAGCTAAGCAGAGCTTGTGTTATGGGTACTAGATAACTGATATACATAATACTATACAATACATAGATAGATATTTTTTATTATAAATAGAAAACGACCAGAACACCCTGAACAAATGTCTGCAGATCGTACACACATTTGTCCCGAGGCGGGAATCGAACCCGCAACCTTCTGCGTCGCAGGCAGACCTTCGCCCACCGCGCCACATCGGTCGTCAAATATCATTGGTACATAACAACTGTGTTTCAAAATCCTTGACAAAATAATAAATAAAAAAAACAAAAGCCTTAATTTCTTGCAAGAATATAAACAAATGTTTTTTTTCTAAAAGTTACCTAGTTTATTCTATGGTTAGTAAAGTTATTGATTTGTTATTTATTCTTCTGCAAGAACCCTAAGTTAGGTGAAGGCCACCTCCAAAGATGCCCATTTGTCTCGGTCTTGTGCGGTTTTGTGCCAATTTGGCCCAGCGATTCTTTTCAACTCGTCTTCCTATCGTGTCACTGGTCTTCCTCTACTTTTTTACCTTGACAAATAATCAAAACGAAATCAAATCTCTGGATTTCTGTGTCAGTACCACTTTATTAAGTTAAAAGTATTGTCTCGCCTAGCCGGACAATACTTTTAGGTCTAGTAAAATCAGATATAACCTTACGAGGATGGATAATATTGATCTCCAACTCAAGGTTAATGTTAAGGTTAAGGTGAACGCTTACAGCGTTAGAAAATAGATAGAGAATACTTTGTTCACTAAAAAATAACAGATTATTTATTAATTTGTGAACTATTTACTGTGTTAGAATGAAACGAACCGCCAAACATTTGAAAAAAGGGCCAAGTAACGAAACGCTGGCCGACAAAGAAACACCTTGTCGCTACCTAAAGTGGTCCATCTGTTCTGGACCATAATCTGATTATAGGCCTGTTAGACCCGCTAAAACTATCTCCAGAGGGGCCAGAATGGCTCAATGAAAATAACCATTGAATCTTGAAGACGTGTCGAGACTCATTCAAGCATCCTTCTTTCGGAGGAGGGGCGTTGTCTTCAATCCAGTGTTTTTTTTAATGTTTTATTTGAACCAGCCTGTTTTTTGCTATTTGATGTTGTAAGTTCAACCGATACAGGTTTGTAAACAAATTAACATGACTGAAGTGGCACAGATAATTAAGTAGGTTTCTATCTTGATCAGTCTAGACAATTAAAATTAGTAAATTAAATTTTAATGCATTTGTTTCAAATAAGTACAATACAAATATTGTACCCTAGTTGCCAATCTTACAAGTAATGCTCTATTTTTGTTTATTACAGACGACCTCTGTGGCGCGGTGGGCGAAGGTCTGCCTGCGACGCAGAAGGTTGCGGGTTCGATTCCCGCCTCGGGACAAATGTGTGTACGATCTGCAGACATTTGTTCAGGGTGATCTGGTCGTTTTCTATATATAATAAAAAATATCTATCTATGTATGAAAGAGAAGGGGTTGTATTATAATATGTATATCAGTTATCTAGTACCCATAACACAAGCTCTGCTTAGCTTGGGGCTAGATAATGCTGTGTGAATTGTCCAGCATTATTTAATTTAATTTAATTACAGCTTTGTACTCTCTATTTTATTACTTAGTTCAACAAAATATAAAGATTAAGAAATATAAAGATATTTTTTATCTTAGTTCAACAATTTAAAAACTTTTCTTTATAGTGGAGACTTTACTGGTCAAGAAAGAACATACTTATTGTGTGCTCTATCTATAGATATCTATGTACTGTCTGGTCTCTAAATAAATATATTATATACCTATGTAAACGAATGAAACTGATAGAAAATGTGCCAATTAATATAAAATAAAAAAATTACGACATCCAAACACATTGAAAATCTAAATCAACTTAAATAAAGCAAGCAGAAAATAAATTCATAGATATTTTGTGTCTTCAAGTAGTTTCTCTTGACTGGATTTAACTGTCCTGATTGACTGGATCAAACCACTGCCCCGAGTAAACACACTTCGTAACTTCAGTCCAACCTTTTCTTGATTCGTTTCTGTCGATTCATTTTATTTCGTTCTAACAGTACTTACAAGTTTTTACAAGTTGGAGACTTCTGTAGTTTCCGCAGGGTGCACGCAGCTGTACATAATACCGAACTTTTGTAGAGTTCTCTTTAGTTACGTTTTTCTTTGTGTTTAAAAAACACTTAGTTGAAACTACGATAGTACCTTCTTCTTCACTGTTCAGAGGTTCTTCGCGATTCTTTAACAAATTCAATTGTGATATTCATTTCGCTTGATTTTTAAGTCCTGATTCTAGTTCTTCGGGTTTTGCTTAGCAGTGGCAGAATATAGGTGAGATTTAAAAAGCATTCTTCTTCTTCTTCTTCTTCATTTATGTGTTTAAAAATCAGGCAGGTAGAAAAAAATATAGCTTTTCATTGAAACAAGATATGAGGACTAGAAATGAGCCACCAAGTAGTACTTGTTTTTGTTTTAAAATCGAACCGACTTTATGATTCTTAGGATTAACACTGTTTTTTTAAGTTTTACGGCAGTACTAATCCCTCGGGTATTACATTTTTATGGGACTACCTCGGGACCATTTCCCGTGCAATAGCGAAAGTATTTACCAAATCAGGGCCCGGAGTCCAAAGTATAGAGATGTGATCGTGTCGATTTCTCCATAGGTTTTGGTACAACGCCTCTATCGTGCAGACAGGGAACTACACAAATCCCATACATATCTTTGTATTTCAAATAAGTTCTAGTTTTTTATTAAATTCCTTAATTAAAGAACAAAATATGATCGATATCTAATAATTATATTGCGACTTCTAAAAGTTTTACTGCTCTATGTTTAAAACTTAGTTGTAATAGTTATGTTGTCGGTACTCGACGCACGAAATGCGACCAAAGGTTTAGGTATTTTTTTCTCCTAGCAAAACGCATGTACTGCGACTTATTGGGTTGATTTACTCCAAAACGACGACGCACGAACTGCAACTAACCCAAATATAAGACGTCCCGATCACGTCTCGATCTATCGTCAAATGGAGAGCTCAGTTCATAATTGGATTAGAAATCCACGAACATACATAAAAAACATACATACAGCCGAACATAGAAGCTCCTCCTTTTTTGAAATCTGTTAAAAAAATAAATCATAAATCAGTGAACCCCTACTACTCAAAGATAAGCCATAACTATGCCTTCACCCGTCAGTAGCGCCCCTTCACAAAGTTTAATACTGTTTGTGAGTACTTCGCGACATGTCTCTTTTTGAATGGACTTTATTCAGGCTTTGTGTTTATTGAATTATGATTGAATGATGAGGCTTTGGGAAGTTGATAATAAAACTGCCCTGCCCATACTTGCACTGGTCAAATCCATCTCCAATATTACAAAATTAAAATAAAATAAATAACTAAATTATGTTACATTTATTTATTTAACAGCAAAAAATAATTACAACTAATATTTACACTTACATCTATTTACTAAAAATCTAAGCCGTCACCAGAAGGCAGAGTGCCCAGAATGCTGGCAGCATTGCCACGTTGAATGGCAATGCTAATTCGTTGACCGAAATAAAAACCAGCATTCCGATCACCTGTGGACTCTATTAGTAGTTTTGTAAGATCTTTATAGATAACGTGTGCCCCAGGACCCCAAGGACCTAGGGTTTCCACCCCAAACGGCTCAAATAGGTAACCTCTGTCAAGACTAGCGTATTTTCGCCGTATGAGGAACTCCGCTGATGTTGCTGCGGAGCCTGCCCTTACTGATGTCCCTGCAAGATGAGAAGGTGCTAGGGTATCTACACACATAGCATCCCAAACTAAAGGCTGACCCATCTTCCAAGGAATCAGAGTCATACCGTCAGGCCTTTTACCATCATCTAGCATTAGGCCACGTGGTTCGAGAGTAGCTGGCACACTGACGCTGGTAAAAGCCCGACGAATGATGTCATTAATTGAACCATGGCGGGACACACGTCCTGCACTAGAGACACATGCCAGTGCATGGTGACCGAACTTATCAACGGTTTTACCGCACTGGCAACGGTGTGGCACTAGGCAAGGAGAACCTAAACGCAAAGAGGTAATAAATTTTAATAACTAAACAATAAAATAACTAAATTATTTTATTTCGGACAACATACATTCAAAATGGGGTTAGTAACACAATAAAATACAGTAAATGGTTAGTAAGCACATCGAGACATAAAAAAATAAACACAAGCTTCATGATCTCACCAGAGTAGCGGGATTTTTCCCGGCAATCATTCTGCGAATCTGGCTTGCCCACAGTCACGTGGTGACGTGACATTATGTAGCTATGTTATTACTTTTTCTATGTTATTATTTTTAGGGTTCCGTACCTCAAAAGGAAAAAAGGAACCCTTATAGGATCACTTAATCACTTATGCACCAATAAAAACCAATAAATTTAAAGAACCCCCCCACCCCTGGATCACAGACACTGTGAAAACCATGATTCGTATACGTGACAATTATCATAAAAAGTATCGTTTTCAACCAACAACAGTTCATCAAGACAGCTACAAGTTTATGAAAAAAATTGTAATTAATGCTATTGAAAATGAAAAGAAGGCATATTTTACTCAAAACATAAATAATAATATTAAGAACCCCAAAAAACTTTGGAAAAATTTAAAGAACAATGTACTACAAAATAAAAAAAATGATCCTGAACTGCCTCAACACTTAAATGATCCTGAAATGATCAACACACACTTTCTGAACATACCTGGAGCAGACTCAGTTAGTATATCACAGATGACTTACTTTGAGTATCATACTTATAGCTCTTCCTCTTTTTCCCTTAACACAGTAAGCCAGGATACAGTATTGAGAATTCTACGCAGGCTCAAGTCCAATGCACAAGGTGTGGATGAAATATCACTGGAGATGATACTCATGACTGTGCCTGACTCGTTAGAAACAATCACTGATATCATAAACTGTTCTATTGAAGGTGGCGTCTTCCCAGACGACTGGAAAATGGCAAAAGTTCGGCCTATCCCCAAAAATAATAACCCATCAACATATCAGGATCTAAGACCCATTAGTTTACTTCCTTGCCTCTCCAAGGTTTTGGAAAAAGTAGTCACCATGCAGTTAACTAAGTATCTAGAAGACCAAAATATCTTTCCAGCTGCACAATCTGGGTTCCGCAAAGGGCATAGTACCGCAACAGCGCTGTTGGATGTAGTTGACGGATTACTTAGTGCGCAGGATCAGGGCATGGTAAGCATCCTCATCCTACTTGATTATTCCCGTGCTTTCGACTGCATTAACATACCTCTCCTACTATCAAAGCTATCATACTATGGGTTTGACCCTCGTACTGTCAGATGGTTTCACAGTTACTTAAACAGCCGGCAACAGTATGTGGAGCTGACTGTGTCAGATGGAAGCACTCTTAAATCATCTCCCAGACCTGTTCTGCGTGGTGTGCCACAAGGGTCAGTGCTGGGTCCAGTCCTTTTTGCATTATATTGTGCTGATATAGTTAAGACTTTTAAACATTGTCGTCACCATATCTATGCTGACGACATCCAATTATATTTCTCTTTTATTCCTACCGATGTTGCAGCAGCTGTAAATAAAATCAACCTTGATCTAGCACAAATAACTCAATGGTCTAAACACAATTCCCTTGTAATTAACCCTAAAAAATCTAAGTTCATGTTGCTTGGTACAAAGAAAAAGCTACAGACAGTACAAGGGCCAGTAAACATAGTTATAGATAATGAGTGTGTCGAGCAGGTCACTGAAGCTAAAAGCCTTGGGGTAGTTATGGACATCCACCTACACTTTGAAAACCATATAGCTAATGATGTACGTAACTGTTTTTACCGTTTAAAGCTTCTATACAAAATTCGCCCATATATCAGTGAAGCAATTCGTATAAATCTATGTGAGTCCCTAGTGCTATCGAAACTAAACTATTGTGATGTGGTTTATGGACCGTGTCTTTTAAAAAGGTCACAGAATCTAATACAGCGTGTTCAAAATGCGTGTGCCCGATTCTGTTTCTCCATCCCACCACGAGCTCATGTCACACCTTTTATAAACTCATCAAACATATTGAAAATGTCGGCTAGAAGAAAACTGCATTTGGCAGTGCTAATTTTTGGTATCATCAACAGACAGAGTCCTACATACCTCTTCAACAAATTTATCTGGGCTAAAGACTTGTCAAGATATCCCAGTAGATCTTGCACCAAGGTTTTCTCCACACCGAAGCATAGGACTATGGCATTTAGAGGATCCTTCAAATACTCTGCGTCCCATTGTTGGAATAATCTTCCTCCGCCAGCGCGTTCTGCAAAATCATTATTTGTCTTTAGGAACCATCTCAAAAAACATCTTTTAAATGAGCAAAAATGCTTAGGTGAATAAGCCGAAGGCATCCAGGCTGCCACATGCCTGGATGCTTGAACTTGCCATTTTCACTAACTACATTATTTTCTCCTAGCTCTTCACTTTAAACGTGTATCACTAAATAGAACCACTATTAATTGAGGAATTGTAAGTCCTCATACTATTTCATCTTAGCCTTCATCAACCTATAATAGTACATTGTCATTTATTTAATTCCATTCCTTTTATATGTATACTAAAAAATATTTATTTATTTATTTTTATTCCTATAATTTAAATAAGTCCGCTCACCTGAAAGGTATGTATGTCTTGTTTTATGTGGGCAAATTATTGCTCGCATACTTTATAGCATACAGATGACTTGCAAATGCGTAGTAGAATGCTATGGCCATGTCTTTCCTGTGTTGTGTTGCTCTTGTGACTTGCCGGGTCGGTAGACGCAACTTCCCCCAAACCATTAGAGGTAAATGTGTGCCTAGAATCAGTAACAGCTCACATGTAACATTTATTCTAACCAATAGGTAGGTACATAATATCACAATTGACTGAACACAATAGCTATTTTCGCTTACCATAAAATCTGCTTAATAACTATGCGCCAGTTTCGTCCAGTGTGGTTTCGTTTTTAATTTGACTGCACAGGACTTTGGTTGGACACTTGGAAAAGTGTTAGCATACCTCTCCATGCTCCACGGGGTTTACTTTGTGTGTGCACGCGGTAAACTAAACTTCACAAAACAAACAGCACTTTCTCCATTTCTTACAATGAAATTCGATCCGCAACATTTTCTTTGACTGCAAGTTGCAACCTGCAAGCATAGCATTATAGCTAGCGCGCCAGCCAGCCAAGCGTCGCGTTAGTTCGCTTTTATAGGGTGGTACCAGGGCACAAATGTCACACGCTTCACAAATGCCATTTATGTCAGTGTCAACCAACTTTCACGATTTGTTGCGGTTTCGTTCGTCCAACACATAATTTGTTAGTCCATGTAGGTACGTAGGTAGGGATCTTATTTTATTAACTCACTCACTCGGGCTCCACCTGAAAACCAGCGTAGCATTGGGCTTAGCCGAATGCTACACATGCTGAGGTGGGGACCCTTTTTTTTCCCATTTACATGTTTTTTTTTTGTTATGTTGTATATATTTTTTCTTTGTATACCTAGTTTTAACTGTAGTTATTAGTACCTAGTATGTAAGTCTTATGTATCTTTGGGAAAAAAATAAATATTTCTCTCTCTCTCTCTCTCTCTCTCTCACTTTGTTGTCCGTCTGTCCGTCTGTCCGTCTGTCAACCCACTTTTCTCAGAAACGCGTAGAGTTATCGAGTTGATATTCACATCATATACGCAGGCTCGTAACCTCTTGAAGCCTCGATATAAATCAAACTTCTAAGTCAACGCAATCAAAAGTTACAGCTGTTTATGTCTATTTTTTTTCAATTTTCCTAGGGAATCACATGCACACAAAACCTATAGGGTACTTCCCGTTGACCTAGAACCATGAAATTTGGTGAGAAGCAAGGTCTTATAGTACAAGTAATGGAAAAAATCCGAAAACCGTAAATTTGTAATTTATTCACAGAAAAAATATTTTTTTAATCTTGCCATGGACCAAAAACCTATAGGGTACTTCCCGTTGACCTAGAACCATGAAATTTGGTGAGAAGCAAGGTATTATAACATAATTAAAGGGAAAAATCTGAAAACCGTAAATTTGTAGTTTATTCACAGAAAAAATAATTTTTTAATCTTGCCATGGACCAAAAACCTTTAGGGTACTTCCCGTTGACCTAGAACCATGAAAATTGGTGAGAAGCAAGGTCTTATAACACAAGTAAAGGGAAAAATTCGAAAACCGTAAATTTTTAGTATATTCACAGAAAAAATAATTTTCGAATCTCGCCATGGACCAAAAACCTGTAGGGTACTTTCCGTTGACCTAGAACCATGAAATTTGGCAAGAAGCAATGACTTATAGCACAAGTAAAGGGAAAAATCAGAAAACCGTAAATTTGTGGTTTATTCATTCAAAATAGTACATTGTTACACTAGGGTTGGACGTAACTTATTTAGTCTCGAGACGCCAATAGTTCGAAGGACTAAATAAGTTACGTCATAATCGTTATCAAATCAGAAAATTATTATAATAATAATAATAAAATTTATTTATTCACAAAAAGATAGGGTTACAAAGTCGGTATACTTGTATTAAACATATCAGGGTCAAAGATAATGACACCTTGCTCTAACTAAGTTTAGATTAAACTTGTGTTTAGACACAAGTCTTTAATTATTGTGCCTTATTCGTCTGGATTTGACTGATTTCTTTGCTAAAGAGTAGGAGTTTGTACGGAACCCTTGATGCGCGAGTCTAACTCGCACTTGACGTTTTATTTCTTTTTTAACTTTATTTACTGCTGTAAAGGGGCATTGTCAAATTAAATAGGTATAATTTGATAATGCCCCTTTACAGCAGCTAAGTTTCTCTTTGTCATATATTTATCTATAATATAAAAATGAATCGCAAAATGTGTTGGTAAGCGCATAACTCAACAACGCCTGGACCAATTTCGCTAATTCTTTCTTTGTTGTGTTTGTTATTGTCAGGAGAAGGTTCTTATGAAAGAAAAAATTAAGAAAGTTGGAAACATAAATTTCCACGGGGGCGAAGCCGCGGTTCGCAGCTAGTTTTAAATAATTTACTTTCCTACCAATTTGTATCTGACTGTAGGCTATTTACTTATCTTTGTTTTTTGGTTATTTTTAAAATAATTATATTTAAGTAATTTAACATGTTAATCTAAACAAATTTTGTTAATATTAACGATATCAAGTGTATCAATAGGTACCTACGGTAGATAAAAAAATATACAAATATACAGATGCATAGATTCGCTATGGTTTTCAGGATGCTGTTGTGACTGTCACGCATTCTGCAGATCAGGGATGTAGATTTTTTGCAAATGATGCCACCGAAGCCATCATTTTGATATTAATTTTATCTTATTATATTGACCTGTTCCAAAAAAATTTTAGTGTCACGGTCCAAAAATTGTTGCCCTACAAAACGTGCTGCGTGGGGTACAAGGGAGACTCCAAGATCTTGTCTCCCAAGCCAACCTAACCTGCACGTGGTGTACCCTGCTAGATAACGAACTAGGCACTGGTGAAAATATCAAACAATCTTCATAACTTGCTAACTCATATTTTACTATTATTTTCCATTACTTGACACTGGCAGAAAAGAGTCCAACCAGACTCATATTGCCATTAACTAAGAATCATCATCAACGTGCTGCGTCATAGAGTTTTTATTCCATGATTCTTTTGTTGTTTTTAATGTCATGTTAAAGCTAGCGTCTTTTTACACAATGTTTTGTGAATGAATTATTTCTATGCAGATGTCATAATATAATGGCTACCTTGTTAGTTACGATGTATTTATTTAGTAACATTATTACAGTTCAAGATGTCATAAAAATTAATACTTTTAATGAAGTTAGGTACTTGAGTGTCGTCACGAGCGCGAACACGCATACACTGTGTCCGTAAACAATTAATATTATTTGTAGTAAATACCGCTTAGACTGTTTCGATTGTGAGTGCAACTGAACCGTGAACGTTTGGTGTCCCTGTGTGAGTGTCGGTGTAACTGTGGCAAGTTCTAGACTGCTGAGAATTCGTCATAAACCCTAAATCACGAAACAATTAATTTTCGTTGTGAGGGTAGCGCTACATTATTCTGACAGAGCTGGCAGTATAAAATTTGTTGTAACGGGTACAGTTTTGCTGATTAACCGTTATCTGTTGTCGAGTGGCGGAACTGCATTGGTCTTCACTTTATCATAATTCTACCACCAACAACGGATTGATGAATATTCATGCCTTACAACGCCATCTAGGATCGAGTAGTAGAATATATACTACTAGCGCCCACTCTGCAGACGACGGTGGCTCAGTTGACTGACCTCTCTACGGCGCCACTTTCTGGGAAATCTCCAAACAGATTACGCCATCTCTCGACGAATAGCTGCATACTTGCTAGCGCCACCTGTTAAAACCTCTTTGAACGATTTAATTAGATCGTTAGAACCATTCTTGATCCAAGCAAAATGTCGAACAAATGCAGAGCTTGTGGGAAATTTATCAAGCCAATAGATGCCGCTAGTTGTGACAAATGCAAAGGTTTTTACCATAAGGGATGCGTGTCACTATCCGAGTCGGCGGCTGTGATTAAGGGCTGGGTGTGCCCCGAGTGCACCGTAAGGACACGAAAGGGCGACAACACCCCCGTGAGGCAAACTGTCGGCGCCTCTGCTGCTGCTAAGAACGACATGTCGAAATTACACATGCAGGTGCAGAGTGAAGGTCCTTCCATCACCTCGTGTGCAGAGGAGGTTTCTGCCCTTAACTTACAAGAGATGCACCGTGAGCTTTCTGAATGGTTTAAGGAGATGCGTGAGTTCAGGCGCGAAATGACTGAATTTCGGTCCTCCATGCTAGGTCTCTCATCTAGGATGGATCTTATAGAGCAACGATTAGAAACGGTCGAACAAGAGCGCGCGGCACCGTCTACAGAGCTCGCGGACCTGCGGCGCAAGATAGTGCTGCTACAACAAGAAATGGATGAGCGGGATCAGGACAACCTTCTGTCGGATTTAGAAATTGGACATCTTCCGGAAGAAAAAGGGGAAAATGTAGTTCACACCGTAACTGTCCTTGCCACCAAATTGGGAGTAGCTCTAGATGAGCGAGATATCGTGTTCGCCGAGCGCGCCGGGGTAGTGCAGGTCACGGGCACCGGTGGCCAGACACCGCGTCCACGAAGAATCGTCGTGCGCCTCGCGCGCCGCCACCTGCGGGATCAGATGCTGCAAGCTGCGCGTGTTCGCCGCACACTCACGCTTTCGGACGTTGGCCGGGACCCCAGCGCCATCGTAGGTGCTGCTGCGCCCCCGCGTGGCCGCATTTTCGTGAATGAGCGACTTACCCGCACTAATCGGCTGCTCTTCCACCGGGTTCGCGAGGAGTGCCGTAAGCATCAATGGCGTTTCTCGTGGACCGCGAGAGGGCGGGTTTTCGCACGGCAAGCAGAAGGCAAGGAACGGTTCCTGTTCCGATCGATGGAGGAAGTTGCACGGGTTTTTCGAACTGAAGCAGTTTGATTTGCGTTTAAACAAAAGCACTTTTTTAAAAGTGGATAATTTATCTGGATTATATTTTACATATTTAAATAGCCGTAGTATGAGAAATTACCTTTATAGTAATTCCATTCAAATAAATGTAGATATTAGTTCATATTCAATTTCATTTAGATGTACACTTCTTGGTCAGCTACTATTTAATCTGTATTTATGTGAATATTATGTTTTCTTAAATTTCAATACATTATTATTCGATTACACAAAATTAACTCAGCAAAATGGAGCATTTAATATTTTATGCACGAGTTGTAATAGAGCACATTTGACATCACATGTTTTTTTCCTTCTTGCGTATAAAACGCTGAATTTTAAAGTGTTCTCGTTGGTTAAAAATCATGAGATGAATAATGGTTAAAGATAGAAAATTGAAAATTGGTTTGTATAATCCTGGATCACTTGGCACAAACCATGACAATTTGGTGGCTGCATTTGGTCGTTATTCTATGGATCTGGTGGCAATAAACGAGACATGGCTGACTTCCAGCAATGATAATAGAGCACCTACAATTCCTAATTATCGACTTCGCCACATACCTAGACCATCTTTTATTGCTAGACGAGGTGGTGGGGTTATAATTCAAAATCTAGTGAATTGCCGCCCCAATTTAATGACCCTAATTTAATAAATACCCATTTTCTTAATGTTCCAGGTGCTCCACTCACTGACATTTCTATGCTGACCTTTTTTGAGTATCATAGGTACGGAGAAGCTGTATTTAACCTCAAAACAGTAACCTGTGTACAGTTAACAAAAATTGTATCTACCCTTAAATCAAACGCGGAAGGTACTGACAAAATTAACCTTAAGATGTTACTTTTGACTCTACCAGTAACTCTTGAATTAATAACTTCCATAGTAAATACGTCTATTACCACGTCCACCTTCCCTGACTCTTGGAAAATTGCTTCTGTCTTGCCGCTGCCTAAAGTTCTAGAACCAGTCGTTAATAAAGACCTTCGTCCTATAAGCATACTTCCATGCATTTCAAAAATACTCGAAAAGGTGGTATGTAATCAGCTAACAGAGTATCTTGAAAAGAATGAGTTATTGCCAGACGTTCAGTCAGGTTTCAGAAGGGGCCGTAGCACCACCACTGCCCTTTTAGATATTACTGACAACATTCTCAGTGATCAGGATGATGGAATGATAACCTTGCTTGTACTTCTTGATTTTTCCCGAGCCTTCGATTCCATAAACATCACCCTGTTACTGTCTAAACTGAGTTATTACGGCCTCAGCGCTGGCACTGTTAAATGGTTTAGTAGTTATCTGAGTGGACGTCGTCAGTATGTTAAACTACCTAAGATAGATGGAACTTACAGTGTGTCTGATGAGGTATCCGTTGAGCGAGGCGTACCCCAAGGGTCAATTTTAGGCCCTTTACTATTCATCATTTACTCTGCGGATATATGTCACAACATAGAGCACTGTAGGTATCACATATACGCTGACGACGTCCAGTTATACATCTCTTTTAAGCCAAACGATGCAGGTGCAGCTATTTTTAAGCTCAATCAGGACCTAGCTAAGATTGCTAACTGGGCAGAGCGAAATAGTCTGGTACTGAACCCGATAAAAACTAAATATCTGGCCATTGGTACCAAAAACAAACTTAGCAACTTTAATCCACCCATGGACATCATACTGATGGGAGAGTCTGTAGAGCGAGTAGATGAGGCACGCAATTTGGGCCTCCTTTTCGACTCTAACTTAAGATTCGAGAAACATATAATTGAATCCGTTAGATCATGTTTTTATAAGCTCAAAGTACTGTATAATATTAGAACATACTTAAGTGAGGAATTACGAGTTCAGTTAGTTGAATCCTTAATACTCTCTAGACTCAATTATGCAGATACAGTTACGGGGCCTCGACTGCTGGGCCGTACACAGCGACTCATTCAGAGGGTACAAAACGCGTGCGCTCGCTTTTGTTTTAATATTCCGCCACGGACTCACGTCACTCCATTTTTAAATCAGAACTCTATCTTAAGAATGAAAGCTCGACGAAAGCTCCATCTCGCTTGCTTACTTTTTGGCGTCATCAAGTACCGTTCACCAAGGTACCTCTATGATAAACTGAGTTGGATGTCTAGAACGAGATCTTTGCGAAAATGCTCTAAACAGCTGTCAACACAACATCATCACTCGGCAGCTTTTAGGGGCAGTTTCCGGTACGCTGCAGCAAAGTGCTGGAATAACATCCCACCGCCTATACGGGACCTACGGTGTTGCCAAAATTTCAGGATTAAGCTTAAAAGTTTCATATTGGCACACCAGAAAAACACCGAAGATCTCCGTAACGAAATCTCTTTTCTTTAGGTGTCCATGTAAGCTCTACCGGAACCTACCGGGCGGCCCTTTATTTAAACAGGTTTCCAATCCCGCTAGTACCTACCTATCTTTGGACGAATGCGCCTTAAGCTTGATCTAGTTTATCTTTTGGTTGTTAATTATTGTTTAACTTTATTATTACTCTTTGTTTCATTGTTATTTTTGAATTTATATATTTCTTTATTTTTACTCCTGATGCTGTACTTTTCCATGTTGTATTGAAATGAAAATCTGTTCTATTATTATGTTTAATTGTTGTTAAAGAAAAATTTAAAGAATCTGTTTTATGCTGTGTCTCGTCTCGTGCGTGACGCCCGTACCATGGTTCCGACGGAAGACCAGCGTTGTGGTAGTCTACGGCTATTGCAACATATGCTGAGTCGGACGCCATTTTGTAGCTTTTATTTTTAATTATTGTACTACTAAGTATTGATAGTCGTTAAAAGGTCCTATGTTAAGTTCCTACTTGTTATTTTATTTAATTTTTTCTTAGTAATGGTGTTAGTTAGTAGTACCTAGGTTAATTATGACTGTAACAAACATGATTGTAACTATCTAAGCTACGAATAAAGATATTCTTATTCTTATTCTTATTCTTATTCTTATTCTTATAAAAAATTAAATTAAATCATTAGGGGAGGCCTATGTCCAACAGTGGATTATTATAGGCTGATAATCATGATAGCGCAATGGAAATACGAGTACCTATTGCAACTACAATTATTTTGTTTATCACAAAAGAGTCTTGATCATAATAGAAGACACCTTGAAATAGATAGGTTCAAATCCTGCCAAAATCGTTATTTTTTTTGGGATATTATTCAATTTTCATTGATGAATTTTAAGGCAGCATTATTATAAAAGATTGGAAGATATTAGTAATGATTCAAAGTAAAATTAAAGTAAGTAAAAAATTAAAACTACTTTGACGAATTCATTACAGTTGTAAGCGGGTTTACTACGAACCTTATTTGAGTTAGAAGAACACTAACGTATCATCCCTTAACGATGTACTTCTTTAGGGTGAGTGCGGTTCTAGACACGTTCCTCACAAATAAAGTTGTTGTTAACCCGCTTATTTCCGTAAAGTAGTATAAAATAGTTTGAGGATAAATAAATACACCAGACTAAAACCTAAATAGCTATAGTCAATTTAAGCACATTTAATGGCCAGGTGTAATGTGTAATGCAGTTCCCATGAATACGTTTTCATTTGTCCGCATAAAAAGAATGCCTAAAACTCTGCATAGAAAGAATCATTAGGGCGTGTCCGTCCGTTTGTTTCGGGGTTTAAGGCTGCATAGTACTCGTAAAACACGTTAATAACGCACGTCGCTAACTTAATGTGCGCGCAGCAGCGGGTAATCTAATTTCCATGCAGTTTTTAGGGTTCCGTAATGGAGTTGACCCAATGTTTTTTGTAAATATCTAAACCCTTCGTTTTTCGAGCCTGCGTCATACTTCACACTCATATTATAAATGCAAAAGCTGGACGTTTGTTACCACTTCACGCCAAAACTTACGAACGGATTGTACTGAAATTTTGCATATAAGTATTTATAAAATGAGATAAATAAATAATCTTTGAACGTTTCGGTAGATACAAAGAAAGAATCGTTTTAATACATTTCTGGAATAAAACTAGCAGGGGTTTTCCCGAATTCCTGATGTACAGAACTCATATAAATATCCCGAACTCTACCTTGACAGGTTTTATTTCGCACGGCACAATGCTGGTGGTTGTCTGTTGTTCCGCGGAAGATTGCATTCACTGAAACGTTTGTAAAAGCTAACGCGAAAAAATGCTTTTACTTTTGGCCATAAAAGTAGCGATATGACTCTAAATTTGTCATCCGTCATTTATTCGCTCATTAGGGAAGACTATGTCCAGCTGTGGATTAATATAGGCTGATGATGATGATCGTGATTAATTCATACTCAGGTTTTGGTGAGGGGTGTAAAATCGACTTTCGTTTAAGGTTAAGTTCACTCGATAAGACGAAATACGAATAGTGACCCAACGTGTATCTGAACCATTCGCCAGTTGTATTAGTCCTCACCGTTTCAGTCCAGTCGACGGCACCAAGTTCTTACTTCCAATTTTTATTTGTCCCCCCTCTGTTTTTAGAATAGTTGAAGGTTACGACTTAGTAGTGTAGGAATACAATTCAAGGAGGAGGGAGATACTCAGGTCTTGAGTTCTTCGAAAAGATCATCATCGTCGTTGTCCACAACCCGACTACACCCACTTCTGGGTATAAGGCCTCCAAAATCTTGTGCCACTCCACATAGTCCTGCGTCATTCTCATCCAGGTTTACCCCGCGACGTTTGTAGGTAATATCGAAAAGGTATGTATGTTAATTTTTATTTTCGATCTTAGACAATTTTACCCGTTTTCGAATAATTCACATGTTTTCGCATGAATGTCAAAGTAAGGGTGTGGTAAGAGGGCGTTCATAAATTACATGAGGCTTTAAGGGGGAAGGTGGTAGAGCAATTTCTCAATTCAAAAATAAAGAAATGAAATTTCACACCAACACGATATAATTTTTTTTTAGTAATTATTGCATTGTTCGATTTTTTACTGTGAGTCTAGACTTCGTTCTCACAATTATTTCTTACGTGGAAAGCAGATTATTTAATATTATTTATCTACATTAAAAACACACAAGTGAGATTAGGGGAAGCGAGGGTCGAGCAAAATCTGATGAGATGCAGAGGACGAAAAAATGCCAAACTTACGTAACTTTTGGAGGCCTCATCTTAACACACGAAACTGATACCTAACGCTCAGAATATCTTTGAACAATGTAGTTTTTTATGGGCATTACTCCATGAGATAAGAAAATCAGGGGGAGGCCTGCGTCCAGCAGTGGACCATTATAGGCCGATGAGGATGTAGTTTCTACCCGTGGCTTTGCACTCCTTGTTTTTGGAAAAGTTTTAATATTTATACCCACAGCATCTTATGGAATAAATAGAAGCCTGTGTGATAAGCCAGGTTTTGGCTCACATCAATGCCTTAACTATCAAACTTTGATCAAAACCAACCTTTCCAACCTTGACAAAGGACCCCGTTTAGGGCCAAGCCGGCGCTGCATCTGCAGATCCACACATGGACCATGTGCATCTTGGGCCATGAAGGTATTTTTTTTGTCCGATTCATTCTGTAGTAAAACGACTGTCATCCATCCATCCATCCATTCTTAGAAGTTTAAGGCTAGTTATAGTAACTACATTAATTATTAGATAAAAAAGAGGAGAACTTAGTGCCTAGACAAACCTAACATAGGCTTTAAGGTACTACTAACCAAGCTATGTAACGAATTTTTATGAATAAATTATATCTATCTATCTATCTTTGCATTAGAAGATTGGAACCCCGCTTTATTCATAGCCTGCTGTAATGCTAACATTCACGTCATGCGTGTCCCTGTAACGTAGTCAGTCGTGTGTGGAAAGCTTTACAATGCACTTAAAAAAGAACAGTCTTTTTTACGACATTGCACAGAACTTAAACACGCAGAGTACCAGCTTCTATCATTGTCTTCCTGATGTGGCCCATAGACATAGAATTTTTTCACTTGATGTACCAGATCTGAAATTAATACCTAATTCAATTCAATATGCTCACAAACATTCGGATTCAAGGTAATTTAAAAAATTTCAATGGGCACTTTGTGCCAACAAGTTATTATTATGTTAGGTACCTTAAAAAATGTATAGTTTTATTACATCTGGACCTAAACTGTGCTTTAGGTACATCAGGTACTCAAATCTATGAACACAAAGCAGAAAGCTTGTATTCTGTAAGCCAAAGAATCTTTCTGCGGTAAAAAGAACGGCACTGTAGTGAGAAATATTGCTTTTTCATTCGATTTCTCGACAAAGGTGTAATTAACGAAGCCTTTTTGCATAGGTTTCACCTTTTACATGATAATCAATTTTTTCGACTTTTTTTCAACTTTGGCGGCGACTCAGTATAAAGAGATGGCGGACGTTTTTTGTGATTATGTGAGGCGTAATTCAGTCTTTCGTAATTCAATAATAACTTTGTTAAAAAGAGATCTTCAATTAATCAAAATAAAGCTCAAATCCATAATATTTTGAAGTGGGACATAATGGATCAGTTCTTTTTCAGTATTTATAAAACGAGGACAAATCCCACCTCGATGTCAAAGAGTACTATTTTTGTACCTAAAGATTTGCGACGGAAAAAATATTTTTAGTTTTCAGGAAACAGGAAGGTTATTTTTTTTATCCAACCCTTTCCAACACAGACATTTTTATTATAATTTATCCAAGTTAGTTTTGTGAGGAGCGAATGCTCACTTTAGTGTATGTATTAGGATTAAAACAAGCCCAAAAGTGAGCAAAAGCTGGGCTTTAATTTACTACCTTCCTGTGAAATGTTATTTAGAAAGATTTCATTATGGATGTAAGCGGGTTAACTACGAACCTTATTTGTGTTGGAAGACATCCATCGATCCAGACGACCGATGTGGCGCGGTGGGCGAAGGTCTGCCTGCGACGCAGAAGGTTGCGGGTTCGATTCCCGCCTCGGGACAAATGTGTGTACGATCTGCAGACATTTGTTCAGGGTGTTCTGGTCGTTTTCTATATGTAATAAAAAATATCTATCCATGTATTGTATTATATTATGTATATCAGTTATTTAGTACCCATAACACAAGCTCTGCTTAGCTTGGGGCTAGATAATGCTGTGTGAATTGTCCAGCATTATTTATTTATTTATTTATATAATGAATTCGTCAAACTAAGATAGTTTTTATAAAAAGATTTACCAGAGACGGCATAAACTCTTTGCATAAACTACCTCTAAAGATAGCATGCGGGCCAAGTCATTGTGAAAGTTAACATAAGTTTAAGCCATATTTTTGTGCTATGCGGCAGGAGGGTTGGATATTGTGAGCGACAATTTCATTGACTGCACCGATAACAATAAAAAAAATGCTGGACTATTCTATTTTATTTTTTATTTTATTTATTAAACACACAAAACACATTACAATGCCATCTAAAATAATGGTACAAAAAGTACTTATAATCTACATTGTACCGTAAAAATATGTGTGTACAGCGAAATATTTAATATCGTACTAAACGGACTAATGAAAATGAGAAATTAAATTATCTATATAATAAAAAGAGAGAGAGACACTGGTGATAGAATCAAACAACACAACCAATTCCAGATGTGGCCAGACAAGATCTACCGGCCAGCGATATGAGGATCATTGAAATGGAGGATACGTTTCAATTCAAACAGCATTATATAGACCCAAGCTAAGCAGAGCTTATGTTATGTTTACTAGATAACTGATGTATAATGCAATACATAGATAGATATTTTTTATTATTTAAAGAAAACGACCAGAACACCCTGAACAAATGTCTGCAGATCGTACACACATTTGTCACGAGGCGGGAATCGAACCCGCAACCTTTTGCGTCGCAGGCAGACCTTCGCCCACCGCGCCACTTCGGTCGTCAATAATGAACGCAATATTCTATGAAACACACCACAATTTCATTGAATTATGTGTCCACTGATGTCGGAATCAATGTTGCTTTCGGGTCAGTTAAGGTTAAGACGCATACCCCACCCAAACTAGCGCCGCCACCTAAAGTAGGTGGCGGCGCTAGTTTGCGGCTATGCGCCATAATGAAGAACCGCCAAATAGTTATCAATTTGTATCGATAATTTCTGTCGTTGACTACCCATTACCATTCATGTCGTGGTCATCATGTCATCCAATGTCATCATTCCATCCAACATTCGACACTGGTCATTATTATGGCACGTGAGCTATGGAATTATTATTTATGGTTCGGCTAATCAAATTCCACGAAGTTTTCCTTGTTTACCCAGTGCCAGTGTTGCCAGAGGTTGCTGTTGTTATGAATCAGTGAATGTTGCCATAATTAAATTTATTGCGCGGGCGTTACTGCCACTTTCCTTTATTTACGCCTTTTCATTTCCGATTCAGGGTGCGCGCACATTGCAGGTTATACAGGCTGATATGATGAACAGGCTGATAAAAATGTTTTACTGCAGCTGTCATGACAACAAAATTAAAGAAAAGCAAGGATAAAAATTCCTTTTCTCCAGAAGCGGAGTCTGCGCATTGATTGATCTACTACCTCTTTATACAGCTACATCCCATATTTTTTTTAACACGGTTTAATTGCTTTCACAGATAACAATATTAATGGTGACCAAGGCATTTCCTATTGTACTAGTATAGTATATCTGTACCTATGCTATAAATATATTATATAGGTATGTAGTATAAATATACTAAGTACATTAAATAAATAATTATTTACCTCATCAGTAAATTGAAGTTTATAGGAATAATCATAATATAGATAATCAAAAAGAAGAGTGGTAGATATCCGATATGAGTGAGTATGCTGCTCTTTTTCTGTGACGTCACCGATCAGTTGGTCAACTCAGAGTGCCTATGTCCCTTTAATCAAATAATATTATAAAACTCTTAGTATTTAAAATTATTTTCCATTACTTGACACTGGAAGAATTGTCTAACCAGACAAGTTCCCATTAATCACTCATACCCTATTCCTTTTGCATATATTATTTGAACAGCACATTGACCCTTTAAAAATTCACGGCATTTGTTAATTTTAAAAGGTAAATACATATTTTTTTTGGAACATGCCTCATTTGCTACCACAGCAAATACTAAAGGTATGTCCATTTCAGTTAAAACGTGAATCGTGGTCAATCAAATGAACAGATAAATCTTTAGGTGTCTTCACTGTGGTTCGTGGTTCAGTGTAGAGCCAGCTTTAGAAGTGAGTCGCTCTACCAAAAATGTGAATTCCCTCTGTGCCAACAGTTTTTACAAATGTTCATCCATATTTGGCGCGTTGTAAATCTTTTGTTTTGTGTAAGGTTTGTTTAACTTTTCTCTCTAGATAGCAATTTGCCAAGTCTGCTTCGGAAATGTATGCACAGTGTGTGTGGATTTTAGCAAAACTCGGAACGTTGGTCATAGAATACCGTTCTATAAATAAATAAAATAAAATGTATTTATTTCAAGCAATTTAAGAACTCATAACATTAAGATTACAAAGAAAAACTAAAAACTAACAGGATTGCTGGGAAGGTGGCGTTCACAGCAGTGCCTGGTGAGCGGGCAGTCCAGCCTTCCAGCTATCATTGCCAGCACGGTGTTGGAGCTGGCCCGTAACCAACGTTGCGTGTTTTGCTAAAATCCATAAGCAGTATCATGGGATCGTTTAATTTAGACCCTGAAATTCATAGAAATCGTCAATCTCGTTTTGTGACAGGTAACTTAGCAATTTTACAAGTCTTCTTCGGAAATTTATGATAAGTAAATTTCACACAGTATTCAATGACCAACGTTCCGAGTTTTGCTAATATCCATAAGCAGTATGGGATCGTTCAATTTAGACCCTGAATTTCATAGAAATCGTCAATCTCGTTTTGTGACAGGTAACTTGGCAATTTTACAAGTTGGCTTCGGAAATTTATGCGAAGTGAATCTCACACAGTATTTAATGACCAACGTTGCGATTTCTGCTTAA
The DNA here is from genome assembly GCA_946478455.1 of Eupithecia vulgata. NCBI lineage: Eukaryota > Metazoa > Arthropoda > Insecta > Lepidoptera > Geometridae > Eupithecia > Eupithecia vulgata. Next base: position 11,765,153 of record OX297876.1, read on the forward strand.
TCCACTAGTAGGGGATCGTTGAATTCAAACTCTGAATATCATGGAAAGTCTTAATCTCGTTTTGAGATTATTGAGGTAAGAAAGCCAGCCTTACCTATCTTCAATTTTATATGAATAAGCTAGCGCTTATGAGTTTTCAGTACGAGTTTTTAGCCGAGTTTATCTTGTCGCTTCTCCCCACTACTTGCTAGGTTCAGTATCATCAGTATAAGTGAAAATATAAAATAAGTATTTCAAACATATTAAAGAGCTATAATTTGTATTCATATTTAAACAAGCAACACAAAGTAGGGATTGATTAAATACAACCCCTTGGTATATAATAAATTGGTGACACCGATATGACAATATACTCCCCTCTAAAGTTTCGATACTATAAAAAATCCTAGCTATTCCTGACTCGTCTCACTGGATTCGGCTAAAAGTGGAACGAGTCAAAAAACTTAAATTTGATGCTGAAAACGTTCCTGATTCGTCCCACTTTTTCAAAGCAGACAAAAGTACTTTTCATGACATGACCGCACACTTTTCATGAAAGAGGCTTATTATGCTTGAAACGTTAGTAAGATGAATTCGTATTACATAGACATCCTTGGCATTAAGTTATCTAGCCTGGTCTAGATACTGAGAAATTCATAGACAAACTTACTTACTCAGTATGGAGCAATGGATTTCCGCAAAGGAACGCCTGAATCAAATATTTACTTACTTTACAAGTAACAAGTAGGTTCTAAGTGAGTAAGTAAGCTTGTGAATAGATAGATAGAAATAAGTAATATTTATTGTACCACACAAACACAGAAAACAGTACTGAAATAACGCTACGAGTAGCCGAAATACAAAGGCGGCCTTATCACTGTGAGTGATTTCTTCCAGGCAACCTTGGGATTTACTTTACATGTAGGAACAACAAAGATGGTGGCACCCGAAAAAATAAAAATAAAAGAAAATCTCATTTTTACATTTCTAATTTCTTTGATGAATTCCTCTATTATATTTCCACAAATTAGAACAACTAAACGAGTATAAAAAGGAATTCTATAAATACAGTCCAAACAGGTAGGTTCCGGTAAAATTGATGACCCCCTTTTAGAAGTCGGTTAATAAATTGTAGGTGACTTGTTGGAAAAAACGCCTTCTGAATGTTCGCTTTTTCTTTTTCGCTTAACAAAAGTCAACCCTGGGTTCTTATCAAGCGAAACTTGCTACTTCGTAATTATTTTCAATTCTTTCCCCTATTTTTCCTCTTCCTTTCAAGCTTTTGTTTGGTAGAAATGTTGGGCTGTCCAGAGCTTTTTTTAGAAAGGTATCTAAGTGATACATGGTGGAACAAAGATTGTTAACTTTGTTTATTTGGATTACACAATCAACTTTTTCTTTGCAAGGATTTCTCCCTAGTTTTTGTACTTACATCAATACATAATTACTTCATATTTATGATAAATTTTCTTATTAACCCCAAACTGTATTCGATGCCATAAATGGGGCATAGGCCATGCCCCATTCATGGCATCTACTGCAGTTGGCTGTATAATATACGGCTATATGTATAATACGGCGTGGCCATATTATGTGTATGTTCTTAGTTATTAGTTACTTACATCAATGCTTTCTGCTACTCATATCAGCCCATACACGTCCACTGCTAAACATAGGCCTCTCCCATACGACGATGCCACAAAGAGCGGTCCGCAATATAAGGCAATAAACTGGCATTAAGAAAGCAGACGATGCCAGTCCAGTTCAAGACATTTTTATTTTAACCTTTTCTCGCCTTCTTTTTTTAGATGATCTCAATGAAATTTGGTAGGTGGTATTCCGGGGAAAGACATAGGCGAGTTTTGAGTCCGGAAAAACTCCGTCAATAGTCCGCTCGAAATGTGAGGACATTTCGAGCGGACTAAATGGAAACGGACAAAATTTACTCACCTAGGTATGCTGGATTTTAAAGTGGTATTTACTACAAAGCAAACTTTGAACTTTATTGTATATTTTACACTAAAATTATAAATGCGAAAGTTTTCGAAGAATAGATTTATGTTACATCTTCACCCCAAAACTACTGAACGGATCTAGCTGTTTTTTTTTTAAATATTTTTATAGATATATATTATGTAGTTCTAGGTCTAAAATAAACGAAAAGTTACGTGACCATACTGTAGTTTAGCCATAATTATTTCTATCTCACGAGAACTGTCCCGTGAGATAGAAATACTTTTAAAACGTTTCCATAGAAATAACGCGTGCGAAGCAGTCTCTTTGAAAAGAGGTGGCTTTTAAGGGTTAAATTACGAGTACTTCATCATTATAAGCGCGATCAGGATGAAATTAAACTATTTTGAACTGACACAAAACCGATCTGACATTCACTTTGTTTGAACGCAAAGCGAGTTCTTTACTTTATGCAAATGTAGATCGATATGAACCTACAATTCGTCACATGGCAAAAACAGACCAAAGTTATACACCGAATTGCGGTACCCTAAAATATGAACAATATTGCTAAACCCGTAAGGGTTCCGTACTTGGGGTCCAAGTAACTTACACGAAAGAAAGTTTATTTTTATCTGGACCCTCGGAAACAAATTTCATGAATAAATTTCTTCCCTTTGTAAACAAATCGAGCTAGCTATATTAAATTAAGGCTCTCTTGTGACCGGGCGCAATAAAATGGGTGATTTTAGACCGTTGGTACAGGTTTGCACCTTGGAGTGATAAAAGTAAATATAGAGCGTTTGTGAAATAATCATGAACTTGTTCATATCATATAATTTTCATATTTTCATTTCATATGAGAAAAATTCTCTTGTCGTCATCCCACTTGCTCAGAGGGCGTCCTACACTATGTTTGCCGAGTCGCGGTCTCCACTCAAGAACACGTTTAACCCAGCGGTTGTCTGTTCTTCTCGAGATACAGCTAGCCCACTGCCATTTCAGCTAGTTAATCCTTTGAGCTAGGTCGGTAACCTTGATTTTCTGTCGGATGTATTCGTTGCGAATTCTATCTTTCAGATAAACTCCAAGCGTAGCTCTTTCCATAGCTCGTTGAGCGACTTTGTACTGGTGGACCAGTCCTACCGTGAGTGTCCCCGTCTCAGCTCCGTAGGTCATGGCGGGTAGGACGATATTAGACTATGGTGCCAATAAGTACTAATGTATTTTCCTATGCGCTGTTCTAATTTATATTTCTGTTCCCACTTGCTGACAACATCCAATTGTAGTTTAATGCTTTGTAAGAAAGAAATACCGGAGGTGATAAACTGCTAGTAAAGAAACAACTACAAATTGAAAGAAATATACCCTTTTTGGTCTAAAATGGCTTTAAAGTTTAAAGTGAGGGCTAACGCAGTTCATTTGGAGCTTGGAAGCTAGGCATTCTGTTTATTGCTCAAACACTAAACTATGTTAGGAAGTTCGGTCTCAGATTACCCAAAAGAAGGACTTAAGAGTGCGCCTAATGCAAAAATCAAGCAAATTGTGTATTTTTAAACCCTTACATCTATGGTAACGAACTTAAATATTCTTATTAAAAAAATACGATAGGTAGGGGGAAAACCCATAGAAGTCGAGTACTTAATCGAATTATTATACAAAAATCGCTTTAAAAAAACGTGTTTTAATTGAAATGCTCTAAAGTATCAGCGACAACACCATATTATTTTTTACGAATTACATAGCCAGACTACTGTTTTATTTAAGTAATCGTGTAGTTTTTCTATTAAATGCTTAAATTTTGAACCAATAATACAAAAACCTGATTTTTGCACTGACATTGCTTTACTCTGTCCCGCTCCTATGAACGCGAAATCCTATGCCTATCCTTTTCACAATTTTTTGCATTAGGCCCGCTCTTAACCGACCAATTTGTAAGTCATCATGTTGTTTTCTAAATTATGCTAACTACTTAAGTTAGGTTCGTAGTAACCTTTAATACTGAGTCTGTGCATCATTTGAGCTTATACTAATGAACATTTAAAGTATTACTTAGAAAATTTAAGAATACTAAGCGTCACCTTTTCAAGACTTATAGCAAGCTGCTTGCTATAAGTCTTGAAAAGTCTCTTTGCCAAAAGCTAAGATTCATGCTTGCTGCAAGCATGAATCTTAGCTTTTGGCAAAGAGACAGATTGCATCTTGTAAAAAAACATGTCACGGCCGACGACGTAGCCGACGACCCATAAATAATTTTGGTTGGCATGAAAGAAACGTTAGGGAATTATTAAATTTTTGACACGTTATACAATTGTTACTAGTGATTTATTTCTATAAAAATGAAATTTTTACGTATGTCTGTATCAAATGTCTGTATTTCGAGTCACATAAAGAAGTTCGATTACCGACACAATTGAACAATATTTATATTGTTTGTGAAATAAATAAATAAATATTTTATCCCCGAAAATCGTCGGCGAAGAAGCATGGGCATAATTGGGCGAGTGAATATTTAAATTAGTACTTGTGTAGAGAGAGAGAGAGAGAAATTTTTATTTTGTGTAGTAGTAGTACTTAATATTACAAATTATAGAAACACATTGTTGTTACTACTGTTTGTTTTTCTGGGTTCAAATAAAATGTTCTTTTCTTTCTTTCATAAATCGATCATTAGATCGACATTAATTTTTGTACTTGCTTCGGCATATACTAAAACTGGAACGATACAGAAAAGATTTTTTCATTTTCATTTTTTAATTTATGAATATAGCGCTAAATGTCACTTATTTAAATTAGACAAAATTCAAAACCAGGTGATGCGTAATATAGGTATTTTTATCAATACCAGACAGTTTCATAATTGCATTCGTTTGTTGCCTATGGGTAAGTACTATTGTTACTATTATTCTCAGCGCATAGTCCTATCCTGTCCTATCGCAATCAACATAAACAACTGCCAATAATCCTTACTTTTTTTTTTACTACGAAGTAGATCGGTTATTGCTAGCCCGATTAGATAGCTGGATTGCGATTTCAGAAAATGGGTGTTTTTGGCAGTGAGGCACTAATCCTTCCTGGGTTATTAATACGGACTTTACTCAACTTTTATTGAACAGGACTATCCTGTGATTCTATAAAATATTCAATAAAAAAAACTTGGATAATTTACACAGCAATATATCTAGCCCCAATCTAAGCAGTTATTGTGTTATGGGTATTAGAAAACTGATATACATAAGACAATATATAGTTTTTAAGAACACTCGGAAACAATATCTCATGATCGTACAAACATTTGCCACGAGGCGGGAATCGAGCCTGCAACCTCTTGCGTCGCAGGTGGACCTTCGCCCACTGCGCCTCAGAGGTGATAATGAAAAGATCATCAAAAGATAATACAAACCACACATTCGAATAGAAATGCTGACGGGCATGATTATTCATAAGTGAGTTTCCACGAGTGGAACGAGTTTGGAACTTGTTTCCGACTAGTTTGCTGTTTGCGTAACTTCTCGATGGAAGTAATCTGTTAATCTATGACACTTGATGGTACTAGGTAGAAAAGTACATAAGGTTAAATGTTGGTTAAATAAAAAGGCTTCATAAAGGCCATTTATAAATTGACGGTACGTTTTTATTTTTTGTAGATCAAAAAAATATGTTAAAACCACAGACATTAAACTACACATTTTACCTTTGATGAAAGAAACTACAGATGAAAGAGACGAGTATCAAGTGTATATTTTTATTACCGACTACAATATGTGCGTTTTTCGTGAGACGATGGGAACGAGTACATCTCACGTGAGACGTTGGGAATGACCCACAAAAAGGCATCTTACTACAACATTAATATCCTTAGGGTTTTTGCTTTATATTGCGTAATGCACTAAGGCAATTTTCTACGAAAATTTAATAACGTCTCAAAACACCTCTCGTCAATCGAACTAAACGTAACTTTAGTCATTTTAGCGCACCCGTACTGAGAGTGAGGTGCGGGTTCGTTAACGTCAGACCAAGTGCGATATTTCATGTTTGAAAGTATAAAATTTCAGTACTTTTTTGCTACTATTTGATACCTAAATTAAGTTAATTATCTAGTGTCTCGCTGAACAGTGAAAAAACATGAAAAGATTGTGGTCAGACATTGCATTCTCTGACGTCAGGTTGTCGAATCCTCTCAAAATCGAAAATTCTTAGGACATTATTAAATTTCGTAGATCATATTATCTAAATACCTATGTTCTAATATGATTTAATTCTAATTTATTTTCGGTCGGAAACCAAAACTCGACAAAACTCAGCACTCCGCCCAGCTTTAAATTAAAACCTTTAAAATCCATTCCGTGAAACTTCGAAAGCGAAACAAAGCTTAGCGACAAAGTATTTTTCATTACAAAAGCCCTAATCCTTCAGCCGTGTAATGTAACGGCCCCTAAAGTTACGGAGCGCAATAAAATCGGACGTAACATGCCACTAAGTTCTTTATCTTTGAAGATAATTTTTAAGTGTCGCTTTCCGGTTCCGCTTTACAGCATTGTAAACTGTAGCTTATAAAAACAACAGGATTATCTCAGAAATTGGAAAAAAAATTGGCTGAATAAAATGATGTACAATCTTGACACCTGTATTTTTTATTTGCGACCTCTGTGGCGCGACCTCTGTCGCAAAGGCCGGTGTGGGTTCGATTCGAGAATATTTGTACGATCTGCAATTATTTGATGTGGCCGTTCTGGGTATTCTATCTGTATAAAATAAAACATCATCATCATCAGCCTATATTTGTCCACGGCTGGACATAGGCCTCCCCTAATGAGCGCCATAGCGCCCTGTCGCATCCAGCATCTGCCAGCAGTCTTTCGCAAAATAAATCATGTATCTACTTAAATTGCATTATAACACTAATATTATAAATGCGAATGTTTGGAATTTTAGATGTTTGTATGGATGTTTGTTGCCACTTCACGCAAATTCAAACTATTGAATAGATCGCTCTGAAATTCTTTACTCATGTGTCAGGAATAAAACAAATTTAAGATTATTTATTGGGTATTTATCGCGTACCTTTTGATTTCTTTTCCCCAACGTTTCAACCGCGTTACAGCGATCGTGGTCGCCACGTGACCACGATCGCTGTAACGCGGTTGGGGAAAAGAAAGCAAAAGGTACGCGATAAATACCCAATAAATAATCTTAAATATGTTATCAAATCGCGAAAGTTTAAAAAGTTTTAATAAAACAAATGCCTTTCATCTCATAAATCGAGTTATTCCACATACGCCCCACTTTTTCGCCCCACATTCACGAAATGCTGGTTTTAAATCAGTACCCATATAACACAAGCTTTGCTTATCTTGGGGATAGATGATGCTGTGTGGGTTGTCCAGCATTATTGAATTATTTATTTCAGCTTGTATACTCCATATTTACGAGATATAAAGTACTTTACGTAAATCTAGATCTACCTTCATCAGTGCAATTTTCAGCCTGATCCGTTCAGTAGTTATGGCGTGAAGAAGTGTCAAACAGAATACTAGTTTCTACACTCGGTTTTGCATACAGGTAGTTCTAGGGCAAGAATAAAACATAGGCTACTTTTTATCCCTTATATCAATTCCCATGAGATAAAAATAGCCTTAAAGCATTTTCATAAAAAAAAAGACGTGCAGAAACTGTTTTTGTATCTTACCTATATTATCCCACTGCAAGGTAAAAGTCTCCCCCAGACTTTTCCAAGAGTCGCATTCGGTGGTTAAACATATTGAAAAATTGTTTTTTTTTATTTTTTTTCTTAACTAGGTACATTTTATTTAATATTTAAATATAAACGAGAATTCATACTTATCATCTAACACCAAAGTGCTTGGGAAGACAAATCCAACGAACCGAAACTCGACAGGGATTAGTAGTTTTGTTGAGGAGTTCCTGTGGCCACCTACTGTCTCCATCATCAGACCAGATTGATGACATTGGATTTTCACCGAACTTACTTAAGTATGCCAAATTTTAGCTCCATCGATTGAGGATAACCAGTCTAAAATTCAGTTACAAGATTTTTCCCCCACTTATTAGCAGGGCAAGAAATTGGCCTGTTTTAATAACTATAAACCGACTTCGAATTTTTGTATAAATAGAATTCATCAAAGTCTCGAACTGTCACGTGGTTTCTAGGGTGTTTTTTTATGTTTTACGGGATAAATACAAATCCCGCGAAAATAAAATTTATATGAGACCACTTCGGTATCATTATCTATCTATACAATAGTGAAAAAATCATCAAATTCGGACTTCTCTGTAAAAAGTTATGCGTGGTTTTGAGAAACTCCTCCGTTTTTTCGTCGGTTGAAAATCCAACTTTCTCTGCCCTAAGTAATGCCTACCTACTATGTTACCTAAACCAAGTCCAAACTCATTAAGAGTAGACTAATTCTTTTGTTTACAATATAATGTGGTTTTATTACAGAATGTATCCGTTTTCCACAAAAGCAGAGAGTTAATTAAATTTTAATGTGATTTGCCTTTCAGACCTAGTCGGTTTAACAGAGGCAATGTTTTCAGTTATATAGAAAACAGGCTGGGTTCAATATAATTTATTTATTTAGCGTCTGGTCGAAGCGACGCGTGACCCGAGAGCTGGTGAGTATCTGGCGCAGCGCATCAGCATTGCCATACAGCGGGACAATGCAGCCAGTGTCTTGGGCACGCTTCCGACTGGTATTGATATGGATCAGTTGAGCTACCTGTAGGTTTTTTGCAACAATCTGCAGTTAGCTCAATTGTTTCAATTGTAAATACTAGTTGTAATTTAATTATATTATTTATGCCATCACAGAATTTAATCTAGTCTCTCAGTCCATAATCGACCCACAACTGGTTATTTCAGGTACATAATGTTTGAGGTGCTGACTAATGCAAAAAATTGTGAAAAGGCATAGGATTTCGCGTTCATAGCAGCGGGACAGAGTAAAGCAATGTCAGTACAAAAATCAAGGTTTTGCTTCTTTTCTTAATAGAAACTACTGTTTTATTTAGTTAATCATTAATATGATTCAAAATTTAAGTATTAAATAGCACAACTAAAAGATTAGGTACTTAAATAAAACAGTAGTCTGGCTATGTAATTCGTAAAAAATAATATGGTGTTGTCGCTGATACTTTAGAGCATTTCAATTAAAACAGTTTTTTTAAAGCGATTTTAGTACAATTTTTTGTAAAGAAACCAGTTTATTTTTCAAAATTCTATTCGATTACTCGACTTCTATGGGTTTTCCTCCTACCTATCGTATTTTTTTAATTAGAATATTTAAGTTCGTTACCGTAGATGTAAGGGTTTAAAAATAAACAATTTGCTTGATTTTTGCATTAGGCTGAAAACCGCGACTCCTGGAGAAAAACGGTCGTTGATGGTATAGTTACGCATGAGCAAGTTTCGCCAGCAATAAATGTGTTTTGAATTTTTCATTGTTGAAATTTTTAAGTCTACACTTATCACAATTTTTTGCATAAGTAGCGCTCTTATACCTGATTTCTATCTTAACGGGTCTTTAGATTCTGTACAGTCACAATTTACGCCGGTCTGCGGGGCGAGTCAAATATTTTACTGGTTCTAATAAGCGATTGTCAATATTAACCAGATGAGACAGAGATAGGGTTCATTTCAGTTCAGCCTGTAATTAAGTTTCTAATCCAGTGCCAGAATTGATGATGAGTGTGAGTAATTTGTTTGACTCGTAAATATTTAGAGATATTGAACCAAGAATTATATTTTTTTCTACATAGGCCTCCACTAATGAGTGCCATAGCACCTTCTCTTCAGCTTGCCGCATCCAGCATCTGCCATCAGTCTTTCGCAAGTTGTCATCCCACCTGGTCGGAGAGCGGTCTACACTCAAGAACACGTTTATTATTATTTTTTTATTCTTTTATATTATTAATTAAGTGACCTTGTGTGTTTGTATATTTATTATCATTTCTGCATAGATATACTTCCAGATCTGGATCAACAAACAGAGGATTTTTTATCCAGGAAAAACGCGTGTGAAGTCGACGGCAGAATAAAATTCGATATATTGATTCATTGGGCTGCCGGTCGGATATCTCGTCATGCCAGCCTGAACGACATCATCCGGCGGGCCTTTACCACCGCTAACGTACCAGCTATTCTCGAACCGAATGGTCTGTTGCGTGACGATGGTAAGAGGCCTGACGGCATGACTCTAGTCCCATGGGAGTTGGGGAGGCCTATTGTGTGGGACGCTACATGTGTCGACACACTCGCGCCTTCCCATCTTCCTAGGACTTCCGTGAGGGCTGGTGCGGCGGCAGATTTAGCCGAAGATCTCAAGAGGCGCAAATATGCAGGTCTCGACAGAGCCTACACATTTGCTCCCCTTGGAGTCGAGACCCTAGGTTCGTGGGGTACCGAGGCTCTCCGGGTTTTCAAAAAATTATCTGAGCGTCTGGTCGAAGCGACGCGTGACCCGAGAGCTGGTGAGTATCTGGCACAGCGCATCAGCATTGCTATACAGCGGGGCAATGCAGCCAGTGTCTTAGGCACGCTTCCAACTGGTATTGATATGGATCAGTTGAGCTACCTGTAGATTGTTTGCCACAGTTTGCAGATAGCTTGATTGTTTCTATTGTAAATACTAGTTTTAATTTAAATTTGTTATTTGATTGTTATTTTCTTTCATTCATTCTGGCATTTTTATTGACCATACATTTTCTAGTACACATTCTATCTTCATAAAATTACCTTACGTATGCTTACAAAACGAATACAAAGATTGAATGTTGACCTAGTAACGCTTTAAATAACATAATCGTAATATTATTGACTCACAGCATATTATAAAAAAAACATTATTTAAATATTTATTTACACGTTATTGCGTAAAATAAAATTAATAAGCAAGCAAAACAAAGACAGTGTTCAGTTATTTTATTTGCGTTGCTCGTTTCTGGCTGCAGCTTAACAGATCCTTCGGTCAAACCTGTAAAACAAAACTTTGTTAGAATAATGTCATTGCCTATGCCTATTCTAGTGCACAGCTGGACAAAAGCTTGCCTTATAAACGCCTTAGAAGTTTCGTTGGCCTCTGTGGAGTGAACCGCAAAAACGGGCCACAGACAGAAGTAGTGCTACAGCCACGTAAGTGTTAATTGGCTCTTATAATTAGGGGGCAAAGGGAGAAAGAGACATCAATGTAGGGGATCCTATGTACATTCTGGATTTTTTGTTAAATACTATGATGAGACATTACATTTACACAAGCATTCTGGGCACTCTGCCTTCTGGTGACGGCTCAGATTTTTAGAAAATTAGTGTATGTGGAAATTATGATAGATATGTATATAGATAAATAAAGCTATTATCTAACTATCATTATTATTATTTGTTTTTGTTCCACCCACTACAGGGTAAGTCTCCCTCTCATTTTCCAACTTCTTCTGTCTCTAGATGCGATGGGCCATACGTGTTGTTTTTATTCATTAGGTAAAAACAATTTATTTTTTATAGTCTATAAAGGTTTATAGACTATAAAAAATAAATTGTTTTTTCGTTTGACCACAATCTCAGCTGATGGAAACTGAAGAAGTGACCAATGGTGTATCACGAAGGTCTAGACCTATTTATTCTTGTCATGAAAAGAGCCAGGTTGTAATTGACGGGAAAAACAACAGCAGTGAGCGTGTTCCGAACCCCAGTGGTACGAAGGATGAAGGTGGAGGAAAATCACTTAGTGCAGATGGACGGTGTATCCACCAAGTAGGAGTGGTAGTGCGCTGTACGTCTGCTTGTCCTGGAGTGAACGGGAGATGGTGGAATCAGGTCATGTAGTTCCTGTGAGTATTCTCCGAAATGTATCCTATAGAGGATCGACAGACAAGCGACCTTGCGACGGTGTTCAAGACTTTGAACCGTAGTCTGTACAAGGTCTGACGACCAATGTGGCGCGGTGGGCGAAGGTCTGCCTGCGACGCAGAAGGTTGCGGGTTCGATTCCCGCCTCGGGACAAATGTGTGTACGATCTGCAGACATTTGTTCAGGGTGTTCTGGTCGTTTTCTATATATAATAAAAAATATCTATCTATGTATTGTATAAATATTATGTATATCAGTTATCTAGTACCCATAACACAAGCTCTGCTTAGCTTGGGGCTAGATAATGCTGTGTGAATTGTCCAGTATTTATTTATTTATTATTTATTTATTAAGGTACTGCTCGTCAATGAGTCGATGTCAATGGAATAAATTAGAGTCCTCGAGCGTGGGTTACTTTGTACGTAGATCTGACACTAAGTGCAAACCCCGACACGGAAAATCAGTATCGCGTCGCAATCCCACACCTGGTTTCAATATCATGATAATTATCAAGGGACCTATGGAAATGGTTGTTTGTTTTTTGTGGGGCTGCTTCATTGTGGACCTTGATATTTTGGTTTTAGGTTGAAATTTCTGGGTTTGTTAAGCCGAGGTTATGTTAGTGGCTTATAATTTCCGTTGTAGTACTTATACTATAGGGTGACAATGAGTTGACTTGAGGACTTGAGGAAGGTAAAGGTTTTTTTTTCTAGTACTAAAACAGTACCTTATATTTTATAAATTATGTTATATAATAACTAAAGTTTTGACAAGGAAAAAAAACAGTCTTAACAATGACAAACTATTAAAAAATATATTCATTTTTCATGGCAAAAGGTAAAGAGTTTATTCTTATTGATAAAATTATTGAAGATATTTTATTTTATACGCGTATGTCGTCGATCAAATTTAACGCAATATCAACCCCAACTTACCTCAACAGCACAACCACTGTTACCACCTAGTAAGGATATTCGGTCGGGTAGTTTTGCCATAATCACCACGCTGGGCAGAAGGATTGGTGACCGCAGTGATGGTGTTATAATAAACAGAAGGAAGCTGCTGCCCTTCCTCTGGCAGGTTCCCCATATTCAGCTACTACGACATCCACGGGCGGGAGTTTTTGGGAACGATTTTTCCTACAAAGCAACGCCGCGACCGCCACAGCAGTAGTGAAGTAGGCTTTAATCAAAATTCATAACTTCCAAACCCATGGTCACTTCCATAATTTGATGTTTGCTATTAACGCGATAAAAACCTTTGGGAATTATGCTAATGCTGCTCACCTCCAAAATTCACCTCGGGTGCGGGGCTCGGGTACAGCTTTATTTCTGAAAAAACGGGATTCCACTAAAATTACAGGGAAATGGGGAAGTAGGCCGCGTTTGAGGGTAGAAAGTAATCTGAAATATTGTTAACAATATTTTTAATATTGTATTTTCAGCTCAGGTAAATTTCGAGATTTCTAGAATGTAAATAATTTAATGTCTTTTTTCAAAAACTTAAAACCCTCTTTGAATTCTTTTTTTTATTTACATTGTTGTTTTAAGTTTTGGGGGAGTGTATAGTCATACTAATTCGTTTTGAATAAACATCATTATATCTTTTCGTTATCAAAAGCGGTCCATAATTGACGTCAATTGAAATCAACCTTCTCCTCTTTTCGAAGTTGGCTAGTAAGACACTACGTAACGAATGGAATCGTTTTTGATGGTCTGTTAAGTAAGCCTTATTAAATAAAACTTTAATACCTATAGTTAAAGGACTTTTTAAGTAACCACGAAAGGGCCTAGTATCAGTAGTCCGATAATTTGGTCCGATGATGCTGATCAATACAGATCATCGGACTACTGAAACTTTTAGTCCGATATTTAAACATTTCGACTTCAGTTTATTTTTTCCAACATGCTAAATATAAAGCTATTTTATACAAAAAATAGGTATTCCTATTTTTCCACCAGTCAACTGCATCTGAGTTTCTTTAATAAACTTATCTTTTTCTATGTTCCCTTTAGATAGTCTAGATGAAAGAGTTCCAGTTTTTTTTAAATCGATAAACTATTTAGTTATTTTAAGAGCTTAGTCCCAGATATTTAAGCCGTAAGTTGTAAGTAACGTAGTTACGGCCAGCTGACCCGGAGACTAATTAACATTCTTAAGTTCCACAGAACAGCCAAAGTTCATTAGCTGGATAATTAGCTTGGAAATCTGGTAATTTTAAACTAAAAGTAGAATGTAAGTTTAGGCTCCTAAGACAAATCATTACAGTCATGTTTAATCATGTGCGGTCTAGTAGGAATCTACAGGGCCATAAAATTTGGTATAACAGAATCATTACCAATGTCTAACTAGCCGAATTTCAACTACGGTTGCCAGTCTCAACAGGACTAGCCAGGGTTACTGGAAATTATTATAGAACAAGTGTGTGCGCAAGCACAAGTGCACTCTCTGGAACGGCAGACTGATACGACCACGGAGAAGCCAGGCGCTGGATCAACGGCTAAGCATGCTTTTTGAGGCACAAGTCTAACACTGCCAACTTCCAATCTGTCAATTTTTCTTTTTAGAAAAATCCGGGGCAAAAATTGATTTTGGATCTGGGTTTGAACTCAGGAGCTCGTTATCAGCAGTTGAACAAGCTAACCGCTAGACCAACGAGGCAGTCATTATGGGTGACGAATGAAACAAATACATAAGCGATGTTAATAACAGGCGTATACTAACACAATCATGCGTCTAAATATCATAGGTAGATGAGCGTATACATTTTGGTAGACAGTGGGAGCTATAGCGGAAGTCTTGGTCTCTTGTTCGGGATGCAATACGCTGCGGCATGCGGCAAAACGTAGCGTCACGGCACAACGTCGACGTCTGGGCAAAGAAGCGGTTATTTGATACTATGACGCGACGCGACGCTGTGCGTAGTACCCACTCCCCACTTCACCGCGCTTACCCCTCACCGCTGACGCAGACTTCGACGGAACAAAAGACCACTCTAGAAGTTTTTATATGTGACCGGCACAGCATACCGCATATCGCAGCGTTGTTATCAAGATACCAAGGCATTTTTGACCGCTTCTTGAGAAAGTAACTCGCGATAGGCAACCTTTCTTAAGCTCAGCGGTAAATTGTCCAATTCTCTCCCGTTTTAAAGATTTCTTTAAAACTAATTTAATAATAGTAATGAAGCTACTGTAACAGTCCAGACAGTGGCTACACTGTTTTATGCAAATATTTTACATTTAGCGTTTCTTTTAAATAATATTTAACCCTAAAAATAAATCAATTATAAAACTGCTTTGGTGAACTACATAAAAACCTTTTTAAAAAACTTCTCTGAATAGAGAATAGAAAATATTTTGAATTCGTGGGCGGACATAAGGAGGATAGGAAAAACAAAAGGAGGGAGGGTTGGAAAATTGCTTTCAGACGTGACGGATGGGATTTTAATATAAATAATGTTCTTGATAAAGAGAAGCGGATAATGCAAATCGAAAGGATAGAGCGCTCATCGGTTATAATACGTTAAATACAAGAGAAAGGATTCCTACGTTTGGTAAAGGTTTTACCGGAATCAGGTCAGAAATCTATTTTATTTTAAATACAGGGCTATTTCGGATTAGTGCGTATATCACGAGTAGGTACCTATATCATTCCTATTTCATCATCTAGGTCATCTTCGATTCAACGATATTGTAATTTGTATATTTTGCCTAAAGGAAATGAATTCCAAGTTTGCTCTAA
Source organism: Eupithecia vulgata (assembly GCA_946478455.1). NCBI lineage: Eukaryota > Metazoa > Arthropoda > Insecta > Lepidoptera > Geometridae > Eupithecia > Eupithecia vulgata. The sequence goes on from OX297876.1 coordinate 11,780,694, forward strand.
CTATCTTTAAATTGAATATTGTATTTATGGGTCTTTAGTATGTGAAAAACAACCTTACTTCTGACTTTAAATTCGGCAAGCGGGTAGGGGGCGGTAGTCTCCCATTATCCGTGAGACAAAGTCTCGGCTGAAGGAGTATCCTAGATGATCATTTCGTCGGATATTTCAGGGTTATTATATATATTCTTTCGGCCTAAGAGTTATAGTGAAGCTTGAAATTCAGATCTTAAGATTCTAGGGAAGTCTCCTGGCTTCTACTAAAGCTCCTACTCTGGGAGGAGAACCTAATAGGAGACGAATGGTGCTAAACTTCACCAGTTTAGTAGTGTTTGATTCCGCAGATAAATTTGGAACTTCACTACTTCTCTGGTTAAGTACAGCTAGGGACCAGATGACTTGACTTATCTAGCTTTTTAGTTAGAGAGATGATGTAAGGAAGAGTTGAATTGCATATTATCTTAACGTAGCTTACCCACTGAAAGGTTTGAATTAAACATCACAAAGTAAACTCCTTCTGAAAGTGTTTCATTTTAGATAGGTAGATTATGACAAGACTTTGAGGCTGGCTTAGGTTGCTAAAAGATAATGCCCTCCTTTCCCGACTGACTCTTTTGTGATATGTCCCAGTACCTTTACCTATATACACAGTAATAGGCATGGAAACCCAGCATGCGATCTTATCTGTGTTGACGGTGGAGGTCTGTCCAGTCAGGATGTCGAGGATCACAGATGTTGGGCGGAGGCGGTGCCCTCATCCTTGCCGTCGTAAGTTCGGTGTGCGAGAGTGAGATTGAAAGTCATTTTAGTCGTTTGTGTAAATGGAGGATTAGGATTTATCAGGTTTAAGTAGGTAGGTATTCGTCAGAATTAGGGTATTTTGTAGTTAGTACGTTTGTCTAAGCTTCTAAAAGAAACTGAGTTACTACAACATAACGGGTGTCCTACCACTAGACGACACTAGACGATCACATTGGCCATTATAAATCACTTTTCTATATATTCGTTTATCTTCAATAACTATCTCTTTGGAGGACGTTTCTTTGGTATAGGGAGATTTGCAGCTTCTCTCTGAATTTTAAGATAAACATAAATTATCTTATCTAATGATCTATGTTTAATAAGTTCTGTAATAAATGTCTTGAATCTTTAATTTTGAAGTTATATTTATTTTATTTATAATAGATAGGTAGGGGTGTTACAATTTGCTTGCCGCATACCAGGATTTGGAATTTAGGATTTACTTAGAGATGATTTAGGTTTAGGGGTCGCTTAGGAAGTTCGTAGGTAGCAGTAGCAGCAGGAAGAATAAGCTAGGGAAATTGTTAGATAAGTTATGATAGTTTTAGATTAAGTGTGAGCTAGTCTTACAATTTCCTGTCATAGAGTAGGTATCAGAATCGATAATTAGACTTATTTAGATAAGTAGGTAGGTACAGTTTCGTTGTAAGGATCTCTCATCAAATCTTTACCTATTCGGGAGTCGTGAGATCGAGACCATGATTTGGATGTTAGATTTTAACTTGTTCAGGGATGATTTTATTATAGGGGTCGTGTAGGAAATTTGTAGATAATATGTGTTTTGCGATTTATTTAGATAGTATCATTGTAGGGGTCGCATTTTATATTAGTTGGATTTAGGTAATTAAATTTAGTTATAAAGTGTGGTTTAGTCCACACAATTTGTTGCATGTGAAGTGGAAAGAAGCTAAAGACAAACGAAACTTCAGAATCTAATATTAATAATATTTCAGGGTATTTAGTTTTTCCAAAATAGTAGGATATTGGAGAGAATAAGAATAAATTCGAAGTGGAAGGAGCATGAAAGCGGGTCAAAAAGGAATATACACGGATGACGGAGGATTTTGGAGCTTAGAACAGTCACTGCAATTCAAAAGAAATCAAGGAATCCAGGATCGAGACTGTGGGTCGACTAAGGATTCACAAAAGAAGGCTCCAGTCTAAGAAAAGATAAGTGCACTTTCATAAGATTTACTAAATCTAATCATAACAAAAAATTATGGACTAACATGGACAGATGATAATGATGATTGGTTAAAGGTTCTATAGCAGTGGACTAATGTAGACTGATGATAATAATGATTGTTTAAAGGTTTTGTGGAGGTGGTCTAGCATGGACAGTAGATGATGATTTTATTGGTCCGAGTCTAACCATGGCAGTGTAGTGAGACCATCACTGTGACTCAAATGCGTCCATAATTCTTGTTCATTGTTCGAAGTAACCTTGTAATATAGGTAGCGATGTCCACCAAACACCACAACGAATAGTCCATTACTTGAAAAGTTTCAGCGCACACTAGGCATGTTCTTTACGAGTAGATGCAGGGTAGATAGCCAAGTTCGGGTGAACCATGCTTATCGCGCATGTACGTACGTGTGTATCCACCATAAGAGGACGAGTAAGTGTCACGTCACTGTCAAGTTCACATCATTATTATGACAAATAATAGTCAGAAGGGACGACTCCTGTGGCATAGTGGCTAGATGAAAAGGAAGATGCGGGTTCGACTCTCGTTTTGAAGTAAAATGTTTGTGGGAGTTGCGGATGTTTATTCAGTGGTTTCTGCTTGCCCACTATAAATATTAAGAAAATAAAATATTCACACAAAATGCGTAGGTTTGGATAGATAGTTGTTTGTGTTACTTTTACTCACGCAAGAGCGGCTAAACGGAACTGGATGAAATTTAGCAAAGAGGTAGACTAATATTCCGGAATAGCACATAGGCTAATTTTATCTCGGAATTTCACAGGAACTACGCAAGTGAAACCGAAAGGTGCTACTAGTTATGCACATGGGTAGTCTGGCACGTGACACAAGCATTGCTACAGTTGTGGTTGGTTCTAGTTTTAATTATAAACATAATTATAGGAGCAGCGTGTTCAAGATCATTGAAAATGTTTGAACTACGAGTGTGGCGTACGTGGAGTTCGCGGAGATGCGGTGCTGTGTGGCGAAGCTGTGTGGGCGGTGCTGTCCGGTTCGGCTGGCGATTTGGAGAGCAAAGAAGGGCAGTGAGATTTAATTTGATTTATTAAAAAAAAAAAAAATACAAACTAGGTCTACCTAATGATGATTTTAGAAGTTTCACAACATAAGAATCGAAACATGCTGGAATCTTATCTGAGGAAGGCCATGTCAGCAGTTTCCTTCTATGTAGTCTTGTGAGGTTTATAATTACAATAATGAGGTTCGGAGTTGAATGAGCAAGAGAGAATTGAACATGAATTCATTCATAACATTGCCGCTGCTAAGGACTTGAAGTTGGTACATACAGGCAGGTCGTTATTAAGGTTTTTCAGGATAAAAATCAAATGATATTTCAGACAACTAAATAAATATTTTAAGAATTTTATTAAATAAATTCTAATAATAAACAACATAGAAAGTTTTACCGAGGTGGTCTTCTTATTTTATTTAATTTAGCTTAATAATTAGCATAAGTCTTGGAGTTTGGAATGGATCTTCAGCTAGGTACTAGGAACTCCCAGCAGCAGGTGATGATGAGGAGATTGGAGATGGACAGAGTTCTTCAAACGGCATCTGAAATAAATAGAAAATAAAAGCCTTTCTTTACAAAATTATCAAGAAATATGCTTCAGTTTCGCAGCAGTATACATGGAGTGTTGGTTTATTTAGGATACTACATATACAGCAGTTTGGTTGATGCGACTATAGATGATATGGTTCTACACACATGCTCGGTTTCGTGTTCATGCCTGAACCATCTATATAAAAGGATACCTGATCTAGACATAGATTCGGGATCATAAGAATATTCATAGCAGCCAGAGGGACGTCTAACAACTGAGTTCATTGAACTTACATGTTGGAATCTTGAAGAAAGACATCAGAGCTAGCTCAGTGGATTAGCTTTCTCTCACAGGTCAGTGGTATCCAGTAGAATAGATAATACAGTTGTACATATTACGTTGTATTTATTGTTCTGTTCCTGAAATAAATAAAAATAATTTTTTTTATAACCTGACATTTAGCTGTCAATGACAGAGGGAATACAAGAGGCTGTGCATAGTTATGGTCTGCAAAACGTTTATCACGGAGGTATTAGTGCCTGAAGAGAGAAATTTTATGGTTCATTATGTAAACATTAGAAAATTAATAGAAATTCGTACTTACAACTAGATAACCTCTCATTCGACATCGCCGATAGCGGAGGCCCGAAAGACATTTGTTTCTTCTTGTGTGGAAAGACGAGGCCGATACATTAATGCTTCTTGTCATTTTTCAAACGATGATTTCATTAAACAGAGTGTATCTTCTTTGTGTTCTCAATTTCCGGACTATTCTTGCCAAGACCTCTTGTTCCAGATGTATACGTGGATTTTTACGAGTGAATACCAGTCATACAATTAACAATAAACAACGATGGCAGAGTGGACTGTGGATAACACGGCTTAGAAAAACACGGCTATAACTATAACAACTTCGTAAATTCAAATACTTAGATTACAATGTAAACAAAGAAACGTCCACAGATGAAACAATTTTTACTTTTACAACCAAAGAGAAAGAAACGTCACGTAACCACAGGAAACGTCTATAGATAATTAAACATGTCAACTTCAATTTGCGTTGCGTAATATAAACTCTGCATAAGCTGAGATCAAAATCAATTGAATCTAATAATAATTTCGTAAAATCATTTTAAAACAAAAAGCGGAAATAAAGTTAATTCAACCTAAATACAGATACGTGGGGTCGTTTAAAATCAAAACGTTTACGAAGTTTAAAACCAAAAATGTAGCATTGCTTTTTATTTAAAAATCAGAACCACTAGATGTTGCCAAAATACAGATACGCGGGGTCGTTTAACATTACAACTCTTACGAAATTTAAATTTAATGCTAAAAATTAAAGCGTTATCACGTGCCCGAAAACTATTGTTGAACAACGGAGTTTTAAATGTTGAGGAACTATGAACTAACTCGAGGGGTCGTCGTCGGATACCCTATAAAAATAAAAACTTATCTACATAGGTACGTGTTACTATAGATTATCCAAATTTTGTTAAAAATTTTATTCGGCAAATAAAGAAAAAAAAAGGTACTCGAGCGAAACTAATTTCTTCCGTCCGAAATTTGCTAGACAAATTCTGTCTATGGCTACCCTACCTGTCAATCAATCAATGTCAAGTCAGTCAAGTCAATCGGTTTGTTTACTTTTATGCTTTCAGAAATCAATCATTCTGAATAAAAGCTTTATGTTAACTTATAAATTAACTAAATAATTGTTCAATACAATTCTGAAGTAACAAATTCTAATTGTAATTTGCTGATTTATACTGGGAGAATGACAGAATGTATGAAACCAGTACGAAATCAGTATTTAGAAATAGTATGAAGCTTGAAGGGCCCATGTAAGTTATCTTTTTACAGAATTTGGTACGATTTATTTGAGATTCGAGCCATAAACGCACTACAAATAAGTTCTTGTGAAGGAAAGGTTCTTGGTGTTAGGATAAATAAGATCATTACAGTTTATTTTTAAACTGAGATCTGGACCACAGCTCTGTCTGACTTCCAAGGACTTACACTACACCTATTAGGCTCTGACTGAGCACACTGCACATACACCGGATTTGAAATGGGTTTAAGATTTGATGGGGTTTTGGGGGTAATTAAGATTGAGTTATCGTCGGTTATTGTACATTGAGTTACCACTGATCTGGTTCCTTTCTAGATCTGAGCTTGGTCATAATGTAAGGCCAGCCTGGTTGAAATCGGTGTCCCACTCGGGGAGGCTTGCCTCACAACCAAGCCCCAGTAAATCAGTCGTTCTTTCTGTCAATCGTTGATAAATCAATAAGCTTTAATCATATTTAGTTTTGAACATGGAGCTGATCCATTTTGTGATTTTAAATCTGGTTTAAATACACACACAGTAAAAATGTATATGGTTTCGAGTTTCAATGGATTAAGAATTCAATAATTGAATAAATAATGAAAAATAATAATAAACAATATAAACAACTTAAATAAATGCATATATTTGCAACGGTTTTGAATTTTAGGGAAATTTTTAATTCACTTACTATCTTAATAGCCCGCTGCTAAAAAATTTGGGGTCGATTGTAACAGTCCAGACAGTGGCTACACTGTTTTATGCAAATATTTTACATTTAGCGTTTCTTTTAAATAATATTTAACCCTAAAAATAAATCAATTATAAAACTGCTTTGGTGAACTACATAAAAACCTTTTTAAAAAACTTCTCTGAATAGAGAATAGAAAATATTTTGAATTCGTGGGCGGACATAAGGAGGATAGGAAAAACAAAAGGAGGGAGGGTTGGAAAATTGCTTTCAGACGTGACGGATGGGATTTTAATATAAATAATGTTCTTGATAAAGAGAAGCGGATAATGCAAATCGAAAGGATAGAGCGCTCATCGGTTATAATACGTTAAATACAAGAGAAAGGATTCCTACGTTTGGTAAAGGTTTTACCGGAATCAGGTCAGAAATCTATTTTATTTTAAATACAGGGCTATTTCGGATTAGTGCGTATATCACGAGTAGGTACCTATATCATTCCTATTTCATCATCTAGGTCATCTTCGATTCAACGATATTGTAATTTGTATATTTTGCCTAAAGGAAATGAATTCCAAGTTTGCTCTAACTATCTTTAAATTGAATATTGTATTTATGGGTCTTTAGTATGTGAAAAACAACCTTACTTCTGACTTTAAATTCGGCAAGCGGGTAGGGGGCGGTAGTCTCCCATTATCCGTGAGACAAAGTCTCGGCTGAAGGAGTATCCTAGATGATCATTTCGTCGGATATTTCAGGGTTATTATATATATTCTTTCGGCCTAAGAGTTATAGTGAAGCTTGAAATTCAGATCTTAAGATTCTAGGGAAGTCTCCTGGCTTCTACTAAAGCTCCTACTCTGGGAGGAGAACCTAATAGGAGACGAATGGTGCTAAACTTCACCAGTTTAGTAGTGTTTGATTCCGCAGATAAATTTGGAACTTCACTACTTCTCTGGTTAAGTACAGCTAGGGACCAGATGACTTGACTTATCTAGCTTTTTAGTTAGAGAGATGATGTAAGGAAGAGTTGAATTGCATATTATCTTAACGTAGCTTACCCACTGAAAGGTTTGAATTAAACATCACAAAGTAAACTCCTTCTGAAAGTGTTTCATTTTAGATAGGTAGATTATGACAAGACTTTGAGGCTGGCTTAGGTTGCTAAAAGATAATGCCCTCCTTTCCCGACTGACTCTTTTGTGATATGTCCCAGTACCTTTACCTATATACACAGTAATAGGCATGGAAACCCAGCATGCGATCTTATCTGTGTTGACGGTGGAGGTCTGTCCAGTCAGGATGTCGAGGATCACAGATGTTGGGCGGAGGCGGTGCCCTCATCCTTGCCGTCGTAAGTTCGGTGTGCGAGAGTGAGATTGAAAGTCATTTTAGTCGTTTGTGTAAATGGAGGATTAGGATTTATCAGGTTTAAGTAGGTAGGTATTCGTCAGAATTAGGGTATTTTGTAGTTAGTACGTTTGTCTAAGCTTCTAAAAGAAACTGAGTTACTACAACATAACGGGTGTCCTACCACTAGACGACACTAGACGATCACATTGGCCATTATAAATCACTTTTCTATATATTCGTTTATCTTCAATAACTATCTCTTTGGAGGACGTTTCTTTGGTATAGGGAGATTTGCAGCTTCTCTCTGAATTTTAAGATAAACATAAATTATCTTATCTAATGATCTATGTTTAATAAGTTCTGTAATAAATGTCTTGAATCTTTAATTTTGAAGTTATATTTATTTTATTTATAATAGATAGGTAGGGGTGTTACACTACTTACAAAATGTGACTAATATCTGAGCTGTACGATAAAAAAAAAACACAATATTTTGTATAGTTGTATTGTAAATCCCTGTAGAAAATACACAAAGTGAGTGCGGGGTTTTACCCTAACAGGAAACAGAAAACAGTAAATGAATTAAAAAAACATATAGACTTCTGTTTCAATGTCATTAGGAATCACCTGTAAAATGTTATCAGTTCACTCGATTCACTGATGAACGAGCGTAGGTAATGTTATTGTTGCTCGCGCTCGCCGGACAACCGATCATTGTACTCCGCTTGTACTTACTTGCAGGGTGTGGCCAGCTTAAGCTTGACTTCCAGATGCTGCCTAGCCTACGTTCTAACAGAGAAGTTTGAATCGACTGCACTTACCTACTTACTTGGTAGGTACTTACAATGTAATATATTATACCATAGAGACTTACAGACAAACCGATTTAAGTTTTAAGTAGGCTTTTGGATGGAAATTGAAGAAAAGGTACTTTCATAAAATTTCTCTTACCATATAACCTCAACGTTCCTTCACTCTTCCCTAAGGAGTTGGTGCTGACACAGTTATAGGTCCCGATGTCACTCTTCAAGAACCTTCTTATCCTCAGCTTCATCATCACCTTATACGATATTCTCTCTTCGCTGATGGTGTACTTCGGTCTGTCAGAAAATAAGAAAGCAATTTTTTTATTTTGACAAAAAATCAAACTCCCTACGAATTTATTATATGAGACCATCATAACACTGATGATGAAATTTTTCGATGAGTTACAGTCGATAAAAATTAAAATTTATAAAATCGATAAAAGTTTTGCGGCGGGCCTTCCCCACATTGCACCTCATCGGTCGTTCCATGCCTATAACTTATTCTACTGTTTGATATGGATCATCATCATCATCAGCCCGTTGGTACCCACTGCTGGGTATAGGCCTCGTCTTTTACACGCCAGTTAAATCGAACCTGTGCGAATCTCGAAAATATTCTCGAAAATATAATGTGGAAAAATCAAAATAATATCCAATCATCCATTTGGGAGCTACACTTCCACAGATGGACACACAGACATAAAAATACAGAATTAATACTTATTAAACCCCTATTTTCGACAGAGAACTAAAGTTATCATCATAGCTCAAAGGATTAGCAAGCTGAAGTGGCAGTGGGCTGGCCATATCTCGAGAAGAACCGACAACCGCTGGGGTAAACGTTTTCTTGAGTGGAGACCGCGACTCAGCAAACGTAGTGTAGGACGCCCTCCGACCAGGTGGGATGACGATTTGCGAAAAACTGCTGGCAGGTGCTGGATGCGGTAAGCTGAAGACATGGCGATATGGCGCTCATTAGGGGAGGCCTATGTCCAGCAGTCGACTAATACCTATAGGCCGATGATGATGATGAAGAAACCCCTATTTTATATCGCGGACAAAAGAAAAATAAGCTATTCTGATGTGTTGTCTTCGTAGCAAGTATTTAACGCCGTAGACAATTTGCTACGAATCCGCCTACGCCGTAGCACAATGACCGGTTGGTATCTACTCAGCTTACAGACAATGTTACGCCGAAAAATAAAATTATGCCGTACTCAAGCCCACTTAACTATAACTTAGGAACACGGGCAGCTTGAAGCACTCAGGATCGACTGCTTCGAGCTGCGACTGCATTGTGAACTATACGAACATGACAACCTCTGTGGCGCGGTGGGCGAAGGTCCGCCTGCGACGCAGGAGGATACGGGTTCGATTGTGCTGGGTTCTGGTATTTGTTCCGGGTGTTCTGGTCGTTTTCTATGCATAATAAAAAACATCTATGTACTCGTAATATGTTGTATTATGTTTAACAGTTATCTAGTACCGATTACACAAGCTCTGCTTAGCCTGGGGCTATATCTGTGTGAATTATAATAATAATAATGCTGGACAATTCACACAGCATTATCTAGCCCCAAGGTAAGCAGAGCTTGTGTTATGGGTACTAGATAACTGATATACGTAATATTATACATTACATAGATAGATATTTTTTATTATACATAGAAAACACCCAGACCAACGGAACAAATTTCTGGAGATCGTACACAAATTTGTTCCGAGGCGGGGATCGAACCCGCAACCTCTTGCGTCACAGGCAGACTCTCGCCCGCTGCGCCACTGAGGTCGTCAATTGTCCAGCATTATTGATTATTTATTTAATGATTATTTATAAAACTGCTGGGTCGGCTGCAACAGCCTGTGTATGTAGGCCCTCAAACAAAAAAAATATACTAAATGTATTTATCAATGAGGCAAAGGCCTACAATCAAGGGATTTATAGTATATGAACGTAACATAGAAATTCCTTGCTACAATACGCGTTAATGCCAAAGACCGTAGCAGCCTATGTTCCGGTCGACGACGCTTTGACCACCGACAATATTTGAGAACTTCGATATACATACTATTTGGAATACTACCTACATCAACAATGAGGTTTTAAAAACTTCAAAGATTGATATTGAAGTTCAAGAATATGACATCAATGTCAGTTTTAATTACGGCAATTTGATGATTATTTTCCCAAAAGAAGCTAATATTTCACAACTCAGATTTTTCATTTTAACTTTTTTGACTGCGTGACTTACACAGCGGAAATACCAAAACATTTTAAAAAAGGCAAGTAAATTAATCTAGGATTACAATAAAGTTACCATGGCAGCATTTCTGAAATTGCGTCATACAAGTTTACTTCAACGCTCGGCTTGGAATCACCTCAATAGAGAAATATCTACTACCCCGAAATGCGTTTCTAAAGATGACAAAAAGAATTGGGTAAGCTACGGCTTTGATTTCTATGATCAAAACAATGATTATAACGCCCACCACGCTTCGTTTCTCTTCTCTGTGTCCCTTTGCCTTATTTTCGGAGGGTTTTGCTGGTCTTACGCGCCCGATGTCCACATGAGAGATTGGGCGCAACGAGAAGCATTTTTGCAATTGCATCTTCGCGAGAAAGGTAAGAAGCCTTTGATCAGCCCTAATTATACAGAAACAATGAAAATTCCATCGGAGAAGGAGATATGTGATTTTGAAATAGTGATTTGAAGATTCAGTGCTTAGTTAAATATTTGACGGGCACGCCGGTTTTCACTAAACCAAGCAGTTATGTGAAAAATAACCATTTACGGCGTGGTCATGTCAATCATGGTTTCTAAGACTCTGTAATGGTAAAACTCGGACACGTACCCATATTCGTCAGCAACGCAATGTTTGTTGTTTTTTTTTTTTTTCACTTTTTTTTTGTGTTGAAGTTGCGGATGTAACACTAACAACAAGGCATTGAAAACTCTTTCATAATACAAATAAGTTCGCTTAAAGACGAGTTATTGTTAATGTGAATTAAATAAACTTCATATTAAATGAGTATTGTATATTTTTGTAGTTCAGAATCACCAAATTCTGTACGAGTTTGAACAAAGGTAAAGTTTTTATCATAGTTTCTCTTGGAAAAAAATGATATGTCTATAAGTTATTTTCTCTTCTTTTCATAATAAATAAATAATGCTGGACAATTCACACAGCATTATCTAGCCCCAAGCTAAGCAGAGCTTGTGTTATGGGTACTAGATAACTGATATACATAATATAATACAATACATAGATAAATATTTTTTATTATATATAGAAAACCAGAACACTCTGAACAAATGCCTGCAGATCGTACACACATTTGTCCCGAGGCGGGAATCGAACCCGCAACCTTCTGCGTCGCAGGCAGACCTTCGCCCACCGCGCCGCATCGGTCGTCAAGTCAAGAGATCTCATATTCATATTCATCATGGACATATTCCACGTAGTGAGAAAATTTCAATGTTATAATTCCACACAGATTTAAATAACAGGTATTTCTTGCAAACAAAGCAGCAGGCTTTCATAGTAATCGTCAGAACGAGCTATCGTATTGAAACTCACAATTGAGAGCCTTTACATTTCCAATAACGACATGCACTGCGAGACGACATCTTGTTGCCCGATTGAGGAAACAAGGAAAGGAAAAGAAGGTTTTATAATGGAGTATTTTGCTTAACAATACCTTCAGAGCTTGTGTGAAGGCGAGAAAGGGAGGCCCTTTCTCGCCTTCACCGCGCGGTGTTCGCACATCTTTGTCTCAAGAAAGCGAACCTATTTCACTTTAAGGTGAAGTACGTTCGCTTTTTCGAGACAAGGACGAGCGAACACCGCGCAGTGAAAGCGAGAAAGGGACGCAAGAGCCGGCCCGCGCTCAATTTCACTGCTTCTTATTAATAAATTTGTATTGCTCTAAAACAAATACTATTTCGCAAAAAAATAAAACCATCATCGTGTTTAGTTAAGTATTTTAGAAGACATTTCATTTAAATATGTTAAATAACTAGCAAATGAAACTGGTTTTCCGTAGTAAAAATGAAAATTTAGAGGAAACTGCGTTTTTTTTTCTATCGAGTCATGTTGAGTCAATCGTGTTTCGTTCGACTCCCATATGTTACTAACTAAAATCTGTGTTGGCACTTTGCTTTGGTACTACGCGTCGAAAGGTCCTAAACTTTTGATACTTATAAAATAATATAAAAAATGTGTTTTATGGCGGATTTAAATTATTTTTTTGTGGTTTTTTTTGTACTCCAAAAGCAATGAAACTAGCAAATAAGTAATTTTCTATGAATTTATGGTAAAATAAAACCACAAAAATATTTGAATTTCGCCCCAACTCGCGACGATCAACTTTAAAATTGATTTTCCGTACAGTCAAAACGTGCGTTTTGGGACTCATTTCACCTTGAATTAGATCTATAACTGTTCTTGGTTGTTGGAAATTGTTTATTAAAAATGATTTATTCTTATGATTTAGATTAACTCGGCATTGTAAAATCTCTCCAGTTGTCTCTCCAGTATCGCCAGTAATAAAGACTCGTTTGAGAACCATTGACCGTATTGTTCACGTTAGATTTAATGATCGAATCGGGATTATTGTTGAGCTGTTCTACAAAATTGACTTGGAGTCCTTCAGCCACTTGGAAAGTTAAAGGAAACAGGAAAAGTTTATAATTTTTGTTGAATAGGTACTCCAATTATGGATTTGTAGATCGAGGGGTTATTAATATGGATCTTAGCATGAATGAAAATCCTATCATCATCAGCCTGTAAAGTGACGTCCACTGCTGAACATAAGCCTTCCTCCAACGATGCTACGGATAGCGATCCTGAGCCGCCTCCATCCATCGACTCCCTGCAACCGCTACAATGCCGTCGGTTCATCGAATAGAAGGTCTTCCTTCAATCCGTTCCGCATTGCATCGCGGTAGCCGCTCGAGAACCTTTACTCACCAAAGGTTATTGGATCTGCGAGCTATATGTCCTGCCGGATCATTCCGGAAATCCCCCACGGCCGCCCCCACGTGGGGGATCTCATGTTTTTTTTTCCTGAAATACCCAAATCAAATCGATCAGTCTCGTGGACCTGACATCCCGTAAGGAAAACATATTCCGGAAATCCCCCACATAGCTCGACCATAACAACTAATTCTGAGAGCTTCGTCTAATATTTTCGTTTTTCTACGTATTCCCGTATATGTATATCTACTCCCGTCGTACATGGCCACCTTCTCGAAATTGTTTCCGAGTTCACTTACATAGGGCAGATTCTGCAGTTAGGTAAAAACAATTTCGAGAAGAAAGCCAAAAGAAGCTAGCTAGGTTGGGCAGCGTTCGGGAAACTACGTCGAGTCTTCTCGTCATCCATACCGCAATGTTTGAAAACGAAAGTTTTCAATCAGTGCGTCCTACCCGTCATGACCTACGGAGCTGAGATGTGGACACTCACAGTAGAGCTGGTCCACCAATTTAAAGTCGCCCAGCGAGCTATGGAGAGAGCTATGCTCGGAGTTTCTCTGAAGGATAGGATTCGCAACGAATACATCCGATAGAGAACCAAGGTTATCGACATAGCTCAAAGGATTAGCAAGCTGAAGTGGCAGTGAGCTGGCCATATCTCGAGACGAACCGACAACCGCTGGGGTAAACGTGTTCTCGAGTGGAGACCGCGACTCGGCAAACGTAGTGTAGGACCGACCAGATGGGATGACGATTTGCGAAAGACTGCTGGCAGATGCTGGATGCGAAAAGCTGAAAACAGGGCGCTAATGGCGGTCATTAGGGAAGGCCTATGTCCAGCGGTGGACTAATATAAGCGATGATGATGATATCGACATCGCGCAGAGAAACTCCGAGCATAGCGATCAGCTCTTCATAGCGCTGAGCGACTTCGAGCTCATGCTCGGTATAGTCAGCTTCTATTATATATTGCTATAAGGGTAAAATTATGTAAGTTAGTTTACGTCAGACTTGCACTGGTATAAATTCAGATATCGCTAAAATTAAGCTAAATTAATGTGTCGGCGACACTAGAGATTCTAGCATCAATCGAGTAAATAATCCTGTCCATGTCGTAAATTTTTGGGATTCACAAATTCTTAGTAGATAATTGTGTAAATTCCAAAAATAAGGAAATATTCGATTTCAATTCTGGGGTTGTTCGTTACGATATTCAATGGTAAATAATTGACAGGTCAAGTCTGTTGAAAAAAAAAAAAATATCGGAAGCTAGAAAATAACCGCAACCATGACAGGATATAGATAATATATATATAATATAGATAAAAGTTTTGACTCTACAAATGTACATAATATGTTAAAATATACTCTTTAACATAATAATAACTTATGTACTTATGTAGGATATACAAAACGTTTTCTAATATTTGAGGAGTTGTGCTAATTGGAGTTGGTTGCACGAAAGATGCGATCCCGTGGCAGGGTTTGCTTTGAACTGAAATACTGGTGCCGGAAACGTAACTTTGTAGGGATCAAAGATAATCTATACTAATATAATAAAGAGGTAAAGTTTGTGAGGTTGTAGGAGGAGGTAATCTCATGGATCTACTGAAGCAATTATGAATAATCTTTTACAAATAGAAAGCCACGCATCTATAGATGACACTCACAAATAGCACAACACGCTTTCGTATTTATAGGTAATATTAGTATTCTAATATTACCTATAAATACGAAAGTGTTTGATTGTTTGTCCTTCCTTCAGGCCCTAACTAAGTGACCAATCGACTTGAAAACCAGCGGTCTCGCGTGCGCTTTTTCTGTGGGAATGTTTCAATGTTATTTACATCCTATGGCAACTGGCTTACGACATCTGTGAAAAATTCAGTCCAGTCCATTTAGCAGTTTTGGAGTGAAGAAATAACAAACATCGATGCATCTTTCCAACCTTTCGCATTTACTACCATATCACAAGAAGGTCTTACCCATCCAGCAACATTTCCCCTCGGTTCTTTAGCCAGTAGTTGACGGTGTTCGGATGAGCTTCAATAGTGCACTCCAGCAACACATCAGTGCCAAGTGGAGCGCCTAGCAGCTGGTTTGGCACTATCACCGTGGGTGGAACTGGTGGTGGAAAAAATAATGATAGGTATCATTACGGATGGAAGCGGGTTAACTACGAACCTTATTTGTGTTGGAGAGAACGTTGGTGTTCTTCCAACATACATAAGGTTCGTAGTTAACCCGCTTACCTCAACAGCCTATGATAGTCCACTGCTGGACGCAGGCCTCCCCCTTATTTTTTTTATCTCATTGGGGGTAATGCCCATAATCCCCACGCTGGGCATACGGGTTGAGGATAGTAGTTCGGTGGTAGATCTATTCTGCAAGAGGCCCTGCTGCCCGCGCCCCGGTGTATGTCCCTTAGTCGCCTCTTACGACACCCGCGGGAAGAGTTGGGGTGGTGCAAATTCTAACCCGCTTACATCCGTAATGAATTCGTCAAAGTACGATAGTTTTTATAGTAAAATATCATAATGCTTATTTTTTATTTTGTCTCATTGTGTATTTTACCTACTACATGTATTTTAATCAGGGTGTAACAAGAAGAAAATGTCAGGATTGTGTTCAAGGTTTTATAATAAAATCGCTGAATCGCTCCTGAAATTATTTTTTCGTTTAATTTCAAATTGATTGTCTATATGGTTGGTAGTTTAAGATCTAACTTTAGCCTAAGTTAGTACACACACCCTGTATAGCATTGCAATTTATTGATTATTGAGATATTGTGATTAAGTCGAAGTGGTGGTGCTTTTTCGAGACAAGGACGAGCGAACACCGCGCGGTGAAGGCGAGAAAGGGAGGCAAGAACCGACCCGCGCGCAATTTCACTGTTTTTTATTTATAAACTTGATATTGCTCTAAAATAGTACTCTTTCGCAAAAAAATAAAACTATGTTGCTCTTAAGTGTTTAGTTAAGTATTTTTTAGACGACATTTCATTAAAATATGTTAAATAACTAGCAAATGAAACGGATTTTCCGTAGTAAAAATGAAAATTTAGAGGAAACTTTGCGATTTTTTTCTATCGAGTCAAGTTGAGTCAATCGTGTTTCGACTTATAAAACGCACTAATTAAAATCCTAAACTTTCGAGAATTATCAAAAAAGATTTAAAAAAATAGTGTTTTCTTGCCTTAAAATGGATTTTTCGTACAGACAAAACCTGGGTTTTGGGTAGCACTTCATCTTAACATTATCTGCTTATTATGCTAAATTCTAATAATTATAAATACTATTTAAGGCGTCAAAATACGGCTTATAATAGGTATCACAAACTGTACGATGGGTTTTTGAAATTTCCTTTGTTAAACGGAATAATAAGATAAATTAGGTGTCGGCGGCACTTTGGGTGGGGTATGCGCCTTAACGGGTATTTATCGCGTTTATTTAGCTATTTTTCCCGACGTTTCGACAGGATTACACACTGCCGTGGTCACGGGATGACATAGTTGTAGACGATGAATAGTATTGATAGTTATGTGTTCAGTTAAAAAACACTTATTTCTAATGTTATTCATCATCATCATCAGCCTATATTAGTCCACTACTGGACATAGACGGACATGCTATAATTATTTAGGTTATGACATGTTATTCATAATCTCTTTCTAATACATTATTTATTTATTTATTTAATGCATAAGGGTTGATTAAAATTACAATTTGGTCTTATGTAAAAATATTTTCTTTATTCAGAAAGAAAATAACAATCAAATAACAAATTTAAATTAAAACTAGTATTTACAATAGAAACAATTAAGCTATCTGCAAACTGTTGCAAACAATCTACAGGTAGCTCAACTGATCCATATCAATACCAGTTGGAAGCGTGCCTAAGACACTGGCTGCATTGCCCCGCTGTATAGCAATGCTGATGCGCTGTAAAAATATTAAAATAAAAGTAAAAGGTAAGCAAGTTTCAGTATAATGATAGTACTATTCTAAATTTAAATTAAAATGACAGCGACGAGGTAGCGGTACAAACATTTAGACTTTCGTAGGAAAAAATTGTTTTTGTGACCAAAACGACAATAAAAAATTCTGAATGAAAAGTTCCAAACAAAGTCAGGTAAAGTTTTGTTAACACCATTAAAACACTGACCTAAACTGTACGTGAGAAACCGCCATTTTTCAGCACAAGATCTAAGGAAATGGTCTTTGGTCACGAAGCAAGGCTTGTCTGTTTGAATTCAACAGCACTATACTTAACTATAAAGGAATTTTAATATCTTCTCGCATTTTTTCCTGGAATATTTTTTTGCTCCAGCTTTGGTTTTGCGGGACCGGTCATTATTTCATTTTTTTCTTTGGGAATCACTGATTATTTGTTTCTATTTAAATAAATAAATAAAATTAAGTTGTCACAATTAGCTACACATTTAATAATTTTTTTATTTATTTTATAAAAGTAAGCATCATTTAAGTCAAAAAATACTTAGGTAGATTATCGCTAAGGATCATTATTAACTCATAATTATTTACAGAAAAACGGAGGAGGTCAAGTCAAAAGATTATATACCCATATACTCTTTTTAGGCACAAATATCAGGCAGAAGGCATATGTTTGAATTCTGCCTGATATTTCCATTGGAAAAAAAACCGCTCTTGTCCCTGAAAATTTAATGTAACACAAAGGAATATTATACAACCTCAAACTTAACCCATCGTACTTGTTACATCCCTTCATTTTATTATTATATGTATTCATAGTGACTCAAAGACCCGTAAACAGGTCGTTAACCCCTTGAGCATTGAGAGGACTTGCCTAATGCACAAATAGCACATAAAATGAACATTATGAGCAAGACCTGACCACTCTAAGCATAAATGGGTAATGACTAGATTGCTACTTTATGACTACATCGGTAGAAGGGTTAACTAGTGGGACGAATCAGGAACGTTTTCACCATAAAATTTTACCTTCTTGACTCGTCCCACTTTGGGCCGAATCCAGTGGGACGAGTCAGGAATAACTCTCTACCATAGTTTATTTTGATATTTGAAATGAAATGATAATAATTTATTTGCATGAATATATACTCCATACAAATATTATAAATTCGAAAAAAAAATCTGTCTGTCTGTCTGTTACCTTTTCACACCTAAACGGCTGAACGGATCTCAATAGAATTTGGCAGGGAAGTAAATGATATCCCGGGAACATCCCGGGGACATGGGCTACTTAAAAAGCACATGTGAAGCCGCGAACTTCAGCTAGTATAGGATAAAGTTAATATTTAAGTGGTGTCAAAAAGTACAAATTTAAGATAACCATTGGTAGTCTAATCTTTTAATACTAAACCCTTTATTAACTAGTATGTAACGAGCCTAAAATTTTTGCGATTTGTTTGTTAAATTTTACTTTCAAAAAATATGAACGGTAATATTTCTAGGCCAGTTAGATAAGGTTTCAGTACAAAGGGAATTAATACAAATGAAAGAGTTTTATTTTGGAAATTTAAGACCAAATTTATAGACTAATTTTTCATCAGAAAAGGTTCTTGAATTTTTAAACACATAATTCAAATATGTCAGAGAATTCAGCTGATTCTACGAATGATCTTTATAAGTACAATTGAACACACTTTAATTAAACCTTAATTACAGTTAAAGCACGTAATTTTAGTCTAGACGCATAAATTGCTCTCTTGAGGCAGTAAACACTCTTTACACATAGCTATGTACTACAAACGAAAAACGAATTACTGTCCTAATACAGAGCTATGAAAAAGTATATGACATATATTTTGGTCAACATCAGCCCCTCATAGTCAATTGCTGGCCATAGGACTCCTCTAATGAGTGCCATAACACACTATCTTCAGCTTGCAGCATCCAGCATCTGCCTGCAGTCTTCCTTAGATTGTCAGCCCATCTGGCCAGAGAGTGCCTATCAAAGACCATGTTTGCCGAGTGCTGTCTCCACTCAAGAATACGGTTACCCCAGTGATTTTCGGTTCTTAGGTCTATTAAGTGTAGGGGTTCTTCAATATTCATAATTTTTGTAAGATGTGAGTAAAATGCATTTAAAACAGAATAGAACATTATTTTTTTATTATTTTGCACGCTTTCGATTGGTATCGATATGGATCAGTTGAGCTACCTATAGATTATTTGCAACAGTTTGCAGTTAGCTCAATTGTTTCTTTTGTAAATACTAGTTTAAATTTAATTCTATTGTTTAATTGTAATTCTATTGTTTAATTGTAATTTTATTTTTTAATAAATACCTTATTTATTAATTTTCGACATAATAATTCTTTCTTATTACAATATTTTATGCACTAGTATTTATAAACATATGTACGAACTCTCTTGTCATTGATCAGTGATTTCTGAGCATTGATAGCATGGAAATGTGATTAGATTTTACCAGTTGAAATTCAATAGGCTCATTTTTCAAATAATAGAAAGTCAGAAACTCCTGCAATCGAGAATAAAGGAGCCGGATTTTTATGAACGAAAGCAATGTCGTGATAATGCGGAGTTGATCCCAAGGTTGATCCCACAGTTGATCCAGGGGTACCCCAGCGGGTGGGGATAACCGGGCGATGAATCGTAAAATTAACGCCAACGTTGCTGGTGTATTGGTGAAGAAAAATGTGATTTTAAAAGAAAATATTCGTTTTGGTCGTAAAGGTAAATGTTGATTGATCATATTCTACGTTAAATACACCTCAAGACTACCTCATATGGAGCTCTTTTATATTTTTGCCATCGCACAATAAGTTTTGAAATCATGGTATATATTTTACTATAAAAACTATACGAATAAACGATTTCATTACGGTTATTCTTCCAACACAAACAGGGTTCGTAGATTGTGGAATATTCAAAAATTCTTTGTTTTTATACACAAAAATGTACATTTAGAAAAGTTCTAACGATACACTGACACGAAATTAAGTGATACTTTTAATTCAATGAATTATGACGAAGAAAAAGGTAGACATTTGTATTGCGTAGTTCCTTTCACCAATATTGGTAAACAGTAGGGTTTTTAGGCTTTCCGTCAGTGACGCCGAGGTATTTCAGCGGAGCGGATTTCTGCAATACTAACCAATGGAATTGCTGATAATCTTCAGTCTGTTTCAGTGCACCAATGGCATCTCCGCTCCGCTGCCTCGCTCCGCGTCAACGAACAGGCAGCCATAATGCCTACAATGGACGAACATGTTTGAGATTGGAGTAGGCTTTCATTTTAAGTCAATCTCTACATTTCCTGATAATCCTAGAACATTCCAGACGGCAAGAGATAACAGTAGATCAAACATTGCTACAATGGGCTAAGATGCTTGAGACTGAAGTAGGCATTCATTTTAAGACAATCTCTTCATTTCCTGATAATCCTAGAACATTCCAGACGGCAAGAGATAACAGTAGATCAAACATTGCTACAATGGGCTAAGATGCTTGAGACTAAAGTAGGCATTCATTTTAAGTCAATCTCTTCATTTCCTGATAATCCTAGAACATTCCAGACGGCAAGAGATAACAGTAGATCAAACATTGCTACAATGGGCTAAGATGATTGAGACTGAAGTAGGCATTCATTTTAATACAATCTCTTCATTTCCTGATAATCCTAGAACATTCCAGACGGCAAGAGATAAAAGTAGATCAAACATTGCTACAATGGGCTAAGATGCTTGAGACTGAAGTAGGCATTCATTTTAAGTCAATCTCTTCATTTCCTGATAATCCTAGAACATTCCAGACGGCAAGAGATAACAGTAGATCAAACATTGCTACAATGGGCTAAGATGATTGAGACTGAAGTAGGCATTCATTTTAAGTCAATCTCTTCATTTCCTAATGGGCTAAGATGATTGAGACTGAAGTAGGCATTCATTTTAAGTCAATCTCTTCATTTCCTGATAATCCTAGAACATTCCAGACGGCAAGAGATAACAGTAGATCAAACATTGCTAGTAATCCCACACATGATGGGCCAGCCTGAACCAATGACAAGGAAGAGTCAATTATACGCAAGGGCGGCTTACAAGAGGGGGATCAATTCGGCTTTATCACGAGTTAGGGGTACAAGGGAGGGGATCATCGCGGATTGAGACTTAAAACTAATCATAGGTAAGTTATGTTCTAAGGAGACAACTTCTTGGATATTGAGACAAATAATATAAAACGTTCATGGTTATTAACAGAAGAAAATACATTTTATTTTTTGCTTCTGAAACTGTGCCGAAATATTGGAAAACTCAAAAATCAAATCATGGTAAATTTCCCGTTATAAATGATTTCTAGGTACATTATAGTTTTATCCTATTAGTAAAAATCAGTCAAGAGATATTTGGTACCTACGAGTAGGTAACTATCATGGCGCTCATTAGGGGAGGCCTATGTCTAGCAGTGAACTAATATAGGATGATGATTTCTTAACCGTTAACACTGTAGTAGCCCGAATAGGGTTAATTAATTTTTTGGCTTTGACATGTAGCCTGAGAACGCTTACTCCTATGATTTGGACCAGCTTCCTGGATATACGAAGGTAGGCAAGAGGAATAATCTTCTAATTGTATTGGAGGTGAAAGGTCGTATTTATTTGATTTGAGTCTTTCAAAACGGCGAATATTTCCCTCGTTTTGTTGATTTGTGGTTTTTTCTCGGGAAAAATATGTTGAATACTGGGTTATAAGGAAAATATTGAGAAAATGTCCTATCTGAGACCATGCGTTATCTTACGTTCATTATATTCCTCATCAGCAGACATTCTACGATACGTCCACATCCATCACATCAAACTAAGCTCCTAGGATCTTTGAATCCATTTTGAAACAAAAGAAATTAGATACGAATTCCAACATATAAAAGTCGAGTGTAGTAACGTAGTAGCTATATTATATAAAACTACGACTAATTATGATAGCAATGAGTGCGGTTGTAATGGTTGCTGCTGATGCACTGACCTCTGTAGGCGATCGGTCCGCGCTCGCGGCACGATTAACCTACTTAGGTCAAACTGCTGATGATGTTAATATATGTACGTCAGTTTAAAGAATTTATTTCTCAAAAGAACAGAGTTCACTTAAATGAGATTGTATTTACACTATTTACATTATTCTTAAGCTTAGCATATATGTACGTACCTACGTGATCGATGTATCTAACAGGGTGGTGAACATGCAGAAAAAACATAGATACAATCGTTCAAAAGTGACTTAAAAATGCATAATTTTATACTCTTTTTAAGTTTTTCGGGACAAATACTAATCCTACAAAAGAACAATTTTATTGGACCACCTCGGGATCATTATGTAGGTATAGGCACATACATATATGTATAATAGTAGTAGGTATAGATAATCAATTCAGTTTTGTAGCGAAATGTTTTTTCAGTGCGGTCCTTAATTAACGGGAAAATATACAAACATACATAAAAACATACATATAGCCGAACTCAGAGCCTCCTCATTTTTTCGTAGTCGGTAAAAAAGATCCTCGTTTGACCACATTCTCGTTGGTGATGCTGATGTTAAATTGGTATATTGGCCATGGTTTATGGTGATGGTATATAGAACAATGCGCCGACAACTGGACAAATTGATTTTACTACGAACTTCAGCAAACTCGGAACTTATGGCGTGCCAGAAATTCGCTTCAAAATGGAGATGTTTCTAAGAAAGTGATTATCCATATTAAAAAAACTCACAGTTAACAAGCAGTGTGACCCGTTTACTGACAGCGGGTGGCACGTCGTTGGAGGCGATGCAGAGGAACGCGCCCATCTGCCGGCGATCCACGCGCCACAGCGGCAGCGAACTGCCCACGTAGCTCTCCACTGCAGAACAAAAGCAAGATTATATTATTATAGAGAAGCCTCTTCACTCACCAGGAAGCGCTGCTGGTGGGGCCAATGTTCCTCGCCGAGGAAGAGGCAATTGCCAATTTTAGATGTTCTTAATATATAAATTGTATGCTACTATGTTGGTGGTTTAGGTTGAGATGCCACTTTACTTACCTAGTTCATACTTAGCCTTGGATAAAGTAGTTGTAAGTAGTTTTTCTTAGTTTTGTAAATTACATACAGTTCAAACTTTCTTTGTAGTCATATACATAATTATACCTAAAAGAGCCTGACTTCTATGTTCCTGTCTGCGCTTTCTCCAACTGCCCCACATTAACCACATTCTACTTCGCCCAGCGATACTTGCGAAATGCGAACAACATACTAAAGGGTAAACATTATTTCCACATTCACTTTCAAGATGAAGAAATAACAACCGAAGACAAAATAAATATCTGAGCCCTTCGATTCCTCCCTCGTCTAAGAAAACTCCATTGCATTCAAAATTGTCTCGTCACCAGCAAACTGTCTCCAAAACTGATACCCCTCGCCCCTCGCTTTGCTGACAAATGATTTTCTTTGTTTCCAATTTAGGCGATGTCTCGATATCTCGAAGCTCTCTGTTCCGGAACACTGCTTGGCCAGAAACCTGGGATTTTGCCTTAGATTAACTTATTTTAAGAAAAGGTCTTTGTAAGCTTTGGTAGGATAACAATTGAATTTAATGTGGCTTCTTTCTGCAAATTTTACTTACGTGGTAGGTCCTTTATGTACTTAACTAAATAATATATAATAAGTGGTTTTTAATACAGAGCTTAATTACCTAGAAAGACTGAGTACCTACATCCATGAAATAATCCAGTTTTGCTTTGTTAGAATACAAACGTAGAAAAATTTGATATGGATAGAAACAATAGAATGATGAAAACGAAATGTTGCAGTAAAACTACAAAATGCACGTTCATTTTGGTTCTGATATTTACGGATATTGTATTTAAAAGAAATTGACAAATTGACATTTTTATAATTACTTAGTGGAACGTTCTATTAACCTCATCAGCAGTTTAAGTACCTACTCTTAATAAAGCTAATCAGAAGTAAAAAAAATATATTTGGAACTTCCTTCCTAGTACCCAATTAGTAGCTCTAATAGAAGCATACTGTAAAAGAGTAGGTAGCATTTGTCATTTAATGTATTTTTTTTTGTTTTTCGTTAGATCGATCATTTTTTACCTAAACTTATTGTTGTACCTTGCTTTTTACTTACTCCTTATATTACAGTACGTATTCTTTCTAAGCCTGCAATAGCCATAAGACAAACGAATCAAGTTTTTCAGTTCAATGACCTGTGGCACTGTGTAGAAATGCCTTTACTTCACAATTTGCACACAACATTATTTCATAACACCAACGTCAGTCAGTTGAGGCGAGGCAATTGTTATATTATTTGCATAAAGAGGTATCTGAGAATCCTTGAGTCTGCTTATTTCTTTTTACAAAAAGGTAGCAAGATTCTTTTAGTATTTAGCTTTTCTGCTCACAAAGCTCAGGGAATTTTGAAGTAAAACAGACATAAAGACGTTACTTTTCAGATTTCTCTAGTTAGAGAGACTTAGAAAAGGCGAGAACGATTTAAAATCTTTCTGGATTGTCATCTTTTAGTTTTTGTAAATTCCTATGTAGTATTTATAGTAGTAAATTGCTAAAATATAGTTGTTTGCGCCTGAATTCAGTTTTAGAAGCGCACTATTGCCTGCAGAGTCAAGGACTAGCCCTAAGGAATAACCATGACTGTAACTAATGTTTACTCACCTTGGTAAAAATCCCTGCTGCCAGCTCTTTTCAGCAGCATAGGCTCGTGGTTCTCTCGTCGCCAGCTAACTTTCGGAGGTGGATGTCCTGAGGCTCTGCAAACCAGCGACACATTCTCCAACTCCTGGGCTGATACGTCAGCAGAAGACTCCTCGTTGATTATATCTGGAGGGACTGGGAAAAGAAGGAAACGTTATTTGTGGTATTGGTGGCGCAGCAGGCGTAAATCAGCCTGCGAAGAATGAGGTTGCGGGATCAATGCCCGCCCAGACAAATATTTTTTTACTTTATTTGTATAATATATAGTATCTGTCTATGTCATTATTATAAGCTCTGCACAATTTGGGGATAAATTATGCTATTTCGACTCAGCCTATAATGGTCCACTGCTGGACGCAGGCCTCCCCCTATTTTTTTATCTCATGGGTAATGCCCATAATCTTCACGCTGGACATGCAGGTTGGGGACCGCTGTTCGGTGCTAGATCTATTCTGCAAGAGGCGCTGCTGCCCGGCCCCAGTGTATATACCTTAGTCGCCTCTTACGACACCCACGGGAAAAGTTGGTGTGGTGCAAATTCTAAGCCGTCACTACACGGCTTTTTGGACTGTTCAGCAATATTTATATAACAAACCGAGAATAAACAATAGCCTGGATCAGAAAACTTAAAACACACAAAAAAAAACAATAAAATCAAGCCACAGTCTCATTAAATCTCTCAAAGTTACAAACTACGCCCCCTGGAGACATAGTAAAAATTCAATATTGAAATCCATACTTCAAAACTTCAGGATTGAAAAAAAAGAATAACTCGATCTAATTTGAGCGGCGGGCGGTAAAGTTGGCTCTCACCTCGAATGGGCGAAGGCGAGGCTGACTTTCTTAGGTGATTTATTTTTCTGCAGAAAATACTTTTGCAGCGTCGTTGGAGACGTTTCATTGATATTGAGTTTTGTTCTAACTTTGCGGTGGTTGTACGGCTCGAGGCTTTGCTTACGGACTTTTT
The DNA here is from genome assembly GCA_946478455.1 of Eupithecia vulgata. Taxonomy (NCBI): domain Eukaryota; kingdom Metazoa; phylum Arthropoda; class Insecta; order Lepidoptera; family Geometridae; genus Eupithecia; species Eupithecia vulgata. The sequence continues at coordinate 11,806,581 of OX297876.1, forward strand.
AAAATCAAAGTCGGGGTCACCAATGCGGAAATCCTCGTCCCACGTATATGAAAGTTGACTGATGAGCGCACACATATAAATTGGTGCCCTTTTACGGTAGTACCACACCTTAGATATTATAGACATTATAGATAGTTTAATCCTATAGGGAATGTGATGTGTCGATAACAAGAAAAACCAGATGCTCGCTTTTGATGACGAGTCCATTAATTCGCCTCGAGTACAAGTATCTAATTGTTGTCAATAAATCAACTTCAAATTTCTATTTACACTGATTTTAGGGTTCCGTACGCAATAAGTAAAGCGGTACCCTATTATTAAGACTCCGTTGTCCGTCCGTCTGTCTGAAATCAGGCTGTACCTTATGAACCGTGATAGTTAGATAGTTGAAATTTTCACAGATGATGTATTTCTGTTGCCGCTATAACAACAAATACTACTAAAAAACAGAATAAGATATATATTTAAAGGGGGGGCCCCTTACAACAAACGATTTTTTTTGCCGTTTTATAGATAATGGTATGAAACCTGTGTATGAAACCCTTCATGCGCGAGTCCGACTCGCACTTTTTCGGTTTTATTTATGTTTTACAGAACATCGCACTTATATTATAAATGCAAAAGTATGATGATGTTTGAATGGATGTTCGTTACCTCTTTACGCCAAAATTACTAAACAAATTGGGCGGAACTTTTTCATAAGGGTAGCTCCAGGCCTGGAATAAAACAAACGGCTACTTTTATCCCATAAATCAGTTCCCATGGGATATAAGTATCCTTAAACAACGCGGGCAAAGCCACGACCAGAAACTAGTTTTCATATTTTTGAAGGGACCATCTCAGGATAAAATACTTTATAGAAAAATTAGTGAACCTTCCAAGTCGCTAAACAAATGATCAATAAACATAAAATAACAAACAAAATACACTAGTACAGTCAAATTTAGAACCTCCTCCTTTATTGAAGTCAGTTAAAATAGTAAAGTAACGTGAAGGGAGTGGCATGCATGACATAAGCTCGTATTATGAAAGCTCGATCTATGCTTCAGTAACGCTTATGACATAGAAAAGCGATATTCAAGCATTTATCGATGACTGAAATGCTTTTCACAGTCAAATAATCAAATTCAGACCGTTGGAACAGTTTTTTCTATTTTTAATGTAATGCTAACGATGGGAGGTTTTTTATTAGTGAAAACCAATTCTGCCTTTGTGGAGGTGACCAAAGCCAATTCAGCGTGCGTGAGGCCCAAGCCATCTGGCCACCCTATACTTTGAAATGTTTCGAAGGATCGGTCCTCCCCGCCCTAATAAGCTTAAGACCGTCTCTTATACCTATTACGTTTAGAGAAATGAGAAAGTTCCTTTTAAAAGTATTTGAAATTCTCATTTCGAAGTTATTCGGTTTGTTGCCCTGCAATTTACATAACTTTTCAACTCGATAACTTTTCAATTAAAATAAACTGACTCTCTTTATAAATAGAGTTAGGTAAGAAAATTTTCTTGCTCATTTGGTGATATTTTTGAACAGAAATATTCAGTAGGGATTTCTGTGGCAAGAGCTCATTGCAATAAAAAATAAATTAATAATGATATTCACACATTTTCACAATTCACACAGCATTATCTAGCCCCAAGCTAAGCAGTGCTTGTGTTATGGTACTAGATAACTGATATACATAATACAACACATTACATAGATAGATTATTATACATAGAAAACGACCAGAACACCCGGTACAAATACCTGCAGATCGCACAAATATTTGTCCCAATGCAGGAATCGAACCCGCAACAAATAGAGTATTTTTAACAATAAACTTAATATAAATTATTATAAATAACGCTGAACAATTCACTTTTAATAATGCAACTACCACTACCCCTTAGAAAGAAAATTACATAATAGAATAAAATTAAAACTAGTATTTACAATTGAAACAATTGAGCTAATCGCAGACTGTTGTAAACAATCTACAGGTAGCTCAACTGATCCATATCAATACTAGTAGGAAGTGTGGCCAAGACACTGTTTGCATTGCCCCGCTGTACTACCCCCTGGGTTCATAGATCGAGAAGTTTTTATTTTACCAAGCATGGCGCTAAAGTTGCTTAATTTTCTTTATTATTTTTACATGTAGGGATACTAACTAATAATTATTTTATTAGTTAGTCGAATGAATTATTATGGGCAACTACATTTTTATAAACAATATAATAAGCAAACATTATCTTAGCTTTTCGATTTATAATGCGTTATTCGCACTGGGGACTTTTTTTTACGAAACTTTAATAATGTTTCGCAAAATGTTCGATTTCGGCAGGATTCGAACCTAGGCCCCACCCTCAGAACGGTGCTCTAACCAACTAAGCTACGAAATCTTAGTCGGTTTCGTCGAACATCTTATCATCGTTATTTAGTCTTTGATTTATTCGTCAGGTGGTGAATATGACCTTCGTTTATGAGCTCAGTTACCGATAAGAACTATTTTATACAATTGTTCGACAGCTACTAGACAAATCTACGATAGCTACCGGACTACCAATCTCGATCACGCCTTGCCAGGCTTACCCCCCGGAACACCCGCAACAAACGTTATTTTTAGTCACAGATTAACTGTAGAAACCTAGTTAGAAGATTAACTATGAGAAAAGATGGCAATAACAATAACGAGAGAAATTCATAGTGAATCAGCCCACGAGTTTAATTTGTCTGATTGTTGGTTTTGTTACTCACGCCTTGTATTCAAAAATCAAAAAGGACAATCAATGGACTCTGAAATAAGAGCTGGATTTATATTCATCAGAGAATCCTACCTTTTAAATATCGGGTTGATTTTCCAGCCTCCCCTTTTAATTTTCTCGCCTCTCTACAATAATAAATACTAAAACGTATTTAATTAAAAACTTGAGTGTTTTTCATGGTGACAAGGGGAGCCCTTCTGATCGTATTTCTCAAAGGGTTGCAAGGGTTGTTAATTTTGGTTATATTAATTAAGATAACTGTGAAGAACACTTTTAAATTTTCGCTCGTAATTAGTACGTAAATAACTTAGCCTGAATAAATAATGAATTCTGACCTAAACAAACGTTTACCAGTTGTTGTGTGCGTAGTGGGACAAAACTCGACTTTCGATCCAAAGGTTGTGAGTTCTAATTATCTCACAGTGTATTTACTTATGCTTCTTTCATGATTAAAACTACTTACTAATATATAACTTTCACCGCGTTTGTATTTTTTTATTCTTGGTGAGCATTAAAGAGTTGGTATTTGAAGTTTCAAATATTTTTATTGTATTATTGTAAATTAGGGGACAAAAATGTTTTAGGAAAAATTAGACGTCCCGGAAAGTAGCGCGAGATAACCTTCACTTAGGTCAATGATAAAAAAGTCTGTTTAGGGTTAAGTTCTCAAACCTGTTCAACCTCGCCACTGAAAGGACAGCCTAAAGCCACCTTAGTAAAAGACCATCATCTTCTTTGTCGACATGACTTCAAAACCTACCAGATAAATATACATATACACCAGGAGTCGCCGAGTTCCGCATCGACAATAGTATATAAGAAAAATATAGATAACCTTAGTTAGTCTCAGGTAAATTGACCTGTACCTAAATCACATTAGGTATATTAATGCAAACGAAAAAGATGTTTTAGTTTATAAATCTTAAATACAATTACTAGTGGTCTATTTTCCACGTCTTCCACTATTAAACAAAAAAATTAAGTGCACTAAATCAATAACACCTTGTTTCTGTTTTAATAATAGGTAATTACTATTTAGAAACCTGTTTATAGAATAAAATTTGACTTGACTAAGTGCTACGTTTTTGTAAGCCTAAATAAAAAACTTTATTAATATTGACGAAATGATAGAACCTTAGATCAATCGCTCATGCAAATAAAAGGCCATCTTGTCTTCTGCCTCAACATGCAAAATCACATGGAGTACGTTCTATGTGATTTTGATGTCTAGGCCTATCCCAATCATTTTCAAATTCAAAACCAGAAACAAAGTAGCGTTTAAATTTACCATAAACATCAATGCATCCGATCTGCCACTTCATAATGGGCTGTGTGTTGATCTGGCACATGTAGCAGCCTCGGTCTTCAGCCCTCAGCGGGCGTATCCTCAGCTGCCAGGTGTCAGCCTCAACGGTGATAGCATAGCGGGGACCAAGGACCACTCTCTCATGAAGAGAGAGAACTGTCTGGTCTTCCGCGCGGAGCCAGCCAACCTACGAACAGAAAAAAAGAAACCTAGAGTATTTTTTAGGGTTACGTACCCAAAGGGTAAAACGGGACCCTATTACTAAGACTCCGCTGTCCGTCCGCCTGTTCGTCTGTCACCAGACTGTCTCATGAAAAGTGATAGTTAGACAATTAAAACTTTCACAGATGTTTCTGTTGCTGTTATAACAACAAGTGACAGAACACACACAAAAAACAAAATAAAAAATTATTTAATATTTTTTTCTTCCTTACAAACGTAGAAAGATAATGGTATGGTACCCTTCATGCGCAAGTCTCGCACTTGGCCGGTTTTATTTCTATACATTATCTAATAGTAATTCCCGTCTAATCCGTTACTGGGTACATATCCAACTTGAACTTGAAAGTTATCCTTAACTGCTGGTAGTAGGTAGTTTGCCAACTTCATAATCGAAGGTAATAAAATTGCCGACTTGGCTCTCTTCGTGATCTCAACACTTTTTACGGCATTAGTATTACGAGACTAGACTTGGCATAATTTTACATTAATGTTTTTGTTCTGATCTTGGTTTTACCGCCTCGGGACAAATGTGTGTACGATCTGCAGACATTTGTTCAGGGTGTTCTGGTCGTTTTCTATATATATTAAAAAATATCTATCTATGTATTGTATAATATTATGTATATTAGTTATCTAGTACCCATAACACAAGCTCTGCTTAGCTTGGGGCTAGATAATGCTGTGTGAATTGTCCAGCATTTTTTTTTTTTTTTACGGGTTGAACAGTGATTACCAACGATTGATAAAAATATTTTAAAGAGGTCTTGAAGAGGTCTATGTCTGAAACTTGTCGATGATGATAGATAGATAGATAGAGAATACTTTGTTCATCACCAATTAAGAAAAAATAATAGATTATTTTGATCATGACTTCTACCGACTGACATGCCTGAAGGTAGAGGTCTTATTGCCGTCCCTCAATAAAAACTTAATTGCAAAACTCAAGTAAAAGTAAACAACACTACAAAGTATCTGCAAAGTAGAAGGTTTTCTATCAACTACTTTGTGCCAACGTCCCTAAGCGCATTAGACGCTTCAAATAGAGGTTTTTTACTCTTTCAGGGTAACAGAACGAAATTTACATCTCATCGCGGCAAGAAGCAACCGTCTTCTATTTAACTTAGTTTTGTAGGGTAGGGACTGCAGTGTGCCACTGTGACACAGGTTATCAGGGACTTTCTAGTTGGAACACTTTTATTTCATTGTTCACAATATAGTTAGGAATTAGGCCTAGGGTCTAGGTTCAGAAAATTACAATCTAATAATAGAATTGAATTAAAACTAGTATTTACAATAGAAACAAATTGAGATAACTCCAAATTGTTGCAAATAATCTACAGGTAGCTCAAATTGATCCATATCAATACCAGTCGGAAGCGTGCACAAGACACTGGCTGCATTGCCCCTCTGATGCGCTGTGCCAGATACTCACCAGCTCTCGGGTCACGCGTCCCTTCGACCAGACTCTCTGCAGGCTTTTTTTTGGAATAAAAAGTAGCCTAGTAGTATAAGTTATTTCTAGTCCAAATCTTCAACCATTAATTATAGTTTTTGCGTTGTCTTCAGCCAACAAAATTTGCCTTTTTAATGTAAGTAGGATTTTGCCAAAGTACAAATTTTAGAAATTTAGAAGATGAGCCATAACCAGGCTTAGGTACATAAGTTTCTTCGTTTACGTTACGCCTACGTAACTGTAGAAAAAAATATTTTTTGTCTAACTTAATGTGAGAATTTTGATCTTATAATAATTTATTTTTCCTTCTTTCTAAGTCAGTTTTCCGATTGTGATGTTAAGAGAAGCGTCTTGTCGATCACTTCAAATGCAGTCGGTGATGACAACATAAGTCGTAATATGCTCCTACCCATTCTCGACGATGTTATCCACGTCCTTGTCCACATCCTTAACCACTCCATTTACAGTAGCACTTTCCCAAGCACCTGGAAAAACGCCCAAATTATCCCTCTACCTAAAAAATCTAGACCCACCGCCGTTTCCGATTTCCGACCCATCTCCATCCTTCCTTTTCTCTCAAAGGTGCTAGAGCGTCTGGTACACAATCAACTCAGCCGATTCCTATCTGACCACTCGCTCTTGAATCCTCTCCAATCTGGTTTTCGTCATGGACACAGCACCGTGACGGCCCTTTCTAAAATAACGGATGACATTCGCCGGGGCATGGACAATGGACTTGTGACTGTGTTGTCATTGCTTGATTTTAGCAATGCCTTCAACAATGTCGACTATGATATTCTTCTTGCCGTACTTCGTTCTCTTAACATATCTCCAATTGTAACTGACTGGTTTCATAGTTATCTGTTCGGTCGCCGGCAACGCATCCGTCTTGACGATAAGTTTTCGTCTTGGTGTGATGTCACTGCTGGTGTTCCACAGGGCGGCGTACTTTCTCCTCTTCTATTTGCAATTTTCATAAACTCCATATCAGAATCTCTGTCTAGTTCCTACCACCTTTACGCTGACGATCTCCAAATTTACCAACAAGCTCCAACCAATGACCTTACGTCTGCTATAACCTCAATAAATGATGACCTCTCACGTATCCTTGCATGGAGCAAAGCGCACGGTCTTTTGGTAAACCCTAAGAAGACTCAAGTCATCGTTGTGGGTAGTTCAAGGATGATTACTAAAATTGATGTGAAATCCCTATCTCCTATCTCCTTTGATGGTGTTATAATTCCTGTAAGTAAAACTGTCAAAAACCTGGGTCTGATCGTAGACAGTGAGTTGTCCTGGGGTCCGCAATTGGCTGAACTCAGCCGAAGGATGTTTGCATCGGCCGGCTCACTGCGACGACTTCGCAATTTCCTTCCAACTTCCACTAAAATTACACTCGCCCAGTCCCTTTTGCTCCCTATTCTTGACTACGCCGACGCCTGCTATCCGGACCTTACTGAAGATCAACTAAATAAGCTTGAGCGCCTCCAGAATTTCAGCATCAGGTTCATATTTGGCCTTCGCAAATATGACCACGTATCCGAGTATCGCGCTAAACTCAAGTGGTTGCCCATCCGACTTCGCAGGAATACTCACATACTATCCCTCTTGTACAGTATCTTGTTCTATCCTCACAGTCCATCCTATCTCAAGGAGAGCTTTGAATTCCTGTCTGACTCTCATTCTCTCTCATTGCGTTCATCAGCAACTCTCGTCTTAAAAGTTCCTGCCCACTCTACTACTTTTTATGAAAAATCCTTCACTGTACAAGCTATCCGTCTATGGAATGCTCTTCCCCTGGACATCAGACGTGCAAAATCACTTGCTATATTCAAAAAACGGCTTCACCAGTATTATTTATCCGCATAAAAAATATCAATGTATATGTATATAAATTTTATTTTATTTTTATCATTAGTATAGTTTATTGCATGTTAGTTATTATGGTAGTTAGTGTATGTATAATGTAATTATTTTATTTTCAATGCCACCGTCTATTATTGTTCTTTTATATCCAGTCCATCCCAAGGTTGCCTGGAAGAGATCGCTCAAAGCGATAAGGCCGCCCTTTGTACTTCTTTTATTTCATGTTTTTTTTCTTTTGTATTGTATTTTGTGTTTGTGTGGTACATTATAGAGTTTTCTATCTATCTATCTATTTTGAAAACCAATTGCAGGTTAAATTGGGGCAACCGACAAAACGCATAATAAAAGTTAAGTTTACAGTTTTTCTTAGTTTTTTTCTGCTCATTTGATTGCAGATTCTCCTATTCAGAAATTCTTTGTTAAATAAAAAATAGTTACGCTACATAATTTAGCTATTAATTTTTCTAGTTTTCTTTGAAATTATGTTGTAACTGTAATATTTTTAAGAAATCTTGACAGCAAAATAGTGTAACTGCCATAAGCACAAAAAACTTGGAGTAACTAAAATTTATATCCAAAAACAAGGCTAATATTCATATTTTTTTAGATGACGACCTATGTGGCGCGGTGGGCGAAGGTCTGCCTGCGACGCAGAAGGTTGCGGGTTCGATTCTCGCCTCGGGACAAATGTGTGTACGATCTGCAGACATTTGTTCAGGGTGTTCTGGTCGTTTTCTATATATAATAAAAAATATCTATCTATGTATTGTATAATATTATGTATATCAGTTATCTAGTACCCATAACACAAGCTCTGCTTAGCTTGGAGCTAGATAATGCTGTGTAAAAAGTCCAGCATTATTTATTTATTATTTTGCTTTGCCAGAAAATTCAATGAATTAAAGCTTTTCTGTCAAAACAGATCAAAAAAGGTCACATGCGAATAAAGATATGTTGAATTTATTATGAAAAAAAAAAACTTTGAATGCTTCTACTGAAAAGTCGTCGTGTTTTGTCAGTTACCCCAATTGAACCTTCAACCGACGATATCTGTTCAAAAGGTTTCTTTTGATACCGGATAAAGCGCTTTTCAACAACCCACTTTAACTTTCGCATACGGACCTTCGCTGGTGTATGACCTAGCTGTTCCCCATTTCTCGTAAACTAGCAGCAAGCTCTTTGAATTTTAAAGACCATGGATTAAAATGAACATTGAAAACTAAAATGTAACGTGGTATATCAACAAACTGGTACACTTTAAACGTTTGCATGAAACTCGAAATCAAATTACTGTGTTTGTGTAGTGAATTAAAAATAAATTGGCGGATACAAAGAGAACCGTAATGTTTGGCGAGATTTTGACAGTTTTTGCAGATAATATGTAGTGGGGTTTGGAATAAACAAGCAACTTACGGTAGGTACTTACATCATCATCCGTCTGTGTTGGACTAACACAGACGGATGGTGATGTAAGTACCTACTTGTACTACAGTACTGCTGGACATAGGCCTCCTCTGCCTTGAGCTCGACGCATCCAGATTCTGTCTGCAGTCTTTCATACGTTCGTTATACTGAGTGATTTGAAATTCTAACAAAATTTGGTAATAATAAAACACATTATAAAAGCTTTTAAAACTACTATATGCTTTTAGTTTGAGTACTCACTCTGTTTTTATTAATACTATATGCAGTTTTTGTTATCTTATGGGACGTGATGACAAAGGATGGCAAAAAATTATCAAAGTAGTCTTTATAAAATAAAATCAGAACATGCACTCGCAAAAAAATGTGTTAGGGGTTGTTGCAATTAAGAATATCCATAGCCACTACCTTTGTTATATGCAGAAGAACTGAAAAAATGGTACTATTGTTAAGAACCACCGGCGCTACAGTCCGTAAGAGGTCCCAAAGATTTTCGACGAGAACCGACAGAGACTTCGTGGCTTAGTTGGTTAGAGCACACCCGTACTAAGGGTGGGACGCGGGTTCGAGTCCCGCCGAAGTCGAAAATTTTTTGGGAACTTATTTCATTTCTTATTGTTAAGAACACTGAACAAATGGTACTGTGTTTGATTATCCTGATTATTCTAAACAACATCAGCGATAATAAACATCCACATAATCAGGCTAAATAAAAAGGCCTCATAATGAAAGCTCCAGAAAGATAATGACATTATACCAAGATTAATTCCCTGCAAAACACAAAGGAAGGTAATGGTACAGATTATTGTCCGGGTTGCTTATATCTTCACAGCACATTATGTAATTGTCGCTGAACAAACGGAAAAGATGTTTATTTTGTATGAGGGTATGAGGCTTTCAGGCACAGGTGGTGTGAGATAGCCACATCACTTTTCTTTGTCCATGTGAGAACGGTTGCATCTGTTGTTGCCCAAATGCACCTAAGCGAGGCCTATCAGTGATGATTTTGTAGTTTCAACCGCAGTTGTTGTTCTCTCAGTGGAGTGTCAATACTTCTACCCGCCTGGTACTTTGAGTGAGATAAACGTTGTTCAAAATGATCCTTAGTGAATAAAAATACTATTGTTACGTACATTAATCTCCTATGCATTTCTACTTTCCTAGTACTTTGTGTGAGATAGTTAAAAAATCCTCCGGAAACAATAGTAATCAAGATTAAAGAAGAGAAGTGAAGAAGATAAGTGTGCGGCCGACAGTACTTTTGCTACTTTTCTGTAAGAAATCTCAAAATGGGACGAATCAGGAACGTTTTCAGCATAAAATTTGAGTTTCGTGACTCTTCCAAATGGTTTTGACTAAAGTGGGACGAGTCAGGAATAACTCCAATTATAGTCTACGTAAGTGCCACCAAGGTCAGACAATAAAAGGGTCATTTAAGTGTCTAAGCAAGTCAAAAGTTAAAGTGTTTCCTTTACCTTATTTAACAAAACTTTTGCAACACCTCCGTCTGTCCGTCTAAGACGCAGAACTCATAAAATTACCTCACTCAGCTATAAAATAAATAATTAGAAACCATCAACATGGAAACAAAGCTTATCATGTTAGACTCTTCAGTGGCAAAAGAAGTTTTGCAAGAGTGACATAGCTGATCATGTATAACTACGTCTCACGAGACGGAAATGTTTTACGGTTCGTAAGATAAGTAGTGGCTGGTTTATTTTTTGCTGGCAGAGTCGGAATGGCAAAATGTTGTATTGATAACGTCACGAGTAGCGCACTCCCTGGAGGAATTCGAGAATTGTCCTTGTAGCTTTTTTTACATACTGAATGATGTTTCAGACTAATATGCAAGGGGATATTGAATATCGATTTGAAAAGGACAAGTTCAGGTGATTTGCTTAGTACTTAGCTGCAGAAGCCGTGGCGGTCTCAGCTTAAGAATCGACCCTAGGATTTCTATAAAGTCGTTTTAGGGAAATTGAAAGAGGAAGAGCATGAACTCCCCTTCCAACCTATCTACATAAGTAACATCTCCTCAATTTTGTATTTTACCTATCTTAAATGTATGTGTATGTCTGTGTTATTCTTGTGGAGTCCTATTAAATGTATCTTTATCTTTTACCAAACCGCTCCATACTGGCGTACGTCGTGATTATGTCAAAACATCCCTTGTGTAGTGGGAAGGTTCAGCCATGGACTTATACATATTTGTGCAGAGGAGGTAAGACTGAGTGGAGGAACTGAGATCTGCACCAACACGTAGGAGTACACTCCTATGCGGATTGTGAATCATCACCCTGCAGAACCAGACTCTAACCAGATTAACAACACCCTAAATTATTGTAGTAGGACTTTTGTAAATTGACAGCTTCGTTTCAGCATTTTGTGTGTGGACGGGGTTGATGCCTCAAATTAACTCTATAAAAACGAAACCGTTTGTGTAGTCCCCTTTTGTTAAAGTAAAGTAAAAAGGTTTTATTTTGTCACAATAACACAAATTAAAAAGAAAAGACAAACAAAGAAAAAGCAAATAAGTGACAAAACAGGGGGCATCGCTCAGCATAATGCCTAGAAGCGATACATATCGCTAATGAGCGCTGGTTTTATGCGACTCCCAATGTGCGCAAGCAGCGACTTTATGTTCGTGAAGTGTGAGTAAAACGTGTTATCCTTTTTTTATGCAGCCTGGATACTCAGACTACGGTCTGTGGCTCCAGTGTTGATTAGACGATAGTGTAATTTTTATATCAATGAGTCTTTTCACCAACAGATGTTGGTGGTTTTAGAGACTCTAACTAAGAAAAGGTTGCGAGATGGGAAGGAACCAGTATCGGCTGTCAAATGTCCATTTCACAGTCGCGATTAAAATCAAACTCAGAAGTTGATTGAGTCAAGAACGACAAACTTTCAAGAGAAATCGCTCTTTAGGTATATCAAATTTCAACCGAAAGCAACTGAATTTATTTTAACTAAGTATCTTAATGCTGAATCCGTGTTTATTAGAACCAATTCTATTCAAATAATGTAGATACATAGAAAATAACACTAGTATTTAAAAATACTTTGAAATTTTTATTTAGCTTATTTACCTGCCGGGGTATAAAAACTTTCCAATACGAACTTGAGTTGCTTCCTGATGTTTAGTTTACAAAAGGTGAACCCAAATACTAATTACTTAAATTTAAATTATATAATGATTTAAAATAATTATTTTAATCACCCAAAAACTCTTTACTTACCTTTCGAACAACCCTGAAGGCGGAATTTCTTAAACCAAAACCTGACCTTTGATCAATCAAAACTTTCAACAAAGCTTTAAGTTCGTTGTTACATCACATCGAACATTAATTAAGAATTATTAGAGATAAAAGGCACCACTCAAGTAAAACCTAATTTCAAGTACCATCAATTTATTTGGAAATAGCAATTTCAGGCGAAAATTTTGTTTGATAACAACAAAGTTATTAATTCTTATTAATAAATAGGGTTATTCAGATTCGCCATCAATTTCAACGTCTTGATGTTGAAAGGTTAAAATTAATGATGACAAACAATAGCTATTTACAATTTCGGGTTGGAATTTTTGTTTAACGCTGAAATTCTTAGTGAGATTACACTTTTGATTAATACTGTATCTTATTCATATTTTCAAATTAATTACATAATAAACTGCATTATGAAAATAATTTTGTACAGTATACAGGGTAAAGAGTAAAAAAGCGCTGATTATGCTTATGTACAAGGTAACAAAAATCTGGTAAGTATCTTTCTTTTATAATTACGACGCAAATAAAAAAAAAACACAGATCCTTTTATGTGTTTCAAAAAACTGAACCGACTTCAACTTACTAATAATGAAAATGTGTATGGAAATAGTTTTGAAACCGAAACACTTAGATAGTGCGATTATAACTTTTCAAGTGGTGATAAGTTGGTAAATTTCTAGTCTTATTTAGTTTGATTATGCCCGTTGCCATTGAAACCATTTGTTACCAGAAATTATCATGTGATACTGTTAAAGAGACATTTTACGGCACACATTATAATTTCCTTGAGGATCAAACTTTTATGAAACGAACATAATAATCAATTTCAACCAATCATCAAAATCTGTTAAAAATTAGCGATGATGTCACCAAAACTTGTAGGTTGCCGTGATTTCTCAAAAGGAATGTTGTTTTTTAAGCTTTACAAGATATACAAATCCCTCTTTCGGGATCATTTTTACTATTTGTACTGAAATTAGATAAATATTTTTTTAAATCAATCAATCGAAAATGCTTTATTTCCGTTTAATTTTATCCAAAAATGTACACTTAAAAAACGTCAAATTCTTAAAATAAATCACTGACACTTATACCATGGTGATATTTTTTATTTCTGTCGCTTCGGTATGTAGACTAAAGTAAAGAAGCGACAAAGAAACCTTTAGCCTGCTAATTTTTATTTTTCGAGTTGGAACAAAGCCCGTAACAAGCTTTTTCATCTTCTAGATAATCTGATATTTTGTAGTAAACCTTTTTGCACAGAAAAGCTTTGACAATTTGTTTGAATTCATCTACAGAAATCCATCCAAAAACGATTATTGTGCAACACTTTTCTAAACAAACAATCCTTTGAATAAAACCGCAACCTTCATAAATCCACAAGTTCACAGAGCTAAGAAGAATTTGAATCACGCTCCGCGCAAATTGATTTGGTGTAGCAAACACAACATTTAGACTCTTGGTCACGTGCCATTTTATTGTGAGGCAAAAGTTACAATGCCCGGCGAATAGTAACCTCTCCAGTAATGTTATGTAATGCCCGAAAATTGCGAAGTCCCGAGCGAGTGGATAGAGATAAGCGTCTGGCCTACCTTTTGCTGATAGCTGATAGCTGGGTAGGTAAATTCGGTGATCATGGTTAAAAAACATTTTATATTTAAGGCTAGGTAGGCGGATTCATGGTGATCTAGCTATGCTAGATAGCTAGCGATCATTGCAAACTTTACGCTAGCGATCAGATGGTGATCGCTAGCGTAAAGTTTGCACCTATTTTTTTTTATTATACAGAAGGAAATACGCAAACATTATATTAGCACTGCCACGGGAAGACAGCAAGATTATGTGGGACTCCAACCCACTAAAACCAGGGTGTTTAGCTTTATTTATGAAAAGGTTTTTTTTTTTAACTTATATCCGACTCCAAATTGCGCATAATTTACATATCATTTATCGTGTTTTTTGTTTTGTGGTTCAAGTAAGTACTGCCTTTAGAATAAATGTTGTATGGGACTTTTTCGGAATTATTCATTACGAGCTGCTGCCGCGGCTTCGCGTGCAATTTCAAATATGTCCGTGTAGGACTTTTATTAACGCTAGCTTACGTACATACTGTAAAAATGTATGATTTCACTAAAGACATTTTAAATTGAATAGAAAATTAAAAAATAAATATGTCCGCCCCTAAGATACTATTTGATTTAATATTTAATTACCTAAGATCCGTTCAGCCGATTAGGCGTGAAAAAGTTAACAGACAGAGTTACTTTCGAATTTATAGTATTACTAGCAGCGCCTCTCGGTTTCACCCGCGTAGTTCCCGTTCCCGTAGGAATTCCGGGACAAAAGATAGCCTATGTGCTATTCCAGATTATAATCTATCTCTAAGCAAAATTTCATTCAGATCCGTTTAGCCGTTCTGGCGTGATTGGGCAAGAAACATCCATCTATCTAACCCTTCGCATTTATAATATTAGTGTATGGATATAGTGTATGAAAATAACAAAATAATCATCATTTAGTACACAGTAGTGGTTGCGCATTGTTTTTGTTACTCCGTTTAATCAGAAATAATTAAACGTTAGGTACCTACTCATAATCGAAGATTTCAAGAGGCGCAAATATGCAGGTCTCGACAGAGCCTACGCATTTGCTCCCCCTGGAGTCGAGACCCTAGGTCCGTGGGGTATCGGGGCTTTCCGGGTTTTCAAAAAATTATATTAGCGTCTGGCCGAAGCGACGCGTGACCCGAGAGCTGGTGAGTATCTGGTGCAGCGCATCAGCATTACCATACAGCGGGGCAATGCAACCAGCGTCAATTGAGCTACCTGTAGATTGTTTGCAACAGTCTGCAGTAGGTTGGCTCAATTGTTTTAATAGTAAATACTAGTTTTAATTTAGTTCTATTATTTGATTGTATATTTCTTTATTATTAAAGATTTATTTTGATACGCAAAACACTAACCTATATTTTCCTTTTCATCCAATTTCTCGCCTCAATGTATAATCCCCTTGAAACTTGACGCTGACGCAGTCCACTTTACAATTAAGTCCGAGCTAAGCCAAGACTTAAGCTACAACATTATGCTTGAGCCCATTAGGATCCTTTGTTTTCCCTCAAAATTAAGCTTTGCGACGACGCCACAGGGTCCTCTTTCAAAGATTATGCAAACTAGAAAATGCTTAAATTACTTTTCCCTTACTTTCTACGGACATTTATGTTTTTAATTACATCAGTTTATAAAGACCCGTGCAAACGAATAAAATTAACCCTGCCATAGTCTAAAATCGTTTCAGCTGCGTTTAGTTGCGACGTAAATCTATCACCAGTGTCCATCCCAAGGTTGTCTGGAAGAGATCGCTCTTAGCGATAAGGCCGCCCATTGCCCAACACTGTTTTTATATCTTTTTTGTATTATTTTCTATATTTTCTTGGTGTGCAATAAAGTGTATTGTATTATATTGTATCACATCGTATCACACTAAAGTTATACAGGTGAATGTTTGGATGGATGGATGTTTGTTACTTCTTCACGCAAAAACTATTCAACGAATAGTAATGAAATATTCTATAGATGTAGGTCTAGGCCTGGAATAACACATACCTACCTCAACAGCCTATTATGGTCGATTGCTCGACGCAGGCCTTCCAGTATAATCGCCTTATTCGCTATTATTTCACAGGGGGTGGTGCCCATAATCCCCTCGCTAGGCATGCGGGATTGCAGATCGGTGGTAAATCTATTCTGCAAAAGGCACTGCTCCCGGACACTCGCGGAAAGATTTGGGGTGATACAAATTCTAACACCACACGGCTACCGACACATACCCAAGTTACTTTTAATCCCATCAATCGGTTTCCATGGGATAAAAATAACTTTTAAATATTTATTTCCATTGAAACAGCGGTTGCGAAGCCGTAGGCAGAAACTAGGACTTACTCAATAATAATACTCATTTATTTTCACAATCGGCTTATCTATTTTTAACTTGACCGAAACTTAACTTGCAAAATGTAAGGACCCTAAAAAGTTAAGATATTGAAGCCACTGTTATAATATAAGACTATAAACGATGTATTATCTGACCCAGCTGTAAAAGTTATAGCTGTGCCTTTATTTCAGATATAATAACCCCATGTTTGTATGGAATGATAACCATATTTCCGCCAGCATATTAAGGGTTATATCCCCATAAAGATATATTAGAAGCGAGATACGTTATTAAAATATTATTTACGTTTCATTTAATGGATTTGTTCAGTGGTTATAGGGGTATAAAAGGTTAATTAGAAAAAAAAAGGTTAATGGTAATTTAAATGTTGGAAAAGATTTATTTGATCGGTTAATGAACAAAGTAGGTTGTTTATGGGTTGAGGTCAAATAAAAACTCTTTTGAAGCTACTTCAAAAGAGTTGGAAATTAACCTCTCTATGAAATTTACATAAGATTAAATCAAATTATTTATCAATATTAGATGGTCTAGATTGGATTCGAGTTCAGCCTTGATTTAAAAATATTATTGTAAAAATGCTGGGCCATTCACACAACATCATGTAGCAACAAATTGAGCAGCTTTTAGTTTGTATTATAGAAAACAGTCAAACAAATATTCGCCAAAACACAACAAAAATTATTTGCCCTAAGGCTGGAATCGATTCAACAACCACAGATTGGATATAAGTACTTATAATATGCTTACTTATAAATGCCTGTGATATAGATACCAGCACTGCAGATATCATCATCATCATCATCAGCCTATATTAGTCCATCATCATCATCATCATCAGCCTATATTAGTCCAGAGCTAGGCCGCCCCTAATGAGCGCCATAGCACCCTGTCTTCAGCTTGCCGCATCCAGCATCTGGCAGCAATCTTTCGCAAATCATCATCCCACCTGGTCGGAGGGCGTCCTGCACTACGTTTGCCGAGTCGCGGTCTCCACTCAAGAACACGTTTACCCCAGCGGTTGTCGGTTCTTCTCGAGCTATGACCGGCCCACTGCTACTTCAGCTTGCTAATCCTTTGAGCTATGTCGAAAACCTTGTTTCTCTGTCGGATGTAATCGTTGCGAATCCGATCCTTCAGAGAAACTTCGAGCATAGCTCTCTCCATAGCTGCAGGAATAATAATACCTAACTAGTAACTCTGGTTGACTTTAAACTGTTGTCTTAATTTAATTTCCCTAATTTCATTTGTTGGGGTTACCCAAAAACAAAGAGGCAAAGAAAGTACCTATCAGGGGACCTATTTTAATACCGAACAAAATTTCGTGTTTTGTTTCCGCCTTTTTTTGTACTCAAATACACCTGCTTAGAGTACTATTTTGAATATAGAAAACGGAACAAAACAATCGATTGCGTATTTTGAGGAAATAAAATAGACCTTCACAAGCAACATAAACAGCTGATGAAATAACTGATGAAAAATATATCGAAACTAATAAACCTAAGTGAAATTCAAAGATGAAAAGCTAATTATCCGCCAGCTTTGAGATTCAGACATAAAAACTTTCCAACCCCAGCTCCTCTTAATATTTATCCACTCATTCTAAGAAATTGGGTCGCTCAGAGTGAGTATTACCAAACCATAGTCACTAGATACTACTTTTGTTGGTATCTTCGATACAGTCTCAGGCGAATGCGATACTTAAGGAAAAAAGAAAGGAAAACGACGAAAATCGAAATAAAAAACTGTAAACTCACAGTATTTCCTTTAGACGACTTTACATCACGGTGATGCGTATGAGATGTCAGAAATTTCTAATTTTTAAAGTAAAATTCGAATGACCAAAGTTATAATATTTTTGAAACTGTGTGATTTTGTTTTTATGATTATGGGTTTTTTGCCTGAAAAAACGATTTTATTTTATTATTTAGCCCAAACAATGTTACAATTTTAGGTCCGCTTCAGCAATTATCTCCATAACAAGGGGAGTGTTGCTGTAATAACCACATTTGGCAGGCGGTTTAAAAAAAGAAAGAAAGAAAATACTTTTATTGGAAACCAGAAACATAAATAGTAGATATATAAAAATATAAACTTAGTTACCTTTTATGTTTTAAGTGCTTTTTAAAAATCTGTTTTTATATGTAAAAAGCGCTTAAAAGATTGGTGGTCGCAGTGGTCGCTGTTCAAAATTATTAAACAGAATAAAACTGCTGGTCGTCTTCGCGCCACGGACAAAATATAATTATTTATTTACTTATTCATTTATCTTT
Source organism: Eupithecia vulgata (assembly GCA_946478455.1). Lineage (NCBI taxonomy): Eukaryota > Metazoa > Arthropoda > Insecta > Lepidoptera > Geometridae > Eupithecia > Eupithecia vulgata. Next base: position 11,825,082 of record OX297876.1, read on the forward strand.
ATGGTTAGACAGATAGATAAATAGATAATTCTTTTGTATGGTACAAACCACAATAACAACAATACAAATGGAAAGATACAAAGAATCTAGGAAGTACAACGGCCGGCCTTGTCGTTTTGAGCTATCTCTTCCAGCCAACCTTGGGGTGGACTGGACATAAGAGAACAATGTAGACGGTGGCCGTCAGTGGCGGTGCGAGGAATTGTATTATACATACCTACACTACATCTTGCATAACCAGGAATGCAGAGAAACATAATTTTATGCATTTTGATTTTTATTGAAACCATGTCATGTGTTTGTTTATATCGTAGAGTCATGCAAATCATTTTATTTTTTTGTATTGTATGGTATGGTATAGCATAGCATAGTTTTGTATAGTTTTAATTTAGTATACTTTTTTATTTAGCTAAATATCTGGTACTGCACCAACTTATAAACTGTTAATATTTCTGGTATGAGCGGTGTCCTCCAATACAAGCAATTTTGCTTAAAAGGGGACTCCAAAACATGTATATTATAAACTAGCGGTCCGCCCCGGCTTCGCACGGGTACCTATTCGAATTTTTCTCACCTTTTAAACCTTTCCTAGACCTCCACGAATAATTCAAGACCAAGATAAGATAAATCCGTTCAGCCGTTCTCGAGTTTTAGCGAGACTAACGAACAGCAATTGATTTTTATATATATAGATTATAAGTTATCGAAATAAACATTTATTATTATTATGTCAAATTCTGTCAAACTTTAAAAGTGTCCCATTAGTAAAGATCCTATCCTTCTTCGTTCTACCAAATTGTTTTGATCAAAAGCGATGATTGTTTTTCCTTAAGTCCGGCCAGTTGATACACGCTTCTGGAAAATGAATAAGCTTTTTAGGTTATCTTTCCTCTGACAACCACTCAGCCTATTAAATTAATGATCTCTGTCAAAGTAGGAAATCTGCTACCGCGTAGAACAGCCATCATTCTCGTAACAATGGGGTAATAAATGTACAGGAGAGAACATGCTTTTTGGGGTAATATCGGTACATTTGGTGGGTAATTCTGTAGATAGATGTTTTGATACGATTCCATTGTTGGTTAAGTTGGGTTATTTGTATTTGTAATGGTGTTATAATGGAACTCATGTGTTTTGCCAGGTTCATAAATTTGTTACTTACCTACTTGTCTGGGTGTGAATAGAATCTGTACTCTTAGTCGAAGTCAATACAAACGCAATTTTACTGTGACATTATGGTTGTGTAGGGAAACTAAAAAGTAACAACTGTCATCTACAACATCAGCGCTTTTGTCCAGTTACCATATAGCCAACTGACGTCATGACCATAGATCAATATGGCGTTCACTGCATCCAGCGTAAATTTTAAATGCATTTTATGGCACTTATCGATTGAATATTTTTTTTGTATATTTATTAGTAGAATCTATAAAAAAACACTAACTGGCTAAAGGTTCGAAAAATAACAACTAACAGGCTAAAGGTTTCATCGTCGCTTCTTTACTTTAGTCTACATAACGAAGCGACAGTTTATACTGAAAAAAAAAACAGTGACACTTTTTTTCCGTGTCAGTATTTTATTTTATGAATTGGACGTTTTCTAAGTGTATTATTTTTGTAATTATGGCAATAAAACATTTTTGACTTGATTTGATTGGATTTATAGTACTACACTTTTCAAAAATGGGTGTAATACCCTATTTAAGTCTCTACAATGTACAAACCCAAAGGATTAGTAAGCTGAAGTGGCAGTGGGCTGGCTATATCGAGAAGAACCGACAACCGCTGGGGTAAACGTGTTTTTGAGTGGAGACCACGACTCGGCAAACGTAGTGTTGGACGCCTTTCGACCAGGTGGGATGACGATTTGCGAAAGACTACTAATGGCAGATGCTGGATGCGGTAAGCTGAAGTCAAGGCGCTATGGCGCTCATTAAAGAAGCCTATGTCCAGCTGTGGACTAAATTAATAATAGGCTGATGATGATGATGATGAATTCTCAAACCTATTTCCTACATACAACAAAAATATCCTTATTATGTAGGTAGGTACGCAATACGTAGGTAAATAATCATTGTTTTATCATTTAAGATCGGGTGAGCGATTCTCAAAAGACGTGTTAATTGCCTCTGGGATTATCAAAATGTGTGTAATTTTTCGTGCGAAGTTCAAAGCACACAAACGGTACCCGAAAGTGTTGTTTTCGTTTTAACATACACGCCATTATTTGAACTAGTTCAGCGTAATAGCTACAAATTAATTCAAGTCTGTAATGCAATAGTGAGAAAGGTCTCATGTTATTTCTTTATCTTTAAATTACCGAAATCCATAGACAGGTTTGGCCACTGATTGATTGGTGACGAGGTTGAAGACGAAAACTGGTAAGGATGGGAGCATAGAAAGATCTAGATAGAATATGTATTAACCTCTTGTCTTAAACAAAATCTGATTTTAATGTTCGTTTAACTCTTCGCTCTCGTATAAACAGATATCTATCTACATTAGCAAATTATCAGCATAGACATCGATCTTCAGAGGGCGATATATGACGTCATTTTGTGAATAGGATAGGCATAGGATTTTGCGTTTAAAGGGCAGAGCAGAGCGGCGTAAGCTTAAAAACCAAGTTTTTGCTGATTATCTATTAATTAAGACTCTTTTTACTGTTTTTTGTCTGTTTGCAAAAATAAACCAAAGGTGGTCTGGGTATTCTTTTTATTATGGTGATAAAAAGAAAAAATCTTGTGATTGATTTTTTAGGAGAAAAGTTGTAAAAACTAAGGAAACAGATGGTACTTTGTACAATTATTTCTGGTATTTAACATATATTTTATTTTCATTTCCGAAAAGAATCTTCTTTGTATCCCATACATTATTTAAAAAAAATCAAAGCTTTATCGGGCTTAGAGTTGAGCTTTGAGTTTTCGAATGCGTACGGATCATAAAGATCGAGAAGGATCGTTTGTTGCGACTAAGTAAATTCAAGTAAACCAAAGCTTTTATTTCATACTTGAAAGCTATCCGGATTTGAAAAGTTTTGTACATAATGTAGTTGATGCGGCAATAGCTTCTAACGCTAACAAATGCCTGGCACATAAATAATGTAACACTCGCAATCTCTACAAAGAAAGCAGAATTAAAAGAACTCCCCCAGGTAATAAAAACGTAGATTACGAACCATCCAGAGTTTCCGGGAACTCCTGCTCATTATAACAAGACCATGCATTAGGGTAACGTGATTGAGAATTGAGATTAACACATTATCCTTCTTGACCAACCTACCTACGTAGGCACAGGAAGTTAAAACGCACCCTTGAAGCCGCTGTAGATGTTTATTTTTGATATCATCATCATCATCATCAGCCTATACCATCACTGCTGGACATAGGCCTCCCCTAATGAGCGCCATAGCGCCCTGTCTTCAGCTTGCCGCATCCAGCATCTGCCAGCAGTCTTTCGCAAATCGTCATCCCACCTGGTCGGAGGATTTTTGATATAAATAGAATTAAATTAAAACAAGTACCTACTTACAATAGAACCAATTGAACTAACTGTAAACTGTTGCAAACAATCTACAGGTAGCTCAACTGATCCATATCAATACCAGTCGGAAGCGTGCCCAAGACACTGGCTCATTGTCCCGCATAAAAAAATAAATTATTATAACATTTGTTTTTCTACAATCTGTTCAAGATGAAAGTGAATAAGTGTCTTCTAGACTTTCGTGATACATCTTTGACCACATCGTCAATTTACCATCAGGTAAGTTGTAGTCAAATTAATGTAAAAATTATGTGGTCTACTGACTATATAAGAAAAGTTTCAGAATTCAAGCAGTTTCAGTTTTCAGTTAAATTTGACTGCATTTTTAACAGACTACGAGAAGTTTTTCATGTTGAAAGCACAAATATGTGCACTCGTGCTTCCTTATGGAGGTTTGCCATTATTACCACGCTCGGTAGTCAGATTGAAGAACACGGAGGATATATAACAAATAAACAATAAAACCGGCCAAGTGAGAGTCGACTCGCACACAGAGGGTACCGTCGTCGCGTCATACAAAACTATTTTGCAAAGGAAACCCTACAAACTTACTTTTCTGATGGATCGTAAAATAGCATTTTAAGGTCGGTGAACATTTTAATAATAAAATCTATATAAAATTCAGCATGATGCAGGTCACCCATCTATGAACGGACCATTGCCTAACTTCGGTACGTGGTATTAAGTTGGCCGAGGAAGTTATTAATATTTATTTTTCTTTTTCATTACGATAAAGCAGCAACAGTACATTATACATACAATTTCAAAATTTCTACCTATTACGTTTCAAGAGATAGGTACAGCCCGCTGACAGACGGACAAAACCAAGGACGGACAGCCGAGTGTGAATAGCACTCTTGTTGCATGGAACCACAAAAAGAAGCTGCTTCCCTTCCTCTTTGAACAGGTGGTGTTTGGTTCACCAAACCACCCCAAATTGATCCCTGAACATCCCAGCGCATCTGCATTTTCATCTGTTGAGCAGGGTAAAAAAGGGGCGTACCTTATGCCGTCCCAAGTTGAGGACTGAGCATCCCAGCACGGCTTCCCTGCCCACGTGGAAGGTCTGGTTTCCGATGGGTCGCTCGAACTCAGGCAGACTCAACAGCTTGTGGACTGTGATGCGGGCATCTGGAATGAGTGATATAACTTAGATTCTGTACTTAGATGCTTTCGCGTGGCTTTATGTTGTAAATTGGCCTCGTGACATCACATTACCTACGATAAATGTTACACGCTCGGTATTTATGGAAATCGACTAACTCTCTGCGTCTATATCGATACATGTCTGTGTTTTTTACTAAGGCGGCCTACAGACCTACAATAATAATCATGTATTGTAGATGAAGGGGTAGTATTGACAGATTGCGTAATGATTGAACGAAACATTGAGCGAGCTTAAATTTTATTGCGATATAGTAAAAGTAAAGTAAAGTAAAAAGGTTTTATTTTTGTCACAATAACACAAATTAAAAGAAAAGACAAACAAAGAAAAATAAGTGACAAAAAAGGGGGCATCGCTCAGCATATGCCCAGGAGCGATACATATCGCGAATGTAATTTTTCGACGTTTTTGTTTTACTGTGTAGTTCAAACAGCGATTTCACATACACGATAGGATTCTTGGAACTTGTATCACACAGTCCGATGCGTTTATTTTGTTGTATTCTGAATGGCGAAACAAATGGCAATAATGTTAAAACCGAACTATGTGAATGGGCACTTAGTAAGCATTCAGTAAAATAAAATAAAAATGACAATAAAACCTAACGATGCAACTTTTAAATTTAACTACACGCTAAAACCAAGTTGGCTGGTTCCTATTTTAAAGTGGGTAACCTAAATAACCCCCAAATGTTGCGACACAAAACCAGCGGGTAAACTGACAAAGTTAGCGTACGCCGTGATTGGTTAAAACTTTGTCAAATGCAACCCACGTTCTAACCGGTGGGCTGATTCATTATTGATTGTTGCCGCAGCTGTAATTGCCATCACTAAGTCTTCATTAGTGTTAGTCAAAAAACACAGATTAAAAGAGATACCTCCAAAAGCAAAGAATTGGCTTATTAGTCTGTATAGTATTACTTAAAATTAGTAAGTGTAAGTGGTTCTGTAGGACCGTTCTAATTAAATAAAAAAATTGAATTGAATTTGTAGTTGTTGTGTCGCCCCGTGACCACGATCACTGAAACGCGGTTGAAACGTTGGGGAAAAGAAAGCAAAAGGTACGCGATAAATACCCGATAAATAATCTTAAATAAATTTGAATTAGTAGTTTTTATATAAAATTTCTGCTAGTTTCAAGGTACTTAGCAGGGAGCGTGTTAAAACATGATTGAACATACTTAAATAAGATCTGAAGCTCGCTATCGTAGTCTGAAATAAATGTATTATTAATATTTATTAAACTTAATTATTATTAAGTAATGTAGGGTTTTATCAAATAAAGAGCGTTTGTAATTTAAGAAACTGAGTTTTATTAGAAAATAGCAAAAATGCGATGCGTACATTTGTTGGCGGCAAATGGGGCAAGGGAAGAAGGACAGTAGCGCCTCCTATCGGCGCTAAGCAAAATTAACTACTTCGGATGCGTTCCATTTCTATCAAGTAAAACCGTAACCAAATTGATAGTAATCGTGACGGAATATTAAAATTTTTTAAGAGACATTTGTACAAAAATAAAAAGTGTTTTGCTATTATAAGCAAGGTACGCGACAAAAACGTAGTAATTTGTTACGATATCAAACTCAGTCCGTGGATGTCGTAAGAACTGACTAAAGGAACTAACAAGAGGAAGGGAATGAGGCCCTTTCTGTGCATTTTTAACACCCCCACTGCAAGTACCAATACGACTGCCAAGCGAAGTAGGAAGTAGAAATTATTTATCAGCTATTTAAACCGCGTACCTTTTGTTTTTATTCCCTAATTCACGCTTTGCTGAAACAGTTAAATGTGATCCTGTAAGTGCACTTTCGTGAAGATCTATTAGGATTCCAAAATCTTTAACAAGGCTAAGAATCCTGCGACTGTTTTTTAAGCTATTTAGAGCTACATTTAGAGTCGATAGTTGATAGCTCACGTGTAAAAGTCTAATCGCATTCTGGAACGGAAATAGTTTAATCGTAAACTAGCTTGTCGTTCTCTTTTGTTTTTCGAACGTCTTTTGTTCAGGTTCCAGTTTTTTTAGGTTACGTGAAGATCGAGAAAATTTTGAATATGGAACGACAACAATCGAAGGCGCTTCGCTCACGGAGCAAGAGTCGAGGTGGAATTAAATGGCGCGTCACATTTTAAGAATTTACGTTTTATACTTAGAGTCACGTCACGGGTGAGTGGGTGCGTCAAGGCGGTTGCATTGTGGTGCGGTCGACGCGACGTTAAGTTGAGGCTGGAACGTTTTCCAAGCTGTAGTCACGATTTCGCCACCATTTTTGTATGAAAAAAGCAAGCCGCTTGACTCTGCATAATGATCAACCCTCAACCGCGCCATGACCGACCTTGCCTCGATTTATCATTTTAGAACAAAATTTGTCGTTTTATTGTCTACGAATGAAACCTCAACCTATCCTTGATACAAACAAAGACCATAGAATATGTTACATTGACAAATATTCATATTGATTTTGGATAAGAGAGAGAGCCAAAATAGGAAGCCCTGTAGCTCAACTATTTGCAGTTGAGCATCGAGGAACTCGCAGTGTTTTCTTATAGTCACTGTTTTGTTTCTAAACTTCTTATTATATTATAAATACGACTCTAGGTTTATTTGTCCCTGTTGATAACAGGTAGATACGTAATGCATTATACTATATACGATATATATACATATAATTATATACTACGATATAGGTGCCAGCTAGTCGTGTGGTGCCGACCAGCCGTGTGGTGCTAGCTTAGAATTGCTCCACCCCAACTCTTCCCGTGGGTGTCGTAAGAGGTGACTAGGGGACATAAACCAGGGGCGCGCAGCAGCACCTCTAGCAGAATTAATCTACCACCAAACTGCGATCCCCAACCCGCATGCCCAGCGTAGGGATTATGGCCATATGGCTATAAGATAAAAGTCAATAAGGCGATTATCAGGGGAGGCCTGTGTCCAGCTGTGGACCATTAGTACCGCTGTTGAGGAACGTAGATTTCTACCTACATTTCAACGACCTCTGTGGCGCGGTGAGCGAAGGTATGCCAGCGACGAGGTTTCGGGTTTGATTCCCGCCTTGGAACAAATATTTGTACGATCTGCAGGTATTTGTTCCGGGTGTTCTGGTCGTTTTCTATGTATAATAAAAAATATCTATCTATGTAATGTATTTTATTATCAGTTATCTAGTACCCATAACACAAGCTGGCTGAAATCCAAGCAGCTTGGGGCTAGCCCCAAGCTAAGCAGAGTTTGTAACTAGATAATGCGGTGTGAATTGAATTATTAATTTATTATTTATTTCCAACATTTCTTTTCCTAAGTCAAAGTCTTTGCCAAAACACATCATCATCATCAGCCTATACCAGTCCACTGCTGGACATAGGCCTCCCCTAATGAGCGCCATAGCGCCCTGTCTTCAGCTTGCCGCATCCAGCATCTGCCAGCAGTCTTTCGCAAATCGTCGTCCCACCTGGTAGGACAAACACAATACAATTTAACTTAGATTGCATTATTTAGGTAATCTTAATTCATTAGTGTTAGTGGTTTATTGGTATAAAATAAACGTTTATATTGAATAAAATATATTAAAACAAAATATTATTTCTCTGTTAAAAGTTGTTTTTTCAGAAGCCGCTTTCACCCCCAATACTTGTATTTAGGGGTAGCATTGAACGTTTCATCAAACGAGGGAGTTGTCCCTACCGTCACATAATCATAAATCAACCCCTGAGTAAAATAATTCATACTTCGATAAACATTTTGATAGCTACGACATAAATGGATGTAATAGCTGATGGTAAAATGTAGGGGCGATAGACACTGACAATGAGTTTCAAGCCTAAACAGTGTCCAGGTAAATAATGAGCATGGTTTTGCTCGAAATTTAAGCCGAAATTAAAAAAAACTCTAGTACCTGCCTATCCAACGAATATTTTACTCGCCTACTTTATATACTATTCGTGTCTAATAAATCTGTAAAATCATTAATTTGCAATAATTTACTATGGCATACAAATATTGTGATGAAAACAATATTTTATAATAATATGGTAGCTATTTATTTTTCTTGCTATTGAAATTAATATTTTTTTAAAAATGAAATTTACAATCGAATAGTAGACACAAATTGAAACTAGTATTTACGATTGAAACGATTAAGCTTACTGCAGACTGTTGCAAACAATCTACGGGTAACAATCAACTGATGCTGATGCGTTGTGCCCTTAAAATGGCACGGTTTAACCTGATGTCAGATATTTAGATGTTATGACTTGGATTTCACGTTTGATTTTTCTAAATTTATTAAGTTACTTTTTATTTATTTATTGTTTAAAATATACCATTTACGTACTAATATTTTGGTTTATACCCTAATATTAATAAATGTACCTCACTTAATTCTGAATCGATTTATTTCGCTGTTATTTCATGGTCCTATTGTAGGTTTAATTACCGACATTTTCAGTTAAAATAAGTTGTCGTAGAACAAAATATCCTTTGTGTCAGTCGTTTCAAGAGCTAAGGATAAATAAAAATAAACACATCCCTCGAACAACTGAGCGGTTTCGACATACGATCTCCAATTAGCGAAACTCAGCAGTATACTTTTATAGCGATCTTAGTTTTCTAGACGATAGAGCTCATTGTGAAAATACGATGGAATTAGGGAGGTAGTTGGTTGTGTTTTCCTATTTAGTTTAGGCAGCGAATCGAAGTTGCTCTTGGTGGCCACCAAAATCTGTTTACGATTCACTGCCTAAACTAAATAGAATAAAACTATTACAAAGGCATTAAAAAAAAGCTTATGATAGGTATCACAAACTGGAAGATGGATTTTTGAAAACTCCTTTGTAAAACAGAATTATAACATAAAGTAGGTGGCGGCGCTAGTTTGGTTGGGGTATGCGCCTTAAATACCGGCGGTGGTCATCGCGAAAATCTAGTGTCATCAAAGATGGCTTTGACTCGCCAAGGATTACACATTTATCAAATCTGTCAAGCATAACAAAATTGGAATAAGCCATTTGCCGCCATTACAAACCCCCAACAAAGAATACTACCAGTAACCAAACAAAAACGCTGCATAACATAATTTTGCAAATTTAAATCCACCTACAATACATTGAAAGTTCAAAATGGAAACACAAATAAACGTTGAACCTTGATCATTCGTACCTCGGTAACAAGCGCAAAAGTTAAGTGAGGAGGGTACGTAAAGTTAAGGAAGTAGACTCGAGTTTGTACAATGTCGGTGCCGCTATAATACGGCAGCTTTCATAGAAGTTACAGGTTTACGGCTTTCTCGCTTGCGGGCATTTGGCTTTGTGGTACGTCTTTGGTATTCCCAAAGTCTCACGTAGGACACGCCTGTTCCAAACGTCTCATGAAGCTAATTTCCAACGTCTCAAGAGAGATGCACCTATTCACATCATCATCAGTCTGTAATAGTCCACTGCTGGACATAGGCCTCCCCTAATGAGCGCCATAGCGTCCTGTCTTCAGCTTGCCGCATCGAGCATCTGTCACCAGTCTATCGCAAATCGTCATCCCACCTAGTCGGAGGGCGTAATACACTACGTTTGCCGAGTTCCAGTTACGAGACCTATTCACAATGTCTCTAAAAAAGTATACACCTCTCCAACGGAGCCCTCTATTTACTTTATTTACGTAAGTAATGGTCCTTTTTGGATAATTGTAAAAAATTGCAAGTTCCTTTAAGTATAGCATTATCGCAAAACTTTTAAGATGAATTTCACAATATTAATTTTAACGTCAACAGCAGTACCTGGAGACCATACATGACTAAGAGGATTTATTATTGATGTTTTTATGACTGACTGTACCTTTCCAAACTTTAAGTTCAATTAGGCTCTTTTATAAATTTGTGAGTTGAAACGAAAATCTTCAAAACAGACGGTGAGAAAAGAAACAATTATTATTATTACTTTTAGCTGGACATTTAGACATTTAGTGCGAAACAGCGCTACACCATTCAAAAACATTTATCATTCTCATCTCATGCTATAAAGAATAACCTGGACACTAGTTCTATTGAATTTGCTAGAACTTTACCTTAGTTGAATTAAACGAACATTCGTTTCCCACATACAAATTTAAATTCATCACTAGAATAATTTATACTTCTCTCAGTTTACTCCAAATCCAAATAATAGGGCGCAAACAATTTTCAGTCCCAACTAACCAACCGTACATTAATTTTAGTTACCGTACATAAAATAATCGTAACGCTATCCTAAATTACGGTAACTTTAAGTCTATTAAGGCCCATACCGGACCCAAAGTGGCGCCGCCACCTAATTTATGTTATTTTGTTAAACAGAATAATAACATAAAGTAGGTGGTGGCGCTAGTTTAGGTGCTGTATGCGCCTTAATCACGGAATTCACAAAAGTACAAACACTGCTCAAATTGTAAATTTTAATTTGTCGAATGGGGTTGGAAACTTCGCAGCAATTATTTACGAACGGAATGGTGTAAGGTATAGAAGGAGTGAGTTTATTTTAAAACCACCCTACCTTTTGTTCTGTCACTACTAGGGTGTGAGGGAGTGCTTTAAAGGGGCTACGGGTCACCGTTAGAGTAAAAATCTGAATAACTTTAGGTTACATTTACATTTTACAATAATTATAACATATTATTTTTTATTTCGGTCTACAATGATTCTTAATTTGTTAGTAATTGTAATTTTGTATGCTAAATTGACCTAATTTTTCGTTGTTACAAGTTCATTGGTTTCCACGAGGAAGAACGACGAAAACCATCTTAATGATTAATATTTGGTGTTCTTGATCTCAATCGCTTCTCAAATCAACGTTTTGGTAGTGGTGTTCACGGGATTAAATTTTAGAGCATGTAGCTCAATCCAATGGTTGCTTACTGAGTCTTGCAGGTGTTCTGCTATCGCCCATATAAATTAAAAGGTACGCTATAAGGCTGAGCGCAGACTTGAGTCACGATAGCTTTAAAACCACGGAACATAAAAAACAAGTGGAAGTGCTATGCAACAAAATTACTATGGGCACCGGTGTCGCTAAACTCACACAAATAAACCCTTAATCTTATAATGCATTACAAAGAAACAATTCTTTTTATTGGTAGTTAAAAGTTTAGTCAAAATTAGCCAACGTCACAGATTAGAAAATAAACCTTGAATTCTACTGCATAAGATTTATTTTACTTTAGCAGCAGAACGTATTTACGAGCTACACTCACCAAACAGCAACTTAGAACTTTGGAACAATACGGCATAGCTTTGGAAAAATGAATTCGCCGCGAGACTAGCAACTCGACGTGATGTAAGAACACGACTGAGATCAGTTAAGCGTAACTACGGATAATTGTGGCACGCGTGCCACGCCTACTTAACACTTCCACTTATTTTTAGCTATTCGATCCATCCATATAGATCTATCTCAATACAAAATTTCAATCCGTTCTGTTTATGTGATGTTTTAATTTAGTACGATGCGAATGCGACCCAAGCCGATCGCAGAAGTAAGTGTTAACTTTTTTAATAAAATTATCAACGCATAAGTAACCTAGCTCTAAATAAAGGATAATCCTTCTACGATTTATAGTTAGACGTCAAAAAGGTTTACAATAATAAAGGTGGTACCAGGTGGAGACAGTCACGCGTCGAGTCTATTGTAGGGAAAACGTAAGCAATAGTTAATAACATTAACACATTTGCCCCAGTTTACAGTAATGGGGAAAACGAAACTGTAACAATTTTTACAACTTGTTTAAGGAACATGCAAATCGCTCGTTTGAATTCATGTAGAACTGAAGAAAAACATTATAATAAGCACAAACTAATACATTGCTTAGTAGGGAAGGCGTATGCTCATTGCCCAGCTGTGGACTGGTAAAGGCTGTTGGTGTGATAAAACTAAGGACATTAATAGCATTTGACGACCAATCTGTGACGCGGTGGGCGAAGGTCGCAGGATGAGGAATGTCCAGCACTGGACTAAAAAAAACTTAAATCAATAACGTTTCGTGCAACAGTTCTTTGTAAATTATAGTTGGGAAGTATTTACTAGTGCCATAATCGAGCCTTATCACTGACATCACCGGAATCAATTTACAAAGCACACAGCAGGCCAGGATGCTTATCTATAATCTGCGGGTCATGTTAACGATGAGGAACGGCATGGTGGGCGGACACAGCCACATCGATCAGCTGGTTCAGTCAGGAGTTTAATAATAATTTATTTTTATAATATTTTTTAGCAGAGGGTTTCAAACATTTGCCTATTATTTGGACAGTCAATTTTACGACTTTTTTCGAATGGCAATATTTTGAAAAGTATGAATAGAATAGAATATAAATTTATTTGTTAAAAGATTAAACATAGGTACTAAACTTAGATTAAAATACAAAGTGTAAGCCCAGTAACTAAAATGGCACTGCCTCAGCATGTGTTGGTTGACTAGCAAGCTAGCAACCAACGCTGGTCTTCCGTTAGAGCCACATGTTGTACGAAACCTAAAGAAAGAATCTTTCGAAAACTGTTTTAAAATTTACAAAACAATACCTTTCATTTGATACCCCACCTGGGTCCCCTTTTTGACCATTGGTAATTTTTACAGACTATATTTTTCCTGTAAAATGTAGATCTATCTACAAACGCCCTATATATTGAACATGGATCGGTCTGCAATCTTCGGAGATAAGGGGGGGGGGGGGGGAGGATAGAAAAAAATATGCAGATATGAAATGAAGGTTCCTTCTAAATTACTATTGTAAACATGACAACCGTGGCGGATGAATATTGCGGTTTCACCTTTTTCTTTCGTTGTACTATTTCTTAGTATTTTCCGTGGCCGTGAGGTGCTGGCTTTGAATTTGCATCACCCCTACTCTTCCCGTGGGTGTCGTACGAGGCGACTAAGGGACATACACCGGGGGGCGGGCAGCAGCGCCTCTTGCAGAATAGATCTACCACCGAACTGCGATCCCCGACCCGCATGCCCATCCTGGGATTATGGGCATCTCCCCCCGGTGAGATAAAAGCGAATAAGGTGATTATTAATTATCAGGGGGAGGCCTGCTTCCAGCAGTAGTCCATTATAGGCTGTTGAGGAAGGCGGATTTTACCAGATGCGGAAACCACTAAATTAAACCAGCTGTTAACAATATACTAATCACGGGTCCAATTCATGTTTAACTTCTGCTAATTGTTTGCCTCCGGGTCAACTCCAATCACCAATCTAACGAGACCTTTTACACTAAACTAGAAGTTGAACATTTCACCGGAAACAGAATAAGCTAAAGTATGGTAAAGGCCAAACTAGACTGGGCGACTACCAGCGTAATTTCGTGGGTTTACAATGTAGCGAGTCGAACTTTGTACATTATCAATATTTTAGTTAGTTTACGTTGTACTTAAAAGTTTTGTGACACGTTTTTTTAACGGAATTTCTAATATGTACCTACAAAAGTTTTTAATTGCCAAGTGAGATCGTGACATTGACGGGGAACAAAATACCGTACATTCATGGTTAGCACTTAGACAGGGGTTTTAACACTTTAACAATGATTATTTATTTAGATCAGGAATGCTTAAGTTTAAAACTTTAACTGGCTAAAGGATTTATTAGATGAGTCATTTAACTTTTTATATTTAATATTATCTAAGGGTTTGTTTTCGGTGGATATTAGAAACGGGTTGTATCAAATGTAGCAAGCATTTTGGGAACGCTTTCGATTGTTATTGATGAATTGAGCTAAATTTAGATTGTTTGCAGTTAGCTCACTTTACCTTAACAGCCTAACAAGGGTCCTGGACACAGGCCCCTCCCTGATAATAGCCTTATTGTTTTTTATGTCTTTTTTAGCTAATCTGTTTCAATTTTAAAAACAAGTTTTAATTTGTTTCTATTACTTACCTGTTATTTTCTTCGATTATAATTTTATTTTATTTCTCTTCCGGTTTCCACCCACGTTAAATTCTATTTAAACGTTTCTAGGGGGATTATTTTCTTTAATTTCCCATGACAATATGATGTTTTACTACAATAAAAATAGCCTATGTTACTTTCCATCTTTTCAACAAACGCCATGCCAAAAATCAAGTCCATTGGTTGCATAGTTTGGGCGTGTAGGAAAGACAAACAAACAAACACATTAAAGTCATTTAAAACGGGATATTTACCATGATTCGATTTTTGAGTTTTCCAATATTTCGGCACAGTTTCATGCGCCATGATCACGGAAGAATATTGGAAAACTCAAAAATCGAATCATGGTAAATATCCCGTTTTAAATGACTTTAAAACAAACACAATTTCGCATTTATAATATTATTACTTATAGAAGTATTAGATGATCAGCAGTTTTGTCAATTTTGTAATAAGTTTAATCTTATATAATCTTAAGTACCTAGAGGATTTTTTTATTGCACTTAGTAAGTTTTTATATATTTTCTGATTAATTAAGTATTTTGTTAGGAACATAATTATTTATGTAACTATCCTATCTTGAAAGACCTGTAAGGGCTGTATAATTGTAAGAAATTATTTGTAAACCTATAATATTGAAACTGTTGGTCTTAAAATAAATAAATCATGTTATGTATACCTAATCTAATTATATAAATATACATTTTGTAGCGGTTAGCTCTTCCTAAATAAATAAATAAACAAACGAATCCACATCCGTAATGAAAACTCCAAACGAATAATTTATCTCCTAAAAATTTATGCTAAAACCGTTAAAATGATTCGTAATCCGTATGCATTAAGCTCGTCGAGCATTTCAACTCTGGATACGATTTTTCAATTACCTCTCCTTTTGAGTTCATTCATTGGAGGTATTAGCCCTCGCGTCACGTTCGATTGAGGTACTCACTGCTCATTGGCAGGTAATTTGATGGAAATCTTATTTAAAAAACGAGGGTGCTTAGCTGCATACTAAAAAAACCCTGTATAAGTAAGTATCTACCTAGCGTTTATCAAGCTTATCAGTTGTCTGCTTTGGAAAGTTTGCAGACAGTTTATATCGACTAAAAGCATTATTATCGACTAAAGAAAGCAAAAATGCATTTTTTTTTCTTTTTAAAAAAACGTGCTTTTCCATAAATACTGAAAAAGTCTTAATGCTATTTTTATTATTATAATTATATTATAATATTAAAAATCTTTTCTTTAATGCTATTTTTAACTTGTTATTTTCAAAATCGTGCACCTAGACTAACCTAACATGACTTTTTGATAACTCTAACGGTTTCAGATTATACCTTTTCTCAGTGGCACTGAAAAAAAACTACATATAGGTACACCTGGGACATCCAATGGTTTCCTATCCTTTGAAAAGGGTAGTACTCACTTACATCCGTAATGAATTCGTCAAACTTCGATAGTTTTTATAGTAAAATAGTCTGCAATAAGCTAAATTGTTTTAATTGTAAAGACTAGTGTTCATTTGTTTCTATTGTAAGTAATGGTCCGATTTGGACAATTAAAAAATATAGGTATATCATTGTTATTGTCACAAAAATAATGTGGATACGATAATTCCATTGAATTTGCAAGAACTTTACTGATTCTCATTGATTGTAGTGACTTTAGTGACAAGATGGAACACGATTCAAACATGAAATTTATTCGGTTCTAGAATCTTAGATATTTTGGACTATTCCACGACTACCCCAGTGAATTCTCCCTTACTTAACAATGACTTTTATGTGTGAAAACCTAACATAAAACTGATAACACTTAATGACACCAACAAGGTTAGGTACAACTTGTAGACAAAGGCCTCCAGTCTTCCACTTCTCGATCTAACACCGATCTAAATATACCGCTAAATAGAAAATCCCCTTAATCTTGATAATAGTAAGTTCTTCGGTATCCCCTCACGTTCAATAGGCCACTCATCAAGCCTCATTTTGAAGGAAGGGTAAGGTCTTTGTATAAAACAATTAGGATAGTTTATACAGACGTAATTGGTGAGCGATCGCCATTGGAAGTATTTGTTTTGTAAGCCTTGTGATCTTCACTTGCCACATCTTAACCTTCTCGAAATTGTTTTCGAGTACACTTTATACCTTGGAGAAATTCAGCAGTTTGGTAAAAAAACAATTTCGGGAAGGAGGCCAAGAGGAGGATCAGCTGGATCCTCCAGGTTGGGCAGCGTTTGGGAAACTACGTCGAGTCTTCTCGTCATCCATACCGCAATGCTTGAAAACGAAAGTTTTCAATCAGTGCATCCTAGGTACTACCCGTCATGACCTACGGAGCTGCGACGTGGACACTCACGGTAGGGCTGATCTACTAGCTCGTAGTTAAAGCGGCAGTGGGCCTTATCTCGAGAACAATCGAAAACCGCTGAGGTAAACGCGTTCTTGAATGGTGACCGCGACTCGACAAACGTAGGTGGGAAGACTTCTGTGCAGTTAATGGCTGGTGCCGTAACGAGCTGGCAATGAACGTACCTTAAAGCCGTTCTTATTTCAAACATATCTTTGGATTTTGGTGCCACTTACTCACAATACTCGAAGTTCACATCAGCACACGCTGAGCCAACCCCTATTTCGGCGCAGGGTCATGGAGGCAGAGTCACTTACCACCCTTTTTTTTTGTATCACGTACCTCCATGTTAAATTGTTATTGTTTTCTGTCTGTTTATTTTATTTTATACTTTTGTGTACCTGTGTCTAAATAAATGTATTTCTATTCTATTCTACATTGCTCCGCGCAAAATACAAATGTTAACCTCTCCAAACAAATATCATCCGCAGGTAGCATTTCTCTGATAACAGGGTTCAAACACTCCAACATTGCCCGAATTATCGGGCAATGTTGCGAATTAGTGCAAATTGACATGCCCACAAACTTGTGACAGTTGTATCGTTAGTAGCCCCAATCGGGAAAAGTTACAATCACAGGCGCTATTAATTCCGCGTAGTGTGACCGAAATCACGAGTCATTATAAGGGTGTGTTCACAACTTGCTCTTCTGTTGAACATTGTTTACTCGCCCACTTATAAATTACAGTGGTTCAACTTTTGGAGCGTTTCTCAGAAATTGACCTTTTTTCGTGTTTGGTTGTAACTTATAGATAGATATATAGAAAATGCTTTATTGCACACATAAAATATATACATAACAAACAATAATAAAAGAAGTAAAAAACAAACATGTAACAATTGGCGGTCTTATCACTCAAGAGCGATCTCTACCAGACAACCGTGTTTATACATATATATATTTATGGTTTACTAGACTACCACCAGTCTTTTTACCCAACTATACCACTATTTTGTTAAAAATAAAAATAATTAATCCAATTTTTACTTTTTTTTATATACCACCAATATGGCAAACAGGCGTGCGGCCCACCTGATGGAAAGCGGTTACTGTAAGTTTATTAATACCTAGTTTTAAGTGAATCGCACCAAGGAATGAATTTTTTTTATTGAAACTTTACCACCATAACACCCTGTTTTTGCATGTTTTTACATGTTTTTTTTTTATTTAGATTAGCCTTTGTGTTATTCTAGAACCTAAACTTAAATGCCACATTTCATCTAAAGAGGTTAAAAAGTTACGTTACGTTAAAATATTTTATTTAGTAGGGTTTGTGTCATGACTTCATGAGACATTAGCGATACCGGCTGTCCTGCCCAATTTTTTTTTCTCTTTTTTTAACAATCCATCCGGCCTCCGGCCGGGTCATTTGACTTGATAACTACAGTTTTCGACTTTCATTAAGTTCTTTATTTTTTTTATTCTGTACCTATCAGAATTTTGAGTCATAGACTATGCCAGTATTTCATTAATTTTGTTAAACCCAATTTATGTAGATACATATTTCTAAATTGTATCTAAAACTAAACTTAATAATTGTACTTTCGCATCACTCAGTGGAGTAGCTAAAATTATGATGAAAACAGCATGAAAACACCTTCACCTATATCACAAGGTCACTTATGGCAGAAGAATTAGGTTCTTACCTAGCCCAGTAAACGAGCCTTTAGGGTCTGGCAGTTCAATCTCTGTCTAGTTAGTCGCCTGGGCTGGGTTTGTTTGCCGCAGTGTAAAAGGTTATTTTGTTCGTGCTTAAAGTTCTACCTACTTCCTCCCATTAGCGACTCGGTTATTTTAAATTGCTTTCCATCTTCAAGCATCAATAGGTACTTTGAATGTTTAATTCGGAACTCTCAGCTATCATCTTGGTCATTGTCATTATCACCCCGCATTTGTCCAATGCTGAACATTTCTATAGTCATCACTAGTGACATCTATAGTGGCGTCGTCGTTTGGGGGGTCCTTTCCCAAACCACGACGCCACTATAGATGTCCTGAGACAAACCTTTTTTAAACAATCATCTTGGTTGCTCTGCTTGATTATTTGATAGAAGGGTTACTTCATCATCTGAAATTTACGACTGGACTGGTTGATTATAAACAGTAAGCAAAACCAGTTAGTAATTTATTTACAGTTAATTACCAGTAGGTAGACGGCGATTACCAATTACATTTAATGAATGAATTAGAATTTTTATACAAACAACTATAGGTACACACTAAAATAAGATAAAATTATATGAAGAAGTATAACGTTGTTAAAAAAATATAAAAATTAAATTGTTGATAATAATTTTAGTATACGAAATCGGTCATTCGTCATCTATTGTGACAGAGCATACAAACTGATACTACAGACCGCTCACCGTATAAATGCCTGGGAACATCTTACAGTGAACGGTACAGACCGTTCTCTGTAAGATGTTGTGGATGATCGTACAGACTTTCATCCATTTGTCCGCAAATATTATCATAAAAAATATCAAATAATGGAAATTTGTATTTAATAAGTTCTCCTAACATTTTGTTGTCAATGCAGAATAGCGAAAATGTTATAGGAAGGTAATTTTGCGTGAATTTTGAACTTTTGCGAAATGAATTTGAGGGTCTGAAGTTTGCTTTCGATGACCATTCGCTGTCAGTTTTGCAATTTTTGTCTAAGACAACAATCCATAAGCTCGTCAAAATATACCAGTCAAGTCAAGCTTAACCCCCATGAGTATTACATGCATTTGCTTTCAGTCCGTCTGTTCTATTTGTTTATCCTCCTCACATCATTAACACAATGCAACCACTATCTGGCAATAAAAATAACGCCATAACATTTATTTCCCTAGCCACCAAGCAGTTATAGCCCCATAGAGTTCCTTTATCTCCGTGTAAACCAACTTAATGGACGCTAGCTAACAAACAATAATATCTATCGAATAAGTAGCTACTTACATGGATGTACAAATTGTAAAAGGGACATTTAGGGGAATTTAATGTTATGGTAGAAAAACGTCAGCCAGGCATGGGTTCGTCATGTGTTTAATCAATACTTTATGTCATTTCATTAATTAAACCACCGTAGGTACCTATTGATACACTTGATGTCGTTGTAATATTTACATAATTTGAAAATTTTAACATGTTAAGTACTATATTATATGCTTACATGCATACAATGCTCTTAATGCACTTTTTAAGATAGTGATTATATATTCTAACAAGGTAAAGGTTTCTTGTTCGCTTCTTTACTTTACCAAAAGATTGAAGTGGACAAAAAATCAAAGTGATCACTTTATTTTCTAGTTTTACCTATGTAATCTGAGTTTTGTGACGTGTCCAAGAGTCCTTTAAGGTCTGAAGGAAATAAAGCACTGACTTTTTTGATTTATTTTCGTATATTTGGCGCACAGAATACAATCAAATATTATACAACTAGAATTGTTTGAATTGAAAATTATGTTCAGATGTTTCTTTTGGTTCGTTTAGGGTCGTCGCGGGTTTTGTGTGTACAATAAAGGTTTGAAGATTTTAATTCCCTCTGCCCTTCCAAAAAGCACAGAAACTTGTTAACTTGTGCGCCAAGAAACGAAGGGGTTCAACTTTATCATTTAGCAGCACCACTAATTACATCTCGCAATATCCTGTCCCGTGATCCTGTCGCAAAATCCACAACAGATATAAAAATAAAAGAAATGACAGTGTCAGAAAAGTTTTAATTAAAGTTCTCTTCCATTCCTTCGACATCAACGTTTGGTTGTGGACGCCCTTTATTTGCTGGGGGAGGAAATGAAACATCGCTGTAAGCTGAACGGAACGCGGGGTTAGGAGCTTCGTCACTTGATTCATTCATCAACGTGGCCTCTGTGGTGTAGTGGACGATGGTGCTAAGGCGTACAGTGCGGATTCGTTTTCCTAATATTTAGGCTGGTCTTTCGAAAAAATCAAAATTTTCATGATCTTTGAGGTCCTCATCATCATCATCATCTCATCATCATCCTATACCAGTCCACTGCTGGAGATCATACTGCTGGTCAAAAATTAAATTTAGGATTTTTAGACTCCTATATACAAATAATTGATTACTTGAACCGTACTCTTTTAATTGGAAGAAAGCTTGTTTTTTGCCCTCAGGGTGACAACGACAACATCCTAAAATGACAACTTCCGAAAACGACAATTTCAGAGAACGTCTATTCTAAACTCGTCAATTTCCTAAAATGACAAATTCCGAAAATGACAAATTCCGAAAATGACAAATTCCGAAAATGACAACTTCCTAAAATGACAACTTCCAAAAATGATACCTTCCGAAAATACTAAGGGGCTGACTAATTTCGGTTGTGAACTTGATTTTAGCACACGCGATCTGCTCTGTCCTGCTCCTATGAACGCGAAATTCTATTCCTATCCTTATCACAAAACGGCCTTGGAAGAGGACCTTTAAGATTGATATAAGGTCTATGGAAAATTTGTTTAATACCTAACCTCCAAAAGCGCTACTAATGGAAATAAATCCTAATAAATTTGAGTGAGTCTCCATGCGGCGGTTTTTTTAGTCCCTGATTTATATTTAACTAGCAGTGCCTCGCGGTTTCACCCACGTAGTTCCTGTTCACGTAGGAATTCCGGGATAAAGCATAGCCTATATCACTCCCTGAAAAAGTAGCTTTCTAATGGTGAAAGAGTTTTTGAAATCGGTCCAGTAGTTTTTAATTTTATTTGTAACATACAAAAACCATTCAACAATTCATTCCTCTTTATTATATTAGTGTAGATTTAAGTGAGAAATTATCTGTGATGCTGGCTTAATAGTAGGTATGTTCATACGTACCCTTTGTTAAAGATAAGGTTGAATAAAATTCCGGACCTTAAAAACATCGTTATAGAACGTTCAGTGATTAGACTCTCAGATTAAGGAAATAAGTTTATCCATAATCACATCGGCCGAAGCCCGCCAAATCATGGCACTTAAGTAAGCTTGTGTAAGAAATCAAATAAACCAATCATCGTTTTGCAATAACTCTGTCAACATGAGGATGGAACCATATAAGCCATCAATTAGGTCATTGGGTTATTTAAGGCCATTTTGATTTTGGGCGATATATGACGCCACGTTTAAAGGAGCGGGTGGGACTGAGCAGAGCGGCGTTAGCTCAAAATCAAGTTTTTGCTGAATATCTATTAATTAAGATTGTTATTTTCTTTCTGAATAAAGATATTTTTATATTAATTAAGACAATTATGATAATAAATAAGCCAAGGTGCCCTGGGTGGGTATTTTTCTATCTAATATGGCGATGATAGTAAAAATCTTGTGATTGATAGTTTAGGAGAAAAAATTGTAAAAACTAAGAAAACAGATAGTACATGCACAATTATTTCTGGTATTTATAATAGATTTTTTTTTATCCCATAGATTAAGAGGTATTTATATCAAAGCTTTATCGATATTGATGACGGAGAAAAAATGTTTTAATGTAACCCAAATTTGCCCATTTCACATCTATCGCTGTGCGTAGGGGTAAACTGAAAACCAGCGCCGTACATGCTTGATAAGCTTGTCGGCATTATGCTGAGCTTACCCCTATTGCCTGAAAAAAGCTATACTTACCTAGTAATGAATTAGTTTAGATACTTACTATAATTACTGAGTTCTTTATTTTATTTTAATGTATACCTATGCACGCAGGTATTTAGTTTTATATTTTAAATTAAGCTTTTAAATTATTCAGGCAATAAATGATTTTTACTATTACTATTACTATAAATAATCAGTGAAAGTTTCAGCACTACTTTACTATAACCTGTGCCACTGTAAAGATCTTGTTGGAGCTGGTATAACACTAGGTACCTTTTGTACGGGGTAAATGGGTAGAGAAAATTGCAGTTTTATGCCCATTATAAGAGATTCTCGTTTTGAACTGTTTTCAAGATGTTTTCAAAGCGGTATCCGTTTCCGGTTGGATAAACTAACGAAGTTATTTCCTTACAAATAATGTTGCCTATTGGATTTATTTTGCACTAGCGATCCGCCCTTGCTTTGCACGTGTATATTCTATAGCCTATGTTACTCCAATACAAACCTATTTTGGTTTAATGGTGCAACATTGATAAATATTAAAACCTTTTGATAATAAATATTCATTCATTCACTCAGTGATAATATAGCTTACCTCAACCTCAACAGCCTTTATTAATAAATAAATAAATAATAAATAATGCTGGACAATTCACACAGCATTGTCTAGCCCCAAGGTAAGCAGAGCTTGTGTTATGGGTACTAGAACTACTACTTTATTCGTCCACTGCTGGACGCAGGCCTCCCCTGAAGAGCGCCTCTTTGGCTTTTACCTCCTGGAAATGCGGGGGGGAATGCCCATAATCCACACGCTGGGCATGCGGGCTGGGGATCGCCGTTCGGTGGTATTTATTCCCCAGTGTAGGTCCCTTAGTCGCTTCTAACGACACCCACAGGAAGAGTTGGGGTGGTGCAAATTATAAGCCGGCACACACGGCTAATGATAAAGTAGCTTGCTAACGGCAGAAGAATTTTAGAAATCGTTGCAGGAGTTTATAAGTTATACAAAAATACAACTCTTTTCTCTTTATAATATTAGTGTACATTAATTATTATTAAGATAGACACAGCGCGATGTTACGTTGTCGCTGGCTGGAGCATTTTACTGTAATTTTCCTGCCTTAGTTGGTATGATTTACATGTAAGATTTGTGTAACATTATGTTTATTCAAATTTACCCCTCGTTTTTACCAAGGTATAAAACATGTATTTGACAAGTTTGGTGAAATGCTTTCGTTTTTTATTCTCAATCGTATACGTGGCGTTATTGGGATTGCATTCCTTATAGAACGGAGGGTTGCGGGTTCGAGTCTCGTTTAAGTCGTTAATTTTGTTTTAGGCACACAATAGTGTACAACCAAGAAGGGTTTAGGCTATGCATGATAGCACTTATAACTCGTATTCGTAACAAAAAATTAATTATATCTGTCTTTAATCCGCTGTCTCATCGTTACGCACGTTGTGCACGGCCACGTGGCCCATGTTAGCTGCGTGGCTGCACGGGCTACACGTTATTTGTTTTACAATCTCGTATTAGTTGCAGGGTTGCAGTGTACATGATCACATACATTTTCATGCAAAGCGAAGCTAAGCACACGTACCTAATAAATAAATAAATAATGCTTGACAATTCACACAGCATTATCTAGCCCCAAGCTGCGCAGAGCTTGTGTAATGGGTTCTAGATAACTGATATACATAATATAATACAATACATAGATAGATATTTTTTATTATACATAGAAAACGACCAGAACACCCTGAACAAATGCCTGCAGATCGTACAAAGATTTGTCCCAAGGCGGGAATCGAACCCACAATCTCCTGCGTCGCAGGCAAACCTTCGCCCACCGCGCCACAGAGGTCGTCAACCTAATAATAAATAAATAATGCTGGACAATTCACGCATCACTATCTAGCCCCAAGCTAAGCAGAGCTTGTGTTATGGGTACTAGATAACTGATATACATACTATAATACAATGCATAGATAGATATATTTTACTATACACAGAAAGAAGAAGAACACCCTGAACAAATGCCTGCAGATCGTACCAACATTTGTCCCTCGGTGGGAATCGAACCCGCAACCTCCTGCGTCGCTGGCAAACCTTCGCCCACCGCGCCACAGAGGCCGTCAAGCCAAGCCTAAGTCGTCAACCAGAGGAATTACCCATAATAAAAATGTTTAACCACAATATTGATCCCGGACGTAACGGCAACAGCTTGATAAATGACCGAAACCGCTTTAAAACAAACTGAAATAACATTCACTTCATGAATTATTAATGTATGAATATAAAATTTGGCCTTTACATCAAAGTTTTGGATAGAGTTATGGTATTTATTAATCTCGATTGTAAGCATGAACATTCTTTTATGACGAAAATAACAAAAAAGGTTTTTTCTTGTTATATTTCTCAGTTTCAACAAAAAAACAATAAAAAATGGATGGCTTGTAGTAAATAGGAGTTTTGTGGGCATTTTGACCCAATCTTGGTGCTTTATTTATTTGCCCAACATATTTAGGACATATTTATAATGAGAAGTGTGATTTATTTGTATGTTGTATGTAACTTTGAAACACAAAAATTTAACCCAAATTCTTTTTTATTTTTACAAACGTTGATAGTTAGGAAAAACTTAAGATCAAGCATCATTTCAAGGAAAATACGCACACTAACTAGTGAGCGGGTAAAATTTGACCACTCATAAAATCACAATAGCATATACTGTAGCTATTCTAAGTTTTAAGTAATTGCCCGTCCCTTGAGAACCCCCCTTAGATAATCTTATAACAATGTCGATACTAGCTTACATAATAACTTTAAAGTTTAAAGTTAGTCTTATCGTTAGGCGGATACTTACCAATTTACAACTGAAATTTGGTCTCTTAAAGGCAGCTAGTCCAGTGCAATTAAGATAGATAGATAGAAAATGCAATTATTGCACACATAAAATATACATAACAAACAAAAATAAAAGACGTAAAAACAAATAACAACCAACATAAAACAATCAATAAATAACAAGTATCACATACTAGGAAAATAAATTTTTAATTATGGTCAATGAATAAGTTTTTAATCACATTTTCTCGTAACTTTCACAAGCTTCTAGGAAAATTTAATAATGTCCCAAAAATTTTCCATTTCTGTAGGATTCGAACCCGCGTCTCACCCTTAGTACGGGTGCGCTCTAACCAACTAAACAACGAAATTGATTACGTGTATCTTCGAAAATCTCTGGGACCTCTCACGCCTAATTATCCTCTAGCCTAATTATTAATTTTCCTAGAAAATTGCCCAAGTGCGATTTACTCACTATAAAGCAAAAATCTCTTAAAAGCTTTTTTAAAACCATTATCAAAGATTGGATCGCCTTCATCTTTCATACTTCAAAAAATAGTTCCTTTCGGTCTTATATCCTCTCTAAATGTATGGGAAAGAAACGAAAACGAAATACCCAGTTCTCATATGTGTTGGGTAATCTAAGGATTCAATGATGAAAATGCTATGAATAAAGATTTTTTTAATTCATAAACTATGTACAATATACAACCCTTAAGGACTCAGAATTCAGAAATAACTAAATGAACTAGCGGTCCTAAATCTGTGAATCAGAAGTAATTACTGGTCATGATTGGGCACTCAGGCCTTTCGGAACTTCCCTAATGACCCTCAGAAATGCAGCCTTTGTTTAATACTTACTTCCAGAAACTGAGTAGTGACTTGATTTTAACAGATATTTGAAGGGTTATTTATTACTTGCTTCCGCTTGTGACTTCTCTTGCATTTTCATACTAAGCAAGCAGTTAATTAGAAACTATTAATAACCAGAATCAGACTAGCTTTTACGCTTTTTTTTTTCAGGTAGTGTAGGTTACTGCCGAGTTTAATACAAATAAATAAATAATGCTGGACAATTCACACAGCATTATCTAGCCCCAAGTTCAGCAGAGCTTGTGTTATACCCATAACACAAGCTCTGCTTAACTTGGGACTTGGAACTAGATAATTGATATACGTAATATAATACAATACATAGATTTATTCTTATTATAAACTAGCGGTCCGCCCCGGCTTCGCACGGGTACCTATTCGAATTTTTGTCACCTTTTAAACCTTCCCTAGACCTCCACGAATAATTCAAGACCAAGATAAGATAAATCCGTTCAGCCGTTGTCGAGTTTTAGCGAGACTAACGAACAGCAATTGATTTTTATATATTATAAATAGAAAACGACCAGAACACCCGGAACAAATATCTGCAGATCGTACAAATATTTGTCCCAAGGCCCGCCTTGTCCACAACCACAAATAACAAAATGACTGTGTGTGGGGAAATGTTCCATTACATATCAAAACATCACCATATCAGCCCATACACGTCTACAGCTGGACATAGGCCTCCCCCATACGACGACGCCACAAAGAGCGGTTATGAGCCACCTTCATCCATCGACTCCCTGCGACCGCTGCGATGTCGTCGGTCCATTGAGTTGATGGTCTCCCAACACTCGGTTTCGCGTTGCATCGTCAATCGATCAAAACGTCACATTGCTACATTTTAAGTAGCTACTGTAATTCAACCCAATATTTTTGAAATGGGACTATCAAATGCAAAATAATGTAATCCCAAAAGCTACAAACAGTGGACACAGTCGCCGATTTACTTCTGCAGGAAATTGCAGAAGTTACTTACCAGTGGACATTTTGCATAAGGCTGCGTTTTCGTTGGACAGCATGGAGCGAAGCAGGGGCGAGTTTTTGACAGTTGTCAAAATAAATAATTAGCGTGGTGGTGAAATGTCCTTTATATACAAATATAAAGAAAAAAATAATATAAGTTTGTATATCTCAAAACGTCACACAGTGGCATTTAAAGTGGCTACTTTAAAACAGCCTAAATATGTTGAAATTGAACTATTAAATACAAAATAATTTATTCCCAGAAGATAACAAACCAAAAAACACTACCAATTTTAATCGAATTCGCCCAAACCCCTGCACAACAATAAAGCAAAATTATATCGCACTATAAAACGTGAGCAAAACCAAACAACGCTTGATGTTCATTTAAACTTTTGATCGCTTGGAATAAATTTTGTCGGGATAACACCAAGGATGGTATTCTATATAATTCCATACAAATAACGTGCGTTTGAAGCCGTGACAGTAGCGGTGGCAGTCGAGACATGCAGTCTCTCTCTACTTCGTCTCGCGATCACATGGTGATCGACATCGGACGCAAAGTCTTACCGGCCATAACGATTTTTTATAGTCTCCACAGAATCAAGATTCAAAAGATCGAATACTATTTGATTCAGCAAATACAATTGAAATTCACTTGGACGGTTAAATTCTTAAAGTAGATCTCCAATCGGAGTTATCGATTTTTATCGATAATGCAAACAACTGCGAACTTTTGGTACAATTTCTGCTAATGCGAGCAATTTTGATGGTACGATCGATCAGGTATGTATCGATCAATTGGTAGTCTTCATCAGTTTTTTTGTTACCCCCTTTATGCATACCAAAAAGAATATTAGAATAAACAATAATATCATGTTAACAATTTTCTGCAGATCGTACTAACATTTGTCTCAAGGCTGAAATCGTCAACATTGTTTGTTTATTTGATATAAGAAAAAATATTTTTTCAATATCTTTTGAAAATTTGACGATGAATGACGATATTTGAAATTTGTTAGGAAACTAGCCTATTGTTTTTATAAATAATACACGAGTGTCAGGCACAGACTCAATTTTATTTGCAATCGAACATACATACTGTAACTCAACTACGTTCTAAGAGATGGCGCTACTTGTGGCTATTTTGTTACATTCAACAGTTTTAGTATCACGTTAAAAATCTTAAACGTAAATTCCCGCGTTTTATTATACTGTCTTAGCGAGTAAGGCCATAGACCCGGTGGTGTGAAATCGTTTCAAGGGATTACTGTTTATGCGTACATGCGGAATCTGATAGGGTATTAGTTGTGCATAGTTGGGCTCGGGGTAGGATGGTTGACAAGTTTTGGTAACCACAAGAGGAGTATTCGTTCACGTAAATTATGCCAGCAGTGAGAAATAGTGAATAGTGAACAGCCGTTTTTGCTGCTTTTAGAAATATAAAGGCCCTTGCAGACGTTAAAGTATTTTTACATACTTTCGCTACGACTTTAATATTGCAGAAGATGACATGCTGTCTTGATAAGTCATAAATAATGTATTTAATTTCTTATTTTTACAGTAAATTTAGCCTACGCAAGTGCACTAACACTTACAATATTTAATTAAATTAAAAGATTTATTAATGCAGACATTGTCCATAAAGTAACAGTTACACATTACAATAAATCAAAAATAAATTTACATAATAATATCACAATTATTTAGCTTTTTTGCTATATATAGTGCGTTACTCGCACTGGGAAATTTTTATACGAAAATTTAATAATATCCCGAAAAAATTGATGTCGGCAGGATACGGCACTAGAGCCGTAAGATGCCCCAAAGATTTTCGACGAAACCGACTAAGATTTCGTGGCTTTGGTGGTTAGAGCTCACTAGTCACAATCATTATTTTGAGTTAAGCAGCCTTTCAATTAAAACTCAACCTGATGAGTTTAAAGAGATTCTGTTGAAAGACTACATGATGGGCGAAGCAAACTTGCTGCCTACACAAGCTGCAAGATGGTGTTGGTACTGCTTCATGTTCTGCGCAGTAGCGAGGCGGCTTTCTTACAGATGATGGCGTAGAAGCCATCGACCTGGGCCTCAGCAAACATAGAGGATGCGCTGCAGAAGCGGGGCAGCCCCAACAACATCATGAAGACGTTTTTATACTTTACACGGAGAGCGCTGAGCGATTAGTAAAGTCAGTCCAAAGACTGCCCGTATTGAACGGTTGGCATTAGGCTTTTAAGAGCATGATTTTCTCTTGACTACAAAGTAGACTTTAAACTACTTGAAAATAGATGTTTAGTGCTTATCTCTGTTACATTCTCGACACAGCATGCAAAGAAAATGTTTGTTGCTGTATATAGTTACTAAGTATATTTTTTTGTATTTAATCGTAGTTTGATTAAAATCTTCACACCTTTTGATCAAAATCAAAATCAAAATCAAAAAGTCTTTATTTCCATAAATACAAAAATGTACACTTAGAAAAGGTCAAATTCTTAAAATAAAACATTGACACGGAAATAAAGTGATATTTTTGATTTCGGTCACTTCGGTATGTAGACTAAAGTAAAGAAGCGATGAAGAAACCTTTAGCCTGTTAGTTGTTATTTTTCGAGTTGGAGCAAAACCCGTCCCAAGCTTTTTTATCTTCTAGATAATCTGATATTTTGTAGTAAGCCCTTTTGCACAGAGAGGTTTTTACAATTTGTTTGAATTTATTTATTGATAGATTTTGCAACTCACTAGGAATTTTGTTGTAGAAGCGTATACATTGCCCTTTAAAAGATACATTAATTTTGTGAAGCCTAGTTGTGGGCACAGCAAGTTTATGTTTATTTCTAGTATTTATATTATGTATATCGCTATTTTTAGGAAAGGTTTTGATATTTTTATGAGTGTACAACAAGTTTTCATAAATATATTGACAGGGAACTGTCATTATGTTAATTTCTTTAAATTTATCACGCAGGGATTCTCTGGGACCCATATTATAGATTGCACGAACAGCCCTCTTCTGCAGCACAAATACGGTGTTAATATCTGCAGCGTTCCCCCACAGTAGTATACCATAAGACATAATACTGTGGAAGTAGCTGAAATAAACAAGTCTGGATGTATCCACGTCTGTAAGATGACGGATTTTTTTGACTGCATACGCTGCAGAACTAAGTCTCTTCGATAGCTTATCTATGTGTGGGCCCCATTGAAGTTTATTATCTAAGGTGATTCCTAAGAATACGGTACTTTGTACAATTTCTAACGTTTCTTCTTTTACGTTTACCTCAGCCTTAACTTGTTTAACATTAGGTAGAATGAATCTAATACATTTTGTTTTGGTTTCGTTTAGCAAAAGATTATTGACACTAAACCAATGGACTACTTTTGAGATTGCATTATTCACATCGTCGAAGTTTGTGTTTTGTCGCTTCATTTTAAAAATTAAGGAAGTATCATCAGCAAACAGTACAATCTCGTGATTATTCTTTACAAGATGAGGCAAGTCGTTGATATAAACTAAAAATAGGAAAGGATCCCCACACAGCTCGTAGATATCATAAGAGCCGACTAATGACGCTGCTGCTCTACCTTTCTATGTGTTTTAACACCACCACTGCGATCAATAATCCGCCTTCCAAGCGTGATAGGTAGGTGTGCCAAATTTCCCTTGTTTGGAATTGGCATCACAGCTGACATATTTTATGTTTTATTATTGTTCTGAGATACTTACGTATATTTTACGTAACAACCCACGGTCAGGTTTACCAAACGTAGTGATTATTTTCTCTATCAGTTTACCTACTTATTTCTCGGTTTCAAATTCTACCGTCGATAAATTAGAAAAAAATATTAATAACAAAAAGCTTCCTAAAGCCCAAGGCTTAAAGTTTAATATTCCGTCCAGGATCTGTTTGCCAGTATAAATAGCGATTTTAATTAACATTCCTAATTAGGGAGTCCAAAGTTGGGAAGAACGCATTTTAGTGAAACTGCTAGGAAATTGTTGGGAATAATAAATGCAACTAAAACTTCGTCTACGGGTTTACGAATAGTTAAACGGCGTTCGTGCTTAGCGAATACTGATTATTTTTATCCATTATGTGGAGCGTGTGAGGTGAAGCGGTTGTTTTATTGTATATTTTTAACCCTAAAATGTCCACGGCCCCTTAGGGCTCAGTCTATTAACGATAGTTACGAGACGTGATCGTGTTATCTCATTTTTCTATAGGTTTTGGTACAGCGCATCATGCGGACAGGACAAGGAACAACGCAAATCGTATAAAAATATGAGACATCTCAATCACGTCCCATTACTATCGTCTAATAGACCTGAACTAAGCTTTTACGAGCATACGAATAATATTTTATTGAAATAACTTCTGGGCTCCGCAATTTTTATATAGATAAGATCCGCAGATAAATATAAGAATGCATAGGTACACCCTAACCCGTTTCCGTAAAAATTTAAAATTCTTTCAGTGATAGACAGCCGTATTGTCCCTAAACGGAATCAGCTTCGTTATGTTCGCGTACCACGTGAGCAAAGCTGCAAGAAGAAGCAATATAAATAATAAAAAAATGATATTGAATTGTGTTACTTCATACCTTAGCAAACTAGTTCTGTGTCGTCAATAGCCCCAATTCTCCGAGGACCGATAACCAGTTGAGTTCGAGCCAAGCGTCTTTAGCGGTGAGTCATTTGAGAAGGCTCCGATGCTCTGATGGAAATCGATTTTTAAAGACCACCGTCTTGATTGTTGTGAAACTTGCTAGGTTTTACTTCCTCAACCTCAACAGCCTATAATGGTCCACTGCTGGACGCAGACCTCTCCCTGATTTTTTTATCTCATGGGGTAATGCCCACGCTGGGCATGCGGGTTGTTGGTTGCAGTTTAGTGGTAGATATATTCTGCACGAGGCGCTGCTGCCCGCCCCCCGGTGTATGTCCCTTAGTCGCCTCTTACGACACCCACGGGAAGAGTTAGGGTGGTGCAAGCTCTAAGCCGGCACCACACGACTTGGTTTTACTTGGGTCCTGAAAAGTTGGTGTCTGAAAACAGGATATAATCGGATATAAAAATATTGTAAAATATTTTTCAGTAATATTTTGCTGTAGGTATAGTAAACCTCTTTGTTTACAAAAACATTTCGGATTTTAAATCTGAGAATATTTTGATCCGATGAATATCTGATCGTAATATCGAAACATCAAAATCAGCGAAACGTCAAAAAAGCTGCTTGACTATGCGTGTTAAAATGAATGACTGTTTATTCATGAAATTATTTAACTGGCTAAATGAACTTAATTTTTAGGACATTATTGAATTAATTAATTTTAAACCCAGCAATATTAATTAATTGCATGCTATTGAATAGTGAAACATGAACTCAAAACCTAGTACCATGTTTTCTGCAAGCTGGGCTTGTATTTTTTTATTAGGAATTTGTAACATAGGAAAGCGGAGTAGTTATTATGAGATGTTCAGGGGCCGAATTCTGCTAGCGAATTGCTTTACTATGACAATGGTATCGTCGCAAATTTGTCCATAGACGAAGGAAACTCTAGATAGTGCGTGCGGTGCTATTTGAACGGAGAGTTTAGTAGATTGATTTCAACCTTGAAACTCTTGACATGAACTTTTGTGAAATTCTGTCTCAGGTATCGCGGTAAGGTACGCCATTCTTTTTTCCACTTGAAAAACACTGATAAAATGAATGATGAATCCTTAAAATAATCGTCTAAAAATTTCCGCTAAAACTAACTCATAATCTAAGTAGCACCTTCTTCCAATAGACAGAGAAACCAACCACCAAAAGGCTGAATATTGCAGGTATTTCAAGGCAGTCCAACAAAGACAGAAAGGCATGCCTAAGCTGTGCTTGACCTGGCTAAGTGTGGGGCAAACCTTATTACCGTGTTTAATCCTCTTACCAAGACTTCTCCCCGTCTCCCCCTCCTGTTAAGAGGGGTAGCACAGGTCACCTGACAACTAGTGAACGATAAAAACGTTAATGATTTAAAATAAGGTCTACACTCAGTGGAGTGAGTAGTATTAAAAATATAAGACATTTTGCATAGATTCAACTACCTTAACTACATTTTGCATACATCAGCTCATTATCATAAAACCATATTACTGTTTTTTCATTCATTAAATTAGATAGGTACCCTTATAGTTATTGAGGGAGGTCATTGTTCAGTAGTGGAATGAAATGCGTAAACAAAATGCTTAAAAACCTTTAGACTAATAATAAAATACATATGTATATAAATTTGCGAATCATATAAATATCTGTCCCGCGATGTAAGATAAACCACCATATTCAGCGTCTCAGACAATCTTTTTCATTCAAAAAATAGTCGTCAAAGAAGCTCATAAAAGGCTAAAGAATATATTTTCCAAAGAAAAGTCTTTTCAGTAAATTTTAAGCATAATCTGCATTCATAATGGCCATTGGCGACGTAAGGCAAACCGACTTGAATTAGGTCCTGTGTAAAATATGCAAAACTAATTCCCTTGCTTAAGTGTAGCTTCCCAGTCTTAGGTAACGAGAAATAATTAACGTAGAAGGACGTTCTAGACACACATTGTTTTAAGTACCTTACCTTATATCCTATGCGTTTCAACTCTCCTAGTACTTGAGTGAGATAAACTTGTTATGAACAACAGAAAAATCGTTAAGAAACAATAGTAAATCAAGATTATTTTTATTATTTTTACTATGTTGTATTACTATCACTAATATTGATTTGCAATGTTTTATAATGTTTTCTAAGCCTACAAAATTAATATATAATTAAAAACGTGGAAGAGCGAAGCCACCTAACACAAGTATTTCCATAATACTTAAAAGGTGTCTTCTACTATGATTATGACTATGTATACCTTATTGATGAATAAAACATTTGTATTGTATTGTATTTGTAAGATTCTGCACAAAAAGCGTGTGAATACAGTACTTTTGCTACTTTTATGCTAAAAATCTTTAAATGGGACGAAACCGGAACTATTTCAGCGTTAAATTTTATTTTCCGTGTATGGACTACGTTGGTTTGAGGCGAGTGGGACGAACGCATTATATTCATGTAATCCACGAGTAGAAAAACATTTGTCCTTTTTCGGCTTTAGTTTGTATCTATTTTAAAGAACCTCTGTGAAGAAAATTAAATGATTTATTTATTACTAGTGACCCACCCCGGCTTCGCAAGGTTAATATATTATGCGTATATTATACATATAAACCTTTCTCTTGAATTACTCTATCTATTAAAAAAAATTGCATCAAAATCCGTTGCATAGTTTTAAAGATCTTAGCATACCTACATAGGGACAGACAGACAGCGGGAAACGACTTTGTTTTATACCATGTAGTGATTATTAATTTATGTTGGAGTTTCGCAGTATCGTAGAATCGAAGAGTATTTGATAAATCACATTTTGCTGACAAAACATGGCAGTTTTATCTACAGACATAATATCTGGGATAATTGGGACTAGGCGGGACACATGTGTGTGTATATATGTCGTAAGAGTTCTGAGCAAAATCCATCACGGGAAGGACTGCAAATGGTCGCAGGCCGCGTGGAAGGCCTAGGCGAAGATGGAAGTATGAGTTAGACGCATATCAGAAAGAGTGGCCAAGTCTAGCTATTGATAGAGAAAAGTGGAAGGAGGAAAAGGAGGCATTTGCCCTGCAGTGGGATTTAATAGGCTCTTAATAATAAAATAATAATATCAACTGAGAGCTATTCAACCTTAGTACAGCAGTAAATTGAGAAATTCTGTTTGTTTTGTACATATATTTAACACGTGCTTCGTGTTTAAATTGGCTATTCAGCAATGTAAATGGCAACCAGTTACAATTGAATAACCCGAGCGGTAAATAAACGTAACAATTCACCAAAAAAAGCATAAAATGGCGGAACAGCGGTTGACATTGCACTATTTCTGAATTAAAAAACAAACCAGACAATTTTTAAACGTCGCGCAGTTTAGCTGATAACGTGAATTTTTGTGACATTCGTTATTTTTGTAAAAAATTGAGGTTACAAAGTTTTGGAACACGAGACTGAACAGGATCGATGTTCGGATTATTTCTGGTGCATGTTTTTGGCTTCGGGGCATTCTAAAACTGAATAACACACCACACACAAAAGACAACTTTATGTAAATGAAAACACGAGTTAAATCCATTGTAATTAGCGCTGGTGATTCGTAGTTCACTTGTTTGAAGCAGCATACTGGTGACTTCTAGAATTGGGTCAAGTGACAATCAGAATAACGTTAAATTTATTAAAGCTTACAATATTCATAGACAAGACAAATGTTAAACGTATACAATTGGTGCGACTCAACACTCCTAAGTTTATACAATACGGGGCGTAGCAATCTTGTAGCAAATAGTTGCTTGACTACGTAGAAAATCGTAGCACCGATCAGCTCGTAGCTTCAGGTAGCAATTTTGTAGCAAATATTCCTACTTAGACACTCTTAGTAGTAATCTACTCGTAGCTACGGGTAGCAGTCTTTTACCAAAATTGTTGCAAGCTTACGCAGACTTGTAGCACTATCTTGCTACGACGTAGCAAACGTGTAGCAATCTTACAGATAGTGATAAGATCACTATCTTGAAATAAAATGTGTATTTGTGGTTATTTATGTTTGTAGTAAAATGAGAAGTTGGTTTTTGAATAAGCAGCTGAGTTTTAGGGCTTAGTTATGAATTAATTATTAAAGTTCTTATACTCAAAACTCGTAATAGAGTCCGCAGGTGATCGGAATGCTGGTATTTATTTCATTCAACGATTTAGCATTGCCATTCAACTTGGCAATGCTGCCAGCATTCTGGGCACTATGCCTTCTGGTGACGGCTTAGATTTTTAGAATTAAGATGTAAGTGTAAATGTTAGTTGTAATTATTATATTCTATTATTGTAATTTTCTTAATGAATATATAAATATTTTGACCAATAAGGTTTGCTGGAAGAGAACTCTTTTTAGGGTTAAGCTCGCCTTTGCCATATTTTTTTAAGTTTTATGTTTCATGTATGTATTTTGTTTTTTTTTTTCTCGTGCAATAATGTATAAAGATAAAGAATTTTTAAAATCGGTCCAGTTGTTTCTAAGTCTATTCATAACATACAAAAATACAAATCTTTTTTCTTTATAATATTAGATAGATCGATAGATAATTCTTTATCGTACCACACAAACATAGAAAATAGTTTAGAAATAAATGCTACGAGTAGAATAAGTACAAAGGCGGCCTTATCGCTATAAGCGATCTATTCCAGGCAACCTTGGGATGGACTGGACATGTAAGAACAAAAAAGAGGGTGACACTCGAAAAAAATAAAAAATATTTTTTTGAAAGGAAACAATAATACTTACAGTACATACTATAAATACATACATAACCTACATAAACATTTTAATAAACTTACAATACATAAAAATAAGATTGAAATAAATAATGATTAAGGGCCTATACTACCTAAAATCAACTCCGTCAGATCTAAATATCTTCCAAACTACTAAATATTTAACTTTGAAATTTATATATGGTAAAGTACAGGACTTACTCTATCGATCATATGTTTCGAAAACACGATTCCATAAAATTTTCTCGATAGAAAAAAATCGCAAAGTTACCTCTAAATTTTTATTAAAACCTTAATTTCTCAATAAATACACAAGTTAAGATCTTGAGAATAAGCATGGTAATAGAACTAAGTTTAAAGAACATTTCATATGTCTCGGTTTTTTCAAATAAAGTCCTAATTAATAGATAATAAGCTAAAACTAGATTTTTGGGCTTGCGTTGCGTTGTTTTGGCATGCCTTGTCCCGCTCATATAAACGCAAAATCCTAAGTCTATCCTTTTCACAAAAAGTTGAGGTTGTATAGGCTCTTAAAATAAATCTTGTCATCATTTGTCGAATACCTAAAGTGCAGGTATACAGACGTAAAAGCAAAACAAACACAAAAATATCTCTATTATAACACCATTTTGCATACGCGTACGATAATTTCAAAATCGCTTCTCAAGGTTATAAAATAAAGCTATAAAGCAAAACGTCACTTTACTTTATTGGAGTCGCAGTCACCCTGATGAGGGGCGGAAAACGCCGACGCGAAATCACATAAATTGAGTTTTTCTATGGGAATGCGAACTGTGGATATTTGTATTTATTTCCAGTTTATGACATTCTACGGTCATCAGAAATAAAAAATAGATTCTGACATACGTAAACATCTTGTGGTAGATGTTGGCATTTATCACGTGCGGTATCTTCATACCGCCCCAAGTTTTATTTACTATCCTCCGATAGTAAATAAAACTTGGGGTGGGTTTTGCTCCAACTCCAGTAATAATAACAATTTAATAATGCTGGACAATCCACACAGCATTATCTAGCCCCAAGCTAAGCAGAGCTTGTGTTGTGGATACTTGATGACTGATAAACATAATACAATACATTATATAGATAGATATTTTTGTTATGCATAGAAAATACCCAGAACACCCGCAACAAATATTTGTAGATCGTACAAAAATTTGTCCCGAGGCGGGAATCAAAACCAAAACCTCTTGCGTCACAGCAGACCTTCGCTCGCCGCAACACAGCGATTGTCTAATAAATATAATCAAAATTATATTCTCTTGGAGTCGAATTTAAGGAATTATTTTAAGCATGGAAAGTTGCAATGCTAAGACTTATTCCGAATTATTAAGATCTTTCAATTTGAAAGATCCTGTGACCCGTATGAAATTTTTTCACCTTTACGAGTTCCAGTCTCTTGCAAAACGAAATAATGTACCTTATCTATAAATCAAGCTTAAGCCTAAGTAAACCATAATGGTTAACTTAGGCTTATTTCCAAATAAAAATAAATTTAGAACTCATTTTAAACTAGCATTATTCTGTAAAAAGTCATCAACTATAAAAGTGTAATTTTAGATGAAACGCTGCAGGTTTGTTTACAAATATTATATCTTGAAATGGCCTTGAGTATAGAGGCACTATATAAGTTATCTAGTATAATTCACCAACAGAACCATAGTATAATTCACCAACAGAATCCTAAATCATATTCAACACCATCCTCCATATTTTGCAGCTTCATCTTCCTCAATCATTATAATTCCCACACCCTTGAGGTCTCGAGTCTCCTTCAGCTAATGGAGGTAAAAGCGACCCTGCTGTTAATGTCCTGGGAAGTAAGTACCTAATCTTCACTTTTGAAGTGTTTTTAAGAGAATGGGTTGGCGGCTAGCCATTACATTAGTGTGAATAAACCTAACACTATACAAACATAAATTTGTTCGTTGTTAACAAAATCAGAAGAAATAATTCTATCGATTTATATAGAATAAGCTAAGCGTTATGGTATTTTTTTCGGAGTTTATTCGTGTTACTGGAGTTTTGCGAACCTATTGGATCAATTTTAATTTTTTTTAACTCCTTGATCTCAGAGCAAAGACAGCCTGTCAGCTATTTTAGAAAAGCAAAAGCGGAGACTATGAATCCATCACTCATTATTACTTTGACTTTTTCAAAGGATTGGATAATTTGCTCAAAATCCACTTAATTTATTAATGTGATGTTTCATGGTTTTACATAGGTAGTGGTTGTTCATGTTTGCTTGCAAAAATCCTGATTTTGAAGATTATAATTTATAATAGATTGCCTCCACGTTGCCCAAACTCTTAAGAGACTGGTGCCTCGGAAGAGCAATCGCACACTTACACACAAACATACAACGCAGTGAGTATCTTTACATTTGCATACCAATCTAGTTAACCTTTGCTGAAATAACGTATCAGATACCTAGTATAATTAGAGCACTTATCAATCCCAAACCTAATATTTACCTAGTAATAAGGTGTAAATCTTCTATGGCTTAATTTTAAGTTTTAAATGTATTGCAATAGGTATCTAAATTATGTAAAGCTGTGATTTACCAATAAAGAAATAAGAAATGACGCTGTTCAAGAGTAAATGTATACCAGATTCCATAAATATTTATTTTATTTGTCTCTGACATGCTACAGACCCTCAAATCTTATCAATTAGTTCAGAATACGGTTTTTCCTGCTTCTGAGGCATGTACAAATATTGGGTCACTATGCATGACAATTTATTGTACGGCCGAATAATGTACACCTTGCTAATCCGTATCAAAACCTATCAACATTGGAAGCCATGACATCGATTATCAAGGTGTATATTATTTAGCCGTACAATAAATTGTCGTGCATTATAGTGAACCAAAATATTATCAAATAATAGAACCTACATTGAATGTAATTTTCATAAAAAATAGTTTCCTTTTTTGAAAAATAATAGAAACTAATTAAAACTAATACCGTTGCCAGGTAACTGCAGACTGCTGCGAACAATCTACAGATAGCTCAACTGATCCACATCAATACCACTAGGAAGCGTCCCCAAGACACTGGCTGCATTGCCCGCTATGAGGCAAAAATTTATTAACCCTAGATTAGGCGCGCTTTTCCGTGGAACGTTTATTGGGCGCTTGGGGAGCATTTGCCCTGTGTTTAATTAACTATTTTGCGAACATATAGTTAAAAATTAAGTAAGTTTTTATTGTAGGGGTTTAAAATAAGACACTGGCTGTTAGAAAATAAAATATTTATAATAGGTAACTATTTATGAGGAACTTTGGATAAGTTCATCTTTAGAAAATAATATGTTATTAGGAACAATTATTTCCTTATTTCAATAAAATTTCAGAAAAAACTTAAAATAGAATAAAATAATATCTTATTGTCTACGCTAACATATTTTTTAACAAGACAGCGTTGGCAAATGTACACACAATGGTTATTGCTCAGTAACTTTGAGCAAATGTTACTCTTTTTTTTGGTACCCGGTGGCAACAACCCTATCTTCCGGCCTTTCGTGCATTGATCAGGCTTACACGCACGACACTGGCTGATGAAGAGAGAAGAAGGGCAGCTACTGGAAAGATTGAACTTGACACGTGAATAGTTGTCAATATATTTTCATTTGTTTACCAAAGGCGGCAAAATTGATATAGCGCGCCCTCTCAAGGGTTAAATATGTAATAGCACAGGATCAAGTTGGTTGGCAAATATTTGGGCAGCCCAGCCGTGGGTAAAATCCAGTGGACTATGATGATGATGATGAAGTAATAGCTTCATTATCTTTAAGTACATTTACAACATAATGTAAGACGTAGGATACGTTACATCCGGGTTAGTCGTGGTCGAAAACACGGACAAAATTAACATCTTTTTATCGTGAAAATGAGTTATTCTTGTTACATCAACATGTCTATGAATGTTAAAGTATGGTTCTATACAATACTTGTTACTGTATACTTACGTAAAGGTATATTTCATGAATTATCTCCTGTAAATTTAGGTGGATTGACCAGCCGGAGCCAGGCAATCTAGATAAAAGCCTCCTTTTGGGCCTCATATGAAACGAGGCCTGTTTACTGCCATGCTATAGACTACAGTCTATAGTGAAACAGCTAAGTTTTACTTAAAGCCCTAAACAAAAAACACATTTATTGTATCGGAGCCCCCCTTAAATATTTGTTTCATATTATTTTTTATTTATTTTTAAAGTGAATAAATATTCTGTTAATTGAATGATATTGATAACGGCAACTGGTAGACGCTTGAAATACAAGCGTCTCCCTCATTATTATACATCAGCACACGAATCATTTATTGTTTGGGAGCCCCCTTAAATATATATTTTTTTTAATTGTTGTTACAGCGGCAACAGAAATACATCATCTGTGAAATTCAACGGTCTGACTATCAGGGTTCATGAGATATAGCCTGGTGACAGATGGACATAAGGACGGACAGCGGAGTCTTAGGGTCCCGTTTTGTTTGTTTGATTGATGTTTACTAAAGTATCGCTTTTTATTACCAAAGTCCGGGTAAAAAAGCAGTTACAAACTTTTAAAACATATTAAAATTGATAGTTCAACCATCTCTTTTTAAATGGGCTATAAGGATGCGCTATAAAAGTGAGCTATCTATTCTCTAAGCAGCTACAACGAGACGTGATATAATCTTACTCGCGAGTTTATATGGTTGAAACGCTATCCCGCGGTGAAAGTAAACTTACCTGGTGAAGTACCTACTTCAGCGAATGAAAATATCAATCTGGTGAGCTATTTAGGGTTAAAATAATACCTACATTAATACTTTTATGGGTAAGCGCAGTAAGCGAAGGTCTGCCTGCGACGCAGGATGTGGGTTCGATTCCCACCTCTGGACGAATGTTTTTACGATCTGGTGATATTTGTTCCAGGTGTTCGGGTTGTGGGTTTTACGTAATTACTAAAAAATACAAAAAGTTTATTCAAAAAAATTAATAATAAAGTCAAACATGTCTCCTGCTGGTTTTTTTTTATTTATTTCTAATCAGATAAAAAATATAGAAAGAACATGTGGGTGATATGAAGTTCACGGGTCATCTAGCCTGTATTTATATGTATAAAAATTAATGACTATTCGTAAGTCTCGGTAAATCTAAGAAAAACTGCTTGAACGATTTGTTTTTTTTTTGTTAACTTGGCAGGCAAAGAAAAATATACATAAAAAAGTTTGTTGGTTTTAATAAGTCTAAATTAATGTTATAATGAGGAAAGATTTGTTTGAATTGAATAGGCTCCAAATACTAAACCGATCGAAAAAATCTTTCACCA
Organism: Eupithecia vulgata; assembly: GCA_946478455.1. Classification (NCBI taxonomy): domain Eukaryota; kingdom Metazoa; phylum Arthropoda; class Insecta; order Lepidoptera; family Geometridae; genus Eupithecia; species Eupithecia vulgata. The sequence continues at coordinate 11,867,078 of OX297876.1, forward strand.
TTAGAATCCTACATTATGCCTGATGGACATAGGCTATAGAATATAATGTGCGAACGAACTGGGGCGGACCACTAATTAAGGCGCATACCCCACCCAAAGTGGCGCTGCAGCTAATTTATCTTATTATTAGGAGAGATATGAAGTTGCCCTTTGTGGCCACCAAAGTCTATTTTTGATTCACTGCCTAATATAATACTAATATATATAGCATAAAACTAATACAGAGGCATTAAAAAAAGCATATGATAGGTATCACAAACTGGAAGATGCATTTTTGAAAATTCCTTTGTTAAATGGAATAATTACATAAAGTAGGTGGTGGCGTAGTTTGGGTGGGGTATGCGCCTTAACAATAAAACTATCAATCAATGTAATGTATTAAGTATCAGTTATCTTATACCCATAACACGAGCTCAGCTTACTCTGGGGCTAGATCATGCTATGTGGATCTGTCCAGCATTATTTATATACGTTATAAGGATCCGCTGGGGTATCCTCTGGGAGCCCACCTGTCACCTTCGTACCACTGAGACCGATCCGTCTTCGTAAGCAGCATTAGTCGCCGACACTGCCTTATCAATCACCTGAAATATTCTAGCAGGAAACTTAAGGTAGGTGATATGGATGTGGGAATTTACATATATTTAAAGCAGATAAGAAAACCTAATATAAAGATTTTATCGAACGAATCTATAGTTTTTGCAACTGTACCTATAAACGATGGCAGAATTTTTAAAATCTATATATATAAAAATCAATTGCTGTTCGTTAGTCTCGCTAAAACTCGAGAACGGCTGAACGGATTTATCTTATCTTGGTCTTGAATTATTCGTGGAGGTCTAGGGAAGGTTTAAAAGGTGAGAAAAATTCGAATAGGTACCCGTGCGAAGCCGGGGCGGACCGCTAGTATATAATATAATAATCGTTTATTGCAGACAACCCAAGACAAGTACTTTCAAAGTAACTTAACTAACATATGGGCCCATATGATAAATACCTTGGAGACTAACATATGTACCTAATAATGAAAACAAAGACTCGTGTCACTGGTACTAGGTCAATGACGTGCGCGTGCGTGTGATTATTTCCCATCAATAGCAAACTTATCGATTTCGTTTGAGTCCAAGGTCAAGATAGGCATTGATTCGGGTTTATTTAAATATGTTATTTTACCCTGAATGAGAAATAATCTAATTAAAGAATATATTATTGAGATAGATTAGGCAAAACGAAATCGGAAAAAGTTCGTTTTACTTCATAAAATAACAAAAAAAAAACAATTCAACGTTTTCAGTTTTTTAATCTGTTTTTAAACACCATGAAATAGTAGGTTTGTTAGTTGTGTACTCGCAATATTGTTATTTCACACGGCTGTATAGGCATAGGTACCTACTTAAAAGTATCAACAATACCTACCAGCGCATTTTTTCCAACTGACGTCATGACCACAGGGCAATATGGCGTCCACTGCGTCCAAGACAAGTAGGTATTCGTCAAGTTACCCTTACAATTTGAAAATGTAAATATTAAATATTATCGATTGAAAGAAACATGTTTTTTCATGGTTTATTAGCACTATGGAACCTTATTGAGACACTTTTCAAAAATGGGTGTAATAACCTATTTGTATAAACGTGAACATTATTATAAACATTACGGACACCAAAATAAACAAAATATTATGAATTTCCTTTAATTGGGGCATGCTTAAAAAATACGCAAAATTTATCAAGCATGCCCCATTTTTTTTATGCGCCGCGGAAATTCGTTTACGAATAGACTGGTCTGGGGGGGACCAGAATGATGTGGGACTCGACGCCCTGAGAAGGACGTAATACCCACGAAAACTTCTCTAGTAACCCTCTCCCGCCATTTTTTTGCCAAACCACGGGAACATAGCTTTCAGGCTACATTTACCAGACTAATATGATTTTAAGTGAAACATGTTTGAATCACGGAATACTTCAAGTGAGTAATCAAAAAGTATAAAAATGCTTTATTTCCTTACAGGACTCTTGGACACGTCACAAAAAATCAAATTACATAAGTAAAACTAGGAAATCAAAAAATGATTGCTTTAATTTTTTGTTCACTTTTCTTTTTATGGCAGTGGAAGAGAGCAAGAAATATTTACCTTGTTAGAATGTTAGTTTTCGAGTTTAAGCAAAAGTTGTCCTATGTTATTTATCGTCAAGATAATCCGATATTTGGTAAGCCTTTTTACAGAGGACACGTTAGGCAATTTGATTGAATTTATTCATCGATAATTTGTATTGTATTGTATTGCGACTTACTTTTGTTGTAGAACCCTATACATTGCCCTCTAAAAGATACATTAATCTTGTGTAGCCTAGTTGTGGGCACAGCGAGTTTATTCTTATTTCTAGTATTTAAGTTATGTATGTCGCTATTTTTTGGGCACCGATTGAAATTTATATGTGTGTAAAGTTTTCATAAATATATTGACAGGAAAGTGCGAGTTAACTCGCAGATGGCCGGTTTCATTAACCTTGGGCGAGCAAATCCAGACCACAATCAAAGAATCCTACGAGACGAGACTTAATATAACGCATTCACTGCCCAGTCTCCACACGGACCCGGAGATCGGCTTTTGCGTCCTGGGCCGTGAAAGTGTTAAAGAGCTGGCCTAAGGGTAAGTCTATGACCGGACTGAGTTACTCCTCACAACAATTTGAAAACAGTCGGTACCTACCTTACAGGATAATTAGATTCCTATCGCAACGTTTGAAACTTATTGCTTCCCAAACTCCTTGCCCTCAATATAACGATAAAACGTTGCGTTCCTGGCTAAATTACGTTCCGTTATTCCGTAGCTATAATGAAAGCAAAGAGAGCGATTGGCATAATGAAATCTACTCGTTTTTAATGGCCCTATCGTCCTCAAATGGGTTTTTCGTGTATGTCGGAAATAAGAATGTGTAGGAATGTGTTGATAATGTTATTGAAGTGACGGAAAGAAAATAATTCTGAAGCTTTTGCGGTAAATATGTATATTATTATCTTAATCTCAACAGCCTATATTAGTCCACAGCTGGACGCAGGCCTCCCCCTGATAATCGCCTTATTGGTTTTTATCTCATGTAGGGTAAATGCCCATAATCACCAAGCTGGTTGCGGGTTGGGGATCGCAGTTCGGTGGTAGACCTATTCTGCAAGAGACGCTGCTGCCCGCTTACCGGTGTATGTCCCTTTGTCGCTTCTAACAACACCCACGGGAAGAGTTGGGGTGGTGTAAGTTCGAACTTATTTATTTAATTGCCGATGTTGACTGTGTGTAATAAACGTCCGTAATATCAATCAGCGTTGTGGGGTTACTCGCAACATTCAGCTGAGCATGAACCTATTCTGATAGCGCAGGAACATGGCACTGATCATCACACACGGCTTGCTCTTAATTTTAAATTGCATGTTAGTTTTTTTTAAGTAGTTTATAAATATGGTACTGTCATCATATAGGTAGTAGGTATATATTGTTTATGTAATGTGTCATGTTTGTTATTTTTATCTGTCGTGTAAGTTTCTTCTTTTTATATATTTACCTGTATATATCAGAATAAATATCATTTCATTTCATTTCAATCAAAACTTGAACAATCTAAATATTGACACAGCATAAAATTCCTAATATGAAAAATGTCATTATTCCTGAACTACACATTTTAATGAGATTCAAAATCAAGAAGTAATAATAATCACGAAGCCTGTAGAGTTGAAGCTTGACACAAACATTGCGCCAATCTGCGTAAAACGTAACATCGCGAGATGACTTCCGAATCCAATTTGTGGTTTCGTCGTTATTCGGAGATTCGTCGATCTAAAAGATAGAATACCGGCTTTTATATGTAGATGACTCTGCCTTCTGGTGACGGCTTAGATTTTTAGTAAATAGATGTAAGTGTAAATATTAGTTGTAATTATTTTTTGCTGTTAAGGCGCATACAGCACCTAAACTAGCGCCACCACCTACTTTATGTTATTATTCTGTTTAACAAAGGAATTTTCAAAAATCCTTCTTCCAGTTTGTGATACCTATCATAAGCTTTTTTTTAATGCCTCTGTAATAGTTTTATTCTATTTAGTTTAGGAAGAGATACGAAAATAGATTTTGGTGGCCACCAAGTGCAACTTCGTATCTCTTCCTAAACTAAATAGAATAAAACTATTACAGAGGCATTAAAAAAAAGCTTATGATAGGTATCAAAAACTGGAAGAAGGATTTTTGAAAATTCTTTTGTTAAACGGAATAATAACGTAAATTAGGTGGCGGCGCCACTTTGGGTCCGGTATGGGCCTTAAATAAGTAATAGAGTAATAAAAAATATGTAGATGACTAAGAACATGTGTTGGATATTTTTTTACCTTGTTTTATGGTAATTTTAGAGTTTGTAATCTTATTCGTTTCGAAAACTTATAACTTTATTTTTTAATCCTTATTATGTACCTACCTTTTGTTAGGTCACTTATTTGATACCTACGTGTTTGTGACCATTGTTTGTTATTTAGATTATTAAAAACCGTACCTACCGTAACTTTACTTAAGTAATACTTATTTTTAGATACCAATGTATACTCATTTTAAGTGAACTTGTCTGTTCTTTTTTGAGTATAAAATAAAGTGTAAAAAAATCTTTAAACCCAACATATTTGTTTTTATTATAATTGATATACTGCTTTTAATCACATCTATACCTAATACATCCTTTGCTTCAACTCGAACAATAACATTCTAAAAAGGTAAAGGTTTCTGATTCGCTTCTTTACCTTACCTGAAAAAGATGTGAAGTGGACAAAAAATCAAAGGGATCATTTTATTTCCTAGTTGTAAATGTTTGGTAATCTGAGTTTTGTGACGTGTCAAAGTGTCAGAGAACATTAAATTACGAATTTTTGAAATTTTGAACTTTTACATTATGTATTTTAACATTTAAATGTTTATACAAAATGTGTGTGATACTGTGATTTTTTACAAAATGTGTTTGATACTACAAAGGCTTTAAATACATGTTTTTCTTTTTTACGCTCCCCTTGGAGTCCAGAACCTTGGTCCGGAAGGTACCGAGGTCTCCGGGTTTTCGAAAAATATCTGAGCGTCTCGAACGCTGGTGAGTATCTGGCACAGCGCATTAGCATTGTCATACAGCGGGCCAGCGTCTTGGGCACGCTTCCGACTGGAATTGATATGGATCAGTTGAGCTACCTGTAGATTGTTTGCAACAGTCTGCAGAAGCCGTCTCGTGGCGATTTGTCTCTACTATTTTCCGTTCAGATTTCGTATAGAGTTGATGCAGTTCAGTTAGGTGGTCGAGTGAAAATTATTATAAAAGACTAGGATTATAAATGGACATAGACAAGTTATTACAGACATAGATTATCCAAGGTAGACACCTTCCACTACGCGGTGTTGCGCGTGCGCTGCTAACGACATTACCATGCGCCTAGCAACGTCGCAGTCGCGATGCATCGCGAAACCACTGGAGATTTCAAGGATCGTCACCTCGCATCGAATCTCAGTGTGAACTGACCCTAATGCATTAAATATTAAACATTTTCTAAAACAAATGCACCAAAATGCGTGAGCAATTTGCATAATTTTTGCGTTGATTTATTTAGACAGGCCAATTTGTCCCCAACAGTGTGGCTTAATTCACAATAAAACAGCTGGGTCATTTCAGCGAAGTGAAATGAGCAGGTTTCAGAAATTTTCAGTCATTTCACTTTTTTTATTATAGGTAGATCATTTTATAATTAAATATAAAAATAATACTGGACAATTCACACAGCATTATCTAGCTCCAAGTTAAGCAGAGCGTGTGTTAGCGGTAAGTAGGTATTAGATAACTGACATACATAATATAATACATTACATAAATACATAGATATTTTTCATCATACATAGAAAACGACCAGAACACCCTGATAAAATATTTGCAGATCGTTCAAACATTTGTCCCGAGGTGGAATTAACTTCGCAACCTCCTGCATCGAAGGCAGACCTTCGCCCACCGCGCCACAGAGTTTGTCAAATTTACTTATTCTGTGTGTCCCTGTCGCTTGTCCAGTCCACCAGTTATTTTATTTAATGATCTTGCGGTTTACTACGGGCTATGAATACACGTCTGGTTGTGGGTGTTAGATTATTCATTAAACGAGTGGCAGAAGCTACGTATAGCAAAATTAATTGCTTCAGAACAGTTTTCGAAGTAATTAGATTTTATAATAATAGCTCTCTTTTTTGGGCTATCATAAGTTGGTTGCAAAAACAAAGAAATATTGCGTGTATATTCTTGATGATGATGATGATTCTTAGTTAATGGCAATATTAGTCTGGTTGGACTCTTTTCTGCCAGTGTCAAGTAATGGAAAATAATAGTAAAATATGAGTTAGCAAGTTATAAAGAATGTTGATATTTTCACCAGAGCCTAGTTTGTTATCTAGCAGGATACACCACGTGCAGGTTAGGTTGGCTTGGGAGACAAGGTCTTGGAGTCTCCCTTGTACCCCGTGTATATTCTTAAATGAAACTAGTTGACCCGACATAGGACGTTGTCATGTCATTCAGTTCAAACTGACAACTGACAGTTATTTCAAACGTGCTTAGCAAATAGTATAGCATAGTATAATATAGCGCTGGGGCTAAGGTTGCATTAAAAAAGTTTATAATAAAGATAGTCGTTAGTTTTTTTTAATTTTCAAATGTTCTGCGCAATTTCCTCAATTGTATTATTTCATTAGAACCTTCTGACAATAACAAACACAACAAAAAAATTATTAGTGAAATCGGTCCAGTCTTTTACGCGTAATGGTGTGACCAAGGGACATAGGAATTCATTTTTATATTTATAGATGAAATGAAATGGCAATAGTATAGAGAGAGAAACAGATACTAAATGCTATGGATGAAAAGATGCGCATAGAGTCTTAAGTGCTAAATGAGACGGCCAAACTAGCCAAACTAGCGCCGCCACTTATTTTATCTTATTATTTCGTTGAACAAAGGTAATTTCAAAATTTTCAATGGGCAGTTTGTGATACCTAGGTATTACAAGTTTTTTTATGCCTCTGTCATAGTTTTATTTTGTAAATTTTCTGGGCAAATTTTCCACGAGAACCTAATAACGTCCCAGGGTGTGCTCTAACTAACTAAGCCACGAAACCACTGGTTAGGATTAGTTGGTTAGAGCACACCCGTACTGAGGGTAGGGCACGGGTTCGAATCCTGCCATAATCGAAAATTTTTGGTACATTATTAAATTTTCGTGGAAAATTACAGATTTGTTTAATGAATTTTATGAATAAGTCCAAAAGTTATGATATTACGACGCGACGTAGGCAATTTTTTTTTATCGTTTTTCAGATAAACAATAAACACATACCTAATTCTATATTCATCGAACCAGATTTTATTCATCAAATAAGTGTTTCTAGGGAATGAAATTATAATTATTGATAAAAATCTTATTCGGTCAAACCTAGGTCTTACAAAATACATTTTTGTAACTAGGCTGGTACTTACCTATATATTTTATCCAGAGGAAATGGTTAGTCAGGCGAAAAAGAACTCTTTTGCGTTGTTTCTGTGGAATACCTATTTTCGTTCATCGATTCAACTAAGCACCATTAGATCCAATCTTATGGTATGGTTTGTGAGGTTTCTTCTGTTTGGTGCAAACCAAAATTTTCAAGAAATTACTTATTCTGGTTTTTCGTGAGATAATAAGAAATCTATATAATATGTTTACAATCTTTATTTAGAAAGAAAATAACAATCAAATAACAAATTTAAATTAAAACTAGTATTTACAATAGAAACAATTAAGCTATCTGCAAACTGTTGCAAACAATCTACAGGTAGCTCAACTGATCCATATCAATACCAGTTGGAAGCGTGCCTAAGACACTGGCTGCATTGCCCCGCTGTATAGCAATGCTGATGCGCTGTGCCAGATACTCACCAGCTCTCGGGTCACGCGTCGCTTCGACCAGACGCTCAGATATTTTTTTTAAAACCCGGATAGCCTCGGTACCCCACGAACCTAGGGTCTCGTCTCCAAGGGGAGCAAATGTGTAGGCTCTATCGAGACCTGCATATTTGCGCCTCTTGAGATCTTCGGCTAAATCTGCCGCCGCACCAGCCCTCACGGAAGTCCTAGGAAGATGGGAAGGCGCGAGTGTGTCGACACATGTAGCGTCCCACACAATAGGCCTCCCCGACTCCCATGGGACTAGAGTCATGCCGAATAGCTGGTACGTTAGCGGTGGTAAAGGCCCGCCGGATGTAATAATGTAATATAATATGTTATAATTATAAACTACAAAATTTAGTAACAAAACAATAATAAAAACACGAAAGATGTTATGACACGACGTGTGAAAGCTGAAAGCGATCTTCTTTTTAACTGCAAAGGATTTAAATTATATTTTTCACTTCTTATGTTATTAAAGCGTAGCTTATCGGGCGTAATGCTAGAGTTTACATCCTAGTTTTAAAAGGTTTTTTTTTCTTTTTTGTCTGAAATCATCAGCCAGAAACAAGACATTCGGTCGCTCACATAAAGACTCAACTTTTTGGTGTTCCATTTACATTACATTTGAATTTAATTTTGAAAATGGAAGAAAGTGCTTTCTTGACATTTGAAATTGTTAAATGTTTATAAGAAGGGTGATTCTTCCTCCATGATAGAATGCGGTAGGTTAGTACGATCTGTTACGCTAATCAAAAATACAAAAAACTTGGTATTACTGCCAAGTCTCTGATAACTAAAAATTGAACTAAAGGTTAACTGAAAATGTCATGAAGCTAAAAGTAGGCTAACAATATAAAATATAAATAAATAAAATTCAGGACAATTCACACAAGTTTATCTAGCCCCAAGCTAAGCAGAGCAGGTACGTTGGGGTATGGTCGAAAGTGGGGTGAAGACCGTATGAACGTTATTAAGATCGAAAATCGAGCAAAATGTGTAGGTACATAAACGTACACATTTTGCTCGATTTTCGATTTATACAGTTTTATGGTAACGAACGTAACTATTCAGATTTAAAAATACCTTAGGTAGGAAAATAACATGAAGAAGTAATCGAATAGAATTTAAGAAAGTAAACTGATTTTTTTGGATATAATATATATATATATAATATTATAGCCAGACTTATGATTTTTAAGAAAGGCTTATTCTTATTTAATAATGTCTTCACCCAAATTACGGTTGTCTGGTAGGGATAGCTGTTGAGCAGAAAGACTATTATTTGTCACATTTTTTCATTTTTAATAGTCTTTGTTATATATTTAATAAGTGTCCATTAAATATTTTTTCTGTATGTTTAAAGTTAATGCATAATGATGGTAGTGATTTATTGTAAGTTTTTTTAGGTCGAAGAAAAGCAACCAAAAAAAATAAGGGAAAGTTCCCTTAACTTTTTTGTGATTGCTAAATTATGATTTATTTTTATCCATTATTAAGATTTTTATAGATTAAGCTAAAGATATAAACTATTTTTTTTCAAAGAAATTATAGCTTTGGTTTTGGTGGATGACTGGAGCACATACCAGTACAGCTCAGACTGCAGATCATACAATCATATATTTTGATTCCACAAACCTTCTACTTCACAGTCATTGTTATGCAAGCAAATACAACAAATTAAAATAGTAACGGGGTAATATAAATCAAATAAAAAATTAACAATAATCTAAGACACATGCGCTCGTCTGCTTACTGAGTGGGCTACCTATAAGTAACAACTCAATGCATTATGTACTGTATGTAGTATTACTGTTGTAGGTAGATACTAACATTAATTATAAGAGATTTTTGTTACTAACAAATTATGGATCCCGTTATCTAAAATAAAAGAATTTTATTTTTTATTTATTTATCTTCTTTTGTGTTACATAATTCATATTCACATTCATATGTATATTTATCATTAGTATAGTATAATGCATGTTAGGTATTTATGGTAAGTAGTGTATGTTTAATGTCATTATTTTATTTTCCTAATACTCAAATGCCACCTACACCAATTGTTCTTTTATGTCCTGTCCATCCCAAGGTTGCCTGAAAGAGATCGCTCAAAGCGCACTTTGTACTTCTTTTATTTCATGTATTTCCTTTTTATTTTGTGTTTGTGTGGTACAATAAAGAGTTCTCTATCTATCCATTCACCTAAGTTATTTTTTTGTTTGTCTACTTCTTATCTATAACTATGTCGTTTAATATTTATGTACCAAAGTTTGTCTAATAAATAATTTCTTCTTATTTCTACTTCTATAAGTCCGTTCACAAAATATACAAGTAAGGTCTTTTAAAAATGGTTACAGTGAAAACAGCCTGGAAAATAGCTAATAAATTCAGCGTGAAAGTTTTGAATATTGCACGAGGATCGTAGATTTATAGCAAAATTGACTGTTGAGACGTGATGTATATTTCCATCGGATTGGACATGAAAATCTTAACGAAACCAGATTTATAGCTTTGTAATATATTTCCCTTCTGTAATGCTTTTCGGAATATTTATTTTATTTGATGTGTTTGTGTCGTGGCTGTATCCTAGAATTGATCACTTCATGGTGTGGCCGACCATTATTTGAAATGGTTGTTTTTCATGATATTATAAATAACTAATAAATAATGCTGGACAATTCACACGGAAATTATCTAGCCCCAAGTTAAGCAGAGCTTGTGTTATAATAATAATAATAATAATAATGGCGACCTCTTTGGAGAAACCGAAGGTTTTGTCTGTGCAATTATGGATGAGGTGGTAAAGACGAACAATTACCGAAAGTATATCATGAAAGATGGCACGATCGATATTTGTCGAGCGTGTCATCTTCCTGGGGAGACCCTCCGTCATATACTTTCGGGTTGTTCGCACCTTGCTAACTCTCAGTACTTGCACAGACACAACCAAGTAGCCAAAATCATACACCAGCAACTTGCTCTCCAGTATGGCCTTACTGATACTGAAGTTCCGTACTATAAGTACACACCAGCACCAGTTCTCGAAAATGGCCGTGCCACGCTTTATTGGGACCGATCTATCATTACTGATAGGACTATTCTTGCGAATAAGCCTGATATTGTACTGATAGATCGGTTAAAACGGAGGGCGGTGCTTGCTGATGTCACCATACCACATGATGTTAACCTCGTTAAAGCTGAGAAAGAAAAACTTAGCAAATATCTTGATTTGGCTAACGAGGTTGTCAGCATGTGGGATGTAGATTCAGCGACCATTGTTCCTATAGTTGTTTCGGTTAACGGCGTAATAGCGAAGAGCCTCGATCAACATCTCAAGAGACTCTCACTGGGAAGTTGGATCAAAGGCCAGATCCAAAAGGCGGTACTCCTGGACTCGGCGCGTATCGTCAGGAAGTTCCTCTCGTTGCAGTCTTAGTCACCGGTTGCTTGAGCCTAGCTTCGCAGCAATAAGATAAAAGATAAAATACAACTGCGGCTGGAAGAAAACTTCTCTTTTTAGGGTTAAGCTCGCCATTGCGATACCTCTCTAGTAATAAGTTTTAAAATAAGGGTTTATTAGTGCAATAAAGAATTAAGAATTAAAGCAAATCCGGTCACTGGATACAGCTAAGAAAATCTAATTATAATCATAATTGGAATTTCCGAAAATCCCTTCTTAACGGCATGTTGTGTAGTAAACCTACCCTCAATAACAGCTTTCTAGCTTACACTGCTTGGGCTGGGCGTTGTCTCCCAAAAAACATTTGTTCCTTTATAAGATAAGATTAATAATATACTTGTTGTCTCTCCTATCCAATAAAATTTCTGTTTAGTTTCAAGCCGCACGCTGGCAACACTTTAACAAAGTATCTTTAATGTTTACTCGCATTACTCAACCTCAACCTTCAGACGCTCTAATCCTTTTCTTCAATATATTTATCTGAGCAGGTGCCTCGATCTTATTATCATCTCGAGTGAGTGAGATAAACGATTTATTTTTGACGACACCTAAAAATAATGTGACAAGTATAAACCTTAGTTGCTCATGCAAAGATGTGAGATGTTTTATTGGTCATAGAAGTGATATTCGTCGATAGAGTTTGCCGATTCTGTCTAGTGTGTCGATTTGTAGCAAGATTACGCTTTTTATTCCTCTGTTTAAAAATCCATAAACTTAAATATAGTTCTTTATTAAGAAAGAAAATAATATGAGGTATTTTAATCCAACACTCAATTAAATCACAAAACTAATTTTATGAAAAACCTACCTAATTGTATTCTTATGAAAGATAAAAATCGATTCGGATTTTAGTAGGTATTTTCGAAACGGAATCTGCAACTTTTTGACCAAGTGTCTGTGAATCTTTGCTGAAGTAACCATTGAATCAAAATATTTTGTAACGATTCCGCGCAAAACCTTCTCCGATAAGTTCTAACAAAGCATTCCACGTTGTAGGAGAAAACCCACACCAACTACAAAATTTAAAAAATCTATGAAAACAAGACGTCAACTAGTTTCGTCTCTCCACGAGACATCATCAGGACACCACAATACTCGACCCTGACACTGAGAGCGCCAAGCAACAACGGCCTACTCCCACCAGAGATGTTGCTACTCCGACCTAAGCGCGCCAACTCAAAAATCAAATTCAGCAACTGACACAGAGAATATAAAAATAAATTCTTAAGGCGCATACCCCACCCAAAGTGGCGCCATTTATCTTATTATTCCATTTAACAAAAGAATTTTCAAAAATCCATCTTCCAGTTTGTGATACCTATTTTAAGCTTTTTTTAATGCCTCTGTATTAGTTTTATTCTATTTAGTTTAGGCAGAGACACGAAAATAGATTTTTGTGGCCACCAAGGGCAACTTCGTATCTCTGCCTCGTATCTCTGGGGTATGCGCCTTAACTACAAGACAATAATTCTAACACCCTCCTTCTTGAGTCTGTCAAAATATAATAGGAGTACCGCTTCTACACTCAATTACTAACGAATTCATAGTATGGTTAATGCCACAAGACAAATCGTCGAATAGAAACCGCTTGTTAAGGGTCAGGGTTTTGCAAAGGTTTTCTTAAGATATAAATTAAGTGAAGCTTACAATCCGTTGAAAAATTGCCAGACAGGTTTTTTGGAACGAAGGTCGTGGGATCCCCTGTTTTATTTATTTGAACGCGGAAAAATTGGAGGAACTTTGTAAGACTTACTTTTCCTCGAGGTTAGTGAGCTTCATGTCACGAAGGAATCTGGTAAGGGGCAGGTATCCATAGTACTTTTTCAGTATAAGGAGAAGCTAGTGGAATGTTTTTTAATGTCAGCCTCACATACTGGGCCCTTATTTTGCTAAATTATTCCCTTTACAACAATCGTCTGAAAATGACACATTATTGGCATTTTACCATTGATGTAAGAAACTATAGATAGAGCGACAACTGTCAAAAGTATTAAGTTTGAAAGAATATAATAATCTCTCCGTGCAAATAACACTCACCACTATCTATAGGCAGAGTTACTTTCATCTATGGAAGATTTTGCGACGTTACCACTTTCATAGTTGGTATATTGAGTAGATTGGTTAGCTGAATTCGGACCCAGGTTGTTGCGAGTATTAATAAGTGAAACCGTTTTCTGTTATTGACTGTTTTTACCGATACGATAAAAGCACGGTAAAAATAAAAATATTACTCATCAGTATTTTAAGTTTCGGTATTCAGTGGTATAGTAATAAATAACACTAAGTACAACGCACGCGTAAAACACAATTAATTAAAATACGTGTTTTAGAATTTTTTACAAAAACCCCTAAAGAAGGGTAAATGGGGCTTGAAGTTATTGGAATTTTTTTAAGTAACTTTGTAACCAATGGCTCGATTTGCTTGAAACTTACAGAGAATACTAAAAATACAAAACTATTGAACATCTGTAACAGGATTTAAAAAATTTCCTGGAAACTGGGCTTAATCGGGTTATTAAAGTTTGATGTTCGTAGTTTGGCTCCTAATTGAAATGGCTGTAACTTTTTAAGTTTTAAAGTTACTGACTTGAACTGACTTGACTTTTTTTGCAGTATATAAAAACACAATAAACTAAAATACGTGTTTCAGGATATTTCAAAATATTTATGAAAATTAGGTAAATATTAGTTTAAAATTCGTACCTTGGCTTCTGATTAGTGGGATTAGATTGAAGAACAATAAAAATCGTATCTTTTAAGCGAGCGAAGCCGCGAGCGGAAAGCTGGTTTTAATATAAACCCGTCTCTAGCCATGTGTTAAGGAGTAACGCTACTAGAGCCTCTGGCAATGTTTGTGTAGCAAGTTTCGCTTAAGTTAGTACAAGATGTTGAGAGCCGCAACGGTTAGTAGGAAATCCGTTGACAATATAATTATGACGTCACATGTTAGTATAAATATATATCTTAACTTATAAAAAAAGTCGTGTTAGTTACACCATTTATAACTCAGGAACGACGAGACCGATTTTCATGGTTTTTGATTTGTTGGATTTCTCTTAGTCCGGAATAGGATAAGAAGTATTAATAACAATGGACGAAAAAATAACTACCTGTGCGAAGCCTGGGCGGACCACTAATAAACTACTAAATAAAACATGCTAAACAATTCACACTTTAGATAACTGATATACAATATATAGATTTTTTTTATTGAAACTACTCCAAGTCTTCTCTTCATCCATACTGCAATGTATCAGTGCGTCCTACTCGTCATGACCTACGGAGCTGAGACGCGGACACTCACGGTAGGGCTCAGCGAACTATGGAGAGTGAGAACTATGCTCGGAGTTTCTCTGAAGGATCGGATTCGCAACGAATACATCCAACAGAGAACCAAGGTTATCGACATAGCTCAAAGGATTAACAAGCTGAAATGGCAGTAGGCTGGCCATATCGCAAGAAGAACCGACAACCGCAGGAGTAAACGTATTCTTCTGTGGAGACCACGACTCGGCAAACGACAACGAAACAAAACCATAATCATATCTCTACATTCTCTATTCTATTCTTTATTCCACATTCTACTAACGAAATCGGAATTTACCTATGACGATCTCTCTTTTAGGCAATTCTTTTTACTACAATTATTTCACCATATAAAACGCAAATTTATTTATTTATTTTACAGTACACAAATTTACATTTACAGTGCAGCACTAAAGCGACAAAAATTCACAATTTTGACAATTTCGAGAAGGAGGCCAGGAGGAGGATCCAGCTGGGTTGGGCCGCGTTTGGCAAACTACGTCGAGTCTTGTCGTCATCCATACCCCAATGCTTGAAAACTAAAGTTTTTAATCAGTGCGTTCTACCCGTCATGACCTACGGAGCTGAGACGTGGACACTCACGGTAGGGCTGGTCCACCAGTTTAAAGTCGCCCAGCGAGCTATGGAGAGAGCTATGCTCGGAGTTTCTCTGAAGGATAGGATTCGTAACGAGTACATCCGACAGAGAACTAAGGTTATCGACAACCGCTGGGGTAAACGTGTTCTTGAGTGGAGACCGCGACTCGGCAAACGTAGTGTAGGACGCCCTCCGACCAGGTGGGATGACGATTTGCGAAAGACTGCTGGCAGATGCTGGATGCGGCAAGCTGAAGACAGGGCGCTATGGCGCTCATTAGGGGAGGCCTATGTCCAGCAGTGGACAAATATAGGCTGATGATGATGATGATGATGACTAAAGCGACAAAGAAATATAAAAAAGCTATACATATATACACTCATTAAACATTTACTACTAAAACAATAGAATATTAATTTGTTATATTTTTCCTACAATGCTGGTAGTATGTTCCTAACATATTTACTAAACTATTGTCTAATTAACTAAACGTACTGTGATTCAAATGTAACCTATTATATGTAATCCGTCGAGTGGAGGCTCTGGAGACTTGTAGTTACAGGTTTTTCATAAAACCTGTAGCAAGCTCCAGCCTCTCACAATACAGGTTAAATACAGTTCTACGCACTGTGCTTGTATAACTAGTTTTTAAGTACCTATTGTGAAGAGGAAATAAACAAATTTATTATTATTATTACCAAAATAATCACACAAACAAGCTACCAAATGAACTATTTCGTTCCCATTAAATGTACGTAGCTCTGCTTAACCCTAATCCTTACCTACTTGTAGTAGAGTTATGTATAAACATTCCAGAAATAAAATTTGTGTCTAAAATCCCGCAAATAATACTAGAAACGTTATACGTTTATGTCGCATAGTAATGCAGGATAGTAAATAATACAAAGGTGTTAGTGTGAGAGTGTTTCCACTGCTTGGTTTTATGTCGCGCTTGCAAGTGCAGTATACTTTAGCCAGAAAAGCACATAATGTAGGGGATACAACGGGAGAAAACATTCAACTTGTTAACTAGGCAGGTTGCTGCTAATTTGATCTACGATCGTATAATCGCAGTTGGATATTGAGTTTACTTATCTTTTATAAAATGTTGAGAAAAGCCAACATTACAACGTAATGAAAAATTATGTAAGAGATGATGTGAGATGCTTCTGAAAGCTTCTTACTAAAATCCTCAAAAAGCAACTGAATATTTTGTTTATTATATTTTTTGATGCATGAGAGGTTCATAAACCTATCCTACAGTCCCAAAAAGGCCCTCAGTCACTCCACAGGATTAGGGTCGATAATAAACAGTAAAACTATCTACATTTTACTAAAAGTAGTACCTACCTAACAGTAAATTGGAAGTAAAAATTATGAGAAGGATTTAGTTATCTTGATGCATCTTGCAGAAAATTTGATTGGTAGTATAATTTTCTCGGAAAAACAATGTTAATCTTGCTCCCTCTTTTAAATACCTGTGCTGAAATTAGGAACCAAAAACAAGACAATTTGTTGTAAACTTTTTTCGTGAAATCCTATGCATATCCGAGCACCGAGATTGACATCATCACGAAGAGTGCTGTGATAGACGTGCTCACTCCGCCCGCGCGTTATCCCGTTTACATTTATAATAAAGTTAATTCGTCAAAATACGATAGTTTTTATACATTCAAAAAGAGGCAAGGATGAAAAGAATTGGGAAAGGGCATCAAGATCTCTCTTATCATAGTAAGAAAAGAAAGAATATCGTCTCATAATCATAGAGGTTTCAGATTCTTTTAAGATTGGTGCATCGTTTTGATGTTATGTGTTATACCGAGTAGATAGACGTACTCAGCACTCCAATTCAGAAGCAAAATAACTTTTTGTTTAACAAAGACACGAAATTTTCAACAACGCATAATCTCACATGTGGAGCGAAAATGTTTAAATTTGAATTTTGAATCAAACTAGACATTCAATGATGAATAAAAGCTTTCAAAATCTTAAAATGTTTCGAACTTTCGATATAGAGATAATCGGCAAAAACTTGCTTTTTGCGCTTACGCTCGTAAGCGCAAAAAGCAAGTTTTTGCCGATTATCTATTAATTTGGACTTTTATTTGCAAATGTAAAGCAAAGGCTCCCTCGGTATTTTATTATTTAATACGGTTATGGCACTAAAAATCTTATGATTGATAATTTAGGAGAAAAACGCTATTTACTAAGAAAATACTGAACTTTGCACAATTATTTCTGATATAGGTATATAATAGTTTTTTTTATTATTCAAACAACCTCTTTGTTTGAATAACCTGTCTTGTAATTTAAACCGGATTCAATAAGTCGTTTTGGCATGAAGACGTAACAAACATCCATTCATCTAAACTTTTTCATTTAGGTATTAAAATATACCTAAATGAAAAAGTTGTGATTTTTCTCGAATCTTTTTCGATAAAGATAACGGATAAACGTAACCCAATTCACGTCAATTCACATAACCTTAAGAGATGAAACGTTAATATTTTCTTTATACACAAACTAGGTTCTTAGTTAACCCGCTTACATTTAATGTAATGTAGATATTTTGTTCTCAGTGTACCATCAACGTAACCCACATGATAGGCCGCAGCTAAGTGCGCACGGATTTAAAATTCCATTTCCGTGTACGTGATCGCGTAAGTTCCGTACCGGATGCCGGAGCATTGTTTACGGACCGGAAGCGGACCGGATACGGTAAGTGTTCGAGCTCTGTCGACTGTACCAGCTTTATGGATATTGATTTTCGATATTACTTTGTTGTCGACTTCTGAATGGATCTGTGTTGACTGAGTTTTTGCATGACTTGAACTAATTGGATACATGTTTATTAAAATATTGCCTACGTTTTGGATTTATATTTCCTTTTATCTTTTTAATAGAAATTTTGAAATCTAGTTATAATAAATTGATGTCCACAATACCCAAAGGTTAACAGGTATAGAATGCTACCTAGCATTATGCTCGCCTATGTAAAATTCTTGTGTTATGATGTTTTATTTTATAGATCAGTTATTTAACCTTTAACAAGGTCTTAACAAAGGCAATTTCATAAAGTTAACTTCATAATTATTTGAATCTTTACCAGTTCCTGCCCACAGCTTTGAATCCCTATTTCTTGGACCAAACAAAGCCATCAGTGGGTACTTTGTCACACCGTTTGTCCCACGGCCTACGAAGCCGCCTTTACTATATTAATAAAATATTATAGCTGTTGTATGTTATTATAGCTGTTGTATGTTGTGGGCTTCATTTCAAGTGCGAAGTAATAAGTGTACGGACGACATTACTTTTGCTACTTTTCTGTTACAAATCCCAAAATGGGACGAACCAGAAATGTTTTCAGCATAAAATTTGAGGTTGTTGACTCGTCCCACTTTGGTCCTACAAAGTGGTACGAGTGAGGAATTACTTTTCTTCGTCCCAGATCTTTTTAACGCCACAAAGGTCGTCAATAAGGCTTATGTTGTAATTTCCGTAATACAGGCCGATGCTGATTACACATTGAATTGTATGGAACTTCATGTATAGCCAGCACGAACTATGGACGTTTGAAACGCTTAACAATAGAGCGCCAATATTCTATGTGAAGCATAGAGCAGGCTTTAGATTGTGCACACGGCTTGAACCCATGGCTATTGGATATTCTCGGGTTAGAGTAGTTTAAATAACGGATCGGTAACATCGACTTGTCTTTTCCGGAAAAAAGCTCAAGATAAAATTTGTAGTCTTTGGTTCTGTCTACGAGCATTAACTTAAGGGCATAGATAAAAAACTCGCATCTCCCAGCTTAAGGGACCTACTACCTCAAATCAACTCCGTCATATCTCCATTATTATCTTCCAAACTACCAAAAGTTCAACTAAGAAATTTATATAAGGTAAAATTCAGGACTTACTCTATCGATCATAATATCCGTCGAAAACACGATTCCATAAAAAATCGCCATGTTTCCTCTAAATTTTTAATAAAACCTTAATTAGTCTATAAATACAGAAGTTAAGATCTTGACAATAAGTATGGTAATATAACTAAGTATAGAGAACATTTTATATGACGTGTTTTTTTCCTTTAATATCCTAATTAATAGATAATATGCTAAAACTTGATTTTTATTCTTGCGTTGCTATGTTTCGCACCTATGAACGTGAAATCCTTTGTCTGCCCTTATCCTTTTCGAAAAAAATTGTAGTTGTATAGGCCCTTTAGATTATAAGTATAAATAAATTAAGTTACGAAAACACACCGACAGCAAAAAACAACACCTACACTCCTAGAAAGATAATTACAGCTCAGGCACTATTAGAACATATAGAACTAGTATTTACAATTGAAACAGCTAAGATTTCTTTTTCTGCTTTTTTTGGTAATGCAGAATGAGAGAAAGTAGGAATGGAATCGTCGAAGTAAAAAATGGGATTCATTGGGATAGATTGGACATACCCATTACAATATAAACAGAAATGGCTTTTAGCTGAACTAAACCCAGCAGCCGTATATATGAAGCAATGAGAGTTATTCATGCACACGGTCCAATTTGCACAGCGTGGCAGGCGGAGATATCGTCCAAATCATTTGTTGCACTATAGCCTATTTTACCTCTCTCACTCATTTATTTATTGTAATAAAGCTTACAAAGCAGGTTACAATCAATTCACGTTCTAAAAGTAATATAATAACAGGTTTGTATCTAGACTGTAACCCTAAATGTATTAATGTAGTAATGATTAAGTAGTATTGCAAACATAGATAAATAAATTTCCCTAAAAAAGGTATAATATACCTTTTTTAGCATCAAGTTTTTGTAACATAAATAACATATTATGTTATTTATGTCACAAAAACTTGATGCTAAATAAATGAATGAGTAAAGATTGTTTAATTGGTTTACTTGCTCAGTTTATTCAATACAGCTTTACGGAGTTTAATAAGGTTTGAATCGAATATGTCGATATCTTTATTAAAAACTCCCAACTCGTTATATTGACGACACATCCTTGTTATTGGGTTTTAATATATGATAAATAAATAAAAATAAAATAAATAATGCTGGACAATTCACACAGCATTATCTAGCCCCAAGGTAAGCAGAGCTTGTGTTATGGGTACTAGATAACTGATATACGTAATATTATACATTACATAGATAGTTTTTTTTTTTATTATACATAGAAAACACCCGGACCAACGGAACAAATTTCTGCAGATCGTACACAAATTTGTTTTGAGGCGGGGATCGAACCCGCAACCTCTTGCGTCGCAGGTAGACTCTCGCCTGCTGCGCCACTGAGGTCGTCAAAGGATGTGTCAACTGCCTATATTGGTCCACTGCTGAACGCACGCCTCCCCCTGATAAGACGCCGTATTGGTTAGTATCTATTCTACCTATCAAAGATTAATTTCGCCTTGTTTTAAATCGAGTTAGTGAATATCAGGTTAGCCAATACAACGGATTGTGACAAATCTTGGAACCGAATTACGCTAATCAATCGCTTTACTATGGCAGTGGTATCGACGCAGAATCTTTCTATCAGAATCTATCTATTCAGAATCTATCTCTAATAATGTTATTAATTCGAAAGTGTGTTAGTTTGTTTGTCCTTTCTTCACGCCCTAACTAAGCAACCATTTGAATTGTTTTTTGGCATAGAGTTAGTTGTATAGGTTGTCTGGAAGAGATCGCTTCTAAGCGATAAGGCCGTCTATTGTTCTTGTCTCATGTAAATGTTTTTTGTAATGTTCTTTTCTGGTGTACAATAAAGCATTTTTGTATTGTATTGTACTAGTTGAAAGGATGGAGCTTTTAGGCTTTTTTTCCAATAAATCAGTTCCCATGGGATATGTTATCATAAGGGCTTGTTATCCATAAATGAAAGAAACTATAGACAATGCGTGCGGTGCTATTTGCGCGGAGAGATTGATAAAATGATTTGAACCTTGAGTCATTTAGCACGCGTCTAAAATAACTTCATTTTGAGATGACACCATTGCATTAAATATAAAGTAAAATCGATTAATTTAGTAGAGTAAGGGTCTTAAATTGGATGGAGGTGATAGCTAGAAAGTAAAGCCATATTAAACTATATAAACAGAGTATTTTTTGATCGCGTTGACTTCTTTAATTCGCACACTGCTTGAAGGGATTGCAAAACTGAATTTGATACTAATTTAAGATCGACACCTCCTTGTGTTCCTGTAAAAAAGGCTCTTGACAGACATACAAACAGGAAAGTGATTCTATAACTTTTCCTTTTTTAATTTTAATTTACGGAACCCAAACACACATTTGGAACGAAAAAGTTCAGCGAGCGGAGAAATAGAGCTACAAAGTAGATACAAGTATCTCTACCAAGCTGATATTCCCAGCTCTCCTGAGAGTAGAACCAGCTGTTATTTGCTTCAGCACGTGATGTAATTACCACTCGCGTAGTAACTTTACAATCAAAGGTTAAGGTATAACTCTTCACTGTTTTAAATGGATATTTGATTTTTTGAAGCTCCTACAATATCAGAAGAAATGAATTAACATTTTCATAGCTTCCAATTTGACAGCGGATTAAATTGTCTAAGCCCCGAAAAACATGGACGACTTTCACATGTAGCTGTGTGAGGCTGTATTAATGATAATAAATAAAATGATTATCGTGTTCTAGGGCTGCCGGTCGGATATCTCGCCATGCCAGCCTTAACGACATTATCAGGCGGGCCTTTGTCACCGCTAACGTACCAGCTATTCTCGAACCGAATGGTCTGTTACGTGACGATGGGAAGAGGCCCGACGGCATCACTCTAGTACCATGGGAGTTGGGGAGGCCTATTGTGTGGGATGCTACATGCGTCGTCACACTCGCGCCTTCCCATCTTCTTAGGTTTTCTGTGACGGCTGATGCGGCGGCAGATTTGGCCGAAGGTCTCTAGAGGCGCAAATATGCAGGTCTCGACAGAGTCTACGCATTTGCTCCCCTCGAGTTGAGAACCTAGTGTAGACGTCGTGTGTACATATGTCGAGTGTCGTAAGTACCCATAGTCTGTGGGGAACCGAGGCTCTCCAGATTTTCAAAAAATTACCTAAGTGAGCGGTCGAAGCGACGCGTGATCCGAGAGCTGGTGCAGCGCATCAGCATTGCCATACAGCGGGGAAATGCAACCAGCGTCTTAGACACGCTTCCGACCGGTATTGATATGGATCAGTTGAGCTACCAGATTGTTTGCAACAGTCTGCAGTTAGCCCAACTGTTTCAATCGTAAATACTAATTCTAATTTGTTTCTATTCTTGTTATTGTTTTCGTAAATAAAGTCATAGGTATAAAAAAAATATACCTATCTTAGTTTTTTCCATTACAACCATTACAAGGTAATTAATTATTTAATTTTGTTTTACAATACTAAATTCGATATAACTAGAAGTTTCCCTTGTTATCAATAATTCTCTTAACAAAATCAAAAACGTTTTATATTTTTCTAACTACCCACAGTTTTTCAATTCATGCAGACAGAAGATAAACATTTTTCGCAACTCGCTTGGAGCTAGTAAAATAATTTCTTCAATACAAACACCAAAACGTGCCATAACTCAGACAATTCTTCCAGACGCCATAAAACCCGTATTACACATTCATGTTCGGCTATAAAACTCAAAAAAAACACCTCACAAGATTTCCCGTGTAAATGTTTTGTGAGACAGTTTTTCATCAGAAATCGTAGTCGTTTCTGTTTAGAAAACGTTTGGGGATAAAAAACGACGCTTCGAATGATTAAAAATGATTGTTTTGATGGTGTGTGTGTTATTCTACCAAATTGGTTTATTTTAAGCTATATTTTTTGAAATTTTGCTGTGCAAATTACGAGGTTACAAATTATATACACATATTTATATAATTATTATATGATAAGAGAGCTATCTCAGCATAATAAATATAAACTTTTTGTGTTTTTGCTTTGCTACGGTTTCTCGGCGTGCTACGTCATAGAGCCACTACGACATAAACTGCTACGCCGTAGCAATGCGTAGATGGATCGACTTGTTCCGTCTAGGTAACCAGGATTAGTTAACCAGTGATCTGTGAAGAAATTTTTTCCTCCCAGGCCCTGGTTACCTGCAAGGATTAAATTTTCCTTGTAGTAAACTGATCGAATTGTGAGATCATAAGACACAACATGTTGCCTGCTTGCCACAGGCTGTCAAGCCAATCAAATGTTATTTTACTATAGCTTAGCCAACACGAAGGGGCATTAGGTTGGAATGAGAGAGATACATAATCTACCTACCTATATATTAAGTACTTACCTACCATAAGTTTTCGTTTTGTGTAGTAGTTTTTTAAGGTAAATATTTTATACTTTGTTGCTGATATGCTATGCATAGTAGCTACAGTACTATTTGACATTAATTTAATAATAATTTTTATTATTTAGACATACTTTTTTGTTAAATTTTAAAAATGTTGAACTGTAATAATATTATTATGATAAGTTTACTAATAATTCGTAACCTAGGTTACGAATTATGTATATTTTTGTATGTTACATTGAACATTGTTAAGATCATGACAAGTTGTAATGGACATGAATGAAATTAAAAAATAAATAAAAAGGTACATGGAAGTGCTTACGATAAACGCAATAAATTTAAAACCAAAAGCTCTCACTTTGCGTTCAGGCATATTTTACCACGCTCGTTTCCCATGACGGACATCTCTAAAATCGCGAGCCACACTGAGCTTAATAGTGTTTCACTTCTCAAATTAGCATACTTGAATTTTGATTAGCAGTTAAACACAGGGTTCAAAACTTTACGTAAAACGGAATGTTCTGCCCCCATTAAATATTCGTTAATGACACATTAATGGACAAAACCTTTGTAATTATGCGTGGTGAATGCCGTAAATTCTACGGGTGACAGATTTAACGTTTCAATTTACGTTACTGAGTCGGATTTTCAAATGGCGTAGTTCTGACTTTTGCTTAAATCACTCCGCGTTTTTGTTTTATCTGGCTTCCCTGTCTCTGAACTTTGTCAGCGTTATTTAAAATAAAAGAAAACAAACTAATTAGCGTAAAAGTAAGCATAGATGCCGCACCGGGACACGTGCCACATTGTCAGAAAAAAGTTCTGTAAATCGTTATCAAGTTTTAACAAGTATTTACACTTAATAAAATTATCAAACTTTTTGCCATGTTTCTGATCTTGTTATAATAAAACCTTGCACTAAGGCCATGCGTTTTAACCTTTTAATTTTAAACGAGTCTATTAAGACTTTAATTGTATTTGTTCTATAATTGTAAGTTTTTTAGTTCATAGGAATTAAAGAATAAAAACAAATAAGCACCCATTCTAAGGTTATTGTACGATAGTGCGTAATCCTTTGCACTAGGTAATCTCTAAGAAATTAAATAAGTTCCCAAGAATTTTCGATTTCGGCAGGTGCTCTAACCAACTAAGCCACGAAATCTTAGTCGGTTTCTTGTCTTTATTGAAGTACTTATTTAACCCATTGCTTGACCCTATATGTATATTCAAATCATCTTTCTTTCACGTTTCCCTGGCTTTATTAAAAGACGATCTGAAAGCCTTTAGCAAACCAAACTAAGTTAAATACTAAATTGATGCCGACTAGCCAACGCTCCTCATTAAGCGAAACTGTTAGCATAATGTTGTTTGACAAAGACTCATAGCATAATTAGTGCGGGCACTGCTATAACCTGTTATAGCCGCTATAGCTGTTATAACAGTTATAGCCAGTAAAGAGGTCACGCGATTTGATTCACAGGTGTTGGCGCCTTGCTTTTCCTTGTTGTGCTTTCATGCGCTTATCTAGATTGTATTTATATGCATGGCGCTTGCAGTAAAATTTATTTTTCAATTAATTATATTTCGTCCTGTAGAAGTAAAAAATAACGGCTTTTATCGCAGTCGGGCAAAAATTCAGGTTACGTAACAAAGTTTTATTTGCCAAAGCCAGTTAGGTGTCGTTAGTTTAAGCTGTAAAAAATTACTTTAAATATTAGATAATCGTCAAAGTCTCGCGACTCGGCGAACGTAGTAAATACAAATTATTTTTTTTTAACACAGGTACTTACAAGTATAAAAAACAAGCGGAAAATATGAACATTTTAACATGGAGGTAAGTGACACAAAAGGTCGTCGTAAAAATAAGGTGTCTCTGCCTCCATGACCCTGCGACTAGTGTAGGACGTCCTCCGGTGGGATAGCGATCCTTTAGTCCACTGCTGGACAAAGGCCTCCCGCCTTTGTCCAGCAGTGGACTAACATAGGCTGATGATGCTGATGTTAAGATAAAATATCGAAAATAGTTTCATATTTTTTAGATTTAGAATTCGTATTGTAGTTTTTGCGGGTCTTACCGTGACTAATTTAGCTATAACATTATTTTTCCGACGTTTCGGCAGACTAAATCGCTGTAACATAGTGTTTTGATTGCATTCTTTCAGAAAATTTCATTCTGTTACAGTTTCCTAACAGCGCATTTTGCGAAATTTATCTCAAAAATGCAAAGCAATAAAACATAAATCACGGGAACGTTTTAAATTCTTTCTTATTTCGGAAGCAGCAATACATTTTAGAACATTCTAATATTCGAGCACATTTTCTTAGAGCGGTAACGATGGCCCATAAAACCTTATATCGAAAACATTGGTCGTACTACGACGAAGTGAATAGTGCGTAGATGTGATACTCAGCTTTTAAGTACCTGCTTTTAAGTACCATTTTGCTACGTCTCATCTACATAACAACTTTTCATAATTAATGACGATGACGGTACACTGGTTTTTCCTTATTGAATTGTAGCAACGCGTCTTCTTTATATAGAATAAAATAAAAACTCTTTATTTCAAGCACATGAGGTACTCATAAAATTACATTTTAAAATATACACAATAATCCTAATCGGTAGAAACGTAGTTCGTTTTCGCATCTTTTTACTACGCTCTTGAAATGATTTACTTAATTTTTATCCGAATATCAATTTTTTTTACCATTTTTGGCCGTGTTTATGTTTATTTTTAGTCATTTATCATAGATGATGACCTATTTGAACGATTATTTTGCAGTTGTATAGAAAACTAGCAGTGCCTAGCGGTTTCACCCGCGTAGTTCTCGTTCCCATAGGAATTCTGGAATAAGATATAGCCTATGTCACCCCCCGAAAAGTAAGCTTTTTAATAGTGGTAAAGAATTTTTTATCTCGGTTTAGTAGTTTTTAAGTTTATTCGTTACATAGAAAAATACAAATCATTCCTATTTATATTGCTTTAGTCGATTCCGAGGTGTACCCACATTTTATTCTCCAGAGATTAGTGTTAAATAGAAAATTAGAAATTATTAACAGTGCGTCACACTTTCCTACACCTAGAAAGCTTCCCGTGTCTTGTTTTGAGTATGCGCGAATAAAAATCGTTATATATTGATTATTTCAATGTGAAAATAAGCAGTAATATTTATTTACTTACTGCTACTGTTACAAGCAAACTTAAATACATCCCTAAGTCCCTAACTCTCTAAAACTTGCAACCGGAAGTCAAGTACTACTTAGTTACACATCTACAATTCCGTTATTACCTACTTTAAGGGCAAACTACGTTACAAGTCAGTGGCAATGGGCCAAGGCGCGCACGTTGCATAGCAATACCCTTTATATTTATTGAACCTATTATTAATAATGTTCGCTGACGTTTCATAAACAACAACATAACTGACGTGGAGTATGGAATTGTTTTTTGAGCTTTGCTCTTGAAAATTTCATTTCTAAGGATTTTTGTCCGTCCTCTGGGTGTTTCTAAGAAATGAATTATGTTCCCAAAATTATTCGATTTTGGCGGAACTCGAACCAGCGCCCCATCCTTATACCGAATTTTCCTGCTCTGACTATCAATAACGATCATATTACACAGTCTCACCTTGAAAAGTATCTCGGATTATGGATCGACGACAAGTTATCTTGGACACCTCACATTGAACATGTTAAAAACAAATTAACATCTTTACTAGGAGCTTTGCGGAAAGTCGCGAACTGTATTCCTAGTAAGGCACGTAATATTTTATATAATGCATTAGTTAAATCACATCTTGAATACTTAATTGAGATATGGGGCGCTGCTGCCGCTACAAATTTAAAACCGTTACAAAGGACCCAAAACAAAATACTAAAAGTTCTGTTCCACCTCCACTATCTAACACCCACGAAGGAACTATACCAAAAAACCACACACTTCAATATCAACCAACTATATATTTATAATACGTGCATATTAATAAAAAATATAACTTCGCAATCAATACAATCAAATATAGTTCTAAAACGTAAAGAAAACAAATATCATCTCAGAAATAATATTAAACTGCATATTCCTAACACTCGAACCAATTATGGAAAAAAGTCTCTTCTTGCAGAAGGAGCAAAATTATTTAACAATTTACCGAACAGTATAAAAGAATGTGATAGCATCTATATGTATAAAAATAAGCTAAAAGAATATGTACACTCACTAAATATTTAGTTTCCGAACTTTGCATTGTTCTCTTTTGTTACTTATATCATAAATGATTACTTATTCATTTTATATAAGTCTCTGACACTACCTAGGTACAGCTACTTCAAATTACTTAAAATAAGTTATTTTTTCTATTATGTAACATGTAACTAGTTATTTTCTATTAATTACTGTAGATCTCAGAGGTTACACACATTTAAGTTTATAAGTATATAATAAGTTTATCTCATTGTAAATGAACTGTTTAGTTTGTATGAGAAATAAATTTCTTTAAACCTAAATGGAATATGTTTAGTTAAGTTAATTTTAATCAAGGCGTCAACGAGAGACTATTACCAACCGCCACTCTAGTTAGACGGCTGGATAGGACCTAAATTATAAATAAATATATATTGCCGGACAATTCACACAGCATCATCTAGCCCCGAGCTAAGCAGAGCTTGTGTTATGTATCCACCATAGGCGCGCGCGTCACTCGATGAGTCAAAAATTTGATTCTATATTGCTAACAAACCACTAAATTATAAAAATGTTTTACACATATATACTAGCAGTTCCCCGCAGTTTCACCCACGTTTAATTCGTAAATATGCCATGAGAATTCAATGTTTTAATTAACGGGACAAAAAGGAGCCTATGTTACTCTGCATCCTTTCACCTAAGTCGTGCCAAAAAACAAGTCAATTGGATGCTTAATTAAGGTTTCAAGATGGACAAATAAAAATACTTTCGCATTTATGATATTAGTTAGGATTTGCGCCAAGAGATTATGAATTATGTCAATACAATTTACTAACAACGCATTCAACTGGTATTGATATGGATCAGTTGAGCTACCTGTAGATTGTTTGCAACAGTTTGCAGATAGCTTAATTGTTTCTATTGTAAATACTAGTTTTAATTTAAATTTGTTATTTGATTGTTATTTTCTTTCTGAATAAAAAATTTGGAAAGAAAAAAAAAATAAAAATAAAAATTACTAACTAAATTTTTGTGTAGTAAATCATACTAATATTATAATGCGAAAGTTTAGATGGATGGATGGATGGATAGATAGATTCGTGTTTGTTGCTCAATCACGCCAGAACGGCTGAACGGATCTGAGTGAAATTTGGCACAAAGATAGATTATAGTCTCGAATAGCACATAGGCTTTATTTTATTCTGGAATTCCCACGGGAACGGGAACTAAGCGGGTGAAACCGCAAGGCGCTGCTAGTAAAGTTATATTTTGAATAAAGGGAACGCATTCGACACATAATAAAAAAAATCAGCTCCCACCGCTGAACAAATTTTTATTATGTGTCGTATTTAATAAAACGGTGTATTTTTAAGCTCGTTCTTGTAAACAAACAGCTTAATTTAAGCATTCCATTTAGCTCAAATAATATTTCGTCAAAACAAAAGCGAGATCTTTTCAACAAATGCTTTGTGCCTACGAACAATCCCAGAACCTCTTTGTAAAACAAATAAAATGAAAAAAAATAACGAGCAATAATTATCCCTGTTTCATTTAAGAAACAAATAAGACACAAAGAGATTCATTAGAATAAAAATCTTAGGAAAATAATCGGGACATTTCAGGGGTGGGCACACTGAGCTGTGAAATTATGAGCGAAATGATATCTTCAGGACACAAAACTGATGAAAAAAACGACTGAAAATATAAATTTTTCAAAATAGATTGCACTTTTTGAATCCGTTCGCACCCATCATCATGATCATAATCATCGATCATGATCTGCCCACATTTAAAGTCCACTTGTGGTCATAGGCCGCAACCAGTTTTTACGTTAAAATGTATGTACATAGATCATTACGTTAATGTAAACTATACATAAGTAACCTTTTTAGCATAGTGTTCAAAACCTCAAATAACATTTTCTAGGATGTTTTTCATGTTATTTAATTTTTAATAAATAGTATTGCCTCCTCGGCCTCTGATTACAGCTTCGAGCCGGTTTGGCATACTGAAAACGAGCTTTCCGAGCCGATTTTGGGGATTACTAACATAATTGTTTTATAGTTTCAAAAAATCTAATAAAATTTTCTATACAACGTTTTTATTTTACATTTCTAACTTATATAATTTTAAATAAATTTAATTTTAAAATGTGATAC
The DNA here is from genome assembly GCA_946478455.1 of Eupithecia vulgata. Lineage (NCBI taxonomy): Eukaryota > Metazoa > Arthropoda > Insecta > Lepidoptera > Geometridae > Eupithecia > Eupithecia vulgata. The sequence continues at coordinate 11,897,083 of OX297876.1, forward strand.
TTGGGTGTAGGTATTACTTAGTTTTGCAGGCCAGTGTATTTTGTCCGTATATAATTTTTTTGGATTACTAGCAAAACAAGAGACACGTGACAAATAAGAAAAATATATCATTTACAACGGTCTAAATTAAACGATTTTTATGTTTAATTGTTAATATGGGTTTACTACAACCTTATTTGTGTTGGAAGAACACTAAAGTTCTATCCCTTAACGAGGGACCTCTAGATGAGATTAAGAATATAAAACTACAATATTTTTAATACGTAGTAAGATTTTTATTTTATTTATTCATTTAAAAGAACAAGAGGGACCAAGATCCAAGCTGTTCCTTCTACTTTACTTCAAAGTGTAGATTTAGCACGTGCTTCTGACACAATCGGGTCACGATACGCTGTGATCAATTTCAATAAGCCAGCAAAATTATACTGTTTCTAGTATAAAGACCCTTTTTGCTTTGCGTGTCAGAATAGTTTATCAATAAGAATATTGGAATACTTATTCAATAGGTATTTTTTAAGGATTTTATCCATACTTTATCACCATCAACCTGCTGGAGATAGGCCTCCCCATATAAGCGCCATAGCTAGCACCTTTCCTTATTTACTTACTAAGGTTCAATTCTCAATCCAATCACCGTTGCAATTGAAGAGGTTAAATAAAAAAAACTTTGTTTATTTTAAGGCGCATACCCCACCTAACTAGCGCCGCTACCTACTTTATGTTATTATTCTGATTAACAAAGGAAATTTCAAAATTCATCGCACAGTTTGAAATACCTATAATAAGCTTTTTTTTAATGCATCAGAAATCTGAAATAGTTTTATTCTATTTAGTGTAGGCAGTGAATCGAAGTTGCCCGTGGTGGTCACCAAAATCGATTTTCGATTGACTTTTTTGAAAGTTCCTTTGTTAAACGGAATAATAAGATAAAGTAGCAGGCGGTACTAGTTTGGGTGAGGTATGCGCCTTAAACGAGTTCAGTGCATTTTACCGACATAAAACTGTTCCGGTTCAAACGTTAAACCGGGTTCAATGATGTGACTTAATAGGTATTACGAATTTGAATTCGATCAAGTTGAAACTTGTTTTAATTAGTTTTGGTGGTCTTATTTTTGGCAGAAAACTATGAAAATGGGCCAATAAGTAGAATTGGGGGAGGCCTATGTCCAGCAGTGGACGTATATGGGCTGACATGATGATGATGATGAAGTAGAATTGTGATTCGTTAGTATAGACATTTCATTTTTTGATTTCCTTTTCACACTAACCTACGGCACCAACCTTCGCTAACCAACCGCTATACGACATACGAAAATAGTATCGGTGAAAAATCATTAAGGTCTTTCATTTTATTCATTTGTATAGTGACTCACTTATATTTAAATATGCGGTAAGCCGTGGCATGCCATGGCAAGGCGTTGAAATGCCACGGTATCTAAGAGTGTGCGCTGACTGACGGGAAAATCCTTTGCCATCCCGTTCCGGGCTGCGTTGGCCTTAAAGCCGCAGGTCGGTCATAAATCAATTGTCAAAACCAAAATCAAACAAGCTCTTATGCCGATAAAGTGTCTACTTATTCAATGTGCGTGTATCCAACACAGACAGCGTTCGTGTTGGAAATCGTCCATTTATGAAACCTGAGTCACGCATTGATTGTGTTAACATTGGAGGTACAAAAAAAACGAAGCTATGTCGTTGGGGTAGGGTATAATTTGAATTGTGAGTGGTTTAGTATAGTGGGGTTGTCGTTTCATGATAACCGAAAGCGCTTCTTTTATTCAATTTTTCATGAAACATTATCGCGCTATAGGCACGAATTTCGAAAATATCATATGGATCAGTTGAGCTGTTTGTAGATTGTTGACAACAGTCTGCAGTTAGCTAAATTGTTTAAATTATATATACCTATATATCGTTCTCATTAGAAAAAAATTTAAATTAGATTTAATTTTTTTGAGATTGAAAATTCTGCAGGTGAATTTCCTAAAGCCTTTCATTCCGTCAAGATTACCTTATACTAAAACATTCATAAATAAATTCAGAGTCAGCTATAATCAACAACAGACCCCATGAACGATTACAATCATCATCATCCGCCTATAATAGTCCACAGCTGGACATAGGCCTCCCTTAATGAGACGATAGACGATTAGAGTATGTACTAGCAATACTACTTAGCTATTTTATAGCCACACTAGCTTCTGCTCGCGGCTTTACACGCCATTTTTTAGAACAAAAAGAAGGCCTTATGTTACACTCCAGGTTCACTTTAAGTGTACAAAATTTTATCCAGATCAATTCAATAGTTTTGGCGTTGCTCGTCTTTGGTCAAACATCTGCAACAGCACAATCTTTCACGTTGATAATATTAGTATGAAGGTCTCAGCTCACTAAGGTCTCGCCATGACTCGGGCAAAACTCAACCATGTATACTATTACATTTTTTACTGAGAAACTTTTATTTCGCGATGGAATCAAATCTGCCCCTCCCGGGCCACGGAGGTCGTCAATTATTATGAGACCCACCACTCGCGGGCAACTTAATTTGCAAAATGAAAAACCCTCCATTTTCCTTTATTTCTAATCTCTAAAATCAGCTTTGGCTACCTCAAGTGAAAGGAGCGCCGCTGCTGTAGAAGCATTGTTTTAAATTTGTTATTTGAAAAACTCCATGTACAGAAGTTACTTACCAACCCATGTAAAACTCACCTTGTTAATTTTAATGCCCGAAAAGCGAGTGATAACTTATGACCCTCACTGTAGTGTTTGCAGGAACTCAATGCCATGCAAACATACACTATCTCGTGGTCCATGTATTGCCAAAGCAAGCTGTCACTGTCATACGTCATTGACGGGTGACAGACAGTCAGTTGACATGGTCAACTGACGTGTCAGGCAAGTCCGTAGCGCGGGAACGCCGCCAGTTGCTCGGGACCCGTTGGCGGGTGTGTGCTGCTTTGCAATACGTGGATGTAGCGAGACAGTATTCATCTAATGGGATTCAATATCGATCATAAAACCTCTACACTCACATAACTATTCACTCGCTTTATTACTCTTTATTCTCTTCTGACTATTAAGAAAATGCATATAATAAAACAATACCCTATAAATTTTCAGTACATTCCTTTTCATAACTTGTATACACTTATCACTAGATTATTGAGCATGTCCCTTAGAGTTACTAAATATAATTAATTTGTTGTATGTATTATTGTAATAGATTATTAAGTATAGTGTGTATAAGTATTTATAGTTTGAATTTATGTTTGTTGTAAAGCACCACCATCCTTTATTTTTCCCAATTGTTCTGGTTGCCTGGAAGAAATCGCTTTAAGCGATAAGGCCGCCAAATCCATTGCTGTTCAATTTAATATGTTAAATTTAAAATAATATATTTTGTTTTTTCTTAATTGGTGATGAATAAAGTATTCTGTGTCTATCTAACTATCACAATTACATCGTTAACTAAAATAGCAAGACATGTAATTTACCTTAACTTCTTGAGCATACATAATTAATGACTGTAAATATCTTTTCAAGGTGTGGCGTTACTTTCCACACAAACAACCCCTAAATAAATTCGGAACGGGCTCGTTGTACAAACTTTGTTTCCTTTTCTCTCGAAAAAATAAAGACTTACGTCTTTAATTAATTAAGGAGGCCTTTTAAAATAAACAATTAAGTCTGTAATGAGACTTGTTTTTCTCTTTTTGCGAGAAAAGACTGGCTTTTTGGCGCGAAATGGTTCTAATTGGAAAGACGGAGTGTTGATCACGATGTAATAATTTGGTTTAGCTAGATAATTGGTTTATAAATTTATGCTTTGAATCTCCGAATGAATTTGTTTTTAGTAAAAAATAATGTTGGATTTCCAACGGAACCATAATTGGAGCCTCTACTACTGTGTTAAGAAAATTTGTTATAAGATAAACTAAGTAACTATAAGTTTTTGCTTTATACTACGTAACTCGCACTGGAAAATTTTCTACGAAACGTTTAATAATGTCCCAAAAAAATTCATTTTCATTTTTAAGATGGGGTGCTACGGCGCTCATTAGGGGAAGCCTCTGTCTACAGTATACCTAACCTATGTTGACTAATATAGGCTGATGATGATATTTTTTATAAGTTGCTTTTGTGTGTAGAGTCCATAAATTATTTACAAAAAAATATTTGGGTTTCTAGGACTGGGTGCTAGCTTTGGACTCTTGATCAACACGAAATACGCTGCTTCCTGTCTACTCACGGCGCAACGTCGTCGACTGTTTGTATGGACGAGGAGCGGTCATTTCATTATCACATCACAGCATGATAGCACATAAAAATACCACTTTAAACATACGATTATGTGAAGCACTTCGTGGTTATCAAGAGATCTAGGCTTAAGAGACAATTCACACTGTACCAGAACCAAACCACATCGCAGTAACAAAAAGTGGGTAAAACATCAGATCTTATAGCGTTGACACTAGTAGCTGCAATGTGGCCAGCGACCAGCGCGTGGTGGTCGGTAGGACTTCAGAATGGTCCGTGTGGATTAAACAATTCAATTTCAGAATACACCCGACCACGTGATGTCGTTGTCGTGTTGTGGTTCAAGTGAATTGTCTCTTAAGGGTTATAAATATATTATTATTTGTCTCACCTTTGACAGCAATTGAGGGTAGAAGAACAAAGCATTGTAACAGGAGCAAGGTCGCTCTCCTGAACATCTTCACTTGCCAATTGTCTCTCCAAACATCTTTGTTCACAACAACCAACTTTCCCCGCGACTGAAACAATTAAAAACGTTTCTTCACTACAAAGTATAAAACAAAGTCGCTTCCCGCTGTCTGTCTGTCCTTATGTATCGTTAGATCTTTTAAACTAAACGGAATTTGATGCGGTTTTTTTTAATAGATAGAGTGATTGAAGAGATAGGTTTAGATGTTAAAATACATGCTTATTATTGTACTCGTGCAAAGCCGGGGCGGGTCACTAGTAGGCTATAGGCTATAAGAAATAAAGAAAAATCAAGTAACATTACCACTATCTGATTAATATGCATAGAGCATTAGTTGGCGTCTCACTGTCCTAATGAGATAGGGCCCTTCCATAAACAGCCTTACCTTATAGCAATCCGTAACACTATAGCATATTTTTTTTACTTTGTTTTATATATATAAAGTATTTTAATGGAAATTGTATGTTTACTATGGTTTACTTCAATAAATATTAATATAAATAAGATGAAGTCGCCAGTAGTCGTATCTTAATATACCGTATTATGAAAATATATAATAATTAACCGTGTGTGATGGCTCTCATAGTGATTGTATGGCGAGCGATATTTTATCATAACACGAAATATTATATCATCTTCGTCGTCAGTGATACGCTTTATGGTGAAGCGGATTTAGTGATATATTTATAATATTAAAATCCTACTTATCTGCTATTTTTATCTCCAAGTGCCATAAAAACTTCTTGCGAAAGTAAACACCATTGTTCACCAAAAGTTCATTAATAAAAAATTCTGCGCTCTCTACCAAGTGAGCATTTTTCGATGAATAAATGCCTATCTTCCGGCAAAGACAGATCGAGTCTACGTGATGCGACGAAATTCAGCGCGACTGAAAAATAGCCTCATATAACAATTTGGAGTTATGTTTTGGACGAGGTACCGATATTTTTCAGTGTGACAGTATTGATATTTTCCACGATCTACTTTATTTATACTTTGTGGGATAAATGTATATACAATACATTTATTTGGAAAATACGATAAAGTTACGATCGAAGAAGAAATTTCATCTCATTATTTCTTATTTTTAGGATCTCAAGCGACTGTAGACAATTACCTACGTGTTTCGTTACTTAGGAATAGCGATTTCTTGGAAAAAAGCTTAGTTGAGGTCAAAGAAGTTTATTCTTCGTCCCTTTAATATTAAATAATAATAACTTTATTGATAAAAAAGTGCTAAAAGCTAAAACATTCATTTTACGCTAACTTAACCTATTATATTATGATCAAATTAAACTTAAGACAATGGTGAAAAGGTTATCTTGCATAATCAAGTTCTATAAATAACAATTTACCTAGAAAAATGATACAAAACTCCGAATAAAAACAACATGAAATTTTCAGTTGATCATTATGTTATAAACCTGAAACTGTTGATTTATTCTTTCATCAGCGTTCATTAAAAAACAAACAATAAAAACATTTAATTAAACCCGAGGATCCGATTTAAATTAACGTCTAAACCGAAAAAAAACCGGAAGCAGTAAAATGCGAGTATTAAAACGTACTGAAATAAATAACTTAGTATGCTTCCTTTTCCGCTGATAAAAATTTCATGGAAACGCTGAGTGGATGGTTGAGAGCCGGTTCTGTTTATATAAAACATCTGAGTTCAAACGTGTGTTTATGCTGAGCGTTAACGAAATTAATTTTCCAAAGCCTAATTGAATGTAACTTCTATTTCTAGGTACCTCAACCTCTACAGCTTATAATGGTCTACTACTGGACGCTGGCCTTCCCCTGATTGGCTTTTACCTCTTGGGGGTAATGCCCATAATCCCGAAACTTGGCATGGGGGCGCAGTTCAGTGGTAGATCTATTCAGCAAGAGGCGCTGCTTCCCGCCCCCCGGTGTGTGTCACCGGTGTCACGTCAAGTCCACAGGAAGAGTTGGGGTGATGCAAATTGTTATAAGCAACGAGGCATTCAACTATTTGGTTGCGTGCTGAAATTTTAATGCTACTAACTTCACGGCAATCAAATAGGTATATAAATTTATACATGTTTGATTGCTGTGTAGTAAAAGATTAGCATTTGAACCAGCGCTCTTTCCGCGGGTGATTAAAGAGGGCGAGTAATGCCAAAATCAAGCAACATGTGTTTAGGAATAAGAATCTTTATTGTGAACTGTGTAACATAGTTGGTCTTATGAACTATTATATTATACATTATGTATTTTTAAACACTTAATTTTATGGTAACCAACGTAAATGTTTAGTTTCAAAAACTACAGCTACAGCGATAGCTAGAGAAAACACCTTCATATTTAGGAATGAAATCGGTTTTCATAATTGTAGTTCTTTCTAGAGAGAGAGACCTCAGAGCTCTGGCTTTAACTTCATAGATTACATAGGGCTCATAAAACCTCATTTTTTTTTTGTGAAAAGGACATAGGATTTTGCGTTCATAGAAGCGGGACAGAGCATTTTGTATAGTTTAGGTAGAGATACGATGTTGCACTTTGTGGTCACCAAACTCAATTATCGCATCTCTGTCTAAACTATACAAAATAAACTTATTATAGAGGCATTAAAAAAGCTTATAATATAAAATAAAAAAATAAATAATGCTAGAAAATTCACACAATATTATCTAGCCTCAAGCTAAGCAGAGCTTGTGTTATGGGTACTAGATAACTGATGTACATAATATAACACAACACATGGATAGATATTTTTTCTATATACATATAAAACGACCAGAACACCCTGCCCTGCTGTTCAAGCAGATCGTACACACATTTGTTCCGAGGCGGGAATCGAACGCGCAACCTCCTGCGTCGCAGGCAGACCTTCGCCCACTGCGCCACAGAGGTCGTCAATAATAGTAGGTATCCACCAACTACCCATTGAAATGTAATTACCGTTGTTCAACGAAATAATATGATAAAAGAGGTGGCGGGCGCTATTTTGGCTCGGGTTATCGTCTTAACATGAAGCAACATTATCCTGTAATAAAAAGATACCTCAATCACAATAGTAATATCTCCAAAGACATTTGCAAGACTCGTGCCATCGCAACGTTAACAAATGGGGACCTTCATTCTGGTCCCACAATGATAACGAATGGAGACCTTTATTCTGGTCTATGTGACCGTAATTATGTTGGATGGGACTCCGCCGGGCTGGATATAAAATTCCAATTACTGGTCATCGTTAGAATATAAATTCTCGATATTCTTCGCCATAATCGGAGCAAAGAGTTCATGATGCTGGATGTGTCAAATTCTCTTTCTTCATTATCTACAGCTCGGTTTTAACTACTTCTGGGATGATTTTCATCGTGTTAGCTAGCCGTTTTCTTTTATCCTCAAATTATGTCCCTTCAATCAGGGAGTAGGAGAAGAATTTCGGTCATCCAAGCTTTGACCGATCAAAGACATTAAGACCTGATGAACATGTGTCTATTAGGACATCGCAATACAATACTATGGGAGGACTGGATGGGAGAACTGTGAGGTAAAAGCCTGTTAAGACTACGTGGTATTCGCTACTCGGGATTGTCGATGTACCCGGCGCGCCCTCGGCGGTGCGACCCACACCGCCGAGGCTGGGCAGTGAATGCAGTATACTAAACTAAAAAATATATAATATACAAACACTTTCATAGCTCAAAACGCAGAAGTCGATATCCGGATCCGTGTTGCGGAGGTTGGGCAGTGAATGTGATGAAAACTAAGGAATTCACGATAAGATACGAAATAGCCGCCAAACGCATATCGCAAAATGCGTTTGGCGGCTATTTCGTTTCTTATCGTGAATTCCTTAGTTTGACCACAAATCACCTGGTCAGTCAGTGGGGATGTATCCCGAAGTTCTAGAAGACTGGTTGGCTACTTATGCAATTGTTCCATCCATAACCGATGCTCAACAATTATAAGGACAGGCATTATCGGAATATTGAGCAGACGCTAAGCTATTTTTAACAGAGATTCTTACTACTATTACAACGCTGCCATCCGCATCGGAATAACTGCAATCATACAATTAAATAATTTATATTAGGATATTTCCCGTGATTTGAATTTTTGGCTTTCCAATGTTATGACTGTGTTGTGACTTGACTTCAGTCATTCTGATCTAGTGATCGTCGCGCATGAACTTTGCCGAAATATTAGAAAGATCAAAACTCAAATCATTGTAAATAAAAAAAGTTGATTATAAATGACTAGATATTTTTTTTGTTTTCTTTTGAAGTACCTACTACATATTGTAATATTTTGTTTCTAGGTTAGTAGATAATAGGGAAGTTTTGTATTGAAAATATGGATGTAATATAATGTATTTCGAAAATTTTATAGTGTCCCAATTATTTTCGATTACGACTATTCGAATCCGCGCCTCGCCCTCCGTACGGGTGCGCTCTAACCAACTAGGTTAAAGCAAAAACATATATTTGCAGATCGTGCAAACATTGGTAACAAGGCGGGAATCGAACCCGCAACCTCCTGCGTCGCAGGCGGACCTTCGCCACCGCAGCACAGAAATATCTCTTCAAGTCTCTGTTTTCGGTTTTCAAGGAAATAGTATAGAACCTTGTAAAATTAATATGTATTGTCGCTTTTTTCAGGGAAAAAAAGCGACCATGTTATTACAACGCGCTGATTAGGGAATCAATTTTTTTTCACATGGAACGTTGTGAAAGTAAATTTCCGTCCGCTTTTGTTTCTTCCCTTCCTATGCCACAATCTATTCCTATCAAAATTATTACGTCACCAAATCTTACCGAATAATTTCCTAAGATTATTCCTTTGCCAAATCACTACCACATCTAGGTCCCTCCATATCCACGTCTTTGGAAGTGGGGGTCTAACGAGCTAGAATGTATGCGCATATATTTGAGCGCAATTCAATGGAACAACGTTTGGGTTAGATTTGTGTTGCGCGTTTGATTCCCTTCTGATTCCTTGAAGGGGGTATGTAAAGTCTAGGTGACCTTGGTTTTGCTGATGACATGTTTTTATGTTTAAATAGTACTACATATAACTGCATGTAACTACATTATATGAAATATGTATTTCAGTCCGATCTTTCAGCCGCTGGCGTGAAAAACCAACAACTAAAATACGAAAAGAGTAGGTACATCGGTGACAAAATTTATCCCGATACCTTTAGCAGTTTTCAGTTTTAGTTTGAAAAGGAGACGCAAACATAATAAACCATCGAATGAATAAAATAAGATGAAGTTTGAAGGAAATTGAAATGTGCTGCGTAAAATCACATGATAATTTCACAATCTGTAACAAATGGTTTCCATGGCAACAGGAGTAAAAATGAGTCCTTTCATTCGTTGTTTCATCCACACTGAAAAAAAAAAATTGCTTACATTAACTAACATCTTGTTTAATGTGATCACGCATCATGAATCCATATGAGCCTAGTAAGATCTTGTCTGCTGTGACTATGAGAACTTAGTTAAATCCGTCTACCAAGTTATGCATTGGCCTTATAAAGTTTAGATATGTAATTTAATTCAGAGCTTGCCCAATATCATCATGAAACTTAAACAAACTAACAAATTTGTTTTGTAGATTCAACTAAGTTAGTATTTGGCCGAGCAATGTTAGATAATCATTTCCGCTAAGCTCGTGTACTACATCACTAAGTTACTTTCTCAGAATAATTATCTTAATTTGTTGATTGAAATAAGTTACTCAATTGCATTAAATAGGTGTCTAGGTCAGTTGTAATAAGGTCATTGTTGTAGTTAGCAAGAATGTATGTTGATGTAGCTATGGCCGGTAATAGGTTCATCTATGAACTTTGTCATATTAACGCACTGCATTCGGCAAATCAAACATTTACTCAGTTGTATCAACGGTGCGTCATGGTCATCTCTTGGTTAAAATTACCTCTTATCTTTGTCAAATTGACGATGTACAATTTGTAACATAATATCCCCATTAGCCCGGAAGGGGGTAATTCTGCACGTCTTGCTAACGAATAACTTTTGTTCCACGACTTTTGGAATTTCGATGTTTTTGAGAAAATTTTGTGGTAAGGTAAGTACAGTAAAAACAGCTGATTTTTCTGTAACTTTAGCCTCATTCTTTTTTCAAATAATATCGAAACTCGAGAAGTCATAGAACATAATGATATTCGTCATGACGTGCAGAATTAGTCCTTTAGGGCTTAAAGGGATATTATTATGTCACACATTGTAAACGCGACAGCACAGCTATAGACAATAACACATTCCAAATGATATACCTAATAAATAGACAGAATGTAATATTTCAATCCGTAATACCTAAAAGACGAGCGACCCCGTGTTATCATCAATTTGACAGAGAAATCTGAAATTAGGATGTTTGATTAAGGGTAGGGTAGGGGCTTCTTAATAAAACAATACGGTTTGATTTTTTATATACTTTTTTTATTAATTATTATTATGCGCTACACTAATAGCTATGCAGTTACATTAAGATAAGGAAAAATTAAAAAGACATAGGTACATTGAAATTCTGACAATTATCTCGGAAGCCGATCACTACTTGTGACTGGAATGTATACAATGTACCTGTGAATCTTGGAATGAGATCGGGAAGCTCCCACGTCCTTAGCAATTCGGAAAATTCGTCCATATTTATTCACTTGTAGGTAGGTATTTTGAACAGAAAACACAAACCGAGTCAGTTGCAGCGCGTATCTCGTTGTCGTTACGTTGTAGCCTCCGAAGATACACTAAAATAACCCATCAGATCACCCGTGTCGCGTGCGTGTGACGCTTTAATACTTGCAATAATAGTTGCAATAAGCGAGCGGGGTAGTGGAGGACGCGCGGGGAGATCTCTTGTTTGTGGTGAACGAATCGTTATTAGATTCTACTAATTTACTTGTTAGATTCTACTAAGAAACTTTTTTGATGCAAAGAGTTGATTGATTAAAACTATAATTTTGATATGTGGCTGATCCAAACAAGATAGATAGTAGGTGTTACTAGGTACCTACCTATCTTGTTTAATTCTTAAAAGAAGCTTTGTTAAATGTAATAATTATTTGATGAACACCACATAGTAAATGTTTTAATACAATGAACATACACTGTAAATGCTACAAAGTTGTTTGCTTAACCCGTGCAAATCAATGTTTTATTACGAAAATGTGAAACGGTAAACTTAATAAAGAAATGTTTATTTTGATTGAGATCGTTAGTTATGACAATAATGTGACAAATAATTGTGACAAATAAATTGGATATGTTGCAGCTACGATGCATCCTTATTTTTATTGAATATGATTTTTATCATTCCATATATTTTGACGGCAACCAAGTTAAAATGCGTCTTAGTTGGACTATATTTTTTTCAGTGCATGTACCACTTATCACTCATCAAATCAAACTAAATTAGAATCGAATTTTACCTAGATGTCGCTACTTGAAAAATTTGATCTGTCTATATCGAAGTGTTTTTACTAGGAAACTGCGTCATTGTGGATCTACCTACCCATAATGTGAATTTATATGAACTGTTCTGTTGAGCAGCTGTGAGTTTAAGGATTTACGTCAATGTTTACACGGAAAACAACACCGTGTTTTCAATTCACGGCACCGGCTCATTGGGGGTAAAGCCTCCACTTGACTTCCACTTTTCGTGCAACCTTTTTACGTTATTTTGTACCGAGAAGGCGTGTTAAGGTGGTTCGTTGTGGGTTGGCGTGATATTTAAATATTTTGGTAATTTGAACTATATCTGCTTTTCAAGAGCAATAAAACTAGAGAAAAAGTAATTTGCCTCAAATCGTAAACCATTTTCTATGAACTCATGATCAAATCCCAAGCGCTTCGTTTGCCAAAAATAAAACTACCATCTGTTATTGCTTCGCAGTCTGTTACTATGGACTTACATGTATTAACTGAGGTAACATTGAGTTACTAAACGCCACACCAAAGGGACTTCATTATAACTACAAAAACCGAAACATTTAGTAGTTAGATGCACATATCATTTGAGTTGCAACTCGTTCTACTGGCTCTCAATAGGTCTTAGCTGAAAATCAGTGTTTTTGCTTCATTAGCAAAATATTACGCTGAGCCAAGGCCTTTTTGACATACTGCAGCACACATAGACACCTTACCTAGATTTTAATAATTTTTGTATTTGTTTTTATAAATGTATTCTATTATTGTTTGTTTTTACTAGTGTATTGTATAATTGTTGTTTTTTGTATGTGTGTGTCTGAAGTTTCAAATAAAGTCATTATCTATCTATCTAAATCAACATTTATAAATTTGTAATATTTTAGGAGCATTTGGGGAAATGTAGATTTTGAGCACAAACATTCGATTTTATTTAACCAAATATACCTATAAATCAAACTTGGTTTTATCATGAGTTTACAGAAAATTGTTTTCGATTTGTGACCAATTACTTTGTCGCTAGTTTTATTGCTTGTAGAATGCAGAAAAAATTTAAAACCACAATATTATTTGAATCTCGCGCTGTCCCACGCCACGCACGCTGTGCAGTGCATGGCCACGTGGTAAATTTTAGCTGTTTGGGTTCGACAACGTGGGTAGGTACTACTAGTAAGTTTGAATATCACTTGTTTGCCTGCATGTTGGTGTTCTTCCAATAAAAACTAGGTTCGTTGTCAACCCGCTTATAGTAAGCTTATCAACCTCACAGTTCCTATTTAATTTTTATCTTTCAATTGTGTAAGTACCTAAGTTTTAGATGATTTTGTATCCCTACCTACTTATTGTACCTAATCTCTGTTTGATTTATTTTTTTTGTTATGTGCTGTCTGTGTTTGTGAACCAAATAAAATATCTATGCTTTGCAGAGGCGGTAGCTCCAGTACGCCAGTCATCCCGTGACCACGGCAGTGTGTAAACCTGTCGAAACGTCGGGAAAAATAGGTAAATAAACGCGATAAATACGTTAAATAGTTTTTATAATTATCTATGTATCTATCTCATACTAAGATGACGGATTGATAAGTTTGGTTGAGTTTGATCTAAACTAGTTTTAACTATTTATATAAAATATAGCAAATCAGACATATAAAAACATTAAGTTTATTTACAGCGAACTAAACTTTAAATCGATACGTTTTGTTTTATTTCAAGGTCCCAAATGGTCAAAATCTAAATGCTTCGACCATGACAAATCGTGGACCACCGAGCTACCAGCCGACCTCCATATGGGCCTAATATTTCATACTGATTCGTGATTTATACCTCGCCTGTCCCAGTGCGATTGGGCAAACAAATTGATTCCATATTTCTTTGTAAACAACAATTGCAAACAATTTTGCGTCTAGGCGGTCTAGTGTGGAATGTTTGTTATTAAAGTTTTTGTTGATTTCGGAATACCGTCCGTTTTACGTAGTACACGTCGATTAGGGTACTATAAAATGGACGGCCGACTAATGACTAACTAGAGATATCATAGTATAAATGAAAATAATGAGATGGGCTGTGACAATACTACGCAATCAGCCCCCCTAGGGAATCAAGTAAAAGATCAACATTCGGATTAAGTTCACAAATAATTATGTTTTAATTCGAATATCATACTATGGTCCATTCCAGCATGATAATTATTCTAAATTTTGTTCGAAATTTGAATTCCGAACACCATAAGTGGTATGGTGTTCAGGTTAACACGTAGATATGTGTTTGAGCTGATACAATACCGTATACTTGACTGGAGCATTCGAAATGCACATTTGCATTTGAAAATTTCGGTCTCAAAGTAAACCCACTAAAAACACAGGTGATTACTGTAGGGAGCTCGCGAATGGTAGCTCGGATAAACTGGGGTAGTCTACCAACCGTGGTCTTCGATGGGACTCCCGTTGGGCAAAGTGAAACGGTGAAAAATTTAGGTGTCCTCATTGATAGAACTCTGTCATGGGGACCTCAGCTCTCTGAAATCAGCCGCAGGATCTTTGCTTCAGCTGGTTCCCTTCGAAGATTACGCAATTTTCTTCCTATTGCAACTAAAATTTCTCTTGCACAATCCCTTCTTCTCCCAATTCTTGATTACGCTGATTCTTCCTTTCTAGATTTAACCGAGCAGCAGCTGGATAAACTTGAGCGTCTGCAGAATGTCGGGACAAGATTTATATTTGGCCTGCGCAAGTATGATCATGTCTCAGAGTTCCGCAGAAAGCTCAAGTGGCTACCCATACGGCTACGGCGAAATTCTCACATTCTAACTCTTCTTTATAATATTTTATTTCTTTCGTCTGCACCCCCTTATCTCAAAGAACGTTTCACCTTTCTTCACCTTTCGCATTCTCGTTCTCTCCGCTCATCTGAAACCCTTTCGCTCCAAACACCTGTCCACTCTTCATCTTTTTACGGCAACTAATTCGCTGTGCGGGCTGTCCAGCTATGGAACGCATTGCCGGTCACCGTAAGGTGCGCAAAGTCATATGAATATGGTAAAGGAACACTATTTGTCCTCTTGTCACTGAACACGCCGTTGTTTTCATATTTATTGTAAGTAGATAAAAGGTATATATTTATTTATTTATGTAAGATATTATATATATCTATATAAGATAAGTATGTATGTAGGTATTTATATTTATATATATACATTGGGTATATAATGTTGAGTAAATATATGTATAATATGTCTAAGTAGTACTATCCGATGCACACAAATCTTACCCCATGTATATCCGATGATCCTATCCATACCAGGTTGTCTGGCAGAGATCGCTCTTGAGCGATAAGACCGCCAATTGTCACTTATGATATAATTGTTTTACGTGTAAATTGTTTTTTTTAGCTTTAAGTGTGCAATAAAGAATTTTCTATCTATCTATCTATCTAATACCATCACGCCAATACGTGTTTTACTCTATATGGGAAAACATTAAAATGTATTATTGAGATAGGTACAAACAAAGCAATCGAAAATTTCTTATAAGTAAAAACAAAATATATTCAGAAAATTAAATTCAAAGTTTTTTATTTATAATCTATTTTTAACACCATGAAATAGTAGGTGTCATGTTGTTATTTCATGTGGCTTTGTAGGCAATTTAAAAAGTATCAACTGTCATCAGCAACATCAGCACGTTTGTTTAGGTCATCCAACTGACGTCGTAACCACAGAGCTATTTGGCATATACTGCGTGCAGTGTTTTCGTCAAGATGCGCACAACTTGAAAATTTAAATTAGAAAGCATTTTTAGGGCACTCATCGCTTGAAAAAAAGAATTGCATTTTTTTATTGCACTATAAAACCTAAAATTGAGACACTTTTCAAAATTGGATGTAATACCCTAGTGAGAATAGCCTACAGACTCGGCGGCGGTTCAAGCTTGTACGATTTTGGCAATTTTGGTCGTATTTTAATTATACATGGCAATAATACGCCTTGCAGCCTGCACGGCTCTGTATTCGCCTACAGACTCGGCGGCGGTTCAAGCTTGTACGATTTTGGCAATTTTGGTCGTATTTTAATTATACATGGCAATAATACGCCTTGCAGCCTGCATGGCTCTGTATTCGGGTGCAGACACCGTGCGTGACAAATCACAATAGCCCGGAATTGCCAGTACCTCGTAGTCGCGCGCGTCGCGCCGCCACAACTATTGCTGCATTCCTGTATTACAGCAGGTACAGGGTGTTTCAAAATCAGGGATACTATGAAATAACTAACATAACATATAATTAGTTATCAAAATGTTGGAATGAAAAATTGTTTTATTTTTTCGAAAGTCTATAGTATTAAATTGTTTAAAGTCGTTAACGAGATCAGCTCTTACTTTGACTCAACCTAAAAAAACAGTAAAGATTTCTACTCGATACAGTTTAAGCCGCTGTTTATACTCGTTTAAAATAAACATTTTACTCGTAGCTGTGTGGGTTCGTTTGTTTGACAAAGTGGGTCTACATTTCCACTGTAGCACACACTATACATGGCGTCGTCGCCTGCCTCCCTGGTCGTCCCACTTCCCTAAGAAGCAACGCACGCGTGTACCGAATGCAATACGTCGAATGGTTTGGCTACGTGGGCGCCATATTCGAGCAAGCCATATAGCAATGACATCATTAAATTCGTAATCATGCGTACCATGTGTGTGTGTTGGTTTACAGTGCAAGTTTTCCTCACCTCATCTCAACAGCCTTTAATAGTCCACTGCTGGATACAGATATCCCCTTGATCATCGCCTTATTGGCTTTTATCTCATGGGGTAATGCCCATAATCCCCACACTGGGCATGCGGGTTGGGGATCGTAGTTCCGTGGTAACTCTATTCTGCAACAGGCGCTGCTGCTGGCCCTCCGGTGTATGTATCTTAGTCGCCTCTTACGACACCCACGGGAAGAGTTGGGTGAGTGGGGTGGTTGAAATTCTAAGCCGTAATATGGCAAGCTATCACATACATGTATTTAGTTGCATAGCGAAGCTAGACACACGTGCGTACCCTATCCGTGCGTTGCGGTGGGACAGCAGCTTTTACTTCTTAGGTTTCCGGGTTCTATATCTAAGTAAAACTAAATATTAATTCGAGGGGATGATACGGTGGTAATGGTTTGTATGAAAGGGTTATAAGGGCGTGACACTTTGAACCCAGAACTCTGTGGTTTTAACAATCCCTCAACTTTATGGCACAACCGAGGCTCTACAATATCTCTGAACTTTACCGTTTGTCTATGCCCAACTGAGCGCAATGCGACACACATAAACAATTCATTCAGATTTCAAATCACGATTCGCGCGACTGATCAATTTAGCGTTTTACCCGGTCGCATATTTTAGCGGCCGGATGCAAAAATAAAACCAAATTGCAGCTGGATAAAGTTTTTTCGTCACATGTATTTTCGTGACGTCGATTCGCTATTTTAAGAGTGGTGGCACTCTTTTACAGAGCGCGATATAACTCTTTGTGAAACCTCTTTTACGATCGGAAGAAAAATAGTCTCGTATCGTATCGCGAGGTTCCACCTAATCGTAAAGAAGAATTTTAAAATTCGAACTAGCAGCCGATAGAATATTCTGGCAGCATTGTTTTCTTTTAATTACCCGTTAGGCGTGGGTTATGTTTTTCGAGTATTTCTAGTGGTTTTGGACTTTTTTTTACTTCCAATGATCAAAATGGCTATAAATGCGTTTTGATATTCATCTAGTTACCATAATAATAATAAGCCTTTTATTTCCAAAATAGTTTACATGTAGGTATATTTATCATGCATTCTTAATTAATATTTTGATAATCTATTAGATAAACACACTTCACTAATTTCATGCATTGTTATTGTCTATTGATTTGGGCACCCATATTTTGGGTGAAGGCCTCCTCCATCCATCTCCACATAGTCCATAGGTCTGAATTTTTGATTCGGTCTTTTAGCCTGACATTTAACATGCTCCGTTCTGTTGCTCTTTGGAAGACCTGTATTTTATTAATTACCTTTTTTGATAGGGTCCAGTTCTGACAGCCATATAGTAGAGTTGGCAGGACGGACATTTCCATAGCTGTCTTCTTGATTGTCATTGGAATTTTAGAGAATAAATATCTGTTTGTGTGACCAATACTTGTTCCAGGCTAGTTTAATTCTTCTTTCTACTTCTGTGAGTGTTGCTAACATAAGACTAGTCTTTTATTATTTTGGATTTATTTCGATTTAAATTTTATTTAAATAACCAACCAAACCACTTAACGTCTACACATCGTACTCATCTTTATGACTTTTTATTAGACTAGAACATTATATTATTATGATAAAATACATATTTGAAGTAAGTTTTTGATTATACGCTACGTTCTAAAAATTAAAATGGACGAACAGCGGAGTCTTAGTAATAGGGTCCCGTTTTACCCACCAACCTAAACAACCAAAAAATTTGAAAATTTTATCCCGTTTTTACCTAAAATAGCCATATTTTTAATAACATCATCAGATTACGCTTTGTTACGTCTAGGTTAGTCTAACCACTGACGAGGGTGAAAACAATTTGCAACTCATTTTTAATGTAGTCAAATAGCCTATTGCGCCGTCGTGTTCAAAACCTGCGCGTACGCGGTGTGTCGTCGTCGCAACCGCTACTCTCGCAAATCACTATTATGATAAGGCTGTAGTAAAACGAAACCAGGCTTAAGAGGCGAACATGGCGTGTTTACTTGTCAAGATCTCAGAAATCACGGGATATCTGTGGTTTAAAACCCGTATTACATAAAATTCTACTGTTTTTCTTTGGTCCCATGAACGATAAAACACGATTAAGAAAAATATTTCCATAGAAAAAAATTATGAAATTGCACTGTTTTGTACATAACTTATATAAACATAATATAACTTAAATTTGGTCGAGATCTTAGGAATTCTGCGGTCTATTGAAATGACTTATGTTTTGAATCGTAGGTATTATTATTACTTGGTTCTTTCAGATACTTTTTCATAAGTTGTGTAGTTTTCTTGAAAATAAGCAAAACCCATTTTTGCAATTCCGCCGTTCCAAAAACGCATGTTCCGCTCCTATAAACGCGAAATCCTATGCCTATCTTTGTCACAAAATGGGCAGCAACGCATTGCGCCCTCTTAACTAACTTTTTATCGCGTCAACCGTCCCCTTGCACAAGTAAAGTGATGGATTATGAAAATTCCTTTAATATCTGGCTTAAAATACCCTAACTTAAGACTTTGCTATCGACTTAGCAGGGAAATGAAATTCACTTTGCCCTAATGAAAATTCTTTGAGTACGAAATTCAGCTTTTGCATATTTTACAAGCGAAATTACTAATAGTGGTAATGGGAAATAATTTATTCATAACTCGGTTTGGTAAATTAATTATAGGAAATTAGCTCAATAATGTACCTTATTAATGAAAATTACAATAGAAACAAATTAGAACTAGTATCTACAATTGAAACAATTTAGCTGACTGCAGACTGTTGCGAACAATGTACAGGTAAGTAGGTCAACTGATCAATATCAACCTATAACCCGTCGGAAGCGTCCCCAAGACGCTGGCTGCATTGCCCCGCCGTATGGCAATGCTGATGCGCTGCGCCAGATTAATTGTCCAGCATTATTTATTTAAATATTTCATATCAATTAAGTCTCAACTCTTCCCGTG
Source organism: Eupithecia vulgata (assembly GCA_946478455.1). Classification (NCBI taxonomy): domain Eukaryota; kingdom Metazoa; phylum Arthropoda; class Insecta; order Lepidoptera; family Geometridae; genus Eupithecia; species Eupithecia vulgata. The sequence goes on from OX297876.1 coordinate 11,916,919, forward strand.
GGTGTCGTAAGAGGCGACTAAGGAACCATACACCGGAGGGCGGGCAGCAGCGCCTCTTGCAGAATAGAACTACCACCGAACTACGCCTTAACCCGCATGCCCAGCGTGAGGATTATGGGCATTACTCCCATGAGATAGATAAAAGGCGATTATCAGAGGTAGGCCTGTGTCCAGCAGTGGACCATTAAAGGCTGTTAAGGTTGAGGAAGTCACAATCATCCATATCAACTAAGATTAAGTTAGGTGCATGTTACGGTGGCTTATTTGAGAGTCATATTGAAGAGAAATCACTGTTTTGAATTTATGAGACAAATATTTCTCCAGAGAACATGACGTGTACTACATTTGTCGAGATGCAAATCGGAAGTCCTTTTTGTGTAGCGGAAACGGAACCATTTCCATAGAGAAGTAACAGTGAGTGTAGACATCCAATATTCACAGATAAGAAAATGTCGATGTAATAGACAGGTTAGTAGGGTGCCAGCAATACCTACTTAGTACCTACCTAGTAGGTATATCAATAACACTCCTATTTTTCAAAATAAGGCTTTACAACATGTTCGAATAATGTCTCAATTAGCTTTTCGGCTATTTAGGTTCTATGAACAAAGGCGCTGTTGTTGCTGATGACACTTTTTAGTTTGCTTACACAGCCATATGATATAGCATAACACAGTACGCCTACTGGTTTTTATGAACATATTTAAAAAAAATAAAAAATTTAATTGAATTTTATTTTTTATTTTATGAACTAAATCGAACATTTTCCAACATTTTCTCTATCATTTTCTGTTTTTAATATTTATTTGTGTTACCTTAGGTTTTGAATTAATTAATAATAATAATTAATTATTTTAAGACTGTAGTTTTCTTTATTAATTTTTGTACACTATCACATTAGGTGTGCCTGTAACTTAGACAATTTAACCCGCTGTCAATGGACGAGGCTCGCCTGTTTTCCTACAAACAAAATATTCTGGCATTTTTAGCGGGAGGGGAGGAATGGGGAAAATTTATGGTGATACCTACTATCAAACTTCATTACCTCATAACATAATCATAACTTACTTAAATTTGAAAGTTTGTGAAATATTTTGTTTAAAAAATGAAATTAGAACAATTCTAATTTATTTATTTTTATTTGATAGATAGTCAAAATTAATGCCCATGCAAACTACAGCTTCCTGGTGGGCATTACTATGTATTTGTCTGAATGAAATCATAATCGTTAATGGACTTACTCAAATCATTAGATTTGAAAAAATTGTTAGTATAAATTAGTCTCCAGAAATTACTTTTAACCTATGCCTAAACCACCAAAAATCTTGGGAAAATATATTCAGGTATCACTACTGCATGAAAGTCAAAAGTTCATAGGGATTGATAAATATCGATGATTTCCGATGTCCATGTTTTTCACTTGGTAGCGAATTAAAACAATCATGACAAGTCCATTATGTATTTTTTAATATACATATTATTAAAATATTATTACTTAGTAATAAATAGATTTACATTAAAACTAAAATAAAAAAAAATGCTAGTAATAAATTCTCTCTCATTGTTCATCAGACGCAATTTTCTGGTCTGCCTTAAAAAACCTTTCTGGTTTCTTGTTCACTTCTTTACGTTTAAAAAGATTGAAATGAACAAAAAATCTAAATGATCACTGTATAGTTTTACTTAATGTAATTAGATTTTTTGTGACATCGTTTCTTTGTAATTACACTATTATAATAATATAACTAATGTTTAAACTCAAATAAAAAAAAACAGATAATGACTGAATACAGATTTCAGGATGTTTCGAAATTATCCAAAACGAGCTTAAACGGTTTTTGAATACGGATTTAAGTATGCTCCTACTCCTATACCAGGATTTCAGCTGATATCGACCTATTTTTATTCTAAAGTTCACGCGAATTAAATCGCAAGCGGATCAGCTGGTTATTAAATGATGTATGTAATGCCTGGCTAGACATCGCTTGATTCTGAACCGACATTATATCAAATAAACAATTTTTTTTAACGAATCAGTTTTGTGTGAATGTGCCTAATATATTTTTCAGGGTCGCTTTTTTGCAATATATGAGATTCTGGTATCTGTATATTTTTACATATATATATACATATATAGCTAGCTATCATAGCATAGATAGCATAGCTGTGGCTACTTAATTTTTTTTGATTAACATAAATATCTGTATCGTGTATTTGAGAATAAATCATCACCATTCAAGTGATGAAGACCTTTTGTTATTTTGTATGCAGTTGTAAATTTGTTATTTAACTTTTTGTAGTCGTCTAGGCCTAGTCTTATAAATTTTTCACATAAACGACTAAGCTTGATAACGCTTTCGTGCGTAAGAAATGAAATAGGTTCCCTAAAATTTTCGACTTCAGCGGGACTCGATCCTGCGCCCCACCCTTAGTCCCGTACTAAGGGTGGGGCGCAGGATCTAACCAACTAAGCCACGAAGTCTTCAGTCGGTTTAGTCGAAATTCTTTGAGATTGTTCATTTCTTAGTGATGCCCAGAGTGCGGGTAAGCACTATAACAAAAATGCTATCGTTCGTTTTTGTGATATTTGTAAAGCTTTTGTCATCACGTGGACCAAATTGAACCTTAAGGCAATTATCACATTTAATATTTTAAGAGAGGGCAAATACCAAATATCCAGATAAATATGTGCTCTACGACTTTTTCTTCAAAATGCGAAAGATAAAAAAACCTATGCCTAAGAAAATTTCAATCGGCCGGAACTAACTCAGTTATATCGATATCGATACAGAGTGAGTAAACCATCCCTTCAGGTAGTCTCGGTACATAAAAACTCAAAGCTTGTAGAAGTCAAAATTCAAATTTAGAAATTCGTGGGTGACCTTATGCGTTAAGCAATAAGGTCAAAAATACATTCCTGTGATAAGGAAATTTGGCATAAATTACCATAAGTATAAAACTATCTCCTGTCAAAAACGCCCACTAGTCTCGTGGGAGTACCCATAGAGCTTGCGAAAAAATGTTAAATACTCGTTTATTTGGACATAGTTATTCAAAATAAGACTTTACAGAATGGTGATATGATTGAAAATAAAATATAAATACGATGCGAAGCAATTCGATTTTTTTTAATGTTACTTGATTATTTCGGAAAATGGATGCACTATGAAAATAATTTGCAACGATTCAAATTGGAGGAAATTATAATTATTTACACAAAAAAATACTCGCATGTGAAATGAACAACCATCTTTTAGTCTGTTCAAGGTGTTTGATTTTTTTATAAAGACGCTGACCGCACAGGTAGTCATTTTTATCAGAGCTCCTTACTCGGCCATAACGATACTGCGACTGATGAAATCGATTATAGAAGTAGTTTTTATAAACGACCTTGATTAAAAAATCATGGTCCTTGGCAGAGGGGTAAGATCCATCAAGGCTAGTCCTTTGGTTACTTTGTCAAAGGCCTGTAAGGATAGATGTACAATAATTAAAATATTTTTTTTTTTTTTTGCCTAAGCTATCTCATGTAATAAAAATTTTGATTTCATTTTAAGGTCTAGAATACCATATTGTAACATTTCAAGCACATACGAGTACCTACGTGTTATAACACTAAAACATTAGAAACAAAGAAACAATTCCATATTCCCCAAGATAAACGCAGACAATCAAAACACAAGCAATAAACGGTTTATTTACGAACGTTTCTCAAAACAGACTGAATGGGAAATATTCCGTGAAAAATCTCACCATTTTATGTTTCGCCATCAGATTAAGGATACATGTTTATGTCAGTTTTACAGTCAAATGTAACATTCCAACCTACTTGGTATAATAAATTCATACGAACACATTTCTGCCCTTATTTTGCCACTCAAAATAGGTATCTAAGTACTAATAAACAATCAGTTATAGCCCTTACTCCGCAGTAATAAAATTGAATTTGCTTTATTGTTTTGAATGAAAAGAATTTCCAAGCGATACAGACACAGCTTGATGCGAAAGTCGTAAAACGTTTACAAAAGACTTGTAAATTATTCATATCGAGCGACAGTCCTAAAGGTTAGGCGACACTGTTGATGGTGTGCGATGACGACGCAACATTGTAATTTTTTTGTAGAAAAAATAATTCAGTCTGTAGCAGTAATTGGCTGCAATGTAAGAGGTTTTGGGTTCGGTTCTCGCCTCGGGACAAACATTTGATTGCTCTGTCATCAGACTTATTCAAAAATTAAAGTGCTTTATTCCTTTTAGACCTTACAGGACTCTTGGACACTTCTACATTTATTGCGCGAGAGTGTAGTGATCATTTGCGCAAGTGGACGCTCATGCCAAAAATCACAGAACTCCTTATATCATTCGAAGTACACGTCGTAGAGAGTTGCGGATTTTACCATTGTGTAAGATATTTTTCTCTCTTTCTTGGGATATATCTTTCACCTCCCCCTACCTCTACCCCTTCCTATCCCATATGCTTATAGCGTAGATCTTCGTAGCATGTGCTACAATGCTACGACAGACCGGCGTAGCATACGGTGACATGACTTTACGCACCAACTTTTCTACTACACACTAAATTAAAAGGAATTGAGGAGCTACGGAATAAGTAGATCTAGCGGTTTTACTTGAATGCACTGAATTTTCCCTATCCTTCTTCCTTTGTTACTAGTTGATAAATATGTTTTTTCGTAGACCTTCGTAGAATGTGCTTCGATGATTAGCCGAACAGCGGCGGCGCCTTGATGGTGTAGTGCACATTCTGCTTCAGTATGTTGGTGAATGTACTTGTTTACTTCCAATTTTTGTGATCCAAGATGACGGTGGAAGATGAAAGCGAATATTTTTATGAATTACTTCGTGAAAATTATGATGGGTATAATATTGCTTATGTATTTTATAATAAATACCAAAACAATCGCTTTCATCTTCCGCCGCCATCTTGGATTACAAAGATCAAATGTTGTTACATGTACAAAGGTTCATAAATTAAAATAATCGTAACAAACATGAATCCCGTTCTGGCTTTACAACAATGTGAACATGGTTTTAGTACGCTCAATATTGAGAAGTTTAAAGTTTCTGATAATTGAATGCCGTATTCAAATCTTTCGATGTTGCTTAGTAAAGCTTTGAAGGGAAATCGAATTTAGAATACTGTAAGTAGTTAAGTTAATTTATTTGAACTTTGAGATTTGAACCATGTACACAGATGAAAAACATTTAAATTAAGAATCCATCGACGTTTGCTGTTTTTTACCTTACCTGCATTAGGTTAGTACCTACTTTTTTCTTGAAGAAACTTCAGTCAATAAAGTCTAAATTTGAACTGCATAGACTTTTGCATGAAAATGAACGTTCTATTCTGTAAATTGCTAGAAAATTGACTCGGAACTTTCGATCAGCTCGAAATAATCCACTCCGGACTGCACTATTGCTTCATAGAGCTATTCCACGAGCATAGAGCTATTCCTAACTTGCATCATGGCTATTCCGAGCATGCATCGTCTGCCAAATGAACGCACTTCGAATGCATGGGTTGCCATGCCAGGGTAGCACACGGTGGATTACCGCCATTTTTATATTCTTCTTTTGAATTTTATAATGACATCTTAGTTTTGCTATTCTTTAGAAACTCATGCAACCTCATTCATGAGTAACTACGTATTTTAAAGCCTATGAGAGGATATGGGATCTTTTTATGAAATTATTTCTGAGTTTAAGTGCCGCTTGCACAACGATAATTAACTTTCTTAATTTTGATTAGTGAGTTGTCAAACCATACAAATACGTCAAAGTTAATCAAAATTAGACATTTATATATTGTTGTGCAAGTGGGGCAATAGCTATTTCCTGTAGAATGTTTAATCGTTTTAAATCAGACCGATGATTTCCAACTTCTGGCGAACGTTGGCTCGATTAGATTACAGTGTACAGGCTGTCACAGCCAACTAGGTACGTACCTAAATGCACTATTTATAAGAACTTTTTACGAAAATGGGGCTTGAGATCAAAGTGAAGCAAAATTTTGAGGATTATTCTTGACTGATTTGCAGAAGCAAATAGAATTTTACATTATCTTAAGCTTCCTTGATATCGGGTTTCACAGATTGCTGATTTGCAACTGCCACCTGCAGGTCAATAATCCTAAAACAGCCTCTCAAATTAAGGTTAATCGTGGGTTAATCCTACCTAATATGACCTAGGCCATCTCAAGCCTATTAAGTTTTAATCCTAAGCTGCAGTTAGCAAACGAACTGCTGAAGTCCATTTCTAACGTGTTCTTTTTAGGGTTCCGTACCTCAAAAGGAAAAAAGGAACCCTTATAGGATCACTTTGTTGTCCGTCTGTCCGTCTGTCCGTCTGTCCGTCTGTCCGTCTGTCCGTCTGTCCGTCTGTCCGTCTGTCCGTCTGTCCGTCTGTCAACCCACTTTTCTCAGAAACGCGTAGAGTTATCGAGTTGATATTCACATCATATACGCAGGCTCGTAACCTCTTGAAGCCTCGATATAAATCAAACTTCTAAGTCAACGCAATCAAAAGTTACAACTGTTTATGTCTATTTTTTTTCAATTTTCCAAGGGAATCACATGCACACAAAACCTATAGGGTACTTCCCGTTGACCAAGAACCATGAAATTTGGTGAGAAGCAAGGTCTTATAGTACAAGTAAAGGAAAAAATCCGAAAACCGTAAATTTGTAATTTATTCACAGAAAAAATATTTTTTTAATCTCGCCATGGACCAAAAACCTATAGGGTACTTCCCGTTCACCTAGAACCATGAAATTTGGCACGAAGCAAGGTCTTATAGCAAAAATAAAGGGATAAATCTGAAAACCGTAAATTTGTAGTTTATTCACAGAAAAAATAATTTTCGAATCTCGCCATGGACCAAAAACCTGTAGGGTACTTTCCGTTGACCTAGAACCATTAAATTTGGCAAGAAGCAATGACTTATAGCACAAGTAAAGGGAAAAATCCGAAAACCGTAAATTTTTAGTATATTCACAGAAAAAATAATTTTCGAATCTCGCCATGGACCAAAAACCTGTAGGGTACTTTCCGTTGACCTAGAACCATGAAATTTGGCAAGAAGCAATGACTTATAGCACAAGTAAAGGGAAAAATCAGAAAACCGTAAATTTGTGGTTTATTCATACAAAATAGTACATTGTTACACTAGGGTTGGACGTAACTTATTTAGTCTCGAGACGCCAATAGTTCGAGGGACTAAATAAGTTACGTCATACATAATCGTTATCAAATTAGAAAATTATTGTGCCTTATTCGTCTGGATTTGACTGATTTCTTTGCTAAAGAGTAGGAGTTTGTACGGAACCCTTGATGCGCGAGTCTAACTCGCACTTGACGTTTTATTTAATTTCAGAAATAGCAAGTGCTGTATGTAACCTCAAAATAGGTCAAACAACATAAAGTTTTTTCTCCGAATCCGCCGTATTATTTGGCCTCTTCCGTACTATTCGGAACAATAGTTAAAAAAATAACCATGTGAAAATCGTACGCGCGTATTTATTGCGTACGATTTTCATATAATTCGAATTTCGTTTACATTTTCAATTTATACGAGTGATTTTGCAGATTTTTAGTAGGTAGTAGTATAAAACACAATGTATCATTCGGGAGAAATTGCGATTTCTACGTCGTGTGTCTTAAGGCCCCAAATGACACACTCGAGAGGAATCAGTCACATTCAAATCCAACCATTATAATATCTGGAACCGGGACTTTCTATTGTGTATTCTATATAATACTAGATAGGTACCTATCTAGATAGATACTTATCTAGATTATTAGAGGAATTATCTGCTAGGTAGGTAAGTAAAAAGATTTATTCAATCTGTTTATCTACAGTGGAAAGTATATTAACTGACTTGGAAAAAAGGAAAACGTTCTATGTTTGGCTGAATGTATGTTTTATTTATGTGTGTTCTTCGGTTTCAATTATGGAAAGATTTTAAAAAAATTCTCGAAAATCTCATAAATAAATCGCGAGGCATAAAAGGCTAAAGCGCTTTTTAGAATGACCTCAGTGACTTAGTTCTCAATGATCCATGTAAAACGCTGAGACTTAGTTCGTCCAATTCCATTTACAGTCATTCAAAACATAAACATAATGATGGCTATACTTTTACCAAATCGAAAGTTTGTTTAAATGTTTTGATTTTAGAAAAAACCGCCTTTTAGGTTGCAATTCAACGAGGAATAATGTAATATCGATCAATATCGATTATTGGAGGAATCTCCACAGTATCCTTCATTCTTTCATTGTATTCAACGATCCTGTTCTCTGTCTTATTAATGGGGAGTCAGTTCGGTTGGCAGTAATTATGTACTCGGTCGACACATTACTTCAACGTCGAATATAATATAATAATAAAATAAAGTATAGCTTTAATTCTTTTTCCCTATTTAACATTTTTAAATATGAATTACCGTGAGCAATATTTGATAAAGATTCTAAATTGGTTTTAAGCTAAAGAGTAACTTAATTATAAGGACCGCCCAAGGCGGTGAATTCTCCTCCAAACGATCCCATGCACATCCTGTCTCGTGCGGTAGTTCTTCCAGAGTTTGTCGGCTACCTTTTCAAATGTCGTCGCACCATAGTTTCATAGGAAGCAATACTTTCTAATTCCTTTATATTTAATATTGGCGTTCAGTGTAGCGGGCGGGACACATACTTATCTATCCGAAAATAAAACAAATTATGAGACCATTTTAAGGTCAGTCTCATACAATAGCACATAAAACCAATAATATTATTATTGGTTCAGCGGGTACAGCGGAAATTAGAACTTCTCCTTTTTTATGTAGTCCAAAAAAAAGGAATTCATCAGCATTACATTAAGAATAAAATAAATAAAAAGATACAACAAAGGAACAATCAGAATCAACCGGCAAGAGGAGCATCCGGTAAAATGGTTCGTATGGTAAGTTCAGAGTAATATGGAAGCTTAACTCAGCCAGCTGAAGTTCAAGGTTGGACAGCAAAGGCAATCTAGCAAAAGTACATATCTGGTTTAACCGCTTTTTTGCCGCCAATTTGGTTAAAAATTTGTATCTATTTGGTGAATTTTGTCGAAACTGAAATAGATAAGTACTGAGATAGGTTAATTCATAAGTTCTCTAAGCATCTTCATCCATCATTATCAGATAGTTTCGAAACTGGGTTATACCTTTCTTGTTTGAATGTTGACATCCAGTTACAATCTTATTCTAACTCGATCGTTGGTGATCATAAATTAATAAAGCTAGGTACCAAAAAATATTTAATCCGAAGTAATTAAATGACGTCAAATATTAAAATCAATCAGATAAATACAAGATATAGTAATGAAGATACTAAGCTTGACACCTATTCATTTGGTAAGACATCAGTTTAAAATAAATAATTTATAGGCATAATAATTGTTATTTAAGATTATTGAATATCAAGGCTTTTTATTGTAAATAAATTAATAATACTGGACAAAGATACTACAGCACCATCTAGCACCAATCTAAGCAGTGCCTACTAACAATCTTAGTTCCCTCTGTCATATTCTTTAAAGAATTTCAAAAAAACTATTCTTGTTAAAAAAAATACTAGTGGTCCGACCCAGTTTTGCACGGGTATATTCTATAGCCTATACAGTGTGGAAATTAAACTCAGGCCCTGGAGGGAAACTACTTAAAATCCTTAAGCTAGCTCATTTTACTTAAAGGAGACATTCCTTTATTTTTAAAAAGAAACAAATCTGCATTAAAATATTTTTTTAAACTCGCTTGCTTCGCCCGGGACTCGAACCAACTAAAATTTAAAAAAATAAACACTCTTTATTTTATTATACTAATCGGTAGTATTAATATTCAGGATAAAGTTTCTGTAACAAACATTTGGTCTTAAAAATAAAAATAATCGTTAAATCTAACATCAACTTTATTTTACTATCAATTTTGTAACACTTAAATTATTTAACTGATAAATTGTTCGAAATGAGCCCCGTCGTTCCGGCTACACAACATTAGTCGCCGTTGAAATTCATTTCTTGTAGCCTTCAGCAAAGTGTTGTGGTGTATGCCCCTGATAACATTTTCTACCGCAATCCTTAGCTCTTGAACGGTTTCATAGCAAGTTTCATAAACAACATTTTTTACATGACCCCATAAAAAGAAGTCCATGGGCGTCAGGTCTGGACTTCTTGCAGGCCATCTAATCGTGTTGTGTTGGAGAGATAACAGAACTGTTACGTGTCTTTTACTTGTTAAAAGTGAACAGTAACCAAATATTTTTTAGAGAAACTTTATCCTGAATATTAATACTACCGATTAGTATAATAAAATAAAGAGTGTTTATTTTTTTAAATTTTAGTTGGTTCGAGTCCCGGGCGAAGCAAGCGAGTTTAAAAAAATATTTTAATGCAGATTTGTTTCTTTTTAAAAATAAAGGAATGTCTCCTTTAAGTAAAATGAGCTAGCTTAAGGATTTTAAGTAGTTTCCCTCCAGGGCCTGAGTTTAATTTCCACACTGTATATAGAAAGCTTTGTTGTCACTGACTACAGTGACAACAAAGCTTTCTTACGGCAAAAGATTTTTTGAAATCGGTCTAGTAGTTTTAAGGTTTATTCGTTACATACAAAAATACATTTTTTTTTCTCTTAATATTAGTGTTGATATGCGAGCCACATAAATCAAGATACTCGTATGATCAAAGGAATGACATCACAAAACTTTAACTGACAGTCTTGAATTTCTGATTTTCATTATTTGACGCGTAGTTCAATAATTCTTTTCTGAAAGCTTCCATAGGGCTTTACCATAAAGTTTTCAGACTGGATTCGTTTAACAGACTTTCTAGACTCGTTCCAAAGCCGCATCTAGAGTTATAAGACCAAGACGAGTCGACTTCATTTAATCACTTGATTATTCAGACGACAGGATATTACTGAAGGTGTTCATTTTGTAGGTTGATAGGTACAGCCTTGCTCTGACGGCAAAAAAATGTGAAAGATTTTGAGCTACGTACTTAATTTTTTTTAAGGTACAAATGGGTATTTATTCAGGAAGAAAATAACAATCAAATAACAAATTTAAATTAAAACCAGTATTTACAATACGTACTTAATCCACATTTATAATAATATTATAAAAAGAGGAAAGATTTGTATTTTTGTATGTAACGAATAAACGTAGTAAAACTACTGAACCGATGTTAAAATTTTTTTCACTATTAGAAAGCTTACTTTTCAGCTAAGATAGCCTAAGTCACTCCGACTTAGGGTATGTTTTGTCCCGTAATTTCCAAATTGCGTTGCGGTGAGTTTTATATCTAGAAGATACTTTTTACAGGTTTTATTTTATTTTACTTTTTTCTTTTTAATTATTTTTTCTTTTTTTTTTGTAGTTGAATATAAGCTTTCTTAAATATACCTACAAAATTATGATAAGAGTTTCTGTTACCAACAAATTATGGGTCGTAGTTATCAGAAATAAAATAATTATGAGAGCTTTCGAAACCAAAAATTATTTCGAGCTTCTGCGATTTTCTCCAAACACACCAGAGTGTTTAGTACGGGTTTTACGCATTATCTTACGAATACTTTCATCGATTTCGAGTTCTTCCTATAATGATGACAGATACATTTAGTGCCCTGTATCAGGGGCGATACAGGGCACTAAATGTATCTGTCATCAGATCAAGAGGAACTATTTTTCTAGAATGATGAATGATGATATTTCGTAGAATGACAACGATCCTTAGACAATTTAAACCGCTGTCAACAACGATCCAATCGTTTCTTACAAACTCGATGATAGTTTTCGAATGATTTTGAGTGACTAGTTGCACTTTGACATGACAGCGTCATCATTTTTCGTGTAAAACATTAATGATTCTCGGTTACTTTTATTGAAGTTTTTTGTATTGAGTCGAATTAAGGGTCTCATAAAATATTTTTCACCTATACTAATTCTTTAATTTAGTTACCTACTCTTTGTTTGCACAAAATATCTTCGATTCTAGAACCAAAGTGTCATTATGTTTGCTGTTTCAAATTAAATATATTGTTTTGTTTCCTTAAAACACTTTATCCGATGCATATAAACCTAGCCAAAAAAAAACGAAAAAGCCAGACGAAACCGCCGCCATTTTTCAGTCGAATTTATTTCACTAACTGGTATTTATATCTGCGAAAGTGGAAATAAACAGAGCCCTCCAGAGCTAGACTGCAGGAATTTCAATAAATTAGAACGGAATCGTCCGAGTCACGCGAGCTTTTATAAGCGAAATCGTTTTCGTTAAATAAACTGGAAGGTTCGATAACTCGGGGTTTTTATACGAGTCGGAGTTCGAGGAACTGATGGTAATTGGTAGCTTTATTACGTCTTAATTTGAATCTGGTCCAGTTGCTGCATTTACAAATAAAGCTGAATTAACAATGTTAGTCTTTGGTGCGTCTTAAAATACTATAAATTGACTTCAAAATCCTGGTAAATGAAAATGGGTTGGAAAGTAGTTCATCTGGAATCCAGAAAATCTGGAACTTGAACAACTCGTCCTAATTTTTTAAGTGGCGATCAAGTTAAAATTAGATTTTTGATGTGATGGTGATGTATGCCCAGTGTGGGGATCATAGGCATTAACCCTCATTCGATAAAAAAAACTTAGACGGAGGCCAGCGTCCAGTAGTGGACCATTATGGTCTGTTGAGGTGAGGAGAGGAGATGGAAGTTACATGGATGAAACAATGAATGAAAAGTCTACTTAGAATCCACATTCGAAGTTTCAGTTAAAGGATTCCACGAAATAAACAACCTAAGAAATAAATATCAAAATCATTTTTGTAGAAGGGTTATTGAAGAACCGATCGGCAATCCGTCAACTTTGATATTTAAAGTAGGTTGCCATTAATAAAGAATTCATTCATTCACTTCTTGTTTACGCCCGTTGCCATGAAAACCATATGATATCGTATATCGATATCGAATGTGTGTAGAGACACAAATAAAAAAATAGTACGCGTAGAAACGAGGATCTACGAGGAATACGCCTGATCCAGAGGTTTATAGACTATCGGTAAATGTAATTACTAGAAGAATAACATACGTACAAACATAAAAAACAAACATATAACCATAGAATCTCCTCCATTTTTGAAGTCGGTGAAACTAGCTTAGTATTTTCACCGTTTTTAGGGTTTTAAAACCCTTATGGTCTCGCTCTGTCCGTCCCCGCTCTTTCTTGAATATCTCAGTAGCTACTGCAGCTATTAACTTGAAATTAATGAAAAACATAAATGAAAATTTTCAATACAAATCGTGATATTGAAATTTCAAAAGAGACCTAGGGGGCAAGTGGGATATCAAAATAAAAGGTATCCGGTTCCAACATTTCAAAGAAGTTATTCAAATTTCTGTTGGTTACATACTTTTTGAAATATTTTGAAAAAAGTGGAAAAAATGACAAGATTCGATAGAAACAACGAATGAGGATTTATTCATTCATTTTTACAACAATATCGAAAATATTAACCAAATGTGGATTGAATATTCATAAATGACCACGTGATTTCAAGCATGCTAGAGCATTTCAGACACTCGCTTGAGGCGACTCGTTAACATGGCGTCATTTGCTATGTGTTCATTGTTCATGCTTGATATAAACTTTAAGAAAAAAACATATTTAAACGTAATTATATTTAATTGATGACTGACGATAATGATGACTCGCCATGACACTGCCAATATATTGCTGCTTCATATGAATAATATATTCATGCTAGGTGATGAAAGGGCAGAATGATGGCGTAGGCTAAATAACTTAAAATAGAAAGTAAGGCCTCGTTTGCATCTTATCTGAACAGAGCCCTAAAAACCTACTTTCAATACCCGTAGATAAACAAAGCTCAAACAATGTAGCAAGCGCTATGACAGTCCAATTAGGTATGGACTCGCCGCAGCCTCTGCTCCAGACGTCTAGGATTTTTACCTCGATTGCCAGGCAAATGAGAAATGAGTCCACGCGAAATAAAATGAGTACGGAAAAATGAGTCCACAGAAAAATGAGTCCCCGGGAAATAATTGGTTTGAGTAAATGGGTATCGATATCTTTAGTATTCTTTTTGATGGAGTGAATTGTGTGCTTCTCAAGAATCGGTTTATTATTGGAACTTTTTAAATTTTTGCAATTATTATTAGTTATACAACAAAAGTGGGGAAAAACATGCAAAGTATACAGTGTCCCCCAGAATAAAGTGTATCCCCAAAAGGGGGGTGAAACTAGATCAAAAAAAATAACCTAGGTCTGTCCCCCTTCTTTCTCGAATATCTCAGTAACTACTGCAGCTATTAACATGACATTTGAAATAATAATTAATTTCGTGCGCCATTACTAATTAAATGAAACTTGAAAATAAAAAATTTCATTAGGAAGAAATTGTGATGTCGAAATTTTAAGATACCTACCTATGGGGGCAAGTTGGATATCAAATGGAAGGTATTAGTTTGAACATTTTAAATAGTTTTTGATAGTTTTGTAGGTTTGGCACTTTTAAAGTCTGTTGAAAAAAATAGATAATATTACCACTACCCCATATGTAAAGTTTGCAGAGCGATTCATTTAATAGGTACCTTTTTTTCCTTACTATATTTTGGTTTCAATTAAAATTGCTAAGTCTCTAACCAATACCTATGAATATAGTAGTTATTAACAAATTCTAAGGATTTTGTATTATAGTGAGTAGACCGAGGGCTTACACACGGGTAATCTTCAAGAATTTATTATCATAGAAATTAGTAGATCTTGATCCATTTAGGGACTCAACATTTTTACGCGAGTTTAGTTTAGGTTTTGTGCTCACAGAATTACTACCATTGCCTATCTCTAAAAATAAACTCAGGAAACATTTTTCTGTTGCTCATAATATCCCTCAATCCACAGAGGAACTCTGATGTACATAGTTGTTTTTAGTTTGTTTAAGTACCAACTTGTATTTTTTGTTATTTTCTTTCTTTTCTACCTATGTAACCCCTTCAGGGTATCAATTTTAGCTGTTGTTTGTGCACCTTTAGCAAATGTTGTGCATGCCTGTTAGAAGCACACTTTCTATACTAAAAAAATATTAATAAAAATAAGATTGCTATGGTAAATGTTTCATTATGTGTGTTGTTGGTATTGCCTTATAAATAAATAAAAGAACTTAATAGAGTCCCAAAAAAAATTCTTGTCGAAATCGAACATTTTTGGGATTTATTTAATTTCTTATATGACAAAATGTTTAAAACCCTCGGCACGCGAGTTACACTCGCACATAACGGATCTTTTTTTTTATATCACCAGTAAATAAAATCATGCTTGATCCTAGGCAGACGCTTGAGTCTAGAAAATGTACTTACATTTTCTAGATTTGCTACTTTACTTAAACTAAGTAGTAAGTAAGTAATTTCACGATTAAAACCACATGCACCTAAGCCCATGTTCAATTCACACACAAGTTGCGTCCAAAACCAGTTCATACCAGTTTCCCCTAGGGCTAACAGCGAATCAGAACACGGTACTGGAACTAAACATACAAGATTCCACGTTCCTATTTCAAACACTACACCCATGTCCTAGAAACTATTATACGAATATCATACATAAAAGAAAATGAACTTTAAGTGTATGGTTTTAGAGCTTATTACAGAAGGAAGTCATGTCAATCTATTTCAGGGTAGGACAGCCAATTTCAACGTTCTGTCTAGGTTAGTGTGGAGTTGGAAGCACCTGCGTTTGTAACGCTCTTTCCACACTATTGTGCTTTGTACCTGACCAATAGAAAATTGCTACACCTGCTCGGAAAGTAAGTAAATAATAAAATAAATAAATAATGCTGGACAATTCACACACAGACAGACCGACAGAGAACTAAGGTTATCGACATAGCTCAAAGGATTAGCAAGCTGAAGTGGCAGTGGGCTGGCCATATCTCGAGAAGAACCGACAACCGCTGGGGTAAACGTGTTCTTGAGTGGAGACCGCGACTCGGCAAACGTAGTGTAGGACTCCCTCCGACCAGGTGGGATGACGATTTGCGAAAGACTGCTGGCAGATGCTGGATGCGGCAAGCTGAAGACAGGGCGCTATGGCGCTCATTAGGGGAGGCCTATGTCCAGCAGTGGACAAATATAGGCTGATGATGATGATGATTACCTAGCCCCAAGCTAAGCAGAGCTTGTTATGGGTACCTACTAGATAACTGTTATACATAATACAATAGAATACACACATAGATAATTTTTATTATACATAGAAAACGACCAGAACACCCTGAACAAATGTCTGCAGATCGTACACACCTTTGTCCTGAGGCGGGAATCGAACCCGGAACCTCCGGCGTCGTAGGCAGACCTTCGCCCACCGCTCCACAGAGGTCGTCAAGTGGCTTATTCTTTTTCCAAACACGAGGTAGAAAGTACTTCATTGCTGTGGTATGAGTGAAATTTATTAATAAAGAAAATTACAATCATTAGAATAAAATTAAAACTAATATTTACAATTGAAACAATAGAGCTAACTGCAGACTGCTGGAATCTACAGGTAGCTCAACTGATTCAAATCAATACCAGTCGGAAGCGTGCCCAAGACGCTGGCTACACTGCCCCGCGTATGTCAAACTGATGCGCTGTGCCAGATACTCACCAGCTCTCGGGTCACGCGTCGCTTCAACCAGACGCTCAGATATTTTTTTGAAAACCCGGAGAGCCTCGGTACCCCACTGACTTAGTGCCTTGACTCAATGTAGGCTCGTAGGCTCTGTCGAGACCTGCATACTTGCGTCTCTTGAGATCTTCGGCCAAATCTGCCGCCACACCAGCCCTCACGGAAGTCCTAGGAAGATGGGAAGGCGCGAGAGTGTCAACGCGTGTTACAAAAAAATTACACACGGTCGGAATGAGCTACTTTCTCGCCTCGATACAATGTACTATATAGATTACCGTTTTAGAATAAAGGTATTAAAGAGAGATGTACATTTTTTTGTTTAGACTTAAAAATATTAAAAACTCTTACATTTTCGAATGTAAGTCGTACGGGACAGAGCACGCATATTATATTCCCGCAATAAAATCCTTTAACAAGGCTTCAACTGAAAGTTTGGTTCAAATATTTATTTTTAACCTCTCGACTCGTGGGTGTAAATTTTATCACTCACTATTTTGGAGTACATCGTAAACAATCTCAAAATAATTTTATATTACTTATATTCTCTTGGTATTAAAATAATTTAAGGTAAGATGTTTCTAAAAGCTAAAATGTCTTTAATGAAACTAAATGTAATTTTCTTTGTAAATATGTAAATATACCTGTTTTACTTACTAATGTTTTTCTAATCTAATGTTCTTGATACGAAGCTTGGGGTGAGTTTTTTGCGTATTTACACAAAAGCGGCCTGCGCACGTAAGCAGGGCTATTCACGATGACTCGGAATGAAACTGAGGCTCGGGATCGAAAACAGATACGCGCGAAATTCAAATATTTTAGGGGCTATAAATATTTTCTGCTTTCTGCAAGGAATTAAACTACTAGAAAAGAAGTTTTTCACAAATATAGACATATTTCTATGAACCTATGTTACAATAAAGTACGAAATAATGGAGAAATACGTAATCTATGCTATTTTTTAGAAATAAATCTCTTTTAATAAATTGCTCCAAAAGTAGCTATAAATCCAAATTTGTCAAAACACAGGTTTATAGTAAATGTTTAACTTTTTACGGAAAACTTCTTTTCTGGTTGTGTTATTCCTTGCAGAACGAATATAATTTTTGTAACCGCTAAAACATTTGAATTTCGCGCGTATCTGTTTTCGATTCCGAGCCTCAGTTTCATTCCGAGCCATCGTGAATAGGTAGCAAGGTTCGGACCGTGGGAAACCGCACGCGCTGCCGCCCCGTTCCATCCCGCGCTCCGAAACGTACGTGTAGATGCGCGGGGCTGACAGTTCGATCCTAAGGCAAATCTTTTAAAATTAACGTTACATGCGCCAGTCAAAACGCAGTCGAAACTCTTAAAAATCTATTTACACGCACAGTTCGGATCATCATCATCATCCTGACTCTACAGCCGCCGGTGGGCCTTGGCCTGGTCAAGTAAATTACTCCATTCGATCCTATTCTTGGCTTTTTCGTGCCAGCCGGTCACTCCAATTGCCTTTAGGTCTTGTTGGATCCCATTGAACCATCTGAGTTTTGGTCTGGGGTCTTCGGCTTTCGGTTTGCCACGAAGAAGACGTTTTGGTGCTCTGTCGTCTTGCATTCGCTCTACGTGATCAGCCCATCGGAGACGGCCTACTTTAATAAACTTTACGACATTTGGCTCTTGGTACATGTGGTACAGTTCGGATCTTTTGTCAAAATATGAAAGATTTACCAGCGTTCCAAACCGTGGACAATTTTTTTATCGTAATTAGCACGACTTTTTGATCCGCAGACAAAACCGCACGGATCCATCCGCGGTTCGGAACACGCAGTCACAGATGCGCGGTCCGAACCTTACGTTTGCCGGCCGCTAATATAATATATCTACAGTACATTAAGTTATTACTTGCACTACAAATTATAGTTAACCAGGTCACTGAGTTTGAACAAACATTACTGACTCCGTCGTTAAACATCTATTCAAAGTAAAACCTTCAATTCCTGTTGGAAATTAAACTTTAATGCTTTGTTGCAACGTTGGAAGTTGACTAGAGAAGTAAATTCATGTTTAGACTCACGCGATGTGAATTTTCGTCTTTATAATTAGTAGAACTAATTTTTTTGTAGTGTTTAAGTTGAATATCCTATCTGGCTTGTCGATGGGACTGTAAAGCCTGAATTGCCGAACCACCGCTCACCATGTTTAATAAAAAATTTTTTTTTTTGAGATAGAAGATCTATAACCACTAATTTCCCTATTTAAAGATCTATGTAGCACACAAAATAAAAATTTTGAATACATAGTGGTACATTATACCTATAAAAATAATAATATTAATAATAATAATGCTAGACAATTCACACAGCATTATCTAGCCCCAAGCTAAGCAGAGCTTGTGTTATGGGTACTAGATAACTGATATACATAATAATAATACAATACATAAATAGATATTTTTTAATATACATAGAAAACGACCAGAACGTTCTGAACAAATGCCTGCAGATCGTACAAACATTTGTCCCGAGGCGGGAATCGAACCCGCAACCTCCTGAGTCGCAGGCAGACTTCGCCCACCGCGCCACAGAGTTTGTGTTTGGAGTAAATATGAGTTGCAATTTTTCTTTTTGTGTCTTTGTTGAACACCACCACCCCTTGCCAATTAATATTACCCAAAATAATCATCATAATCAGCCCATCCACGTCCACAGCTGGGCATAGGCCTCATACAAGCAACAAAGAGCGACCGCTATTTGTGGCAGAGCCGCCTAAATCCATCGACTCCCTGCGATTCTACAATGGGTCCATCGAGTTGATGGTCTCCCAATACTCCCTTATGCGCATAGCGGATCAAAATATTAATCCAAAATATTTATTTGTCTCTAAATCAGGTGACAATAGCAACGAGACGGTTGAGACCAAAGATCCTAGCATCCTACGTTCAGTGTTGGTTGAGACAAATTACGCTCATCCGTTCACCAAAGGTATGTGGTTTCACCGGTACAGTTAGGAATTGTCCCAAAAATGTCAGTGGCTACGCATACACACTAACCTATAAACCACATCGTAATAATTATCGTAAAGCCCGTAAGATATGTGAAGGGTAGCTTATCATATAACTATATAAATGCGAAAGTTTGAAAGGATATACGGATAGATATACTAATATTACAAATATGAAAGTGTGTTTGTTAGTCCTTCCTTCACGCCCAAACTAAGCAACCAAGTTTAGTTTAGTTTAGTTTAAAGCGTTTATTTGTAACTAAAACTTATAATAATCCTACAATGACAAAGACATAAATCATATACACAAAATACTTATAAATGTAGAAACGATGAAGATGCATATTAACGTCTTAGCTACAAAATGGTCCCAACTCAGCTTATGTAGGTATTGACTTGATTTTGGCATAGAGTTTAGTTGAAAGGATGGAGAGTAACATAAACAAATTTTTATCCCATAAATCAGTTCCCATGGGATAAAAATAACCTGCGAAGCCGCGGGCATAAACTAGAAAAATATAAAATCTCTTTATTTAGGATTAGCTCCTACTAACAACTGCTTACTACGACAAACAAATAAACAAACACACTTTCGCATTTATAATACTATTATAGACCACGGATCCATATTGGGTGAGTAAGCACACACACATTTATACAATGGAAAGAACGTACATCATAACTAGTATTAGTGTATTTATAACTTGAATACTGAATACTTAACTAATAATATTAAGTACAAACGCAGACCCCGTTCCCAGAGTGGTCATCATAGTAAAATAAAAAGATATTTGCCGGAATCACTCTGCGAACCAGGACTGCCCACAGCGGCGATGAGAACCTCGCCATGGTTTTCAGGATATTGTTATGGCTGTCCGCACTCTGCGTATCAGGGATGCCGTTTTCTTGCGGATGATGGCTTCGAAACCATTTGTTTGAGAATATGCAAACAAGCCCTGTGCACTACAAAAGCGAGGCAGCCCAAACATCACCTTGAAAATATATGTAACTAGCGGTTCGCCCCAGCTTCGTACAGGTATATTCTATGTTACTCAGTGATAATGTAGATTTCTAACGGCAAAAGAATTTTTGAAATCGGTCCACTAGTTTTAAAGTTTATTCGTTACATACAAAAATACAAAACTTTCCTCTTTATAATATGAGTGTAGATGGATATGTAGGGTCGCTAGTGCGTTTTTGGTATGACTAACCCAAAAGCTTCCCTTGTACATTTTGGCTTTGAACAGAGTTGCCTTTACTTGATGGATGGATGGACGTTTGCGATCGGTGGGATACATCTGAAAATTGCATCAATTACGAAGATGTTGATAATTATACTGCAACTTCGAAAATATAGTAAATAAAATTAACGCATTAAAACTATAACTCGATCCTGAGATCGCAATCAACTTTCAGGTATTATCATCATTTGAGGACCTGTTAGGTTGTGTACGCCGCGCTGCTAGAAAGCTGCAGTCTGTCGACAAGGATGTCAAACCCTCTACAGCAGCTGCAACATACACATAGGTCACCTAGGCTGCCGCCTATAGAAATCCAGAACTTTGATGGTGATTTTAAAGATTGGCCACTGTTTTACTTGTTGTTTTGCTTTTGAAATCCGGTACGCATGAATAGTTTTAAACCTAGAATAAATAAATAACTAATGCTGGACAATTTACACAGCATTATCTAACCCCAAGAGCTAAGCAGAGCTTGTGTTATGGGTACTAAATAATTGATATACATAATATAACACAATACATAGATAGATATTTTTTGATTATACATAGAAAACGACCAGAACACCAGGAACAAATACCTGCAGATCGTACAAATATTTGTCCCAAGGTGCGAATCGAACCCGCAACCTCCTGCGTCGCAGGCGGACCTTCGTCCACCGCGCCACAGAGGTTGTCTTCATAAAATATTCGCATTGAGGCCATTTATGCTGTAGTGGTCGCGGCGCAAGTATCGACCCCTC
This sequence comes from Eupithecia vulgata, assembly GCA_946478455.1. NCBI lineage: Eukaryota > Metazoa > Arthropoda > Insecta > Lepidoptera > Geometridae > Eupithecia > Eupithecia vulgata. The sequence continues at coordinate 11,938,581 of OX297876.1, forward strand.
CAACCCAGCCCCTGTATGTGGTAGGAGCCTACTAAGAGAACCAACTGGGAGGGTAGCAGCTTCATTTTGTGTATTTAACCACCTCTACGGTTATCAGTAATCCGCCTGCCAAGTGTGGTATGCCCCCCGCCCCCTGTTTTAAAAGGCACGTGCAGCAGTGGACGTCTATTTCTGATTAGGAGACAGTAGCGGTAAGGCCACCAGGATCCCCCAGATGTAAATAAATAAATAAATAATCCTGGACAATTCACACAGCATTATCTAGCCCCAAGCTAAGCAGAGCTTGTATTATGGGTACTAGATGAGTACTACTACAACTGATATACCTAATATAACACAATACATACATAGATATTTTTTTATTATACATAGAAAATGTATCCCCCGAGATAAAATTACTTAAGTAAAGATGGTGTGATACAGAGTAAGTCGAACTTATTTTCCTCTTAGTAGGTACTTGGGTAACATAAACGTAAAAGAAAAGTGCTTCTCCTTTAAATGTTGTCACAAAGATCCTAGGATCCTACGTTTTGTGTTGTCATGTACCTACATTTATTCTTGAGTATTTTTATCTCTTATGAAATTCTGCTCGCCTAGTACTTTTTAAAGTGTGGTTAGGTTTTGGGGTGGTAATGGAACTGAAACATTTCATTTCATTTATTAATTTCTTATATGTTTTCTTTTCCATGCAGAACATCTCTTAGATACGAGGTAATTTTTATCCCGGGCAAATGTGAGTGAAGTTGCAGGCAAAAGCTAGTGTAGCAATAAAGGTATGGGATATTGTCCCGTAAATACTTTACCAATATCCATAACTCTGGTTCCAGTGCCCGGCATTAATCACGTGGGTCGTACGGTTAACCGATGTACGGGACATTCCTGAACGGTACATGCCATGTGTTGGCTTATTTTGTTGTACCTTACTTACGACCTGTTATGTAGCAGCTTAGTGAAGTTGGATATCAAGGATAATGACACATTATGGCGCAGTTATGTTAGCAAAGTCATCACGAACGATGTTTATGATACAGATGATTTCCTAAAATCTTGTAAATAAATAAATGATAGCCTGTAGTGTGTGTTCAACATCAGATGCTGAATTTTGCGAAACAATCATTTTACTAGGGAAATATGGTATCATTGCACAATCGTCCATAGATGAAAGAAGCTTTAGATATGAAATAAGTTCCCAAAAATGTTCGACTTCGGCGGGACTCGAACCCGCGCCCCACCCTTAGTACGGGTGTGCTCTAACCAACTAAGCCACGAAGTCTCTGTCGGTTTTCGTCGAAAATTTTTGGGACCTCTTACGGACTGTAGCGCCGGTGACTCCACCTACAAGTAAGCACTATAACAAAAAAGCTTTAGATACCCACTATTGATGCCTTCTATTTGCGCCGAGAGATGGATAGATTAGTTTCAACATTGACACTATTGACATGCCTCTCTATCTGTAGATGATGCTGATGAGAGAATTTTTATTTTGTTGCGATAAGTTTAGCTGATTTTCAAAATCATTCTTTCAAATCATTTTTTTAACGCAATTACATTTCCTGTAGCCCTCGACAACGTAGTTTGCAAATTACCTCCTCAAAAGGTATCATAAACTACTTATTACCCGGTTAATCATTAGCAATAGGCCAAATTAGACTATTGCTAATGATTAAACTGAACAATCAATAAGCAGTTACTGGCTAGCGATTCCTACCAATACAGTTCAGTTTTAAAACTCTCAGCAATAACATCTAATGGCATCTAAAGGTAAGTTAAAATTTCCCCTCGAATTCCCCAGTGCACTAACTCCACTTCCACTATCAAAGCTCCTGCAGCTATTCAGGTTATTCCTTCTAGTTCCTGCTGCAGATTATGCAAATGCTAATTTCCGGACAATCTGCTATTTATGGGTCGGACCTTATTTCAGTCTCCAGGCGAGATGTTTTCCTGCAGCTTTGTTCATGTCAGATGCTATTACAATTTAGTTCTGAAATATTGCTATTATAAAGGAACACCGGTGTCCTGGGGCCAAATTCTGCTAATTAACCACTTCACACCAGTGATACCGTTGAAAAAACGTCCATAGGTGAAAGAAACTCTAGATAGTGCGTGCGACGTTATTTTTGAGAAGAGTTTTTTTTTCAGTAGACCTTTGTTTTAGCTCTGTGGTGCTGGTTTAGAATTTGCACCACCTCAACTCTTCCCGTGGGTGTCAGCGTGGGGATTATGGGCATTACCACCATGAGATAAAAACCAATAAGGCGGTTATCATGGCGAGGCCTGCGACCAGCAGTGGACCATTACAGGCTGTTGGGTTGAGTTGACACCTTAGTTTGTTCACAATCATAATTGATGGAAAGTGAAGATGTGGTCAACGATGTCTACCATAAATTGGCACTTTTTACACCCGTTGTCGCTCCATCTGTAGTAGTAAAATGCTAAAATCTGATTTTTATGGTGAAGCGATTTAGTGGACCGCACACGGCTAATTTCCGCTATGACTGGCCACCATTGCTTAAATTTGGCCAGACTATACAAAAATTATCATTTCAGCAGAGGTATATAAGTGACCCATCAACATTTAGGTTTTACTGTTTGTTTAGTCAACTTAAAAATACCAGCAAAGTAGGATATCAACCATGGAATGCAAAATTTGCTCTTCGTACGAGGGATTCCTTGAAAAGCTCTCGAAAATGCACTCTGAATGACTTATCGACATGGAACTGTGCTGTGCAATGAGCTCCTGCTTAACTCAGTAATTTTTTTACACACACAGCTTTATTTCACTTAAACACCGGGCTCTTAAGAGTCCGGTGTCCTCAGTACTCTTCATATATAAATATTTCCCCCGACACTTATATTGATTTAATTAAGATACTCGCAGCATTTTATATTTTGTCTTTTCTTCTATCCAATTATTTAGAAACCAAGCATGCTTTCCATAGTTTTTTCTTAATTTAATAATTATTGTTATATCACCTATCTATTGTAAATTTAATTAGCTTTCTGTATGTTTATCTGTAACTAATGTAATTCTAAATTCACAAAATCATTCTGTTAATTTCACCACTTATATTATAATTTATGTTGTGCCTAGGAGGCGGGCGATGAGGTCGCTCCACAGTTTTTAACTTTTGCCACCTCATCGTTCATTGATGTACCCTGTTTAGACTAGTTCCTTATTCAAAATAAATGATTTTGTATTTGTTTGCGCACTAGTTCTAGAATTTAATTTTGGATTTATATTTGCTTTTATTTTTCCCTAAGCCACAGAGATTATTTGGATAAAGAAGGAAATGGAAAGGGACCCACCTGGTAGTCTTCAATGTCCAATTTTTGCAGCGCTGCTTCGGGAGATCACTCACACGAACACTTATTGATATTTTCACTTTGGATTAAAGGTCACGAACACTTATTTGATATTTTCACTTTGGATTAAAGGTCCTGTACAGGTTCAAATTCTTTTATTGATTTTTATTACACTTGATCACAGAGACGTTGTCGCTCGGTTCGGCTAATTACGCCATATTGTTTTTTCTTCTAATTGGTGAGTAAGTAAGGGTGAGTGGGAAAGAGATGGCCGAAGGAAATTCACTAGTGTGAAAGGGATGGGAATAATCTCTGTGGCGTATCTTTATGCAAAACAGTGCTAAACGCTAAACGTATTAAAATTGGCCGAAACATCCCCCCCGGTTTGACAGGATGAAATATATCCTTCAAATCCAGCTTACCTACTTCTTTAATTATTAATTTGTAGCAATTTATTAACCCAATAGGTTCACTTAGTATGAAACATTTTTAAAAACCAATGGGTACTATGAAAACTTATTAACGAGTATTTTATTAATATTTTACTATTTATTAGATTAAATCGATAATGAGTGGACTGTATGAATATAATATGTACTATGTTTTATTGAGTAGGCAAAGGAAAAACCTTCACCAACGGTCTTTTGTATACGCCCGATTTAGTGCGAACGTCTACGACACGGATTATCCCATCTTTCCCGCAATAAGTACGTTCTATGACGCCTAGGGGCCAATCAAGGCATGCGCTATTATCAGATTTAAGCAAAACAACTGTGCCTACTTCGATGGGCTCTGTACGTGTTAGCCACTTACTACGAGATTGTAAAGTGTTCAGGTATTCTACCTTCCAACGTTTCCAAAACGACTGTACCATTTGATCTACGACGCGTTTGCGTTGGAGTAGCGTCCCCTTTATATTTGATAAATCTTCAGAAGGAAGAGATTTTAAGGGTGTCATCACCAGAAAATGCGCGGGAGTCAGAGCTAATGGCTCGGCTGGGTCACTACTCAGCACGGATAGTGGCCGTGAATTTAAAAGAGCCTCAATTTGCGTGAGAACCGTGGTCATTTCATCTGTAGTTAGTAGTTGGTTTCCTACAATTTTCTTCAAATTATTTTTAACGCTTTTAACATTACTTTCAGCCAACCCGTTAAAATGCGGACTGGATGGAGGAAAAAATTTAATTTCTATTCTATTTTCGCGGGCTACGTTTGCAAATTTGTCTTTATATTCCTCAGAATCTAACAACTGGTACATATTATCTAGATAAGATTTTGCTCCAACAAAATTAGTTCCGTTATCTGAATAAAGAATAGACACGGGCCCGCGACGTGAGATAAACCTCTTAAGACAGTTTAAAAACGACTCAGTACTTAAATCACAGGCTAACTCGATATGTACCGCTTTAGTTACTAAGCAAACAAATAAACATATATACGTTTTTATACTGTGAACTCCTCGGCGACGTTGAGGTACGACATATATCGGCCCACCAAAATCCATCGAAGTATGACAGAAGGGCTTGGATTCTTGTACCCTATAACCAGGTAGTTCCCCGAAAAAGGGTTCCGTATTACGAGGATTCACTTTGAAGCATATGTTACATTGTTGCACACGTTGACGAACTATACTACGAGCAGCTAATATCCAAAATCGTTGTCTTATTAAAGACATTAACAATTGAGGACCGGCGTGTAGGTACTTTCGATGATAACAATCTATTATTAGATTAACGACATGGTCTTTGCGCGGCAGCAATATCGGGTGGCAGCTATCGTAATCAAGCTCCGAATGAGCCAACCGGCCGCCTACTCTAATCAAACCTTCTTTTATAAAAGCATTAAGTTTTAGCAAAGCTGGAGGTAATTTATTACCAGCCAAAAAGCATTTTATTTCGTCAGCAAAATGAACCTTTTGCAAATCTTTCACTACATAATCCTCGGCGATATCCATATGAGAAACCGAAAATTTACAAGGTAATTTTTTCACGAATCTAAGTACGTAGATAGTTATTCGAAGTAACTTCGACCAGGAGGAAACCTTAGATGCAAGTTCGTAGAAGATAGGCATTGTTCTAGATTCATTAGTAGTGGTTGCTAAAACGCTGACCTTCACTTCAGGTACTTCGGTTTCCAACTTAGTTGGGTCAAACTTATGCACAGGCCATTCAGACACCGGCATTTGACAAAAACTTGGGCCACTGAACCATAAGGGGTGTTCTAGTAACTGCGAGGGAGTCAGACCTCGAGATAGACAATCTGCGGGATTTTCTTTACCACGAATATGATGAAAGTGTTGAGGATTTAATTCATTGTGAATTTTCGAAATCCTATTTGCTACGAAGGTCTGCCATCGCGTGGGGCAAGAATGAATCCAGGCTAAAGCTACCGTGCTATCTGTGAACGCATAAACATGTGCTATTTGGCAGCGACTGCTATAAGAATCGATAACCACCTTCATCAATCGAGCTAATACGACATTAGCACAAAGTTCCATTCTGGCTAATGTGATGACCGTTTTCGAAGGCGAAACCTTCGACTTAGCACAAACAAGGTTTATGATGGATCGATTTTCTTTCGGTAGGTACACATGCAGATAAACAACGCCACCATAAGCGCGTTCTGATGCGTCTGCGAAACCCACTATTGTGACGACGCAGTTATTATTTACACCGACATGACGAGGTAATTTTATGTTTTGAAATAACGGCAATTCCGATTCAATTGTCTGCCACAAAGATACAATTTTAAGGGGAGGAATTTCGTCCCAACCTATGTTATCTTCCCACAAAGATTTAATTATTAATTTCGCTAACAAAGTTACCGGAGCTATGAATCCCATCAAATCCCACAATCGGGCAATGGTTGACAGAATATTCCGTTTCGTACATTCACGAGGCTCGACATCGACGCTGAAAGTGAAAACGTCTTCAGAGGGCAACCAAAACAGACCAAGTATTTTAAGGTAACTGTCAGGACTAAACTCGACTGCTTCCGACACACGGTGAGACGCAGGAATGTTCGACATGACCTCAGGCGAGTTGCTTGAAAATTTAACGAGCTCAAAACCTCCAGCCGCAAACAAGTCGATCAGCTGATTAGAGATTTCAACGCCTTGAGTAACTGACCAACAACTTGTGGCAAGATCGTCCATAAACAAGTCCTTTTTCGCTAAGGCCGCTGCGGCGGGAAAGCGCTCACTTTCGTCTAAAGCGAGCTGTCTCACAGTGCGTATAGCTAGGTAGGTACTGCAGCAGAGACCGAATGCCACCCTAGACATCTCAAAAACAGTAATAGGATCACTGCTATCGAACCTGTACAACAATCGCAAATACTTCGTTGAGTTTTCGTTCATTAAAACGCGTAAATACATTTGTCTAATATCCGCGCTTATCGCCACTGGTAACAAACGAAAGCGTAATATTATTTGAAACAAATCATTTTGTAAGTTTGGCCCGGTATGTAACAAATCATTGAGCGATTTACCGGTAGATGTTTTATTACTCGCATTTAAAACTACCCGCAATTTAGTAGTGCTCTTATCTTGCCGCAATACGGCATGGTGGGGAATGACGTACTGATTTTTCGAACTACCCACTTCGAACTCTGTGCCTACCGAATGCATATAATTCAGCTGTAGGTAGTTGAAGACCTTATCATATTCTTCTTTAATGACTGGATTTGATAACAGTTTACGCTCCAAAGACAAATACCTATTTTTAGCTGAGGTCATGGAATCACCTAAAGCGCACGGGTCCTCACTAAAGGGTAACGACACTACGTACCTACCATCCGCTTTACGTCGTGTAGTTTCGCAGTAATAATCTTCACATGCCTGTTCGTCCTTACTTAGGCAATTGGGTACATTAGGTACCTCTTCCAACTCAAAGAACTTACTCACGCAATTTTCAAACGGGTGTTCTATTGAGCAAAAGGATCGAACAACATTGCAAGTTGGATTGATGACTGGAGCCTTGCCGATTATTATGTAACCTAATAAGGTTTCAATCGCGACGGGTTCTCCAGGTTCGCGAGATATTGATTTCGGGCCAATGATTCGTGCAAATAGGTCCGTTCCCAAGATGAGATCAATATTCGCGGGGGTGTAATAATTATTGTCAGCAAGCGGGATATTATTTAAATAATCCAGGCGCGCCACGTCTATTTTCGCGGTAGGCAATTCGCTAGTGATACGATTCACGACCACTGGCTGAATAGTGAACCTTACCGATTCATCGAAACGAGATCTTATTGTAAGGCAAGTAACACCTTCAATCGGATTAATGATATCTCCTACTCCCGACACACTTTTAGATTTAGTCTCACTTAACTTTATTTTTAGACGATTGCAGCACTCGGTTGTAATTAAATCCGTTTGAGAGGCACTATCTATTAAAGCCCGCAACACTACTGTATTACCGTCCCCATCCAGAGTATTACAAAGCGCAGTTCCGAGTAAAACGGACGACGGCGTCATGTGAATCGAACCACCGAGACTTTGACGCGCCGCGGGCATAGCTACGCATTCGCGAATCGCGCATAACGCTATGGCATTGCTGGTGGTCTCGGGCACATTCTGAGCTGAAATTTCCGAAATGGTGGCCGCCGTTATATTACGGCCGTTATTATTGTTGGCTTTGGGGAAGTGTAACAAACTGTTATGGCTTCGCAAACATTCGGTACAGCGACTTGTCTCAGAACAATCGGAAACCGAGTGCGATCTACTCAAGCAATTTACACAAAGTTTGTGTGCTTTTACAAATTTAAATCGGTCATTAGCAACCATAGACAGGAATTTAGTGCATTGGGGCAATTGAGTATGATCGCTCTTCCCACAGCATGAACAAATATTTTCCTGTAGATTTACAAAAGTTTTGGCATTGTTATTCACTTTATAGCCTGAACCGGCTGACTGCGATGTATTATTATTTTTACGAGGCTGATTGCTGCTCACTGTCTTTGAAGAGTTCAACGAACTTGTATTATTATATGCGCGTTGCAATATATGTGACTGATTACGTACGAAATTAATGAATTTTGCACAGCTTATATCAGAACTATTCGATTCATGGAATTTCTGTTCGAATGACTTCACCGTTTCGATACCTACTTTCTTGCACGCAATATGCACAAAGATAAAATCTTCAAGATTATCTAACTCGAGCTGTTTTAACGCGGAGTGCAGCGATGAGAATTTATCAATAAAATCTTCCAATTGGCTTGGATTTTTCTCATTTACAGCTGGTAAGTTTAACAACTTATCAAAGTATGTGGCAGCCAGCATACGCTTATCGTTGTATTTATTTACTAAAGCATTCCAAATTACTTTATAGTTATCAGCAGTAGGTAATATACCTTTGCAAAGGTTTAGGGCATTTCCTTTTAGTCTGCCAACTAAATATTGAATTTTTTCGCCGTCAGTAAGATCGGGGTTATTATGAACCGCTGATTTGAACGTCTCATAAAATATTGGCCACGATTCGCTATCGCCCTCAAACATACATAGCTCTAAGCGCGGTAATCTTATTAATGAAGGTTTCTCGCATTTGCCTACAAAACCCTGACTTTTATTTTCAGTCAATTGGGCCATTAATTGATGAGCTTTATATTTTATTTTGGCGTACAGCTGTTCGAATGCTATTAATGAGTTATACGAGGGTACAGGTCCATCCACTATCGTTATTTGAAAGCTATTCCTTTCTTCTATAGCGTTCGCAAAATCACTACGCAAGGTGTCGATCGTAAAAGCATCAGCTAAGAAATTATCAATTCGGATCGGGTCATTATTCAACAATGCAATCAAATCGTGTATACCTTGTAAGCGTCCAAACAACGCTGATAATTTATTTTGCAATTTTTGCATGTATTTTTCACTTTCCGCCTTATCTGAAGACATGCTTCAAAATGGCGCGAACAAAATAAATCACAAAAAATCTGCGTGAATCCGCGATCGATAGGACCAAATGTTTGCGCACTAGTTCTAGAATTTAATTTTGGATTTATATTTGCTTTTATTTTTCCCTAAGCCACAGAGATTATTTGGATAAAGAAGGAAATGGAAAGGGACCCACCTGGTAGTCTTCAATGTCCAATTTTTGCAGCGCTGCTTCGGGAGATCACTCACACGAACACTTATTGATATTTTCACTTTGGATTAAAGGTCACGAACACTTATTTGATATTTTCACTTTGGATTAAAGGTCCTGTACAGGTTCAAATTCTTTTATTGATTTTTATTACACTTGATCACAGAGACGTTGTCGCTCGGTTCGGCTAATTACGCCATATTGTTTTTTCTTCTAATTGGTGAGTAAGTAAGGGTGAGTGGGAAAGAGATGGCCGAAGGAAATTCACTAGTGTGAAAGGGATGGGAATAATCTCTGTGGCGTATCTTTATGCAAAACAGTGCTAAACGCTAAACGTATTAAAATTGGCCGAAACAGTATTTGTAAACCTGAAGTCACTGTACCTATACTGGTGTGGTCGTCATCAGTGAGCCGTTTCGAATAATAAAATGATTACTTTCCCTGCATTCATTAGTAAAAATAATTAGTAAATAGGCTCTACGTAGTCTAGATAGTTGTAATCCAACCCGTGTGCGAATTTCTAACTCACAAATCAAATGATTATTCCGAACTAAAGCTGCAACGCGAAAGCTCCACGGAGCATTATCCATTAAGGTATGCGCATAATAAAGCCTACGAAACATAGTAATCGGTTTTGAAACCTGCCTAGCGACTCGTCCTTTAAGCTCGTTAGGCATAAGTCGCTGAGCATTGACTGGTTGGAAAATAACACCAAAAACTTGTTAACTTTCATCTTTTTTAACTGTTTATCCAACCATTGGAATGTATGAAAGGAGGAGAAAGTTACATAACAACTGACCCTGAAAAATATTTGAAGAATTGAAACCCATTGGCGTATACCACCTCGCGCTTATAAAAAATTATCTGAGCGTCTGGTCGAAGCGACGCCTGACCCGAGAGCTGATGAGTATCTGGCGCATCATAAGCATTGCCATACAGCGGAGCCATTACTACAGCGGAATGCAGCCTACAGAAGAAACTCTTCTGACTGGTATCAATATGGATCAGTTGAGCTACCTGTTTTTTACATTATTTGCGACAGTCTGCAGTTAGCTCAATAATTGAAATACTTCATTTACCTAATCTAAATATGTCCTAATTCTACGTTTTTTTTAGCATTTTATTTTAATTCTTTTTTATTGAAGTCATTTCCTTCTATAGGCCTAAATTTGTTTGACGGCCTATTTCATAAAATGTGTAATAGCAGAGTTGCTCAGTTATTTATGCCCGTCCACCTCAAAGTGCCAGTTACTGTACGGCTATCGTGAACGTTTCGCGATTGAATATTATAATACAAAGGGGGCTTGGCGCAGTTAATCGCAGCTTAAGCCGTTGATTGAAGCTAAACTTTCCGCTAGCCAAGTTTTGAACGTAGGGTTGATACTATAAACAATATTTTTTTAATCTTTCAAAAGCTTTATTAATAATTACTTGCTAAAAATTCGACTTTGACACGTCGAGGGAATGGAGGTTTAAATCTCTCAAAGGCTTGATAAATAATTACTTGCTAAAAATCCGACATGGAAACGTCGAAAGAATGGAGGAGAATCGGGCAGTCGTCGCGTAGGTGTGTGAAGGAAAAGCATGCAGACTTATAACGGTCGACCGCACTTGGTGGCTATTTCCTTTAGCCTTCTTAAAGTGACATTTTGCTTCTGCCATGCAAAGGGTCCAATGCGCCCTTTCTTCAGCTTGCCGCATTCAGCATCTGCCACCAGTCTTTGGCAAGTCGTCATCCCCTAGTTGGAGGGCGTCCTACACTACTTTTGTCGAATCGCGGTCTCCACTCAAGAATATTTATAGTGTAATGATTTCGTTGTTTGTTTAAATATAATTGTAATTTAGGTCTCAATTTATGTAGTAAAATAATAATAGTCGAAGTTATTTTTAAACTTCTTATTTAATTCTTTATAATTATGTTATGTAGACAATGAACGACTTCTCGTGTTTCCGGTTCTTTTTTATTTTTGACGTTGACGTGAGTCTACGTCATTTCCTAGCCAGTGTGGTGTGTCAGTTTTGAAAGGAGAAACGCGAGAGGTCGGGCATTCGGTCTCCAGACTTGGTAACGAAAGGACCTCTGGAAATACTATGTGAAAGTACTGTGAACCGTCATTATATATTGTGTAAAAGTTTGAAACCATATCTTTGATTTCTTAAAATCTCAGAAGTGGCGGTTGAACCGAGTAGAGGTAAGTCCATTGCACCATTTATTTTCCAATTTGTTCTTTATAACATAATGGTTAAATTTGCTGCACTGATTAGGTAAGTATTAACGTTATAGTTTCGTTGCAAAATTTTAAAGTCGTCTTACCACTACACTTTTCAAATTTGAGACGTTATATTCACGATTTAGTCGGTACAAAGCCGAGACTATCCAGTTGTGATATCTGCTTACTTTTGAAATAGTGAAGGGTACTTGATATTTATAAAAATGTTTTACTGGACAGAGAGTTGCACCATAATTCCATAAAAATATTGAAGTGCAGTTACCTAGTCTACCTGCAATTTTATGTTCGAATCGATGTTAACACGTAACGGTCGGTAGTAAACCGAGACTATCCGTTTGTGATGACTCTTTTCGTCCTAAAGTGGCAGCGGGTAACAGCATTTAAATATATATATATATATTGATATAGTTACGTATTGCCTTTCGTTGGGTGTTTGCATGGCTGGTCGGTATTGCACCGAGACTATCCAGTCTTGCATAAGCCCTTCGCGGATTGCTGTACTGTAAGTTTGCTTGTGGTCTTGATAATCTCTGTCCAGCGAAAATTATTAGGTAAGTACGTGTTTTGAACAAAATATCAGATCGGTAAACAGCCTTATCTAAACTATGCAAATCGTTCTTGTTTTTGTACTGTTTCAAGATGTGCATACAATATTTAGAGGATTATGGTGGCTATGTACGTCACAATATTACGAGAGCTATGTTGCTTAGGGGCTATGTACGCCCATAGAAAGCAAAACGTAGGACCTTGTGGTGGCTATGTACGTCACAATATTACGAGAGCTATGTTGCCTAGGGGCTATGTACGCCCATAGAAAGCAAAACGTAGGACCTTGTGGTGGCTATGTACGTCACAATATTACGAGAGCTATGTTGCCTAGGGGCTATGTACGCCCATAGAAAGCAAAACGTAGGACCTTGTGGGTGGCTATGTACGTCACAATATTACAAGGGCTATGTTGCCTAGGGGCTATGTACGCCTATAGAAAGCAAAACGTAGGACCTTGTGGGTGGCTATGTACGTCACAATATTACAAGGGCTATGTTTTTATAGGGCTATGTACGCCTTTAGAGAGTGAAATGTGGATCTGTAGGTGGTTATGTACATCAAAATTAAAAGGGCTAAAATTTTGAAGTGCTACGCCTGAATACAATTATAGAGCAATTCTAGTGAAATAAATATACCTTATTTTAACTTCTTGTCAATACATTTTGAATGATTAATATTTACAAACGAATAGAAAAAGTCAATGAAATTTAATTTATACTACATTTCTCAATTTACATAGAATATCTTGTTTACGATAGGTACTTCTGACCATTTTTAAATGTTTTTTAACAATAAAATTCATGATTTTATTGGTTTTCTGCGAGGTTATGGAGTCTGATGGCGCCTACACTCCTGAAGGAGGAGAACCAGCCGCCCCCTCGAGCAAGCGTTCTCGCCGAAAAAGAAAACCGAAGACCAGACGTGCAAAGAGGCGTACTAAGCGAAGGCGCAGGTCTACCTCGAGCTCTTCTTCATCAAGCTCATCCGAATCCTCGGACAAACCAAGAAAGAAGAAGCGAAAATCGTCTGAGACGTGGTCTACAAAGGATTTTTTAAAGCTGTTGAATAATAATCAACCAGATCCAGAGCGTGGTACACGTAGTAGGCTAAGTAACAATAATTTAAACAATGTAGTCCCAGAATTCGACCCTTTGAGTAAAGCGCAAAATATTTACAACTGGATTAGGAAGGTGAATGAATGTGCCACTGTTTACCAGTGGGATCAAAAACAGACCATACATTTTGCCTTACAAAAACTCACGGGTCTTGCTAAGAACTGGTACGAAGCACTTCCAAGCGTCATATTTACATGGGCAGAATGGGAGGCTAAATTAAAAAAGGCTTTTCCTACCGAGCAAAATCATGGTCGTCTTTTGGAGGAAATGTTAGCCCGTACTACTAGAAATAATGAAAACCTTACTGAATATTTTTACGATAAGCTTATACTAATTAATAGGTGCGAAATTATAGGTAAAAAGGCTGCAGACTGTATAGTCCACGGCATACTTGATAAGTCGATCAGAAATGGTGCAGAGGCTCTACGATGTGAGGAACCGGAGGAATTACTAAGTTACCTCAGCTCACAACCCATGTCTGATAGTGATCATGAAGAGGAAAATAATGTACCACCAGACAGCCACATTTAATTGTACCTAATTCAGGTAGGTAGGTTGTTTTGTTATCTATTTAATTTGGCCGAGTGTAATGATTTCCTTGAGTCAGATTTAATAACCTAGAAGTTGCAATGATGATACAATATTTAGCATTAAGAAAGAAATGTAATGATCATAATGTTTATTTGCGCATCACAAAATTATGTAAATAGTGTCAGATTAACATGTTATCAGCTATGTATTTGAATAAGTTTAATTTAATTGTTACCATGCTTCGGGAGATAGCATGATGTCGGATGGCCGAGTGTAATGATTTCGTTGTTTGTTTAAATATAATTGTAATTTAGGTCTCAATTTATGTAGTAAAATAATAATAGTCGAAGTTATTTTTAAACTTCTTATTTAATTCTTTATAATTATGTTATGTAGACAATGAACGACTTCTCGTGTTTCCGGTTCTTTTTTATTTTTGACGTTGACGTGAGTCTACGTCATTTCCTAGCCAGTGTGGTGTGTCAGTTTTGAAAGGAGAAACGCGAGAGGTCGGGCATTCGGTCTCCAGACTTGGTAACGAAAGGACCTCTGGAAATACTATGTGAAAGTACTGTGAACCGTCATTATATATTGTGTAAAAGTTTGAAACCATATCTTTGATTTCTTAAAAATAGGTACTCAATAGGAATATAAATATTCTTGAGTGGAGACCGCGACTCAGCAAACGTAGTGTAGTTTGGTATATTTTGAAGATTTGTTACCTACTCCATGTTGTTGAAGGGCTTAACACTTCTAAATGGTTACCTTCCTCTTTCATGTTTATGCTACCCTAGAATACCTACTAGTTTAGACAAGTTAATTTTGTGGTGGAAAAAGATACCAGGACAGCGCACAGCACTAAATGGTGATATGGTTTTGTCCCAGCCCACCCCCGGGGATGGGCTTGGCGTGTCCGTAGTGAGAATTTCGAAGTTAAAACCACGTTTCTTCTATTTTAATCCTTTTCCAGCTTTGTGGCAGCCCTAAGCAGGAAAGATTATAAGTTAACTGCAGTAAATGGAGTTACGCTTGTGTTAGGTATTTGGGGGTTTTGAAATACCCCCGTGGCGGAATCTTCGATATAATTAGATTACCAAGTTACGGTTCTATCTGTTACCGTAACTGTTTCCGCAAAAACCGGGTCAAAAAGGTATTATTCTGCTAATTTTTGTGTTTTACACGATCGAGCTTGCGAGAAAAACTAACCGCACGTTTTTTTCCTTTGCCTTAGAATTAGAGATCGAAAGGCGTTACTTACTCGCGAAAAATATATGAGAAAACTATTTTCTTCATATTAGGTATTCTGATATTCGGGACAGACACAAGTCCAAAACACCAAAGATCATTAAAATCGGTCCAGCCGTTCTAGAGGTAAGAGATAATGTAGTAAAAAAAATATAAATAATAATAATAATAATGCTGGACAATTCACACAGCATTATCTATTCCCAAGCTAAGCAGAGCTTGTGTTATGGGTACTAGATAACTGATATACGTAATAATATAATACAATACACAGATAGATATTTTTTATTATACATAGAAAACGACCAGAACACCCTGAACAAATGTCTGCAGATCGTACACACATTTGTCCCGAGGCGGGAATCTAACCCGCAACCTCCTGCGTCGCAGGCAGACCTTCGCCCACCGCGCCACAGAGGTCGTCACATTAGCTTGTGGCTAGATAGTGCTGTGTGAATAGCCCGCATTATTTATATTTATATTTAGAGACTACGTTTTTACCGATGAATTTGACACTAGGGCAAGTATTTGTTGTGAAATTTGTGAGCCTAAGAAAGAAGTACTTATAACTAACTACATAGAGTACATTGTGCCTTGGCAAAGTGTGATGCATGTTACGAGCAGCGTGATCGGTCTATCTAACTTAATACAGTAATTTGAACTGCAAATTCTAACCTGCAACATAAAATTACTAATTCACTAACGCCACCTATCGGCGTAAATAACGTTACTGTTAATGGGCGCTGAGCTCAGCAACGCAAATTGTTTTATGCTCCAATCATCGATCGATATTTCGTAATTTGTTGCTCGTCCTGCTAGCTATTTTCCTTGTTAGGTTGATGCTATAGTGACCAGGTTGTTTATCTACTCCAGCCTTTGTCTAAGTGCTTATTTTGTAAGCTTAAAGAAATAAACGTAATTGATATTTGATCTAAACTTGATGTAAAATGTTAGAAAGCAAACAAAACTTAAACTAATGATTATTTATTTGTCATTAAGTTTTGCCGAATACAATTAAGTGGTCGATAAGAGATCTTTCCTTTTATATTGATAACAATTATATGTAAAACTCAACGCCTAACGTGTAAATTTTGGTTTGTTTACTAAAATTTCACATAGAGTTTGGTTGGAATATATTAACCTTACTAGTCAAAAATCGGACAAAGTGACAAAACCAGTTAATTCCCTCTTCAACTTACATTCAATAAAATTAAATGACAACAACGAACAACTTGCCTTTCACCGGACCCAATAGAATAATTACATTTATAGAGGTTCCCAAAAAAACCTAATTTGTACATAGAAAGGAGCACAGCTGTTTGTTGCCTCAGGGGTCGGGGTTCATCTATACGAGCAGTTTTGTCCAGAAGGAAAATGTTTTATGATAATCTTTTCTCATCTACATATAATCAGCTTATGGTACATATGCTGCTCCAGTGCTGGACTTGGACTTCTCCTAATTAGAGACAGCCAAATCCAGCATCCGCCTGTATTTTAATAATACACGTATTCTAGGTCTCTGATACAAACGATTTGAATTTTAGAGTCTTTTTCTTGGTCAAAAAATTTAATTACCTACAGAGACTTAAGGCACATACCCCAACCAAACTGGCGCTGCCACATTCTTTATCTTATTATACCATTTAAGGCGCATACCAACCCCGCCCTAACTAGCGCCACCACATACTTTATCTTATTATTCCGTTTAACAAAGGAAATTTCAAAAATGCATCGTTTGTGATTTATAAGCTTTATTTTAATGCCTCTGTAATAATTTTAATCTATTTAGTCTATGTAGTGAATCAAAAATAGGCTTTGGTAGCCACAGCCACCAAGGGCAACTTCGATTCACTGCCTAAACTAAATAGAATAAGACTATTACAGAGGCATTAAAAAAAACCTTGTGGCTAGTGGCCACCAAAATCTGTTTTTGATTAACTGCCTAAACTAAATAGAGTCATAAGTATAATGAGTAATAATAATAAGTAGGTAGCGGCGCTAGTTTGGGTGGGGTATGCGCCTTAAAGGAATATTCATTGAAATCGATTAATGACTATTTAGAATTTTATTTGTAATTCTATTTGTACTTCTATACTTATATTATAAAGAGGAAAGATTTGTTAGTTCGATTGTTTGAATAGGCTCCGAAACTACTGGACAGATTTGAAAAATTCTGTCACCTTGAGTATTCTACATTTCATCCCTGATGAACATAAACAATAGAATAAATCCGTGCGAAGCCGGGGCGGACCACTAGTAATAAATAAAAATTAATGTGTATGTACTTGCATAAATAATATTTGCATGCCTAAGGTAGAATTAACTGAACGTATTATGTAAATTATGACCTACATAGTACTTATATTATATTTTATCTTTTTTATATATATTTAATATTTTTATCTTTTGTATAAAAAAATTTAAATGTTTGTTCAGGGAAAACAAGTTTTGTTAACAAAATTCGTCAGAAATATAACATAATAGTAGTCGGCTATGTGAAGCACGACCCTAAAGTAAACATTTTTTAATCAAATCGCTATATTTCAACGGTTTATTTATGTTGGAGAATGGATTTGTCTTTTCTTGCCATTACTTTTTACGAATGTTTTCTTTTTGTTAACAATTTTATTGGAAAGGTATTTTGTATCCCACAAAGTACAGCGTGGATTTTTTCCTACGTTGTTGGCGCAAACCGGCGACTTACTTTGACAGATATATATTTATTATGTAGTTACACTTACATCTATTTTCTAAAAATCTAAGCCAGTCACCAGAAGGCAGAGTGCCGAGAATGCTGGCAGCATTGCCACGTTGAATGGCAATGCTAATTCATTGACCGTTATAAAAGCCAGCATTCCGATCACCTGTGGACTCGGAGTTTTTTGTGTAGTCCGTGTTTTTCTTCTACGTAAAGTTTGTGTAAGTGCGTCAGTTTGTATTTGCTCGCGGACTACATATTGTTAGATCTTTTCAATAAGCTTCGAAACTACTGGACCGAGTTGAAAAATTCTTTCACCATTAGAATCCTCCATAATCAGTGGTAAACATAAGCTATAAAATATACCTTTGGTTAGGAGGGCGCAATGCGCGCCATTTTGTAAAAGGATTGGCATAGAATTTCTCGTTCATAGGAGGACATATGCGTTTTTGGAATGGCCTAAGTGTAAAAATCTTTTTTTGCTTATTTAAAAGATAACTACACAACTTGTCAAGAAACTGCTGCAGCGAACCAAATAATTAAGTACCTAACCTACGAATCAAAACACACCCAAGTCATTTGAAAAGGCCACAGGGTTCAAGAGATCTAGACAAAATTATGTAAAAAACGGAGCATTTTCATGTTTTTTGTCGTATTATTTCTCTCAATCATGTATTCACGTTATTATTTTCCACTTCTTTTACTAGGGGACAAAAAAATTAAGTGGACAAAATTAATAACACCTATTGTTTCTTATTTGATAATAATTACTACTATAAACGTGTTTATAGTATAAAATTTGACTTGTCTAAGTGCTTATTTTGTAATCTTAAAGAAATAAACGTTATTGATATTTTGATATTTGACGGTCAAGGAACCAAAGAAAAATTCACTAATAAAAATTAATACTAAGATCTTAACTAAGCCTTAGTTTGGCAAGTAAATAAACCCGTATGGTTTATTGTAAATAGCTGTAAGAGGGAGTTCACATACTGCACAGTATTCGAAATCCTGTAACCGATTGATTCCAGTAGCGAAATATCTGTAAAAACGGTCCCGCATAAAAGGATCCACAGAGTGAATACGCCCAAAACCCGTTTTATTGACTTGAAGAACGAGGGAAAAAGTTGTTATTGATAATCGTGGTATTCAATAATATTAACATTATTTATTTTAATGGCGGTAGAGCCGAGGTCCCAAAGATTTTCGATGAGCCGAGTATCGGGTTACTTGGATTAGTTGGTTAGAGAGGTTCTACACGTTTTTGCGTTTTGGACGCGGGTTCGAGTCCCGTTAGACACCGAAAATTCTGAAGAACTCATTTAATTTCTTTAGATATTATTAGCCTGTTATCTGAACGTCTGTCTGGTCGAAACGAGGCGTGACCCGACAGCTGGTGAGATCTGGCACAGCGCATTAGCATTGCCATACAGCGGGGCAATGCAGCCAGGCGTCTTGGGTAGGTATACGCTTCCGACTGGTATTGATATTGATCAGTTGAGCTACCTGTAGATTGTTTGCAAGTTAGCTCATTTGTTTCAATTTCAAATTTTCGTTCTAATATATTTCTATTAATTGATTGTAATTTTCTTTATTAATTAAGTTATTTTTTATAATGTTTACAATTCATATTTTAACTCACTAGGGATTTCTGATCTTAAAGTTACATTTAAACAAAACATTGCAATTTTATTGATGTAATATAATTTACGTTTCAGTATGGCTCCATTAATATTTTAAATCGGATTAAGAGATTATTGGATTTCATAAATTTGGGTAAGAGATTCGTTTTTACGCGTATGTTTATCGTTTTACCAATTTATTTTATTCTGTAATTAGGTCGATTACCGTATTTACAAATGATTCGTTGAATTTTGCCCTACTTTAGTTTTGAACGTACTTTTGATTTCCTTCAAAACCACAATTTTTTGCACTAGTTAACTGATGACTTTAAACCAACTTCCATAAAAGGAGTTGGTTCTGTGTTCGGCTGTATGTATGTTTTTATGTGTGTTCGTCAATTTCGCCATCAATTATTTTATACAGAATGACCCAAAGCTGGTCCCATAAACATTAATTCCTCGTTGAATAAGTAGGTATTTATCCTGGAAAACTTAAAATAAGTGTAAAATTAACTGATTAACGCATTCACTGCCCAGCCGACGGAGCCGGAGCAGGCTCCTGCGTCTTGGGCCCAGAAAGTGTTAGTTTAGTTTAGTATAATTAACGAAAACCTTTCAAAACTGTTTTTTTTTTAGTTTAATTTATTTAAAACTTAAAAATCTTGTTTGAAAGCAAAACAAACATGTTTGTTTTAATGAATCTTACGTATTTCTAATGAACTTGCGCAAAGTATTTTTCAGGATTATCTGGCAACACTATCATGTTAATTATTCCTGTGGCAATACTGCAATTTAGCTGGTTATTTAATACTCTTACCTTTTTCAGTAACCATCAACAACTTGTCTATCACAATTTAAAACACAAAATATCAAAATGCGTAAACACTTTTACTTCGAACAAATAAAAAACACCATGTTTATTTAGTTTTCCAAATAGATTTTAATGTTTGTTTTCTCACATTGTTTAGATTCGTAGGGCGGCGTAGGGCGGCGTAGCGACGTTTACCCGCTACGACGGCTCGTAGCACACTGCCTGTTACGAGAGAAAGGCAGAACCATTCTTTAATTTAATTACTTCTAACTTCTATAAAATTTCGCATAAAAAATCTTTTTCCAATTATTTGAGGTCTAATACTCACGTTTTTCTTTGTACTTATTAGACTTGTTTAGTGACGAGTAGCGCCATCTGTAAGCGGTAGATAGAAACTCGTTCCAGCAGTAGGGGCGCGCGCGGTAGTGAGTTTTTGCTGAAGAAGTTCGGTAAGTTCTTGAATCTTTCTCGAAAATGTTTTTTCTCAAGTCTTTGTTTTGTAAACTTGTCGAGAATGTTATACCAAACTGTTATATGAAAAATACCTGTTCTGTTATAAAATCCATTCTACTATGGACTGTCTTTCTTATCATATTTGCTCAATTTAGTCCTCTATGAAGTTTCAATTTCCGTGCCGATTCTATCCTAAAGGAAAGTATGCTCCATGATATTTCCTAAATTCAGCCAGGCAGGTATAGTAACAAAGAGCTTCGTTAGCGAGGTAGGTTTGTCGCCATTTCGCCATTTTTCCCGCCATTTTTGGCGCGTGAAAGCCCAGTCAGCTGTCTGGGATTTTTCGCTGATATTGAGTGGGTTTTTTGCACTTCATTCGTGCTTTTAGGTCTGGGTGTTACCGTGGATTTTGGTATTATAAAAATAGAGTAAGAATCGCAAACCAGCCCCTTCCAATTTCATGTGATTGAAATTAAACGGTTGCTAGTAGTTTTTAGAAAGGCGCAATAACTTTCTGTTTTAATGACCGAGAAGATAATTAATTTGATTTTCCCATTATGGAGTGGGAGTGTTGTTTTCAGTGTATCTTTTGGAAGCACAGTGACCCATCATCATCATCACCATTGACATTGCCCGTTGATACCAAAATGCAGCTGAGTAAAAGTTTTTTTACATGTTTATGTTTTCAAACGCACATGCGTTACAGCATTGTCAAAAAAAAAAACTACGAGCAGAGGAAGTTGTTTATGAAGTTTTACAAGGATTTTGGTTTTCAGTGAAAAAACTTTCGCTACTTACCTATAGAAAAAAAAAGATACGTTCGCCATAAGCACCAAATAATAAAAATATTCGAAATGAGCGAAGCTACTGGCAGAAATTATTAGCTTTTATCCCTTTGGGAATATAAATGTGGTCCCACCTGTAAAGATTTAAATGCGTTTCCTCTTGGGAAGAGTTCTTAACTTCTTGATAGCGGCTAAGCTACTACAATCACTCGAAAGCAAAGTGAATGTTATTAACGATCTAGTCGAATGTAAATCATGAAAAAATTTACCTGACCGAATCACTGTTATTTGATGAGCCGTTTTCTTTAAAACAAAAATAATACAAAATGAGGGCGCTTTTTACGTAGGGTTGTCAAAGTAAAGGCATAAAACTCTCAATTAGCATTTATATAGTATTTTATCATGACATCCCATTGTCTTTTTCCTTTTTTGGCAAATGCCTGATTTAAATTTTCTGTGCTGCCATGACAGTTTCTAAGCCAGTGAGCTAAAATCGTAAAAATACTAGTAGTAGGGGCAAATGTTAAACTTGAAAACACGTTCAGAGAAGTTTAGAGTAAATGTAGCAGAAACCTTTGAAGGTTTAATGGAAACGAGTCGGATCATGCGGCGATAAAACTGAATTTGAAACAAGAGCCATAATCACTTACTTATACCTACCTACGCATTAAGTTTGTAACGGGGAGATAAAGTTGGCTAATTATACCTATAGGTACCTATTACACCCATTTATAAAGACTGTGTAAATTACATTCCATAGTGCTAACAAAGTACAAAAAAATATTCTTACAACATTTCTATTAAATCGATAAGTGCAATAAAATTGCATTCAAAAGTAAAATCTTCAAGTTGACGAAAACGCTAGACTCAATGTACGACATATTGCTCTGTGGTCATGACGTCAGTTGGATGTGTAGATATGTAAACTAATGTCATCAGTAAAATCACTGCAGCGCACTTATATATTAACAACACGTGTTTATGTAGTACATAAACAAACGATGAGATGATGTAGCTGATGACATAAAATAATGCTTTACAATTCACACAGCAATATCCAACCCCAAGCTAATCATGGCTTGTGATATGGGTACTAGATAACTGATATACATAATACAATACATTACATAAATAGACATGTTTTATTATAAATAGAGAACCCTCAAACATTTGCAGATCGTACGAATATTTGTCCCGAGGCGGGAATCGAACCTCCAGCATCGCAGCCAGATCTTCGCCCACAGCGCCACAGAGATCGACAACTGCTTCAGTATTTTGAAAGATATTATGCTGCTGACAAAGCTTCTAATCGTCTGGTTAACTTTTGGTGAGCACCACGGAAGAAAATTATTTACCGAGGTCCACCAGAATCTCCGTGTGTTAACGCCGTGGTTGGGATTGGGACCGAATAGCATACCTTATGGTGGCACTTCACATGGCTATTTGTATTTGTGTATTTGGCATATTTGGCAAACAATTACCATGTGTGGACAGTTTATTTGACAATGTGTTCGCCTTATTTGCCTATTTAACAAATAAGGCCAATACCAAATACGCGTTACCGTGTGCTTGTCGGTTTCTCGAGGCACATCAAAGCAGTCAAATAGGCAAATACGCAATAAGCCGTCCACACAATGGCCATATTCAGTCAGAGCGCACGCGCCTGCAGTATATTTGTCTCTGCGTTGTACTTTGTATTTTCTGACGCATAGCATGTAATAGAAACATGCATTTAAATAATAAAATCCCGCTGCAAGTTGTAGCACGTCCATATTGTTGGTAAACACCTGAGTCTGCTGCCAAATGTTTGTGTGTTTGTTATTTGAGTGCCATGTGTGGATGGTGGTATTTGCCTATTTTTGCATGTTCGTCTGAACGTCATATATTTTGCCAAATACAACAAACACCCAATAGCGAACACAATTAGCCATGTGAAGTGCCACCATTATATTTTCTTAATCAGATTTAGTATTATAAACGAGGCTTCCGTCATTTGGGACCGCTAGAGAAAGGGACCGCGGTCCTTTTCGCCGGATTGATTTAATTATATTATTTTTCATCCGGCAAATGGGACCACAAACCACGTGACGATAATTGTACAGTCGTCGTCAGATATAGATCCGAAATTTATACGACAATGTTTAAGTAAGTAAGACCTAGTTCATAATATAGAATATAATAAATCCTGTCAATTAACAATATGATATTTTATTGTGTGTTGTGTGTACTTTTGTTTGTATTTATTATTAAACTAACTTAAATATTATTATATATATAATAGGTATACGAATAAATTATATTATATATAATTTATTCGCATACCTGTTTTTTATCATTAAAAACCTGAAATTGGAATCAGATAAATCTCGTCTGATTTACGAAGCTCTATCCTACTCAATTTATCAGTGAAGACAACATGACACGCTGCATAATGTCAATGCTATTGATGTGGGAGACGCAGTTAATTACAGGAAGACCTTATCACAGCTTACCACGCAACTGATCCCATTAGCACTTAACTACCTAGAATTAGGCGAAATACCTTAGCTAAGCCCGTTGTAGAATGTTTGTAAACAAACCGCCCATACTTAAGAGCTTATACGTCAAGTTTTTTGTGAAAAAGACAGACATAGGATTTTGTTTTCAACAACGCCACGCAATCCCAAAAACCAAGTTTTAGTTAGTTATTAAGGAGTTTATTTGAAAAAATCGAAACACATGAAATGTTCTTTATACTTTATACTTAGTTATAGTTCTATTAATATACATAATCTCTAGATAAATAATAAAATAAATAAATAATGCTGGACAATTCACACAGCATTATCTAGCCCCAAGTTAAGCAGACCTTGAGTTATGGACTAGATAACTGATATACATAATAGAATTTAATACATAGATAGATATTTTTATTATACATAGATAACGACCAGAACACCCTGAATAAATGTCTGCAGATCGTACACACATTTGTCCCGAGGCGGGAATCGAACCCGCAACCTCCTGCGTCGCAGGCGGACTTTCGCCCACCGCGCCACAGAGGTACAATACAATACAATACAATACAAAACTCTTTATTGTACACCACAAAAAAAACAACAAACAGACATAGACCTTAAACATAAAAGTACAATGGGCAGCCTTATCGCTTAGAAGCGATTTCTTCCAGGCAACCTTTGGATGGAGATAAATTTACAACAGAGACAAAGTAAAATAACCCCAGCTGTGGGTAATCGTCCGTTCTGTGTAAATGGAGCCGATAATTATTGTTATAGCTAATTCCGAATTTAAGACAGACTGGATAAACTTATGTATTTATTGAGAGATAAGGTTAAAGTAGGAATTTAGATGTACTCTGCGATTTTTTCTATTGATTTTTTTTATGGAATCGTGTTTTCGAAACGTATAATCGATAGAGTAGGTAAGTCCTGAACTTTATCATAAAATTTCAGAGTTAAATATTTAGTAGTTTGGAAGATTTATGGAAATCTGACGAAGTTGATTTGAGGTAGTCCATAGACTAAAATTTACTCTTTTGCCGTGCCTTTCGTGTTGTGCCAATCGTGTATTTAAAACACGTAATCCAAGATAAAAGTTCGAAGTAACATTTCCCTAAATATGAAGGTGGTAGCTTTCACAGATTCTGAGATAAATAACGATTTTGAATCACAAAACTGCTTATTGTACACTCTTAAGCAATTTACATTACTGGTTAATTTCTGATCATTCCTTTAATAAATATAGCTTTCAATTATATCTGAAACTCAAAGCCAACCAAGTGAGTTTAGTTAAATGTGTCGTAGTTTGTGTACAAACATTCTAGAAGAAGTTTGGTTACAGTATAATTATGTTATGGGCCGTGTGGTG
This sequence comes from Eupithecia vulgata, assembly GCA_946478455.1. Taxonomy (NCBI): domain Eukaryota; kingdom Metazoa; phylum Arthropoda; class Insecta; order Lepidoptera; family Geometridae; genus Eupithecia; species Eupithecia vulgata. The sequence continues at coordinate 11,963,877 of OX297876.1, forward strand.
CTGGCTTAGAATTTGCATCACCCCGACTCTTCAACTGATCCCGTTAGTATCTACAATGTAATAAAAAAAAATCGGTGTGTTGGTCGGTACCCTAGTATTGTTTTATTTATTTCAGTTATCTATTACCCAAAACACAAGCTCTGCTTAACTTGGTGTTAGATAATTCTGCGTAAATTTTCCAGCATATAATATAACGTTTACAGTTCTGAATTTTCATGAAAAGTTATTTCTTTCATTATAAAATGTATTCTTCAAAGTGTAATATATCATGAAAATTGCAAATTGCTTTTTATCCACTTTTGTTTTCTTACTTTTTTATTTAGAACGGGCCAATCATTATGTTAATTTACCAAGCTAAAGTTACAAAACATTCAAGCAAAAGAATTCGCCCCAAAATGGCAAATAACGCGTAAAATAACCCCAGCTGTGGGTAATCGTCCGTTCTGTGTAAATGGAGCCGATAATTATTGTTATAGCTAATTCCGATGCTAACAAGATTTATGTACAGAACCCTTGGTTTTTATTGGATTTCTTAACAAATAAAAGCTGTTCAATTTCCGTGACATAAAAATATATAGTTTATACGTGGTATATACCTATAGGTATGTAGATAGAGCCTCGTGGTGGCTTAGAATTTTCACCACCCCAACTCTTCCCGTAGGTGTCGACATACAACGGGGGGCAGGCAGCAGCGCCTCTTGCAAAATAGATCTACCACCGAACTGCGATCCCAACCTGAATGCCCTGCGAGGGGATTATGTGCACTACCACTGGTGAGAGAAAAAATCAAGCTTGGGTTTGGGTTGTAATGCCCTGTCTAAAATTATTAGACGCACTCACTTGTGTACTTAAGCACTAGATTTAAGTGTAAACTAAGTGTTGTAACGTTTCACATCGAGACAAAGTACCTGCTTGTGTAAGAGTCACCAGTTTGGATCTCACGATACAGGCTCCGCCTAGTTTGAGATCTAAGAAAAAAACATTGTCTCCAAACCCTCAGCAATAACTGGACGAGCGGGAATAACCCAACTTTTTTCTATCAGTTTAACAGGCCATTGTATCACAATACCTAACTCTACCTACTATTTACCAATAAGTGCCTTATTACTGTAATGTGTTTTTGTTGCAAATACCTAAATACTTATATTTTTATGTAATGTTTATGTCTCGCTCCTAGGAACGCGAAATCCTACGACTATCCTTATCACAAATGCGTTCGTCCCACTAGCTTCAGTGTCCGTGATGGTAGCGTACACATAACCGAATTCACGTTTGTTGTTATGCCTAATTAGCGTATAGCGTATAAATAGAGTATAATCAGTGCAAAAGTAAAATAAATAGCGCCTCCTTAGTTTAAGAAATAATTAGACAAGTCAAATTTAATACTATAAACACAGGTTTATAAATAGTCATTATTATCAAATAATAAATATGATGTTATTGATTTTATTCGTTTCAATTTTTTGTCCACAAGTGGAAGAAGCGAAAAATAAACCAGTAGTAAGTTTTATAAAACTTAAAATTAATACATTATCTCAGTCTAAATATAATCTAATTTATATAAAATCAATATTTATAATAAAACTAACTAAGCTTAACATTATTTTCCTTAAATACCATTGTTGGTGCGGAACTGGGCCGCGACATCTGGCCAAGCATTAACATCATTGATGTAATCATCTATGGAGTAAAAGGCTTTCTTGATAAGATTTCGTTTTATGTACTGTTTAAATTTACGAATAGGGAGCTCAGTTACATAAAAATTAAAAAAAATCACTATGAGCTCTACCTACATCGATAGTATGTCTAAACTTTCGCATTTATAATATTAGTATGATTAGAAAGTAACTCTGTCTGTCTGTTACCTTTTTACGATTAGACGGCTGAACGGATCTTAATGAAATATGGCAGGGATGTAAATGGTATCCCCGGGACTGATATAAGCTACTTGAAAAGATCATGCGAAGCCATAGACAACACTAATCTATAATACTTTATGAGAAAAGTGTGTTTGTTTGTATATTTGTTTGTTTTTATTTTATTCAGAAAGAAAATAACAATCAAATAATAAATTTAAATCAAAACTAGTATTTACAATAGAAACAATTAAGCTATCTGCAAACTGTTGCAAACAATCTACTGGTAGCTCAACTGATCCTTATCAATACCAGTTGGAAGCGTACCTAAGACACTGAACACTGACTTATTTTTATTTATTAGAAAGGAACGCCAATAGCTTATACATAAAGCATTCTTAAAGATAGGTACACTTATTAAGACAGGTTCTAATATACGGCGGACACAACATTGTTCATAAAATGTTATATAAAACTAAATAAACTATTATTAACATATTATATACTATACTATAACAAAATAATGAAATTAAATCAGTAACTGAAAGTCTAACTCAGTAACTTTCCAGAAAGAACTCATCACTTCATAGATATATGAAGATTTGTGATTTAAAAAAATATGTTACTTTATAAAAATGTTTCATGTTAAAACATGTTTTATATAATTATGTCTATTTTTGTTACAGCTACTGATTTGATCTCATTATTTGATTATAGTATAGTATATAAATGTTAATAAATAGTTTAATTAGTTTTTTATAATATTTTATGAACAATGTTGTGTCCGCCTGTTATTAGCGCATATATTAGAACCTGTCATAATAAGTATAGTATATCTTTAAGAATGCTTTATGTATACGCTGTTGGCGTTCCTTTTTAATAAATAAATAAACTGTAACAAAAATAGACATGTTGACATGTTTTTTGTGTGTCCTTCCGTCTCGCCCTAACAAAGCAATCAATCGACCTGGATTTTGGCATAATGCTAGTTGAAAAGATGGAGAGTAACTTAAGCTACTTTTTATCCTATAAATCAGTTCCCATGGGATAGAAATAACTTAAAAAACACGTGCGAAGCAGCGGGCAGAAGCTAGTATAAAATAAATCCGTAGACGGGGTATGTAGCCATACCGTGTAGGATGACATGTGTAGCTATGTAACCATTCCATCACCAACAACTAAAAGGACCAAAACTTGAGCATCACCAATATTTAATTTGAACCGTTAAAAACACTCGCTATTTTCTTTCAATATTATTTTTCAGATCACAACGATCAAAATATTGCATTTCAATTTTCGTTAATTGGCAACACTTATACTAATTGAAGAATTTATAGATCGTGGAATCGGGTCAGATCTCGTAATATCGAAATATCTCCGTCGGGAAATATTTATTGCTTATGGTTGACCGTTTTGTGATTCAAGTTTTTTTGTGGTTTTACTTTTTTCATTGAGGAATAAAACAAGCTGAAATGTAATTTGCCGCAAATTGTAAGTAAACCATGTAATTTACTTTACTTTTTCGTTAGTTTTATTCCTACTATGGGTACTAGATAAATAATATACTCAATACATTATTATTATTCCAGCGATGAGGATCCAGCTAGCTTGGGCAGCGTATGGGAAACTGCGTCGAATCTTCTCGTCATCCATACCGCAATGCTTGAAAACGAAAGTTTTCAATCAGTGCGTCCTACCCACCTACGGAGCTGAGATGTGGACACTCACGGTAGGGCTGGTCCACCAGTTTAAAGTCGCCCAGCGAGCTTTGGAGAGAGCTATGCTCGGTGTTTCTCTGAAGGATAGGATTCGTAACGAATACATCCGACAGAGAACTAAGGTTACCGACATAGCTCAAATGATTAGCAAGCTGAAGTGGCAGTGGGCTGGCCATATCTCGAGAAGAACCGACAACCGCTGGGGTAAACGTGTTCTTGAGTGGAGACCGCGACTCGGTAATATAGGCTGATGATGATGATGATTATATCATTACATTATTTATGTCGTAAACATCTATACTCCTGAAAATATTTATCGACTTTGGTATTGGTATCATCGCAGCAAAGCCCAGAAGCTCGAATACCATTTTTGGTTTTAAAAGCATCATGTATCTAATCTCTCGTCCGTTTTCGAATTCAAATTTAATCATTTTTCGTTCTATTTTTGACATTATGCGTTGTTGTAGTTTGTGTTTTACTATTTAGTCTGTATTTAGTGATAACCTTGTTGTTACTTACCTTGTTGTTTGCTGTTATTATTGTGAGTTTAGTTTTCAATCATAATAAAATATATTGGATTCTAAATCGGAGTATTACGGTTATTCACGGTTGTCTGGTAGAGATCGCTCTTGAGCGATAAGACCGCCAATTGTTACATATTTGTTTTTTACTTCTTTTGTTTTTGTTTTTTGTGTATATTATGTGTGCAATAAAGCATTTTATACCTATCTATCTATTATGTTGTATCATGTTTCTGCCTTTATTACGAACTAGTTACTTCTTGCGGGTTAACTCGAACTTTTCCTAGTACCAGTAGAAAGCATTCTTGTTCCTGTCAAATTTCATTAGGTATTCAGCGTTAGTCGAGGAAAGGGCGCAGTCAGACGGCCTTTCAAATCAGTTTTTTTTGTAGCCATGGCATATTTATGGTAGGGAAATACAAAGTCGCAATGACACCAGCAATTTGATTTGTAAATGGCAGGTATGCGCCTAGATAAGTAAAAGAGTAGGTACTATGAAATCTAGGTAAGGAGCTGAGACCTAACCACGTGTGAGGAAATAGCTAAGCCATGGACTTATGCTAATATTGATCAAGTTGTTGGCCAACCGACCAGACTGGGGTCGGATTCTGCTATCCAATCACTTTACTATGACAATGGTATCGTCGCAATGTTAACGGGATGTTTTCTGTTATGTTTATCAGGTTTTGAGACGCTTCTTTCAAACATTTCTTGATTTAGACCCCGGTAGGTTATCAGTGTCACAGAGCAGAATTGGTCCTCTTGTACGAAAGAAACAAAGGTTCGATAGACCTGGAACCTGGTCCTGGAAACATAGACTGCGTCTACAGACTGTTTACGTATACTTTAAAGTTACGCGTCTACTGCATTGGAAGCGCAAAAAAGCGTATGGAGTGTCGGGATTTGTTGCTTGTATTATGGTATGCTATGGAAACAGTGCACTGGATCGAAACATTTTTGAATTAATAACGTTTTTTATCAGCCCACAATGATCTATACTACACAAAAGCTGAGCCCCACGCCAGAGACCGGGGCAAATTCCTGCTAACCAATCGATTGTTATGGTGATGCGATTAATTAAGTGGAATTAGAGCCCGGCATTTCTGTTGTAAAAGTAAAAAGGTTTTATTTTTGTCACAATAACTAATGTTGATGAGTTCATCCGCCATCACTTTCCATCGGGTGAGATTGTGGCCAAACGAGAGTCTGTTGATTTAAAAAAATATCCACGTAGAGACGATGATATAGTTGCGGATGACGTCATCGGCAAACTCGAGAGCTTTGAAAATACATATTGCCGATGCAAAATCCGAAAGCAGTCGTACGTTATCGGCATATTATAAATATAGGAGCGTACGCTCCGATTCGATGCAGTGGACGTGCAACTTTAGGTTCTTTGCCGAAAACTCTATAAATATTGATATGAGTTTAATCTTAGTTTTGATCAGATAGCCTAGTTATTTCCTTTTCTTTATAATCTTAAAGTAAAATCTAAATTTTCCGGCATTACGGCATTTTAACCGTTTGGAAAAATTCCATCTTAACTTAGCTGAAGTCGAGAAAAATTGAGTTTTCTTTGGAAATTGGCCGCTTATCTTTGCTCTCATCGTAAAATGCATGGATTGTTGTTCACTATAAAAATATAAATAGCTCATTATTCTGGCACAGCACAAAAATATAAGAAGGAAAACCTTACGTACCCTTCTATTTTGAAATATTTTTGAACTTTTTAAATATACATATCTATACATATCACAATTTTCGTACCCACTTCTTTTGTTTTTTTAGTGCACCTAAATCTTTAAATGACAGGAACATTATTTACAATTGAAACAATTGAGCAACTGCAGACAGTTGCAAGGAATTAATCAATTTATACTTTCGTTTCATTGATTTTCGAAAAAGTTATTAGATATAATATTTCTTCTTGAATATAATTTTTAACCGAATTATTATTAAAGAATTTGAAAAATAATATAAACTAGTAATATTAGTTTCTTCTCGCGCTCATTAGGGAAGGCCTTTGTCCAGCCGTGGACTGATGTAGCCTGATTATGATAAAGATGATTCATAAATTCTAGATAAATAAATAAATAAATAAATAATGCTGGACAATTCACACAGCATTATCTAGCCCCAAGGTAAGCAGAGCTTGTGTTATGGGTACTAGATAACTGATATACGTAATATTATACATTACATAGATAGATATTTTTTATTATACATAGAAAACACCCAGACCAACGGAACAAATTTCTGCAGATCGTACACAAATTTGTTCCGAGGCGGGGATCGAACCCGCAACCTCTTGCGTCGCAGGCAGACTCTCGCCCGCTGCGCCACTGAGGTCGAGATAGATCAACACGTCGATTTTTATTAGATCACCTTTTTAAATTATTATTTTATTTTATTTTAACAAGACTTTTTGTAATTAATTTGAGTTATTTTACGCTTAGCTTATTCTTATCCTTTTTGTTATTGTTTTGAAATTTCATATATTTTTTGTAATAATTTCATGACAAAACACTGGCAAAGTACCAGGAGAGCTTAAGTTGTAAGGAGATGCAGAGAGTATAGGAGAATGTACCTTCAATGATTCTTCCTGACCACCAGGGCCACTAGGGGTACCACCAGGCTTGGTGGTAGGCCGGGTCCGTAGCGAAAAAACTAAGCAAAGAACATTTGCGAAATTGGGAGTGATTCTGTGGCACAAAAACTAAATTAAACTAGCCTAAAATTGTTGCTGTCTCACTTTTTTCAATCACAAAATTTCCCTATTTTGTGATTGAAAAAAGTGAAACAACAGCAACATTTTTCAGGTCAGGAAGAATCATTGAAGGTACATTCTCCTATATTTAACGTTTAATCTGGCAGGATTGAACACGATAGAAAGATTTTAAAATTATATTTTTATTATTATATATTTTTATAATTATATATTTTTAATAAAGAAAAATGCTATTTAAAAAAAATCTCACAAATTGATCGCCTAGGGTTCCACAATCACCTCCTTTCGGTGTTTCCCTGTATATTCTAAACCAGCGGTCCGCCCTGGATTTGCACGGGTAGGTATATTCAACGGACCATGTTCTTCAGGGATAATGTAGGATTTGAATGCTGAAAGAATTTTCCAAATCCAGCCAGTAATCGTTAAATAATAGTTTCGGAGCCTATTCAATTCAAACAAACAAAGAAACAAATCTTTCCTCTTAATATTAGTATAGAATAGACGAAATAAAAATACTATTATATCATAAATCTATTAGATAAGTAGGAATTCGTAAATATTCCTAAGTTTGAAATTGTAATGTATATTTAATGTGTGTCTGGAGTAACAAATAAATTTTTATCTATCTATCTATCATTCGGTTCCCATCTTACAGCTTATTGTAAAGTTAGTACACCATCCATTATTATTTACCTATTTATTAGTAATCGGCTTTCAGTAAATAGTCTGAGGTTTTCAACAAATATAATAAGTAATATTTGAAGAAATATCTCTCCAATAATCCGTAGACTAGAATATCTCTAAATTACCAAGTCCCAGTAATAAGGTTTCATTTTTGTAACAGATATTTACGACTCTGAACATTTCTATGATTGTCGCAATCAATAGAAATAAAATATAATAAGGTAGCGTATAAAGCCGTAAATATAGAGACTTGTTATATTTTCTCGGAATTAGCTATAATGTAGAGTAGGAAAATAAATCGGATGAAATTGTGCTTGTTAGAGCGACTCGTGTTGTTATTACTAGATACGAAGTGCTAAAGAAATATGTTTAAATAGGTATGTATTATTATATCTGTGGTATAGGTGTATGTTTTATTTATATGTGTACAAAAGAGTAGTGAATTTCAAGGCTACGGAATAAAATTTTTAATTAAGTTAAATTTTATATTAAATGTGTCAAATTTTTAGTTGTAATTATTCGTTTTGTTTTTTAATAATTTTAAATCCACTTCCATTTATCGCTTTCTACTAAGTAATAGTATTCAGAAAGAAAATAACAATCAAATAACAAATTTAAATTAAAACTAGTATTTACAAATAGAAACAATTAAGCTATCTGCAAACTGTTGCAAATAATCTACAGGTAGCAATAGTATTTTTGGTTGTGTTTGTGTCTTTTCTTGATATTATCTATGTAAGTATTTTTATGGCCCTCACCTCACCTCAACAGCTTATGATAATCCAGCTGGAGGCAGGCCTCATGCATGACTTAGGTATGACATACCTAACTTTAAAATTTTTTGATCATCTAACACCCCACCTATATAAGTAGTATACTAAATTCATGACTAATCTTGAGCCTGGAACCACAGTAGTAGTGACCTAAAATATAGCCGTATAAAATATTATATAAATTTCTCTCATAATACTTGTACATTTCATAGAAAGCGTTTCAAGGCCCTTCTGCCCTTCGCACGAGGTTTGCTAACTCCATAACAGATGGCGCTACTAAGCGACGCAAATAACCTTTACAAAGTTGTTGTCCTTGTCCTTCTCACTCGTATCGTATCCTCCGTTTCGTTCACTTCTAAAACTAACTTCTATAATAACAAAATTAAATTATCAAAATCAATCCTAAAACTAGATATAATTGTAGAAAAAATATAAAAAGTAAATATTGAAACAGTTGTTGTTGAAATAAAGCAATAAATAAGCATTCTGCTGACGAAATCCTAGATCGCGCAAACGCTTTACTCCGGTCGTGTAGCTTGTATAGAGCTCGTATTTATATATTCATGGGGAGTCCGTTTCTACACAGTAAAGTAGTGCATTGGATCAGGGAGCTATTCTAAATCCTGGTCTCCCGGGAATTCTCGACGCGACTTAGGGGGGGGTCGCTCATTCCTGTGGTAATCAAGGCATTGCGCCTACCTCGATTCCCTCGCGGTGTCCGACAGCCCTGACGTGCTTCAGGCCGGCCCGTGAACTCAGCCATGCGTACGACGAATCCTCACATGTTTTCTCTACGTAGCGCGCACAATCAAGTCTCTTATTCGCAAGAATCAAGCAATCGCAAAGCAAGGGCAACGCGTCCTTAAAACCACTGTGTAGAAGATTTGACTTCCTTTTGCTTTTTTTAATTAGATATATATTAGATTTTATATTTATATCTGATTTTATTTATATTTATCTTCTATCCGTGGATGTGTTTTTTGGAGTTATAAGTATGTTATTGGTCTTTGTTCGCAAAATTTCAGCCCGATCTATTCAGTAGGTACTTATGGTGTTGACTTAGGCTAAATATTTATACCTACTCTACCTCAAATATTTTTATTTTATTTTACTGTGCATATTATGTCTTTGTAAAAAAAATTACAATCATAGAGGTAAGTACCTAATATAAAACAAAAATTAACTAGTATTTACATTAGATACAATTGAGCTAACCTCAGACTGTTGCATACAATCTACTGGTAGCTTAACTGATACATAATTGATTCCATTTGCATTAATTTTTCTGACAAAAGAAAACCGATCCAGCTTTCAAAAAATCTGCATACTTACTCCATTCATTATCATCCTGCAAACTTCAAAGTCACCTTTCCAACTTTGCATAGATAACTACGTTGGTTGCTAAATTAAACATTAAATTATTATCGGTGGATCTTGTCCAGTATACCTATGTCCAGGTAGCCACAGCCCCTATGCTATCAGCGGGAAGACCCACGACAGCAGGTCTATTGTGCTCTGGCCCTTTGTCTAATTCAGTAACTGTTATGTATACTGCGGCGAGCTCTATTTCTGTCTGTTCAAATTCAAATAGCTCTATCGCAATATATTGTATACAATTTGCTTCTTAATATTTTCTATCAATAACAAAATCCCCTACAAACCTAACTTCTAAAGAAATCCAGAATAGAATAAACTCAACATGGAAAAGATACTTAACTTACTTACTGGCCACTTAAAGAAATTAGGTACCTACCGAAAATCCAGATATCCTAAAATGACATATGGCTGCCAAACATGGCCATTAACCAAAGAAAACATTTAAAAAATGTAAATTTGCCAACATAGCTTAGAGAGGAGCATGTTAAATATAAGAAAAAGAGACAAGAAAACATTAAAGTTTATAAGAAACAAAACAAAAATAACAAACGTAACATACAAAATAGAAAAAGTAGAGTATTAAAATTAAAGTAGAGTATCTACTAAATATCGGTAGGTAAGTAGGTTTTATTTCGTTTTATTCTTTCAATAAATATATTGAGGATCTCAGTTGATCAGCGGGCGAAGAGTGCAGACGACGCAGGATGTTGTGCATTAGACTCCTGGTTCGATACGACCTTCAATAAAATTATTAATAATAATATAATAATAAATTTTCTTTATTGAGACACAAGATACATAAATTTTAAAGTTAAAAGAACACAAGTTTCCTCAATTTTATATAAAGCTACATAAATTTTTAATTAATTTGTTTTAAGGTATATATTACTATGGACTGTAGCATAAGTTAAATAAGATCTGTAACTTTTCTATGGTCTGAAATAAATGATTATTATTATTATTATAAATTTAATATTGGTAGGTACATAGTGGTACCTACATAATATAAAATACAGAATGTAAAAACTAATTAAGATGCAATTAACATCCATCGTTTAAACATAACCGTCAAAAAGATTCTTCCTGCCAGACTCGCAATAACAGAGTTTTTAGATGTGTCAATTCTAGACATAACATAATTATTACTTCAAGAGGCTCTGGGTTTTGAATGTTTATTGAAAAAAAAGGTAAGTAATAGCTATGTATTTCTATTATGTTCGCTAACTCTATTGATCGATACAGGTGTAACCAGTATATTGTTCCATTTTGCAATGGTAAATAATTTTGTGAAGGTATGTTTGCCTATTGTATTACATATTATGTAGATCAGTTATCTATCTATCCATAACACAAGCTTTATAATTCAAAGTTCAAATTGCTTTTTTCCTTTGGACCTTACAGGACTCTTGGACACGTCACAAAACTCATATTACATCATACATAATGTTAAAACAAAGTTACATAATGTAAACTAGAAAATAAAGCTATTGAGCTACCTGTAGATTGTTTGCAAACTGTTGCAAACAATCTATAGGTAGCTCAAATGTTTTTATTATAAATCCTAGTTTTAATTTAAATTTATTATTTGATTGTTATTTTCTTTCTTAATAAATTTAGAGAATAGTCTTAAAAAAGGAAATAAAGTAATGACTTTGATTTTTTGTTCACTTCAATCTTTTTAAGATAAAGTAAAAAAGCGAACACGAGTTGGAACAAAACTCGTCCTAAGCTTTTTTTTATCTTCTAGCTAATATTTGCTACTTTTATTTTTTTATTAATCTGATATTTTGTAGTAAACTTTTTTTACAATGGATATGTTTGACAATTTGTTTCAATGATTTCTTTGATAATTTTCGCAACTCTCTTGAAGTTTTGTTGTAGAAGCTTATACATTGCCCTTTAATAGATACATTAAATTGTGTATGTCTATTAGTCTTGGGCACAGCGCGTATTTTCTTATTTTCTAGTATATAAATTATGCTCAATATATCGCTATTTTGGGGATCCAATTGATATTCATACGCTTGATGCTTTTGGCATTTATTTAAATATGAAATAGTAATGCTGGATAATTCAAACATCATCTAGATGATGATGTCTGAAGTGATGTTTTCCAGCATTACTATTTCATATTTAAATAAACACAATTAACACAACGTCAAACACTATTTCGTTAAAGGAGGCATTAATTACATTATAAATATTTTACCATTTTTTGCGCGAAAATAAAAATCTATATTATGTCCTAGATATTTTGCTCTATTTCTTTAAAAACAGACACATCAAATGTGTTTTTATTAAATATCTATACTTAACATTAAAATAAAGAAAAAATTGTTTGTTTGTTTGAATTGAATAGGTTCTGAAACTACTGGACTGATTTGAATAATTCTTTCACCATTTAAATCATACATTATCCCTGATGATCAAGGCTGGAAAAGAATATGAAGCCGGGCGACGACGCCGGGGCAGACTAGTTTTTTTTTTATTCTAATACATATAATATTTTTTTGCGTAAAGTACATTACGTGTTTTGTTACACTCTACAATTATCAGCGGAATTATATACATAATGGTAGCGATTCTGTTAGCATAAAACCTAAACTAAACTAGCCTAAAATTGTTGACGTCTCTATTTATTCGATCGAACAAAAGGGGACAGCTACATTTTTACGCTAGTTTAGTTTAGGTTTTGTGCCAACAGAATCACTACCAGTATAAAATTTAAAAAAAACTCGACAATATAATCTGCTAAATAATGTCGCTTCGCTTTAGAAACACTCATGGCCCAAGATACTCAATTCAATAGAGATAATGATAGTATCTTTATAACGCCCAATTGAAAGGCGTTTGGGCAAATATATTTGGGGCAATTGGGACTACTTATGTAGATATTGTAGGTAGCTTTTTTTCTACACAAGTATTTCACAAGGATTAGACCGCCAATTGTCACATTATTTTAAATTTATTAATTTTCTTTGTTTTACTTTATTTGTTTTATTATATGCAATAAAGAATATTCTATCTATCTATTTCCTTGAAAGAAGTCTGTCTACAATCATTATTTTTTGTTTCTATAGGTACTAAAATAAAACTGTCTTTAGTCTCCTGGCTTTAGAGTCATATTATATTTTATATGATAGTAGGATGTACCTACGACATATACAAAATATATACAATACACATAATAACACCGACATATATAAAATATACCTATATGAAATACTACCAACGTAATACTACATTCTAATGGTAGTTGAAATATACAGTGGTCCGCCCCGGCTTCGCACGGGTATATTCGATAGCTTATGTTCATTAGGGATATTGTAAAGATATCCATCTAATGAAAGAATTTTTCAAATCGTTTTGGTAGTTTCAGAGCCTATTCAATCCATACAAAGAAACAAATCTTTTCTCTTTATAAAATTTGTATGGAAGTATAAATAATTACTTTAGTAAAGTGTATTTCGAAATTTTGGTTCAAGACAATTTAAAAAAAATATTGAAACCATAACAAATGATACTTATTAGGTAGATACCATTTCGTTCTAACTAACGCGGCTAAAAACACATGTAGGTCGCGGGCAAGGAAAGAAGGTTATAAATGAGACCGAAAGATCCAAATAAAGGTACCTATTAATATTTTTCAGACATTAGGTTGTTAACAAGCCGTGTTATTAAGCCGTGTGGTGCCGGCTTAGAATTTGCAGTGTCCGTGATGGTAGCGTACACATAACCGAATTCACGTTTGTTGTTATGCCTAATAAATAACGTATAAATAGAGTATAATCAGTGCAAAAGTAAAAAAAATAGCGCCTCCTTGGTTTAAGAAATAATGATCATTATTTGTGGGTACGCCAGCATAACGTTATGCTAGCGTAATCATTAAAAATCGAAATAGTTCCTATAGAAAATGAGGTTTTCTTAATGTAAATGCTATATGTATAAATAGTGTGTTAAGTACTTCCTCTCCCAGTAGTCATACTTTATGCAAATTCGTAATCAAACACTATAAAAAGTTGATGTAAAGTTCTAGGAACATGACGACGCATTATCTCTATCTCTTTCACTTCCATGGATAATTCACACGCATCTTTCTCTATCTTTCATTGTGACCAATACCTACATTGCTCACTGTTCAGAGTCCAAGGGATATTGCTGTCTGTCCGTTGCAATGTAGTTCCGCCGTGGTCTGCTAGATGGCGCTTATAATCTTGTTCCATATCTCTGTTACTATGAGAGCAATCATTATGAAATTTTGCATAGCTAAGACGCTATTTATACTCTATTATTGTGTATAAATTTTGTTGCTATAGTATAAGCCGTTTTTGAGAACGGTCGTGTGTACGCTAGCATAACGTTATGCTGAAACAATGGTCATTATTTCTTAAACCAAGGAGGCGCTATTTATTTTACTTTTGCACTGATTATACTCTATTTATACGTTATTTATTAGGCATAACAACAAACGTGAATTCGGTTATGTGTACGCTACCATCACGGATACGAATTTGCACCATCCCAACTCTTCCTGTGGGTGTCGTGAGGGAAGTCGAAAAGGCGACTATGGGACATACCACCGAGGGGCACGCAGCAGCGCCTCTTGCAGAATAGATCCACCACCGAACTGAGATCCCCAACCGGCATGCCCAGCGTGGGGATTATGGGCATTACCGCCCAAGAGATAAAAAATCGAAAAGAGGTGAGGTTGTTAACGGTTGCTTGGTCTTGCTCCTGACCTCTCCCTGGCCGTGTCTCTCTACCGTCCCATATCCCATCGAATTATATGCATTAGGTAATAGAGAGTGCACCTGTGTTACCGACACACTTATGCACTATATTCCTGTTGGCTACGGGGACATCACTTACTTATTACAGCCTATTATTTTGTAACAAACAAACAAACAAACCTGTAATTCTGTAGCAATACAGTATTTGCTGTTAGCAAACGCTTGATGAGGGCTGGCAAATACAAACTGGATTCTGATTAGGTACCGGCAAACAAACTTGGATTTGCCTGACAATATTGATTTAGCATCAACTATAGAGCCAAATAATAACTAATAATATATAAAGTCATTTATTTAAGGCAACACAAGACAAGTACTTACAAAGTAACTTAACTAGGGCCCATATGATATATACCTTAGAGACTAACATACATAATTATAAAAACTTAAAATAAAGAATGGTTAGTAAGAATGATAAGCTAAGTAAACCAGTTATCATTGAATATAAATAAATAATGCTGGACAATTCACACAGCATTACCTAGCCCCGAGCTAAGCAGAGCTTGTGTTATGGGTACTAGATAACTGACATAAATACAATACATAGATAGATATTTTTTTGATATTTTTTTCATAGCAGATTATTTGCAGATCGTACATACATACATTTGTCCCGATGAGGGAATCGAACCCGCAACCTCCTGCGTCGCAAGCAGACCTTCGCCCACAGCGCCACAGAGGTCGTCAAGTCATTGAAAACAAAAATTAAACGTAGGTATCTATAAAACAATTTAATACTTCTAAAAACTATACTTGATTTAATCGAACCTCCATGCTCCATTTTAAGATAAGACGTTATCAAAAGGACGTAAACAATAGTTATATACAGACCGTTCACCGTAACATGTCCCCTTCCTTGTATGGAATTACATACAGAACAGGGGTCATCTTACGGTGAACGGTCTATAGGTAAACAAAAAACAACATTATAAGTTAAGTACATGTTAAGCCTACATCACTCCCTGAAAAGAGAGCTTTCCAATGGTGTAAGAATTTTTGAAATCGGTCCAGTAGTTATTAAGTTTTTTCGTTACCTACAAAAATAGAAATATTTCCTCTTTATATTATTAGAGTAGATAAAGAAAATAACCAGTGTACCGACTGAGGTATATTTCGGTAGATACACTTTGATTGAATGCTTAATTAAGTAATAAATGGCTCCATTATTAAGCCTGATTTAACGCTGTTCTTAAAAAACCAGTTATCGCAACCATGGATAAAGTTCAATGATTTTAACCTATTTACACACATTAGATATTTTGGTTTCGTAGTATCACCCGACATCACGCGAGACAATGTTTTATGTTCGTCTTTATCACACCTATGAGAAATCAGGCAGCACCATTATATCTCTCCCGTTTCCACACATGCATGTACCGACGTTCTACTAAGCGAAGAATTTCTTGTAGTATTTTTATCCTCAAACGTGTTTAGACTGTTGTTGTGGTGACTCGTTTAATTAAACCCTCCTAAAAATTAAAAAGTTCGATAAAGCAGTGGCTAGCTGTCACAAATCAGTCGTAGAGCGCATGCGTCAGATGCGTGCCAACCGTCAAAGCTGACAATTTTGCGTGCCGAAAACGTGTGATTTTTAGATATTTATTTTTTTATGTATTTACTTATTTCTGTGAAGGATTGATAGATTATTATGGCGAAAGAAACTCCTATTGTGGGGTTGGATGTAATTTTAAAACAGTTAGGGGCGTTCGGGAAGTACAACATAGTGAATTATGCTCTACTGCTTTTCCCTGTGTTCTTGGCGGGAATGTACGGACAAGTGTTTGTGTTCGAAGCTCCAGATGTTAACTACAGGTTAGTTTTTTGCTGTTCCTTCACTAAAAAATCACTTTTCATATTTTACTCTGACGTATAACCAAGTGCAAGTTTACGTAGTTAGATCGAAGTTAATTTGAAAACCAGTTGCGTTTTGCCGTTTTCTATTGCAGTTCTGATTTCTTATTGGTCTGCGAGTAACACGCCATTTCTGGTCCGGTTTTGCGCATGCGTGAAAGTAGGAAGGGCGAGGGTCCCCCGGGGGTGCTCAATGGGCCCGCTAACCTTGAATTTATTTATGTAGGGCAAAGTGGAGTAACCTTTTTGAGAAGTTTGACGTATGAATTAGATACAGACACGCTTGGCTCATTATGTTAAGCAGTTGCGAAAAAACTGAATAAATAGGTAGATGATATCTTTTAACCAAGAAAATACTTAAAAGAGGTGTTTTAGTGGGTTCTTAACTCTTATTACTTATTTTATATATTTAACATTTAATAATTAAAAAAGAAAGTTACAATCAAACAAATAAAAATCAGAATATTTTACTATAAAAACAATTGAGCTGATTATTGCAAACAATCTGCTAGTAGCTCAACTGATCCGTGCAATTAATAGTCAACAAAGAAGATCAAATGTAGGATGGGTGATCTATTTTGACAAGGGATAGGATCCTACTTATCTAATTACATGAGAACAAAGTGAGGTAGTTGTTATATAAAACAAATTCAATTGTATAAACATTATTGAATGATGAACTAACAAAGAAGATAAGTGATAATGATAACCGTTACATCATGGCTCGTTGATATTATTCGAAATTAACAAACATCAAAAAGAAGTAATTAATGAAATCCGACTGCGGATGATTATATTGTACGTATGACTTCTATACTAATAATATAAAATCGAAAGTAAATCTGTCTGTTTGTACCTTCACACAACTAAAAGGTTGAACGGATCTTTATGAAATTTGGCAGGGTCGTAAATTTGGCAGGGTCGTAAATGGTATTCCTGGGAGGGACCTAGATAACTACTTGAAAAGCGCGCGCGAAGCCGCGGTCAGCAGCCGATTTTATATCATCATCATCAGCATTATTTGTCCACTGCTGGACATAGGCCTCCCCTAATGACCACCATGGCGCCCTCTCTTCAGCTTGCCGCATCCAGCATGTGCCAGCAGTCTTTCGCAAATCGTCATCCCACCCGGTCAGAGGGCGTCCTACACTACCTTTAGGTACCGAGTCGTGGTCTTTACTCAAGAACACGTTTACCCCTTTGTTTTATATAATGTACATTATTTAGTTTAGTCTGCGGAATTTCGGTTCGGAATATTATTCAGAAAATTTAGCAGATTATTTACGAGACAAAAATTTTTTTTTTTTACCGTCACCAACAGCATTTACGTCCCTAATAGCCGTGGATGTCGTAAAGCTGAAATTGGGAATCTACCAGAGGCAAAGTAGCCATCCGCCTGGCAATTATGTTGACTATGGTAAAAACCCCCTTGTTTGATCGAGGCACTTTTAGAAAGTGTACGTATTTGTGCTGAGTGAATTCACTTCCCTTCTAATCCAGATGCCAAAGAGCCTGCTCACACATCTCCAATTCAAACGATGTCACGAATGGTCCTCAAAGCACCTGTTCTGGCAAATCTAGCTGTCAATTGTACTACTGCTTCCACTTGTATGTGGAAACTAGCTTCGACCCGTGGCTTTGTACGTTTTCTTCCGGTTTAAAAAGCGATTTAAGTACGTTTATGTAATTCCCGTTAGAAATAATTATTTCTTTATCTAACAACAAAGAAATTAGAATAATAATAATCATAAATAATTCTGGACAATATACACATCATTATCTATCCTCAAGCTAAGCAGAGCTCGTGTTATGGGGGTACTAGATAACTGATATACAATACATCGATTATACTTTAGATAGAATTATACTTTAGTATCGGAATGTAGGTACTAGTATCTTTTCCTAGCCCCTTTAAGGCGAAGTACGTTCGTTTTTTCGAGACAAGGACGAGCGAACACCGCGCAGTGAAAGCAAGAAAAGGAGGCAAGAGCCGGCCCGCGCGCAATTTCACTGCTTATTATTTATAAATTTGTTATTGCTCTAAAATAATACCCTTTCGCAAAAAACTAAAACCATAATCCTCTAAAGTGTTTAGTTAAGTATTTTTTAGACGATATTTCATGCAAATATGTTAAGTAACTGGCAAATGAAACTGGTTTTCCGTAGTAAAAATGCAAAATTTAGAGGAAACTTTGCGATTTTTTTCTATCGAGTCAAGTTGAGTCAATCGTGTTTCGGCTCCCATAACTTACTAACAAAAATCCTAAACATTCGATGCTCATCAAAAAAGATTTAAAAAAATTGTGTTTTCTTGCCTTAAAATTGATTTTCCGTCTAGGCAAAACCTGAGTTTTGGGACCTACTTCACCTTAACGATCTATTCCTTTCTAGTACCAAAAATCTAATACCAAATGGTATTTGTTTATTGCCCTCATTAAATTCTATTCCTAACGAATACCACTCATAAACGAATCCCAAAACAAGATAAATGGTATAAGGTACAGTCAGTAATAAAAATGCAAGTGATGTAAAGTTGTGTTTATTTAAATAAAAGAAGTCTTATCAAAACAAATTCAAGCGATTTTACTATTGGAATTATTATAATAAAACGGACAATCAGAAATACCTATATATGTATACCTAATAATAATATATAAATGTATACCTAAAAATAAAGCTTTGCAACAAATCACAATCATTCATTTTTATAATAGGTATTCAAAATACGACAATGGAAGTAACTATTTCACAGACGATTAGTGTTATTGTTATTCAGTCAGCATTCGGATACTGATTTTAATATTAATCGTGCCGATTCTATTTACCCTAAGGGCGCTTTCACATATAATGTCCGTTTTTACAGGATCCTTTTTAACAGATCCGTCGCTACTGGAGATAGTATTCACACAGCATTTGCAGGATCCTTTTTAACGGATCTATCGCTACTGGAGATCAGTATACTGGATCCGGAATACTGTATTATGGTGTGAACTGGCTCATACAACTACATACGCTAATAATACATACGTTTAAACGGACCTGTAAAACGGATTGTTCATTATTTTAGCGGATCGATATTTTTTACTGGATCCGGAATACTGTATTATGGTGTGAACTGGCTCATACAACTACATACGCCAATAATACATACGTTTAAACGGACCTGTAAAACGGATTGTTGATTATTTTAGCGGATCGATATTTTTTACTGGATCCGGAATACTATATTCTGTGTGAACTCGCTCATACAACTACATACGCCAATAATACATACGTTTAAACGGACCTGTAAAACGGACGTTATATGTGAACGCGCCCTAAGGTTGCCTGGAAAAGATTTATCGCTGCAAAACTGCTCAATGGCCAAAGAAACGTGGAGTACGATTAACAAGAGGTGACGCGATGCTTTATTCTTTAAAATAAAACTATTTTATTTAATGATAATTATTATGTAGTAAAACCGACATACGTCAGTTTCGGGTGATAAAACGTTGCCTTTTTTTATACCGTCAACTTTCAAATCGACTCGGTGAAAACCAAATACAAAAATAGAAAACAAATAATGATTAAAACCATCATGGATGTTATTTCTAACAAATAAATTCATCAGCATTATCATCATCATCAGCCTATTATTAGTCCACAGCTGGACTCCCCTAATGAGCATCTGCCAGTAGTCTTTCACAAATCGTCATCCCACCTGCTCGGAGGGCGTCCTGTACATTTGCCGAGTCGCGGTCTCAACTCAAGAACACGTTAACTCCAGTGGTGGTTGGTTCTTTTCGAGATATGGCCAGCCCACTCCAACTTCAGCTTGCAAATCCTTTGATCTATGTCGATAGCCTTGGTTCTATGTCGGATGTATTCGTTGCGATTCTTTTCCTTTAGAGAAAGTCCGAGCATAGTTTTCTCCATAACTCGCTGGGCGACTTTAAACTGGTGGACCAGCCCTACGGTGAGTGTCCACGGTTTAGCTCCGTAGGTCATGTCATGACAAAAGCATAATTTACTTTCTTTCAAAAAAGAAACTTCGTGAATAGTGACTTTGCGTTTAGAAATTTATTGATTGAGTCTTAAAATATCTACTTTACAATTAATAAATTTCACAATACCAACATCAAAAGATATAAAAATAGATGATGCAGTTATATTCAGCGGGGCAATACAGCCAATGTCTTGGGCACGCTTCTGACTGGTATTGATATGGATCAGTTGAGCTACCTGTAGATTGTTTGCAACAGTTTGCAGATAGCTCAAATGTTTCTAATGTAAATACTAGTTTTAATTTAATTCTATTATTTTGATTGTAATTTTCTTTTTTAATAAAGTCATCAATGTTATATTTCTATATTCAGAGAATACAAATTAAAATCATCAACCTTTTTGAAGATACAAGCATATACCCTGTTACTTCGACATAACGTTCATTGCATATCAGGTATTCTCTAAAGATTATACTACAAATCAGGTCAGTACGGTCTGGTATTCACTGACGTGATCTGATGCTAGACCGTTCACCCCAGATGGCCTTTGTTTTCCTCATAAAGGGGAGGTGCAGTTAAACTCGAGCATGGCATGGTTCGCAATAGATAAAGTAGTGATGCACTAGCTAGATTTTCAGCATTAATGATGTATTTTTCGATATTGATGTAATAGATTTTAGTTATAAAAATATGTCAACTAGGATGTGGTACCTAGTCTTGTTTCCACCCGTATTGAGTGACAACAAAACTGACAATAATAATTAAATCAATAATTTAGAACGAATTATCGTCAGAATTCTTTTTTGTGGCGAGTTGGCGACCAATTTAACAAACTCTCTAAGCAAATAGATCTGGATCTCTTCTGTTCCAGCGTTAACTCCGTGAGACGGCGGTTGAGCTCTGATTTTTTCATACCATCCGGCGAGGATGATGAGGATGATTCGATCGAGTAATGTAGTGCGAATTGTACATTCAATTTAATTTTTTTTTTGTTGCTTCAGTAATAAATATTATTGCATGTTTTTTTTCTTCATTAATTTATCATGATGTATCATCATCAGCCTATACCAGTCCACTGCTGGACATAGGCCTCCCCTAATGAGCGCCATAGCGCCCTGTCTTCAGCTTGCCGCATCCAGCATCTGCCAGCAGTCTTTCGCAAATCGTCGTCCCACCTGGTAGGAGGGCGTCCTACACTACGTTTTCCGAGTCGCGGTCTCCACTCAAGAACACGTTTACCCCAGCGGTTGTCGGTTCTTCTCGAAATATGGCCAGCCCACTGCCATTTCAGCTTGCTAATCCTTTGAGCTATGTCGATAACCTTGGTTCTCTATCGGATGTATTCGTTGCGAATCCTATCCTATCCATAATGTATAGATATAAATATTTTTACTATGTACGTAGTTACCTAATAAGTAGACTGTAGTATTGTAGATTATCTGTTTACTTTGCTTGTTCACACTTTTTATGTTTCTATTGTTTCTCTTACTCGTGAAAACTTTTTAATAGCCTTCTGTTTCTATTTTCTTTATTATTATTTTTTGTATGTGCTGCTGGTTTTCCTTTAATAAATAAATAAATAAATAAATCTGGATTTGACATTTGTATACATGCCTAATTTAATCCCTAAGTTTTGCTAATCCTTTTGTTACTTGTATGGACCAATGTTATTTTTCATACTAATTGTTTAATGTAATAGTTTGACATTATTTTTATTATTTTTTTCCGTTTCTGCATGTCTAATAATTGTTAATTTTATATAATTTTGCACACCAAAGCTGTATAGCTGGTAAGTCATCGCAAGGGACATTTTAAAATAAGCATACCAACTTGTAACCCGTTGTCTGCAAATAAATGATTTGATTTGATTTGATTTGATTTGGACAATGGGTCACTATAATGCACGACAATTTATTGTACTGCCCAATAATGTACACCTTGATAATCCGTGTCATGCCTTCCAATTTTAATAGGTTATCTTATGACAGGTTTTGACACAGATTATCAAGGTGTACATTATTCGGCCGTGCAATAAATTGTCGTGCATTATAGTGACCCTGGACAATAATTATCCAAATGATAGACTAACACAAAATTCCTGACATGGTATTTTTTTAAATTCAGTACTGTAAATTTATCTTGTGTGTAAATGTAGTTTCAAATAAATGATATGTCTATGTCTACGTGGACATTCCATTCTTCAGTAAGATAATGGTACCAATAACAGTACTACTTCTATTATTGGTAAAAATATCTTACTGATGAAGGATAATTTCACACAATAATTTTCCTGATTTTGAAGCCAAAACAAACGTGTGTGTTGTCAAGCATAGAACTTGAGTACTTTCACGCGCATAAACGCAAGTGCTTTATAAAAATATAGGAAAATAGTCATAATTCTCGCATTTTTAGGGTTCCGTACCTCAAGAGGAAAAAGTAATCCTTATTAATAATTTTGTTGTCCGTCTGTCAACATTCTTTTTTCATAAACGCGTGGAGGTGTAGTTGAAATTCACATCAAATACTCAACTCCGTATTTTTTTTGAGCCGTGATATAAAGCAAACTTCTAAATCAACGCAGTAGCAGAAATCTAAAGTAGCAGCGGTCCATTTTTCTTTTAATTTCCTGGGAAACGACATGCACACAAAACCTATAGGGTACTTTCTGTTGACCTAGAATCATGAAATTTGTAAAGAATTTGTTTTTTTCCATCTCTCTTATAGCGTCATTAGCGCAAGCAAAGGGAAAATCCAAAAACCCTAAATTTGTAGTTCATTGACGAAAAAAAGTAATCGGACCAAGGACCAAAAACATAAAGCGTAGATACTTTCCGTTTAAGTAAAAATTAACAAAGAGCAGGGTCTTATAGCAAAAGTAAAGGGAAAAATCTATTAACCGTAACAAATTTAAGGTTTTCTTAGTCCTATCTATTATATTTATTATATTTATTACTTATTATATTATATTTGTCTGATCACAAAAACATTTTTTGTTATTCTCTCCATGAACAAAAACAGAAAAAAGGTCTTAAAATTATTATACATAATATGTATTATAAAGAACCCTCGTTGCACGACTCCAACTCGCATTTGACGTTTCATTTTGGCTTTACCTTGTTTGCGTCTACTGTCATTCCGATCCTCCTTCTTCTAAGACAATAAAATTAAAAAGTGAGTTAAAATATACCTACCAGAGCTAGACAAAAAGCTGAGTGAACATCCCTACCTTCGTATGCCGCCCTTCTTCAAACCAAGCACGTTTACCGAAGATTATCCTGAGTCGTACCATTGTTCCGACTAAGATTACACCGGTAGGTACGAGCAATAACTAGCTTCTTATGTAATTGCTACTTTTAATGTGGTGCTAAATAGGGTTCTTAGTTCCACTTTAAGCTTTTACACAGGACTCATCGAAGTTCAGAAATCCTAACAGCGATATATAAAAAAAGTATTAATTATTTTAATCATGTGGCAGTAGGGCCGGCTCATTGTCGCATGGTTATTAGTCTCGCGAAGAAACGACAACCCTTTTTTAATGAAGACTAACTTGGCAAACGTAGTGTAGGATAGCCACCGTTCAGCTTTGATGACATGTGAAAGACTACAGCCAGCCTGCTGGATGCGGCAAGCTGAAAATATCGCTATAGCGCTCATTTTTCAAAGCCTTTGTCCAGCGGTGCACTAACACAGGCTGATGATGATGACAATGAATCATTTATTGAGTTGTTTCCTGTGCTGTTGAACCTATACCTACATCTTAGTACCGAAGGACCATAAAATAGCCGAGTTATTCTTGACTTGTTACACTTCATTCGGCCCGAAGTGGGACGAGTCAAGAAACGAAAATTTTATGCTGAAAACGTTCCTGAATCGTCCCACTTTTTAAAGGCAGGCAAAAGTACTGTTGACCACACACTTTTCATGTAAGAAGCTTTAAAGATTAAAGATGTTTATTTGCACGAATATATAGTATATAAAGTAACAGTGTTGGTCTTAAAATTAAAATAATGTCCATATACATATATTCTACCTTATCTAGGCATGCAAATATTTTAACTTATGAGTTTACAAGAATTAAATATTATTACAGGTCGCTTGATTACAAAATAAATGAATTAATTTATGAAAAATAATATTAAAACAATGTCAATGGTTATATTCAAAATCTTTGAAGTCCCTGTAATTAAAGTACTGATTCATAGAGTAATAGCATTTACTCTCTGTTTTCAATTAAGGAAGCCATTTCTTTACTTGAATTTTAAATAAGTTTCCTGACAGGTTTTTTAAGTCCTCTGGTGAATTATTGAATATTCTAATCGTCATAATAGTATGATTGTTTCTGTGTCATCATTAATTTGTATGCTCATTTGCTTGAATCGTTATTACATACATAGATTGAAGATAATAACAATAATAATGCTGGACAATTCACACAGCATTATCTAGCCCCAAGGTAAGCAGAGCTTGTGTTATGGGTACTAGATAACTGATATACATAATATAACACAATACATAGATAGATATTTTTTTTATT
Organism: Eupithecia vulgata; assembly: GCA_946478455.1. Lineage (NCBI taxonomy): Eukaryota > Metazoa > Arthropoda > Insecta > Lepidoptera > Geometridae > Eupithecia > Eupithecia vulgata. The sequence continues at coordinate 11,988,692 of OX297876.1, forward strand.
ATACATAGAAAGAAAACGACCAGAACACCCGGAACAAATACCTGCAGATCGTACAAATATTTGTCCCAAGGCGGGAATCGAACCCGCAACCTCTTGCGTCGCAGGCGGACCTTCGCCCACCGCACCACAGAGGTCATCAGATGAATCTGCATATTACATAGATTACTATTATGTAACTTCTGCTCTCTTGGTACTTTGGGACGATGAGGTCGATGTAGTTTATTCCGTGTCAAAGCTGTAGAGCTTGTGGCCGTGAGTTGATTTGATTTGCAAGATTCTGTGACTCACGCGTGTGAAGCCTAGAATTAGAACTATTTTTAAATCACTTAAATGTAGATGTTATGTGCTTAACAGAACACTGGATTGTGAAGAATCAGTTACTTCCCTTTTATAATAACTATTGTTTTGCAAGTTCCTATAAAAGAAAAGCTGCAATACGTGGTGGCTCTTTGATTATAGTTAAAAATAGTCTAAAATGTAAAGAACGGAAAGATATTGTAAACCTTACTATTGAGAGGACTATTGAACTTTCTTGTGTGGAACTGGAGCGACACATCATTGTGTGTGTGTACCGTCCTCCTGACGCAAATCAGGTAGCTTTTGAATGTACTATGGAAGAAGTTTTGCTTAAAGTATTTACATGTAGGAAGGATCTCATTGTGTGTGGGGACTTTAATATAGATATTTTAGCTAATCCCCTTGCCGAAAGACTGCTTAATTTATTCAAATGCTTTAGTTTACAACATCTTTTCAATGATCCTACTAGGGTAACCCTTACATCTGCAACTTGTTTAGATAATATTTACTGCAATCAATCTCCAACTAACAAGGCAGTAATCAAGCACTTCAAATCAGATCACTATGGTCAGAGTGTTCATTTTAGTTATAATATTAACGATAAAAAAAAAGTCGAGAAATACACCTACAGGCCTATCACAGAGAGCCGTATTAGGAATTTTCAAAGTAAAGTACAACTAGCAGTAACTAATATAACTTGTTCTGATGAACCAAATGACATATTTGCCAAACTTTCAAATATTATAAACAAAGAACATAGTGAAGTCTTCAAACTTAAAACATGCATAGTTAGAGACAGGGTCGGGTTCACAGATTGGGCCACTCCCGGCATTTATAGAAGTAGGAATAGACTGTACGATCTTTATGGTGCTAGAGAAGCTATGTTACATGATCCTGCGTTTCTTTTATATGTAACCAACTACTCAAAAATATTCAAGAAAGTCTGCACCACTGCCAAATGCCTGTTCTTGAGGAAAAAAATAGTAAACTCATCAGATAAAATAAAAGCAACATGGAGACTAATAAATAACGAAACTGGCAAATCAAAGCCACGTAATAGAGAAATAAGGTTAAAAATTAATAACTCAATACTCATAGATGATAAAGATATTGCCGATGCTTTTGATGCATTCTTTTCTAATGTCCCTAAAGTTGTTACCCGGTCTCTAAACTCCTCACCTTCAATAGCCGTTAAATTATTAGAATCATCTGTTGAAAAATGTAAGGAGGTGTTTATCTTTAGCCATGTAAATGCTAATTATATAGTGAAAACATTTAAGTCCATTAATATCAAAAATACTGAGGATCTTTGGGGTATTTCAACCAAAGTAATGAGTTCAATTATTAAGGAGGTTGCTCCTTGTTTGGCCTATATTTTCAATAGTTGTGTCGACGCAGGAGTTTTTCCTGATCTCATGAAATATAGTAAACTAGTACCTCTTTATAAATCTGGTAGTCACACTGATCCAGCCAACTACAGGCCCATTTCAATACTTCCTGCATTAAGTAAAGTATTTGAAAAAATTATTCTCACCCAGTTATCCTCTCACTTTAACCTTAATAGGTTACTTCATAAAAATCAATTTGGCTTCACCAAGGGTAGATCGACAACCGATGCTGGCGCAGCTCTATTAAAACATATATTGAATGCCTGGGATAAAGCAAAAAACGCTATTGGTATATTTTGTGACCTTTCTAAGGCCTTTGATTGTGTGGATCATGATACACTAATCAGAAAATTCAAACACTATGGAATTGGCAACAAGGCACTGGACCTTATGCAATCTTATTTATCTGATAGAATCCAAAAAGTAGATATTGGTAAAGAAAGATCGAAGGGCTCAAAGATTGAATTAGGCGTCCCACAAGGATCAATATTAGGTCCCTTTTTATTTTTAGTGTATGTAAATGATCTCCCTTTTTTAGCAAAAGATCTCTGTGATATGGTCTTATTTGCTGATGATACTTCATTGATTTTTAAAGTTGACAGAAATAAATGTAATTATGACGACGTAAATAATTCGCTTTCACAAATACTAGATTGGTTCACGGCCAATAACCTCTTGCTCAATGCTAAAAAAACTAAATGCATAAAGTTCATGTTACCAAATGTAAGAGAACTCCCAACTAAGATAATGCTTAAGGATGAGATTGTTGACCTTGTAGACTCAACCGTTTTTCTAGGGTTACATATTGATTCATCTCTTCAATGGAGACCGCAAATTGATGCTCTCGCAGGCAGACTTAGCTCAGCAGCCTATGCTGTTCGAACAATTAGATATATTACGGATGAAGATACAGCTAGGTTAGTTTATTTCAGTTACTTCCATAGTATAATGTCTTATGGTATTCTGCTTTGGGGACGGGCAGCCGATATTCAGACTATCTTTGTTCTCCAAAAAAGGGCTATACGCGCAATTTATAAATTAAAGCCACGCCACTCTTTGAGGGAATTATTTAAAGATATAAATATTTTGACAGTAATATCGCAATACATCTATGAAAATCTAATATATACGCACAAAAATAAAGATAGCTTTTTAAAAAAATGTGATGTTCACAAAATAAATACAAGAAACAAGAACAAACTGCACATCCCATCATATAGATTACGAAAGGTAGGGAAATCGTTTATGGGCAATTGTGTACGCTTCTATAACAAGCTTCCATCTGAAGCAACTGAGCTCCCAATTCGTAAATTTAAACAATACATAAAACGAAATCTTATAAAGAAAGCCTATTACTCCATCGATGATTACATCAATGATGTTAATGCTTGGCCAGATGTCGCCCAGTTCCGCACCGACAATAGTATTTAAGGAAAATAATGTTAAGCTTAGTTTTATATAAATATTGACATAGGCATCTAAATCAGATTACCTATATTTAGACTAAGATGATGTATTAATTTTAAGTTTTATAAAACTTACTAGTGGTTTCTTTTTCGCTTCTTCCACTAGTGGACAAAAAATTGAAGCGAATAAAATCAATAACATCTTATTTCTTATTTGATAATAATGACTATTTGTAAACCTGTTTATAGTATTATATTTGACGTGTCTAAGTGCTTAGTTTGTAAGCCTAAAGAAATAAAGTTATTGACTTTTGACTTTTGAAGCCACGGGCAGAATCTTGTCTGGCATAAAATAAATGCATTATTAGTTGTGCGCAACTTTAGATTAGATAAACTACAGCCCGTCAACAAATGTAAGACCGTGTTAAATAGCTAATACTGTGTGATTTAGATAAGCTATCGCCTTTCCATTGGTTGTCGTTACCTAACACGGTGTATTTTTAGTTCATTTTTAGGGTTCCGTACCCAAAGGGTAAAACGGGTCCCGTTTTGATTAATAAGACTTGTATAACTAGATTTTAAGTACCTATTGTGAAGAGGAAATAAATAAATTTTATTATTATTATTAAGACTCTGCTATCCGTCCGTCTGTTTGTCAGTCCATCTATCATCAGGCTGTATCTGTATCATGAACCGTGATAGTAAGACGTTGAAATTTTCACAGATGATGTATTTTTGTGACCGCTTTAACAACATATACTTAAGGGGACTTCCATGCAACAAACGCAATTTTATTGCCGTTTTCATAGATACGCTACGGAACTTCGTACGGTACGGAACTTGGTGTTCGAGTCCGTCTCGCACTTGCCCGGTTTTTATCTGTAGGTCATGATGATACTCGTCCTTTTCTTTCAAACTGGGGCAGCTCACACCGAATGGGACGCGATACTGCGCATACTTTGGTTCAAAATTTAGCTACTACGTAAAAACGTACAAAACGAACCAGCATGAAAATTGTTTTCCTAACCTCTCTCTCATCTCTCAATATCCGCAGTGTGTTGTCAAAATGCCTATAGAGGATGAACACACAAATTGAGGACACAGTTGGGCCCCCCCAACTGTGTCCTCAATTTGTGTGCCCACCTAGAGTCAATCATTAAATTGACAACTGAATAATAAGAAATGAAATAAGTTCCCAAAAATTTCCGACTTCGGCTGGACTCGAACCCTCTCTGTAGGTGGAGTCACCGGCGCTACAGTAGTACGTAAGAGGTCCCAAAGATTTTCGACGAAGACCGACAGAGACTTCGTGGCTTAGTTGGTTAGAGCACGCCCGTACTAAGGGTGGGGTGCGGGTTCGAGTCCCGCCGAAGTCGAAATTTTTTTGGGATCTTATTTCATTTCTTAGAGATGCCCAGAGTGCGGGTAAGCACTGTAACAAAAATCCTTTGAATAATAGGAATTGTCCAAATATTATAAGAGCACATGCAATACCATACTTGCCAACAACGTGTTCAACCACCTCTATCTACCCCAGACGCATCGCAAGGATTGCGTTAATAAGGAAAGGGTTCATCATCATCAGCCTTTATTAGTCCACAGCTGGACATAGGTCTCCTAATAAGCGCCATAAAGGAAAGGGTTACTTGCAACCACTACTTCAATAAAGAAGGTACTGGCTTTATTTTTGCGAGACAAGACGAGCGAATGCCGCTCGGGGAAGGCGAGAAAGGAAGGCAAGAACTGTGGATTGGCCAGGCGGAATTTCACTGGTCTTTATTTATAAATAAGTTTTTTGCTCTAAAATTATACTCTTGTGCAATAAAATCTAATCATAAACATTTAAAGTGTTAACACGTGTCACGTTTTGTCAATCCAATCCAATTACATACTAGTATAACAAGAATCCTAAATTCTTATTCTCATAAAAGTAGTTAAAATTCTGTTTTTTTTTGCCTTATAATTGATTTTACGAACAGTCAAAACGTGGGTTGTGGGACTCATTTCACTTCTTTTACTGATAGAGTAGCATACGGTAATCATTCACTGACCACGTGTCTATCATTTTAATTGTTTGAAACATTGTTGCCAACACGATAAAAAGGAACGTCAAAGAATCGTAAAATGTTTTTAAGCATTATGTTTGTATTGTAGATTAAAATACTTTATCATACTTACATTGTATTTCTGCCTTTTTTCAATATATTTTGAAAAATGTAAAAAAAATGTTTAAAAAGTGGGGGATTATTTCGAAAGGGTGCCCGAGTGAGATATCAAATGAAAGGTATCAGTTTGTACATTTAAAAACAGTTTTTGAAATTTCTGTAGATATCATACTTTATATTTGAAGTTTACGAAGTTTGAAAAAACTCGAAAAATTTTCTGAATTTATACAGCATAGTTTCTAACCGATACCTATAGTATATTTGTATAATTCTCAAATGTGCAAACCTCTAGCAAAACATAATGCTGGACAGTTCACAAAGCATTATCGAGCCCCAAGCTTAGCAGAGCTAGTGTTATATATAAGTACTAACATTCATTTTTCTTTTGAGAAATAAATTTCTAAAACCGCAACATTCACCAAATGTGTTTACAATCAACTTCTCATAGACTCAGATGCATGTCTAAAAACAACCGCAAATATTTGGACCTTATCTTTTCAACAAACTTCCATTGTGTATTAGAAGCATAACCTGTCAAAAGTCATTTTTAGGGTTTCAAAGATCGGTTTTGAAACCCATAAGGTCTCGCTTTGTCCGTCCCCGCTCTTTCTTGAATATCTCAGTAACTACTGCAGCTATTAACTTGAAATTTGAAATAATGATACATTTCGTGCGCCATTACTGATTTTAAGAAAAAAATATATAAATAAATGAAAAATGAAAATGAATATTTTCAGTACAAATTTTGATGTTGAAATTTCAAAAGATACCTAGGAAGGCAAATGGGGTATCAAATGAAAGGTATCGTTTTGTACATTTCAAAACACTTTTTGAAATTTCTGTAAATTTCATACTTTTTGAAATATTTCAAAAAAAGTCGAAAAATTGACCATACCCCCCCCCCCCCTATCTCCGAAGATTGCACACCGATCCACGTACAATGTATTAGGCGTTTGTAGATATCGATCTATATTTTACAGGAAAAATATAGAGAAGTCTGTAATAATAATAGTTTTTGAAAAATGGTCAAAAAGGGGGAGAATTTTTTTTCAAAAGGGGGGGTACCTACCTATGTGGGGTATCAAATGAAAGGTATCATTTTGACCATTTCAAAACACTTTTTGAAATTTCTGTAAGTTTCATACTTTTTGAAATATTTAAAAAAAAGACGAAAAATTGACCATTCCCCCCCCCCCTAGCTCCGAAGATTGCAGACCGATCCATGTACAATGTACTAAGCGTTTGTAGACATCAATCTATATTTTACAGGAAAAATATAGAGAAGTCGGTAATAATAATAGTTTTTGAAAAATGGTCAAAAAGGAGGGGATTTTTGTTTTCAAAAGTAGAGGTACCTACCCAAGTGGGATATCAAATGAAAGGTGTCGTTTTGACCATTTCAAAACACTTTTTGAAATTTCTGTAAGTTTTATACTTTTTGAAATATTTAAAAAAAAGACGAAAAATTGACCTTTCCCCCCCCCCCCCTAGCTCCGAAGATTGCAGACCGATCCATATACAATGTATTAGGCGTTTGTAGACATCGATCTATATTTTACAGGAAAAATATAGAGAAGTCTGTAATAATAATAGTTTTTGAAAAATGGTCAAAAAAGGGAGGAAATTTTTTTCAAAAGGAGGGGTACCTGCCTATGTGGGGTATCAAATGAAAGGTATCGTTTTGACCATTTCAAAACACTTTTAGAATTTTCTGTAAGTTTCATACTTTTTAAAATATTTCAGAAAATTGATTGACCAAATAATTGGCAAATGTTTGAAACCCTCGGCGCGCGAGTTACACTCGCACTTGGCGAATCTTGTTAAATAATGTGAAACTTCTTTTGATACATAAAACCATAATATATTACTCTGCAAGCGAATTCGTAGAAAATGACTATAAACAATTTTTAATTCCACAAAGACGAACCTTTCCTGATCTCTATAAGCCTAATTAGTCATTTTAGTAATTTATACCTAGGTTTACTTGACGAGAAACAGATAACACCTAACTTAAGCTTAACATTGTTAAACTAGACGTTGTTATTGTGTATATTTCTTTTTCAATAAATAATTTCATTTCATTTCATTACTAGAAAACTGATATAATATACGTTATACAATACATTACATTGATAGTTTTTTTTTCACACAGAAAACGACCAGAACACCCAGTTTTAGTTAACAATCTACAGGCCCTAATGTGTCCATCATTTTCAAATAAATTTTATTGTTGCAGATGTAAAATAGACGCGTGTGAAGACACCCCCAACTCTAGCGTATGGACACAGTACGCCATTCCTCAGGAAAATAATGGGTTAGCACGTTGTAGCCGATACTCATTAAAAGACTTCTTATTAGCCAACAGTACTTCATGCAATGCTGACGTTTTCAACTCTAGTAAGGTTGAGGATTGCTCGGAGTTTGTGTATAGTGAGGAAGATTCGGCGGTTGTGGATGTAAGTGTTTTCATAATGATGATGGTCTATTTCTATTTAAAATAGATCTTCCTACACATGATATAAGCATAGGTTTTTGATTTATAGTGCGTATCTTGCACTTCCCAGTGCTAGTCCAATTTGCTACTAAAATGTAATGATTAAAGTGAAGAGAGAGAAATAAATAAAATGTGTGCGTGAATAATGTCTAAAACAAATTTGATTTCGGCAGGAATCGAACCCGCGCCTCACCCTCAGAACACGTGCTTCGTCGGAAATCTCTGGGACTTCTCGACTTCTTACGACTCTAGCGTCGTTAGCTCCACCTACCGATATCGGATAGCACCTTTTGCCGTGATCCGTCAGGATATGATCGGTTTTTGCGTGATCCGTCAGGACATACCCAACCTTGAGGTGTTATTCAAACCTACTCAAGTGTCGCATTGCTAAAAACTTAGGATGATTATAATAGACACTTTTATTTGTGGAAAGATAAATCTGAACCACACAAAACAAAAAATAAGAAATGATTCGAATTTAGGAAGTAAGTACAAAGAGCGGCCTTGTCACTATGAGGGATCTCTTCCAGGCTTTTGTGTTGCTACATGATACCGGTTTTTAGGCGACTCGTGGCATTTTTTTAAAGAATACCTATTTAATAAAACTGACACCTAAATGGCCATAAGCCTCATCCTTTTTTTTTTTTACAAAAGCTGATGTGAAATAAAACGATAATGCAAAACCAGTAATTTAACCAAAAAACTGCCTTAAAGCAACGAAATGCCATAAAACAACAACCAACTCTGGCCACCAGTAAATATTATCAGTCGTTGGTGCCTTTATTTATCTTTTTGCGCTTATTACGCGCTCCCGAGTTTGTGCATGAAAGCTGGATACACCGAGTAATTTCATGTTTCTTAAAATCTTATTCATTTTTATCTTATTTTTTAAATATTATTCCAATGCTTGACATAGGCTTCCCACAATAAGCACCACAGCGTCCTGTCTTCAGCTTTCCATCAGCTGATGCGTTTGGCATCTTCCAGTAGTCTTACGGGCGTCCTGCATTAGATTTTACTTTACAAAATAGTTGGCTTAAACTTCTGGTAAACTGATACCAAAAAAGTTAATAAGATTTGTAGCCTTTTTGACACGAATACTTTATTTATTAGAAAACTCTATCTAACTGTCTGTCTATCGTTTTAACAAAAGTGCAGCTCATCACGCCAGCCATTGCTTCCTCGGTCGGGGCTTTTGCTCTGCTGGGACTTCAATGGCACCTAGGTCTAAAGCTCGTCAGGTGTTCAAAAAATAAAAAAACCATTAAAAAGATTATCCACGTAAGCACTCTCATTGTGTAGCCCCTGAAATGCTATGTTATCATATCAATTCACTGATGTTGTCGGAAGCACAATTGCTTTATTTACGCTACCATTTATTTCCACTAGGATCGTTGTTGAACTGGTTTTTGTTTCACGCTTTTGCAAGCTTACTTTTAGCCGTGTAGTTATTTTGACTTTAGATTTCTATTCAATCATTACAATTTTCTATTTATTAGAATAAATTAAAATATATATTTAGGTGCCTAAAAAAATATACAAAAATACTCAAATCTAGAAGACCGTTATTAGACTTTTCGTACTGTATGGATCTGAATATTGGGCAACGAAAGGGAAGGATGAACGAACTGTGCATGCAGCGGAAATGCGAATGCTGAGATGGATGTGTGGAGTGACAAGGATGGATAGGATAAGGAAGTTTAAAAGAGGCGCCAGTGACGGAAAAGATGAGGAATAACAGGTTAGCGTGGTATAGACATGTTATGCAGAGAGAAGAATGTCATGTGACGAGAAGAGGTTGGTTTTAGGTTTGAATGTAGAAGGATATAAGGGCAGAGGAAGACCGAAAAAAAGATGGATGGATTGCGTGAAAGCGGTTATGGTTTGGAAAGATGTAAGTACAGAGATGACGGCTGATAGAGGAAAGTGGAAAAAAGTACAAATTGTGCCAACCCCACCTAGCGTGGGATAAGGCCCGGAAAATGATGATGACTGAAATCTAGAAAAATGGCAAAGATGAGCATTATCATCTCAGCACTTTAGTTACTTACATATTAAAATTTTGGGATGCTGTTCGAACCATCATATGAGACGCTGTTCAATCACTGTAATAATCAGAAGTTTTGTTTTTAATTTCCGTCTCTATTATCTAAGCTGGAAACGATAATGACAGACGGATGTCACAAGGCCTACAGAGTAATTAATTTTAATCACTACACGTTTTATTTCATATAAAGTAGGAACCCTATTTCAAGATTGACAGGGGCAACCAAATAACCAAATTTAGATTAACAATAATTATAGATCCATGACCTGCCAAGTAACCTTTCTTACCAAACATAATTGAGTTCCCTAATAATCTTTGAGTTAACAAATAAACATTAGATGAGAATATCTCTTTATAAACAAAGAAAACTAGAGAACTCAATTCGAGAAAAAAACAAATTAAAACTAGTATTATTTATTTATTTATTTACAAATGAAATAGATTGTAGATTATTTGCAACTGTCTGCAGTCATTGTTTCAATCGAATAATAATTGATTGTAATTTTCTTTGTGATCAATCAAAGTATTACTGAAACAGCGAAATTGATACAAAAAAATTACTTCCATGAGGCGCAATCATATACATATTTCCGCGGAACATTATGTCCAAATCCCTTCCAATAAATTACGCAATGCCCGTGACCTCAATGTTAAATTTAATGAAATTCTGAAGCTTATCTATTTATATTATATATGTATATATCAACCAAATCTGACTTTTAAAATTGTTGCAGTTCGACCTGGCCTGTCAGCACGGGAAGAGAACACTAATAGGCACGTTCCACAATGCAGGGCTGTTCCTATCACTGCCACTTACAGGCTTCGTATCAGACAGATTCGGACGCAAGGTAGCACTGTCAGTAGCCTCACTCATGAATTGCATATTCGGCTTCCTGAGGTCATTCTCTGTGAATTACTACATGCTGGTAGTTTTTGAGTTCCTGGAGGCAGGGTTTGGAGCAGGGGCGTATAGCACAGCATTTGTTTTAGGTAAGGCTTTGTTTTAGTTTTCCCTCTAATGCGATCACCGACCCGCTCCTCCAAAACGTGGCATAATGGCATTATGACCACCTCTGTGGCGCGGTGGGCCAAGGTACGTCTGCGACGCAGGAGGCTGTGGGCTCGATTCCCGCCTTGGGACTAATATTTTGACGATCTGTAGGTATTTGTTACGTGTTCTGGTCCTTTTTATATGTATAATAAAAATTGTACGTCTATGTAATAAATAAATAATGCTGGACGATTGCTCTGCTTAGCTTGGGGCTAGATAATGCTGTGTGAATTGTACAGCATTATTTATATGACGACCTCTGTGGCGCGGTGGGCGAAGGTCCGCCTGCGACGCAAGAGGTTGCGAGTTCGATTCCCGCCTTGAGACAAATATTTGTACGATCTGCAGGTATTTGTTCCGGGTGTTCTGGTCGTTTACTGTACCTATAATAAAATATATATATCTATGTAATGTATTGTATTATGTATATCAGTTATCTAGTACCCATAACACAAGCTCTGCTTAGCTTGGGGCTAGATAATGCTGTGTGAATTGTCCAGCATTTGACTTATTATATATATTGACTATATCATAATATCTCTTGTTTGGGAGACGAGCAAGGGACGTCTATACGTCCCTCGTAGCCTTGTCTATCAGCACTCCATAGTGCTGATAGACAAGGCTAGTTTCAGTAGGTACAGATAAAAATAAGAATGATGACAGTCACTAAAACTTAACAAAGTTATGTATTTCCCGAATTATATCTGGGCCATAGATTACACGTATTACAATTTTTATTTGATCGATATCATTTTTTTTATAAATCCAAAATACAGCAATCCGTCAGACACGTTGAACACCAATCAGAGAATATTAAGTTGTGACGTCATGCTCTTACGTAGTTAATAATAATAAATAATAATAAATAATGCTGGACAATTCACACAGCATTATCTAGCCCCAAGGTAAGCAGAGCTTGTGTTATGGGTACTAGATAACTGATATACGTAATATTATACATTACATAGATAGAATTTTTTTATTATACATAGTATAGTTATTTGTATAGGTACTCATTGCGTCATGCCGTCACAATATTTGAGTCAATTTTTTTTTTTAGAAAACCAAAACAATTCTTCTGCACTTGAATCCACTTCAAATTTGAGTTATAGAGATGTTGTGAACGTAAAAATACATTCCAACCATACTTACGCCACTTAAAAGTGCAGTCAAGAGTGCCCAAATAAACAAATTGATAAAAGTGACTGTCCTTATTTATTTGGCAACACACTGTATGTATAAGTGTAAAGGCACAAAATAACTTTTTAGGATTATGTACCCAAAGGGTAAACGGGACCCTATTACTAAGACTCCGCTGTCCGTCCGTCCGTCTGTCTGTCTGTCACCAGGCTGTATCTCATGAACCGTGATAGTTATACAGTTGAAATTTTCACAGATAATGTAAATAATATGTGTGTGGCCGCTATAACAACCAATACTAAAAATCAGTATAAAAATATTATTTGTTCATATTATTTATGAAGAAAATAACAATCAAATAACAAATTTAAATTAAAACTAGTATTTACAATAGAAACAATTAAGCTATCTGCAAACTGTTGCAAACAATCTACAGGTAGCTCAACTGATCCATATCAATACCAGTTGGAAGCGTGCCTAAGACACTGGCTGCATTGCCCCGCTGTATAGCAATGCTGATGCGCTGTGCCAGATACTCACCAGCTCTCGGGTCACGCGTCGCTTCGACCAGACGCTCAGATAATTTTTTGAAAACCCGGAGAGCCTCGGTACCCCACGAACCTAGGGTCTCGACTCCAAGGGGAGCAAATGTGTAGGCTCTGTCGAGACCTGCATATTTGCGCCTCTTGAGATCTTCGGCTAAATCTGCCGCCGCACCAGCCCTCACGGAAGTCCTAGGAAGATGGGAAGGCGCGAGTGTGTCGGTCGACACATGTAGCGTAGTATAAAATAAATTTTTAAGGAGGCTCCCATTATAACAAACGTATTTATTTGCCGTAGATGTTGGTAACGAACCCTTCGTGCGCGAGTCCGACTTCACTTGGCCGGTTTTTTAAAGGTTCTTCTAGTGACAATATTATGATCATTCTGTATCATCCACGGAACTTTTTCTTATCCGTGGTATCATTAGATGTTCGTGCATCGGTGACAACATAAAAAGACACCATTCTACGAGTCTAATGTTTTGACATAAAAACTTTAAACTCTAATTTTTTTTTCAGAAACTTTTTTTTTTGCAGATAATATGATTTATCTTGTATTCAGTAGATGTTTTTAGTTTAGTTTTAAAGCGTTTATTTGTAACTAAAACTTATAATAAACCTACAATTACAAAGACTTTACACAAATATAAATGTAGAAACGATGAGAAGATACAGTATTAACGTCTTAACCACAAAATGGTCCCAACTCAGCTTATGCAGGTGTTTAACAGAAAAAAAAACCTGCGCTGGTTTTCTGCTGGGGCCGGTGGGACCGAGATGTAAAACTGATAAAATAAAAACATTATGGAGTAGTTTCTCAAAATCAGTCATCGCGCCTTTAGTAAAATTGAAACAAAATGTGAAAAAATAATTTTAATTGTTTACTACGATTTCGTATGGCTCTCCAATTTTCCATTGTGGTTTTATCAGCGTGACGCATTGATTTGAACTATTTCAAATTAACGTAAAATAACGTTGCTACATAATTTGTTGACTTCTAATTTTATTGGTTCTTACATAGATACAATGATACGCTGAATAAATTGCTCATTGATTTTACACTATAACGAGCCCCAGAAAAAAAAAAAAAAAAAGTACTTATCATACATAAAAGCGCGTGTTCCTCAAAAATGTTGTCCCTCAGGATAGTGTCTTAGGACCATTGTTATTCTTAAGTTACATTAACCACCCTCAGTCACCAAACATCCCATGGTACTTTTCGCAGATGATAGCACTGCAGTAATCAAATTTACAAACTTTGAAACATTTGAAAAGGAAATAAATGATCCTCTACATAAAAGTATTATCTGGTTTGTAAGACCTCGGCAAACTTAAAATAATACAATTTGCAACGCACTCCTGCAGAAAAATTTACAATAAATTGCCAAGGAACTGCCATTGACCAAATTTTGGACATTAAAATGCTATTATCATAATATAAATGACTTTCTGTTAGATTGCGATATCAAAATTGACTAATCAGTAATACAGTGTTTTAATTAATAAAAAAACATGTCTCTTATTTCATTTGGAATATACCTAATGATCTATTTAAAAAAAGGATTTTGACTTTATCTGTAATTTTGTATTAAATATTTCTTCTAGGACTGTGTAACATAATTGTTTTTATTGTGTAACTTATTATTAGATGTCTGTCTGCGGATTTTTACAGAACATGATTATTTTGCATGATTAGATTATGATTATGACAAAACATGTTTGGTGATTACCAATAACATTTGTGACACCAGTTTGCAAATAAATAAATGAAAAAAAAATATGCCAAAGTGTGATAAGGATAACTTAGTCCGAAGTACCGTATTTTTTACAACATAATATGATTTAATCCTTGATATTTTTTGCAGCTATGGAACTGGTTGGCCCTAAAGGAAGAGTACTTGGCAATACCCTGATCAATGTAGTTTTCGTATTCGGCCTCATGTCTCTCTCGGGATTGTCATGGATACTGCAGGACTGGAGAGTTTTACTCAGGATCATATACGCACCAGCTTGCCTCGTGTTTTCATATCTCTGGATTCTCAACGAGAGCGTGCGATGGCTACTCAGCAAGGGGCGGAATGACGAAGCAGTTGCTATACTTGAAAAAGCCGCAAAGATGAACAATGTGACTTTAGCCCCACATGACTTAGCTCCACTATATGAGACTGCACAAGCTGAACAAACAGACAAAGAATCTCCATTACCTAAAGAACCAATTTCCGAACAGCCCTCGATTGTTAAACAAGTCTTACGTTCAAACATAATCTTGAAAAGATTAGTCAGTTGCTCCTTTCTGTGGATTACTTGCACATTCGTCTACTACGGTCTTTCGATTAACTCAGTATCGTTAGCCGGCAATAAATATATAAATTTTATGCTGGTGGCTTTTATAGAAATCCCAGCAAACTTCGCATGCCTTGCGGTTCTCGATAGATTTGGACGAAAAAGGGTAATGATCTCTACCTACATCTTGAGCGCTCTACTCTGCATCGGACTATCGCTTCTTCCAAAAGGTTAGTAATGGCTAATTCTCAGCAAATGCTAAAATAATCATATTTTTTTTGTATAAATAGGATTATATCATGTAGAAAATGCTTTCTGAAAGACAAATAAACTTGCTTGCGTCAAGTTTACAGTACCACTTATGAATATGCAAACCGAAATTCGTAAGGCAAACGAAACAATTTATCAAACTTTGTTCAGAATAACATCTGCCGAAATCTCGCAGCCAAACATAATTTGTCGATACAAAAGATGAGTCGGATAATCCAAAGTTACGAGTCGACGTTACTTGAAATTTTGCGAGGCCGCTGTTTACTTAGTAATCACTTTAAATAACAGAGTAAATTAATGAAATATTCAAGTTAATTCAACTCAGGAGCTCTCCGGCCGTTCGAACGATACCTAGATAAAACATAAATAATTTTGCGGCTTGAGGAAACTTGAAGCGGCGAAAGAGGGAGGCGAGGCTTACTTAGTAAACATTGGATGAATAAATGAATGAACTTCGAGTAAACGCTGAACGGAATTTGATTTGTGATAATCGGGATGTTGGATTATCGTCTAGTGATTTTAAATTGGGTTGATTTGATGGAATTGACGGATTTTGCACTCTACTCGGGTAGATTCTCTTAAGAAAGCTTTTAAGCTCAAGAAAAGCTGTAGATTTAAATCACTTTTAAGAATTGAATAATTCCGAATAAAAACAATGCCGAGTCGTATTGTGATACCAGAAAGGCATGTGACCAGGAGACCAAGCTGAAGCTCGCTACAGCTACAGCCCAGCTCAAAGAAGTCAAAGCGGACCGAGACAGGCTGCTTCAAGAGCAGGAGGACAGCGAAGCTGAGTTCCTGGCCAACCTTGGCAGCATCCAATCTCTCAAGGGACAACTCGCTGAACTCCATGCGCACCATGAAGATGCAGTGTCTGAAGTGGATCGTTTGAATGCATGCCTGCGTTCTGTTGACAATTGTTATGAATCTTATGAACTGGTGTTGCAGCATAACAAAGACCTACAGCAAGAGCTTTCAGAGTGTAGAATAAGACTTGATAACTTAGAGTGTAAACAGTTGCCTTCAGCGACAAGTGTTTGTAGTTTAGATCTTCAAACAGAGCTTATGACTAGCTGTGATTCTAACATGTCAAATGTGAATCTTACTACACCATGTGGTCATGGTCACAGCCAAACACCCGTCATAAAAGGGAGTAATAAAATTAAAAAATATGTCAAATTAAGTAACTTCATTAGGAAGTCGGAGAAAACAATTAAAAAACAAAAACAACTTCTCAATAATGTAAAATTGAGCAAAGAAAAATCAAAATGTAACTTACAAGTAGAATTAGACTCTTGCTATAGTTTATTAGGACGTAACTCTAAGGATTTAAACTATATGTCTGAGGAAATAGTTAATTTAGAAAGGGCACTTCATGATGTGACATGCAAATATAAACAAGCCCAAAAAGATGCCAATGACCACTATCAGAAAATGCTTGATACTGTAAATAATGGAAGTTTATATGTAGAAGTACGGCATAGCTGCACTCAAACAGACCTTGATACGGCTAGTACACACTATAATACTTTGACTGGAGACGGTGCTGTGGAGTCAGTGCCCCGGTCACCACTGGTGTTGCCATCCGCGTTGCTAGCGGCGCCGCCAACACCGTCGCACGAGGCCCACTGTGGTAGCTGTAGCGACAATGCAGCACCTATTGCACCCACTGAGGGCCCTTCAGTTCGAGCTGTGCCGTCTCCTGTTAAGGATTTAGGACTAGGACATATTAAATATACCCGGAGGACTGTAATATATTCAGATAATTTGGGTACCGGGATGGGTCTTCTACTGAGTGACTTGCTTCTACAAAATGTAGTAAATAATTGCTATCCAAATGCTAATATAAATATGATTACTGACTGTATTCAGCAAGATGACTCTCTGGATAACAGCACAACTCTGATTGTTCAGCTTGGTGAAAGTTCTGTGAAACGGTCACAGTTGATTAGACTTGTTGAAGTACTTCTAGAAAAGGTACAGAATGGGCTGGGGAAACTAATTATTTGCTCTTTCCCCTACTCCAAGTCATTGACATCAAAGCAAAATGAAAATTTGAGTCAAATAAACATGCTGATGTACAATATGACATGTCGTCATAGTAATAATGTATTATTTTTTGATACTAATAAATTTATTAGTAAAACTTTTTTGACTAGGGATACTATGTACCTAACCAAACATAGTAAAATAATAATTGCTAAATTGTTAGCATATAATATTTTTGATCCCGTTATAAATAGTATAACGCAGTTACCCGACGAGCCTGTATGTGTAGTTAGTAGTAGTACTAATGAGGGCATTAAAACGGCAGTGTCAGTAAATGCAAATTTAAACTGATCACAACGACAATGGGGAAGCATAAAGCATTTCATTTAGTCCATCAGAATATACAAGGCTTACCCAGCAAAATTTTAGAATTAGAACTATTTATAAATTATTTAAATGTAGATGTTATGTGCTTAACAGAACACTGGATTGTAGAAAATCAGTTACTTCCCTTTTATAATAATTATTGTTTTGCAAGTTCCTATAAAAGAAAAGCTGCAATACGTGGTGGCTCTTTGATTATAGTTAAAAATAGTGTAAAATGTAAAGAACGGAAAGATATTGTAAACCTTACTATTGAGAGGACTATTGAACTTTCATGTGTGGAACTGGAGCGGCATATCATAGTGTGTGTGTACCGCCCCCCCGACGCAAATCAGGTAGCTTTTGAATGTACTATGGAAGAAGTTTTGTTGAAAGTATTTACATGTAGGAAAGATCTCATTGTTTGTGGCGACTTTAATATAGATATTTTAGCGAATCCTCTTGCCGATCGATTGCTTAATTTATTCAAATGCTTTAGTTTACAACATCTTTTCAAGGACCCTACTAGGGTAACCCCAACAACTGCTACTTGTTTAGATAATATTTTCTGCAATCAATCCCCAACCAACAAAGCAGTAATAAAGCATTTTAAATCAGACCATTATGGTCAGAGTGTCAATTTTAGTTACGATTATAACGATAAGAACAAAGTTGAGAAATATACCTACAGGCCTATCACAGAGAGCCGTATTAGGAATTTCCAAACTAAAATACAACTAGCAGTAACTAATGTATCTTGTTCTGATGACCCAAATGACTTATTTGCCGAACTTTTGAATATTGTAAACAAAGAACACAGTGAAGTCTTCAAACTTAAAACATGCATAGTTAGAGACAAGGTTGGGTTCACTGATTGGGCCACTCCCGGCATCTATAGAAGTAGGAATAGACTATATGATCTTTATGGTGCTAGAGAAGCTATGTTACATGATCCTGCGTTTCTTTTGTATGTAACCAACTACTCTAAAACATTTAAGAAAGTCTGCAATGCTGCGAAATGCCTGTTCTTGAGGAAAAAGCTAGTAAATTCATCTAATAAAATAAAAGCAACATGGACACTAATAAATAACGAAACTGGTAAATCAAAGCCACGGAATAGAGAAATTAGGTTAAAAATTAATAATTCAATACTCGTAAATGATAAAGATATAGCCAATGCTTTTGAAGCATTTTTTTCTAATATTCCTAAAGTTGTTACCGGGTCTCTAAACTCCTCACCTCCAATGGCCGTTAAATTATTAGAATCATCTGTTGAAAAATGTAAGGAGGTTTTTATCTTTAGCCATGTAAATGCTAATTATATAGTAAAAACATTTAAGTCGATTAACATCAAAAATACTGAGGATCTTTGGGGTATTTCATCCAAAGTACTGAGTTCAATTATTAAGGAAGTTGCTCCTTGTTTGGCCTACATTTTCAATAATTGTGTCGACGCAGGAGTTTTTCCTGATCTCATGAAATATAGTAAATTGGTACCTCTTTATAAATCTGGTAGTCACACTGATCCAGCCAACTACAGGCCAATTTCAATACTTCCCACAATGAGTAAAGTTTTTGAAAAGATTTTCCTTACTCAGTTGTCCTCTCACTTTAACCTTAATAGACTACTTCATAAAAATCAATTTGGCTTCACCAAGGGTAGATCGACAACCGATGCTGGTACAGCTCTATTAAAGCATATATTGGATGCCTGGGATAAGGCGAAAAACGCCATCGGTATATTTTGCGACCTTTCTAAGGCTTTTGATTGTGTAGATCATTGTACACTAATTGGAAAATTAAAACATTACGGTATTGATAACAAGGCACTGGACCTTATGCAATCTTATTTATCTGGTCGAGTTCAAAAAGTAGATATTGGTAAAGAAAGATCTCGGGGCTCAAAAATTGAATTGGGCGTTCCACAAGGATCAATATTAGGTCCCTTTTTATTTTTAGTTTATGTAAATGATCTCCCTTTTTTTGCAAAAGATCTCTGTGATATAGTGTTATTTGCTGATGATACTTCATTGATTTTTAAAGTTGACAGAAAAAAATGTAATTATGACGATGTAAATAACTCGCTTTCACAAATACTAGATTGGTTCACCTCCAACAACCTCTTACTAAATGCTAAAAAAACCAAATGCATAAAATTCATGCTACCAAATGTAAGAGAACTCCCAACTAAGATAATGCTAAAGGATGAGATCGTTGACTTTGTCGACTCAACGGTTTTCCTAGGGTTACATATTGATTCCTCTCTTCAATGGAGACCGCAAATTGATGCTCTCGCAGGCAAACTTAGTTCAGCAGCATATGCGGTTCGAACAATTAGATATATTACCGATGAAGATACAGCTAGGTTAGTTTATTTCAGTTACTTCCATAGTATCATGTCTTATGGTATTTTGCTTTGGGGACGGGCAGCCGACATTCAGACTATCTTTGTTCTCCAAAAAAGGGCTGTACGCGCAATTTATAAATTAAAGCCACGCCACTCTTTGAGGGAATTATTTAAAGACATAAATATTTTGACAGTAATATCGCAATACATTATATGAAAATCTAATGTATACGCACAAAAACAAAGATAGCTTTTTAAAAAAATGTGATGTTCACAAAGTAAATACAAGAAACAAGAACAAACTGCACATCCCATCATATAGATTACGAAAGGTAGGGAAATCATTTATGGGAAATTGCGTACGTTTCTATAACAAGCTTCCATCTGAAGCAACTGAGCTCCCTATTCGTAAATTTAAACAGTACATAAAACGAAATCTAATAAAGAAAGCCTATTACTCCATAGATGATTACATCAATGATGTAAATGCTTGGCCAGATGTCGCTCAGTTCCACACCGACAATGGTATATAAGGGATATAATGTTAAGCTAGGTTAGTTTTATATAAATATTGAGTTATATACAAATTAGATTATATTTAGACTGAGATAAGTAATGTATTAATTTTAAGATTTATAAAACTTACTAGTGGTTTCTTTTTCGCTTCTTCCACTAGTGGACAAAAAATTGAAGCGAATAAAATCAATAACATCATATTTCTTATTTGATAATAATGACTATTTATAAACCTGTTTATAGTATAAAATTTGACTTGTCTAAGTGCTTATTTTGTAAGCTTAAAGAAATAAACGTTATTGATATTTGATATTTGATATCTATTTTGCCGCTTTCTGTAGCATCATTATGTTTGTTGCATCACTAACGACGAAAATAACAACTATTTTAATTATAAAATAAAAAAGTAAAAACTATTTTCGGTTGCTTTCGGTTTTATTTATTACTGTAACTAATAATTACACATAATTTCAGATTATCCGTGGTTGTCCCTTGTGGTGTACCTTTCTGGGAAATTCTGTATAACTGTAGCGTACAGCTCCGTCTACATCTACGTATCTGAAGTGTTCCCCACGAACGTCCGGCAGTCGTTGCTAGCTATATGTTCTTCGACTGGAAGAATCGGGTCTACTTTGGCTCCTTTGACGCCTCTGCTGGTAAGATTTTTCCATGTGCCTTTTAGTTCCTTTTTAAAGGATAACATTTTTAAAATAACTACTGACTTTTCTATGATATTTTCGCTTCATTCATTTTATAAAATTATATAGGTTCGCTTTGCATCAAAATAGTTTTTATCAAGCCAATTTCTGAGGATGTTTTAATTTTTAGTCGAAAATATTGAGTAATACTGTCTCAAAAATTTCAAATATGTAGTTTGCCCATTAGTTTATCTTACCTTGAACATTGTGATTGATTCTTAGATATTTTCTACAGTAAATGATTTCTAGCCATTGATTGTAATTGTAATTGGTGTTTTTTTTTCAGGCTCTGTACTACGAAAACCTGCCTTCAATATTTTTCGGCACCCTAGCAATCATGGCTGGTCTTCTAGTCTTCACTCTACCAGAAACTTTAAACGTACCTTTACCAGATACCATCGAAGAAGCTGAAATGTTGTCGAAGAGTAAAAAGAGTGAAGCTCAAGTGTGATTATAGTGTGATTCTGTATAGAATAATTTTAGGCTTTCTTTTTGTTTTGATATAGCATATGGAGAATATCTTGAGCTTTAGCAATTTGTACATGGATTTCTAGAAAATACCATAATTGATAAATTGAGAATTATACAATCACATTAATGTATATAAGTTATTTGATTATGATATGATATTATCGTGTTCCGTAGTATGAATGGTATGCTTTATGAACTTTCTCCGTCTGATTATAATTCTAATGTCCCAAAACATCACATGTTATTTATAAAGATCAATAGTATTTAATACAATTATTGTTTAGTTTTACTATATTGTAATTTTGTAATTTGAGAAATAGTTTTAACACGTTAGCTGTCCATGCACTACATTCAGTGCATTTTGGAGTTAGCTGTGAAGTCCGTGCACTACATGTAGTTCATAGCTCTGTTTCAAATGCATGAGATGTCAGGCACTGAACGCTAGAGCTACGAGGTTGAATTTCGAGGGACGTATAGATAGGTAATTTGGTAAAATAAAACACCGTGGACGTGACGAATTTTTTTTAATTTTTTTTATGAAAATGAGGTTCAAAGTTGAAGTAACTTTTCTATGACAGTTGACAAGAAGACATTCAATGACATTCATTGAAACATGGCAGGCAGAAACCTTTTTTGCACGTGAGACATTTGGTAATCAATAAAGTCATCTTCTCCGTCACTGTCTTCTAAAATACGACGCATGTCTTCATCAGAGACATTTTGAAATTATTGTGAAAAACAAAGCTCCGCGACAAATTCAACAAGTTTTACGAACAGGTGTTTAGTGTTTCCCACTCTAAAATAGTATTGCCAGCTAAAATACAAAAAAAACGCAAAAAATGTGCTAAAGTTTTGCTGAGGAGTCCGTGCACTACTTGTAGTGCATTATATTTTAGCTGAAGAGTCCATGCACTAAATATAGTGCACACAAAAAAACCTAAAAATATAGGGTATAAAAAAGAAAAAACAGGTTTTTATTTATTTTTCTTTATTTGATGACCTGATGCTAAAAACATATGAAGATATCAGTAGGGACGCAGTGTGGTATACCCCAAATTATCTTGGGACAGCTAACGTGTTAAGATTCACAAACCTTATAAGTAAGACTGATTACCTACTTACTATAATTTGCACATTATAAATCTAAAAAATAAAATACTGAACGTTCTATACAAAATACGTTTATGCTGTTGTGTAACAATTTAGTTCGCAAACAGGAAGCATTTAATAAAGAACATTTCTGCTCAGCTATTGTTTTATTGTGCTTATGATTAGATAGTTCCTATTTAGTCCTTCAAGAACTTAATGGGGCAAACTACACAGTCATTATAATCACCATCCTTATCGCAGGATCACAAGTATTAAAATCGGGCTGTTACAGACCGTTTGACGTAAGATGTCTCATGTATCTTGTGATGATGATGATGCTTAGTTAATGGCAATATAAGTCTGGTTGGACTCTTTTCTGCCAGTGTCAAGTAATGGAAAATAATAGTAAAATATGAGTTATTAAGTTATGAAGAATGTTGATATTTTCACCAGAGCCTAGTTCGTTATCTAGCAGGGTACACCACGTGCAGGTTAGGTTGGCTTGGGAGACAAGATCTTGGAGTCTCCCTTGTACCCCTCATGTATCTTGTATGTAATTTAATTACTAACTACATACAAAGCTTGACACATTCAGCGTCAAATTGAAATAAGCGTGAAGAGTAGTCAAAATGATCTGAAAACTGAGACAATTTAACCCGCTGTATAAAAGCAATTTGATATAGGTACGCAGTTCGAATGATCATATTGTTGTAAGCACCCAAGGTGTTCAAAACATCTTACTACTCATTGTTTCATATTTATATGAGCAGTCAGAGTGATCAAAATTATCTTAGCAAACAAAGCTTTCAAAGTTATCTGTGCATAAAATGTACCATCAAAAAATAATGATAATAACAGAATTGCAACAATATGCACAGATAACTTTGAGAGTTTTGTTTGCTAAGATAATTTTGATCACTCTGACTGCTCATATAAATATGAAACAATGAGTAGTAAGATGTTTTGAACACCTTGGGTGCTTACAACAATATGATCATTCGAACTGCGTACCTATATCAAATTGCTTTTATACAGCGGGTTAAATTGTCTAAGTTTTCAGATCATTTTGACTACTCTTCACGCTTATTTCAATTTGACGCTGAATGTGTCAAGCTTTGTATGTAGTTAGTAATTAAATTACATACAAGATACATGAGCACAACATTATTTTATTTTTATTTATTTTATTTATATTCACATCATATACGCAGGCTCGTAACTTCTTGAAGCCTCGATATAAATCAAACATCTAAGTCAACGCAATCAAAAGTTACAGCTGTTTATGTCTATTTTTTTTTAATTTTCCAAGGGCATCACATGCACACAAAACCTATAGGGTACTTCCCGTTGACCTAGAACCATGAAATTTGGTGAGAAGCAAGGTCTTATAACACAATTAAAGGGAAAAATCCGAAAACCGTAAATTTGTAGATTATTCGCAGAAAAAATATTTTTTTAATCTTGCCATGGACCAAAAACCTATAGGGTACTTCTCGTTGACCTAGAACCATGAAAATTGGTGAGAAGCAAGGTCTTATAACACAAATAAAGGGAAAAATCCGAAAACCGTAAATTTGTAGTTTATTCACAGAAATAATAATTTCCGAATCTCGCCATGGACCAAAAACCTGTAGGGTACTTTCCGTTGACCTAGAACCATGAAATTTGGCAAGAAGCAATGTCTTGTAGCACAAGTAAAGGAAAAAATCATAAAACCGTAAATTTGTGGTTTATTATTACAAAATAGTACATTGTTACACTAGGGTTGAACGTAACTTATTTAGTCTCGAGACGCCAATAGTTCGAGGGATTAAATAAGTTACGTCATAATCGTTATCAAATCGGAAAATTATTGTGCCTTATTCGTCTGGATTGATTTCTTTGCGAAAGAGTAGGAGTTTCTACGGAACCCTTGATGCGCGAGTCTAATTCGCACTTGACGTTTTATTCATTGATACGCAAGGACACCAACGTCAAAACTTACGTGTAATCATAGGCTTAGAATAGTGAAAAAATTCTATGTCTATGCGTGTAATGGTTTTAATTTTTACTCTTTGTTTACCATTCTCTATGTTATTTTAATAGTTTTCTGTGGTTATTTCTCTTTGGTCGAAACATGCGTTAGCATCCCTAGTACATCTGTGGTCGAAACAAAACTGACAAATTCGTTAGTTTTATATTTTCTTATATTTTGTAAAATATGAAAATTTACTAGTTTCTGTAAAGGATTGTTCGATAAATATGTTTAAAGATTCTCCATATTATGGAAGCTTGGATGTAGTTTTACGTCAGTTGGGGGATTCGGGCGCATTCAATATTAGGAGTTATGCTCTCATCCTGTTCCCTGTGTACTTCGCGGGAATGTATTGTCAAGTGTTTGTGTTCGAAGCTCTAGATCTTGACTACAGGTAACTTTTTATCTAATGAAATCCAGTTTAGTTTGCTTGAAGGTTTCAATTTAATTGTGTTAAAGATATGAATTATACAGGCTAGGTATAATTGTATCAGTTATACAGGTTGTCCCACAGCCATCAGAAATAAAGGGCAAGTAGGTACCGGAAATATTGGATATAAGAAGTTTTACTACGAGAAAATATTAATTAATATAAAAATATAAACCTGCCTTCACAGAATTTTATAAAATAAATCGTTTTGTCCAGTAATTGAACCCATTAAAATCAAACATACAACTCTGGATTTTTTATGGCATCGGTAGAGTCAATCATAAGAATCAAATCTATCGAAATAATCCTCGCATATTTAAGAGGGTGTTAAGAGACGACGGACTTTCCCGAAAATTCGAGATTATTATATTTCGTGCTATATTTTTCTTCAGTTAACTATGCTAATATTTTTATACAAAAATTATTTTTTATTTTATTTTATACAAAAAACGTATAGATTCTACCCTAACAGCTGATAGATAATGTCAATAACCGCACCTTGACTTGTACTATACTTATAAATCTTTGACCTTGACCTAACTAAACAGTAACTCTGACGTTATTGATGGATGACATAAATTAGGTGCATTGACAACATTTTTTCATTTTTTAGGGTTCCGTACCTCAAAAGGAAAAAAGGAACCCTTATAGGATCACTTTGTTGTCCGTCTGTCCGTCTGTCCGTCTGTCCGTCTGTCCGTCTGTCCGTCTGTCAACCCACTTTTCTCAGAAACGCGTAGGGTTATCGAGTTGATATTCACATCATATACGCAGGCTCGTAACCTCTTGAAGCCTCGACATAAATCAAACTTCTAAGTCAACGCAATCAAAAGTTACAGCTGTTTATGTCTATTTTTTTTCAATTTTCCAAGGGAATCACATGCACACAAAACCTATAGGGTACTTCCCGTTGACCTAGAACCATGAAATTTGGTGAGAAGCAAGGTCTTATAGTACAAGTAAAGGAAAAAATCCGAAAACCGTAAATTTGTAGTTTATTCACAGAAAAAATATTTTTTTAATCTTGCCATGGACCAAAAACCTATAGGGTACTTCCCGTTCACCTAGAACCATGAAATTTGGCACGAAGCAAGGTCATATAACAAAAATAAAGGGAAAAATCTGAAAACCGTAAATTTGTAGTTTATTCACAGAAAAAATATTTTTTTAATCTTGCCATGGACCAAAAACCTTTAGGGTAGTTCCTGTTGACCTAGAACCATGAAAATTGGTGAGAAGCTAGGTCTTATAACACAAATAAAGGGAAAAATCCAAAAACCGTAAATTTTTAGTATATTCACAGAAAAAATAATTTTCGAATCTCGCCATGGACCAAAAACCTGTAGGGTACTTTCCGTTGACCTAGAACCATGAAATTTGGCAAGAAGCAATGACTTATAGCACAAGTAAAGGGAAAAATCAGAAAACCGTAAATTTGTGGTTTATTCATACAAAATAGTACATTGTTACACTAGGGTTGGACGTAACTTATTTAGTCTCGAGACGCCAATAGTTAGAGGGACTAAATAAGTTACGTCATAATCGTTATCAAATCAGAAAATTATTGTGCCTTATTCGTCTGGATTTGACTGATTTCTTTGCTAAAGAGTTTGTACGGAACCCTTGATGCGCGAGTCTAACTCGCACTTGACGTTTTATTTTCTAAAAACGTGTGTCAATAAAGCGTAGCTTAGCGGGGGCGTAAAACTCGTTTTTAAGGTGGTTCATCGCAAATTGGCGCGAAATTAATTTTTTTATTTGTGGTTTTTAATATTTTTTTTGCGTTCCACAAGCAATAAAACTAGCCATTAAATAATTTGCCGCAAATCGTTAACCATTTTAATTTGTAATTTATGGTAAAATCATGAATAATTTGTATTTTGGGAGCATTTGGGAAACTGTAGATTTTTTAGTTAGATTTGCGGCTAATAATTTTTCCCTAGTTTTATTGCTTGTGGAACGCAGAAAAATTATAAACCACAAAAATATTTGAATTTTCAGCCAGTACAAGACATTCGTCATCTTACATAAGGACTTTTTGGTGTTCCATTTACAAAGAATATACATTGCATTTGAATTCATTTTTTAAAATGGAACTGAAAGCGCCTTTTGGTCATTGAAGACCAAAACTGCCGACGAAGAACTGGACGACGAGATCGGTTTTAAGCAAACCATCTTGTTTGTTTATCATCTAAAGATAATAAAATTTTCAAGAGAAAAATTAGATCAGCTGTGAGAGCTTCAGCTTTAGAACTCAAACTCTAGATCTAGGTTTATCTATTTGGAGATTGCTGTTATTCGGGGTAATCCTGTATTACTATACAGGATTACCCCGAATCTCTGCAATCTCTGCTTACTAGCAGAGTGTGTGGACAGAACTTGAATATTAAATTAAATACTTTGTTCATTGGAATATATATGAAAATTTAACTACATTTGGCATTTTTTATTCATCTTTAGCATAATTTTGGCACATTTTTAGCACATTTTTTACAGCAATTTAGCACTTTTTACGAAAACCCAGTTGGCAACACTGAGTGCTAGTAATTCCAAGAGCTCAGTTGCTCCCTGGCACTCTCGTAGTGCGGACGTTTTGGTAAAAGTACTCGTAATTTTAATTGTTGAATATGATCTAAAATCACAATTGTTTTATCGTAATAATTATTTTATTTGACAGTCTTGAAATTTACTGTTTGTTTTTAAAATTATTATTATTTGATTTGTTAAATCTTTAAATTAATTTTTTATTATTAAAATTGTAATAATTTGATTAGGTTAATTTTTGTATTGTTGATGTTAAAAGTTTGTTATAATATTTCAGATTACATTGATTAAAAGACAATTGAGATGTCTGACCGACATTTTATTAGCCATTACCCCCTTCTCCTTCATCTCTGCTTACTAGCAGCTATTGTGTATGGGTACCTCACCCTTTACAATCTCTGCTTACTTTGGAGATTGCTGTTATTCGTGGTAATCCTGTATTACTATACAGGATTACCCCGTATAACAGCAATCTCTGCTTACTAGCAGAGATTGTGTATGGGTACCTCACCCATGCACAATCTCTGCTTACTTTGGGCTAGATGCGTGAATTGTCAAGCATAAAAAAATACTTAATTGGAAAACTCTAAGTTCGATTTACAACAAGAAAAACAACTTCCTCGGCAGACCAACTTTATAGTAAATATCGTTATAAGTTATTACAAACATGCAAAGCGGGCAGTGCTCGTCGCGTTTGTCGAAAACAAGCGTTTCAATCTTGGATGTTGACTGAGCGTGGCGGATACATCGCCGAAGAGCATTGATGAAATTAAAAATTCATTCACTTTTTGCAATGAAGATTGTATCTAAATTCGTTTCAGATGTAAAATTGAACAATGTGAAGGCACAGGCAGCTCTGCTACATGGATGAAATTCGCCATCCCTCCATCAAACAATCATAGAGGATATTCTCGATGTAACCGATATGTAGCCAAACACCCCTTAACAGCTAACCAACCTACGTGCAGTGCTAGTCTGTTTACAAAAAAGATTGTAAAATGTACAGAATATGTATATTACGAAAAAACCGCGGTTAATGATGTAAGTATTTTCTAATTTATTTTATTCAAACTGAAATTGATTACACAGTACTAACTTCTACTTCGATTTCCTATGAAAATATTTCCGATAGACTGACATAAATGTACCTACTTATGCTTATTTTTATTACTCTACTTTTGCCATTGATATGTAATGCAAGATAATAACAAAGCGCGCTAAAATAAAAAAAAAACTAGCCAATATCTACTGTTATAGCTTACAAGTGAAGTCTGTGAACTGAATTTAGAATAAAATGTATACCATTGTTCCAGTTCAACCTAGGCTGCAAGGACGGCACGAAAGCGTTCATAGCCGCGTGCCACAATGCAGGGCTGTTCGTATCGTGGCCAATAGCTGGCTATGTGTCCGACAGATATGGACGGAAGGTGACTATTTCGCTAGCCTCGCTCATGGCTTTCACATTTGGATTGATGAGGTCATTCTCTGTTAATTTCTATATGTTGCTGGCCTTGGAGCTCATTGAGGCAGGACTTGGAGCGGGGGCTTATACCACGGCTTTTGTTTTCGGTAAGAATACTGATGGTTTTTCATTTTTCGTTATTTATATATATTTGTAGGTTCCTATTAACGTTATATTAATGCAGTTTATAATAATTTGAAATTGCCAGCAAAGATTTAGAGGCAAGTTCACTACTTATCCATCAGGATCACACATCCAGTGTAATCGAATTGAAATTTCATAATGCCCTTTCTAGATAATTATGTCGATGACATGTTAAATAAAGTAATAGGTAAACTACTAGATTATTGTTGTGAAATATGTTTGCAGCTATGGAAATAGTGAGCCCTGACAGCAGGGTTCTTGCCGGAACCATAATCAATTCAGTTTATATCTTCGGCACCACAACCGTCGGGGGATTAGCGTGGATACTGCGTGACTGGAGACTCTTGCTCAGGGTCATATTTACGCCAGCTATTCTGTTTTTCATATACATCGGGCTCCTTGACGAGAGTGTCCGATGGCTACTCGCCAAAAAACGATATGGCGAAGCGATTGCTATACTTGAAAAAGCTGCAAAGATGAACAATGTGACTTTAACACGAAATATACTAACCCCCGACAACGGTTCTGCAAAGTCTGCAAGCCCAAAAAAATCACTTGATCAGCAGTCAGTATTAAATACCAGTCAAATGTATGAAAAAGTAATCTCCAAAAAGTCACAAAAGTCTAACGCCAGACAAGTTTATGAATCGCCCGAAATCAAAAAAAAAATGGCTAGTTGCTCAATTCTGTGGTTTACTGCTACCTTTATCTACTACGGTCTTTCGTTAAACTCAGTTTATATAGCTGGAAATAAATATGTAAACTTTATGATGGTGGCGTTTATAGAAATACCGGCGTATTTTACGTATAATGCAGTCATCCACATGATTGCGCAAAGAAGAGTGGTCACCTTTTCATTTGCCCTGGGTGCTATTGCTTGCATCGGATTATTGATTATTCCAAGTGGTTCGTAATTTTAATAACTAGATTTATTATCTCTTTTCTCAAAGCGTGTATCAAATTATCAGTTTCATGAAATGGTTGACATAGATTAATTTTAAATATAAGATGGTCTAAGTGGTTCTATTTCTTTTGGCAATATGACAACCTATAAAATCCACTTGGTTCGGCTATTCGGCTGAAGAGGTTTTATGTATTAAGTGTTAAATGTTTAAATAAGTTTACTCCCACCTATTTAATCCATGAGCTGAATATTTGAGATTGCTTTTTGAGTTACTTATGTGATCATAATTTTGTTTTAATAGTTACAAAAAATAAGCTATGTATAAAAGCCTCGTTTGTACTTTTTATAGACTTGGGATGGATTTTCCTCTCCATATACCTTGTTGCGAAGTTCTTCATAACCATCGCCTACACTGGAATATATCGCTTTGTATCTGAAGTGGTCCCAGCTCACCTTCAGCAGTTTTTGCTAGCTGTATGTTCTACAATGGGAAGGTTAGGGGCTGTTTTTGCTCCTTTTACGCCATTGCTGGTAAGATTTGCCTTTGATTCCTAAACAGTACCTCATAGAGGCTAAAGCTGCTGTCCCACTCGGACGGAGAAGCTACGCACGTGTGTTTAGCTTCGCTTTGCATAAAAATGTATGTGATAATGTCCACTGCAACCCACGAACAACGCTACGCACGAATACGAGATTAGTGACGTCATTGGTACTCGTGTCTTGCACTTTGCAAATGGTACACGCATGTATGCACTACACGCTATCCACGCAGTACCTACACGTGCGTAGCTTCACTGCGCGGGAAGTGGGATGGCCAGGGAAGCGACGACTCCTGCAAACATTATAGTGTGCTGAAGTGGAAACGTAGACCCACGTTGTCAAACAAAAAGAACCCATGCAGCCAAAATACGTCGCGTGGCGGTGCATAGCGTGCGCAGCGGTGAGACAGTGGCATAGTTCTCTTTATATTTTAATAGCAGAGGTTGGTCGAAATTAGTACATCAGGTTTTATATTCCCTACGCATTTACTAATTTTCAGATGCTAGAAAATTAACTATTAGATATTTTTCCAAACAAGAAATGACTCCGCAATTAATGAAAGAACGCAAGAAAAAAAACCTTTTAGAGTGATCACATAAGTATAGTCGGAATTCCGTTTCGAGATTTTTATTCGAAATATGGATTCGGTATTCCGTACATATTCTACACACATGTTTATTTCCGTTCGGAATAACAACGCAGCACAGGCTACCATGTGGAATTTCGGATCAGAGGAATCTACGAACGAAAAAGTACCTACTGTGTTTGTGATAGGGCCATAGATTTGTATAGAGTTACTGCTTTCGGAATCCCATGTCGATATTTTGAATAGAAATCCCCGACTGTATGTGGCCGCTCTTATTGTTTCGATCTGTCATTTCACCCGACCAACTAACCCGACGAACTGGGTGATCATATATTTTATTTTGGGTAAACTTGTTCCAGTCGGACCAACCTAATGGAAAATTGAAGCGGATCATCTATTTTTTTCCTACATCGATACAACTTTTTAGTTGTTTCGATTGGAATATTTTATTAATTTAAATTTGTTCCCATGCACACAACTTTGGTAAGCTTTGTATTTAACCTTTTTGCTTTATATTTTCTCACTGTTTTATAATCATAAAACAAGTTTTTTTTTTTCATTTTCTTATCTGGAACCTCTTAGTCATGTATGTTCTCCTGATACCTACTATTGACGTTAAAATGAATATTGTGTAATTCATCTCTTAAGTCTTGCGATATAATAATGGCTCTTGCAAATGTTCCACATGTGCAAAAAACATTAGTTAGTGGTAAATGTCAAAATTTAAACTGACATTATCTCGATAACTACTCTTGCTAGACTTTCAGTTCCTAAAAAAGAGAGAAAGGTAAGAACAAAATCTACATTTTTGATGACAGCTGTCGAAACAAAAACTGTCTAATCTCGAAAACTACTCGTGGTAGACTTTCAGTTCCTGGCTCATAATGATAGGTGAGAACAAAAATTTACATTTTCCATGACAGCTGTCAAAACAAATGTTGTATATTGTAAGCTTAGACAATTTAACCCGCTGTCAATGGACGAGGCTCGCCTGTTTTCCTAAAAACAAAATATTCTGCCATTTTTAGCGGGAGGGGAGGAATGGGGAAAATTTATGGTGATACCTACTATCAAACTTCATTACCTCATAACATAATCATAACTTACTTAAATTTGAAAGTTTGTGAAATATTTTGTTTAAAAAATGAAATTAGAACAATTCTAATTTATTTATTTTTATTTGATAGATAGTCAAAATTAATGCCCATGCAAACTACAGCTTCCTGGTGGGCATTACTATGTATTTGTCTGAATGAAATCATAATCATTAATGGACTTACTCAAATCATTAGATGCGAAAAAATTGTTAGTATAAATTATTCTCCAGAAATTACTTTTAACCTATGCCTAAACTACCAAAAATCTCGGGAAAATATATTCAGGTATCACTACTGCATGAAAGTCAAAAGTTCGTAGGGATTGATAAATATCGATGATTTCCGATGTCCATGTTTTTCTTCACTTCTTTTCTTTCACTTGGTAGCGAATTAAAACAATCATGACAAGTCCATTATGTATTTTTTAATATACATATTATTAAAATATTATTACTTAGTAATGAATAGATTTACATTAAAAAAAAAAAAAAAAAAATGCTAGTAATAAATTCTCTCTCGTTGTTCATCAGACGCAATTTTCTGGTCTGCCTTAAAAAAACCTTTCTGGTTTCTTGTTCGCTTCTTTACGTTTAAAAAGATTGAAATGAACAAAAAATCTAAATAATCACTGTATAGTTTTACTTAATGTAATTAGATTTTTTGTGACATCGTTTCTTTGTAATTACACTATTATAATAATATAACTAAATGTTTAAACTCAAATAAAAAAAAACAGATAATGACTGAATACAGATTTCAGGATTTTTCGAAATTATCCAAAACGAGCTTAAACGGTTTTTGAATACGGATTTAAGTATGCTCCTACTCCTATACCAGGATTTCAGCTGATATCGACCTTTTTTTATTTCTAAAGTTCACGCGAATTAAATCGCAAGCGGATCAGCTGGTTTTTAAAAGATGTATGTAATGCCTGGCTAGACATCGATTGATTCTGAACCGACATTATATCAAATAAACAATTTTTTTTAAAGAATCAGTTTTGTGTGAATGTACCTAATATATTTTTCAGGGTCGCTTTTTTGCAATATATGAGATTCTGGTATCTGTATATTTTTACATATATATATAGCTAGCTATCATAGCATAGATAGCATAGCTGTGGCTACTTAATTTTTTTTGATTAACATAAATATCTGTATCGTGTATTTGAGAATAAATCATCACCATTCAAGTGATGAAGACCTTTTGTTATTTTGTATGCAGTTGTAAATTTGTTATTTAACTTTTTGTAGTCGTCTAGGCCTAGTCTTATAAATTTTTCACATATACGACTAAGCTTGATAACGCTTTCGTGCGTAAGAAATGAAATAGGTTCCCTAAAATTTTCGACTTCGGCGGGACTCGAACCTGAGCCCCACCCTTAGTACGGGTGTGCTCTAACCAACTAAGCCACGAAGTCTTCAGTCGGTTTAGTCGAAAATCTTTAAGATTGTTCATTTCTTAGTGATGCCCAGAGTGCGGGTAAACACTATAACAAAAATGCTATCGTTCGTTTTTGTGATATTTGTAAAGCTTTTGTCATCACGTGGACCAAATTGAACCTTAAGGCAATTATCACATTTAATATTTTTAGAGAGGGCAAATACCAGATATCCAGATAAATATGTGCTCTACGACTTTTTCTTCAAAATGCGAAAGATAAAAAAGCCTATGCCTAAGAAAATGTCAATCGGCCGGAACTAACTCAGTTATATCGATATCGATACATAGTGAGTAAACCATCCCTTCAGGTAGTCTCGGTACATAAAAACTCAAAGCTTGTAGAAGTCAAAATTCAAATTTAGAAATTTGTGGGTGACCTTATGCGTTAAGCAATAAGGTCAAAAATACATTCCTGTGATAAGGAAATTTGGCATAAATTACCATAAGTATAAAACTATCTCCTGTCAAAAACGCCCACTAGTCTCGTGGGAGTACCCATAGAGCTTGCGAAAAAATGTTAAATACTCGTTTATTTGGACATAGTTATTCAAAATAAGACTTTACTGAATGGTGATATGATTGAAAATAAAATATAAATACGACGCGAAGCAATTCGATTTTTTTTCATATTACTTGATTATTTCGGAAAATGGATGCACTATGAAAATAATTTGCAACGATTCAAATTGGAGGAAATTATAATTATTTACACAAAAAAATACTCGCATGTGAAATGAACCACCATCTTTTAGTCTGTTCAAGGTGTTTGATTTTTTTATAAAGACGCTGACCGCACAGAAAGGCATTTTTATCAGAGCTCCTTACTCGGTCATAACGATACTGCGACTGATGAAATCGATTATGGAAGTAGTTTTTATAAACGACCTTGATTAAAAAATCATGGTCCTTGGCAGAGGGGTAAGATCCATCAAGGAAGAGACATGTCTTCCTTCTATATAATCCTAAGTACCTATTAGCTGCAGAAATCTAAATCTAATTTCTATTGTGTTTGAACAGTTCTATTTGTCAATATTTAAAACTGCATTACTTAAAGTAGGTTTTTTTTTTTTTTTGTTTTTTATATTATTGATCTCAAAATCAATTTTTTCTTTATTTATGAAACAAAATAAAATATCATTATTGCAGGTTTTTTGCACTTGCTGATTTGAGATCAATTCTTTAATACTGTGTATATTACTTTTAGCGTTTTATTGTTAACAATTATACTCTCTATCCTTACCTACTACAAGCATATGAATTTGTTTTTGTTCAGTTGTTGATATAATTTGACATAAACTTGACTTGGAATGTTTTTTGCAGGTGTGGAACATTTGCAAGAGCCATTATTATAATTATTACCTATATCCAAGACTTAATAGATGAATTACACATTATTCATTTTTACGTCAAAAGTACCAGGAGAACATATATGACTAAGAGGTTCCAGTTATGAAAATGAAAAAAAACTTGTTTTATGGTTATAAAACAGTGAGAAAATATCTCACCCAGGTTCACCAAGACTACCGTGCGTAACATTTACTGCACCTAGGTGATTTACTCCATGATTGATGATTTTGTATTTTAAAAAATTAACACGATACAAACATTTATTTCTTATCCGATTATAAGTGCATAATTTTATTGCAATAAACGGTAGGTTTTCAAATGGATTGGAATGTACGTTTGTATGGGAGCTTAAAGGTACGCCCCCACCATAAATTGTGTCGATAGGGACAAATTTAAACTAATAAAATATTCCTATCGAACCAACCTAAAAGTTGTATCGTTGAGAAAGAAAAACAGTTAATATGGATGGCAAAAAAATTAAATGAACCAAACATTCCTATTGAAACAACTAAATAGTTGTTTCGTTGAGAAAGAAAAAAAGTTGATCCGTTTTAGTTGATCAGTTTAGTTGGTTGGAGTGGAAGGACATACATATAATTTCGAACCCTTAATTGTATCTTTTCGTTTATTTTTCAGACTGTGTATTACTTCAACCTGCCTGCAATGTTATTCGGCACATTAGCTGGAGCAGCAGTCTTAAATATGACTGTAACCTTAGAAACTATAAAAAACGAAGAAACGAGTTGTCAAATTAATGGGGATCAAAAGATTTGTGGTTCTCAGAGTCCGAGTATTCCTAAAAAAACCAAACTACGCAGTGCGTATTTTGTCAGTTTAAAAATGAAAGCGGATTTTTTTCGTTGATTCTTTGTGTGAACTACATTTATTATTATCGAAACATGACAAAAGGTTTTCAATTCTTTTCTTCTATTCTTTTTGATTTTTGGCTACAAAGGCCCAATTAAGCATTTAAAAACCTAATGAGTCCTGCCATTTTTATAGCAGGCTAAATCATCGCTTTTTTTCGGAATGGATTAGTGCTACTACCTAATAATAACCCGACAAGCAATGGAGGAGAGATGTGATTGTCACCCTATTCATAAATTTTACTATAAAACTATCGTAGTTTGACATATCAGGATGTAAGCGGGTTAACTATGAATCTTATTTGAGGAGAAGATGTATCTCATGCTCCTCTACATCTTCAACAAGCAGCGCACCCCCCACCACCCCCGCCCCCGGCGCTCGCGGCTCGTGCAAAGCGAGCGGAGGCGCGCAGTGCTCGGAGGGATGCGGAACGCGCGCGTCTAGAACCGCACTCACCCTGAAGAAGTCCCTCGTTAAGGTGAAGTAGGTCCCAAAACTCAGGTTTTGCCTAGACGGAAAACCAGTTTTAAGGCAAGAAAACATAATTTTTTAAAATCTTTTTTGATGAGCATCAAAAGTTTAGGATTTTCGTTAGTAAGTTATGGGAGTCGAAACACGATTGACTCAACTTGACTCGATAGAAAAAAATCGCAAAGTTTCCTCTAAATTTTGCATTTTTACTACGGAAAACCAGTTTCATTTGCTCGTTACTTAACATATTTGAATGAAATATTGTCTAAAAAATACTTAACTTATCACTTTAGAGGATTATGGTTTTAGTTTTTTGCGAAAGAGTATTATTTTAGAGCAATAACAAATTTATAAATAAAAAGCAGTGAAATTGCGTGCGGGCCGGCTCTTGCGTCCCTTTCTCGCTTTCACTGCGCGGTGTTCGCTCGTCCTTGTCTCGAAAATACGAACGTACTTCGCCTTAAGGGGTGAAACGTTGGTGTTCTTCCAATACAAATAAGGTTCCTATTTATAAATCTTTGTAGACGATTTATATAATAACACGTTTACTAGGTGCCAGATAGCTTGGCAATACCGGCCGTTGACCTATCTCCGTCACCAAAAAAACAAGATATTTTTACTACTTCTTTCGAAATCATTCGAAATATTTTAAAAAGTATGAATCTTACAGAAATTTCAAACAGTGTTTTGAAATGGTCAATAAGAAATCTTTCTAAGGATTTTTGTTATAGTGCTTACCCCACTCTGGGCATCTCTAAGAAATGAAATAAGTTCCCAAAAATTTTCGGTTTCGGCTGGACTCGAAATTTTTGGGAACTTATTTAATTTCTAAGAAATCTTTCATTTCATATCCCACTCGGGTAGCCCCCTTTTGAAAAAATAATTCCCCCGTTTTGTCCATTTTTCGAAACTGATTATTTTTACAGACTTATCTCTATATTTTTCCTGTAAAATATAGATTGATATCAACAAACGCCCAATACATTGTACATGGATCGATCTGCATTCTTCGGAGTTATGGGTGGGGGAATGGTCAATTTGTTAACTTATTTGAAATATTTCAAAGTATGTATTGAAAATAACAGGAATTTCAAAACGTGTTTTGAAATGGTCAAAACGATACCCCATTTTGCCCCCTAGGTTTCTTTTCAAATTTCAACATCACAGTTTGTACTGAAAATATTCATTTTCATATTTTTTCATTTATTTACCTATATATATTTTTCTTAAAATCAGTAATGGCGTACGAAATGTATTATCATTTCAAATTTCAATTTAATAGCTGCAGTAGTTACTGAGGTAGAGAACCAGACCTGGGTATCGAAACCGATCTCGAAACCCTAAAAGCGGACACAATTTGCATTTTTAAGGATTTTTCAATTTTACGGAAACTTATTACTGCGCATACAAATAAAGACCTGCGTTATTTTAAATTTATAAACGTTTTCCATACTTAAATTCGTATATTTCACACTATTCATACCTATATTATTTCAGTCATGTAAAAGTAAGTTTGTAGGTACTCATAACCATTATAATATTCAGCAATTTATTAATATATTACTGGTTCTAAATTAATATCGTTTTTAGAACATTTATTATTATGTATTACGTAAATTCATTAAAAAAGTAGAAAGTCAATTATTATTATTATTCCCGATTTTGTTTTGTTTTGGGTTGTGCAATTTCATTTTTGCTTGCTAGGACCCCCACATCACAATACTTAAGCGATACCGGTATCGCTACAGTTTTGTATGGAAAGCGACAGAATAGCGATATTTTTCCTGTGTTATGCGAGAAGCGAGAGGAGGTAAACGACCTATATTGCCACCTTATTTGGGACTTAGTATAGCACATAAACTTCTCCAATTGCAACAAATGAGGTGTGGTATGATTTGTCCCAAGACCCCGATCGCAAATTAATGGGGCTCGGAGATAGCGGGGTCTATGTAAGGGTTGAATATCCTAATGTCATTAATGTGCTGGTGTCATCCGTGTTGATGCCACTTATTTAGATCGTATAAACTTTCTAAAACTGTAACAAAAACAAAATAAAATATATATATAAATATATATATTTTCAAGCAATGAGCAACATATATTGTGGTAAACTAAAATTAGACTACCACCCATTCACCGATTGTCACAATATAACGCTTCAGCTTAGTTCGTGTGAGGTATTTCTCATTTGTCTTTAAATACAAAATCAGTGTCTATTCGTGCTCTAGGTTTTTCAATCGCTTGTTATTTCTGAGATTAGTTTAAACTTTGTTTCAACCTCTTGGAGGGATTTGGATATTACTTGTGTGTGAAGAAACCTAGATTTTGTTCATAATATTTTTTTAATCGGGCTATTTAAAGCTCTAATACAGCACCTATCCTGACTAAGTTTTGTTTATTGTCTGCTGTCTACTGTGTGTACTAACTATTAAAATACCATAGAGCTTGAATTAGTGCTTTGTTTAGGAGATTAATCCTTCTGCGTAAAGCTCGATTTTGTATTTTTTACAAACTAAGTCTTGGTTCATCCATACACACAAAAGGTTATCACAAAGTTTAAACTATTGTCCAAAATAACAAGCGGTCGATAAACGCTGATGATAAATCTTGAATAAGGTAAAATAATTAGGTAAAGTGGTCTTAGTGGAGACCGAAAAAAAAAAAAAAGATAAAGATTTGCAAACGACTGCAGGCAAATGCTATATAGCTGATGACAGGGCGCTATATGGCTCTCATTTGGGGAGGCCTATGGCCAGCAGTGGACTAGTAAATAGGCTGATATGATAATCATAAAATAGTATTCACATTATTATTATAATTTGTTCCTAACGAAACAAGTCGTCCCACAAAATACAGGAAGCATTAAATAAAGATCTTTTTCGCTTAACTTTTGTTTTATTGTATTTATTGTGACTCTGATTTGATTGTTTCTAATTTTCCTATTTCATCTTTTAGGGAATAGGTATAGGCAGGAGTTCCTCCCTTGTCCGCATTTGGACTCCTTTATCCATTATGCGTTATTTTGGCTAGCCGAGCCAGCCTAACTCCGTCCAGAAGCGCAGAATCTTCCTGGGGTCTTCACAGGCTTCGCGGAGTGACCTCGACAAGTTGAGGATTTCTGTTCGTTGTGCTGTAATTCCCTCGCATTCCAGGATTACGTGGGGAGCTGATTCGTCGTCGCTAAGGCACCCTTCTAAGGAATTTATTGGTTTAATATATTACGTTCATCAGGCTTCGCCTTATTCACCACTCTTGGCAGGCAGATTAGTGATCGCAGTGGGCCTGTGTCAAGGTCAAGAATCGTGGTGTCCTGATGATGTCTCATGGAGAGACGAAAGTAGTTGACGTCTTGGTTTGGTAGATTTCTTTTCATTTTGTAGTTGGTGTGGTTTATTTTACAACGCGGACTACATTTTGTTAGAACTTATCGGAGAAGGTTTTGCGCGGAATTGTAACTAAATATTTTCATCTTTAGGTATATTTTGCTATGGATTTCCGCAAATTAACGCCTGAATCTATTATTTACACAGAAGAAGCTGCAATACATACTCTGCTACAGCATCTTCTCACAGTAGTTGTGTGATACTAGCATTATTAACATTCCACTTACTACAGGTACACTCGGGCTCATTCTCAAAAAATAATGTTTATAAAAAACTCACAACGCAAAAATCCAAAATTCTCGTTTTGATGTCGGGTGTCGGGTTTGAAATAATTTCATTATGTTTCAAACTGGGCTGGCACATTGAGCATCGATTGTGAAGGAGCTAAAATCATCATAACCGCCAGTTAGTTAGTTCGCCAGGTGGCGCTTTCCGAGGTGACACCTCTGGTTTTTGATAATCATGTAATTAATTGTTAATAAATATTAGACTGTTGATATTTGAACAAGTGTTTGCTTCGAACGGGTACTAAAGTGATAAAAAAGTGTTGTGAATAATAGTCTTCTTAAACTAACAAGTGTTATTTGAATAATTGACTTTTTCTTGAAATAACCGCCACAGCGTTTCAAAGTGCGCGCTCGGTGAACAATTTTTGAACATTTTTGGGTCGTGTACAGACCAGAAACCGGATATACTTTATGTAAACATTAAAATTGTGAATATAATAATACAACAAGCAGTAGAACAATAATAATATACAATCTTTTTGATATAAACAATAATATCCAATAGAATACTAGTAACACCATCTAGCGAACCATCAGGTAAACGGGTAATACTAGTAAGAGATAAATAATCATATTTTGGTTCCAAAATACAGTCATAGATGTCGTAAAATAATTGAATAAATAGACTAATAAATTTTCTAATTGTTAGAAAGTGGTCAGTTCCACAATAAAAACAAAGATGGCACCAATTAGAACA
The DNA here is from genome assembly GCA_946478455.1 of Eupithecia vulgata. NCBI lineage: Eukaryota > Metazoa > Arthropoda > Insecta > Lepidoptera > Geometridae > Eupithecia > Eupithecia vulgata. Next base: position 12,029,464 of record OX297876.1, read on the forward strand.
CCACCGAAAAATATCTGCAATAAATGCACCAAAGTTATTCCTACAAAGCATTTCATGACTTGTGCTGCATGTAAAATTAAACTCCACCTGAATACTTGCTCGACGGTAACTGATAGCCACTACTGCTACTTATCAGCGCAAAGTAGAGCGGACTGGAAATGTGGGCCATGCATCAGAAATAAAGGTAACTCTACTACGACGAAACCAGTACGTCAAAACAGCCTGCATGAGACTGAAACACCAACTAGTTGCTCTAGTTTCTCTCCGCGTCACTTAAACGTAACGTTTCGGAAAAAGCTTGGAAAGGAGATGGCTTTATATGCAACCGTAAGCTTGAATAATAGCTTGTCTAATGACGACCAAACCTCTACAAATGCTCTGTTCTTAGAAATCAAAAATCTTCGTGCCGCAATGTCGTCCCATTTGGAGGGCCATAATACAAAACTGGACCAGATTGCAAAACTTGTTACCGAGTTAAAGGACGAAGTTACCGAATTAAACAGCAAATTTGACGGCTTAAGAACAGACGTTGATGGTCATTTTGGCGCAGTAGAGAGCATTACAGACGAGTACAGTGTACTCAAGTCGATGATACAATCTAACTATGAGCAATCGAGAGAAATTATAGCAGGAAAAATAAAACTGAAAAACGAAATAGCTTTTGCTAACCTAAGACTAGAGTTGCTCGAAAAACAATTAAAGCCCTTGGAAATTTCTCCTGCACCTTGTTCTACTACTAAGACTACTCCCATCCACGATCAACTCGGACCAACAAGTGCTGAACAAAAAACAAACGCTATGGTGTCTGCGGCTGCTATTCCTGTAAAATCACGAAAGCGAATTACCTCATATTCAGATCAAAAGAATGAAGATAAGACCAGCGGCCCACTCGTGAATCTTACAACTGCAGACCAGCTAGTAGGTACCGAGATTCCTAAGACGACCGGACTGGAGGACTGCGATTGGCAAATATACCGTAGCCGTAAGTCGAAGCATTTCAGACAGGAAGTCGTGATGGGAAGCAGGCAACAAGATCAACTACTGACAGTAGAGAGGACAAAAAAGCTACATACTTGTTTCTTTAAACCCGATACTTTGCCAGAGGCTATACTATCGCACATGGAAAGTATAAGCGCAAAGACGGGTTTCGAAGTTCAAAAGCTTAAACTCAGGCACGACCGCTATGCATCTTTCACTGCTACAGTCCCGGAGAGTCTTTTCCAGCTATTTATGAAACCTGAATCATGGCCAGAGGGTACGGAGGTACGGGAATGGTTTCCCAGAGGAGCCGGGCGTGCTACATACATCAACAGGCGACCCCACACCCCCGGCCAGGATACCATCGAGATGGGTAACGCCAGCAAAACAACCACAACCTCAAAGTAACACCTGTAAGTATGCCCTCCATATCATCTACCAGAACGTAAGAGGCCTTAGAACAAAACTCAATTACTGGAGGCAGACCGTCATCCAATCAGAAGCAGATTTAATCGCAGTCTCAGAGACCAATTTGGATACTGCAATAAATGATGCTGAAGTGACTCCTTATGGATGGGACGTGCTAAGACGGGACCGGCCTTCTGGTGGAGGGGGCGTATTGTTAGCGGCTCGGCCAGGGCTTGAACTTATCAGAAGGCAAGACCTGGAGACACCAGCGGGAGAAGATTTGTGGGCAACAATTAACTATCTTGGTCGTGTTTATTATGTGTGTGTTATTTACATAAAACCCAGTGCCAAAGACGATGAATATATGTCATGGTTTTGTCAAGTCGAAAATAATATTGATATTATAAACGATTCGCCTGTAATAATCTCAGGTGATCTCAACTTGAAAAGTGCAACTCTAAATGTAAATAATTATATGTGCTATTTCCTACAGTACTGCGATCTCATAGAGCATAACAATATTTTTAATATTCTAGGCAGTAAGTTAGATGTAGTACTAGTTAGTGCATGTGTGCAAGACGTGAGTGTTAGTTTAGCTGAGGATGGATTGGTGCAACGTGCAGATAATTACCATCCACCGCTCGATGTTACTGTAAGCTGCGATAGACTACGTATAATAAAGAAAATGGAGGCTAGTAATATCGACACTGCAACAGACTGGAACTTTTCTAAGGCAGATTTTGACTCGCTCTATGAACATCTTATAAATACGTCTTGGGATAATGTCCTAGCACAGTCGCAGGTTGACGAAGCCGTTGACATATTTTATAATCTGTTGTACAGTAGTTTTAACCACTGTATCCCAAAGAAAGTACGTCGCTCGTCACCTGCCAGAAGGTATCCAACCTGGTATACTAATGAAATAATAACTGACCTTAGACTAAAAAATTTACTTCATAAGATATGGAAAACAAGTAAGGATCCGAATATTTACAGTTTTTATAAAGCAATAAGATCTTACATTAAGCTAAATATATCAGGGGCGTATAATGACTATATATCAAGGATACAAAATGACCTAACTTCAAATCCGCGAGCGTTTTGGAACCACATTTCTAATTTAAAAACCAAAGGTGGTTTTGAACCTTCAGTGACGTACCAGGAGAATACATATAGTGGACCTAATGCTGCAAAGGCTTACGCTGATTATTTTAGCAGCGTGTTCCTGCAAAATGTACCTAGTCTACGTACCGAAAACATCACAAGTAGAGTAGGAAACAATTGTAGTATAAACATAGTAAATATCTCAATATCTGAAGTAGAGTTCCACATAAACAAAATGAAGTCCAAATGTGCTATAGGGCCAGATAATGTTCCATCTTACATCATTAAAGCGTTTAAGTCAAAACTATCAGCACCTATAACACACATCTTCAATTTATCACTGAAAACTAGCATTTATCCAACACGGTGGAAGACATCACGCGTAACACCTATTCCAAAATCAGCCGACAAATCCCTCGTAGAAAATTACCGTCCCATAGCAATATTATCTTCAGTTGCTAAATTATTCGAGTCCATCTTACACACTAGGATCTATAGACAAATATCTCCATACCTGAGTGACACTCAACATGCTTTCAGAAAAGGTAGATCTGTAAACACGATTCTGTTAACGCTCGTAAATTACGTTTCGAAAAAGCTAGATGAAAGTTCACAGGTGGATGTCATCTATATTGATTTCAAGAAAGCATTTGACCAGGTGGACAACGATGTTCTACTTGCAAAAATGAGTTCCTACGGAGTAGCACCAGGCTTATTACGATTTTTCGCCAACTACCTGAGCGATCGAAAACAATTTGTGCGTCTTGGTTGCTTTGATTCACCCACGTACCACACTCAATCTGGCGTGAGTCAAGGATCATCGCTTGGTCCACTTCTCTTTACGATTATGATAGATGATTTACCCACCAATCTTAAAAAAGCCAATTGCCTCATCTATGCTGATGATGTTAAAATTTTTGCAGAGATTAAGTCTCAGCAAGATAGTGATGATATGCAGAATGACCTCAATACTATTCAAGCTTGGAGTGACTCGAACCAACTACGTTTCAATATTTCTAAGTGCCAAGTGATGTCTTTTACCCGGTCCTCTAAAAGTCTTATCAGCGACTACCTTCTTTGCTGTGAAAATATCCCTAGATGTTCTACAGTAAAAGATCTCGGCGTAGAATTTGACCCACAACTTAATTTCCATAACCATATTCGGTCGCTCACCGTCACTTGTTTCAAAAGGCTAGGTTTTGTGTCCCGCACATGTAAGGACTTCACTAATATAAATGCCATAAGAACTTTATACACATCACTGATCCGTTCAAAGATAGAGGCTAGTGCGTGCGTATGGAATCCGTACGAAGTAACTTATTCGCTCATGGTAGAAAAGGTACAAAAGAGATTTCTTAGATTTTTATACAAAAAATGTCATGGTTATTATCCTTTCATGTACCCTACTAAGTATCTACAGGGAACACTAGGCTTTAACTCCTTAGAAACCAGGCGCCTAAAGGACCAACTTCTAAGTCTCTGCCGTATTTTGCGTGGTACAACAGATTGCCCTGCTCTATTGACTGAAGGAAGCAGGCTCTGCGTCCCACAAAATCGCACACGGTTCCGCGCAGGCTGTGTACGTCTTTTCGAGCCCCATCGTGCACGCACTCTGCATCGTCAGCAGTCTCCCATCTCCCGTGCGCAGCGCAATCTCAATGCGCTCATCGCCAGCCACCCTCAGTTTGATGTGTTTGCGGATGGCTGGGAGATGATTGAAAGAGTGTGCCTCGAGTTTTGTGAGCGCGTGTAAATGTCTTAGTTATATCTACTTTTATTATTTTTAGCTTGTATGATGGTTATCCTGTAAAAACTATTTTTGGTTCGTGTTTTTGAAGTTTTAGATTGTTTTGTTTTTCAAGATTTTTTATTTGTTCTAATTCTATTATTTTATTTTTGTGATTGTCTTTTCTTGTTTTTAATTTCATTGTTTTTGTAGTTGTTTTTATAATTCATGTACTGTACTAGTCATAACGATTTAGATATAAGTATCTGTAATGTTATGGTCTTGTTTAATAAATAAATAAATAAAATAAATAAAAATCATGAAGTACAAAATTAAAAACATTCAGAAAATCAAAAAAGAAAGTGATACTTAGGTTAAGTATTAGGGACAATGTTTGAGTGATGCTCCCTAGATTTTTATACATGGTTTTTTACGTTTTAGGTACTAAATTGTACGTCTAAAATAAAAATAGTTTTTCATACATAACTAGAAGGTCACCTTTGTCACAGATAATATAATACTATAGTGTGCCCCATGTGCCTTTGTACACTGCTAGAGATAATGCGTTTACAAACATTGTATCTTTAGTTTAGTTGGAGTATAGGTGTGCCTGTTTTATTGAAATGGGTAAGAAGAATAGCGAATAGGTGTCTTTTAGATCTTGTTAGATCGTTGCCATTATGGTCACTTAGGTACGTTAAGTAAGTAAGTGAGATTTAGTAAAACGAAGGTCGGTTTACGATCATAAAATTGGTGAAGAAGTATCAGAGGAGTTTGCCTGATTTTGATATTTTTACAACATCATTAAAATTATTTACAAAACATAGCAAAATTTATAAGGATCCTAAAACAGAAATAACAAAAAAAACTGTCGTTATGATGTCGTGCCAGAACGTCAAATAGAACCGAGGATTCTGTTTTATTATGAAACTAGCTTCTGCTCGCGGCAACGCACGCGTTTTTTAAGGTTATGTCTATCTATAACATGGGAACTGGATTTTTGGTATAAATAGTAAGAAATTCAAAGTTCAAAATTCAACGAGTTTTTTTCCTTTAGACCTTACAAGACTCTTGGACACGTCACAAAGCTTAAGTTACTCTCCATCCTTTTAACTAACTCTATGCCAAAAATCAAGTCGGCGAGAGGGCGTGAAGGAAGGACAAGCAAACAAACAAACACACTTTCGCATTTATAATATTAGTATAGAATAGAGAGAACCGTGGATAGAACCACAATAGAACCCTGCATTGCAGTGCCCTAACAGGGTGCATGCTTGATACTTTAAATTATTTTAAGATCTTTGTACTTACAGCATGTTCCGCAATAAAATATCTTGAATCTGTTAATAATGCCCCTAAACATTTTCTTACAGACTGCTGTTAAGATTGCTATATGAATGTAAACAGGGTCAGAGTTTTTGACAATTGCTACTGATTTATTATAAGGAGTTCATTCAAATTATTTTTTAGTAAGTTCCCATTTCCCAACCAATATTTGGCCAAATCAAATATTCGAATAATGAGTTCAAGTTACGCGTTGTTACAGAATTGGAAGATAAAAGACTCACTTACATTTTTTTTTAACAGCCCAGTCTCTTAGTTTTCACATACTTTTATCTAATTGCTTCTTAAGGCCCATACCGGACCCAAAGTGGCGCCGCCACCTAATTTATGTTATTATTCCGTTTAACAAAGGAATTTTCAAAAATCCTTCTTCCAGTTTGTGATACATAGGTATCACGAAGTTGCACTTGGTGGCCACCAAAATCTATTTTCGTATCTCTTCCTAAACTAAATAGAATAAAACTATTACAGAGGCATTAAAAAAAAGCTTATGATAGGTATCACAAACTGGAAGAAGGATTTTTGAAAATTCCTTTGTTAAACAGAATAATAACATAAAGTAGGTGGTGGCGCTAGTTTAGGTGCTGTATGCGCCTTAAGCGCTCATTTTGTAAGCTTGTAGAAATAAAGTTATTGAAATCTGAAAGAGATGCTTTTTCACCTGGGTCTTTAGTAAATATTGATTGTATTATTAAGCCCTTACCAATACCAGACAAAAAAGTACCTACTGTTTTTTATAGAAATTAAGTTACTTACTAAATCGTATTTAAGATTATTTATCGGGTATTTATCGCGTACCTTTTGCTTTCTTTTCCCCAACGTTTCAACCGCGTTTCAGCGATCGTGGTCACGGGGCGACTAAAAATAATAAAAATAAAATAAATAATCTTAAATATGTTATCAAATCGCGAAAGTTTAAAAAGTTTTACTAAATCGTTCAAAGAATAATTTGGTCCTAACATAGCTGATGTTATGCAACAAAATACAAAATTAGTTTTTCAACCTGCTTCAACGCTGATATTAGCCCAAATATGTCCTAATTTACATAATATACGGAAAAGGAATCTCTAAAAAAACAATTTCCGAAATAGTTTAGTTATTAGTTATATATATACTAGCTCAAATCAACTCCCGCAGATCTCCATATCTTCCAAACTACGAAATATTTAACTAAATTTACTTATACAAAATATTAATAAGAAATATTTAACTAATATTAATAAGAAATATTTAACTAATTTTATACAAAATATTAATAAGAAATATTTAACTAATATTAATAAGAAATATTTGACTAATTTTATGAAACTGGATTCCATAGAATTTTCTCTATAAAAAAATCGCAAAGTTACTATATCTCAATAAATACAGAAGTTAAGATCATAACAATAAGCATGGTAATAGAACTAAGTTAAAACTTGATTTATGAAGCCCATAAATCAAGTTTTAACTTATATATAAATGCATTGCTATGCCCTGTCCCGCTCCTATGAACGCGCAATCCTATGTCTATCCTTTTCACAAAAAATCTCATCTTACATCTCATCCTAGCGTGCGGGTAGCGTAACTATGTCAGGTGAGATAGCATACGATTAGGCCGACGACGACACGTTCGCGTCTTTGAGATGATGCCTTTTTGTGAATAGAATAGGCATAGGATTTCGCGTTTAAAGTAGTGGGCCAGAGCAAAGCGCGTAAACACAAAAATCAAGATTTTGCTGATTATCTATTATTGAAGACATTTGTTTGCAAAAATAAGCCAAAGGTGCCCTGCGTATTTCCCATTTAATAAAGTGATAAAAATAAAAAAATCTTGTGATTGATAGTTTAGAAGAAAAATTGTAAAAACTAAGAAAACAGATGGTACTTTTCACTATTATTTCTGGTATTCAAAACACATTTTTTTTTTAAAGAAGGAAATCTGCCTTCTATCCCATAGATTATATATATGAGGTATTTTTTCAAAGCTTTATCAATAAAGATGACGGAGAAGGATTATTTAATTTGCCTATTTTACATCTAGGGGCATGTGGATGATGATTTACTCATACAAACGTACTACCAAAATGATTTGCAAGTCGAGCATATTTCCAACATAATTATCATATGTATTCGATTAGTATTTAGCTAGGTCTATGGTTGTTTTTTCTTTTTACTAATATAATATAATATAATGAAATACAAGCAAAATATGCAAAATGCGATCTTGCATATTTTTACGTTGAAAGTGACATGTTTACGTATTTGTACGTATTTGTTTTGTTTCAAAAACAACAATAATCTTTCTTACGTATTATTCGATGAGGAACAAAGCTTATATTTTCTAGTTACAGAATAACAACACTATGAGGAATATGCCAAAAGATTTCAGTCATCATTTTTGGTATTACGGAATATAATAATTTATGAATAGAAGTTGCGTGCAGCTGTCGCTGGATCCTTAAGTTTTAAAAATTTTATGGAGCTTTGCTTCATGTTTTAGTTTTTTGTTATTAAATCTGGAATTATTTTCAATAAGATTTGCGAGAATTTCAACAGTAAGCTCTCAGCCCACAGGGATATCAAATATCAATAACGTTTATTTCTTTACGCTTACAAAATAAGTAATTCAGTCTAACGTTTATAAATAGTAATTATTATCAAATAAGAAACAAGGTGTTATTGATTTTGTCCACTTAAATTTTTTGTCCACTAGTGGAAGAAGTGGAAAATAAACCACTAGTTAGTGTATAATATGACTTACAAACTAATACAATATTTGCATACCTAAGTCGCACGCATATGTAGACCGAGAAATTTGGTTTATCTAACATTTTCTACAAGGATGTTTATACGTACCTACTATAGCACTATCTTTACTTATATTATAAAGAGGACAGATTTAATTGTTTGAATTGAATAGGCTCCAAAACTACTGAACTGATTTGGAAAATTCTTTTACCATTAGAACCCTACATTATCCCTGATAAACATAGGCTATAGAACATACCCGTCCGAAGAAGGGCGAATCACTAGTCATGAACAAAAAGCATGCTCAACAACAATGTTTGATGAAAGAGGCACACACATTACAAGCTTCAATGCTATCAGCAAGCTTTACGTATGTTACAAATATAGCTTACCCTTCATCAGCTTTACCATTTGTGTCACAAATTATCACCAGAGCACCGATATCGTTAAAAATAGTTAACCAAGCTAATGCCAGTCCAGCCTCGTATTTGATATCTTATCAGGGCTCAGTAAGGTTCCTAATGGCTTGTAGTTTTTAGCAGATGGTGATAGGGATCGTTGGTCGGGTAGGTAGCGAGATGTATCACGCTTGTGTCATGCCGAGCATGAATGATGAATTTGAGCATTCATATTGACCTTATTTGGATTGATTTGATAGCCTACCTATAGTTACCGAATAGATTGGTATATCTTTTGTTTATCTTTCTTTTTGTGCCTACAATTTTTTCCTGTGTAAACCAGACATTTCTATCTAATCTATTAATATCGCAATCATCAATGTTAATATTACCTAGTTATGTCTTTATAATTAACAAATTTCTTGTCAAATCGTTTATGGTCAGAATAGAAGGAAGTTTGATATATTAAAAAACAGAATCTTAACAAATAATTAAAATAGTAAATATCTTATTTTCTTACTTAAATAGGATAAGTACTTATTTAATTTTAACTTATTTAATAACAAACCATTACTTACGGCTAATGATGTTTTATTATCACATCGTAATACTGGTGTTATAATTGAATATAAAAATAAGCAACGTTCGATAGATTATTCCTGTGGATAATCCTAAAGAACGCATACAAATTGCACGTCTCTGACTACAGTCATTACTACGCCATACGACTTAATACTAAACAAGCAGACGTTGTACACTACGGTGTGGATAAAAACGTGCATGTTGATTGCAGAAGATAGTAAGCAATGTGTGATGTGCGAGCAAATGTTTCGAATATTGATGTGTACGCGGCGTGAGCGCGTGGCGCGATAAAAATGACGTTGTATATAGCGTCGTCGGTGCGGCCAGTCTTCTAATGCGGTCACAACGAACGATTCACCGAGCGCAGAACACGCGAGCCGGCCGGTTTCACGAAAAATAAATGAAATTATAAAAAAAAACGTTAAATATTAACACAAGTTTGAAACAAAAGAGTGCACACGTGAAGTTTTTGAGGTTAGAGAAGATTCATCCCTGATCCATGATCTAGGTCATGGTATTATTGCAGTGACGTGAGTACTTTTTTTTTTTTTCATAAAGAACCTTCGATACGTTTCCCTGGTAACAAATTACTCGAGCCGCTGATACATATGTTAGATACACCATATGGCAGGAAGGTAAGTATGTAATGAATGTTACGGGATAGCTGGTACCTTTCTTTATGATCTTTTCGGTTCACTTTAAGTCACTACAATAACGTTCAATTGTTTTGAGTTCTGTCCATTGTTTGTCTTCCTTAAACTCGTATTGTAACAACAAGAAAATGATACCTACAATGTTTTGGGTACGGATATTTTTACAAAAACATTGTTCCTGATATCCATGTGTGCTAGAACATTCAGGTTATAAGCCTAGGTAGGAAGTGGGTTCTAGTCCTAGCAGAATAGAAACTGTTAGAACTCGGGATCTTCCAATTAATTCATTTATGGAGTAAAAACTTCTGCAATTGCTATTTGACCTTGCACGTTACGTAGCTCACTAAATATTTATCGATTGTATTTTACTCATAACCTCTAAACCTTTACACAATTTAAACTATTGTAGAAATACAACAGTTATATGTTATTTTATTACGTTATAAGTAAAATCTTTAGCACACTGCATAATACAATTAGCTTTCATTCGATCTGATATCGAATGAATAATGAATGTCTAAAATACTGCTCGAACAGGAAACCGTCCTTAGGACAGGATACTTTAAGTTTTGGACAGTAAACTGTGGTTCGTAATATGCACCTACTTTATTATACCTAGGTATCTGTGTTATTTTTTGTTAGATTTGCAGATGTTTAGGTACTTTTTTCGCATATTCTTTCATCTCATATATTCTGGTTTTCTTACACTGTTTATTTTACTCAGATAAATTGATTAAAAATGGCAAAAGGCTTTGATGATTTTTGTATGGATTGTGCGCTAACAAAAGTATTAGGTAGGTAGGTACCAGTTTTTTTTTCTTCAAAATTTGCGTTCACAAGAATCGTCATTATTTATATTTTTAGGAAATATTGCAATATTCTTTGTTAATGAACTTGTAAAAAAATACCCCAAAAACGATAACTCTCTTATAAATAAATGAATAAATAAACTATATTGCGAGGTACCTTACCTACATAATGATTCCTACAATATTTTTATTATTTTACTGTTGCGTATCATTCAATCGAAAAGAAATGAAGCATATTTTTATCATATTCTTTTTTCTCATATACATTATATTGCGGGTTTCTCACACTACCAAGCATATTCAAGGAGCATAATGATCATGATTTTGCAACGGACCAGCTGTCAGCGCTGTGGGTTACTGAACCGCGAAAAGCATCGTTGAGTTATTCTATAAATACACGAGGCGAAAGACCCATTCCATTGTCATCGTTTTTACCTGCGCTTGCTCTATACTGTATTACAATGATGATATTATTATCCATGCCATGAATCTCTACACTTTCCTGTTTTATTGTTTTTACGCTGTTAAGGTTACCAATGTTTTGATCTTTGTCAATCCCTCATTTCGCTTTCTTGATTCGCATTTGTGTGTTTCGAGTGAATAATTTATTGTTTTTGATACCAGTAATCTTTATTTATTTAGTAATATTATGTATTTGTTTACCAAAATTTTTAATCACTTGAACATTTAAATTATTGAGCTCTTTGAATCCAGGTTGATATTGATACTATGTTAGCAAAAGGTACTAAGCTTATAGCTTAAGCTATTAATAGCTTTACGTTTATCTGTTTTGTTTTTAATCTATGTTATAATTTCTGAAACGAACTTATTTTATATTTCATTACAGTCTCTGTATTATTGTTCATGTAATTGTTATGTTTTTTGGAACAACATGCTCATTATTTCCGTTTTGAACAACGACGCCTTTTTGTCTTGAACTTCAATTTTATCATCAAACCGTACTGTATCTGGATCTAATTGACCGCGAAGTATTACCGGTAATGAGTTAGTATTTCAATTCAAATGCAGTAGGTTTATTGTTTAAGGCCCATACCCCACCGAAAGTGGCGCCGCCACCTAATTTATCATATTATTCCGTTTAACAAAGGAATTTTCAAAAATCCTTCTTCCAGTTTGTGATACCTATCATAAGCTTTTTTTTAATGCCTCTGTAATAGTTTTATTCTATTTAGTTTAGGAAGAGATACGAAAATAGATTTTGGTGGCCACCAAGTGCAACTTCGTATCTCTTCCTAAACTAAATAGAATAAAACTATTACAGAGGCATTAAAAAAAAGCTTATGTTAGGTATCACAAACTGGAAGAAGGATTTTTGAAAATTCCTTTGTTAAACAGAATAATAACATAAAGTAGGTGGTGGCGCTAGTTTAGGTGCTGTATGCGCCTTAAGTAACCTCTCTATAACCACTCGCAATTCGTTAAAAAGTAAGCGGTGGTCTGGACCTCCGCTTAAGTCCGTATTATTAGAACACCTTTATTTTGTATTGTTATATTTGCGGACTTTCACTTTCTTCTTATGTTCTTTCTTCCGAAACATCCCGGTTTTCTCATACTGTTTATTTTACTCTGATAATATTATCTTTAAATAAATTGTTTAAGAATGACAAAGGGGTTTGAAGCTTTTTGTATGGAGGGTGGCCCTAACAAAGGTGTTTCAATACTCTTTCTTTTGTCTCGTTTCAAGAAACCGCGACGCACAATGATTGTTTTTTATATTTGGACTCATACAAATAAAAGTATTCATAAAATAATGCCCTAATGCGAAAAGTTTCAAAGATATTCACAGTATCTTAAATGGAATAGGTAGGTACCATAAGAATTTATTGGATAAAATATCCTGCAAGAATAGTTCTCCTGTAATGTTCTGTTTGTTACTTTGCATTTGGATAAAAAAAATCGACCTATTAGATATGATTTTAGTATAGGACAAGAACTTGATATTTCGTTAAAAAAATCGGCCCGATCTGCTTAGCACTTTTGGCGCCTCATGAGAAATATCATATTTATCGTACCAAATAAGCCCTTCTAATATTAGTAGGATTTTATTATTTATTTTAAATTCACTTACACCTTCGTTCGACTATTCCATTAGGCACTAAACACCCTCCGTCTTAGAAAAAAAGTAATTACATATCTTTTAGCATATTTTGCTTACCGAAATTGAACTTATCTGAAACCTTGAAAACCCAAGAATATTTAGGTAAAACAAAAGACGGATCAGAAATATCGTGACGGTTCATTTAGAACGTGACCACGAGAAAACCTGTGACCTTTGCTGGTTTGGGTTCTATATAAATTTGATAATATTGTATACATTTAGTTAACACTGTTAACTTTTTTATCTAACTTTGGTAGGTAAGTAGGTACCTATAGTAATGCTTAGTATCAAACAGAAAAAAGTGATACCTAACTGATAAAGCAAAATGTGGACAAGTCTTATAAGATTAGGTAGATATATTCCCTTCCTTTCGTGTTAATAAATATGAAAGGTTGTTTCTTTAAAACTAAATGAGATTTTAGAAAACTTACACTGTGCAAGGATGCGTGAGTGAGCTAAACTAATGAGCTGAAATAGTGTAAGTTTTTTGGGTCATTAATTACTAAAATGGAGGACAAAATAGTATAAATGAACGGCGAGCAAAGCAAGCCGCGAAAATTGTTATAATCTGGCTGTGCGTGTGAGCTATCGTTGTCACCCAAGCACCTCGGACTGTAAGCAAACACGTATTTGTTAGTATAATACTTAAAGATCGATTTAAAAAATATAAAAATTCCTTAATGTCGATTGTGAAGAGGATTCAATGGAAAATCATAATCATCAGCCTATATTAGTCCACTGCTGGACATAAGCCTCCCCTATTGAGTGTCATAGCGCCCTGTCTTCAGCTCGCCGCACCCAGGATCTGCCAGCAGTCATTCGCAAATCGTCATCCCACCTGGTTGGAGGGCGACGTTTGCCGAGTCGCTTGGGTTTCTCTAAAGGATAGGATTCGCAACGAATACATCCGACAGAGAACTAAGGTTATCGACATAGCTCAAAGGATTAGCAAGCTGAAGTGGCTGGCCATATTTCGAGAAGAACCGACAACCGCTGCGGTAAACGTGTTCTTGAGTGGAGACCGCGACTCTGCAAATTTGATAAAAACTTACAGAAAGTCGTGAAACAAACAGAAAATGACTGGTTTTTTTTGTAAGTATGTAACGTGTACCGCAAAAAAAATTATGGGTTCCAATGGTGCCAAGAGAATATATCACACTAATATTATAAATGCGAACGTTTATACTTATACACGTGAAAATAGAATTGATTTTACTCCCTTTGGAGAACAGGGGGTGTTCCTTGTTGCTCTGAGGGGTGTTCTCAAAAATCCCTCGACAGATTTGACACTCACTAACTTGAATTATTTATTAATGGCAACATGTCTGGTTAGACAATTCTGCCAGTGTCAAGTAATGGAAAATAATTATAAATGGTATGGGGGTACAAGGGAGACTCCAAGATCTTGTCTCCCAAGCCAACCTAACCTGCACGTGGTGTACCCTGCTAGATAACGAACTAGGCTCTGGTGAAAATATCAACATTCTTCATAACTTGCTAACTCATATTTTACTATTATTCTCCATTACTTGACACTGGCAGAAAAGAGTCCAGCCAGACTTATATTGCCATTAACTAAGAATCATCATCATCATAAATTGTATGAGTTAACAAATTATGAAGATTGCATGGTATTGTCATCAGAGCCTAGTTCGATATCCAGCAGGGTACATCATGTGCAGGTTAGGTTGGCTTGGGAGACGAGATGTTGAAGTCTCCCTTGTACCCCATTCACTAACTTACCAGCATATTTCACATGCCTGTACACCTATCGAATTTCACGTAAATCGGATCATCGCGCATCGGTTGGACAGTTACGCTCGTAGTGACTATTTCACCATAGGTACTGCCAAGTCACTCAAGTTGCCACTTGCCAGTGAGCACTTCGTGCACTAATGAAGGTAAAGCCGCTCAAGTAACTTACTTAAAAATACTGAATTAATTGACAAATCGTTATTTACCACAGTTATTTTAATGAGTGCGGATTGTGAACCTTCTTTGTCCTCAATATCAGTAAAAACGTCTTCAAGATTCCTTGTTTGTGAATGAATTCATTATATATGTCTAGACTAGAATTATTCAGACAGTTTTCAAAGACTTAGAGCGCAACTAACCTAACCTATAAATAATAAAAACAATACTAAAAATGAATACTAAATCATAGAAAAAACTCTGATCTCTTTTCTTCTTCTAACTAAGCAATTTGATGGCTGTCAATCATTTTGCTTGTAATTTAGGTAATTGAAGATGTGTCCAAAATGTAGAAACGCTTCCTGAAATATAAACACCGATCAAGTACCCAAGGTATGGTAAATAAAGGTCTGTTATATATAAATCCACCGGGCAGATTTATATATAACAGACCTTTATTTAACAAGGAAATTACAATCAAGTAATAGAATTAAACTAAAACTAATATTTACAATTGAAACAATTGAGCTAACTGCAGACTGTTGCAAATAATCTACAGGTAACTCAACTGATCCATATCAATACCAGTCGGAAGGGTGCCCAAGACGTGTCGGTGTTTCCGACGATATTTCACGAAGGTTAAGAAGACATATCTACTTGTTTTGCTTTCCCAGAAGGAACTTAATTCACTCCTAATTTGAAGATTCAAAATCTTCATATTAGTAGGTAGTGAATACCTAAGTAGATTCCAAGAATCCACTTAACCGGAAAATCAGTCGCTTACTCGCACACAAGTTTTTATTCTGACAGACATGGTACTTACAGAGTTCTATATATTAATCGATCAAAGTAGAATATCAGCAGTAGCTTAACTATTAATTATTATTTATCACTCAAATTTCCTGGAATTTATGATTATCATACATCGTTTACGAAGAAGACTATGCTTAAATCACACAGAAAGTTTTCTCACAACATTATTCTTCTGTAGTTAGTACTTAGTGCTAGTTTTATATAGCTATTGTGAGAGAGGTGACAAGTAATTTCTAAGTTGACTGGACTTTCATTATTATCTCATACCTCTTGCAACACACTTTAGGTAGGCACTTACATAGTATTGCTACAGTATTGCTAACTTCAATGATACGATATCGGACAGACAGATAAAATACCTATACATAATACAGGGTGTAACGTGCGTGATGAGTGTATAACCTTGAAGCAATGTTTTTTTTTTTAATTTAATTTTTTTCATAGCTTCATGGTTATGCTCACTGCTTAATTTGGAACTAATTTTTTTATTATCATTTTTTTATAGTGGTGAAAAACATTTAATGAGCTAAAATGGATTTTGCTCACTGTTTTTAAGTTTCGTAGACACCGTTTTCAATTAAGAGTGGTGGATAGAGAGTGGATATACCCATGCGAAGGGTAGGCGAACCGCTAGTATTTTATACATTTAAAAATAAAACCTTTGAAATTGTTTCAAATTGTGGGCATCGCGGCCAAAAATATGAACAAAGATAGACAAACTTATCGATTTAAAAAAAAAACTTGAATAAGTAACAATCTTCAAATTTTGTATTCTACCTTGTGTGTGTATGTCTGTCTGTGCTGTTCTTGTTAAGTCAAATAAATGTTTCTTTATCTTTATCTTATCTTTATACGCTTCCACATTCTTAGATTTTTGTTTTTGTGTCTGATTGGCCTTGCAAGCACCTCATTATGGAACACCCTGTGCATGTATAAGTATAATTACAGTGCCTTTGACCTTTTGGCTTTGTGAAGATATGCTTATAATTATGTAGTTCCTACTGTTGACTTGAACTACTGGAACTTTGAGGAAGAGGATATTCCTTCCTAACCTAATTACAATTGGACCTAGTTCTGCACTAATTTAAAGAGAGATAATGAAGATTAAATGTATCGTATGTTTTTTGGGTAATTTTTACTGTGTGTAGTATACTGGTCTACAAATTGTAAATGAAATACGACAGGAAAACATTAATACAGGGTTTTTTTATTGTATAACTGACTGATTCCTTATTGCAAAAAACCTTATATTTCATGTGGATTGGTTCCTTCTTTCTTTAAAATGAACAATGAGATCGTTATGAAATTTACAGGGCTGATAAAAGGCACTATTTGCATTTTACAGTGTACTTTACTTGTTTTGACTCATGTGTGGGTTGGTTCCTTATTACTAACTTGGTCCAATTGCATGCGCTTGAACAACTTGTCGTTATATTTATTCAGTAGGTAACTTGTGGAGGGACCAATACTAATACCTAGTAGGTATCAGTATTGGTCCCTCCACAAGTTGGAAGATGGGTTGGCTATCATACAGTCAAATCTGACGAATGATAATAATATGATGATCACAATTGGGTTTGATCCCATTGTATCATTTAGGGCAGATTCTGAATACGGAGAATAAACCAACAAATTTGTGTATACGCTTGATCTCTTTGATTCGTTACATTTCGTTTTGGTTTTGTTAAACAAAGATTAAGAACCGGAGGTATTCTTTTAAGATTGCAATATTCACACTGTCGATCTTATCATTCCTATTTTTTACAAGATAGGTCGTTTATATAAACTAAAAATAGGATAGAACCGAAAGATCCCTGCGGTACACCCATTGTAAATATGTAACTACAGACCCCGAAGCAAAGCACATAAGTTCGAATCCATTTTTGGTTTTGAATATTTAATTCATTATTTAATTGAACTCTCGTTCGTTTTCGAATTTAAATATTATATATATAATATTTCAAACGTGAGATTATGCGGAAGCTTTCTGTTATATTGTTGTTTTCTGTTATTGTTATCAGTTTTGTTAAGTTTTCATTCATAAATTTATATTGTTTACATAAAATAGCTTGGATTCTAATTCAAAGTATATTATTAGGAAACCCAAAAAGGACCTTCGGTCCATTTATAGATAGTGTTAGTGACAACCTTATTATTTTAATTTCTGTGGTGACAAGAATAACAGTAATTGCAAGTATACGATAAATTGAGTAAATAGCTAAGGGGCCGGTTTTCAGAGAAAATAAAAATTATACTAAGAATACGTATGCTGAAGTTTAACAGCGCATACAACATAAAATTCATATACACCTCCTCGTTTTATTTTTAGCTACATACAGCTACGTTACCTACTTAATTAAATTCAACTTATTATTCATTTGTTATCTACCTGTGAGTGAGTAAACAAGGTTATTTTGGATAATATAACAATGATAGCGATTCTGTTGGCATAAAACCTAAATTAAACTAGCGTAAAAATGTAGCTGTCCCCTTTTGTTCGATCGAAAAAAATAGAGACGTCAACAATTTTAGGCTAGTTTAGTTTAGGTTTTATGCCAACAGAATCGCTACCACTGCCAACATATAACCTACATATAAACTTCGCATAACTTATTTTTATCCTAGGTACAAATTTCAGTTCGTTACATAATCATACATAATAAGATCAAACATTTATTCAATAAATCATTCGAATGT
Organism: Eupithecia vulgata; assembly: GCA_946478455.1. Taxonomy (NCBI): domain Eukaryota; kingdom Metazoa; phylum Arthropoda; class Insecta; order Lepidoptera; family Geometridae; genus Eupithecia; species Eupithecia vulgata. The sequence goes on from OX297876.1 coordinate 12,047,736, forward strand.
AACCCTAGACACCATCCCACATACTCTCTTATACTAACCATACGTCGATTTGACGAGCAATAAATAAATAAGGTCTAGTAGGTTCATTTAATTATATACGTTTCCGTTGTATTAATTATCTGAATAAATAAAAGAAGTAATAAAATAACAAATATGTTTAATGTAATGTTTTATACTATATTTTGCTGCATTTTAAGGAATTGACTTTGGCATGCAACTTTTTGTAGGAATAATGATCGTAGATTTTTTGTTTCTAAAATTAAGGGGATCCTGCTAGTTGAAGATCATTACTGACCTTGACAACCACCAGTTGTTGCTTAGATGCAGAGTTAGTAAATTATATAATTTCATGTAGGTAGGTACTGTTTGATTAAACACGAGTTACTTTAGTAATAGCGGTAGATCCAATATATTCGTAACCTATCGCTTAGGTTATCTGGCATCATCATCAACAAGCCGTTGGACGTCCAAAGAATATGTCCTTTGGCCTCCAGTAAAGATTGCTACAATGACCAGTCGTGCTACGCTACCACCATCGAGCGGTTTCCACCGACCTTCAGCTGGTATTAGGTCAGAATACTGTAATATTCCTAGCTTTCTGCCAATAGAACTGGCGGCGTCATTGGCATATTTTCTTGCCGAACCCGGTCTGCCTGGTGAAGGTGAAAATTTTTGTGATCAGAAAAGTTGTTTCAAGTGTCGCTTTCTGTATCATCCACCTACTCATTGTCCCTGGTTTGGCTGTCAATTTCCTCCGTCAATACACTTAAATCTGCCTTGCCCAATAATAAACGCATAGAGACATTTATCATTTGGAAACCATGGTAACAAAGGCAAAAAATTAAAATAGGCTGTTAAAAATATACCCAAAACATAACCATCCGTCGAAACGACGACTATTTTTATAATATTACTAGCGACCCGCCCCGGCTTCGCACGGGTACTATATTATGCATGTATTATACATATAAACCTTCCTCTTGAATCACTTTATCTATTAAAAAAAACCGCATCATAATCCGTTGCGTAATTTTAAAGATTTAAGCATACATAGGGATATAGTGACAGAGAAAGCGACTTTGTTTTTTACTATGTAGTGATCACGAAAATATTAGGTATAATATTATTTACGCGCCAGAAACGAGTCCTCTCGAAAATACTCGCCAACGACTGAGTTGATAAGCTAAACGCGAAAACTGATGCGCACGTCGGAAATTAATAGCAAATTTTAAGATGTGTACTCGTCGATTCGACGTAGGTTTTGTGTCCAGGGTAAATGCGTTCGGATAGAATAATTTGAGATAGATTTACAACTTCATGTCCAAAGGAATAGAAATATCTTCCTTTCATCATAAGTGCTGAATTTATTGCGATTCGAGGTCAAGGATCTCTGTAGAAATTGTCAAAACTGGTTTATCTTGTTTTCAAGTGTAGGTTATCTGTATTGTTTGTCACACCTCATTGAAGATTTCTCGCGTGGGAACTTTTGCTTTATTTTGTCGTTATTTTCACTGACAGCTGCTCGCAACTTTATTTTGTAATAGTACTTTAGTACTTTTTAGTACTTTATCATGTAACCAAAAATTATGACGAAAATCTTTATTTTCCTCATAGTATGGTCATTATGTAATAAGACAATATAAGCTATATAAATATAAATAAATAAATAAATAATAATAATAATAATGCTGGACAATTCACACAGCATTATCTAGCCCCAAGGTAAGCAGAGCTTGTGTTATGAGTACTAGATAACTGATGTACGTAATATTATACATTACATAGATAGATATTTTTATTATACATAGAAAACACCCAGACCAACGGAACAAATTTCTGCAGATCGTACACAAATTTGTTCCGAGGCGGGGATCGAACCCGCAACCTCTTGCGTCGCAGGCAGACTCTCGCCCGCTGCGCCACTGAGGTCGTGAGGAGCTATGTTCCTTAGCAATCAAAACGTAGAATATTGTTGTTTCAAATAGGACGAAAACATGTCATTTCTCGACGTTAAAATATGCATAATGCGATTTGCTCACATTTCTTAACAGGTTGGTATTACGAAAAAAACAACCAGGGACCTAGATAAATAATATTCGAATACAAAAATTAATATGATACGGTGGACATATGCTCGTATTACGTTAAATCATTTTGTACGTTTGTTTGGGCAATTCATCATCCGCAGACTCCATAAGTAAGTCTTCATTGTTTGACAAGCGCAGTTGACAATGTAGTCTGGTGATCATTATTTAGCTCGATTCCACTCCAATGAACTAATCCATTAATGGATTAGTTTCCACTTTTTCCACACTTTGATCTACCGATGAATTCGTTTCAACAACCAATTCCACTTTGATCCACCGATGGATTAGATTCAATATCAGGTTCCATTCTGATCCACCGATAGATTAGACTCAAATTTAGGTTTCACTCTGATCCACCGATGGATTCGATCCAACATCAGGTTCTACTCTAATCAACCGATGGATTAGATTAAACATCAGGTTCCACTCTAACCCACTGATAGATTAGATTAGAGCGAATATGTAGGTTCCTTCCTATCTATAATTGCCTTCAAAGCTTAGAATAAGCAGTTTGGGTATCAAATACATACAGACAAAAGGACGTTAACTTATTGGTAATTTATACCTTACTTTTTATGACATAAAAATAAAATACAGGTGTATTTAAATGCAACCAAATTTAAGTACTTATTTTAATTCTAAAAAACTCAAACAAAAACGATATAATGCTTGCCCGCACTCTGGGCATCTCTAAGAAATAAAATAAGTTCCCAAAAATTTTAGACTGGAATCACCGGTGCTACAGACCGTTAGACGTCCCAAAGATTTTCGACGAAAATCTACAGAGACTTCGTGGCTTAGTTGGTTAGAGCACACCCGTACTAAGGGTGGGGCGCGGGTTCGAGTCCCGCCGAAGTCGAAAATTTTTGGGAACTTATTTCATTTCTTAGAGATGCCCAGAGTGCGGGTAAGCACTGTAACAAAAATCCTTAAAAACGATATAGCCATCTAAGTAAAATTCGGACGATTGACTATGTTCTTTCAGGGATAACTCAACAAATGGCAGGTGTCGTGTTACAACTTTTTTTTTCAACTTTGTGCTATATACCAACCTAATGAACAACAAAGAGGGAAGAACCTAGACCGGAGTGCGACTGGGACAACAAAATGCTACTCATGCACGGCGACTCACAACAAGATGTATAGGTATTGCTATTTGTTTTTACGTACGAATGTATCGCATATTTCTATCTCTGACTTCTATCGCTGTAGAAACCGCGCGAAATACGAACGGCATCGGCGCCGATTCGGCTATGACTGAGGCTTGTGGACCTATTTGCACCTAATTTAAGCGTTCCACGTTCGAAAAACTAGCACCACTCTCTTTTGTTACTTTTATCTAAGGATGTAGTGCATATTATACACACACCACTTTAAACAGCTTACAGATTTTTATGCATAAAGATCGCATAGAAAGTCAAGGCAAACGATTATTGACTAAAACCCGTACGAAAGTTATTGAATGCACAGAACTCGAAGTGTCCACATTATTGGCTGTATATTGCAATGGCTGAGTAATAAAATGTTTGAAGTAGAAAGTTTGTTTGACTTTAGCACTAACGACACGACAACTGTGTAGACTAATCTATAGAAAGACTTAAACTAGTTTAACGATATCAGTTATCAAAAGTAAAGTAAAAAGGTTTTAATTTTGTAACAATAACACAAATTAAAAAGAAAAGACAAACAAAGAAAAAGAAAAATAAGTGACAAAAAAGGGGGCATCGCTCAGCATATGCCCAGAAGCGATACATATCGCTAATGAGCGCTGGTTTTATGCGACTCCCAATACAATACAGTACCATCTAGTACCCAAAACACAATCTCTGCTTAGCTTGGGGCTAGATAATGCTGTGTGAATTGTCCAGCATTTTGTTCTGATCATGACCGTGGTAGGTTCCTATGTATTATAAGCATTCCTATTGGTCTCTTCAACGATTTACTCATTTCTTATTTTTATCAAAGTAACATTACCTAATCCGTTCTATTTTGATACTTCTTCCGCCTTCAATCAACCAACATCACGTGTAACATAAGCCTGACCTTGCAAAGGTCCATGCCTCACCGCGTCAGGTACCAGGGTATAATAAGCTAAGTACCAACCCACCCATCGTTAACAATGAGCAGTACTTGCTACTCCTACATACAGTTCTATGAATAACTTAAAACACCTACGACATATACTGTGCATTTTATTACGAAGACCGATGTGGCACGGCTGGTGCTCCGCTTGCCACGTAGGAGGTTGTGGTTTTGATACCCACCCTGGGACAATGTTTTGACGATCTGCTTATATTTTTTCTGGGTGTTTTGGGTATTTCTATGTAGGTATTCTTTTGTACACGTGTCTTGCATTTCACAAGATTGCACTGCGGCGGCGTCTATCCCGATTGGGCGTATATCCCGGACTTACCCTATAATAAAAATTACTTATCCTACTGTTTTTCTCCTAAACTATCAATCACCAAAATTTTTTATTGTCATCACCGTCTAAAATAATAAAATACCAAGGAAACCTTCGGCTTGATTTTTGCGCCTACGCCGCTCTGTTCTGCCCCGCTCCTCATCATCATCATCATCATCATCAGCCTATACCAGTCCACTGCTGGACATAGGCCTCCCCTAATGAGCGCCATAGCGCCCCGCTCCTATGAACTCGAAATCCTGTATGCCCATCCTTTTCACAAAATGGCGTCATTACTATACTAAAACTTAAGAGCGGGCCTAATGCAAAAAAATGTGAAAAGGATAGGCATAGGATTTCGCGTTCATATGAGCGGGACAGAGTAAAGCAATGTCAGTGCAAAAATCAAGTTTTTGCTTCTTTTCTATGAATGATTCAAAATTTAAGCATTAAATAGAAGAACTACATGACTACTTAAATAAAACAGTAGTCTTGCTATGTAATTCGTAAAAAATAATTATGGTGTTGTCGCTGATACTTTAGAGCATTTCAATTAAAACAGTTTCTTTTAAAGCGATTTTTGTATAATTTTTTGTAAAGAAACTAGTTTATTTTTCGAAATTCTATTCGATTACTCGACTTCTATGGGTTTTTTGGCCCTACCTATCGTATTTTTTTAATTAGAATATTTAAGTTCGTTACCCTATGGTAATAAACATCTATATGTAAGGGTTTAAAAATAAACAATTTGCTTGATTTTTGCATTAGGCGCACTCTTAAGCTCTATCAGCATAAGTTTATGTACAGAAATGTAGATCTGTGTTTAAAATATCAACGCCCGAAGCCGCAGTCAGAAGATAGAATGAAGTGCACACACTGTAGTCTGTCTGTGACAGTGAATCATAGGGCTTATCAGCATCAAAGTCGAAGAGTCAAGATCGTATAATGAACTTTTGATCGACTGATAAAGGATGTACCAAATCATTTACTTTGACGACCTCGGTGGCGCGGTGGGCGAAGGTCCGCTTGCGACAAAGAGGTTGAGGGTTCGATTCCCGCCTTTCGACAAATATTTGTACGATCTGCAGGTATGTTCAGGGTGTTCTGGTCGTTTTTATGTATATTAAAACATATCTATCTATGTAATGTATTATCCTATACATTTGCTCCCCTTGGAGTCGAGACCCTAGGTTCGTGGGGTACCGAGGCTCTCCGGGTTTTCAAAAAATTATCTGAGCGTCTGGTCGAAGCGACGCGTGACCCGAGAGCTGGTGAGTATCTGGCACAGCGCATCAGCATTGCTATACAGCGGGGCAATGCAGCCAGTGTCTTAGGCACGCTTCCAACTGGTATTGATATGGATCAGTTGAGCTACCTGTAGATTGTTTGCAACAGTTTGCAGATAGATTAATTGTTTCTATTGTAAATACTAGTTTTAATTTAAATTTGTTATTTGATTGTTATTTTCTTTCTGACTAAACAATTATATTATGTATATCAGTTATCTAGTACCCATAACACAAGCTCTGCTTAGTTTGGTGCTAGATAATGCTGTGTGAATTGACCAGCATTATTTATTATTTACTGTCGCGCCCGCCAGAGCGCACGACAATCGGTCTGTATTTTATGGTTGCTTTGCAGCGCAACGCTTATTTCTAGACCAAGGGAACTGATAAAAGGGATAAAAACTCTATGTTACTCTCCATCCTTTCAACTAACTCTATGCCAAAAATCAAGTCGATTGGTAGCGCAGTTATGGCGTGAAGGAAGAACAAACAAACACACTTTCGCATTTAGAATATTAGTAAGATGGTAGAAAACATAGATGAAGTGTTACCCAAAACCCAGGTTTTGTCTGTACGAAAAATCCATTTTAAGACAAGAAAACACAATTTTTTTAAGTCTTTTTTGATGATTCTCGAAAGTTTAGGATTTTAGTTAGTGCGTTATATAAGTCGAAACAAGATTAATAGAAAAAAATCGCAAAGTTTCCTCTAAATTTTCATTTTTACTACGGAAAACCCGTTTCATTTGCTAGTTATTTAACATATTTTAATGAAATGTCATCTAAAAAATACTTAACTAAACACTTAAGAGCAACATAGTTTTATTTTTTTGCGAAAGAGTATTGAACAATATCAAATTTATAAATAAAAAGCAGTGAAATTGCGCGCGGGTCGGTTCTTGCTTCCCTTTCTCGCCTTCACTGCGCGGTGTTCGCTCGTCCTTGTCTCGAAAAAGCGCCACCACTTCGACTTAATCGCATAATTGGTATTCATAGCTAACGTACAGCAGATCAAAAAAACGAATCATTTCGTGTTTTGGTACGGAAGCTGTTCATGTCTTTGTTAGAGGATTTTCGTAAAAAAAATCAGGTACTCGTATTTCGCTATATTTTTTTATTTACCAGTTAATTAGAACCTCTTAGCTTATTGACTTAGTTAATAGAAATATACGAGCCGTCCACTTCAAGCTGGTAGAAGATTAATTCCCATTAAACGATTAAGAGGTCAAATTAATTAACCAGAGTTAATTTCTGCTAATAGACCAAGTACTCTTAATATAGTCAATTACCAGATAAGAGGATTTGCTCCGTTTGCTATTGATTGCTTCTACAATGACAGATTAAAGATTTATCGACGATTAAGGCCCATACCCCACCCAAAGTGGCGCCGCCACCTACTTTATGTTACCAATAATATCTCATATCTCCAGAATACAGAAAATATTTATAATAAAACAAATTGTACATGTTAATAAGATAAACGTTTGTTTTAACAATTAATGTATTTTTTTTCTCTTTTAGGTACATAATTTTATTTTATTTCTAATCCATTGACTTCCGAGATAAAAGGTAGCCTTTATGTTACTCCACTTCTATAAGTAAAACAACCATCTGTCCAAAATTTCAACCCGCTACACGCAAACATTTCACAAATCTTCAGTCTTCACCAACTTTGTCTTTTATAAATTGGAAAGATGGGAAATCTGTGTTGCCTCCACGACTAAGCAGCTTGATGAAGAAAGGCAAGAAGAACATATAATAATAATAATGCTGGACAATTCACACAGCATTATCTAGCCCCAAGGTAAGCACAGCTTGTGTTATGGGTACTAGATAACTGATATACGTAATATTATACATTACATAGATAGATATTTTTTATTATACATAGAAAACACCCAGACCAACGGAACAAATTTCTGCAGATCGTACACAAATTTGTTCCGAGGCGGGGATCGAACCCGCAACCTCTTGCGTCGCAGGCAGACTCTCGCCCGCTGCGCCACTGAGGTCGTCACACAATCCTGCACTTATCCTGCATAAACCACCACTGGACCACCAATTTAAAGTCGCCCAGCGAGCTATCATATGGAGAGAGTTATGTCCGGAGTTTCTCTATAGGATAGGATTCGTAACGAATAGGTACATCCGACAGAGAACCAAGGTTATCGACATAACTCAAACAATTAGCAAGCTGACGTGGCAGATGGCCGGTCGTTTCTCGAGAAGAACCGACAACCGTTAACCGAATAAACGTGTTCTTGAGTGGAGACCACACGACTCGACAAATTTAGTGTAGGACGTCCTCCGACCAGGTGGGCTGACTGATCTGCGAAAGACAGCAGGGAGATGCTGGATGCGGCAAGCTGAAGATAGGGTTCTATGGCGCTCACTAGGGGAGGCCTATGTCCAGCAGTGGATAGGCCGATGATGATTAAATTTAAAGTACACAAAGAACAAGGTGTACAATAAAGGATTGTCTATTCAGCCTCAGAACCAATCTGATTACTGATTAGTGAATAGTCACATTTCGGCGAAACATCAAGACTTATTTAATCAGAAGTCCTCTTGAAGGTTCTGCTGTCTAATGAGGCACTTCATTTACGAAGGGATCTAATCAAGCTCATTATGCATTCACGCCACGTGTTGAAGTTGACGGCCACCATTTGTCGGTTACCATGTTGCTTAACTATACTTGGAATTTATCACACATCCTGTAAGATTAATATTTTGTACGATCAGCGTTGATAAAAACAAGCCTCCGCTGCTATAAGCTTCATCCTAAATAAACAATCACACAAATATTATAAATGCAGTTGCATGCGAAAATAAATAAAGAAATGAAAAAATAAAAAATAGACGAAGTCGCCTGGGTGGTTTCCCGTCTTCTTGTCATCAACCCGAGAGTCTCGGCCGAGAGTTTGGATTTCTTGCCAGTACGCTGCTTTTTACAAAACTTGATGCCTTCGTGCCTCAGCGTTTCGACCAGATTGTGCAGGGTCTCGTCAGCGTCATCAGTGGGTTCCAAGGCAACAAATATATCCCCGAGAAGCTGCTGGAACTTCTCGGTGCCCGCCATGATTTGGATTGGGTTAGGTCGGAGCGTGGACTTCATCAGACGGTTTCTTTCAAGCTTCAAGTTGATATTCAGAGAGCCTCGGAGGAGTCGGTGATCAGATCCGGTATTGAACCTGTTGATCACTGAGACATCTCTGAATATGTGCTTGCTATCCGTCATGATGAAGTCGATCTCATTTTTGGTCACAGTGTCGGGGCTTCGCCATGTCCACTTCCTTTGAGGCTGCTTCTTAAAGAAGGAGTTCATTAAGAACAGCCCCTCTTTCTCAAGGAAGTTGACAAGCATTTGCCCCCTGTGATTCCTAACTCCATAACCATAGATAGATATTTTTTTATTATTATATAGAACACAACCAGAACACCCGGAACAAATACCTGCAGATCGTACAAATATTTGTCCCAAGGCGGGAATCGAACCCGCAACTTCCTGCGTCGCATGTGGATCTTCGCCCACTGCACTACAGAGGTCGTTTGGTTTATTCCCATTTGTCACCCTGATCTGTCCCTTTAGGGGGACAAATAAAAAAAAAGGTTCTATCTGTCCCCCTGTTAGTCACGAGGGGACAAATAGAACTTTTTAAATTGGTTTATTGCCATTTGTCACCTTGATCTGTCTCATTAGACAAATAGGAAAAAAAGGGTTCTATCTGTCCCTCTTTTTTAGATATATGGATGTTTGTTGCTCAATCACGCCAGAACGGCTGAACGGGTCTGGATGAAATTGGGCACAGAGATAGATTATAGTCTATTCCAGACCATAATCTATCTCTGTGCGTTATTTTATTCAGATCTGTTCAGCCGTTAGTTTAGCATATAGGCTATATTTTATCCCGGATGTCCCACAGGAACGAGAACTACGCAAGGGAAACCGCGAGGCGCTGCTAGTTTATTATATTGTGGTAGGGCCTGTGGGTAGGGCAGTAATACTTTCGCGCAAAATTCTGATTTTTTTTGTGGTTTTTAATTTTCTCTGCCGATTTTTATTTGAAGACTACAAGTGAATAAACTCTCGGATCAGTAATTTGCCGCAAAACGTCCTTTTTTAAAAACGAATGATTAAATCAAATTCGATTGTATTAAATGTTGGGAGTGTTTGGCAATAATTATGTCGATCTTTGGCCCGAAATCTCTAATTTTCCCAAATATAATTCCAAGTTGAACGCAGATAAAATAAAAACTATATAAAAAATTATCTCGCGCGAACACGAAACGATCGACCTTAACATGTCATATGATTTCAAACAATAGCCGGAAATAAACGATTTTCTATACATATAACTTTTGATCGCGATAAAAAATCTACATCAATCTCCGTTTTGTATTGTGGGTAGCAAAATACATAATTGGACGTAACTATACTTCAGAGACAACTTCTGAATAAATAAATAAAATATGTAATGCTGGAAAATCTACACAGCATCATCTAGCCCCAACCTGAGCAAATATTGCATTATGACTGATAATAGTTAATACAATAGGTAATTACATATATTTTTTACTAACTTCAAGGAGGAGGTTCAGGTTTTAAACATTTTTTTATGTATGATCTTCAATTTTTCCGTCAAATAATGGACCGCTTGTGATAATTCTATTCACTATTGTCCACCTGTGGACCAATTCGGAATTGGTCCCACCCATATCCCCAATGGTTAAGCTAGGGAAAAGTGAGTAAGTTACACCGTAAAGCATAAAAAACAACATACCTAATACTTCACAAAATCACGACGAGCTACAACAATTTTGATGATATCTTTACCAACTCTCAATTGATTTTGATGATTCTTTCCTTGTTGTCTAAAGGTTGATTTTGAAGTGGTTGATAAAATTATGACAGAAGAATAATTTATATATGCGCCGTAAAACGTACCTAAAACATCATTACATCATAATTTTCACTCACTGGTCTATTGGTTTCCATGACAACGGGCGTTAACACAAAGTTGATGGATGGCGGATCAATTTACGTAAAACATAACTTAAACATCAATTACTCAGCCGCCTGTCCGTCTGCCTTTCTGTCTGTCCGTCCCGTCTGTCAGTCAACAGGCTGTATTTTACTGACCTGCACGTGGATTTTCCATTAGATACTTGACACCTGATGGCAGAATTGTGTCAGACGAATCATCATCACAGCATTCATGAATTTAAGGTTAGTTTTTTAGGTTTATCGTTTTTGAAAACGCGCCAAATAATAATTTTGCATAGAAAATATCTATCAGAACACAGGTTACCGTATTCACCAGATTTCAACCACATCTTCACTATAATGTAAGAAGGTGGTGAAACGTTTTACTTTTCTTTAAATAAAATAATTTGATTGTTTTAAATTTATTTGATTCTTTTATGGATGATAATGCTGGGGGATATACTGATAAAAATTACTATCAAAATCAAATACTGAATTGATGCAATAAAATACAATAACCAACTGTTCGATAAAATTGATGTAACGAAATCTAATTGTACCTAATACACTTGTCTAGTGCAATATATGAATTTCATAGTAATTCCTATCAATAAGTATCCCACAGTTATATACCGATGGTATATCAAATCAAATCAAATCAAAAATCTTTATTTCCATAAATACAAAAATGTACACTTAGAAAATGTCAAATTCTTAAAATAAAACATTGACGCGGAAATAAAAATATCACTTATTTTTGATTTCGGACGCTTCGGTATGTAGACTAAAGTAAAAAAGCGACAAAGAAACCTTTAGCCTGTTAGTTATTACTATTCGAGTTGGAGCAAAACCCGTCCCAAGCTTTTTTATGTTCTAAATAATCTAATATTTTGTAGTAAGCCTTTTTGCACAGAAAGGTTTTTACAATCTGTTGGAATTTATTTACTGATAGAAATTGCAACTCACTAGGAGTTTTGTTGTAGAAGCGTATACATAGCCCTTTGAAAGATACATTAATTTGGTGAAGCCTGGTTGTGGGCGCAGCAAGTTTATGTTTATTTCTACTATTAATATTATGTATATCGCTATTTTGAGGCGGGAGAGCGAGGAAATGAGTGCACCAGTGTTTGCGAACACACTTGGGCACTATAATAATAGCCTCCGTTGAGACTGGCCGCCGAGGGCGAAGCTTCCTTTTAGCTAAGAGGACTTAATACCTATTCTTCATTGAGACTGGCCACCGTAGCCGAAGATCCAGCTAGCTAAGAGGACATCATACCTCATTACCTATTCTCCATTGAGACTGGCCACCGTAGCCGAAGATCCGGCTAGCTAAGAGGACATCATACCTAATTATTACCTAGTCTCCATTGAGACTGGCCACCGTAGCCGAAGATCCGTCTAGCTAAGAGGACATTATACCCAATTACCTAGTCTCCATTGAGACTGGCCACCGTAGCCGAAGATCCGGCCCTAAGAGGACATCATACATAATTACCTATTCTCCATTGAGACTGGCCACCGTAGCCGAAGATCCGGCTAGCAAAGATGACTTAATACCTCAAATATATCTTGTAAATTTGTTCCAGAACTTTCCCCCCTGAGGATGGAGGACAGCAAGAAGAAAATTAACTTGGACTCTGTGCTAGAGAGCCTGGGACCCTACGGGCGGTACAATCTGTTCTACTTCGTGTTGCTGTTGTACCCGATATTGTTGAGCAGCTTCTTTGAGTGCGGGTTCATTTTTGAGGCTCAGGAACAGAATTATAGGTAAGAACTTTCTAGATTTTTGTGGATAGGGGGAAATGGTTGACATATTTCACGGGGAATATCGTATTGTGAGCATATGACCCGCAAGGGCGGGCTACAGCTGAATAAATTATTTCTTTTTTAATTGCAACTTGTCTGGTTAGACAATTCTGCTAGTGTCAAGTAATGGAAAATAATTGTTAATTGTCTGAGTGAACAAAATATGAAGATTGTATGATATTTTCACCAGAGCCTGGAGCAATGCTGATGCGCTGTGCTGTGCCAGATACTCACCAGCTCTCGGTTCACGCGTCGCTTCGACCACACGCTCAGATTAAATTAATTATTCAATAAAATTGATTTTATTACGACAACATTACCATGCAATGCTTTAATTTTATTTCACGCAGTAAAATTACGTTAATTCATGAAAATTTAATAAACTCTGCTTACAGTTTAATGCAGTCGTTCATTTTGATAATGGTCATCGAGTAGAATGAGTTTTCAATTGAATGAATAAGTGTTATCTTTTTTAAGCTGGATAAATCACAGCATAAAAATAAATAAATATAAATAACTAAATATATAATAATAAAAAATAAGATAAGAAAATAAGAAAAATCTATACGCATTGTTAGACTTCACCTTCATTTGTTTCAAATTTGGTTAGATTTATGTCTGTTCCCTCCACCAACAGCTATTTTACCTTCCTTACGTCTACTATGACCACTTGCAGCAGTTGGTAGGAGAAGGATCTGAAAACGAATATTTATTTTCGTAATTTGTAAAGTATAATATCTGACTACATTAGCTTTTTATCTTCGCGATACGAAGTTCGCTTCTAACCCGGATACAAATATCAGTAACCTATATTCTACTAATATTTTTACCCACTTTAATAAAATATTAGTCTTTGCTTTACTATCATTTTCAATATACAGCTAATACTTATCGAACACCAAAGAGTGACATCTGGGTAACTCGACCTTGGTTCATTTTCGTCTTGTCTTCTTTTAATTCCCCACGCAAAAAGAGTGGCGTTATTGGACATACTTCTCTATGTGTCTCCTTAAGTGACTTATGTATGACGCTACAGACAGACGTGACAGACTGTCGAATTGTAGATTACTTTATGATAAACAATTTTTCGTTTGGAAGACGACTCCATCAAGCGAGACGCTCAAAGATTGATGGAAATCCATGTAGTCGTTTAACCCAGGGTATGATTTAGGATAGTTCAAATGAAAATGGTCAATTCTTAAGAATTTCATGCAATTGTGAAATCAAAATCATTATTTGCTCATGCAAATTTAAACGAATCCTATAGGACTACTAAACGAATCCTATAGGAACTGGCTTAGACTTAGGCTCTAGACCTGCCGTAACATTATAGGCTACTCCGGGATAAAGGCGTGCGAAGACGCACGGCTTCGCATGCTTGTTATACAAAAACTATTTTTTTATACGACCAAGGTGGCAAACAGGCCTGCAGCGCACCTGATGGAAAGCGGTTACAAAAACGGAAACATCACACGCGCATTGCTGACCCTTTAAATGGCTTCTTCTAAGCCCTTTATAAAGAAGCCCATGTTGTAGTCCAAAGGGAAAACCCCAGCAGGGTGACCATTCCACAACCTGTCAACTAACTAAAATATTTTTCAGATGCACAGTAGACGGCTGTGAGCTTCGGTTCAACGATACATCATGGACAAACTACGCTATACCCACAAACGAGAAAACGAACAATTTGGAATCCTGCAAGAGATACCTGCCGTATCGCAATAGAACAGTGGAACAGTGTGTGGCTGAGGAATTCAGTTCCAATGTGACTGACAAATGTGATAGTTATGTCTATGAGAATGAACAGTCTTTGGTGAAAGAGGTGAGTCGGAATTGTCCGTTCAGGAAGTGGCAATGACTAGAACAATAACATGTAGGTAGGCGAATGCTAATTTCAGGGCCATTATTATGGTTTAGTAAATTAATCGCTTTTGACAGCGGGTTAAATTGTCTAAGGCTTCACCATAACAATGGTAGGTATATCGCCGCAGAATGACATTTCTACAGACTTAAGACAGACTTGATTATCTGCTGTATAGGCCCAAATTAGTCAAGTTGCAACATAGATGCAACATTTGTGGATCCTCCTCCTTGCGTCGATATCCTCAGTGCTGAGGGTCGAGACCTTTATGTAGGACCTTGGAATGCATGATGTGTCTCCATCGGGGTCGGTCTTCCGCAGTGCGGAGAGCGTCGCTCATGCTGGTTTCAACATTTGTTCATAGACAATGGTAATCTGCACTATCGGAAGTACTCGGTACAGCCAATTTATTTTTGCTTGCTAATGTAAACATCAGCAGTACTTTTAGCTTCTACAGAAGGTAATATAAATTATATTGAGGAATGATTTCAACCGGCCAGATGGAGGTTTAATCTGATATTTATGGCCTATTTAATTGTTTATTACTGGGCAAAATACAAATGAACAAGCCAAAACTATTAAAGTCGAGCAGAAATTTGGCTAAAATGTAGTTCTAGATCTATCTAAAGTAATTATTAGTAAACACGCTGACTGAAGCAAGCCACTTCATAAATAGATTTGGTTTCATCACATTACCACCGTCACCTACTCATTTTTGTAAATCCTCCGTCAATAACCTCAATACAGATGATTTTTTTTGTCTACCAGATCTACCTAAAACAAAAGAAACTTTCTTTGTTTCAATCGTAAATACTAGTTCTAATTTGGATACAAAAATATCGCAGTCTCCTTTTAATTTTAATTTTTACTACGAAAAAGCGTCTAAAAGATACTTAACTAAATACTCTACACGATTACTGGTTTTATTTTTTTGCGAAAGAGTAATTTTTGAGCAACAACAAATTCATAAATAAAAATCAGTGAACTTGCGCGGCGCGGGATGAGTCTTGCTTCCCTTTCTCTCCTTCGCGGTGCAGCGTTCCTTCCTTGTCTCAAAAAAACAAACCCATATCGCCTTAACTTATGACTGTAAACTGGATACAAAAAAGTGGCGAACCACCGAACCAGCTACAAAGTTGTCAATCGAAGAAGATGCTCTTATCCAACCCTTTTGTTCCAGTTCAACCTAGGCTGTCAAGAATGGAAGCGTGCCCTCGTCGGCACCATCCACAACTCGGGCATGTTTATGACCATGCTCTTTACTGGAGCCATCTCTGACCGGTTCGGACGCAAGTGGGCTGTCGCCTTCGCCAGCGCCTCCAGCTTTATTTTCGGAGTTGCGAGATCTTTTGCACCGGGGTACATCACATATGTGGCGTTGCATTTCTTGGAGGCTGGGTTTGGTGGAGGATTGTATCCTTCGGCGTATGTTTACAGTAAGTTCAAATTTATATTTGAATACTTACAGATTTTAATTGCAAAGTTTTGTGTAAAGTGCTTGACCGTCATCTATGTCACTTAAAAAACAGAACACTTCTAGAAACACGAAGATGATAATTCTGATTTTATACTGTAAAAGTCATTTGAATTACGGACACCTGCTTCTTGTTATAACGTTGCTATAGTCGGTTGGCAACTTGGAATAAACTTTAAATTGTAGCAAATATACAGTGACATACACTTAAGAAAATTGGTAGCTTACGTCAGTTCAAGTTACTTACTAACACCATCACCAAAAACGGTACTTAAAGTCACATAACTATGTCGGCCGAGTCATATCATAAACGTTCTTTATGATGACAGATTTGACAGCTTGTACCCTTGAAAAGGCCTTTAAATCTGTCATCTCCAGGCTCAAGACTCTGCCAGCAATTAAATCACTTAAATACCTCAACTATGAAACTTTAATTCTTAAACAATACCATATTGGGCAAAAACTATTATAACTACTATTACTATGTATTCAATATCTGACCTTGTACGCTTGACCTCTGGCTTAGTTACATATATGTATATCCTCATATGATAACTGAAGTGTATATGTCTAGAAATACATTGTGATTCTGTATTAGTATTGTAGGTATACAATTAATTCGAATTACAACTGACACCTATTTTTTGTTCTAGTTGTTGAGCTGGTTGGCCTGAAGCAGCGAGTGATTGTCTCAGCAATGTGCAACATGGTGTTTGTAATCGGCGTCGTCCTCATCGACCTCATCGCCTGGTTCGTCCATGACTGGAGGACCTACATCCTCATCCTCTACGTCCCAGCTGCCATTGTCCTTGCCTACGTCTGGTTCATGAACGAAAGCGCACGATGGCTCCTCAGTAAAGGACGAAGAGACGAAGCCATTACAGTTCTCAAAAGAGCAGCTAAAATCAATAAGTTAGACCCTAGAGTGTTGGACCTTGATGCTTTGGGAGATCCTTTGCTAAAACCAGAGAATCAGACAACGGATAAAAAATCGCAGATGTATAAAGCGTTGAGATCAGCAATAATTTGGAAACGGTTGATGGTGTGCTCTTTTCTGTGGTTAACGTGCTCTTTGGTGTATTACGGCTTCACGATAAACGCAGTGTCTTTGAGCAGCAATAAGTATTTGAGTTTTATGCTAGTGTCGTTGGTAGAGATTCCGGCATACATAGTGGTGGTAATTGTGTTGGACAAGTATGGGAGAAAGAAGACGCTGGTGACGACTTATCTCATGTGTGCTACAACAAGTATGCTGTTTGCTTTCTTGCCGAGATGTGAGTATGAATTGAGTTATACTAAGATACATGGGTAACTCTTTTATACACATACACATTACACTTACGGGGACAACAAATATGAAAGTCTATAATATATAAAGTAATAAAGTCTAATCACAGAGGTACTCATGCTACGCGTAATCCTCGGTGTTATTGATTTATATTATAAATATATTTATTTTACATATAACGTTAAGGAAGGAGTAAATAATTAATAGACGAATAACCTAGCGGGTTCGGTTCCCGCCTCGGGAAAAATGTTTGTACGATCTGCAAATATTTGTTCAGGGTGTTCTGGTCGCTTTCTATGTATAATAAAAAAAAATATCTAGTACCCATAACACAAGCTCTGATTAACTTGGGGCTGGATAATGCTGTGTGGATCGTCCAGTATATTTATTATTATTATTATTTTAACCTTCAAATGTGGTTACTGTATAAAGGCTGTAATTTAGTAGAAACCACAATAGTAAGATCACTGAGCATGATAAACGCTAACCACATGATGCAAACATATAAGGTACTTCATGTTTACAATATGCACCATATTCGCTAAAAACTATTTTATCACAGGCAATTTTCAACGTCATCGTTATTAATATGACAGAGAAATAAATGCATTCCGCAGTGTATTCTATAGGAAATTCACGTGCTTACTAATAATAGGCTGTTATTGCCATAATTTACAATTGCTGTTCATGAATAGATGTCGTGAGCATAGTACAGGAAAACGCTTTACAATTTGGCCTATTGACTTTAAAACAATGAGCCCGGGTAATGAATAGATAGGTAGGGAGGACCTATAGTTACTATATTGAAATTAATTTTAGTTACGATAGACTAGCTTGTATAGCCAATAGCGAAACTTGGAAAAGAATCGTTGACTTTCTAAATTGTAAAAAGTTAAACAGGTAAGGTATATAAGGGCACAACATAGATTACCCCCAAATTGGAGATAATCTGTGGTGCATAACTATAATAATTGGACAAGCTTGAGTTGCTTTTTAGATACCATTTTAGCTTGCCTTGGAAGATCAGCGCTGTGTTCTAATTCGAAACTTGCTCTCACAGTCAAAAAATAATAAAATATAAAAAAAACTGAACGGGCATATGGTAAAACGTTTTGCATTTTTTTATAACTTGGTCTCTCTCTCCCAATAAGGTTTGCTAGAAGAGAACTCTTTAGGGTTAGGCCTTTGCCATATTTTTCAAGTTTAATATTTCATGGTATGTATTTTTTTTTGTCTCGTGCAATAAATAATTGTAGAAATAAAATAAAGTTCAAATGTAATCTTATTACTCTTATTAGATCATCAGAATATTCCGAATCGTGCTTAGATAAAAATGAATGATTAACCCCCGAATACTCAAACGCATCTCAGATTTAAGCACGTCTCAAGTGAGGAATTTTTGACAGATTTTCATTGAATACTGTCAAAAAATCGCTACTTTTCATTGAATACTGTCAAAAAAACGATTGAGTATTTGGGGGTTAAATACATATTTTCAACGAGTGAATGAAATGTGTTGTAGCTTCACGTTGCGAACATATCGAACACAAGGCCAAAGTGTGAATGATCAACAATCAAGTCAAGATTATCACGTTTGTTTACTATAACTATTAATGCTGCATTAGCGTTTTTAATGACTACAGTCATTTGTAAGTTATCATCAATGAATAGGTATGTTAATTTGGCGTATTTTATAAAACTATAAAATGACTTCTAATTCTTGACTAATAAAAATGGTTTAAAAATAGTTTACAACCCCGAACACTTCGATAGCGCGATCTAATTTTCACGTGGCGACATCTGGTTAAAATTACAGCATTGTTTAGTTTGTTTAGGCCTGTTGCCATGGAAACCATTTGTGTAAATGGTGTTTGAGAATGATGCCTAGTATATTAAATCATATAATGTAACAACGACAAAATAATGAAATTACATACGAGAAAAAAGAAAAGTTGTTAGACAGCAAGACAGACTTACAGAACAGAACTAAAAAACTTTTTCAAAATGACCTATCTTCTAGACATCCACATAATTAACATTCAAAAACTATAAACAACTCATTGACGACCTCTGTGGCGCGGTGGTCGAAGGTCTGCCTGCGACGCAGAAGGTTGCGGGTTCGATCCCGCCTCGAGACAAATGTGTGCACGATCGGCAGACATTAGTTCAGGGTGTTCTGGTCGTTTTCTATGTATAATAAAAATATATATCAAGGCATTGTATTATATTACGTATATCAGTTAAGTAGTACCCATATCACAACACACATCACACAGCTTTGCTCAACTAGGGGCTAGATTATGCTGTGTGAATCATCCATCATTAATTATATTTAAAAAAACTCGTTGTAAATCTTTACGTCATTTCGATCTACATTGTGTAATGAAACATGAATACTTATAGCACGTGTATCAGATTAGTGACAAAGAAATGATTGGGCATGTTTCTCATTCTTGTTATCAATTAGATAGAGCTCGTTGCTTCAGATTGATAACAGATTGATTTGATAAGTGAGGTTGCATCTATAGATAACGAGAAAGTGCTGAAGCTTTGTTTGGTTATTCAGACCATAGACCCTTGTTTCTTACAATCTTATCTGTAGTTCAGTGGCTTTAATTTATTAATATTAATAATAAAGTGTTTTATTTGAGAACAAGGTTAATTCCATTTTTATTAAGTAATCCAGTGTCTTAGGCACGCTTCCAACTGGTATTGATATGGATCAGTTGAGCTACCTGTAGATTGTTTGCAACAGTTTGCAGATAGCTTAATTGTTTCTATTGTAAATACTAGTTTTAATTTAAATTTGTTATTTGATTGTTATTTTCTTTCTGAATAAAGATATTTTTGTAGTAATCCATGATAACAAAGAAAATGAAATGTACTCCAGCGTATAAAAATATAAAATATAATGAAATTAAAAAAATAAATAAAAAATTCTGGACAATTCACACAGCATTATCTAGCCCCAAGCTATGCAGAGCTATGTTATGGGTACTAGATAACTGATATATATATAATACAACACATTACATAGATATAAATTTTTTATTATACATAGAAAACGACCAGAAAAACCGGAACAAATCTCTGCAGATCGTACAAATATTTGTCCCAAGGCGGGAATCGAACCCGCAACCTCTTGCGTCGCAGGCAGACCTTCGCCCACCGCGCCACAGAGGTCGTCAACAAAATATATTTTGTATTTATTTGTGTTTTGAGTCTTGCTTACTTTTTTTATAATTTTTTTTATTGTTTTTTTATGATTTTTTTTATACAGGTACCACTATTTTTGGTTATTTTGTATGTGTTTCTGCAAAATATAGGGAAATCTTTAAAATCTAAAATTTACCTTTATTATTCTTGCAAAATCGTGCGATAAAAGGCATCCATTTATCCGTATTTATGTCTCTATCTATATATCGTTTTCTGGTAGGTAATTATTTCAATTTGCACTGGTGAACTTGACATTACCAACAAGAAATTATATTATAGGGTGAATATATTATGAATATAACCTCTAAATCCCTTTTACACTAGCAAAGCGGCGCGGCAGGCGAAGGTCTGCCCGCACGCACGAGGTTTCAGGTTCCATTCCTGCCTTGGAACAGATGTTTGAAAGATCTGCAAATATTCGTGCCGGGTGTTCTGCGTAATTCTATGTAAAATAAAGAACATGTAACTTATTGTATATTCAGTTGTATATTAGTCATCTAGTACTGCTTAGCTTAGTGCTAGATGCTGTCTAGATTGTCCAGCATGATTTATTTATTTATATATCCTACATAATGTGTACTGTCACTCTCTCTAACTGCTACAATTTCCTCACAGCTGACTACTGGTCCACGCCGCTCTACCTCGTCGGCAAGTTCAGCGTAACCCTAGCCTACTCCTCCGTTTACATCTACGTGTCAGAAGTCTTCCCGACCAACATGAGGCAGACCCTCATCAGCTTCTGTTCCACCGCTGGTAGGATTGGATCACTGGTGGCGCCTTTGACACCATTATTGGTGAGTACTTAGTAGCAAGGCATACAAAACTCGTTGTTTTTATTGTGAAGTTAAATCTTTGCGTTCATTAATCCAATACTGCTACAACCTGGCACAAAAAGGTGCATTCAAATATGGACATATACTCGTTAACTTTAGATAATTCGACAGTTACAAAATGGCTTCATACCTTTATATCCTGTTCATTTCTACCCGCCTGGTACTTTGAGTGAGATAAACGTTGTTCAATATGATCCCTATGGAATCAAAATACTATTGTTAGGTACATTAATAATAATAAGTTAAATAAGATCTGTAACTTTTCTATAGTCTGAAATGATTATTAATTAATCTCCTATGCATTTCTACTTTCCTAGTACTTTGCGTGAGATAGTTAATAAATCCTTCGGAAACAATGGTAATCAAGATTACTTGCACGAGAAGTGTACAGCTGACAGTACTTTAGCTACTTTTCTGTTAGGAATCTCAAAATTGGACGAATCAGGAACGTTTACAGCATAAAATTTTAGTTTCTTGACTCGTTATTCCTGATTCGGACCAAAGTTCCGAATCAGGAATAACTCCTTCAGAGAGTGTGGTCCGCGAGCTGTCTGTTATCCGACGCAGTCAATATAAAATTCACCTTAACGTTACGAGTTAGCCCATAATTTAATTAACATTTTTTGGCCAGGTGGTCGCAGTACTTTTCTGCGACAAGCTTAATACGACAACAAGAACGCCAGCTCCTGAAATACGTTTGCAATGCCAGTAATACACGCAAACGAAAATGTGACTTACTGACGTTTCAGACACAAGATTTCCTGACACTTTGTCCAAAACATCATATTTTAATTTTAACAATTTCTTCACTGACTTTTCGGACACCGTCAAAATATTGAAGCTGTTTTGTATAATCAGCTAGAAAAGGCTTATTACATTACATACGAAAACAATGCGTACGGCGAACGGACGGCCAGTTATCTGGTACCTCGGCTAATAAATGAAATTCCTATGAAACTACTCGACATTTTAACATATAAAATATATATCGAACCTACATCAGTATCAAGGAGTCTGATTCCGTTACTGACTCAGTTACTCACCTAATTCAAATTTGTGAACAAATATTTAGGGAAATTGTATTATTATTGTAATGTATTGTAATAAAATCTGTAGGTACCTAAATGCACAATGCCTATTCTTATAACAATTTTAAAACACTTATAAAATATTGTAAAACCTATGTGATAGTTACTCGGCTGACTCGTAAATAACACTCACTTACAAACCTCTGTGGTTTAATAAGTGTTATTATTATTATATTTTTTGTAACATATATCTAAGTAGATAGTTAATAAAAAAAACGTACCTACTAAGAAAAGGAGCGTTACCAAAGCTGAGTATTTTAGAATAAGTGGTTGCGCTATTTTATGGCATCATGACTGTGTTCTGTGGACTGTTATCCACCACAGTTACGTAAGTACATGGTCTTTCGCAAGAAACGTTCGTCTTTCTCAAAGTGCACTACTTGGACAATGGCTGGATTTAGTAAAAAAAGGGTTATTCGACATTCCTTTTTTACAAACGACACTTACCTATATCACAAGCTTTGCTTTAACTGTTTTCTAAGTGTTAGCTAATAAATAAGGTTATTTCAACAAGTTTTGCTTTACTTGATAAATTGATAATCTCTTACTTGTCTACACTAATATTATAAAGCGCAAAGATTTATTTGTTTGAGCTCAATAGGCTAGGTTAATTTATAACAAAACCTCAAACCAGTAAAATATGTTTATTTTTACAAAAGAATCTTTATACTAATAAAAGCTGATACGATTCAGTCAACCATATTATTTCCACTAAAATATTGAAAATATTGTTAACGTAATTTGTATTTTTGTGAAAGATTTTATGCGAAGACTTGTAGAAAACGTTATCAAATAATGAAATAATTCTATTAGGTTACTCTGAAAGGGTATCTAACTCTTAGTATCTGGCAATACTTTTGTAGTAAAAAGTATTTAAAATTGTTTCAGTTGGTATCTTTTCGAAAAACAATAAAATTAATACGTTGCGACCCATGCAGGACTCAACCTCAGTCGGTAGATAAGATGTCAAAAATGGCCTATTCTTCCACAAGTGGACATAACTAAGTAAATAAAATCAATAGCATCTTATTTGATAATAATAGCTGATTATAGTATAAAATTTTACCTGCCTAAGTGCTTATTTTGTAAGCCTAAAGAAATAAGATTTTGGTTTTCATTTATTAATGAGCGCTGTTTCCCATAACTGCGTTAACAAAAGTCCTTCACGCAGTGTTGTTATTCTGTTACTAGACAATAATAAACTATGTTCCTTATTAAAGAAAACTTAATATATTGTTGCTTTTAATAAAAAAGAAATAGGGCAATTTTTTTATCAAATTAAAGTTCGCAAAAAGCGATTTCCTTCAATAAATTTATTTTGGAAAGAAATACACCCATTACTCGTAGATAAATACCATTTAATTCATCCAAAAAATAACGTAATACGTTCTAATAGTAAGTAAAATAGTAATTTATTTCTAATTCCAGCCGAATTACTAATAATTTTGGTAGGTATAATAGTAGGTAGGTAGGTATAATAATATAAGTGTAAGGGCAATTCATCCGACGCCATATAAAATATTTCTTTTTTCAACCAACCACAACACTTAAGAAATTCTCTCTTTCAGTCGAACTACCACCGATCCATGCCAACGGTGATCTTCGGAGGAATGTGTTTCATATCCAGTATCCTGGTCTTGATGCTCCCTGAGACAAGGAACATGCGGCTACCTGACACCATCGAGGAGGCCGAGAAACTGTCCCGGATGAGGAGCAAATCTGACACACCTAGCGATTAGACTTTATACTTTGTTAGTTTAAGGCTTGTAACTGATGGCTCCGTGGCCAGGCGAGAGAGTGATAAATCGCTTAGTTTGAAAACTTTGTTGGTGATACCTCTGATGGTAAACGGTGACAGGAGTAATGTAGGTAAGAGTGGCTAATATGACAGTAGGTGTAGATGACGTCAGAATCCATAGGTACTTCATATTATACCTCTAAATTTAAAAGTACTAACTCTGTCTGTCTGTCTATTATCGAGTCACGCCTGAACAGCTGAACGGATCTTAATAAAATCTGACAGGAGGTAAATGATATTCCGGGGACGGATATGAGATACTAGAAAAGCGCGTGCAAATCCGCGGGTAGGTCCTAATAGTTAAGAAATAATAATAATTTAATTGTTTTAAAAAAGCCTAATAATCGACAATTCCTTAGTATTTACATAAGTTTTTCGGGAGAAATAATAATCCCACACTTTAAATATCGTTACTTAATCCCTCCATCTCCGTATGATTCTCCCTACAATAGCCAAATAATTTTCCGAATCGGTCCTTAATAATAAATCAATAATAAATAAGAGGAGAAATCGTACATATAAAAAAATACATACCTACGGTCGAACATTAGCCACCTCCTCTTTTGTTCTTCGTTTCTTCGGTTAATTAACGCAAATTAACATTCATCAATTTATCTTTATACACGAGTATAAAGATAAATGGATGAATCACTACTTACTTCACGCTAAAACTACTGAAAGGATCGGGCTGGAATTTGCAAAGACGTTGATCTAGACCTGGGATAACCTTGGGGGAAAAAGGGAACTTAACTTTTCTGTGCCAATATTATAGAGGAAAGATTTGTTTGTTTGTTTGAATTGAATAGGCTCCGAAACTACTGGACCGATTTGAAAAATTCCTTCACCATTAGGATCCTACGTTACCCTGATGAACCCTATAAATTGGCTATGAACGTTTCTATTGCAACAACTCATGTGAAATCGCGGGCAGAAACTAGTTGTTTAAAATTTTCGACGCTGTTCGTAAAAATGTCATCCTAAAACCATAAGAGTATCACCAACTTAGTTGTCGGCTTACGGTTAATTTAAAATTGGCAAACATTGTTTACAACACGGCTGGTTTCGTGCTCGGATAACTTAATGAAAATGTATGGTAATTTGGCAACATGGAAGTTAGCTAACATAGTTCTAAGTTTTAAGCTACTCTAGCCAAGCCCAACTTTATTGACCTTCACATTTCTACGTAGTAGAGACCGTTGAAAAGTCGTCAAAAACAATCACTTTTTTAAATTAGAAATCATGCATCTGCTCATATGATTTGAATCAGATTAACATTCAAAAGGAAAACGGGTGCATTCCGAAATAAGATTACAGCGCTGTTAGCGATCACGACGTTATTTTGCGTTCCAAATTAGATATCACGATCTTGACACGATATTGACAGCTGAGAGCTATCATTAATTCTGAACACTCATGAGCGCGCTCACGAGTCGCGGTGTCAATGTCATTACAATAGTACACTTTTATCGATATGATCGCGCTCATGAGTATTCCGAATTACCGTGAGCGCGACAACGAACGTTCAGTTTGACGTCTATCAGTCATCAATAAATCCAAATGTCACTTTTGACAGAGGCGCTCACAGTGATTACAGTTTGTAGCATGATCGGTGATATCGCAAAATTGCACATGTTATGACGTCATACAAGACGTCACACAGAACACGTCACACGTCACACAGAGCACAGGATATCGTTGTCGGGCTCACAGTAATAGGGAACGCTTGTCAGAGCGATAATATCGATTTTAGCGTAACTCGGAATGCACCTCAATTAGGGACTTTTGGTCACGTACATATAGCCGGAGTGCCAAATAGGTGTCAAATTCTATGCCTGCGAAAACGATAGCTGCGATCAAATTCCTGATCATAGCTAAGGGGTTTTTCGTGTAAACAATGAACAAAAATTAAAATTGTGCAGGCTGTATAATCTTACCCTAAAAACACAATATTAAATAACAAAATAGTTTTCCCCTCTACGGATGTTGTAGCTTTAATATTTAAAGCGATTAGTTCTTATTTACATTACTAAGGAATAGGTACCAATAACTATTTATTGTTTTAAAATAAGATACTGTTTCAAACACATTTACCTACAAGTTTCAAACACATTTACCTACAATATTGTTAGTATAATTTACCTACTTTTATCACATGAGACTTATCTCAAAGTGTCGTATAATTTTATAGTATTTTAAGACGGCTATAAACCAAGGAGATTTTTCAGATTTCTATTGTAGCAACTTTGTAGAGACTTCTATTTAGAACTGTTATTCTAGAACATGGACAAACAAAATCTTGAAGATGAACGATAAACCAATGAAAGTACGAATTGTCAATTAAATTTATGTCAAAACTTTTTGATTAAGACTTAAGGACCTAAGAAATGGAGTTTTTGTGCCTACTTATTATGTACTTATTATATCCAAAGCTAGGCCTTATAATTAAGAGCTTCTATACTTAATTATATTAATTTGAGTTTTGCAACGATGCACTTAATTCCTACTTAATTTTTTACATTCTTACAATTTTATTAACTGTACCTATTTTTCTTAATCTTAATACCCTTTCAAGACATTTACTTAGACAGTATTTTACATAATAGTTACTTAGTGGTATACAATAATCATAAATCGAATTTTGTAAAAACCCTATCAAGTTGTTGATCCAAAAGACTGTGTTATTTCACAAAACATTTTGAATTTATTCGTACTATTTAACATTTAAATTTTGGACCAACAACTTTACACTTACTACCTCTCTGTTTGTGTTGTAAATTAGTTTATAGGAAAATACGGGACCAAAAACGGATCATCACTTATCAATCACAATAATTACAATAAATTGGCCAAATAAAAATCACCATCATCATTAGCCTATATTAGTCCACAGCTGGACATAGGCCTCCCTAATGAGCACCATAGCGCCCTGTCTTCAGTTTGCCGCATCAAACATAATATAAAATAAATTAAATGGTATTTATAATACAGCAAATTGTTTACAAGGCAAGAATTTTGTTTAGTGCAGATAACGTGTGTAATCCCCTTAGAACAAAATAGGTGTTACCTGATGCGTAAGTCCCTACTTATAAAATGGGATTGAGATTAAAACTATATTAAAACTTTAACAGCTATCATGGTTTTTAACACTCAAGTCATTTACGCAAAAAGAAACATTTCTGCCCTACTCAGTTCGAACTACTCAGCATGATTGATGACTTCTTTCTCAATCCCTTTCTTTAAGTAGGTAAATACGTTATCACATCACAGTGACTATCTGTAGCTCAACAATATTTTATTGGTGACTACAACTTTATATTCAAGATTATTTATCGGGTATTTATCGCGTACCTTTTGCTTTCTTTTCCCCAACGTTTCAACCGCGTTTCAGCGATCGTGGTCACGGGGCAACCCCGTGACCACGATCGCTGAAACGCGGTAAATATGTTATCAAATCGCGAAAGTTTAAAAAAACTTCATTTTCATTGATAAATTTTTTCATTTGGGTTTTTGTGAAATTGGCATTTTTCTAAATAAAGTTAAATATAGACATTAGTACCCAATGCGAGTCTGATTCAGAATTCCTTCTTTTCTTTTACAAAATACAATTATTAATGTGCAGTTTACAATAAATATTTTGAACAAGTATATTTTTATTTCACTATCCAGAGCCTGACATTATGAAGGTACTTATAAATAAAATAAATAAATAATGCTGGACAATTCACACAGCATTATCTAGCCCCAAGCTAGGCTGAGCTTGTGTAATGGATACTATTTAACTGATATACTTAATATAATACATAGATAGAATTTTTTTATTATACATAGAAAACGACCAGAATACCCTGATCAAAATGTCTGCAGATCGTATTTGTCCCGAGGCGGGAATCGAACCCGCAACCTCCTGAGTCGCAGGCATACCTTCGCCCACCGCTCCACAGAGGTCGTCAAAAGTACTTATAAAAATAATCACATGTGAGGTTCTCCTTGAAGTCACATACTCGTAGGTACATAATATTAACCGCATCGATCATGAAATGGGTCTTGGCCTCCGACACCATAGCAAGCCATCGGCTTCTGTCCTGCGGCGCCTCCATTCAGTCTGGTGCGAAGATCTGAAGTGAGCGACGGTCCTTCTCTACTTCATCCTGCCATATGTATCTGAACTGGTTGTCAGCCAACTGGTGGTGCTTCATGGAAAGTCCGAGAATACGGATCCTAGAGGGTACGAATGAACTGGGAGATATCTGAACTAGTAGGCCTAGCTAAACATCAATGGCAAAAGAAAATCCCACAAGCCGCGCTGGCTCGGCTACATGGCTACGAATGGAGGTCCATTACGGGCTGCTAAACGGGCTTTCTTTGGTCATTGAAGTAACAGGAGAAAAGTTTTAATTTAATCTATATTTATAAAAGAGAAGAGAAAACTGGATGACATCTACACTATTAGGCTCACTAGAGGTCTTAAAAAAAGCATAGGTATAATAGGTACCTATCACAAACTGTACGATGGATTTTTGAAAGTTTGTTTAACGTAGTAATAAAATGAAATAGTGGCGGCGCTAGTTTCACGTAAACCACGGCCTTAAAATGAGGTCGTAATCTAATAAAGAGGATTTATCATAATAACTTTTAAATCGTAAAGGATTGTAAAGTAAAGTAAGTAAAGTAAAAATGTCACTATAACACAAATTAAAAAGAAAAGACAAACAAAGAAAATGAAAAAAGGGGGCGCGCTCAGCATGTGCCCAGAAGAGATACATATCGCTAATAAGCGCTGGTTTTATGCGACTCCCAAATGATTGGTTATTTAACTTTGGCGGCATAGTTTACGTGAAAACCAACATTACTGGTGCTTATTTCTGAAGTCCGCGTGAATGTCAGCTAGACAATTATAAATGTTTTAGTTTGTACCGTACTTACTACTACGGACTATAAAAATCAAATCATTTCAAATCTTCTCTTTAGTAAAAATATTAACAAAATAACAAAACTTTCCATAGCTCTCCCTACCTTCATTTAAGTTCCAAAACTGAAAACTCACTACAAATATTTAACCAAGCTCAAGTAATTGCTTAAGTATGCAGAGAGTGACGCTGATGGTCTAAATGATTAATTACTGGAGTTAGGAAACTTCGGGAACAATGCAGAACAAGATTCGATATAAACAAACACTATCGCAGATTATGTCAAACCTCAGGTTTACCTATACTCAGGATGCATAAGGATTAGCTCAGAGAACTCGTTTAAGACAGTATGGAATATCATATCCATAATAGACACAAAATTAATATATTACCTTAAAAAATATATATATTACCTTTGATAATAATAATTTACTAAGAAAATTACAATAACATGCCTACATATTATTACCCATGCATGTGACTTCAAAAGAGCAGATTATTTTTTTTGTATTCTTCATCGATATAGAAAAACTAGCTGACCCAACTGCATTGATTTCATTCACGTGAAATTCAAAAATAAGTACCTACCCTAATGTAATGTTGGTTTCCATGTACCTAAACTATGCACCAAATTTATATTCCAATCCTTTAAAAATTTTTAAGTTATAAATTTTTATGAAAAAACCTAATCAATCCTCTTTATTCGATTACGACCCCATTTAAATTACTTTTAAATACTAATCCCCAAAAATTTGTTCTTAGCTATGGCTACTTCTTAAAAGAAACCTCCATGCAAAATTTCAGCTTCGTAGCTCTTCTAGATCCTAAGATTTCGTGATATGTCAGTGAATCGCCTAACTTTGATTCCACATCATTGACCTTTATGATGTGAATTTCAAACAACCCTGTAACACGTTCTGTTTATTTTGAGTCATCTTCATACGGTTCATTATTTTGACGGTCCAACAGTTACGTTTCTGAAGTTATTATAAAAACTACCTTTACCTACTACCACAAAAGTCAAAAAGTCTGCCAGCGGGTGCCTACGCCCTTAAAGGAAACTCCTCGCAAAATTTCAGCTTCGTAGCTAATGTACTTTCAGAGAACTCTTGATATGTCACCCAGTTTTCTCTTCTCTTTCATAAATATAGATAAATTACGAATTACGAGTACACCGAAATAACATGCCCTTCTTGGTATGGTAATTTTAGCTTCACTCTACCCGATAGCTGGTGAGCATCTGTCGCAGCGAATCAACATTCTCATACAGCTGGGCAATGCAGCCAGCAGCGTCTAAGTGACGGTTTTGAACGGTATTGATATGGATCAGTTGAGTTATGTGTGGATTGTTTGCAACAGTCTCCAGTTAGCTCAACTCTTCCAATACTAAGTACGAGTTCTAATTTCTTTGTATTCTTTCAATTGTAATTTTCTTTGTTAATAAAGCTCTTGCACGACTGAACGGAAGTGTAATCTCAAGCTTCAAACAGACTCAATATTTAAATCCAGGCTTTCCAGGTTGTTCTCCCACAAACCAAATACGATTACCGATTACCCTCCTCAACAATCTGAAAGAGAAATCACGAATCCAACTACTAGCAACTAAACCTGAACAAACCATGCACCTAACCTAACCTAACCATGCAACTTGTTACAAAGTATTTGTCCGAACACAAATCCGAACGCACTCCAAGTAGAACAACAAACCCACTAGCACCTACTTCCTATCTCTCAATAACCGGCGAACTGGGGTAAGCGCTGGATAAGTTTCTGGATAAAGTATTTTACCGCATTGTATCGGTCCAGGGGTTGCTACCACAGAACTATTATGTGGTTGCTACTGCACAGAACTGCAACATATTTTTACAGCAACCAGATTTCAAACAGGTATGCGGTGCGGCCTTGCATGGAAAGCGGCATACCGCAGAGATAGAGAAACATTTATTGACAAACTCAGTCTATGGACAATAAATGTTTCTTGGTACAAATTGATTTGTTGATATCAATCCTAAGGTACGAAACTATACTAAAATCACATCGAATCCGTTTAAGATAGATAGATAGAAAATTCTTTATTGCACACTTAAAGCTAAAAAAAACAATTTACACGTAAAACAATTATATCATAAGTGACAATTGGCGGTCTTATCGCTCAAGAGCGATCTCTGCCAGACAACCTGGTATGGATAGGATCATCGGATATACATGGGGTAAGATCTGTGTGCATCGGATAGTACTACTTAGACATATTATACATATATTTACTCAACATTATATACCTAATATATATATATATATACATACATACTTATCTTATATAGATATATATAATATCTTACATAAATAAATAAATATATACCTTTTATCTACTTACAATAAATATGAAAACAACGGCGTGTTCAGTGACAAGAGGACAAATAGTGTTCCTTTACCATATTCTTGAAAGTTGGTAGTGACTTTGATATTAGTATCAAGCGAGATGTGACCGAACTAGTCAATAGTAGTACCTACCTAGTAGAAAATATAAGAATAAAATCTTTTAATTATATTTTGTTATCAAAACCATTCAAGTAAATTACGAATTTTAAAAAACTGCATTTCATAGAGGCCACGGTAGTTAGTGGCCCTTCCAAGTCTAGTATGTACTTGTAATACTATGATAAAATACGTATATGTTACATGAAGTTTCTAATTAATTAATTATTTTAAAACTGTAATTTTAACTATTAATTTTTGTACTCTATCACATGAGGTGTTCTTATAAGGATAGATGTACAATATTAAAAACTAATTAATAATTTAATACTGTGGCAATCACTTTTGTAAACCCTAGTGCAACTTCCTACGGTCCAATTATAACAAAAATATACCATCGAAACAAAATAATGCAACCCCAAAATAACAACTAAACAAACCGTGATTTAGTAAAAGTTTTAACGAATGTGAAACCGCGACAGCCCTACAAAGGGCGTACCTACGTGTCGAAGTTTGCGGACGAGAGCTTGCTTTGGAAAGTTCTAGAAAACGTCCGGAGAAACCGCAGTTTTAGGAACTCGAACGGATTATTTTTAAAGCTGACGTATTAAACTTTTAATATACTGCAGGACATTTGAGACAACCCTTGTGGTGTGGATAGGAATTGGACAAATTAAACTATGAAAAATTTGTCAGATCTGCAAATATTTGTTCCGGGTGTTCTAGGTAGTTTCTGTGTAGGTACAATACAAAATATCTGTGAATGTAATGTATTGTATTACCTATGTATATCAGTCATCTAGTACCCATAACACAAGCTCAGCTTAGCTTGGGGCTAGTTGATGCTGTGTGGATTGTCCAGCATTATTTATTTAATTACATTAGTCTAAGGGGTTTCGAAAAACAAAAGACCTAAGAGAGAGTTGGTAACTATTTAACTTTTTACAATATTAAAATATACTAGAAGATATTCTATTTGTATTAAAATAATTATTAAAGAAGATTTTCAAAATTGCCTCCTGCAACTTCGATAGCAATTCGAAAAAGTCTTAAAAATTATCTTGTAGTCTTCTGAGTGCACTTATTTTCATTGATTTTCGTTTCGGCTTCTCTTATAGTTTTTGTTTCATCTCTACTTTACTATTATACATTGTTTTTTTTATCTGGGGATACTACAGTAGTACATTGTACACCTAGGCGTGAAAGTGCCTTATCCCTATTGAGTGTTATTGTTAGTTGTCCTATCTTAAAACACACGAGGAAGGAATCGCAATTTCTCCCGAGTAACTAATACATTCTACACCTACGAGGAAAATAAAAAATTGATTTGAAATTTGCATTAAAATTATTACAGTTACTAAAACTTAATGTTATATTTTTCCCGAGAGGTTTTTGTTAGTCTGCGAGGTTTGTGGCAAGGCAGATGATATAACTAGCACTGCACTCGAGGCGATAATGCTGGACAATTCACACAGCATTCTTTAGCCCCAAGCTAAGCAGAGCTTGTGTTGGGGCTAGATAATACGGGTACTAGATAACTGATATACTTAATAAGTATATTCCAATACACAGAGATAGTTTTTTTTTTTTGCCGCCATGAACCTTGAACATTCACCACGAACAAATATCTGCAGATCGTCCAAACATTTATCCGGGAGGCGGGAATCGAACGCAACCTCCTGCGTCGCAGACCTTCGCCCACCGCGCCACAGAGGTCGTTTGACGACCTCTGTGGCGATTCATTATTATCTTGATAAACAGTTATCTTATCGATTCAGTTTGACGACCTCAGTGGCGCAGCGGGCAAGAGTCTGCCTACGACGCAAGAGGTTGCGGGTTCGATCCCCGCCTCGGAACAAATTTGTGTACGATCTGCAGAAATTTGTTCCGTTGGTCTGGGTGTTTTCTATGTATAATAAAAAAATATCTATCTATGTAATGTATAATATTACGTATATCAGTTATCTAGTACCCATAACACAAGCTATGCTTACCTTGGGGCTAGATAATGCTGTGTGAATTGTCCAGTTTTATTATTATTTATTATTAGTTATGCGGTTATTTATTTAAATTTTATTTTCAACTGAATTTTCGGCAACAGTGGATGATATCCAACCACTATGACGCTTGATTGTGATTAAATCGGCACCAATATCAACTATAACCAGAATAATTACTGACGTTCTGCAAAAGTAGTGTATTCTTGTCATCGATTTAGAATTCTATTTAACGATGATTCTTGTGGATTTGTTTTTTGTTTAATTTAGATAAGTAGGTAGCTTTTTACTTTACAACAATACTGACTTTATTTATTCCAACCACTTGGTTTGTATATAATTTCTTGTCTCTGTATTTTTACTAAAAAGCGATTGCTCTGTAAGTCTAGTGGGCGAAGTTTCGTTTACTTCGTCACAAATTCACAATCTCATAAAATAAATACATTTCTGATATCAGAAATGTATCCTTCGGATTTTCTTTTCAAAAATGCTGTCAGTTTTTTGTAGTCCATGATATTGATATCGTTTCTTGCCAAAATCGTACTCTTCAAGATAGAATGAAAAGACCACAAGGTATAACTTAGCTTATTATTTTTTCGCTTTTTCTTTAAACTAGGACAACAAATTTTCAGATAAAGAACTTGCTTTTTTCTCAAATCTTTTTATGTCGTGTTGTAGGTATTTATTTCTGGATTTCTCGACCTCGTTCTCAATTCCTCTAGCGCAGCGGTGGCGACTGTGGGTGGTGACATGTCGTGAAGCGCATCACATCTGCCCCTTCCAATACTGCTAAGAGTACCTACTTAACGATCACGACGCTCTGTCAAGAGCGTACCGGATGAGAAGAAGAAGAAGAGGTTCTCAATTACTATTTGATCAGTTTCTTTTATTTCTGGAGGTGTTATAAAATCTTTACTATACTCGACGACATTCTGTAGAATTAATATAATTACCAAACCCAAATTTAAATTTCGTAGAAATTTCCGCGCATGCCTTTACTTCACAAGCTCTTTTTAGGGTTTCAAACATCGGTTTTGAAACCCTTATGGTCTCGCTTTGTCCGTCCCCGCTCTTTCTTGAATATCTCAGTAACTACTGCAGCTATTAACTTGAAATTTGAAATAATGATACATTTCGTGCGCCATTACTGATTTTAATAAAAAAATATATAAATAAATGAAAAATGAAAATGAATATTTTCAGTACAAATTTTGATGTTGAAATTTCAAAAGATACCTAGGAAGGCAAATGGGGTATCAAATGAAAGGTATCGTTTTGTACATTTCAAAACACTTTTTGAAATTTCTGTAAATTTCATACTTTTTGAAATATTTCAAAAAAAGTCAAAAAATTGACCATACCCCCCCCCCCCTATCTCCGAAGATTGCACACCGATCCACGTACAATGTATTAGGCGTTTGTAGATATCAATCTATATTTTACAGGAAAAATATAGAGAAGTCTGTAATAACAATAGCTTTTGAAAAATGGTCAAAAAGGGGGAGATTTTTTTTTCAAAAGTAGGGGTACCTACCCAAGTGGGATATCAAATGAAAGGTATCGTTTTGACCATTTCAAAACACTTTTTGAAATTTCTGTAAGTTTCATACTTTTTGAAATATTTCAAAAAAAGACGAAAAATTGACCATTCCCCCCCCCCTAGCTCCGAAGATTGCAGACGGATCCATGTACAATGTATTAGGCGTTTGTAGACATCGATCTATATTTTACAGAAAAAATATAGAGAAGTCTGTAATAATAATAGTTTTTGAAAAATGGTCAAAAAGGGGAGGAATTTTTTTTCAAAAGGAGGGGTACCTGCCTATGTGGGGTATCAAATGAAAGGTATCGTTTTGACCATTTCAAAACACTTTTTGAAATTTCTGTAAGTTTCATACTTTTTGAAATATTTCAAAAATAGTCGAAAAATTGACCTTTCCCCCCCCCCTATCTCCGAAGATTGCAGACCGATCCACGTACAATATATTAGGCGTTTGTAGATATCGATCTATATTTTACAGGAAAAATATAGAGAAGTCTGTAATAATAATAGTTTTTGAAAAATGGTCAAAAAAGGGGATTTTTTTTTTCAAAAAGGGGTACCTACCCATGTGCGGTATCAAATGAAAGGTATCGTTTTGACCATATCAAAACACTTTTTGAATTTTCTGTAAGTTTCATACTTTTTAAAATATTTCAGAAAATTGATTGACCAAATAATTGGCAAATGTTTGAAACCCTCGGCGCGCGAGTTACACTCGCACTTGGCGAATCTTGTTTAAATATTGTTCGGAAATCGGAAAAGGCATAATTCATTTGGCGGACTAGGAGTAAAAACTTTTTGTCGTTTGACCTTGAGTCCCGGGTAAATATCCCTTTATAAATTACTTAAATGTCTTAATCATGATATTTTTAAGTTTTATTCCAATACAGTGGTTAACACTTCATAAACGGGTATATTTTTCTTCACTTTTTACCTTCCTTTATAAGCAACCAACTAAACTGTTGGTCCCTTTACAATTCTCAAAAAAGAACATGTTCAGAAGAACACAAAAAGCTGTGTATTACCAAAAGAAAACTCAAACAAAAGAGCAAACGGCTACCATTTTCAGCATTCAAAGTTTCTCATTTAGGGATGCCACAAACAGAGTTTTTTGGAGTGTGAAAACAGCCTACAACCTACAACGCGCGAAGTTAGCGGTACGTTACGGCTTGGAGCTAGAAAATAATGGACTAGGTAATAATAAGGCCTATCTATCTACGCCTACTACTGTTTTTGCCTTATTTGTCAATCTTTTACTTGGACTTTGAAACTTATATTTAATTTAATTATTTATTTTAAAGGAAAAATTCTAATTAATAATGTTATAAATAATTGTCTACAAACTTAATTTTATAACCATCTAATAAGTACTTAGAGAATAACCTAGTCGTTAAATAACCCGCCCCTGATCATCCCCGGTGCAAAGGTGCCCATAATGCTTGCAGCATTACCTCGCTGAATAGCGATGGCAATCCTTTGCTCCAAGAACGACCCGGAGCGGGAGTCTCCTGTCACAGATTTAATTAGAATTAATTTCATTTTTATTAGATTATATTTAATTAGAATTAATATGTATAAATATAGGAATATGCTATGCTGCTATAGCACAAGGGCCACAGAAGCATGAAGATAAGCCGGTGACCTTTTTGTGTTACATTTAATTTATAGACATTTAAACAATGTAATGTCTGAATCCTTTAAATTTGTTTCACAAATAAACATTTTAATAATAAATATGCTTGCAATAAGTGGCCTACTTTAGGACAGTTAATAAATTTTCTGTGTCATCGCTATGACCAACATTGTAGGGTTTTTCTTTACTACTATTGTAATTTAAAAAAGAAGGGGGCTGATTATGAATCGTAGATTATAATATAACGATTATATAGATTATATAAACCAAGGTTATCGACATAGCTCAAAGGATTAGCAAGCTGAAGTGGCAGTGGGCTGGCCATATCTCGAGAAGAACCAACAACCCCTGGGGTAAACGTGTTCTTGAGTGGAGACCGCGACTCGGCAGACGTAGTGTAGGACGCCCTTCAACCAGGTGGAATGCGAAAGACTGCTGGCAGATGCTGGATGCGGCAAGCTGAAGACAGCTCATTACGAGAGGCCTATGTCCAGCGGTGGACTGGTATAGGCTGATGATGATGAGATTATATAAACGTATCACATTATTCGTGATCCCCGTGCTCCTCTCAAGGCAGAGTGGTATCAAGAACGCAACAAAGCCGCAGTTCCGAGCTCCCTTTGTGTGGACACTAGTCGCGAGACCCCGAAAATATTGCACTTCTCTAAATCGTCTTCTAGTGAGGGGACTGTATCGATGAAATCGTTAAAAAATCTACAAACAAGTCGCTGGCGTTCGACATTGTGTGATACATTCATACAATAAAATGTCGAACTAACCTGCCAGGCTGTGATGTGAGTGTCTGTACCGGAGGGTTTTTAAAAAAACAATATGAAATCGGTACTTTTTCTTAAAACATGATAATGTGTATATAAAATATCAGTGTATTATAATTCAGTGTTTTTAAAAGTTTTTAATGAAATCTTAAAAAAATCTTGATCATTTTATCTCTTTAGTGATAGTCATTGTACCTACTGAAAGCAGAATTAAGTGATTAAATTAGTATGATCAGTCATGGCTTTAATTCTGTCAAGGCTAGGTACTTTTTACTATACCTAAACAACTGATCTCTACTTTTTACTACTTTTCTATTTTTGCCTTGCAAAAAGTGTCTGCGAGGTTGTTGGTTTTCCTGTCCCTGTTGATTATAAATCTCAAAATAAATACTTGAAACTATTTTGAAAAACCATCTGACAGGAACTGGCAGAAGAAGCTAAATTTATCTAATAAAGCATTCCTCAAACTTTGTTCCCACAATTACGAAGGTAATACTGGTTATTGAAGTGGCAAGCCAAAGGTGATGTTGAAACCATAATGGGCAACGGTAATCCTTTCATCAAGTTCCCAGTACCTATCTCATTATCTTGCCGCGACAGGTTCGAAAGAGTTGACTTTAATTTCTATGTTTAATGTTTATGTGAAGGAACGACTAATACTTAGTGTCATTTATTTTGTAGGTACTAGTTATATATCACATGCTTTTATGGGATACTAGCGGTCTGCCTCGGCTTCTCACGGATATATTCTATAGCCTATGTTCATCAGGGATAATGTAGGATTTTAATGGTGAAAGAATTTTTCAAATTGGTCCAGTAGTTTCGACGCCTATTCAAATCAAGCAAAAAATTATTTTCTGTTGATACTAAGTATCTGTATAGAAAACCGATATCCAAATAGAAAAATACAATGAAATTGAACAAATCCGTTTAGTAGTTTTGGCGTGAAGAATTAACAAACATCCATCCAACCTAACTTTTGCATTTATGCTGATGTGATTCGGTTAAAATGTTCGTTCGTATGAAGATATATTATTTAGATTCTCCATAGGTATCTTTATTCATCACATACAAGACTAGGTTAATAGGTAGGTACCTACTACACCAATTTTCCATAGCGTTGGTCGGTACATAAATTTGCCGTCCCTATATAGATATCGATAGCAATGCTACCCCATTTTATCCCAGCACTACGAGTTGAACCAGGGTGCATAAAGGCTCTTTGTATGATTGAAAGACACGTGAGCCTATCACGTCACTTTGTGAGATGATTCCTGGCTCTACAGTGAAGACAATCTTGGAACAAGAAGATATCTTACTGGAGTTTTGGTAACCGTCTGTTTTGTGTGGGCTTAATGTATTATTTTACAAAGGACAACCTTTGTAACACTGCGGGCGATGTCCCCGAGTTGATTCCCGCCTCGGGACAAAATGTTTCACCGATCTGCAAATATTTGTTCCAAAGTATTTTCTAGGTATTATCTAGTCTAACCATAACACAAGCTAAGCTTGGGGCTAGATGATGCTGTGTGAGTTGTCCAACATTATTTTTTACCTCTGTGGCGCGGTGGGCGAAAGTCCGCTTACGAAGCAGGAGGGTTCGATTCCCGCCCTGGGACAAATGTTTGTACGATCTGTAGGTATTGTTCCGGGTGTTCTGGTCTTTTTCTATGTATAATAAAAAATATCTATCTATGTAATGTATAATATTACGTATATCAGTTATCTAGTACCCATAACACAAGCTCTGCTTAGCTCGGGGCTAGATAATGCGGTGTGAATTATCTAGCATTTCTATATTCGGCTGCACGTATTTTTATCCGGGTCGATATTGGGTCCGTACCCAAAAAATAAAACAAGTATTTAAGGGACCCCATACAACAGACATGTTTTTTTTGCCGTTTTTATAGATAATGTTACGGAACCCTTCGTGCGTGAGGCCGACTCGCATTAAGCCTGTTTTTTATGTATGTTCATCAATTTCTCCGTCAATTTTGTACTGATTATGATAATTCGCTATTGAGAATGATTAAAATGGGTCCAATAAAATTATATTCCAGAAGGATTAGTATTTATCCCGTTAAGCTTGAAAACAATATTTATAATCTCGACTATCTTTGCTAATTCTCAATAGATTTTGATGATCCTTTCATTGTCGTCGAGAAGTTGATTTTGAGGTGGTCCCATAAAAGTTAGATCGTACACACGTTTGCCCCGAGGCGGGAATCGAACCCGCAACCTCCTGCGTCGCAGACCTTCGCCCACTGCGCCACAGAGTTCGTCGATTATTAGATAGAGATATCTTTCCTTTATTTGTTCCCTAGCCATAGGGCTCATGGTTCATGGTTCTCTGGTAGTAGTACCTATATAATATGTACCTAATGAAAAACTCACTTTACTCATATTATGGTCACACCATCTCAACTTACAGTGGGCAACCCAGTTTGTCATCAAATATAACTAATGCATGTGTAAAGTGCAATATCAAGAGGAAACTTCAGCCAACTCCGAGCAGCTAAGCACAAACTGCGCTATGATGATATCAGAAACAGATTTACTTGATATGAGTTTTATAAAGCGTAGGTAGGTATACCTCGCAGAACTATAGCAATATATTGTGTACTGTATGTATATTTATATGGCATATAGGTAATCTACACTTATATATTATAAAGAGGAAAGTTTTGTATTTTGTATGGAACGAATAAAACTAAGTAGTTTTATTCGTCAAGTGACCGATTTCATAAATTCTTTCACCATTAGAAAGCTTACTTTTCAGGGAGTGATATAGGCTATGTTTATCCCGGAATTCCCACGGGAATGGGAACTACGCGGTGAAACCGCGAGGCACTGCTAGTAATGTTATACAGAGGAAAGATTTGTACTTTTGGTTGTAACGAATAAACTTACTACTGGACCGATTTTATAAATTCTTTTTCCGTTAGAAAACTACTTTATCACTGAGTAACATAAACTAAAGAATATTGCCAATACATACATCGATCACTTTGGATCTAGTTTTACCCCATTTCGGGGGGACATATTTAGGGGATTTTGTGTTTGAATATTTTTGTAGTTATGCCTACGGGTTTGTAATGCAAGAGACAGGCAGGGGAGAGGAAGTATCTATCAAAACTAATTTTGATAAAGATGTATATAACCTTTTATATTTGTGCGTTGGTATTTATTACCGAAGATTTAAGATAAGTCAAGCACTTTTTCCTTAGATTAAATTCATAGTAAATTCATCATTCACGACGACCCCTGTGGCGCGGTGGGCGAAGGTCTGCCTGCGATACAGGAGGTTGCGGGTTCGGTTATTGCCTCAGTACAAATGGTTTATACGATCTGCAGACATTTGTTCAGGGTTTTCTGGTCGTTTTCTATGTATAGTAAAAAATATCTATCTAAGTTATATTTTATTACGTTTATCAATTTTCTTGTAGGTACCCATAACACGAGCTCTGCTCAGCTAGGGGCTAAATAATGCTGTGTGAATTGTCCAGCATTATTTATTTACAGTCATAGATTTAAAATAACCCTAGCTTCCGCTTGCATATTCGTCACGTGGCTACCTACCACGGGTAAGGTACATAACTGGAATAATTAAAGAGCTTATTTTTTTTAATATGTTACGGTTTATACTTCCTCCGGAGATTAACAGCTGTTTTACCGGAAACTTCAAAGGACATGTATGATTTTCTTCCACATTTTGCCCCCAATGCAAAAACTCTGTAAATATAATGATAACATAATATTGAGAAGTATAGTACAGATCATAACACAAGTAATTAAACAAGGTACTAATACGAAACCTTGTGAGAAACTGTTAACAAAAACAAAGATTCAAAAGGCTATTCAGCGACGGGAAAAGATACCTTCCAAGTATGTAATTTACTAAGACCACGTAATGTGTTTACATACAGTCGAGGAATAAATTAGTCACGAGAGTGCTGCCCCCTGTCGGGCGCCATCACGTGTCTAATTTAGCGGTACAGTCATGCACAAACTCAGATTTTGCTTAAGCCGGTTTAATACGTATTTAATCAAATAACACACTGATTGGCGTAATAATTTGGGTTAATGATCACTTTGGGCGTGATAAACTAGGATATACCTAACCCTAAGATTGTCTGTTCATAAAACTATTCATATGTTTTTTTTTCAATTTCATTATTGACGCTCCCAGGCACTGACTCAAAAACTAGCAGAGTCGCAGTAAAAAGCAACGGGCAGCATAAAACAGAAGTTGAGGTTGAACATCAACATCATATCATAATTTATCATCTTAGTCAGTATTAAGTTTATGTTAAATAGTTTTCTGTATTAATGGAGAAATAAATTATATACTATCTATCTAATATCAAAAGAAAAGGTATGTTAAAATTTGAGTGCCGCCTATAAGTTTTGATTCATTAAAGCCCGTATTATGAAAGCTTTCAATTCAAAGCTTGCTTAGTCTTTGATCTACGCTTGAGTAAAGATTTTCTATGGCATAAGCATTACTCAAGCAAAGATAAATGAATGAGCAAGCTCCGGACCTTCTTTTATTTTATTAAAATTTATTATTTTAAGTGAACTAACTCAGTTCACGTTAAATAAGACTGGAAGTTAGGTTTCAATTCCATTATTTATATTAATTAATCAAACAAATAATCAATTGAATTGTTTCAAACACTAGTGCAAAACATTCTATTTAGATAGGAAATAAAATCGGTTATTAATACAATAAACGTTGATATACCTAGGCGTGCTAAACTGGCACAACTCGAATATCCTATGGGCACAACACAACTAATGAATCCTCTAAATCACTTCTGTCAGTGTCTGTACTGTAGGTAGCTACATACTTACTTGTCCTGGGAATATGGCTCTCAGTACCTACCAAGAAAATATTATAGAAATGGCTGTTATTAACTACAATACTAACAAGGTGTAAGGCGTTATGCAGTTAGAGTCACTTTCGTTGGCGCGCCGGGTCCTTAAAGATACTATGCCAAAATGCACTGACGGTCCAAAGGAACACACGACGAAATGTGCAACCGTCAAAACTTTCAGTTGGGACTATTGTCAAAACGTGAAAACGCACAAATCTTCTAGCGTCAAAATGTGCAATGAGTAAAATGTAGAGGCAACAAAAAGTCAAAACGTGCCATAGACAGAACTTTTCAATGACAAAATGTGCAATAGCAATTATAACAACACCTCCTTGCATTGTAATAAAACTTATAGAAAACAGATAGATAATGTGTCAAAACTATTCACAAACTATTATAAAAACTATTTTTATTACAGACTTCTCTATAGTTGCTTCTAGAAGCATTTTTAAGAGAGTGACAGAACTCGAAATATAGATACTTATTTTAATACATACCTGAAACAAAGCAACTATATCAATATTGAGGTAGATAACTGAAACCACAAAACCATCTCTTAACACAGTAAATGAGTTTTCAGTAATTTAACGTCCGTTTTTCATTATGTAGGTACTGGTTGGTTATATTATTAAACATCTAAAATATTCGAATTTACGCTCGGTAATCAATTCGCAGTGGTTGACTAGACCACGAGTTCCAATATGTACTTGATATTTCAATCAACACTCAATAATCAGATATTTTAATTATGCAGTACCTGCCTTTATTTAATGCCTATTTTATTTATTTTGATCAAAGTCCATGTTTTAATTTTTTTAGTCTAAATTTAAGTCCATGTTCAGCTATAATCCTCCTTCATCATTCGTACCGCTATAGGGTTTGGAACACGCTCAATTACAACCTGGGTCTTTTCAAGACAACAGTGAATAGGTATCTTTTAGACCTTTGTGATACATCGTCTCTTTCACCTATAACACATCTTCACATTCCATCAGGTTCGATTGTGGTCAAACGAAGGTCTATATAAAAAAATCTCTCTACACCCGAGCTCTATCTGAAAACCAGCGTAGCG
This sequence comes from Eupithecia vulgata, assembly GCA_946478455.1. Taxonomy (NCBI): domain Eukaryota; kingdom Metazoa; phylum Arthropoda; class Insecta; order Lepidoptera; family Geometridae; genus Eupithecia; species Eupithecia vulgata. The sequence continues at coordinate 12,091,143 of OX297876.1, forward strand.
GGCTTAACCGAATCTGCTAAATACACTTTTTTTTCATCTATTGTTTTTGTTAGTTTTTATTTAGTACCTACCTAGTCTGTAAGTTTGTATTCTCATATTGGGTATATATACATATTTTTCTTCTTCTACTTCTACCACTTTGGAAATGGTATCTAAATAAAAATGTCTCTGAAGAACACTGAAGAACCTAAAATTCACATTAAAAGCCTTTGTGGGGCACATATCTAATTAAAAAAAAATAACAAATTAAAAATTAATTAAGTAGAAAAGAAACGAAAGTTACACAAGTGGTAAAATGTGCCGCAAATATAACTTTCGATAAATGAATATAAAATTCTAATAATAATATAATATATAATAATTATATTAAATAATAATTATATATAATAATCTCTCTTATCTAAGAGAACTTGAGGTGGAGAGCGCATATATTCTTAGCTACTTTTCGGATAACAATACCTCAGAGTCAAAAAGTTTCAATCCCACAAAGAGCTCTCGTTGAGAATAGAGAATCCTAAAGTTGGGACATTGTTGACGGCAATTTTATCGATGATCAAGAAATTAAATTGAACATGAATAGTACATTATACATTAAAAATAATTACGATACATTTATGCATCATCATCAGCCTAAAGTAGTCCACTGCTGGACATAGGACTCCCCTAATGAGCGCCATAGCGCCCTGTCTTCAGCTTGCCGCATCCAGCATCTGCCAGCAATCTTTCGCAAATCGTCATCCCACCTGGTCAGAGGGCGTCCTACACTACGTTTGCCGAGTTGCGGTCTCCACTTAAGAACATGTTTACCCCAGCGGTTGTCGGTTCTTCTCGAGATATGGCCAGTTCACTGCCACTTCAGCTTGCTAATCTTTTGAGTTATGTCTATAGCCTTGGTTCTCTGTCGGATGTATTCGTTGCGAATCCTATCCTTTAGAGAAACTCCGAGCATAGCTCTCTCCATAGCTCGCTGGGCGACCTTAAACTGGTGGACCAGCCCTACCGTGAGTGTCCACGGGTAGGACGCCCTGATTGAAAACTTTCGTTTTCAAGCATTACGGTATGGATGACGAGAAGACTGGACGTAGTATTCCAAAAAAAAAATAGAGAGGTAAATTTCTTAAATATTATTTATTATGCAATTAGTGAATAAAGGACGGATTTAGAGCGAACACAACATAAATCCTGAGCGACGAGAATGATTCATGTATGTGAGTTTCATACTATAGGTACTTTATACCATGACTACGAATGAAAGAAATATTTAAGGGAAACAAGACATTGATTATGATGAAAAAAAAAGAATAAGAATAAAATATATTAATTTTCTAGGTACACAATATAACAACTTAATTTAAGAGAACAAAAAAAACTACTTTTGTACTAAGTGCCGCTTACAAAATTGGCTCTAACTCAGCATGTGTTGGATGACTAGCAAGCTAACATCCAACGCTGATCTTCCGCCAGAGCCACTTGTTGGCGTTACGGATAAATTATTCACAATGCAGCCAAAACACACGAAAGTAACATAATACAATCAATTAAGTACAAAAGAAAACAAATATGAACTGATATAAAAAAACACTATCAAAAGGACGGTTACGTTAATTTACATTTTAATACATTAAAATTGTAACAATTACCTACTAAATTAAAGAGTATATTTCTTTATTCTCATACTAAGCTCCTTGACGGATATGTCGACCAATCAAATCTCGAGGATTTATTTGCACAAGGAGTTTGTATGTCGAGTATTCTTTGCACAAGGAATTTATCAAGTATTATCGAGGTTGTATTGTATAGCATTGAGATGGAGGTCGAATATATTGGTGTATTCTAAATGCAAACATCAAAATAGTGATTCAAAGTATTTTGCTAGTGCGTGCAAAAAGTTTTTTACAGGGAGAATGGTATAAATTACTTTTTGGACGAATAGTTACAAAGAACTGTTCTTCTTTATTCTCTTGAGTCTTATAAATCAACAGTGGTATGGTTTGGTTATAGTAAAAATAAAAGCTAAGGCTTTGTTTATTTGTAGTTCCTTTAATTGTTTATTTGTATTGTTAATATTGTTTTGATAAACCTATTTATTTGATAATTCCCATAAGTTGGATTTCCCTATTTCTCCGGATCCTTATTCTTTCGTTTCTTTTGTTACATAGGATTGTAAATATTTAATAAATGGTTCGTTATTGTATACAAACTAATGAGCACAACAGAAACTCTGCTTAGATTGGGGGCTAGACGATGCTGTGTTGTTTGTCCAACATTATTTTTTTTAATTTTTTATACATGTATTAGGTACTTACCATTTCTATGTACCTATTAAAGAAAAACAGTTAGGTATTACATTTATGCAACAGTTTTTATTGCCTACGTTATTTATTAGTTTTCATTATGTTAGTACATTTTACAAATCATCCGGTAGTATCTAATAAAAAGTATAGTAATATTGATAAGATATTGGAATTGTTCGATATTTCTTCGCATTTCGAAATTTTATGGACTTTTATTTTATTCACGTTATCAGTAAATGTCGCACGTATGATTACAAAAGATCGAAACTATTTAATAACTTCCTAAAATTTTATATAGTGATATTATTGAAGTTATGACGGGTATCTTTCGCATTGACAACACGCACGACTTATCGCAATGCGTTCGAATCGTCAGGAAATCGAAACAAAACGTAAAAAATTATGTAGTTGTAGGTAAGTATTAGGTAGGTACGCTTGCGCCAACTGATCATTTCTTTTACCATTTTAAGGTACAGTGATTTATTGTATATAAAACTACATAAAAGTAAGAGTATGGCAGTACTGATGCGCCGTGCCAGATACTTGCCTGCTCAATATAATACTACACACGATACTCTCGCTTCTATGATGTAATGAAATTATCATTACTAAAATTAGATTAGTTTCAGCGAAATCCATAGAATGGTTCGGATAGAATTGGGCAATTTTTCGCAGAACCTCTTATCAAGTAGATTTGCAGCTAGACATGCCTGTCAATTAACAATGAGTGTATAATAAAAGAGGCGTAGGTGCACGGAGAGAGACTTTCAGATGGTCGATCCGGATGCATATGTGAGAATGTGTCACTCATAATAATGAGGCAAGAAGATTTTTATTACCTATAGGTAGTTGTGATGACTATGTCAACAAATGTTAAAAAATATCAACTATCACATCGATAAGAAGGCAACTTGATTTCATCGATACCCATCACATCCCTTCAAGTTCTGAGGAAGTGCAATATCGGATATCTGGCTGGCGCACGTCAACGGAATAAAACACGGGAATCTCGCGACACAAGTCGAATGCGAGAATGAAAATACCTACCATTGTGTCCTAGGTCCTAAAGCTTTGTTGAATGCGGTGACACAACCTTTTCAGGTTGTATCCACGTACAATGCGATACGTTTTGTCGGGGAAATAGCCTGGGATAGAATTAAATTCAGTTAGTTCCAATGAATCAGTCAGTGTACTGATAGAGTACTGATTGTAAATTGTAAAATGTCTGAATAAAAGGCTTATATTATTATTATTATTATTAGTTCCAATGAAAAGAAACTACATTGTGTGCGAAAAACTTATATCTAAAACTCTTGAGTACACAATACACTACTTGGACGCTAAAGACAATTTTAATAAGAATTTAGTAAAGGAAACGCAAATAATATTATTATGAAAAAAACTAATAAAAATAATTAAGATAAAAGCAATTAAATCATACCGTAAATGGTATTATTAATTGAATACAATGTCAATATGGATTTTAAAATTAAAATGTCAATTAGAAAGTAAATAACTACCTAAGCTATGGCGCACATTAGGGGAGGCCTATGTCCAGCAGTGGACTGGTATAGGCTGATGATGAACTACCTAAGTCAATTTTGAAGTTATAATTCACCAATGTCGTAGACATACTTCTCCAGAAGAAAACTTTTTAATGAACCAGAACACCCTGAACAAATAATCTTCAGATCGTACAAACATTTTTCCCGATGCGAGAATCGAACCAGCAACCTCCTGCGTCCCAGGCGGACGTTCACCCGCCGCGGCCGCACCACAGAGGTCGTCAATTGTTTTTTAGAATATTCTTTGATGTATAACTTCTTAAGTAACTAAAGGCAGTTTTTTCAAAAATTTTGTGACTTGATACCTTATGGACTGTCTCATAAGGATCAAGATATTATCCTTATGAAACAGTCCACAAGGTATCGAGCCACGAGAATCTTTCATTTAGGGTTCCATATCCAAAGGGTAAAACGGGACCCTATTACTATGACTCCGCTGTCCGTCTGTCCATCTATCACCAGGCATCAAGAACCGAGATAGTAAGACAGATGAAATTTCACACATGATAATATTTCTGTTGCCGCTATAACAAAGAATAAAAAACGAAATTAAAATTAAGTTTTTAGGGGGCTCCCATACAAAAACGTGTTTTTTTTTTGACGTTTTTATAAATAGTAACAGTACGGAACCCTTTTTGCGCGAGTCCGACTTGCACTTGGCTGGTTTTTTTAATTTTTGTTTATGCTCTTCGCTTGTATCGGATATTTGAGGACAAACGGCGAAAGGTTATCATTGTAGTGGTGATAAGCACTATCATTATCATCCACTTCTAATAACATGCTTCTTCCCACAAGAATGACATTTTGACATTTCCTGTCAATATTAAAGCCCAAAACAGACGGAGCTATAATATTTATTAATATACCTCCTTATCTCCTCAACAGCCTTTAATGTTCCACTGCTGGACGCAGGCCTCCCCCTGATTATTTTTATCTCATTTGGGTAATGCCCATAATCCCCATGCTGGGCATGCTGCATGCTGGATCGATATTAATATAGCTTACTATAACATACTATAATTAACAAAGAAAATTTCAATCAAATAATAGAATTTAATTAAAACTATTATTTACAATTAAAACAATTGACCTAACAGCAGACTGTTGCAAACAATCTAAAGGTAGCTCAACTGATCCATAATCAATACCAGTGGTAGGTAAGCGTGCCCAAGACGCCGGCTGTATTACTCCGCTGTATGGAAATGCTGATTGCGAGTTATTAGGTGAAATCAGAAGACGCTGCGTGATAATTTCATAACACGGTCAACTGCTGAAAGGCACACCAAGATTTGAAAAGACCGCCGGATAACCAAAAAACCCTGTCAATATTATTTATGAAAAGTTATTGTACACTCAGAGAAATATCAATCGATTCCCAAAAAATAGCGACATACATAATTTAAATACTAGAAATAAGAATGAGAAATAAGAACTCGCTGTGCCCACAACTAGACTACACAAGGTTAATGTATCTTTTAGAGGGCAATGTATACGCTTCTACAACAAAACTCCAAGTATATTGCAAAAATTATCGATGAATAAATTCAAACAAATTGCCAAACGTGTCCTTTGTAAAAAGGCTCAGTACAAAATATCAGATTATCTAGACTATAAAAACGTGGGACGACTTTTACTCCAACTCGAAAACTAACATTCTAACAAGATAGGTTTCTTGTTCGCTTCTTACCTTTTATATCCTAGTTTTACATATGTAATTTGTTTTTTGTGACGTGTTCAAGAGTCCTGTAAGGTCTAAAGGAAATAAAGTACTGTGATGTTTGTTTGATGTTTGAAAATCACCAAGATTCGTCTGATGCCGAGTCTGGTCTTTCCGATTCCTCTTTATGGAGCTGAGACCTGGATATGCTGAGACTTGAGACATAAGGAGCAGAGGAAAATAGATGCACTAGAGATGCGGTTAGCTTAATTGATTCAATTGTAAATACTTGTTTTTATTTTGTTTCTAAATTGTAATTTTGAAACAAAATAAAATTGACTGATTGTAATTTTATTTGTTAATAGAGATTGTAGTAGCTATTGGTAACTAGCTGTGCCCGCGTAGAATTTATAATTTTATAGGTTTTTTTTTTATTGTTTTTTATTTTCCCTTTTCTAAAACAAAAGTAGACTTCTTTATGTACACTTACTGCTGCCCGCGCCTTCGCACGCCTGCCAAATTTCATTTAAATCCGTTCAGCCGTTTAGGCGGTAAAAGGTAACAGACAGACAGACAGAGTTACTAAAATTACTAATTTATAATATTATTTATGTATACAAGGTGTTTTCAATTATGTAAACTATACTGAAGAAGGTTAAAGAAGAATATTATTCATGAGAGTTAAGGCGCCGACCCATAACTGTGGTAAAGATAATAAACTTGTGGTCTAGGTAGATTATGTCTATTTTAGTTTATTATCTTTACTCGGTACTCTACTTATAGACATTATTCTCACGGGTAGTCTTGTGTAGTTCAGGAACGATACACTAAAAGGAATTAGCTCCCACAAGTGAACTAGTAAGAATAGTTCAGCTAAACTCGTTCCTAGAAGTTCACTAGTTCACTTGCTCATCAGTCACGAAAACCCGGAACCACTAAAATGAACTATTAGGAAGGTAGAACAGAGATAGACAGCGCATAATCCACGTTAGTAAAAGAGACGGAGATACGCATTTTGTTCTCTAGTTCAGTACTAATGTTTCCTTTAGTTCACTTTTATAGAATCATTACTTATTGTCAACGAGATAAAGTTCATATTCTAATGACAATAATAAAAATAACTGTTTGCGATTCCGTCGTTTAGTTCGTTCTAATGTTCCCTTTAGTTCAATCTTTCCCTGTGTCTGAAAGACACAGAATAGGGAAAACAGAGATAGGCAGCGATAAACCGCTGTAGTGTAAAAGAGATGAGCTATAATTCTACTTGGCGTACATTTGTATAATGCTGATAAATTTTAAAAAACCGTCAAATTTATCTAGATAATGTTGTTAGCGTTCGTTACCGAAGTGCAAAAAAAACACTGCACCTTTATTGAATTTTAGGTTTATGGACAGGCGTTTTGTTTACGAACATTTCACAGAAAATTTGGCTAGACTATAATATTAGCAACAATAGAGGTGAATTTATTTAGGTTAGGTACAATAAGATAGGTGATTCGTGAACTCAAAAATGTTGGCGAGCGAGGTACTAAATGTACTAATAGTTACTAGAAGTCTGAACTAGTACATTATTACGAATGTACTAGTTCAGAGCGATCCCTTTACTGACCGAGCAAGAACAAGCCTAACTAACGTAGTGTAGGACGCCCCCCGGCCAGGTGGATGACGAAACCTGTGAAAGACTGCAGGCAGATGCCGGATGCGTCAAACTGGGACGGCCTATGTATTTTTACTAATTGACTTGATTATTCCTATATAATAAAATTCAATATTGCTTCGGAATTGAACACAATGACCTTTGAGTCGACTAAAAGTATGATAAAATAGTATTTTAAGAACTAAAACGTTACTTTCATTTGAGTTTTTATCGTAAACTGGCTAGTTTATTTAAACTTCATCGATAAAACACATAACCGTCAGTTCTGCGCGCACTATCGGTCCACTGACTGTTGTTGCGCACGCGTTCCATATTTAAATAAATATAACGATTCGTAGTTCAAAATTTTGAAAATTCGAATTTGTTTTTGTTATTGTGCGCGTCGCGAGCTCGACCTTTTCAGTTTAAAAATATTACCATTAGTTTTTTTTGTTTTCGTAATAATTAAAAATGGATGAAGGGAAAAAGAAAAGTAAAGAAGTGAGTGTGGATGATATTTTAAAAATATTGGGGCCATTTGGAAAGTTTAATTGTTTCAGTTATCTTTTGATATTGTTTCCTGTGTTCTTGTCTGGGATGTATTCTTCCGTGTACAATTTCGAAGTTATGGATTTAAAGTACAGGTAAGTTACTATTATTGTCTTCCAGTGTTACCCCAGTGTCACCAATTTGGATGACCTCACTCGACCTTTACTATTATTGTTATTTATTGTATAACACTTAATGATATCTCTTTTGTTACAATACAAATAAAACCTAAGCCCCCTGACTGAAATAATAGGTATCTGATTCACCAACAACGTAGGGGTAAGTTGTCCTGTAAGAATAAAAAAATAAAAATAATAATAATCATTTATTTCAGACCAGAAAAGCTGCAGATCTTTATAATATTTTTTTTTTTTTTTTTTTTTAACTTATTCCACGGTCCTTAGTAATATGTATTTATTTACCTTTCAACTTTGGCTTCTTACGACGCTACCTAACCTATCAACAATGGCGTCCTCTCTCCTCAATACATAATGTGGGTCTATAGTGACACTAAATACCAAGATTTTAAGCACCTCTGTACACCTATAGGGTTTAATAAATAATTTAGTAATACAAAATTTAAAAAAAAATTAATAACAGAAATTAAAATAGAAATAAATAAAATTTAATCTCTTTATTTTGGATATCTAGGATTCATAATGGGTTAGTAAGCACACAAACATAAACAATGATAAAAGAAAGAAAGAGTGTTAGTAGTTACAGCCATAAGTTATATATAAAGCACCCTGTGTTTTTTTAGGGTTCCAATCTGCGTCCCTTTTGACTTGGAAGTATAATTTCTTTGGATTAATTTTTTTTTTTATTCACTGGTTTTGTATAAATGTTTTCAACTTCATCTCAATACGGCTATAGGTATGTTTGTTGCATTTTCGTTTTTGTATAGAAAATGATTCGGAAGTGGACCAATCATCATCATCACCATCATCATCATGTTAATATTCTGGAGTTTTAGGTGGTCTTTAGTATATATTTTGAAAAAAAAAACATTAAATTATGTAATACAAATATTCAGCTGGGAGGTGATGTTTTTAGGTATTAGATTACCTGACAATTAAAACCTTTTTTCGTGAATTTGACCATTCTTTCCTTACATAATAATTTAATTGTTTAGAAATAAACTAAAAAGAGACTACAAATTCCTTGGTTTTTACACTATTCTTAAAGTTTTCTAGGATAAAAAAAACTTATCCCTCGTGGATTTTATTTTGGGACCACCTCAGAATCATTATTCATACAATGGCGAAAGAATTTTCCAAGAAATCGACAAACATTCATAAAAAATACATAGAGCCGAACGTAAAACCTCTTTGCTTTTTTCCTCGGTAAAAAGTACATGGTAGGTAACCTACCTACTTACTAAATGCGCGTGAGTTTATAATAAACAACTGTATTGAATCTAAGTTAAAGATTAAATAAGATAAATTAAATTACCATCGCAAAAATCCTCAGGTACGGTGTTTGATGGTGTGATGTGATGTACCTCAATTTACTAAACATAAAAATACGGTACTTAACTCAACCTCAACAGCCTATGGTCCTAATGGTCCACGGCTGGACACGGGCCTCCCCTTGATATTCACTTTATTGGGTTATATTTCATAGGGGTTATGCCTATAATCCCCACACTGGGCATGTGTGTTGGGGATCGCATATCGGTGGTAGATCTATTCTGAAAGAGTCTCTACCACCATATTGCTGTCTTAGTACCATTTTCAAAATTTACTTTAAATAATTATTATAATTATCTACTTAATTGTTAGAGTTCCGTACCCAAAGAGTAAAACGGGATCCTATTACTAAGACTCCTCTGTCCATCCGTCTGTCCGTCTGTAACCAGGCTGTATCTCATGAACCGTGATAGTTAGACAATTGAAATTTCAGACGATGGAGTTTTGTTGCCGCTATAACAAATACAAATATAATATAAACATAATAAAATAAACAGTTAAGAGCTCCCATACAACAAACGTGTTTTTTGCCGTTTTTATAGATAATTGTACGGAACCCTTCGTGCGCGAGTCCTACTCACACTTGGTTTTATTTTACTTTAGGTAATTACTAGGTACTAGGGTCGCATAAACGTGAAGGAAGTAGGTACTTACAAAATATACCCACGAAGCTATGGGCACGAGATATAGAATAGGCCTTCGCAATACACAAATACTGAACAATGTTTGATGACTGTTTACCACTATTGCAGCATGATTTGTGTAACCGTCTTGTGTACTTATTCATTTAGTTCCAATTTCACCGTAGCAATTGAACGCGTTTAAATAAAGATAAACTCAGTTTAGCGCTAGGTGGTTCGTCGCGGGTTGGTGCGAAATAGTTTTTATTGTTTTAAATTTTTTCTGCATTATTGTATAAATTATGTGCTATGAACTTGTGACTATGTCAAAATCAACGTTGTTTCATTTGTATTTTGGGAACATTTGGAAAAATGTAGAGCACAAAATTAACGTATTTTCCCAAATGCTTCAAAAATACCAGTGAATTGGTTTATGGTAATGAAAAAAAGCTTTCTTAAACTACGCAATCTGAACACATTGTTAAAAAAATGTGATTTTATTCAATGTTTGTAAGCCTGTTGAAACGTCAGGAAAAATAGGTACAAAATCTCGATAAATACCCACTCGTGAAATAAATAAACAATAAATAAATAATTCTGGACGATTCACACAGCATTATCTAGCCCCAAGCTAAGTAGAGCTCTTGTGTTATGGGTACTAGATAACTGATATAGGTAGGTACATAATATAATACAATATATAGATATTTTTTATTAAACCCCTGCAATATGCTAAGGAGGACTTCAACCTTTTGTTAGTGATAATGATAACGTTCGAATAAGTTCCATACATGTTTCCGATATCGGATATGTTTAGGAAATCGGACCAGCCAGGTGTTGTGTTTGGCATATTGTGTAACTACTTATTACCTTTAACACCGTGAATGCCTACAATTCCCTTGTGTTAATGTGTTACTTATAATATTATGTTTACAATTCAATATCTATCTGTCGTATCTCAAGATGCGCAAATATGCAGGTCTCGACAGAGCCTAAGAATTTGCTACCCTTGGAGTCGACACCCGAAAGCCTCGGTACCCCACGGACCTAGAGGTATCGAGGCTCTCCGGGTTTTCAAAAAATTATCTATACGTCTGGTCGAAGCGACGCGTGACCCGAGAGCTGGTGAGTATCTAGTGAGGTAATCCATCCAGTGTCTTGGGCACGCGCGCGACAGTATTGATATGGATCAGTTGAGTTACCTGAAGATTATTTGCTACAGTCTGCAGATAGCTCAATTGTTTCTATTGTACATACTTACTAGTTTTTTTCAAAAAATTATCTGAGCGTCTGGTCGAAGCGACGCGTGACCGAGAGCTGGTGATTATCTGGCACAGCGCATCAGCATTGCTATACAGCGGGGCAATGCAGCCAGTGTCTTAGGCACGCTTCCAACTGGTATTGATATGGATCAGTTGAGCTACCTGTAGATTGTTTGCAACAGTTTGCAGATAGCTTAATTGTTTCTATTGTAAATACTAGTTTAAATTAATTCTATTATTTGATTGTTATTTGATTTCTTAATAAAGTTGTATGTTATTCAAATACAATATCATCATCACCAGACACATCGTGGATGGCCTAGCTTCAGCTTCGCGACGCATCGGTCTTGGCATGAACTTGGATAAAACCAAGGTCATGATCAATGGCCTCATTGATCCGGGACCGTTCGTGGCATATGGTCACCTTCTCGAAATTGGTTCAGAGTACCTTGGACGACTACTTAATTCTGCAGTTGGGTTAAAACGGTTTCGAGAAGGAGGCCAAGTAGAGGGTCTACCTAGTTTGGGCAGCGTTTTGGGAAACTATGTCGAGTCTTCTCGTCATCCATACCGCAATGCTTTAAAACGATAGTTTTCAATCAGTGCGTCCTACCCGTCATGACCTACGGAGCTGAGACGTGGACACTCACGGTAGGGCTGGTCCACCAGTTTAAATTAAAATCACCCAGCGAGTTATGGAGAGAGCTATGCTCGGAGTTTCTACGAAGGATAGACAGACAGACTTCTTAGATGATTACATCAATGATGTAAATGCTTGGCCAGATATCGCCCAGTTCCGCACCGGCAATAGTATTTAAGAAAATCAATGTTGTGCTTAGCTTTATAGTTATAAAATATTGACATTAGATTGACATGTTTAAAAGTCGACTTAGATAAGCAAAATAAATATGTATTAGTGTACATGTGTTTGTATAAGTGATATAAACTCACAAGTGGTTTTCTTTTCACTTTCTCTTGGACAAAAAATTCAATAACACTTATTTCTTTACTTGTTAATAATTTGTAATTATAAAGCTGTTTATAGTTTTTATTACTCCTATAGAATTTTACTTGTCTTAGTACTTATTTTGTAAGCCTGAAGGAATTAAGTTATTGACTAAACAAAGGTATATTTTCGTCTCGCTTTGAGCTGTTACTCGCGAGTCTTGTTATATGCATAGTCTCCAACACCAACAAATTAAAAATTCGGGAAACCGATCCAGCATTTCTGGCACCTCGTAATCCAAAACACTTTAAAACCTCAACGCAACAAGAGTTTAACCTTGAACTGCCGACTTCTGTTTAAATTTATCACAAAATCTAACATTTGAAAACATACATTAGACTTTTATGTTGGTCATAAAGATTTGACGTGATAGCATAGCAGTGAAACCTAAGCGTTACTGGAAAACGTAACGATCCATACGGTAGTTTATTAAATAAAATAGAATAGAATAGAAAACGTTTATTTGTGGAACAAAATTTAAAACATTACATTGCTTAAATAAGTAACTAATGATTATAAATTAAATTAAATGTAACACAAATTATCTCAGCTTCATGCTGCTGTAGCACTAGTGCCATAGCAGCGCTGGTTTTCAGCGGTGCCCGGGTGAAAAGTGCACCGCTACTCGCAACACCAATCACATAGTAAACTATATTTTTGTACTTAGTAAAATAACTAACAAAACCTATATTCCTATATTTATACATATTTATCTGTTAAAAATATAATTAATTCTAATTAAATCTAGGTTTCAAAGTCGACGTAAAATATTGACAAATAAGGCAAAAACAGTAAGAGTGAGGCGTTAGTGTAATTTATGTTATTGTCTGTCTTTTGCTGTAATAAATACTTTTTACTTTTACTTAAGTGTGAGTAATGAACTTAGTGTTGATAATTTTTATGATAAGGGAGATGTGGTGACTCATTGATTTCTTCATTGATTCGACATCGTGCATTAAAATGAAGTGTGATAAACCACGTACCATACTAAACGTGTAAGAAAATCATTGAGTTTACTAGCTAATTTGGTGATACAGAATAAGTACTTTTTACTTGTTGATGATTTCTTTCAGGGCTTAGAGACTTCTTACACGACTACAGGGGGCCTTATTACTTATCGCTTCACTGAGACAATAGGGTTTACTCTATATGAGAAAATATCTAGTAATATATTATTGAGATAGCATATGAAGAATGCAATCAGTATGTTAGTTTGAGTTCATAAAATAAAATAAAAAATACTCAATTCAACGTCTTAATTTTTTTATTCCGTTTTAAGGCACATACCCCACCAAAAGAGGCGCCGCCACCTAATTTATCTTATTATTCCGTTTAAGAAAGGAATTTTTCAAAAATTCATCTTCCTGTTGTGATACCTATCATAAGCTTTTTTTTAATGCCTCTGTAATAGTTTTATTATATTTAGTTTAGGCAGAGACTAAGACTTTGGTGGGCACCAAGGGCAATTTCGCCAAGGGTCCCAATCCCGGAGAGACTTTATTTCAAATTAAGTGCCTCGACTCTATCGATTATAAGTAAATCTTGTAAAAAAGTACTATTAAAAGAAAAAGTGTTGAACCATGATAACTGGTTATCAAAATGGAATAAAAAATGGCCTGTCTCAACTGACATACGAAAATAGTAAAGAACTGTATAAATAACGAAAACAAGAAAATATCTGAATATTGCTGTTCGCAATTTTGCATACACAGCTGCACTAATTCAGCACCAATCCCGTACGTTAGTAGCTATTTTGCACCAAGCGTTACTGTAAAATGAATGAAAAGATTTTACGCCCGAATTTATAAGTAAAAAATAAAAAAAATGTTGCAAAATTCACACAGCATTATCTACATAGTTCATTCATTTATTCTTTGTTGCACGAGAAAAAAACAAAATACATACATAAAACATTAAATTTGAAAAATATGGCGAAGGCGAGCTTAACCCTAAAAAGAGTTCTCTTCTAGCAAACGTTATTGGGAGAGAAAGACATAGTTTTTTTTTGTGTTAGATGTATTTGCTATGTAGGTTCTTTAATATGCTTGGCTATATTTTTCAAAATAATTAGCACCCTACACAAGCTTAAAATACTTACCTGCCAACATAAGTACAAAGAATTAAGTATGATGATAGAAAAGCATTCAAGAAAACATAACTTTAAGCTGGCTCCTAGTCTCACAATCATGTAATTTACTTACTCACTGAGTATTTAAGGTGGAATGCCTACATACAAACAGGCAGTGCACATTCAGTTGGTAACTTTTGAAAACAAACATTTAAATTTGTGTAGTAAAGGCATAATTTCATTTAGTTTCAAAACCGATAAGACTATTAGCAATATTTTTTTTTTCATTTAGTTTTCATTTTGCCACCCAAAATATTATTTTAAGAAAAATCATAGCACTTTATTCGTTATTTTAAACAACAGGCATGATGACTGATTTGAGAAACTGCTCCGAGATGATTTTAGAAAACCACTGAATACAAAATAAAAAAAAATCTGCAAAAAAGTTTTTTTACCGAAAAATTATGATCATTTTTTTAACATCCGTGACATCTGTCTATGACGTCACCGTTCGTTTCCGTCAATAAATAAATAGTGTTGCTGATGAAATATGGGATTAAACACCTCATCTTTAGATACGTAATGTACATTTTAAAGTGTCAAAAATAGTTACCAACAGTACATAATATATACATCGATGCCCACAAGCTTCAAACGCGAGCTGTCTGTCATCTGATACTGTCAATGCAAAATTCACCAAAACGTTACGAGTATTTACATTAGTATTACATTCAAATACTAGCTTTAGTATTTGAATGTGCAGTAGTGGTGCTTTTCAAATATGCGAGCAAGCATAATTTTGACACGAGAAGAAAGTGTCTGACTTTTCTCTCTTGACAATATTAGCCATAATTATTCTGTGACATGACGTCATAAATCAGTAGGTATTCTCCGATTAGTGTTCAACGTGTCAAGGCGGATTGCTGTAGGTATATTGATTTTATCAATATAGTAATTAATCTCGATCAAAATTAAAATATATGAGTTTCGTTATTTATTACTCAGGTGTAATTCGGTGAATAAATAATTATGATGATTTTTAGTGACTGTCATCAGTCCCTTTTCATCATGAAAATATTCAACAATCTAATTATCTCATAAAATGTGCAATGAATGCGTAGAATCGTTCCACCTTAAGCAATTATTGCGTACAAAGCCCTCTATACTTACATATATTATGTTAGTTAGGTAGTACATGCCGTGTCCTGTTCCATAAATAACTGAATGTACTTACTTACGGTTTCACTTCATATGGGCTTAAGAAGTACTTACGTGGGCTAGGGCTTCCACGACAGCATATCATTTTATATTTATTCGGGAATGTATCACTCATACTCTTTGCGCCGCTTATTGACTGCATTTTGATTACGAATAATAAAAAAACAAAATGAACTAAAAAGCAGCGAAAAAATCTGTATCGACCAGCCGCAGCGTCGAGACAAATTTTCGTGTCCCGTTCGTACCACCAGCTTCGACACACTAGGTGGACCAACGGGATTTTAATAGGCTAAATTTAAATAAATAAATTTAAAAAAAAACATTTATTGCCTATTTCTCTCTAAACTAAAAACTATTAAAAAAAATTACAGAAGGCCAAGGGAGAAAGGGATTTAAATTATGTCACCCTTCCTAATATTGACATTTAAAAACTGCCATTATAAGAACTTCCAAAGTTATTGAAATGGGATTCAAATGTCAATTATAGGTTGGGTGATTTTAGCGTAATTCAACAGCTGCTTAGCTTGGGACTAGATGAAGATGTAAGAGAAGGTGAACAATAGCGAATTGTATATATGTATAATAGTGAATTTGATAAAAAAATGTGTGGTTTATGTATATAACATGTTATGATTAATTTAAGAAAAAAAACAACACCCGATTACCCTCATAGAAAGAGGAGAGTATAATAACAAAAGCCTTAGATTTAATTAAACACTAACTGACTTTTACTTTGACACTGAATATTTTTTATGCTTCTTTGATATCTCCGAAAAACTTTAAATTTCAATTTTTTTTTTCTCTTGTTTGTGATATCTATTGAATAAATAATTATTAAAATTCCTTTTAATGAGCATCCCTACGAATCAGGTCAAGTCTAGGCCAGTTCTTATCCATCACTTGGTCGTTGCTCCCAACTTTTATTTATAGGATATGAGACACATTTTTTCTCGAGCTATCAATGGAAACAAGATTCAAACCTGCCCGTCCATGTAATGTGATAACACAGTAGGAAGGGTACTTACTTACTCTTGACAGACTTGGACATTGTACCTTAAGTCCTTTCAGTAAAATAGCGAAGTCAGCAGAAAAATCTGCTTATAACTAATAAACACAAGGTACAGTTTTTATTCATTATTATCATCATCAGCCTATTATAGTAGTCCACTGTTGGACATAGGCCTCTTATAAGGACCTTATTAAGAATCTAATATAAACTGCTCAAGTGTGAGAAGGACTCGCGCACTAAGGCCCTTATTTAGAAAGTTTACTCAGTCATCAATCTATGCTTGAGTAACGATTTTCTAGGGCATAAACTCAAGCATAGATCTTTGACTGAGCAAGCTGTCATAATACGAGCCTGAAATTCGCAAATGAATTTGCAAATGAAAAAACAAAAAAAAAACTGTTTATCTGAAATTTTCAGAAATCAAGTAAAAAAAAATTAAAATCTGTCACGATCCACTTTTGTTTTAGCTTGGGTTTGTGACGTCATCGTCAGCGTAAAATAATTGAATGGAAAAACAAAAAACAATCGTACCAGCTTTTCAAGTTCACTTAAGTAAGCTAATTTTCCGATTCTCTTTCAGAGAACAACACCAACCTTAAACTCAATAAAGATAAAGATACATTTATTTGACACAACAAGAACAGCACAAACAGACATACACACACAGGGTAGAATACAAAAATTAAGGATATTTTACATATACTTTGTAGATTAATAAAATAATATTATTCTATGAAATTTTCAAATCAATACCCACGATTAAATTATCTGCATAGTTCTATGTTTAAATCCATTTTCGTTCATTTCAGATGCTCAGTCCCGGAATGCAACCTGAACCCATCCATGGTGAACTTCACCATCCCTCACGATAGTGATGGGGTAATGTCGAAATGCGTCCGCTACGCTCCAGTCCGAAACTTGAACATCACTAACAGCAGCCAGTGCTCCCCACACTACTTCGACACGTCAACGGAGATCGCCTGTGATTCATTTGTTTATTTGGAAGAACATTCTATTGTGAAAGAGGTAAGTCAGCAATAGAGGTTTTACTCACGAACTAACATTATTTTATCCGTGGTTTTACTCAATAGGTACTCGAGTCAGCGGGCTAAATTGTCTAAGGTGCCCAATCCACTCATCCAATATCCTTGTCCAAGTTCTTTGTCCAATATTGTATCAAAGTTTTTGGATGAAGGCCCATTCCACTCATCCAATATCTTTGTCATACATTTATCAAAGTTTGGATCCAAGGTTTGGATTCCAAAACTTGGATCCAAACTTTGGATGGATAGATGGATGATTGTTGAACAATGTATATGACGTTTCATGTACAATGTATGTGGCGTTCGTAGATATATAGATCTATATTGAGAAAAATATAGAGTTGTATCCACAAACGCCCTACGAATGGGTAGCGTTTGGGAAACTGTCGAGTATTCTCGTCATTCATACCGCAATGTTTGAAAAAGAAGGTTTTCAATCAGTGCCTCCTACCCGTCATGACCTACGGAGCTGAGACGTGGACACTCACGGTAGGGCTGGTCCACCAGTTTAAAGTCGCCCAGCGAGCTATGGAGAGAGCTATGCTCGGAGTTTCTCTGAAGGATAGGATTTGCAACGAGTATTCGTTACGAATCATGTCGATTACTTTGTTTCTTGTTTCTCTGTCGGATATACATCCGACAGAGAAACAAAGTTATCGACATAGCTCAAAGTATTAGCAACCTGAAGTGGCAGTGGGCTGGCCATATCTCGAGAAGAACCGACAACCGCTGGGGTAAACGTGTTCTTGAGTGTAGACCGCGACTCGGCAAACGTAGTGTAGGACGCTCTCCGACGAGATGAGATGGCGATTTTCGAAAGACTGCTGGCAGATGCTGGATGCGGCAAGCTGAAGACAGGGCGCTATGGCGCTCATTAGGGGAGGCCTATGTCTAATGTAGGCTGATGATGATGATGATGATGGAAGCGGTGGTACGAGTACGAACCTAGGTTCATCATCATCATCATCAGCCTATATTTGTCCACTGCTGGACAACCTAGGTTACCTATAGTCTAATCTAAGCATTTAATCGACACACTCCGTACACATTGTAATCGGCATGTTATTACTTCGGGGACAATTTGTCATTTGCAATTTTGCAATTATGTCTGATTGAAGAACTCACAATTCGCAATTTCAAATGTAGCAATTTGCACTTTATGTTATTTTTTGCACATACAAACATAATTGCTTACAAAGCTCAATAAATGCTTAGATGACAAGGTCGATATTTCTATGTACGTCCATAAGTACATATTATAGATATATTTTATCTATTTTATGATATAAGTTATATTCAATATCGTATTACTCCTATTTTTGAAAAGTGTCCTAATTGGATTCTATAGTGCTAAGCACGTGCTAAGATTCCACATTTTTTTTATATTTAAGATAAGTTTTTTTTATATATTTCGATATAAAAAAACTAAGTGATAAGTGCCAAAAATTCATATTTAATTTATATTCTAAAATATCGCTGGACGCAATGGACGCCATATTGCGCTGTGGTCATGTCATGACGTCAGTCGGCTATCACTAAACAAATGCACTAATGTTGCTGATGACAGTTGATACTTTTTAGTTTAACTACACAGCGCATGGCTTGACCATTGGGCCTACTATTTCAAGGTGTTATATCAGGTTTAACACCATGAAATTGTAGGCCCAGTAGAAGAAAATCAGAGAAAACTAATTTTTTTCATTAAATTTCAAAATTTATTATATAAGTTTTACTATGTGGACTATATTTAAATTTTCCGACTGTCTTTTGCCTAAGCCACAGCCTAAGCCCTAAGCTATCTCAACAATGTATAATTTTTGTTTAATTTTTTTCTCGTAGGTATAAAGTAAAATAACTACCCTACCAAGTACTAACACCAAAAATTAGCCTAAAAATCTTAGTTAATTTAAATATACCTATTGCCGATAAATCGCCAATAAGTCGTTTGACATGTAAAATTTAAATTGAGTCCTGTAATAATGTAGTATGCGATATCAATCACTATCAAGCGAAGTGTTATTTTGGGTCACTATATTGCACGACAATTTATTGTACGGCCGAATAATGTAGGTACACCTTGATAATCCGTGTCATGCCTTCCAATTTTAATAGGTTTTGATTTTGACACGGATTATCAAGGTGCACATTATTCGGCCGGGTCTTTAGTCGTTTCGCACCGCGAGCGATTCGAACCGCGGTGCAAATCGCCCAAGTATTCCTTTTGAATGGGTTCTTTCGCACCGCGGTGTGAATAGACTAAACCTTTTTTTGAATTAGTCAATTCATATCGCAGAGAGTAACAATGCGGTTTTCTTTTTGAATGGGTGAATTCTGACAAAAATAATGTAGTTTAATTACACATCTCTTAAAGTACAGTCAGGCACAATAATTCTTAGGTTACTAATTAATAACTTAAGCACACTAAGTATTTTTTTACTATGTGAACATCGCCGTCAACCCCATACATTCCAAGAATCTGAGGTAAAATTAACCCTTTGTATAAAAGTAGACTTACCGGTCATATAAACAATAGAATAACCTGGAGGAAACAAAAGCATCTACCAATCAGCAAGCACGTGCAAGGGGCACATGCTTGCTGATTGGTAGAAGTTGCTTTTGATTGCACTGGGGATACTGATAAGGTCACAGTTTCTTATCTACTTTGAGAGTGACGTGACAGGATAATTGTTATTCAAATGTGTGATGTGTTGTGAAGTTTATATGGTAAGTACAACTTATGATATTTATAGTGGTTAGCCGTTTGATACACTTCGGTGACTACAGTAACCGTTTTGGAAAAAGCCGTCAATACACAAAAAATACCAATAAAAAAAAAAAAAAAAAAAAAAAAAAAAAATACCAATAATATGGTGGAGTCATGGAATGCCAAAATAAAAAAGATTATTCCAGAAAAACCCAATATTGCACAATTTTTAAATGGAATACAAAAGGATGCCAACTTCTACTCTGGAATATTACGCAGATCAGGTGACATACGAATTTCGAAAAGGAAACCAGAAACCATTGAAATGAACCGAAGAATTCATACAACCATACAACAGTTATTGACTGGAGATATAACTGTCGGCCATTGCTTAGAAAAATTAAGAGTTTAGTTTTAGTTCAAAAGTCTTGGTTGAATTTAAAAATGTTACGACTTGATTACCTAGTCTTAAGTAAATAATAATGTACGTCATACCTTTGATTAGCAATAGTTTTTTAGTAAAATGTATAATGTTGATTAAACTGGGATTTAAAACCTACCTTATTACTATAAAAAAGACACCTGTTGAGCAAATATAATTATTACATTTATCTTGCAATTTTTTTTATCACTATCCTTTTTTCTTCTTATCTGTAGAAATTAAAAATGATGTGTGTCTGAATTGGACTTAACAAAATGGGCATCGAGTCGTTTTTTCCCGTGGTTCGAAACGACCCATTTCAAAAGAATCTTGGGCGATTCGCACCGCCGTAACCACTGCGGTGCGAATGGCCCTATTCAGAAACAGTTCTTGGGGTTTTCGCACCGCGGTTCGAACCGCTCGCGGTGCGAAACGACTAAAGACCCATTCGGCCTTGCTATAAATTGTCGTGCATTATAGTGACCCTTATTTTTGATCTTTCTTCATCTAGCTAGACTAGATTGGACTCTACTGTAAGTACTTCTAAATTAAACTGTACTGTAGCCAAAATCAGCACAATTAAATGACTTATTTGGACCTAAACAGCACAAGTATAATAAAAAAGTATATGTATGGGTATGTACTAAGTATAGTCTAGTACCGATAACACAAGCTAGATAATGCAGTATGAATGATCCAGCATTATTTATTTATCTATCTATGTAAATACCTCCCTATAAACGCATACCTGAACAGCCTATAATGGTTCACTGCTGGATGCAGGCCTCCCCTGATTATTTAATCTGATGAGGGGTAATGGCAATAATACCCACGCTGGGCATGCGGGTTAGGGATTGCAGTTCGGTGGTAGATCTGCTCTCGAAGAGACATATCCCTGCAGAGGGACATATCCCTTAGTTACCTCTTACGACACCGATGGGAAGAGTTGGGTGGTGCAAATTCTAAGCCGGAATAACACGGCTTTAAACGCATAAAGCTAGTAAAATCTTGTGTTTGTTTATTGTTTAGTAAAGTTTATTTAATTTTAGCTGAAACTCAGAAATAATCTAAATTTCACACTCCATCGCAAGTTCAAGTTCAAATTTCACGCCAGAGAGTAGGTAAATAAAATAATTCGTTGTTTATTTTATTATTAAATGTTTATAGGTCAATAAAATTCTTTATTATTTGTTGTGAAGGTTTAATTTTCCGGCTTACAATCACTTCGTTTCACACCGTCTTAGGTATTTCTTACGACACTGGACTCAGTCCCTTTTATCAATAAAAGGGACCCGTGCGAAGACGAGGCGGATCGCTAGTGTTTAAACATGGATGCTATGTTATGCATGTAATTAATATAAATATTAATATAAAATTTCCTCTTGAATAACTCTATCTATTTAAAAAACTACAGCAAAACCTTTACGTAGTTTTAAGGCGAATAGTAAAGCAAATGACCTTGGACCTTTCCACGCGCCTTTATCACCCTTTATGCAGCAAAGAGTGCTGTTTTCGACTCAGCATGCCATGTAGTGCCCTAATAAACCAAAAAGTACCTACGAGCCTCTGCGGTTGGGTGACATGAACTGGTCAGGTTTGTATCACATATATTTTTACATTATATTTTGTATAGATTTTGAGAAATTAGAAGGTCTGGTCTGGTAGGAAATCTATTTTCAAATATCGGAATAAATATTGGAGGAATAAATTTTCTTGTCCCTGTCTCTGTATAAACTATACAAAATAAAATTATTAGATCAGGGACGAGTTCTCTCGTGCTATTATTATTAGCGCTGGTGTGCGTCGGGGTACCGCCTTAAACAAGAGTACAGTCAGAGGCAATAATATCTATACAGTTTTGTACCTTGTCACTATAACGCTGACCGTCAACTGTTATGGTTCAAAACAGTAGAGATATTATTGCCGATGTCTGTACCTAGCCAAAATACATAAATCTTTCCTAGAATTCCACTCATGACGACCTCTGCGGCGCGGTGGGCGAAGGTCTGCCTGCGACGCAGGAGGTTGCGGGTTAAATTCCCGCCTCGGAACAAATGTGTGTACGATCTGCAGACATTTGTTCAGGGTGTTCTGTATATAATAAAAAATATTTATCTATGTAATGTGTTATATTATGTATATATATCAGTTATCTAGTACCCATAACACAAGCTCTGCTTAGCTTGGGTCTAGACTTAGACAATTTAACCCGCTGGGTCTAGATAATGCTGTGTGAATTGTCCAGCATTATTATTATTATGACATATACTACTTACTTACCTAGTTTTGCAGGTACGGTTTATTGCAGCGTTGTTTACCCTGACACACCTCCATTTTGTAGGCATTTGACTTGTTTACTATCAAATACCTATTAATTATAAGTTGATCGATCAAATAGGAAGGAAATTTCCAGGGTGACCGGTTTGACGGAAATGAAGGTGGGCGTGGACGATTTTGAATATCTACCTATTTCAATACCATACGAGTTTTGCGACCTTAGATACATTTTTAAAAGCTGACAAAATTGTTTTGTTTGTATGCGCTTATTCACGCTGACGACTGACGTCACAAACACTCCAGTATACGAAATATTAAAAACTACTAAAGCCTAAGGGCCTATTAGTATAGGCTCATTATAGGCTCTTAAATATTGGCCCTTGGATATTTGATCTGATGGAGTTTATTTGAGGTAGTCCTCAAATAAACTCCATTAGATTTAAATATCTTCCAAACTACTTACTAGGTTTTTAACTTTGAAATATAAATATGGTAAAGTTCAGGACTTACTCTAACGATCATATGTTTCGAAAACACGATTCCATAAAATTTTCTCTACCTTTACAAAAAAACGCAAAGTTACCTCTAAATTTTTACCAAATCCTTAATTTCTCAATATATGTATACAGAAGATAAGATCTTGAAACTAAGCATGGTAGAATAATAGAACTAAGTATAAAAAATAATTCTTATGTTTCGTTTTTTTTTTTTCAAATAATCTCCTAATTAATAAGCTAAAACTATGGCTATGGCGCTCATTAGGGGAGGCATATGTCCAGCAGTAAATTGGTATAGGCTGATGATGTTGATGAAGCTAAAACTTGATTTTGGGCTAGGGTTGCTATGCCCTGTCTCGCTCCTATCCGCAAAATCCTATGTCTATCCTTTACACAAAGGAAAAAAGAGGTTAAATTGTATAGGTCCAACTACTACCGTAGTAATAGCTTTTAAAAAAACCTATACTTACTATTAGTTTTTAATTCGCTTTTCGCATTATTTTATTTGTTGAGGCGAAGTTCATCGCAGTTAATCTGTAAATCCGTCTTTTACCTAACCTAAGCTAGCTATTAAACCGCAAGATTCTTTGAACTCTTTGTGTAGTGATAGCAAACGTAATACATTATGTTTAAAAACGAAAGTGTTCAATCAGTGCGTCCTACCCGTCATGACCTACGGAGCTGAGACGTGGACACTCACGGTAGGGCTGGTCCACCAGTTTAAAGTCGCCCAGCGAGCTATGGAGAGAGCTATGCTCGGAGTTTCTCTGAAGGATAGGATTCGCAACGAATACATCCGACAGAGAACTAAGGTTATCGACATAGCTCAAAGGATTAACAAGCTGAAGTGGCAGTGGGCTGGCCATATCTCGAGAAGAACCGACAACCGTTGGGGTAAACGTGTTCTTGAGTGGAGACCGAGACTCGGCAAACGTAGTGTAGGACGCCCTTCGACCAGGGGATGACGATTTGCGAAAGACTGCTGGCAGATGCTGGATGCGGCAAGCTGAAGACAGGGCGCCATGGCGCTCATTAGGGGAGGCCTAAGTCCAGCAGTGGACCAGTATAGGCCGATGATGATGATGTAATACATATGTAAGTATTACATAGAAAATATCTAAGAATCGTGTTGTTGATCTACTAACTACTGTGGAATATAAACAGTGTGTGTGTGAGCTTTGTTTCATGTCAACCGTTCTCATAAAATTCCCACAGTCATCGTAACACCGTAAAAATAATATAAAATACGTAGACATTTACGAATATTCATATATATTATTTTTCCTGTCTCAGTCGTACGAACCTGGCTAAATAGTTGTTGTAGATCCTCTATTGCATTTCATTACAGCAAACTCTTTGTAAATAAAACCATTATCATCATCACATCAGAATCAAAAATGCTATTATTGTGTACAAAAAAGATCTTAAATATGTAAAACGTGTACAGATTCAACAGCTTATCTATAATAGACTTACAATACAGTTTTATGAATTGTCCAGCATTATTTATTTATTTATCAGCTCAATAGTCCACAGCTGAACATAAGGCTTTCGCATCTACCGCACCAGCAGACCATGTTGCAGTTTTTTACTTCAGTACAAAACCTTATAGCATTAATTGAACATAAAAAATAATTCTATTCTGTAAAAAATTTTATGATTTAAGTCAAGTCAACAATTTTCATTCAACATTCCTTTTACTCACATAAAAATAAAATACATTAAAAAAAATGCTGGACAATTCACACAGCATCATCTAGCCCCAAGCTAAGGAGAGCTTGCGTTATTTAGGTACTAGATAATTGATATATTTAAATAGGAACACTTAATAGATAGATAGTCAATTTTTACTTTACATAGAAAACACCCAAACAAATGTCTGCAGACCGTACAAACATGTGCAAGGTAGTAATCGAACCCGCAACCTTCTGCGTCGAGGGCGATCCTTCGACCGCCTAGCCAGAGGTCGTCAAAAAAAATATGTCTATGGATTCTAAAGGTCATCTTTCTTTTCAGTTCAACCTCGGCTGTCAAGACTGGAAGCGGACTCTGGTAGGCACCGTCCACAACGCTGGTTTCTTCATCTCCATTCCCCTAACCGGTCTCATCTCCGATAAATATGGACGACTGCCTGCCCTGGTCTTCGCAATGGTTGCAAATGGAGCGTTTGGCGTGATCCGCGCGCTGGCGACAGGATACGAAATGTTTGTGGCGTTCGAGTTTTTGGAGCCGGCGTTCGGAGCTGGGGTGTATACTGCTGCTTTTGTTCTAGGTTAGTTGAATCTATACTATCTAAACTAATATTATAAATAGGAAAGATTTGATTGATAGAATTTAATACTGGAAAATACTGGACCGATTTGAAAAGTCTTACACCATTACAATCGTGCAGGGGCGGACCGCTACGCTTTCTATTCTTTCTATTCTCGCGTCTCGTCTCACGGTGTGCGCTGACCCTAACTCAAACCGAGCTTAGGTAGGTATTTCCTATATAACACCAAGATAAGATATAAAAGGACTCAGACCAGTTGTCGCAAATTAAGCTCTAATGACGCACCTAGTCTTCTAGTCGTGACTGTCCTTTCTAATTCAGTAAACAAGCCATCATTATCATAATAATTGTCAAGCCTGCATAAACACAATATAGGTAATATAAAACAATGTACCTCGGAAAATTACGTTTTCCCACATTTGAATAAGAACTAATTTCTACTGTAATGTTCTTCCGTTCTAACAGCCCATACGCACTACTAAAATCACCGGTCGCGATCGTTGTTCTGTTATTTTTGTAACGCAGTCATTCATTTTCTACATGCCGGTATGTGAGGCAAGCGGGCAACGAGACCGTTACTCATATATATAAATATAGTGTTGGACTGTGAGCGCGACTATACCTCCGCAAAATCCCCTCTAAAGCATCTGACAGGTATCATCTTTGGCTGCGCGCATTATACAACATCATCATCGGCCTATATTAGTCCACTGCTGGACATAGGATATGCCCCCACTAATGAGCGCCATAGCGCCCTGTCTTCAGCTTACCGCATCCAGTATCTGCCAGCAGTCTTTCGCAAATCGTCATCCCACCTCGTCATGCTACAACATACATAATTATAAAACTTTTAAACTCAAAAATCGAACCATGGTAAATAGCCTGTTTTAAATGACTTTAATACATAATTATAATCCAAGCTCTACAACGCCGCCTCATTAAAACGACTGCTACCTGAAAGACGATGGATATTCGCACGGTTGAATCGCTAGTGCGTACGCTTGTATAAATCTGCCCTTTACAAAACAAATTACATAGAATAGTGTTATAAACAATTTTTTCAAGGTTTAAAAATATCCGAATGCATTCAGGAACTAACATTGTTAGCAGGAACTAAGCTTTATTAGTTCCGATTCTGACCACATTGAACCATGGACCGTGCATAACTCGGCAATCGCACTTACATAGGCAGATAGGTAAAAACTAGCTATGTAGGTACATAGCTAGTTTTAGATACGCATTTTACCTTCCTGATAACTAAATTAGTTTTATGAAGGTCGAATTATAGTTCGCTGCTGTTTTGGTGGATGGAGAGCAAATTTTTACCTCTCTAATAGGATAACATTTTTGCGTGTTACATACTTTTCACAGAATTACTGGGAAAACTTGTGTTTTTAGCAGTTCTAGAGCTACTGAACTATTGGGAATAAGCGACTTGGAAAATGTTCTATTAATATTATTATTATTATTACATTTTGGCTACAAACGCTACTTGGCTACAAACGCTACTTCAATCGAAGAAATTAATTGACTGCATTTCTCAGAGAGAAAGGAAAGAAAAAAACCGGCCAAGTCGGAGTCAGACTCACGCACGAAGGGTTTCGTACCAATATCTATAAAACGCCAAAAAAATATACGTTTTTTGTATGGGCGCCCCTTAAATATTTATTTTTTGTTAGAGCGGCAACAGAAATACATCATCTGTGAAAATTTCAACCGTCTAACTATGACAGCTCATGAGACACAGCCTGGTGACAGACGAGACAGACAGACAGTCGGACGGACGGACAGCGGAGTCTTAGTAATAGGGTATTACTAATTTTACTGTCTTTAGTAACAAATAGTTCCTAGGTAATCGTTTATCTAGCAACTGCGATTCAATACAGCGATTCTAATTTAATGCTTAAACCTTCCTAGGTTTAAAAATACAACTAAAGAGCACCCATCCGATCCTAATTAATGTTTTATCGGTTTAATCAGCTGACCGATGATCAGCTAATTGCCGTTTTTGCTGAAAATCCTTGCAGGTTGAAATGCATGACTTGACATCTCATTACCTCGGTACTATTTTGCTAGGTTTAAATTTTCTTGCATAACTTAGGAAACACAAAAAGAGGGGTTTCCTTTTAAACCTCTGCCAGAGTAGATAGTTACGAGGAAAGTGAGAGATAAAAGATATTTTCACTGACCGTCATTTAGCCCCTAACTAAGATTACCTTCTTTTGAGCCAAATGAGAGGGGTTCAACCAATGGTTATTTAAAATATACAAGAAATAAAGGACACGACAAAATACAACGTTTTTACTACAAACTAAAAGGTAAAAAAATAAATAAATGTTACTATAGTGTGCACGAATTCTTACGGATAAAGTTACGGATAAATAAATTTAGATTATTATATTAAAATCAACTCAAACTGACATGAATAGGAGTTTCAGTTTTTTTTTATTTATTTATTTAACATCAGATAATTTTACCCGATTTTAACATTAGACCAATTGTAACCTTAATGAAACCTTATGCCTAAGTTTTACCTGCCTTAGAAATTATTATGATAAATTGTTAATAACTAACAATATAAATTGCAGTGCCCTACAGGGTGCATGTACAACTTAGGCTAAAATTTGATCTTAAACTACGAAACCTATGTACCTGCATATTGGGAATTTATTATATGAAATGAGTTTTTCCGTTAGTCATAGAATATCATTCTTTAGGTAAAATTAAAACCGCCCTTTGTAGGTACTTGTCACATGTAGAAATAGAATTTTTTGGGACATTATTAAATATTTTAAAAATAATTTCAACTTCTACATTTGATACCTAAAGCCCGCAGGTAGACGGACAAGCAGACAGACAGCGCAAGCTCAGTTATAGGGTCAGGTTGGCACCCGTTGAGTAGCTACGGAACCCTAAAAATCATACAGCGAAACAACGTTGCATTCCTGATTGATTATTCTTCCACAGGTCTAGAACTCGTGGGACCAAAAGGCCGAGTCTTCGTGAGTCTCCTCTTCAACAGCATGTTCATCATCGGGGGCGTCTCTGTGACGGTGCTCGCGTGGTGGCTGAAGAACTGGCGCTATCTGCTGTTCATCATCTACACTCCTTCGGTCTTCGGCTTCTTGTATATTTGGACGCTGACTGAGAGCTTCAGATGGCTTTTTAGTAAAGGTATAAGGATAATCTTTATAAAGACGATACTACAAGCCAAACTAGCGCCGCCACCTATTTTATCTTATAATTTCGTTAAACAAAAGTAATTTAAAAAAATTCAATGGGCAGTTTGTGCATATCTATAATGCACAAACTGCCCATATAAAAATAAAACTATTATAGAGGCATTAAAAAAAGCCTATAGGGGTCTATAGGCTTTTTTTAATGCCTCTATAATAGTTTTATTTTTGTATAGTTTAGGCAGAGATACGATGTTGTACTTTGTGGCCATCAAACTTCATTATCATTTGCCAATAAAGCAGGTACATCATTCCAGTATAGGCTCGAGGTTAGTACCGACAGATCAACAGCTTCTTGGATGATATATACCATATAGACCAATGATGGATGATGATGACCTAAGGTTTTTGTTATTATATAACTTATAGTGCGTAAGTCCTCATACTCGGGGTATTAACAAAGAAATGCGGATTCAAATCCCATCGAAATCAAAACATTTGGGATATTATTTGATGATGTTCTATTTCTCGTCATCATCATCACATTTATTTCTTTAGAGAATTTCACTAATCGAACGCTGGTGTTGCTTGAAAATCACTATAAGATGCTACCTAATTGTTTTTCTTAAACATAAGGCTTAGGTATAGGGCTTAATATAGTTGCTATAGTATCACGGATGATTGTTCGATCCATTCGATCTATGCTAATTATTATTTATTTTCTTACTAGTAGCGCTTCGCGGTTTCACCCACGTAATTCCTGTTCCCGTGGGAATTCCAGGATAAAATATAGCCATTCCAGACCTATCTGTGCCAAATTTCATCCAGATCCATTCAGCCGTTCTGGCGTGATTGAGCAACAAACATCCATCTATTAATCCATCCATCTATCTAAATTTATTTAAGAGTGTGCAATAACGCCGCTCCGAGATAGATTTCGTGCCGCTCGTCCCCTCACCCTTGTACCAAAATACGCAACACAGGTAACGCGCGGCCGTGATTCGATTTGTATAAAGCATTGTTATGGTATTTTTTCCTTGTATACCTACAATCAAATTAAATTTCAATAAATTAAGTATCTAGGAATTCCAGTTATGGCAATACTATTAAATATTTTGCTATGGTTAATCAAACCAGGTGTTGCCCAGTTAGATAAGTAGGTAGTTATGAAAGAATGAAAATAGTAATAATTCAAAACAGTAGTTAGTTACATCAAAGGTCAGCTGTTTGTTTAAAATTGTGGGTACTTAGGCTAGAAAATAGTTAATCATGATCACAATGAGCGCATAACTCGGAATATCTTACATCATTTATAATTTGAAAGTCTTGGAACATAGATCAATGGAAATTAATTTTTAATTTTTTATATAGGTGAAGTGTTTTTTGCTTTTGTTGTTAAAACTGTTTTTTGTTCTTTACCTCGTTACGTTGTTCTCCTGTAGATTGTTTGCAACAGTCTGTTACCTCAATTGTTTCAATATTGTAAATACTAGTTTTAATTAAATTCTTTTATTTGATTTTAACATTCTTTGTCATTAAGTAAGTAAATTACTAACGTTATACATATGTGTTGGAAGACCACCAATGTTTCATTCCTTTAATAAGGGACTTCGCGTCGCGATTTACACTCTCCCTGAAGAAGTGCTTCGTTAAGGGTGAAATGTTGGTGTTCTTCCAACACAAATAAGGTTCGTATAATAACTCACTTACATCCTTAATGAAGTCTTTGGCTGAAAAACCCCGCAATAGTTCAGCACTCACTGAGCAAACCAAATATCTTGGCACAGTACTTAGGGAAAGGTCAATTCAACAACCACCATTTTTTTTTACCTCTCTGTTATTGCCTGTTTTGGATAAACTAGTTTCGATAATGCTTAATATTATTTTATTCCAGGCAGATACGAAGAAGGAATCAACGTTCTACTCAGAGAAGAACGGATGAACAAAGTAACAATCCCAAAAGACTACTACACCCAAGTGGAAAAACAGGCCATGCAGCAGCGTGATGAGAGAAAATGCCTCTCAAAACAGCAGGAGACCTCCTCATTCAACCAAGTTCTCCAGTCTCCCATGATATGGAAGAGACTCTGCACTTGTTCCTTTCTCTGGATCTCGTCTACTCTGGTCTACTACGGTCTTTCAATCAATGCTATAGAACTTTCTGGAAACAGCTACTTGAATTACATAGTGGTGATCGTGATAGAGGCACCAGCCAATGTATGTAAGCTGATATTCTTGGACAGGTTTGGAAGGAAGAAGGTTATTGCGTTCGCATATTTTATGACGGCGTTGATCCTCATCAATTACGGATTTGTACCAGGTAATTACCTCATTTTATTCTACTTTTCTTTTGTTAACACAGATATTTCGTTCAAATAGAAGAAGATAGATAGTAGTTTTGTAAATACGGTTCAGGTATACGCAACTTTGATTATTTAACTAGCGAAAAAAATATAACACGCACATTTTTTTTTACATATCACAGAAGAAACTCAAAATATAACTGCACTTAGTTTCCTGATAAAAACACATTATTTTCTGTGACGTCACACGGATAAAAAAGCAGAAACCCAAGCTCTGCTTAAATTGGAGAAATATGGTGGTGTGTGATTGGTCCAGCAGTATTTTTTCCCATTTTTCACACCTTAGAAATGTTATTGCTGCTCTATAAAGTTAAATGTAACGTTACCAGTATTATACATATATTTTTTACGACTCAAGTTATTTATTTATTTATTGACTGAACTTTTCTCCCTCCTTGATATTTTTTTTTATAAAGATACGTGACGTATCGCAATGGTTTCGACGAAAGATCAGCGTTATATGTAGTAGCTATAACTTGTAGCTATCACAAAATAATTCTGAGTCGACGCCATTTTGTAGCTATAAGCTCCATAATTATTTTATAAGTGGGTATTATGATATAAGTAGTTATGTTTTGTTGGTAATTTAAGTTAAATTTTAGTACATAATTTTAACGGTTATTCGCCACAAATAAACGAATTCTTATTCTTATGTTTTCAGCTGGCAATTGGTCAATTCTTCTTTACCTTGGAGGTAAGTTCTTCATCACCCTTGCATACAACTCGCTGTATGTCTTCGCTGCGGAGGTGTTCCCCACCAACTACAGGACAACACTCCTGGCGATGTGTTCTACGATAGGAAGGATTGGCTCGACGTTTGCGCCACAAACGCCTTTACTGGTAAGAAAATAGGGTTATTTATATTTTTTATTTATTTATCTCTATGTAAGAAAAGGTTTACCTACTCAACACTTTTTTATTTTATGATAAAGCTTAGATGAGTAGCCATTTTTATGAGTTGTTTGCTTTTGAAATGTAAAACCTATAGCATAAACCTAAGAAAAATATACATGCAGCCGAACATAGAACCTCCACCTTTTTCGAAGTCGGTTAACGATACGGAACGCTTTAAACATCACACACAGATTTGATTTGTAAGCATATCATTATTTTCCCAGGCTCGCTACTACGAATACCTACCAACGATGCTCTTCGGCATCATGGCATCCATCTCTGGTTTCCTGGTCCTCACGTTACCAGAGACTCTCAACATGAAGCTACCAGACACGCTCCAAGAAGCCGAAGACCAGGATAAAAAGAAGGTGCAGCCAGATGATGGAGAAAGTATAAAGACCAGACTATAGAAGATGATAATAGTACTTATTAGGTTAAGAGAGTATCCATTATTTTGGCAGAGTCATGGCAAGTCTTGAATTGCCAAGGCTCTTAGGCCACGGCCACACTGCAAGGTGGTAGCATGCATCATGATGCATGCTACCACCTTGCAGTGTCAATCAGCAGTCTCAACAAAGGCCAAAAAAGATGACATCAGTGTCATCTTTTCGCGGCCTGTGTTGGCCTAAAGTCACCTTTAGGCCTATATAGACTATTAAAAAGAAACGATTTCTTGTCATGACTCGGCTAACGTGTGGAAGAACTTTATAATATAAGATGAATTGAATCTCGAATAACATCTGATCGTTAAAATGTGATGGGCATATCATCATCATCATCAATGACATTAACATCCACGAAGGAAGGTTTATTAGTTAATCATCTTTCTTACCTATTTAACATTCCTTGCGTATAGGTAATATTTTATGACACTATTGTAAAAACAGTGTCATAAAATATGACACTATTAGTGCTTTAACATCTCTGTTATGGAGCGGAATGATGTCGCCTTGATACCAATGACTATTAACACCTTCATGGCCCAAGACGCAAAAGCCGTGCTCGGACTCCGTGCCACGGTATTATGGAGTTTATTCCTTGGTTAAAACCGTCACATTCTTAGAACTTTATAAAAATCCTGGCCGTATTGTAAGTTAAATCTTTTAACTAAGAAATTTTTGACTAAAGTGAGATCTGAACGAATTGTTGAGCAATTTAGAAATAAGATTTCGTAGTAAGGTTAAATAAGTCCCAAATAAGAAACAATACAAATAAAATTGTAAGGCTAGTGAATAGTTACTTAAACTAAGTTTTTTTTAACAAATACAGTAGTGGTTATTGTAAGTAGAAAAATTACTTCCCATTAATTGAAAAATATTTTTGTAGGTTTTTTGTACAAAAGCGAGTGCGCGTTGAAGTCTTTTGTATGCTTGTATACGTCGTAGCACATTCATAAAGTTCTCCGAAAGAGAAAATAGAAAAAGAATAGAACCTATTTAGGTTGATTGACGCAGGTTGGCGCGAGATTCAAATTTTTTTTTTTTTTTTTTTGCGTTCCATAAGCAATAAAACCAGCAGAAAAGTAAATGCCGCTAATCGTAAACAATTTTCTATGAACTCATGATAAAAACCGACTTTTATTTATTTGTTTTTGGGAGCATTTGGAAAATTTTTGATTTTTAGCAAAAAAATATCTAAAACAACTACAAAAAAAAACTACAAAAATTAAATCACGGTCGAACCACCATAAGTAATATTGTTATGGTAGTGGATGAGAAAAGGGAGCGATGAAAGTTAGAAATACAAGAAAAGTAAAGTCTTGATTTCCATAAATACAAAAATGACAGTTTTAACAATTTGTTTAATTTTTTTTAATGATAGATTTTGCAACTCACTAAGAGTTTTGTTGTAGAAGCGTATATATAGGTACAATACATTGCCCTTTAAAAGATACATTAATTTTGTGAAGCCTGGTTGCGGGTAAAGCAAGTTTATGTTTATTTCTAGTATTTATATTATGTACATCGCTATTTTTAGTGAAGCCTTTGAAAGAGAATGAACACGTCAAAGCATATGGAAAGAGAACGAAATCTCCTACAAAATGGTGAATTTCTCTTTCTCCGATTCGGCCAGAAGTCAGAGAAAGAGAAATTCACTACCTACTAACATCAGTCTCTATATTAGTAGGTCGTTTTGCAATGTTTCACGTAAATGACTCCTTTCGCAAATTTCCAATCGTGCAATATCGCGCTTGAGGTTTACTCAAACTTCGCTGTGAACCCTGATCAGTTATTAGAATATCGATTTTAAGGTGACGTGATCTGATCATGGCCAGGTTTACATAAATTACCTATCCTACTCTATTATTGTGGTAAAGTAAGTTGATTATATTCTAAGCTATTTGAATGAATACCACTAATGCCGTATTAGTTTGAAATCATGTTGTATTGTGTGGTAAGAATTTTCTCACACCTAGGTTAAAGTTATTGTAAACATGACCGTTAGCTTTAAATAAGTATTATAAGACAAGTAGTTCTAGGTGTTTTGTACAAATTCTAGTACCTATTAGCATATTTATAGTTCTGCCAATGCAAATTTAGGAAAGGTTTGGTATTTTAATGGTACCTACGCCGTAGATAGGTACCTTAGTTACATTAAGTAGACTCATGTTGGCGGTGAAGTAGGTGAGTTAGCGCCAGGATTTAAATTGTCATATTAATTATGAATTAAACAAACAAATTAATAATATTCAGACTATAGACAAGTTATAGATCTTATTTAACTTATGCTAACAATCCATAGTAATATATACCAAAATTATCATTATCCAAAATCCGCAAGCATGGACAAATAAAATTTAGATATAGGTAATTGTAATTTTTAAGGAAAAGGTAATATTTATTATTAAGGAAAAACAGAATAAAATAATTACAACTAACACTAACATCTATTTTCTAAAAATCTAAGCCGTCACCAGAAGAAGGCAGAGTGCCCAGAATGCTGGTAGCATTGCTACGTTGAATGGCAATGCTAATTCGTTGGCGAAATAAAAACTAGCATTCGAATCACCTGTGGACTCTATTATGAGTTTTGTAAGATCTAATACACAATTAATGTTTTATGTATTTTTCATTAGATTTTCATGTCAATGATGTTCATTTGCGAAACCAAGTAAAGTATCCAAAATAAATAAATCATTGTGCCTCTGTAAAAATTGCTTTTTATTATTATTATTTTTCGTTTTTTTAATAGTCAATAGACCTTAGTTACCCCCAACGAGATCAAAAATCAGGGTGAAGCCTGCGTCCAGCAGTGATCCATTATAGGCTGTTGAGGTGAGGAGACCTTAGTTTGGGTCACTAATAATGCACGACAATTTATTGTACGGCCGAATAATGTACACCTCGATAATCCGTGTCATGGCTTCCAATTATAATAGGTTTTGACACGGATTATCAAGGTGTACATTATTCAGCCGTACCTACAATAAATTGTCGTGCATTATATAGTGACCAAATATTTTGACCACAATCTCACTTGATGGATAGTGAAGATGTGGCCGACGATGTATCACTAAGGTCTGGAAGATACCTATTCACTCTTGTCTTGAAGAGACCCAGGTTGCAATTGACGGGAAAAACTGCAGCAGGGAGCGTGTTCCAAACCCCAGCGGTACGAATGATGAAGGTGGAGGAAAACCGCTTAGTGCGAGTGGACGGTATATCCACCAAGTAGGGGTGTTAATGTTGTGCGTCTGCTTGTCCTGGACTGGAAGGGAGATGGTGGAATCAGGTCATGTAGTTCCTGTAAGCATTCTCCGAAATGTATTCTATAAAAAACCGACAGACAAGCAACCTTGCGGCGGTGTTCGAGACTTTGGACCTTAGTCTCTGCGGTACTGCTCGCTCGTCAATGAGTCTGAAGGCTCTTCATTCTATCGAGTCTAAGGATTTTCTGGCATAAACGGTTGTAACTTTTGATTGCGTTGACATAGAAGTTTGATTTATTTTACCGCTCTAAGAGGTTATGGAGTTGAGTATTTGATGTTAATTTCAACTTAGGTACCTCTAAAGCGTCTCTGAATAAATGGCGTTGACAGACGTACAGACGGACAACAAAGTGATACTATAAGGGTTATTTTTCCTATTGAGGTACGGTACCCTAGAAATACATAAAGCCGGACATACGAGTAGAACTTCATCCTCTTTTGTTTTCCGTTGTACTAACAAAGTTGAAGTAGGTTTTTTAATGATTTTTTTACAATCAAACCATAAAGCATTGCCCCGGCATGATGGTCTGCTAAATCTAATTTACAATCAGAAAAACTACAAAGCACGTTCGAATTTTAAATTAAAAAAAGGATTAATCACACATTCTTTTTTTGAAACATCCCTTTTGCATCTCGAGCACTTTCACAAGTAATTATGCGTTTTAGTACGTGATCCCATTTCAGCGAACGTGTTCCAAGTGGACTCCGTTTTATAATAAATCATGTGGGCAGTATGTTTACGGTTATACATCTTTATGTGTGTGTGGCGTATTTTATTAGATACTTTTATCGAATAAAATACGACACACAT
The DNA here is from genome assembly GCA_946478455.1 of Eupithecia vulgata. Taxonomy (NCBI): domain Eukaryota; kingdom Metazoa; phylum Arthropoda; class Insecta; order Lepidoptera; family Geometridae; genus Eupithecia; species Eupithecia vulgata. Next base: position 12,127,663 of record OX297876.1, read on the forward strand.
ATAAAAATCTAGACTGTATAGAAAGCACTTGAACATTAATAGATGTAGGTACATTATGTACCTAGGTACCTTGTTAATATAAAGTACCCTCTAAATAAGATAAATAAGATCTGTAACTTTTCTTTACTCTGAAATACATGAATAATTATATAAATAAAAATATAATTGATTAGTATATCCATAGTCAGATTGTCTATGGATATACGCCGTATATCCATAGACAATCTGACCCACCCTTAAATTACATTGTTATTATAAAAATCTTACATATGCCACACGGTTAGGTATTCGTTTAGGTCTTAGACAATTTAACCCGCTGTGTTTAGGTAGTACCTAACGACTAATTTTTTTTTTTAAATACCAATATATATATTTGGAGACTTCCCTATATTTTTCCAGTTAAATATAGATCTGCAAACGCCACATACATTCGGCATCGCAACTTGATCTGAAAATTTTGATATTAATTTTTTTTTTACTTTTAATACCTATGCACAAAATGTATTATGATTATTATCTAATTTCAATTTAATAGCTGTTGTAAAAAAGGAACGAAGATGGTCAGAGCGAAACCATAAGGGTTTCGAAACCGATCTCGAAACCCTAAAATAGAACATCTGAGGAAATCCAAATGAGTTTCAATAGCGTATCATTTGCCGCAGCCTTGTATATTGTATATTGCAACCGCAAAACGTGCGCTATAAATAGAGTTTTCCTATCTGATCCATGTCCATATCATATAGACATAATTATAAAGTCAAGTAAAGACAGATTGCTTCAACTGAACTAAAGTAACATTAATTTGCCTATACAAAACCCTTAGGCCGAATTTGGAGCAGAAAAGTAGGACAAAATAAGATTTTCTGAAATAAAATAAATTATGAGCCGAATACTGCATACAAAGTGGGACGAAAACAGATTTTTTCATGTGGGCCGAAATTCCTAGGGCATAAATACGGCATAAATCGGCAAAGTTGAAATTTTATTCTGAAACTGAAACAGTACAAAGAAGTCTATAACATTATCCAAATTCAAAGTTTTGAAAATGGACTTTCATAGATAACCTATTTTCGAACCAAATGACTGGCCTATTACGTATTTATGAAGTGACATTATCCCATCTGTGCTATTAGGTATGTCAACATTGTAATGGAAATTTTAGAGTCTAGAGAGGTTAATAATTTAATTAGGTATTAACCTCTATTAAACTCTAGAGTCGATGGGTAGGTGATATTGATCGCGTATTCGACTATCTATCCAAAGGCGTTCGTTCCATACTTTTGTAAATACACAAATCTCCTTCAGATAGTCGAATACGCCTATCCATAGACAATCTGAATTAAAATCAGACGTGTATAGCCGCCCTTAAGGGTAAATAAAAGATGAAAACTGCTAAAGTACCGGTACGTATTTTTTTCTGTACCCTTGAAAGTTGGGCAAGGCTCTTGCCCAGACAAGGTCAGCGTGGCCAAGGGAATGAAATTCCCAGAACGAAGGGATACCAGACAACAGAATTTAGTTTCTTGTGAGAGGACTATGGGTCTTTATCACGATAACCCAATAAAACCCCATAATATCAACCCTAAGGGACTTCCTCTACGAGCGACCGTATATGAAACTACTCTAGGCAAAACTCTCGTCGCACTAGGTGCCAGAAAATTTTACGAAAGGAAATGTGTGATTTCTAATATGATTTTATATTAATACAAAAAAAAACCTAATTATAAGAACGGAACATTGTGGTACAAATCTGGGCTAATTACCGCAAAATATTACTACTATTTACCTAAAAGTTATTGCCTAGTTAACTAGTAGGCATGTATAATTTTTTTTTTTTGTATGTACATGATAGTATGAATACCTATTTAAGTAATACCGTCTATAGGTAGAGGTACGTGAAGAACTGGTTCGCGTCTATCCCAAGGTTGTCTGGAAGAAATCGCTCTCAGCGATAAGGTTGAGAAACGTTAACTTAAAGTTTACTAAAGTTCTTGTGACTTTGTATTTATTTACCTACTGAGAGATAGATTTATCAATGATATTACCTAATACGTATTCAAAATCATTGAGCACTAGGGGGGTGCATGCTTGAAATCATGAATTTATTTTAAAGAGCTCTGTTATCTAGTAAGTATCTTCTTTCAGCATCATCATCATCAGACTATTTAGTAGTCCACGGTTGGACATAGGCCTCCCCTAATGAGCACCATAGCCGCTATGCCGCTCCTTTAGGGGAGGCCTATGCCTAAGCATCTGAAAGACAGGGCAGACAGCATGCTTCGCAGTAAATAATCATAAATTAGGATCACGAAAAAGAGCGATAAAGCTTTAGGAAGCTTTATCGCTCTTTTTCGTGTCACTTGTCGAAATCATCGTTGCTTTGCGAATCGTTGCGAAACTAAAGCTCGTTGGAGTGGTCCCTTATACCCTTAGGGGCTTATATCTATGAAGGTACGTGACGAAACCGGACTTTGCGTCACGCTGACCAGTCAAAGGCCATAACCGGGCAAAAACAATTTGTTAGTTTTTGCTAGCCCGAGGCTGGAATACTGAATAAGGATCAAGCTGAAAGCGATATGGTCTCTTTATGGGAGATGTTAGTTGGTTGGTATGGTAAGTAAATCTTGCTTGTAGCCCGTTCTAAGATAAAATCTGTTACTTTAGCTTGGGCCGGAGTTAGTTCCGATATTCATATGACTTTATTGTTTTATGCCTTGCCTATGCTTTCTTTTAGGGATCAAAATATGTTGGAATGTTCATCATTATAAAAATTCAAGACCACTCTTAGGCCGGATTGTGAAAGCTTGCTCAGTCATTGACCTCTGCTCGAGTAACGATTTTGTAGGGAATAAGCGTTACTCAATTAAAGATGACTGAGCAACCTACACTAATATTATAAAGAGGATAGATTTGTTTTTTGCATGTTTGTGTATTAATGAATGAACTAAAAACTTCTGGACCGATTTCAAAAATTCTTTTGCCTGTTATAAAGCTACATTATTGCTGAGTAACATAGGCTATAGAATATACCCGTGCGAAGCTGGGGCGGTCCGCTAGTCTTTCATAATACTGGCTTTAGTATAGTGACTATTGTGTTTCGCTCTGAGTTAATTTACCTAGATACCCACGGGAAGAGTTGGGTTATGCAAATTCTAAGCCGGCACTACACGGCTTGTACTAGTAACGCTTTTTTATGGCATAAACGTCTCTCAAGCTATGACTGAGCAAGCTTGGTCCGTATCATAAAAGCTTGCTCAGTCATAGATTTTCTATGGCAGAAGTGTTTTAGTGTTACTCGAGCATAGATGGACCTAAGCATAGTTTCATAATACGTAGGTACCTTAGTCTTCAATTAGGTGTTGAGCGATGGTTCCCTCACGTGATAGGTGATAGGTTGCACTACGTCACCTGCGACAGATCTTGGTATTGTGCGGTGATTTGTGGCTGCAGATTATTGGGTAATTGGACATTGCTGTGTACGTGTACGCTTTGATTGCATGCCAGACTTATGCAACCGTAAAGGTACAGCAGGTAGGTACCTTCTACAATAATAATTGAAAATAATTGACGAATCCTTCCCTAAATCCTTCATCAAAATTATGTACGGAGATCAGGGAGGGGGGAAAATTTTTGCCTACTACTGTACCTACTTACATGTAGGTATGTATGTGGCGTTTGTAGATCATATTTTAAAATTTTAGTTAGTATTAAGTTTATGTGTAAATTGACTGATGGTGCAATAAAGACATAATCTCTATCTACAGGAAAAATATAAAGATGTCTGTACATATTAGTAGGTACTTGTATATTTGTATTTATATTTGTATAATTTGTATATGTTCGAAACCCTCAGCGCGCTAGTTACACTCGCACTTGACAAGTCTTGTTTTAGTTGGTTTTTAATGCTTAATCCCTTTATGTTTACCCATGTTCTTCAAAATCAAAAAATCAAAATCATTTAACACACATTTAACATTTTCGTTTGCTCGCATTGCTGGAATTCTAAATTCTAATTCTAATTCGAATTCTAATTTCTGCAGATCGTACACAAATTTGTTCCGAGGCGGGGATCGAACCCGCAACCTCTTGCGTCGCAGGCAGACTCTCGCCCGCTGCGCCACTGAGGCCGTCATACTTACATAATACTGTGTTTTTAGCACGGAATTTTTTTCAAGGTAGTTAGATAGATAGATAACTCTTTATTGTACCTACCACACAAACACAAAATACAAGATTCAAGTTGCTCAAATTATTGGACAGGAAATCGTCTGTCAGCTAGTTCTACACCTAAGTAGATAGGTATAGGGACCTATAGGTACCTACCTACACTATTGCGGAAGTCTATACTAATAATTAAATTAAATAAGATCTGTAACTTTTCTATGGTCTGAAATAAATGATGATTTTTATTATTATAAAATGTTTATACCGACCAATACAATAGGTATTAGGTAGTACCTAATACCTAATACCTGTTCTGGGACCACTGAAGTATAATGATGTCTGGGACCTGGTAGGTGCCTATCGCTTCCATATAGCACTCACTGGTGGTTTTCACATTTTTTTCATGTAGAAAACAGGCGTGTACCGGTTATTAGCTTAGAGTAGGCACCTTGAGTAGGTTTTAGGTACCTAGGTCTTGAGGTATTTTGTAAATAAGCTGAACAGCAATTCATAGATAGGAAGGTATCTTCCTTATTTACAATGTTTTACAGATATTTTAAAAAACACCTAGGTAGTTAACATCCGCTGAACTAAAACTCATGAGATTAATTACTAGATATACTGATTGATGGAGACCAGCTGGGTGATGGCAAGAGGAGAACCACCCCTGCATTGCTCAGGTCTCCAACAGGGAGGGACGCCCTAAATACTACGGGACATACCTCGCTCCTTCAAGGGACAATAAGAAGGATCCGTTGAAGACAGATGATCACCGACAGGGTAGGGTAGCGGTCGAATCCGACCGGGAACCCGCAACCTTGTCAAGTGCCAGTGCGCCGTCAAGCGAATCGTCTGGTGACGAGTGGTTTGACGACGCTTTGGCACTGAAGGTGAGAGAGGAAGTATCGATGGGTTTTTAGTTGGTAAGTAGGTATGCTACTAACACTCTGTTAGTAGCTCTGTGGAGAGCCCAACATACCCCTCTAGCCCTCTCAGACTAGAGGTAATACCTACGCAACAGCATTTTCCCATCATAAAAAAAGGTCTACTATACCGAATGTTACTTACAGTATTTTTAAACTAGACTAGACTAGCACTTTCATGACTGAAAACACAGAGTGCGATCTGCAACCCGTGTCCTGGCGGCGCGCCCCTGCGGGTCGCACCTGCACCGCCGACGCTAGCAGTGATCGTGTAGTTTATGGAATAAATAAGATGCCTCTTTTAATTGAACGATTAACGGGTGCTTGGGAAAGTAGATTTTCTCGACGCTTTGAAAGGATTAAACTTAAACGCTTTTGCCAAGTAAATGGCGATGATGATGAATACTTAGTTAAATAGTGGTTAATCTAGTATAATCTAGTCTAGTCTAGTATAATCTAGTCTAGTCTAGTATAATTTTAACGTATTACATCCATTTTAGAAAAGTGCCTCAAAATTTGATTCCATAGGGCTAACCACAGAAATAAAAATGTTTCTTTTAATCAATCGATACCTAAGTGTTAAAAACATTGTCTGGTTTCGCGCGTAGTATGACGAAAACGCTGGACGTATGGACTAGGTACCTAGTGACATAAGAATAGATAAAAACTGGGTTTTATCTATTCATATTATGGTAGTGGACGGCATACTCATGGTGTCCACAACCACATGACAGTGGTCATGACGTCAGTTGTGCGTACCTAAGCAAATGCGTTGATGTTAATGCACGCAAATGAAAATGTAAATTAAATTCACTTAGGTATCGATTGAATAAAAATTTATATTTTTTTAGGTGTTCATTAGCACTATAGAATCTAACTGAACTTGTATACTTAATTATTTCGATTGAATAGGTATAGGTACTACCTATTATTTTGTAATTAGTTAGGCTCATTCTCGGGTAAAGTCCTCCTCTAGTTATGTCCAGGTTTATGGTCTTCTGCGACGTCTAAAAAACCAGGTAAACTAATAAACCTGCTTTCAGTCTAAGCTCTGCCATACAGCATGGTGCCCTAATGAAGCATTCCTACCGTGCCACAGGAGGTAAGGATTTATGGTCGCACGCTACTCGCTAAATTGCAAATGCCGAGATGTATGTAGATGTGACTGGGGCCCTAGAATGCAGTCTGATAAGGCATTGTATGTTTGAAATGGAGTACCGAATAGCTTATTTTAACCGTTTAATAAGTAGGTACCTAAGTTCGTTGGTCGTACGTTTTATGAGTGGAGCTCGCGACTCTGTACAAATAGTGTAGGGCGTCCACCGGCCAGGTGAGTAGGCGACCTGAAAGATGCTGAGGCAAGCTGAGGGCAGGGCACTATGGCGCTCATTAGGGTAGGCATATGTCCAGCTGTGGACTAATTTAGGCTGATTATGATGTGATGAAAAGCTAGCTTATTTTAGATACACCTAGGCTACTTACTTGGGTGTGGTTTGGTATTTAATCTACATATTTGTGAATACCTACCCACCTAAATGGTTTTTGCAGATTTGTTAGGTGTCCATTCCACTCATCCAATATCTTTGTAGTTGTTTGTCCAATATTTAGGTATGTATTTGATCAAAGTTCTTGGATGAAGGCCCATTCTACTCATCCATTATCTTTGTCCAAGATTCCTAAGTAATTTGCGTAGGTAGTTGATTTCAAATGAAATTACATCACAATTCACATCACGCTAATATTTAATGCAAGTTTGGATGGATAGGTGGATGATTGTTACTTCTTTACGCCAAAACTCCTCAAGAGATCGGGCTAAATAAAATAGAGGTTCTGTTGTCTTGTTGTTCTGTTTTTTGTGTAATACTAGCGGTCCGCCCCAGCTTTACCTGTATATTCTATAGCCTATGCTACTCAGTGATAATGGAGCTTCATAAATCTTTTCTCTTTATAATATTAGTGAACTAGGTATTTTCATGACATAAAAACTTCGTAGGTTCCTAACGTACGAGTTTTACACAACTTGATTATGTAAGTTATTTATGAATCTGAGTTTTACTACTTTTACCTACATCAAATAATTTATTTTTTTAATGAAAAGTTCAAAGAGAAGACTTCAATGAGGTTCTATATTCAGCTGTATGTTTTTTATGTATGTTCATCGCTTTTAAAAATTCTTTCGCTTTTGTTTAGAGGATGATCCCGAATTGGTCCCGTAAATAATTCCTAAGGATTAGTATTAATTAAACTTAAAAACAACATGATACTTCTAAAAGCTCACGACTAGCAGTAACAATTTTAGTGATATTTTTACAATTTCAAATACATGATAATTCTTTCGTTGTTGTCTAAAGGTTGGTTTTGAGGTGGTCCCATCAAACTAAGATTCTCGGGACTTTATATGCGCGCCGTATACCGTAGTATCTTTAACATCATCACATGTTAATTTTCACTGGTCTAATGGTTTACATGGCAACGTGCATGACAGGTCTACAAAGTTAACAGATGGCGGATCGCTTAAAACCGAAAGACTGCTGCAAAGGGTGGGACCCTTTGCAGCAGTCTTTCGGTTTTTTTTTTCCAGCATATCATTCAAATAAGCATTCTGTCTGTCCGTCCCTCTGCCAGTGGGCTATATTTTATCATTGTTCAGGAATTTGAAGGTGGTTTATAATTATTTTAACATTTCATATTATTTAACTTAAATGATTTTTAAATTCGAAATTCGTTCGATCGTGACTCTGTACTGAAAATTAAACAAAATAAATGATTTAAATCTTTTGTATATTCATAAATAATATCTAGCTTTCATCAAACACAGTCTTCTTACCTTTGAAAGGTAATAAACCTGACTGCTTTTTCTTAGCTTCCCAAGATGGATGCAATTTCTCATCAGATTTGTTATTATTGAAATTTCTGTCATTGATTTTAGAATTCCTATCATTATCTGAATTTCTGTCATTGAAGTTTGAATTCTTGTCATTAAATTTGGGGTTTCTATCGTGAAAATCTGAACCTTTACCACTCCTTCCATTTAATTTCGAATTACTATCACTAAATTTTGAATCTCTATCATTAAAATTCGAACTCTTGTCATTGAATTTGCCTCTTCTATCGTTGCCATTAAACTTATTGAATTTTCCATTAGAATCATTTCTGGTGTCAAAATTCCCAGGTCTAAAGTTCGGTTTGTTATTTCTAGGTCTAATAGGTGCACGCCCAAACATGGCTGCGCGTCTCTCTTGTCTATTCCCTTGTCTATGAATCTCTTTCACCTCATCTGGTTGTCTTGGTTCCGCCAAAGACATGTAATTATCACCTGAAGCTGTTTTGAAGAATGGATCTATAACTTTGAGTTCTGTGTAACTGTCAGAAGTATCCTTTTTGAACTTTCGGTTCAGCATTTTTTCATTTAAATTCTTGTTTTTGTTGTCTTTCACTTTTTTGTCTGGTTTTTTCTTTGGTTTTAGGGTTGACAGGACTTCTTCAATATCAAGATTAGTAGTTGCCGTCTTAGGTGCAGCATATGGTGACTTTGGTTGCTTGGCAGGTTTAACAAATTTTGGTGTTTCTGACACTTTTTTTTGCAGCTCTTCAGTCTCATCGTCAGATTCTTCACTCTCCATCTCAACATCATTATCAGACCCACCCACAATATCATCATCAGAACCGCCATCATCACCAGAACCAATAGATCCATCATCATTCTCTACTTCTCCATCACTGGATTCATCACTACCATTGACTACTTGACGTGTCACAGGCGCATCATCATCATCACTAATGTCTAGACTACCTTCATTAGAGACATCATCCTTATCAGCTTCTGCATCACTGTATCCACCATCAGAAACTTCATCTTCACTGCCACCTTCATTACCTATTTTTTTGCTATTATCACCCATTCCCACATCTTCAACATTCCAATCACCATTAGAATTTACCGCTTTTGCTCCTTTTCCTTTCTTTTTATTCTTTTGAGCATCTTTAGCTTCTTTCTTGAGTTTAAGTCGTTCCTGCCTCGACATTAGCAAGTCTTTTATGGGTATATCACCGAACTTGTCTTTTATCATCTTGTATTTCTGCTGTAATGCCTTGTGGAGTAATAATCTGGCACAAGCCTTATCATTGTCCACTATTGGTTTATTCAGATGGGTGTTAAGTTCTGCTTTGTTTATGATTATGAACCTAGCTAGGTCTCTAGGCTTTAGTTTCTGCAATGAAAATAATAACTCATGTAAATTACAACAATACAATAAGGTAAATAAAGGTCAAAATAAAAAACAGTGTAAATTCCATGTAACTTCACTCAACTTAACGACAAACTCCCTAAAGCATCGAAATCACACGGCTTTGGTTGATTTAGCTTGTCTTCCATACAATGACACACTCTATATAGCCTTACACCCACTCTCAATCGACAACAATTAAAAAGCTGTGTACGTTCTTTGTCGCTTTATTATCCCAGCCCTCAATAAATTCGCCTGTTGGCATCATACATACTGAATTTTTGAAGAAATCTGTTGTTAGTACCAACAATAGTCCGAAATAAACTTTTTTGTGTTTTAAAACAGATCTTTCTTCTTTCCATTTAACGACCACTCTCAATAATGTCCTAAAATGCGCAGTCTCTTCAGTATATAGAGTTTGTATTGTAGTCAAAAAAACATATTGTACAAAATATAAAGAATGAAACAGTTTAGTTTATTTGTTTCAGTTTGTAGCCAGACAAAGTGTATGGGATTGCTGATGCCCCAATCCCCAGCCCTCAGATCATGGCTGAATAGATTTTTGATCTTGTAAAATCATCTTTGAAGAATAAAATAAAGCATTAATTTTATTTCCAAAAAAAATATTTACCTTTATAATAAGAACCTCCTTAACAGCGGACTCGGCTTTCTTTTTATTTTTGTCTTTCAAATGTTCGGGAGCTTTCTTTTCAGTAAGAGTTTTGGCTTTCCTTGTGAGCTTGTGTATTACTTGAATCTTTGCTTGGTTAACATTTTTCTTTAACTGAATAACCTGCACAAAAAAGCATAAAGCATTGTAAAATCATTTAGGTATAAGGGTGAATTAAAAAGCACTCAAATAACCATGGTGTTTACTTTGAATATTATCATACCTAGTTTGGTGAATTAATAAATGTGAGCTGAGCATGTTAATGATTTTCTACGTTAAGGATTACATTGATGTACGAATTGTCTTCCAAAACAAACTAGATTCATAGCTCACTACTCTAATTCAAAATGGCGATCAATTTAGGAAGGTGACCAACGGATCCCATGCGACGCCGGAGGTTGCAGGTTAGATTCCCACTATGGGAGAAATGTCTTTACAATTGTCTTGGGATATAATTATAAAAACTATTTAACGTGTATTTATCGCGTTTATTTACCTATTTGTCATCCCGTGACCACGGCAGTGTGTAAACCTGTCGAAACGTCGGAAAAAAATAGGTAAATAAACGCGATAAATACCCGTTAAATAGTAGTATTTATAATTATGTGTTCAGATCGCGTAAGTTTTAAAACATTAATCGGCTTGGGTATTATAATATATATATAATCTAAAATATAATGTATTATGTTTATCAGTCATCTAGTACCCATAACCAAGCTCTGCTTAGCTTAGGGCTAGGTGTGTAGATTGTCTAGAATTATTTATTTAAGTATTACTTATTTATAATAAATCATTGAGTTTAATCCATTTATAAACTATCTGGTATTGGATTCCTGAATGTATTTCGGAAGGTCATAAAAGTAGAAGGAAGAAACTGAAGAGCTTCTTTGTCAAGTCTTGTGCTGTAATGTGAAAATATAAGAATTAAGAATAAGAATCCCTGATGTTTCTGACTGGCATGTTTGTAAAACATGTATTACCTATTTGATTGCCGTAGAGTTTTACCCTGACTGCAACATCAATGGAATTAGATTTTCTGTACTTACCTCATTGTTGAAAGCCTGCTTTACAGCCCCAACTTCCATTTTATGGATTGTTTGGATAAGTTTCTAGGTTAGAAATTAGTTTCAGAACCTGCAATTTAATTGTGGTGATAACGGGACTTAAAACCTGTCTGACTATTGTGAAGAAGTCTTAGCTTTGTTTTGTGTGGAGGGATAAAACGTGAAAAGGAGGAACAACATAAAAACAAAATTAAACAATTCAACACGCATCAGTATTGATAGCATTGCATGCTCAGATTGCATGCATGCAGCTGAGCCTGCTGAGCTGACTGAGTGGGAGTGACATTGACATACATGACAATATAATTGACATAATCCAAAACTAGGGGGGTAATTTTTGCAGTTCACGTTGTAATAGGGTGACTATAATTTACTGATCACTGGTTTGACTGTAGAATTGTAGAACGTAGTATATTTTAACGAGTTTAATTATTTTTTCACTAGATGAGAATGTCATTCCGTTGGTAAGGTATAAGCCCAGAATATTTACCTATACCTAATATTATTTGTATGATCAATCACCCTTATAAAAGGGGAATACAAATCTGTAGACAGTGCATATTCCAGGTTGGGTATGAGTTCCTTGGTTTGAGGTTAGGTACATAATTTTTTCGGCAGATGTTTTGAAACTCGAGCAGCTGAACTGATCAATCGACTAAGAAAGAATCCATAGACATCTAAGATCCGCAACACTACAAACGTCACTCAACGATTCCTAAAAAAGTATAATAATTCTCTTTGGTCGGATCTGTCAATCCGAAAAGTACGTAAATAAAATTTTGGAAATATAAATTCAACAATATCTGAATAATCTATCACTTTCGTGGAATTTTCAACTAAAATTGTGAATACATGAGATTGTGATAAAAGTGCGGTGCATTTATTTTGCGACTCACGGTATCTGTGGTTGTGTTTTCAGCATGGCTCCCCGGTTCGAGATCGCAGTCGGTCTGCGAAAAGGCCATAAAACCACTAAGATTTCTGCTGGCAGGAAGGGAATCACTGACAAAGCCATCAAAATCCGGCCAGCTAGACTGAAGGGTGTAAGTTTCATTCATTGTTTGGGACGTTATTGCGATATTTAGGTTATGTTTTGGTTATTTATTTATTTATAAGAGTGATAATTTCATGAAATGTTGTCCATAATATATTGATTTGTGAGTGCCTTGCATAGATTACCTACTTATATTCCTATTTCCGTCTGTTCAAATCATAGATCTAAATATAAAGGGGTCAAACTTAAAAAAGCTCAATATGTTTAATAAGTTTTATTTACCTATCCTCTTTCAGACTCAAACTAAGCACACCAAGTTCGTCCGTGATCTGATCCGAGAGGTCGTTGGCCACGCTCAATATGAGAAGAGAGCTATGGAGTTGCTGAAGGTAATCCATTTGTCTGAATTCAAAAATAATACCTATATTTCTGCCAGAAAAGATTCTACATTATAATGCTGCTGATATTTGCTTATCTGTTTATACAATCAGTTTGCAGTCTTAACTGTAGCTGAATTATGGCACATTTTCTACAATAAATATCAACCGGTCATCACCACCCATAGTCCGATCATACCCCAACATACCTTTTTTTATGAAAATGGTACTTCTCTCTTTGTTTACCAAAGCTAAAAAACATGGGTCTTACCTTTCTCTCAGACAGAATTGTTTCATTTTGCTCCTGAAACCTATTTTGTACACAATGCTTAATGTCTCAGAATAAAAATATATTTTAGAGATTTTCAAAGAAAGTCAAAATAAAAAATTAAATTACCTACTTTCTTAATAATAATAACACTTTATTGCACTTAAATAAATAAAAAAAAATCACCTAAAACTAAATTTAAAAAACTAACAGTACAATAGGCGGCCTTATCGCTAAGAGCGATTTCTTCCAGGCAACCCAAATTTCTTATTTTTCTTGACAAAGTAGAATGTGCAGATCAGCGGGCTAAGCACAAAGATTATTGTCTCGGGTACTGGTCTCGTCACAGTTTAATCACAAACTGTAGATTAGACAAAAATGGCATTGCATGATTTCAATTATCGTTATTTATTCTACCATAGACAACAATCCCTATGCTTGACCTATAGAAACTATATTTATGGCCCAATGTATAACCACAATTAAAACATGGTGATACTGGCTTTTAATGTTATGAAATCCTATTTTCCAGGTGTCTAAGGATAAGCGGGCACTCAAATTCCTGAAGAGGCGTCTCGGCACACACATCCGCGCCAAGAGGAAGCGTGAGGAGCTCGGAAATGTTCTGGTACAGATGAGGAAGGCAGCCGCCCATGCCCATCACTAAGTCTAATAAATAAGATCACACAAATTTGAATTTTATTTAAAGGGTGTAGGTAGGTATTGTAGGAAAAGTTTAAAAAATGGTGGCTGGTCTACAATGGACTGCACTGCAAGGACAGGAAACAGTGGAAGCTAAGGTCTTCCACTGGCAGTCTTCCACAGCAGGCCTATGTTGAAGGAGGAGATGGAAATAAGGGAAATTAAAGAACTAAGGCTACGGTTTAGGAAAAACACAATTTTTGTTAGTTGGCAATGGCAATAAAGGCTTTTTTATTTATAATAGTAGAAAATAGATTGATCTACAATAGAAACAGTTTTAAGCTTATGTTCTGCAACCTGCATTAGACAACAAGAATCTACCTTGAACAACACCAACTTACGTTCTGTGGGACTTGTTGTATCCATTCTCTTTGACAAGTTGACCAACAGATCGCGTATGTGAAGGGACAAAACTACTACCCAAAGATTGCTTGTAGGTCAAAAACAAAAAATTTGCTCAACAAAAATAGTACTAATCAAAGATAGGAAAAACTATACCTACTCTATCCATTGCACACAATGTTTGTAAACCATGCACAACATAACAATCCAGAATTCTCTTATTTGGTCTGATGTCATCGAGTTAAGGATTCTAGGTGTTAGGTTAGGTACCTAATTCAATTCGCTTATTTCAGACAACATTAATTAAAAATAGGTACTAATAGAGTCCACAGGTGATCGGAATGCTGGTTTTTATTTCGGTCAACGAATTAGCATTGCCATTCAACGTGGCAATGCTGCCAGCATTCTGGGCACTCTGCCTTCTGGTGACGGCTTAGATTTTTAGTAAATAGATGTAAGTGTAAATAATAGTTGTAATTATTTTTTGCTGTTAAATAAAAAATAGGTACAAAAATAAATCAAAGTGTCCATATTCGAGTAGGTACAAAATTAAAATCAATATTAAATTATAAATTACAAGTAAATTAAATAAAACTAACATTAAAATAAAAATACAATTAAAATCACTAAAAATAAAAATAACCCCAAGTATTTATCGAACACTGGTCAAGAGAGTACAATGTACGCTCTTGTCCAGTGTTCCATAAAGATACAGTCAGTGTCCAGCCTCTCAGCAATAAGCTGCAGGTAACCGTTGGAGCTGTCGCGCACCCGGCGCATCAGGGACGCAGATCGTTTGCGCATTATCGCCGCGAAGCCGTCTACTCGTGCGTCAGCAAACATTCCTGATGCGCTGCAGAAGCGAGGCAGCCCCATCAGCACCCTGAAAGAGTTACTGTACTGAATCCGTAGGGCATTCCAAGACTTTTTGGTGTGTTTGACCCAAAGGCTGCACGTATAAAACGCCTGACAGTACCCTCTGAACAGCGTCGTTTTCACCTGCCTGGTACAGCGCGTAAACCTACGGGCCAGCATGTTCGCTCTAATAGACAATGCCGTACGTTCCCTGTCCATGTCCATGTCATCCGTAAGAGACTCCGTGACCCAATTGCCCAAAATACTTAAAGCAAGGTAGGTACTCGCTTCAGCTCGCTGCCGTTCAGGACTACCGGCGGAATGATGTATGATTTTGTACCTGATTTAAAAACCATTAGTTCGCTTTTGCTTGCATTGTATTTGAGCCCATGGGCCTCCGCATATCTTTCACAGATCCCAATCAGTTTTCGGAGAGCACTGATTGATGGGCTCAGCAGCACCATATCTCGGGATTAAAACATTACTGTAGGTTTGAAATTTAAAATCGTTTGTACCTATTATGATACTGGTGGTTACCAGTACCAAACTTACAGATAAAGCAAATGACGTACCTACCTATACCTACCCACGTAGAATGATAACTACAGCATTAACAGGGGGTATAAAAGGTCGGGGTTAGGCTATCGCATTGCGTCAAAGAACTAGCAATCGATAATCGATGAATAAGTCTACTACTAATAATTTTGTCATCGCTAGTCAATTTTAAGAAGGTCCCTTGCATCCGGAATACGGAAATCCGTAGGTGAATGAACCAAAAAATGTATACCTACCTCTCAGAATTAGGAAGATGAAGTGGCAGTGGGCAGGTCATACGAGTTATAGCTCGCTGGACAGTTCTCGAGTGGCGCATGGCGCTGGCGGCTGCGTTGCACCTCGAAACGGGGATCAATAAATATAAAATAATACAGTACAGCCGATAGTTATTGAACTGCAGTGCTACTGTCTGTTTTATTTATACAGACATCGGCGTCATCAACCATTGCAATTGCCCCACAGCTGGACAGTGGGCTCCCCTTATTAGCACCGTCAGCTTTGCCAGCTTGCTTATGATAACAATGCTATGCTACCTACCTATCAATCACGAAAGATACCTTCTTACCTATCCTTCATAAGCCCACATCATCCTCCTTTTCATTTACAAGATCCAAAGATCCTAGGATCCTACGATAATCTTTGACAAAATCAATTCCACTATTGTGACGACCTCTGTGGCTCGGTGGGCGAAGGTCCGCCTGCGACGCAGGAGGTTGCGGGTTCGATTCCCGCCTTGGGACAAATGTTTGTTCTGGGTGTTCTATATTAAGTATAATAAAATATCTATCTATGTAATGTATTATTTATCAGTTATCTAGTACCCATAACACAAGCTCTGCTTAATTTGGGGCTAGATAACGTTGTGTGATTTGTCTAGCATTAGGTATTTATTGTAGAATGAAGACTAAGTTCCAAAGATAAATCAAGATCGAACAGGAGGTACCGATAGGTTTAGGTAAGTACCTACGGTAAGTCTTACCCCCTACGGAACGTAGGATCCTAGGATCTTTGGTCTTATCTAATAAATGAATAGCCATTGGCTTGCTAATTTTGTAGTGTAGGTAGGTACCTACTTACGTACTTAGCTGACACAGAGTGAGTCAAATAGGTACCGTTTGTTTTTAAAAACTGTTGACAAGTGGCGGCAGTGGCGCGCCCACAAACAATTTACATCATTGACCTATCAGCGTCCCCCGGGTGCCCTGGGTCAAGTGCTCACGATAGCAGAGTTTATGATGTAAGGACAACCTAAGGCACTTATTATGAGCGGTATACGAACAAAAATTTGCACATATGAAACTTATTATTAATACATACGGCCGTAATAACTAACAAAGGAGTAGGTAGGTACCTTACCAATCTCGACCATCCAGCAGTCAGCACCTACGATTGGTATAAAAACCTTTAATTTTATGTACATAGGTATGAACCTACATAAACTTGACCAGGTCATGGATTCGTTTGGAAACGTTGTTGTAATGATAATATTTGCCACCTGCTAATGGAGCGAAGCATTTACATTACATGACTATCAAATCCTATTGAGAAATAAATAAGAATGCTCACTAACTCGCTTAGCAACAGATAATTATCTGTCCCTCTGTACTTAGAAACCTACCTTACCCTTATCGAAAAAAGATTCCTGTGGCGATTTCAACATCTAGGGTCAATATGTACTAACATCATCAGCTCATACCTATTAGCCATAGCTATGCTGGACTGCTTGAACTAACCTCCCCCCTGCTTTCAGATTGCCGCATAAAGCCAGTAGGTATCTGCCAGCAAATGTAGATGTGTAAAAGCTTAAAATAGAAAAAAATAAACAATTTTACTGGAACAAAGGAGTGGAATATAAAAACTTCAGATGCTATAAGATCACAGCACAATTGCTGATTGATAATACCGGTTTTAAGCGGCGCGTAGTTGGTAACGTCAAATGAAGCAAAAACTAAATTAATTCTGCCTCTATGGTAAGTAGGTTCACAAAATAAATATTCCATCATTATATTGACCTTGTAAGTTGTAACTTAACTCACTACAGCTTTACAGGCATACAAAACTGTGTGTGTGTACCTAATAAAGTTGTTGTGTATATTATGAAAGATAACAAAAGCTTATGAAATATTATTTTATTGTTACATAAGTAGAAGTAGGTACACTGACCAAATATACAGATTAGTTTATAAATTTAGAAAACTTCTTGTTATACAATTTTATCAAGAAAATCATTGCCCTTTGCAAATTACTAATCACTATCAGTAGTTAAAATAGTTTATAACTTTTACAGACAAATCTTAATATTTTACCGTGAATATTTTATGAACAAACACTGGTTTAAATGAAGGCTTATAAAAATTTGTATTCAGTGTATAATGTAGTTCATAGTTACAAATGCATATTTCATTGAAACATCTTAGAAACTACATTGAAATAATAAAGATCAAAAACTAATCTAATAGACACTATTTTAGGGAATAGCATAGTAATCCTGTCTTTTAAACTGACATGTAAATAAACCTATTTAATAACAATAACATGTTTTACCTATTTCTATTTTGCGAATGGAAGATCAATACACAACTTCATGTTGTTTACGAGATTTAAATACAATAACATGTTTTATTTTTCAGTGTTATCACTTCGACTTATAATTATCACTGACAGAGTGTTGCAACACTTAATTTTAAAATATCACTAAGGTTTAAAAGCTTCGTTTTTGCAACTTTTGCAAGGACACTGCCAATCCGTCAGTGTCCTTTTTTTAATCATGAAATTATAAGTGTCAAAGGGACCTAACCATGGTTACCACTCTACTTCCAGCAGTAATAAAGATTATCCTAGACTAAAGTACAATAAAACTAAATTAAAACTAGTATGGAACATTGGAGAACAGATACGAGACGGATTCCCCATTGTGGGTACGTCTTACAGCCTCTGCCAACATCATGGAGACATCAATACACTGGATCTTAGGGCAGTCCTGCATATGCCTTTCCTGAGGAATTGTGTTTGTGACCACCACAGCTTCTAAGCATGCATTGTTGATCCGCGAAATTGCTGGTCCAGAAAAAATACCATGAGTAAGGATTCCATAAACCTTTGTGGCCCCTGCCTCAATCAGCTTTTCTGCAGCATGGCAAATAGTCCCGCAGGTATCAGCCATATCGTCCACCAGGATAGCTGTTCTGTCAGTTACATCTCCTACAAGAACCATGGATGCTACTTCATTGGCCTTTTTCCTCTCTTTATGGATCAAAGCAAACTCAACATTCAATCTATCAGCGATAGAAGTAACTCTCTTTGCTCCTCCAGCATCAGGCGATACTACAATACTAGTCTTCCAGTCAGGTATGTTCTCTTTGATCCATTTCAAGACTGCAGGTTCAGCAAAGAGGTTATCTACAGGAATGTCAAAGAAGCCTTGGATTTGGGATGCATGGAGGTCCATTGTGATGATGTGATCAGCGCCAGACACAGATAAGATGTTGGCGACGAGTTTAGCGGTGATCGGGGCACGAGATTTGTCTTTCTTATCCTGCCGGGCGTAGGGGAAACATGGGATGACTGCTGTGACGCGGGACGCCGATGCTATTTTACACGCGTTTATCATGATCAAAAGCTCCATTAGATTGTCGTTTATCTCTCCGCTACCACTTTGAACGATGTAAACATCTTCCCCGCGCACTGATTCTCCGATTTCAACGCACGTTTCCATGTTACTAAATTTCTTGGTAACCACTTTTCCGAGGTCGATACCCAAACGGTCTACAATCTTCTGTGCTAGATCAGGGTGCGAGCTTCCGCTGAAGACTTTGATGTTCGGCATTCTGGTAGTTAGGGGTAGGGCTTGGTGATCTAATTTATTCACTACTTCTTCAAGGGTTACTGTTGATTTCATCGACACTTGGTCCGATCGACCTTACGACTGTTAGTTGCGTTATGAACTCAGATAACGCCGAGATGAACTATTTATGTGGATAACTATTGATAAGACACTGGAGGCAACGTGGGGATTTGCCACCGCGCAGTAAATACGCACGCACCACACTTTGCTTCGCAGCAAGTTCATTCACGCGCTCGCTTCGGCTGTTTCTTTCATTGCTCGTTTTTTTAGCTTTTCTATTAGTTGGTTG
Organism: Eupithecia vulgata; assembly: GCA_946478455.1. Taxonomy (NCBI): domain Eukaryota; kingdom Metazoa; phylum Arthropoda; class Insecta; order Lepidoptera; family Geometridae; genus Eupithecia; species Eupithecia vulgata. The sequence continues at coordinate 12,146,936 of OX297876.1, forward strand.
ATTGATTTGACCTGTCAACAATGTCAAAGTTTGTTCGTTTCAAAGTTGCTAATCTACCTACTACACCAATAAACAATCACCCGTACCACATGATGGCCACTAAATGTTGGCCATCGTGTAGGTAGAGTAAACATGTGCCTTCGTAGGTATTTCGGTATTTTATGTACTTTATTAGCAAAGATTATAGCTACGGAACGTAGGATCCTAGGATATTTGTTTATTAGGATCAATCAGGCATAACTAATTTATCGATGATAATTAGTAGAATAACAATTATTTCAAAAAAAAAAACAGAACCATAGCCGAGTCTGAGATGTCCGAGCGAGCGAATGAAACGAATCGCATCGTTCATTTATTCTGCACACAATAATTATAAAAAGTACACAATTGGTGCCGATGGCATTTTCTGCCTGCCAACCACACTGGGTCAACATAAAAATCTTTATTTTTATGCATGCCATAAATATAACACAAAAAACTAGGTCTAAAATACAGATTTTGGACTAATACTTAACTATAGCATTAGGTACCTACTTATAATAATTATACAATATTCTTGACATTAATGTATGTATATAAACATAGTGTGAAACTTACATTGTTCAAAATGAACTCATATTATTCAATCAATTTAAATGTCTACTGTGTAAATACAAAAGCAAAATATAATTACTAAAGTAGGTGCTTACCTACATAAATTAAAATGTTATGTAGTATATTGGGTGTATTTAAAGTGTAATTAATGTTACCTAAATAAAAGATGGGTAGAGATTTATTGCTTTTAAAATAGGTAATTGGGGTCCCACTCCAGTTGTCCAATATATTTGTCCAATATTTCATCATTTTTCTTGGATGGATGCCCATTCCACTCATCCAATATCTTTGTCCGAGATTCCTTAGTAATTTGCGTAGTTGATTTCAAATAAATTAACACCACATTAATATTAAAAATAAGAAAGTTTGGATGGATAAAATAGAAAGAAGTTTGTTACCTACTTCTTCACGCCAAAACTTCTCACCAGAAAACGGACTGAAAATTTGCATAGGTGTAGCTCTTGCCCTGTAATAAATTACAATTTAGCTACAATTTCACCCATTAAATTGCAGTTTCCAATTTCCAATTTTTACCAATTTCCTAAATTGGATGAAGTCATTCAAGTTCTCTGATCAAAATGTACTACATACATTCTACCCTAGGTACATTGGACTAAGAAATTGTATGAGTGGAGTGGGCACCTTACATCGATTGAAGCAATAAGGCCAACCACGCAGTCGATTCGTTATCAGGTGCATGACACACATCGATATATATGTATTATTAGAACTCAGTGATGGCACATCACTAATTAATGTTTACAACAAACTAACTCCAGGAGCGTTGAAGAAAATACCGACTTTTCAGCCACAAGCGACTAGCCAGAGCCTGTTTAGTCTCTCCAAATATTACTTTATTACAAAACATTGCTTTAGCACAAAAATATTCGACAATATTAATGAAAATATATGGAAATAATATTACTACCTATTCATGATCATTGTGGGCGGGTTCTACAAACTACAATCTTCTAAACAGCATGTTGATGGCATGATTTTGGCGTTAACCAAAGTTAATTACAATAAAAGTGTAGTTTTCATGGGCAGATTTCAGAAACCATCAAAATATTTCAATCGAAACACACCAACTGACACTGAGAGCAGATCTTTCACAAAAGTCGAAACAAGACAGCATAGAAGAAACCATAGAAAGAGTATGGTAAACTGTTAACTTCCTAACCGCCTACCATGGGCAAGGCCATGGTATGGTTGAACTGGTTGCCCTTTGACTGGACCACCGAAAAATATTTTAATTAATTATTTTCGGTAGTCTAGATAACTGTACCATGGAAGAAATATTTTACGGAATTTAAAAAATTTCGTTGGTATAGTTAACTGGACTACTGCGTAAACGAAGGAACGATTGCCCATCCTTATGTTCTGCTGTCCTTCATACTTATCTCCTTCTTTCAAAAAAAGGTCTTATTCCTTCTAATTTACCACCTCTCTTTTTTCTTACTATTGAAGAAAATGCTAGTGCATTGATATTTGACATTATAATATTCATTAAGTTGTAGCGTGTAACTAATGTTGTAGTAATTATCTATATACATTAATGCATTTACGTCTTTGTTAGTTACTTTTGTGTATATAATTTATATAATTGTGAGTAGGTAGGTAATGATAAACCCTGACGTCATAATTTTGTTTTTGTGTTTGTTTTTTGACAATGAACTAGTACGTGAAGTTGGCAAAAGTTTCCTCAAATCAAAACAGAAAAGAGGAAAAAAATGCCAATATATTCAAAAAAAGTAAAATAAACTTGTCTTCATTCATTATATGTGGCCAGTTAAGTTGCTCCAGTGGTCTATCAGGATACAGTTTCTTGATCATCACTCGGCTTACCTACAATAGTCAAACTCTGTCGTCGGTGTGGTGATGTCTTTAAAACTTTAGTTACTTATTGGGTGATTGATGAACACGACTAGCCACGAAACTTTAAGAATCGAATCGAGATCTGAAATCGAATGACCTGCGGCTGACTCTAATCATTCAGCTGATCACAGCTGTTACACGTTACACATCACATCACTATTTACCACAGAATGAATAATATTATCCACTTCATTTCCTTCCATTCCAGCCGAAAGTTTTTTGTTTTTGTGGAACGAACGAAGTGAAAGAAGATGAGAAAAATCATCTTAATTCTTGAATCGATGTTTATTGTATTTTGTTTATATCAAATGGTTAAAGTTTAATTTGTGAACTTTGTGTTGAAATGGCTGAAAACCAAGGAGCGTCTGCCTCGTTTAGCACGGGCAAAATCAAAGTGCTTCGATGCATGGAATGGCTCCAAAAACAGAACAGTCAAGAAGTGAAGAAATCGCTGCGGAACAAAAATGACATCCAGTTTATTATTCAAACGAATACGGACCGCAAGAACTTCTTGCTGGCTGCAGCGGATGATGATACTAGCGTTCCTCCCGGTGTAGGAGAAAATTTTGAAGAACCGAAGGCTGTGGTAAGACGTAACAATATACGCGGGAAATCACTTTCTCAACAAACTTTTGCACTAAGGTATCCGAATTTAAAAATATATGCATAGCAAAACCAAAGACGAACCAGCTGTATCTGTGATCTCATATTATAGCATTGTAAAAAATACCACACCACATAAATAAATAAATAAATAATGCTGGGCTATTCCCACAGCATTATCTAGCCCCAAGCTAAGCAGAGCTTGTGTTATGGGTACCTACTTACTAGATAATAATAGAATACATCACATAGATAAATATTTTTATTATTTAAAGAAAATGACCAGAAAACCCAGAATAAATACCTGCAGAATGTCGAAATATTTGTCTCAAGATGGGAATCGAACCCTCAAGCTCTTGAGTTGCAGGCGAACCTTTGCCCACCACACCACAGAGGTCATCAAATTCAATGTTCTTAGAGCTAAGCTGTATCAAAGAAATACTTCAGCTAAGCTCTTCCCAAACTATGCTTGAGCATGTGGTTTTAAAGTTCTATCAAGGTTTTACGAATGAGAGTACCTATAGGAGGATTTTCAATAATTAGATATGAATCTAAAAAAATGTTTATCCTACAGCCTTTGTACCGCCTGCGAAAAGAACAGCTGAGTATGGAATGTGAATGGCAGGGATGTCGGGTAATTTACGGTGATTATGAAGAATTCCTCAAACATGTTAAAGAGCATTTCAAAGACCTGCCAGTTATGAAGAAAGATGAGGACACTTGTAAGTATACTTTCTTCTAAGCTTTTGTAATTTTAAACTTGATGTCTGCCTCTTTCCAAATTTTCCCAGTTAAAAAATATAGGGTTAACTTGCTGCCTTAAATAGTTTCAAATTACTGAAAACTTATCAATATCATGGCTATAGTTGTGTTCTACTTGCTCTTATACATCATTAGGTGGTTGTTGTTATTGTGTTAATCTGCTAAAATAAGAGCATAATGTTAGCTTAAAGCAAAAAGCTACAGAGCTATCTACCTACTTATATATTGCCAATTTCAACATGTTTCATCAATCACCAACTTTATTGCACGGAGTAAAAGACATCATAGATGCAATAATACTAATTTCCTTAAAACTTTCAGCTGATTACATCTGCCTCTGGGATGTCTGTGGTCACAGAACAACAGATTTCCAAGAAATGGTCCGTCATATAAATTACCATGCATACCATGCCAAGTTGCTTGCTATAGGATATAATGGGCGGTCTACATTGAAGCTCCCACCTTGTCATAAAGATTCGACAAAGAGGAATACGCTAAAAAGCTTGTCAAGTCCTCATCAATGTATGTGGATTGAGTGCAATGAAATATCTAATTCTGTACAGGTTAGTATGATTTTAACTATTATGCAGTAAAAGTAGAAGCTTAAATTTTTTAGTTTCCTTGATATTAAGACAGACCTTTATACCTACTAGCCAAACTCCATTACAATGTTTGTAAACAAACCACCCAAACATTCTACATAGATGAAATAAAAGAAATAAAAGACACCACAAAATACCACCTTTTTACAAAAAAAAATTATTACTTAATAAATGTTATTAAAGTGTGAACGAATTCTTGTCAGATAAATAAATTTAGAACAATATTAATAATCAACTGAAACGGACATTTGTAAATGAGACATTAGTTTTTTTTATTTATTTTTTATTTTTAACCTAAACATGACCAAATTGTGACTTAAATGTAAATTGCAGTGCCCAACAGGGTGTATGTACTAACTTAGGCTAAAATTAGATTTTAAGCTACTAACCCTATGTAAGTACATTAAGCAATAAATGAAATGAAAGATTCTACAGAGTTTGGCTAGCAATGGTTACATACAGTACATAGGTTGGTATTCATTTCTTTATACATATTGTGCACTTTAAGTTAAGTTCGCCGCGTCAAAAAGGTCTTATTTACTTGTATTGTAGCATTTGAGTTATTAAATGAATCGTGGCATTTGTGGCGTCAACCGTCCAAGGCGGGGCTTGGCGCTTCTTCTGGCGGCGGCTGGCGGCGCGGCGTGGCGAGTGCACGCGTCTCTGATCAAAATACATAATATGTGTTTTATTGGCATTTGATAATAACCATTAACTGACACACTGCTCGTGTTTATCTAGTCGTAACGCGACTTAGTCCTACGTCATGAATTGAACCCCGCGAAACCACCTAGTTCTTCGCTAATTATATTACAGCGTCTTTTTTTTTCGTTACACTTATTGCCATTGTTAAACATAAATCATTACTAGCGAGCCCTACTAGGTTTCACCCACGTAGTAATTCCAGTATAAAACAACCTATGTCACTCACTGAAACGTAAGCTTTCTAATGGTGAAAGAAATTTGAAATCTTTTCAGTAGTTCCAGAAATTACCCCCTATAACGTCACAAACAATTCACTAACTTTACGTCTTTATAATATTAGTATAGATATAGATTATTTTTAGCCGTTACTGAACATAAGCCTCTCTTTTTACCTGTTATTTTTCAAAACGAAACCTTACTCGTCTTTCAGGAATTCTTCAACCACGTCAAATTGCACATAATCTACTCCGACAAGTTTGTCTGCTCGTGGGCCGGTTGCGGTTCAAGTTTCTCCCGTCGCGTGTTCCTGACGACTCACGTCCGGGGCCACACGGGAGAGAGGCTAATCGCGTGCTACCACTGCGGACAGCACTTCGCTAATAATAGGAAGCTGTTGGACCATTTGAGGAGACAGGTTTGTAAGCTATACTTACATACGTAGCGTTTTAAGAATCGACCCCTCCAACTCGGCACAAGCTCTGCTTAGTTTGAGATTCAATAACACTGTGTGAAGTGAACAGCATTAAATTTAAGTACGTCATGTATTTTAATTTCCAGAACGTTCCACCAAACTCCCGCTTCACTTGCCACATGTGCGGAATCAAATGCGCCTCCCAATACCTACTGGACGAGCACGAACGCGGCCACGTGTCTATGTACGCGTGTGCGCTCTGCGATATGACAGCGGCGACGCCCGCGGCGCTGGCTATACACGTGCGCTACCGCCACCTGGAGCCGGACGGGGCGAGGCTGCACGCCTGCACCCAATGTCATTACAAGTGAGCTATAAATAAAATAAAACCATTTATTTCAGGCAACATTAGTCTAGTACAAGATGTAAAATACTTAAAAACTACGGCCCATATAAATATATACCTTAATCTAACATACATAAAATAAACCTATTTACTATTTACTGGCTTCCTCGATACAGGGCCTAGCCTAGTGAGGAAGCCGACTGAAATCACTGTAGAAATAAGCTCAGCAAATTATGTACAAAATTAACTTTTTCGTGTGGTTTAAGTTTATCTACTAATCTATTTTGTATAATTTGCTGTAATAAACATTTTTTACTTTACTTTTACTTTTTACTAGCACGTAGTGTCGGTGACGTGTGACACTCACTATGTGCTGCGACCGGTAAACGTCTGCGAAAACGCCGAAACCGCACATTCTTCGGCCAGAATTCTTCCTTAGTGAAGGTCGAAATATTCTCAGTTGGAACACGCACCACGAACGATTTAAAATCATTATGACGCGACTCTAACCGCTCGACCCTCACCAAGGTGTTGGTCTTCCTCTTCACATACTCCACGATCTCCTCCGCCTTCGTGTTATAGTGAAGCTATGTCTAGTTATTAGTGAGCACTAACTCCTACTTTGAAGCTCTTTCAGTTGACTCCTTTTTCTACTCTTAGATATCACAGAAAAATAGGCGCTCGAAAAATGAGCCTTAGGTGTATGGAATAACAGGGTACCTACGTTTGGATAAATGAAGTCTCTGAGTGCACGTAATCCAGTTTACGAACTATATAGATATATGTTATCGATAAAATACTCCTTAATACACGATCATCCTTATTTTTTAATCTTTCTTCGGTAGTATGTATTACTGTCATGTCTACCTATGCTGCCTAAGTAGACAGCTGGGTATTAGCCTCTTTTAGTGGTTATAATATTAATTTCATTGCAATACGTTCTTTTTTCCCCCAGAGCCGTAACAAAATGGGATCTCCGCAAACATCTAAAAACACACGAGCGGAAACGTAAACGGGAAAACAAAAGCGACGCGGAGAACTCTGAGGAATCCGAACCAGAAATCAAGAAGGAGAAGGTGCGGAAACAGTACGCCTGCCACATCTGTCCTAAGAACCTGAAGAAGGTGTATTCTAGAGGAGCAGAGTTGACTATACATTTAGTGAAAAAACATGAAGCAGTTTGGCCGTTTGGATATAGTCGATTTAGGTAAGTGGTTTTACTATTGATTAGGAGGTTGCGGGTTCGATTCCCACCTCAGGACAAATGTGTGTACGATCTGCAGACATATCATCGCGAACTCGACGCAACTTAGTTCACGAGAGACAGCACAGAACTGAGATCCGTGTAGAAGGCTTGTGTCGGGAGACCGACTAAAGCCCCAGTGGATATCAGAGTGTGTCAGAGAGACACACTCTGATATCACTGGGGCTTTTAACGACGCCATTTTGTGAAAAAGATAGTCATAGGATTTCGTTATGGTTTCTTCTAATTAAAATCTACTGTTACAGAAACCAAAAATTTATTTGGGCGAATCTGTTACCCTGCCTCTGTTTTATCTTTCAGTATAAAAATGAAGTCAGTAAGTCATATTGGTTCAGAGAAGAAGGCAAATATGTATCAAAATTGAGATATTTTAGATATTTTTTTTCATCAAACCTTGAATGGGTTGTAACTAATCGAAAAACTATCTTGGCGCTTTTGCAGAGAATGAAATGGAATATTAGGTGTAGGAGTCTAAGAATCCTAGATTTCATATTTGAGCAGCAGTATGATCTCAAAGATCATAGAAGTGTTGTTTTTTTCGAAATGCGCCTTAAGGTAGCCTTAAGGTCTGAGCCACATAAGTTATTACACTAGTTTCCAATAAATAAGTAATGCTGGACAATTCACACAGCATTATCTAGTCCCAAGCTAAGCAGAGCTTGTGTTATGGGTACTAGATAACTGATATACATAATATGTATTATATTGATTATGATAGATATAATAATAATAATCTGTGTTTATTTCATACTCTCCTTTCTTTTACAGATACCAAAAGTGCGAAGATGGCATGTACCGGCTAACAACAACCAGATACGAATATCTAGAAGTTTCCAAAAAGATTGTAGACGGCGGACCGAAAAAGACTCTTGCGTCTACAGAATTAGATTTCACTTTAGAAAAAACAGGTGAGGCCACATTCACAACGCCCACTAAGTTTGAAATAGTACTAAAAGGAGATAATTCCAATGTAAAAAACGAAATTGAGCTTATACCCCAGCATAGTAACGTTGAAATTACAATGTGCGATTTAGATGAGAAAGGTAACATTATTAAGTCGGAGATTTTACAGTCTGATGTAGTTTTTACTTAGTTTTATAGGATTTATTTATATTTATTGGGTATTTTACAATTTTATTAACATAAGGTGGAAGGTGACGTTTGCTCTAAAAATTTTAGATTTCCCGTTTTTAGGGTTCCGTACACAAATCACTACAAAGTATAACACAAACTCGCTTCCCGCTGTCAGGCTGTCCCTATGTTTAGATCTTTAAAAGTACGCAACGGATTTTGATGCAGTTTTTTTAATAGATAGAGTGATTCAAGTGGAAGGTTTACATGTATAATATAATGCATAATATAGTACCCGTACGAAGCTGGGGCGCGTCGCTAGTATACAATATGAAATAGTTTTATCTATCAGATAGAGATGGTACTGCGTCGTCTGTCTGCTTGTCCTGGATTATTGAATGCACGAGCTGACGAAAGACTCAAAAACCCCAAAACCGAAATTGAATTATTTATTAAAGTTTTTTTAGCATGGATACCTACGTAGATTACGATGTATATACGGAACACCTATTTTCTTTTAAATTACTTGAAGAACGTATAAAATAAAAAAGAAAACAAAAATTGAATTTACAGTACGACTGGTGACGTTCCACCTTATTTATTTTACTATTTATTAGGTTTTATGAATTAAGATACCTTTTGCAAATAATATTTCATAATATTTTATGTTATTTTTAAATGACCTTTTGTTAATATTATTATTGGATTACCTACTTACAATTATTTTACAGTGTACATTGTCTGATAAAAATTAATTGCTGTGTATATTTTTTTAAGGAATGCCTATAAGTATTTAAGCTTAGATCTTTATTTCCCTGTTCCTATAAGCATCACATCCTAGGTCTGGGACCTATTTTACGAAGTTTTAATTAATTTAAGAAAAATAAAACGCTTTAATAAATAAAAAATTAGTTTCCTTATTTATTTTATTTCAAAAACATTATAAAAGCACTGACTAATTTCACAGCCACGATAAATCTTTAAATCCCTTTGTACTTATGATAACATATTTTGTCAGTTTCTGTATTTTATTAGTCCGACCACAAAATGGCCGAGTCTTGTAAAACGTTCTTTGTGATTCATAATGTTTGTAAGCGGGTTAACTACGAACCTATTTTGTGTTGTAAGAACACCAACGTTTCATTCATCCCGCTTCAGGGTGAGCGTGGTTCTAGTCTTTTGTGATGTGATTTGTTTTTTTTTAAATAAATAAATAAAATAATGCTGGACAATTTACACAGCATTATCTAGCCCCAAGCTAAGCAGAGCTTGTGTTATGGGTACTAGATAACTGATATACTTAATTATAATACAATACATAGATAGATATTTTTTTTATTAATTTATATTGATACCTAACAATATAGCTATCTATGGGCGTGTCCGCTGCGCCAAAATATTATCAAAACATTATCCATACGCTGTGACTTTCAGTAATATTCAGTGAACAAAGTTTATAACAAACTTTCACGACTTCCTGCGTCAAAGTCTAACATAAAATGAACTATTCCTACCTCCCACAGACGTTTCCAGATGTTTTCCACAAACTCCGGCTAACCTGTTAGTGATTTTGAACGACAAAACATTTAATCCATGCCCCTAGTTTATGTTATCTACGATGTTTTGTTACTAAAACAGCGGTCACGAACTAGACACGACATGAATCGACCATTATTAGAAGAGACCAATATTTTCCACATTTAAATAGAGAACTTTTTAAAGCTGCTTATCAACCGATCCGCCTCCCTAAATCCAGATTCCACGGCACCGTGCACTGCATTATGCATGTGATGGCTCGTGGCTTCCCCCGCGAAGCAAACCACGGGAAACTCGTCCATGTGGTAAAGAGGTTCGCTCAACAAAATGGCGCCGTGTCCGCCATTTTGTTCTGTTGCTACGCTGCGGTAGGAGTAAGAGCCACGGGCGAGAGGGTTTGATGCCCATTGTGATCTGAAAAAATGCTTTAGTTATTTTTTTATGCGTGATTGACATAGACATAGACTTACACTTAGACATTAGGCTACCTGCTTTGTGATGCGGACTGCCGCAAATAAAACTCTCAAAACACACCAGTGTGTGTTATTTGGAAATGGCTGCCGTAAAAGAGATTGTTGCTGCAAAGCTTAAGACTGAGCAGCTGTAAATAGATCTATTATACCTGACACAAGTAAAACCGCATCCCAGAACGGAGTCCATGTTGTTTCTCATATCAGAAGTGTCTATTTTTATTGTATATGTATCGACGGATCAAGCCTTATTCTCCTTATCCAATGTTTTGTCTTTAACAATATGAATTCACTATTAGGTTCTAACTCTTACCTTACAATAGTTTTGATAGGCGCAACATCGAAATTCTTCCTCAAAACTGTATTCAGCAACTTATTCACCCCTGCATGTACCCCTGCCAAACTGACTTTCTCCATTTCCCTAGCACCATTCCCGTATATCCAAGCTAGCAACACATTAGGCTGGGTCGCCACTGTATCTAGTCCAAAAATCTCTGTAATCCACTTGTCTTCTGTAAACTTGGCTTTATCTTCCTCCCGCCATAGTATAGTGAAGTTACAAGGGGTTTTGGGCCACCAGGGTTTTGTGAATTCTATGTAGATTTTGTCGAGAACTGCTAGTTCAAGTGATTCGATTGTGGATATTTTTTTGGCAGGGAGGGGTGGGTTGAAAAGTTGGCTGTGACTGAAAACAAAACAATTATGTTAGGGTCCAGTGGAAATGATGAAATATTTTAATTTTTCAGACAACTTAGCCATTAAAATACAATAACACGTCATAAAACACAGGAACACACGTAAAAAAAGAGAAAAAAAAACTTAGTAAGTACCTAGTTTTCTTTGAGTTGCTTCCATGTCATCACAATATTTGGGGCTAAAGCCCTAGGCCCTAGACCATCTTATTAGGACACCACGGTAGCGCCACCGTGGTGTCTTGAAGGACCAAGCGAGAAACACCAAAACAAACAACTGGTGGTAGAGTGAGTGAGACGCCAAATAAATAGCTCTATAAATTCTACGAAAATTTAATAATGTCCCAAAAGATTTCGACAGGATTTGAACCTGCGCCCCACACTGAGTACAGGTGTGCTCTAACTCTAACCAACTAAGCCACGAAATCTTAGTCGACGTGTGAGTAACGCACTATAAAGCAAAAAGCTAAGCTCTAGGTATAGATTAATGGTTGCGCCACCAGCGGGCGATTTGGTTGCGCAACCAAACTGATACATGGTGTCCTAATGAGATAAGGCTCTTAGAGACAAGTAGGTAGGTACCTTATTTCTACCCGACTCAAGATACCATCGGTTTTTGGAGATCAAGATAAAAACTCACCGTTCCTTCAAGACTCCTATAGAAACAGTGACAATAACACTCTTCGCTATATAAAGGCTGCCGTCCGCACATTTGACCTGCACCAGAGGGTTTATAGCATTTGCTGATTCGCTGCTGCGTCGGCTGCCCCATCTAATGTATTCAACCTCTTTGTTCAGAAGGATTTTTACATCAATCGCCTTTTTGGGGTCTGGGTATTTGTTCTGAAAATCAAAGTCGTCTTGGAAGTGTTTTTATACGTTTAGAAATATGAGTAAAATTATTAATTATATTTTTTTAAAGTTAATCTTAGTTGCCTTTAGTGTCTACCAAAATCTATTTTCGATTGACTGCCTAAACTTAATAGAATAATACTATTACAGACTGAGGCATTAAAAAAAGCTTATAATAGGTATCACAAACTGTGCGGTGGATTTTTGTAACCTTTGTTAAACGGAATAATAAGATAAAGTAGGTAGCGGCGCTAGTTTGGGTGGGGTATGCGCCTTAATTCCGTCTACGATCGACCCCATCCCGCCACAAAATTGTATGCATTTGTAACTAGTACCTACCATATTGGCAACCGAAATCGTTTTCTCCCCGGATGGCCCATTCAATGGGAATGGGATATTTTACCGTAATCACTCGGGATTGCTAAGCCTAAACCACTAACGTCTGTCAATCCATTTAAGGCTACATTTTGGGTCTCAAATCTATGGGTATCTATATATCTATATCTATATATCTATCTCAATCTATACGAGTTGCGACAAATAATTAAAAAGCTCTTATAAAACCATTAAAATACTGTTTATAATGATGTGGTACAGAACGTGTATTATACTCCTTCACACTTGGCCGGTTTTTTAACTTACCAATAAAACATCCAAAATGCTTTTATACCCCCGTCCCTTCCAATTCTGCATAAATTCCCCTTCGCACACCCAGTGTTCTGCCAACCCTCGCAAAGACTTGCCCTTGCTGGGGTCGTCTTGACCCCCAATATGGTTGTAACGCTCGTAGCTTTCTATGAAGGAGGAGGTTAAGGGGTAGTCTTTGAGAATTGGGTTTGTGGTTGCTCTGGAAAGAAAATATCGGAATCACGTTTGTATACCTAACTTACAATAACGTCTTACTCGTGATCTTGAGTGGAAATGGAGATGCAGTTCAGTAAATGGTAGCCCGTTCCCGTGGCAGGCGCGACGTTAGAATCGACCACTTTTACAATGTCGTAAAAGACTAGGTACAAAACGAAACAACGAGTGGGAGCACGAAGCGAAGCTTCTTTTCTATTCACACTGAGATCACCAATTCCAGGTGCTCTGGTCGTTTTGTATCTATAGTAAAAAATATCTATTTAACCTACCTATCTACCCCCCTTCCCTTACCTAATGTATATCAGTTATCTAATGCCAAAGAACACAAGCTCTGTTGAGCTGGGGGCTAGATAATGCTGTGTGAATTATCCAGCATTATTTATTTATTCTGATTTACTGAGGAGTCCTAGGGCGTTTGTTAGCTGTCCTACCAAACGGCTGACATATCATTATGACATTTATCTATTTTTGCTGCGGATCTGCGAAAGGCTTGCCTGGTGCTGAAAGCACTAAGCTCCGTAGCTTAGCGCTTTTCGCACCTTCCTCGTTAATGCCGCCATAGCGCCTCCTCTATGGCGGCATTAATGACGCCGCTTCCAGCAGGTAGACTCAAAATTCAAAATTCAAAGTGCTTTATTTCCTTTAGACCTTACAGGACTCTTGGACACGTCACAAAAACTCAGATTACATAAGCAAAACTAGGAAATAAAGTGATCACTTTGATTTTTTGTCCACTTCAATCTTTTTAAAGTAAAGTAAAGAAGCGAACAAGAAACCTTTACCTTGTTAGAATGTTAGTTTTCGAGTTGGAGCAAAACTCGTCCCAAGCTTTTTTATCGTCTAGATAATCTGATATTTTATAGTAAAAATGTTTGACAATTTGGTTGAATTTATTTATTGATAATTTTTGCAACTCACTTGGAGTTTTGTTGTAGAAGCGTATACATTGTCCTTTAAAAGATACATTAATCTTGTGTAGCCTAGTTGTGGGCACAGCGAGTTTATTCTTATTTCTAGTATTTAAATTATGTATATCGCTATTTTTGGGGAACCGATTGATATTCTTATGAGTGTACAACAAGTTTTCATAAATATATTGACACGGTACTGTCATTATGTTTATTTCTTTAAATTTATCACGTAGGGACTCTCTCCACCATAGACTGCTGAAGACATTATAGTCTTACAAAACTTTCGGCTAGGTACTCACGCTTTCCTAATACACTCGGATATGCCCATCTCCGTCTTCTCCGCTCGTTCTACCTCTTCACAGATCGCTGCAGATATCTTAGAGCTGATGTCTTCAGGGAGTATTGTTCCGTCTGATTGTACATGCCAGCTGTGAGGTGTTTTTTCTGTACCAAGGAGTCCTAGCGGGTTTGCTAGCTCGAACACTGCGTTGTCTTTTTCACCGTGGCACCTGAAAAAGAACAGTTGGTCAATGAAATTATGACATGACTAAAATCACAGTAAAGGGCAAAGAAGAGTTCGAAGAGAGTTGGGAGTTCTCTAAGTATTTGTAGGGGAGAGTTGGATAATACCGCGCGGCTGACAATTCTGCGCCGCTGTAGGTATATCCAGCCAATTAATGAGCCACGTAATCAGCCTGATGTGCTAATACTATCGTAGCGCAAGTCCCAGAAAATTATATTAATACAAAATTAAATATTGTGCTAAAAATATTTATATTACATATTAGTAGAAATTTGTATGAGCACGGAATTATCAACCTCGAGCATATTATTATCGTACCAGTTCGATAATACTGCGTTTTCCCATTTTTTGGGATTTTTGTTTCTTTTTTTCTATATTTTTTTTGAGGTGTTATTAATAAATTTCTTATCAGTGCCTTGAAAAATCATCCAACCCGCTAAGCTCTGGCCATTCTTGCTTAGGGGTGCGGTAAAATCCGACTCCCGTACATTAGGTATGCTAAATTTCAGCCCGATCGGTTCAGTCGTTATCGCGTGACAAACATCCATCTAAACATCCAAAAATTCGCGTTTATAATATTTGTGTGACTGCAATAAACAAGAATAAAATAAAACATCTTTTTCTCCTACCAAGCCGCGCCAATATCAACGACATTGTCCCCAAACTCCACAGTATGAATCCTGCCGCCGATTCTATCAGCTGCCTCCAACCCCAACACTTTCAGTCCAGCATCGTGCAGGCGACGCAACGCCGCTATCCCAGCTCCGCCGCAGCCTATCACGATAACATCCATTAAACCCCTGAAAATTAGAAATACTTTCATAATAATTATGCAATCTACATTAATATTGTTAAGGGGAAAGATTTGTTTGTTTGAATTGAATAGGCTCCGAAACTACGGAATCGATTTGACAAATTCTGTTGTTGCTCTGTGATCGAAGCTGAACCCCTCCTTAAGAGGGCGTATTGTGCGCCATTTTGTGAAAAGGATGGGCTTAGGATTTCGCGTTCATAGGAGCGGGACAAAACATGAGTTTTTGGAACTCCGCAAATGCAAAAATGGAGTTTTTGCTTATTCAGGTACAAAAAAACTACACAACTTATGAAAAAACTGTTATTTGAAGGAACAAAGTAATAACCTACGAATCAAAACATAAGTCATTTCAATAGACCGCGGGCTTTCTAAGATCTCGACCAAATTATGTGCAAAACAGTGCTTTTTCATAATTTTTTTCTATCGTATTTTTTTTTTACTTTAATCGTTTTTTTTTACTTTAATCGTTGGTGGAATTCGAGATTTTAACCACGGGAATCCCGTGAGTACCTACTGAGATCTAGTCCTAGTTTGACAAGCAAACACGCCAGGTTCGCCTCTTAAAGTTTGGTCCTTCATTTTTGTTACACCCTGTAGAGGTGTGTGCTAAGCCGAAAAAGGAGTAAAAAAAACTAGGCTATTATTAATGCCCAAAACTACCTTGTTTGGGCATAGGTATAATTAGAGCTATTTTTATTACATGCCCAAACTATATTCTATTGATCTCCTAGCAAAAGTGGGCCAGTGCGTGCTACAAATTTAAGGTTAACTGAACTAAAAAATATTTCCTATATGGTACCAGCTATTTTTCCCAATAAATTACATAAAATCATATTTTATTAACATACACAAAATAACGCTGTTGGCGTTCCTTTCTAATAAATAAATAAACGCAAATTGTCGAACAGTCAAACAAAATTAACACAATTTTCAGAAAGGTGCTAAAAATTGTGTTTGCTAAATGTCGCTTAAAATTTATTTATTGTTGGCTAGGCGCGGCTCAGTTCTTGTATTTTTTAAACAAATTGTTACTTACCTTTACAGTTTGTCTCAAAAATATTTACCTACGTATAACTTACCTATCCACGTAGGTAGGTACTACGCAAAGATAAACTTAGTAACCTACGGTATGTACAAGTAGGTACCTATACTTAATTTCTGGCTGCTCTACCGAAATTGTTGGATCAATCAACAATACGTTGACAAAATGTCAGGGTCATCTTTATCTATGTTTACATGTCGATTAACGCCGATAATACTTAATGTCCATTCTCTTTTAGGTTAGGCCCCTCTCTAGTTACCGAATTAGAAGGTAATTTAGACCATTTTAAAGTATTTTTATTTTATTTTCAACGTAAGAAGAATCAGATTTCTCATCAATACCTACCTAGATGTTTTTTTACACGACACTAGTTGTAGAGACTTGGCTGATGTAGAGCTGCTTTGTATCATAGTTTAGTTCAATCAAGTATGTTATTGTGTTGTTAAATTGGTACAAATGTGGGGTCATAGATGTCTTTTGTACCTACAGTCCCAAACCGATACAAATTCCGATATTTATTAAGATTAAAGTTGCCTATTTGTGTGTAAACAGTCAGCGCGTTCAATCATAAAAACACTGAATAATATGCGTTTCTATTTATATCTAATACCGCCCAGTAAATGATTTTAGGATGATGATAAATACCCATTGTTTGAATCTAGAATCTCAAATCTAGCTCAATATACTTTTAGAATTAATAAGAACTTGAGTTATTAGGATAGATTGTGTGATCGAAATCTACAAAGAATATAAAAATACCAAAACTTACGCCAGTTTGGAAGTTGTTTATCTCACACACAAAACACGTGGCGCCGGCCACAAAACTGAGATCCGTCTGAATAGTCAATTGAAGTCAAAATGTACTAGGTACCTCAGTATTACGTAATTATAAACAAGTTTATCGCAGTGCTGTTTATTTCGTACGCTTGCTTATCTATTTGAGTAAGTATAATCATTACTTGGTACTTTGCGAGTGAGTGGCTATATGGCTATTTATGAAATATCATAGTTTTTTGTGTTTTCCCATTTATGTGACGACCGACGTGGTGCGGTGGGCGAAGGTCTGCCTGCGACACAGAAGGTTGCGGGTTCGATTCCCGCCTCGGGACAAATGTGTGTACGATCTGCAAGCATTTTTCAGGGTGTTCTGGTCGTTTTCTATGTATAATAAAAAATATTTATCTATGTATTGTATTATATTATGCTTAGCTTGGGGCTAGATAATGCTGTGTGAAATGTCCAGCATTATTTATAAGCCCCAAGCTAAGCAAAGCTTGTGTTATGGGTACTAGATAACTAATTTACATAATACAACACATTACATACATAGATATTTTTTTATTATACAAAGAAAACGACCAGAACACCCGGAACAAATACCTGCAGATCGTACAAATATTTGTCTCAAGGCGGGAATCGAACCCGCAACCTCCTGCGTCGCTGACCGTCGCCCACCGCTCCACTGAGGTCGTCAAATATTAAAATTGTCCAGCATTATTTATTTGCCTTCATATAGACCATAATCTCGGCCTTGTATATGTATAAATTCCGAGCAATTGTCAGTAAGGCCTAGACAAGAACCCTGCCTCCCTAGATAATTTATAAGAGGTATCTTGTAAGCTGAATAAGGTGCTTACCGATACTGCATTCTTAGATCTACCCCTGCCTGGCTGGGGCACGCGAGTAACTAGATGCGGTAGGGTGACGATGACGATAATTCATTCTATATTAATACATAATAGTAGCAAAAATACAACTAAATATTACTTTAGGGAGCATCTGGTTTAGTCTATCAAACATACAAAGAATGAAAGAAAAAAATGGAATAAGTACCATACACATTACGGATGTAAGCGGGTTAACTACGAACCCTATTTGTGTTGGAAGAATACCAACGTTTCATACCTTAACGAGGAACTTTAAGGTTCGTAGTTAACTCGATTACATCCGTAATGAATTCGTCAAACTACGATACTTTTTAAAGTAAAGTACCATATAATGTTATTCGATTATTTTTTCTTTCGAATTTTAGGAAATCTTACAGCTTTGATTTTACAATATAGTCTTTGCATATGATAACATGCACGATACATGCATGAAATATGCATGCAACGCAATTCTAGAAAACTTCTTTTCTACTCTACCTTATACATACATTATAGATATTTCATGTCTTCGCTTGTATCATTTTACAAACAGTTTTTGTATGATACTTGATCGAGAGTAGGCAAGTAGATGTTATTTGCGTTGTTTGGCGAGGTATTACTTAAAGTGATACTAGCTGGCGCAGCAAACTTCGTTCCGCCTTAGAATCTGCGATTCTTCGTGTGTATGGTTATGGTGGAAGTCCTGTATCAGCATTTGGACTCTATTTGGTCCCTTGGAGTCGAGACCGTGGGGTACTAAGGATCTCCGGGTTAAAAAATATCTGAGCGTCTGGTCGAAGCGACGCGTGATCCGAGAGCTGGTGGGTATCTGGCGCAGCGCATCAGCATTGCTATACAGAGTGGCAATGCAGCCGCGTCTTGGGGACGCTTCCGACTTCCGGTACCAAACAGGTAGCTCAGCTGATCCTTATCAATACTAATTGATAAGGATCAGCTGAGCTACCTGTTTGGTACCGGCTCAATTTTTTTCAATTGTAAATACAATTTCTAATTTGTTTCTATTATTTGACTGTAATTATAATCTTTGTTAATAAAAGCATATCTTTTCAAATATTAAAGTTTACAATAAAATATGTATATAAAAAATACAAAAATATAAAAAAATTGCAGGTATTCAATAGAGAATACAAATTAAAACATCGGCTTATTATATTTTATTATTTGAACTCACATGCATAAACCCTATGTTCTCTAAAGCCATGGTCACACAACAGGACCTGCAACTTTTTTCTCCGGGACAACGTCCTGGCAACCGGGATGGGACAACGCCCTGCTGATGATGTTTACTTATGTAACAGATTACCTGCCTTCTCGGGAGGTCAGGTTTTTACAGAAGCTTCTTGTGCTGGCTTAATGAGGTGGTTGACAGCAGTACCTACCTATCCAACGTGGCAGTAAGTTCACACCCAAAAGCATGTGTTACCTTTACCTAAATTGAATACCAGTTATGACCAGTTTGAGCAAGGTCTAGATTGGAAAAACCTTTTTTTTATGCGGCTAGGAAATTCCAGAATGATGATGGTCTCGACGCCCTGAGAAGGACCCACTAAAACCTCTCTGGTGACTCCTCGCCATTTTTTCGCAAAACCGCGGGAACACCCACCCAAAGTAGCGCCGCCACCTAATTTATCTTAGGAATTTTCAAAAATCCATCTTTTAGTTTGTGAATACCTATCAAAAGCTTAATGCCTCTGTAATAGTTTTATTCTATTTAGTTTATGCAGAGATAAGAATAGATTTTGGTGGCCACCAAGGGCAACAAAGATAGTAGATACCGTAAAGAGATCTTTTGCTGACTTAATGAG
The DNA here is from genome assembly GCA_946478455.1 of Eupithecia vulgata. Classification (NCBI taxonomy): domain Eukaryota; kingdom Metazoa; phylum Arthropoda; class Insecta; order Lepidoptera; family Geometridae; genus Eupithecia; species Eupithecia vulgata. The sequence goes on from OX297876.1 coordinate 12,166,565, forward strand.
CTGGTGGATATATTCGATCGATATCGAAAAAACGGTAACCATGCAAGACTAGACTCTCTACATACATCTAATCTATCATAGTGTTTTATTTCATATCTTCCAGTGGGTGTCGTAATTTACGACACGTAAGAGGCGACTAAGGGACATACACCGGGGGGCGGGCAGCAGCGCCTCTTGCAGAATAGATCTACCACCAAACTGCGATCCCCAACCCGCATGCCCAGCGTGGGGATTATGGGCATTATCCCCCGTGAGATAAAAAAATCAGGGGGAGGCCTGCGTCCAGCAGTGGACTATTATAGGCTGTTGAGGTTGAGATGGATAGATGGTTGTTTGTTGCTCAATCACGCCAGAACGACTGAACGGATCTGGATGAAATTTGTCACAGAGATAGATTATAGTCTGAAATTGCACATAGGCTATATTTTATCCAGCAATTCCCATGGAAACGGGAGCTACGCGTGTGAAACCGCGAGGCTCTGCTAGTAATAATATAAATTCGAAAGTAACACTGTTACCTTTTTCACACTTTATCGGCTGAAATGATTTTAATGAATTTTGGTAGGGTGGTAAATGGTATCCCAGGGACGGACAAAGGCTAGAAAAGCACGTGTGAAACCGTAGGCAGCAGCTTGTAAATCGTAAAATAAACTTCTCAGGTTTTCAAGGGCAAGTGCATTAACGATGCTGATGTGTATGTAACTTAATACGAGAATTTGCGGTCCTAAATTTGCACTCCGTGTTCCGTTTCATATTTCTGTCGATCATATGCGGTTGCGCGAGAGTTGATATAAAATTCCTTAAGGCGCATACCCCACCCAAACTAGCGCCGCCACCTACTTTATGTTATTATTCCGTTTAACAAAGGAATTTTCAAAAATCCATCTTCCAGTTTGTGATACCTATCATAAGCTTTTTTTTAATGCTTCTGTAATAGTTTTATTCTATTTAATTTAGGCAGAGATACGAAATTGCCCTTGGTGGCCACCAAAATCTATGTTCGTGCTTTGGGTGGGGTATGCGCCTTAATACAAGAATTTGCGGTCCTAAATCTGCACTCGCGTGTTATTTCATATTTCTGTAGATCAGTTGCGGTAGCGCGAGAGTTCATATAAAATTCCGCATCTTTCGCAAAAGAAATAAAAACAAAAAGGTGCGCGATTAATACTCTATATTACTTTTATTACGACACTTGGTATTCCAGTACCTACTTACTGAAATTAAAGTATAATCAGGCTTAAGATTTTGATACTTATTAAAGTACTAAAATGAACAAATATTGCAAGCTTTGGATATTAAATTTTGAATCTTTAAAAGAACAGGTTTTAAAGGCATAAGATTTCAAGAGGAAACTATATTTTACTTTCCATAATGTGACGTATTCTTCTATATTTATCAACATTACAATAACAAAATAAAACATTAAAAAAAACATCTATTCAGTTCATTTTCTACAAAGGATCACTGATACTATTGAAACGTTGACACTATCGAAGCTTAAAAAACTGTGGTAGTGTCAACGCCTAACTCCTGGATTCCTGAATAATCTTTTAAAATTACAACTAGACGTATAATAAACGTTCTATATAATGTCTCAAAATCTAAGTCGTCACCAGAAGGCAGAGTGCCGAGAATGTTGCCAGCATTGCCACGTTGCAGCATTGAATGGCAAATATGGCAATGCTAATTCGTTGACCGAATTAAAAACCAGCATACCTGTCACCTTAAAAAAAAAACAGGGGGAGGCCTGCGTCCAGCTGTGGACCATTATAGGCTGTTAAGCGTGAGGATACCTGTCACCTTTGGACTCTGAGAAGTTTTGTAAGGTCTTTGTATATTTCGTGTACCTACATATTGAAAGTTTTTAATAAGTAAAGTTAAGACACCTTAGTTAATCATCCCTTCATTTTATTTCATTTATTAATTACTTATATGTACTTATATAGGGTTAGTAGCTTAAGATCTAATTTTAGCCTAAGTTAGTACATACACCCTGTTGGGCACTGCAATTTACCTTCGATTCTAGGACTATTAAACCACGTGGAACATGACTTAGCTCGGATAAGATAACCATTTATGACAAATAAATCCTTCTTTTTCCATTTTGTATGAGCTTCAAGAATTCTCAAAATGCATGGAGTCAGTAGGTACCTACCTAGGCAACCCTCACTTTAGTAGTGAAATACTAAAGAGCTCGATAGACGAGCGCGTTGAAATCTTTTGTATGTTGAAAACATTAACTTCTCATAGTAGAAGGAAATGTGCTAAGGGGTTTATTTATTCATTTGATGGAAAAAAAGAAGCTTTGTAACTCTGTGTATCACAGAGTTACAAATTGATAGATGTAACTTATCAAACGTTTTCACGGGTAACTATCAGAATTGTAAAATTAAGACTATGAACTTAAGTGATTAATACCTATACAAATCACAATAAGTGTTTTTGAGTTACAATATTTTAAAGGGAGTTGATAAATAGTAATTGAAGATATGTCTCACCTACCGAAGTATTCTATCAGTTATCTAGTACCCATAAGACAAGCGCTGCTTAACTTGGGCCCAGATGAAGCGGTGTGAATTTTCCAGTATTTTAAAAATCCCGCAGTTTCGTACGCATTTTTCAAGTAGCCTATGTCCGTCCTCAAGATATAATTTACCTCACTGCCAAATTTCATTCAGATCCGTTCAGCCGTTTAGGATTGAAAAGGTAACAGACAGACAAACAGACAGAGTAACTTTCGAATTTATAATACTAGTGTGGAGATAAAAATTAACGGTCTTTATCGCGTTTGTGTACCCATTTTCCCCTTCGACGACGTTTCAACAGATTTACACGCTATCGTGGTCAAAGTATGTACCTACTAAATAATAAAGTAAAGTATAAATAACCCTTAGCTTAGGTAGTTAAACGGAGTGGTTTTATTCGACGACCTCTGTAGCGCGGTGGACAAAGGTCCACCTGCGACCCAAGAGGATGCGGGTTCGATTGCCGCATTAGGACAAATATTTGTACTATCTGCTGATGTTTGTTCCGGGTGTTCTGTTCGTTTTCTATGTATAATATCTATCTATGTAATGTATTGTATTATGTATATCAGTTATCTAGTACCCATAACACAAGCCCTGCTTAGCTTGGGTCTAGATAATGCTGTGTAAACAGTCCAGCATTATTTTATTTTATTGATTTATTTGTTCTCTTTGAGGTGTTTTGCTAATTTGTTAGATATTTGCTTGCTCCAACTTAAACTAAAAATCCGAAACTTTCATTTGTTTCTACCAACACAAAAAAATGAATTTATCTATGATTGGCTGCTACCATTCACCAACACCATTCACCCCTTGGAGTGCGGTTGCGACAAACACTCATGAGCGCACGCGTCACCTGGCTGACAGGTGGGAATATTAAACTGTATAAAAACAATAACCAGCTGGTAGGTAAAGTCTTGACTCATCTGAAGCTCACTTCCTCGGAAGACGTTGGGTGGCACGAGCTACGTCAGGTTTCGTTGTCGTAATGTGTCAGGTGCAATGAGTCGTTTTCGTAATGTAAATTTTTTTTCGAAAAGACGTCAAGATGGTTCTCTTAGTTTTTGATATTTTTTTATTGTCTGTAGACCTTCGTTTGACTGCAATCTCAACTGATGGAAAGTGTAGTTTGATGGTGATAATGATAATGATTCTTAGTTTATGGCTATATTAGTTGCTGCCCGCGGGTTCGCACGCGTTGTTCAATTGGATTACATTTTTCTGCTAAAAACTAACTAAAGATTTTTCTAGAAACCCGGTCCACTTCTACTCTCGATACCTTTTGCTACGCCCTATTTGGGTACCATTGTGTCTCTAGAACATTACTTTAATACTTAATAATAAGACCTGAATATGTACACAATGATTGCAATGAAATAAATGAATATGAATATAATTTTTATGCCATGTGAACTGATTAACGGGATAAAAAGTAGCTTAAGGCGCATACAGCACCTAAACTAGCGCCACCACCTACTTTATGTTATTATCCTGTTTAACAAAGGAATTTAGTTTAGGAAGAGATACGAAAATAGATTTAGGTGGCCACCAAGTGCAACTTCGTATCTCTTCTTAAACTAAATAGAATAAAACTATTACAGAGGCATTAAAAAAAAGCTTATGATAGGTATCACAAACTGGAAGAAGGATTTTTGAAAATTCTTTTGTTAAACGGAATAATAAGATAAATTAGGTGGCGGCGCCACTTTGGGTCCGGTATGGGCCTTAAGTTACTCTCTATCCTTTCAACTAACTCTATGCCAAAAATTAGTCGATTGGTTGCTTAGTTAGGGCGCGAATGAGGGACAAACAAACACACTTTCACATTTATAATATTAGTATAGATGTGTATGGTTAGTAGTATATTATGAAATCCATTGCAAAATATTGTACCTATTCTAATTCTAACACGAATTATCTACCTCACGTATTTCTTTTCTCAACAGCTTATAATAAATAAATAATAAATAAATAATGCTGGACAATTCACACAGCATTATCTAGCCCCAAGCTAAGCAGAGCTTGTGTTATGGTTCAATGGCTCACTGCTGGACGCAGGTCTCCTCCTGATATTCGCCTTATTGGTTTTTATTTCATGGGGGTAATGTCTATCCCCAAGGTGGACATGCGGGTTGGGGATCAAAACTTTATTTCGCTCAATAATAATTGCTGGAAAAACATACATACCTAATATAATAAACAATTATGGTAGAGTCGAATTAGCAGGCAGTAAACTCTTCTAATTGTTAGGGAGTACGAAAATGTGGTGTTGTTGGAACAAATAAATAAATAATGCTGGACAATCCACACAGCATCATATAGCCCCAAGCTGAGCAGAGCTTGAGTTATGGGTAGAAGAAAACTGATAGACGTAATAAAATATAACTTAGATAGATATTTTTACTATACATAGAAAACGACCAGAAAACCCTGAACAAATGTCTGCAGATCGTACAAACATTTGTCCTGAGGCAAGAATCGAATCCGCTACCTCCTGCGTCCCACGCAGGCAGACCTTCACGCCACAAAGGACGTCCTCGATATAATACATAAATAATACTGGACAATCCACACAGCATCACCTAGCCCCAAGCTAAGCAGAGCTTGTGTTATGGGTATACTAGATGACTATAATCGCTACATCTAATGAAATGAACATTCATCAAACAAAAAACTAATAAGCCTTTAAGATATAAAGAGATAAAGGTCAACGGGAAATTGAAAATGCCATACTGCGTCCGTATAACATAAACCTGGGTATTAAGAGCTTGTAGACTTACAGTATATTTACCTACCGGATACATTATAATGGCCCATATAAACCTACCTACTATTGTAATTGTACCTGCGGAAACAGGTTTATTGGAAAATTAGTAATACTACGTCAACTGCAGGTTCTGCCCATCATCACAGATACGTATGTGAAGACGGCAGGTCTTAATTCTTAAGCTTGGTAATAGGTACCCCCCTCGATTCAATAGAGTTCGTTAGAGAGGTTTTCTTTAAAACTGAAGTTAAAAAAGGCTCTGCCCTGTATTAACAGTGGCTATAGAAGTGGAATATCAGTTAGTAACTCGCTAGTCTAGTATAATCTAGTATAAGTTCCAGACAAAGTTTTTGACAGATATTTTTTCATTTGGTATCACAGGTAATTCATGTTTTTTTAAGAATTATAACCATTCGTCTTCACGAACGTGTTCGTGATGGGCAAAACCTGCAGTTCACTTAGTATTACTGATTTACCAATAACCCTGTATAATGGTTTTATAGTACCTACCTGATGATGATGATGTCTTCCCAGCTGAATTTCGACATATTATATAGTGTATATTATATATATGTAAGTATATTACATATATATAGTGCACAAGTTAACGCAAACGTTCCGGTCAAAAACATTATCACATTATCATTAAGTGAAAGCGAAAATTCATTGGTATCCATTTTCAAGCGATTTTATAATTTTCACTCTCATTTAATTATGTATTTTGAAGAACTGAAATGATGCAAACATTTATACAGCTATTTATTTTCCGATTATGACGTATTCAAAATTTCATTAACATCGGGAACGTAGTTTCCAAATGAATTGAAAAGTACGTTTGTTTGCGTTTGGGAGCTTAGAGGTTCCGTACCACCTTAAGAATTTGACCTTTTCTAAGTGTACATTTTTGTATTTATGGAAATAAAAACTTTTGAAATTGACTTTGACTTAGAAACACAGGTGCACTCGGTCACAGACTCTGTATTCTCTCACTCTCATAATCCGCTGGAACGGAAGACCGTTACAAAGTAACAATAGAAGTGAGGTCAGGCGCAATTGGTCCATAATGTATACCTCTTGCAGAATATGCTCCCCGATCCTAAGTACGGGTGTGTTCTAACCAACTAAGCCACGAAATCTTAGTCGGTTTCCTCGAAAAACTTTGGGACCTGCTACGGCTTTAGCCCAGTCAAAAATTTTTTTTGAAAATTATTTGATTTCTTAGAGATTACCCAGAGTGGGCTTATGCACTGTAATACAATAATCTTGCAGAAAAGATCTACCACTGAACTGCGATCCCCAACCCGCATGCCCAGCGTGGGGATTATGGACACTACCCTCCATGAGATAATAGCCAATAAGGCAATTAACAGGGAGGCCTGCGTCCAGCAATGGACTATTATAGGCTGTTGAGGTCTTAATATCTTACCTACTCATACATAATAGGACGAAGGACATCAACTTTGATCAAAAATCATAATTCTTATTTTCAGGATACTTTCGCGAAAGTGATATAATTATGATTGAACTTCGCTTGGTAAGTTGTTTTGATCTCTATGGCGCAGCGGGTAAAGGTTCGTCCGCCGGAGGATTTGCGAGTTCGGTTACTGCCTCAGGATACATTTTTGTAAATTTTTCTCGACTTTTTAATGTTGTGTCTTTTATAGTTAATTTAATTATATTTGTCTCTACACAAAGGTACCCTTAGAAACCAATCTCCTAACTTTTTAAATACGTGCCGGAAAATAAAGGGACCTTTCACAGCTGTTGCTGGTTAACTTATCAGAAAATGACGTTTTAGGAACACTTTGGAAAAACTGTCAATTCACATTATCCTGCGGTAAAATTCCATCCAGGATCACACACATGCCAAATTATTCTTAAGATCCACGTAGGAGTTCTCATCACATATTAAAAGCCATCTCAGTGCCTTTAATCTCAAGGTAAAGCCCGTACCTTACATAAAAGCCTCGCTGATTGATGTGCAAGATAACTGTAGGGAAGACGGCGTCTTTAAGGACAGCTTTTTGTGTGGCCGTGCCTACGCTGATGAGATTTCCTGTATGCATCGATCTAACAACACATGATGACTACGAGGTGCTTAGGGACCAAGTGCATTTTTTGTTCCTTTATGGGCTTTTAATCATGACGCGTTCGCAAAAGCAAGCGTGATTGATTGTTTTTGTCTAGGTGTGTAAATATTTTGTGTAAATTATTTGTGTATACACAACAGCCAAACCAACCTTACAGTCTGTTTTGTCAACAGGATTTCTATAGAACTATTGTCTACGAGATGCCCTCATCGTATTGTTTTGTTCAGATTCGTATCAGACGCCGAGGGAATTGGTTTATTGCCACCAGTGCAAGTTATGAGATTTGATTGACATAATTACTCGTGCTCAGGTAGACGCGGCTCGCTGTAGTATCGTAAGCCGGGTGGGTTTGTTCGCGTGTGTCAGTTGCGCCGCGTTCGTCGGGGGAGCGACTGCGTCCGCGTCACGCAAGCTCGATCGTCGATGGAGCAGTCGCGATGGCTCGCTGCGGCGCCGCGCTAGCGCCATGTTGAAACATGCCGCGCGGCCGCCGGCGGCGAACGATGCCGACCACCGCTACCAGAACATGCCGCGGCGGCCGCACCACCACCTGCCGCTCAACGTATCCACCCTGGATTCCTCCAAGCACTCGGTTGGTGGGACGTCAGCCTCCGTCAGCCCGTCTGCCGCGCCGCCGCCGCCACCGCCCGCGAACGTGTCTGTCGTGTCTCCCGTTCCGCTTACGTCTCCGAAGATAGGGAACGGGACCGCGACAGGAGGGACAGGAACCGTTTCGAGACAGGCTGCTCGGCCGAAGAACAGCAACCGAGCGGCGACTGAAGAGGCACTTACGTCGCTCGCGCTGCTCTGCCTCATCAGCTTGCTGCTGGCGCTGTTGGCCCTGTTATTCTTACTGAAGATATCGGCTCCGGCGTCGGGCGCGCCCGAGGAGTTCGCTGTGGTGTATGAAGTGACGTTAGCCCTGTGTGCGTTGACTCTCTCCTTGAACCTGTGCTGCCTGCTCGTGTGTGCGATACAGTTCCTGTTCGCAGTGAAGCTGGTCCACTCGCCCGCGGCCCCCAACGGACGGTGAGTACTTTCATACACCACTTGACCGTTACGGAATGCCTCCAAACCCGTTGTGGCGATTCCACCTCGTCTGATAGGAATGCCTATACAAATATTATAATCTTAGGTTATTACTTGCACCGACATGCTCGTGAGGCTGCTCGGCTCCAAACGGTCCTATCTCATTCAGGTTATCTCTTACACAACGCATAACTGTAAGAAAACTTCGGGTTTTCGACTCGACTATCGGGTTTGTCGTTAAGCTTTTATGATGGTTTATCTTCAGATCGTTGTTCCCAAAAGCTGGGCAGATGCAGATGTCTCTAAGCTCGGTCCTCCAACTTGTTTGTAAGGTGCTCCAAGCAGGTGCTAACGGTCTCCCGTGGCGGTTATTTGTGAATGGTTCGGTAAAAAATGTTCAACAACCGTTGATAAAGTCGCACGCGCCGATTACCGGCGTTATTGACTTTTTCTATTGTTATTTACATAATTATCTCGTGATCTTGAGGGGTATGAGTATGACTGTACGACTAACCGACCCATTTGCTCAGATTTCACGGACTGATTACGATTTCCTAGGAAATCTGTTTAGAGTGAATTGTTATGACTTGGGGTAATACAATGATATTGTATCTATTATGATGTTCTAATAGGTACTCAATCTGGGTAACTGTTTTAAAAGTGTGTTACGGTTACGTATGCTTATCTTTTACGCTACCTACACTTGGGTGCAAAAAATTCGGACATGTATGAATTTTCATCAAATTTTCAAAAAACAAAAAAACATGTTTTGTTTTTGGTATCTAATATTAAAGTTTATTTCAAAACCTATCCAGCGGTACCTTTTTTGTCCTTATACCGTGTCTACTTAGTGAGTTTTGGGTAAATGTCTGAAGTAACTATTTTTTGTGTATTTATACCATAAAAGTTAGGGAATGAAATTAAATTAAAAACATGAAAGTCAGCATAAAACCTTTTTTATCCTGTAGTTTAAGCACTTACCATGGAAGCTTCCTTTGTGAGAGAAAAACATTTTTTATTTATTTCAGTCGTTAAGTACTTTTGTTGCATGGAAAAAATATTACAAAGTTGGGCATAACCAGTCGGAAAATTATTAAGTTGTTGGTCTCAATTATTAACTACGAAAATCTACATGCAACTAGACTCTTTCAAATAGCCTCTTTCCTGTATCTGATCCCTCTACAAATCAAAAATTGGAAAATTATTGAGTTGTAGAAGTCTCAATTCTTACATAAGTACCAACATCTTACCTATTTACATACAACTAGACTCTTTCCTGATCCCTCTGTTTCTCTCGCTTATTCATGGGTCTAAAATCCTTTGATCTGTACGAAATCAATCACGTACCGTTTTCCGCTCTCTTCCGCATGTCCTATGCTATGCTCTATATCTAGAGTTGGTAGAGCAAGGTAGGAACAGCTCTGTTGTATGAACTACATGTATTTATGTCTTGCGACCGCATACCACACAGTTTAGTAGTTCAGAGAAGGTATTTGTAGGGAAGCCATTAAAAACTCCTTGCTGAATTCGGGTCACGACGACGGCGCAGTTGGACAAGACAAATTAAGGAACAAAGATACTTAAAAAGTAAGTTTGAAGATAAATTGAGCTCTACTTTTTATTGTTTTGTCAAGGATTTTATGATCCTACAGCATTGGTAGTTTTTCTAGTCTACACTACAGTGGTCTAATTAAGATCACGGATATGCAAAAAACTGGTTCTAAATGACATTTTAAATTTGTACTGCTTAGGTATTTAGTAAATTGCTAACTGGTTTTAACATAGACAGAGAAACGAAAACTGTTAAAAATATACTACGGTGAGAGCGTTAGCGCATTGCATCCAAATCATTTTTATGAGTATCTCTTTAAGTTTGGTTTCAAATATATATTGAGGTAACTTAACATCCATAAGAATGAGAATGTATTTCATTGTATTTATCCATTCTAGTCAATATTATCATATCATATACCTACTATGCCTTCGGCCATAAAAGGATAATTAATGGTAAACACAACACACTCAAAAACTAGATTCATCAAGACCACATCCACATCTAAATACTTGGGATAATTTCCCAGGGCTGGGAATAGATAATGATTGCTATTGGAAGCGAACCTGTTTTCTAAGCTGAATCGCCCGATGATAGTTTGTGGCAAAACCGGCAGGTGCACGTAAGTTTATAAACTGGCTGTGGTTAATCTAAGTTAAGGTGCTCGTAGACATATCAAATCGGAAACGCATAGGTATCGTCACATCGTCGTCAACATTCGTTGTCATCGTCAACATCGTCATATTATTTAATTATCCACAAGTGTATAATAAAAATTACAATCAAATAAAAGAAACAAATTAGAACTAATATTTACAATTGAAACAAGCTTACTGCAGACTGTCAATCTACACTACAGGTAGCTAGTGTAGCTACTAATCCATATGAATACCGTTCGGAAGCGTCTCCAAGACGCTGCATTGCGCCGCTGTATGGCAATGCTGATGCGCTGCGCGAGATACTCACCACACCAGCTCTAAACCAGACGCTCAGATATTTCTTTTAAAACCCGGAGTGCCTCGGTACCCCACGGACCTAGGGTCTCGATCCAAGGGGAGCAATTGCGTAGTGCTAAATATGCCGCCGCACCAGACCTCACGAAAGTCCTAAAAAGATGGGAAGAACTTCTGGACTTAAATACAAGAGTGAATATGTGTCCTAAAAAAGCACTTCAGAAGCTTTTCGAAATGCCACTCTTTTTGAAAAAAGTATTTTATAAGGCATAAGATTTTGTATATTTTACCTTGTATGCTTCGGTCGTAGGATCGACAATGCCTGGAAGAGCTACTGGTCCATGAAAGCGGTCATGAAGGGGAACCTTCTGACACTGAAGCGCAAACTCGTCGATATGTGCATCCTAACCTACTGTGCACAGACATGGTCGCTGACTGAATTACAAAAGTCCAAGGTCAAGATCGCCAGAGTGCAATGGAGCGTACCATCCTAGGCCTCCGGCGAATTGATCGCGTTAGGAATACGATGATGTTACGTTTTTTGACAGATATTGCCGAGGTCTTGGGAGATAAGACCGTCACACTCAAAAGGCAATAGGGCACATTAGCACATTAATGCAGTCGGAGAGCTGGGCTAGAGCCGCAACATCCTGGCTCCCGGAGGGAAGTCGCTGGCGAGGTCGGTCACGAAAGCGCTGGCTAGACGACCTTATCGCCTTCCTTAAAGATTGTTGGGCGAGTGGGACCAAAACAGGCTAGTTCAAAAATGATTTGGGTAAAATGTTCGTTTAACTTTTCAATATGTATCATATTTCATTTTAAGGCGGGATGATCTCTTTCCGAAATGATATGTGTGCGACAACCTTAGGAGGTTCCTAGTGTGACAGGCCAGGCGGTATAAACACACCTACCTAAGAATACTTCCTACAGTGGATATGTACTAACTAAGCACATGTTAGAGAGAGAGGCACATTATCCCTACGTACCAATTCGGAACCTTTCGTCCATTTCCCCGTTCGTCTACTCTGTACCCGTTCGTCCATTTCCCAGCTTGTCATTTTCCTGGTTAGTTCATTTCTCGGTCTGTCCATTTCCTCGTTTGTTATTTTCCCGTTTCGGTACCTATACTTAGGCTAGGTTTAGGTAGGTACATTTTATTTAGGTAGGTAGCTACTACCAATCACACTAATATTACCTATAAATGCGAACGTTTAGATGGATAGATAGATGTTTGTTGCTCAATCACGCCAGAACGGCTGAAAGGATCTGGATGAAATTTGGCACAGAGATAGGTTATAGTCTGGAATAGCGCATAGGTTATATTTTATGCCGGAATTCCCACGGGAACGGGAACTACGCGGGTGAAACAGACTCAGAAAGTTGGCGGTAATACACCGCATGCTTCGTAAAGCAAGTTAAATAAATAATGCTGGACAATTCACACAGCATTATCTAGCCCCAAGCTAAGCAGAGCTTGTGTTATGGGTACTAGATAACTGATATACATAATAAAGTACAATACATAGATAGATATTGTTTTATTATACATAAAAAGATCGTACACACATTTGTCCCGAGGCGGGAATCGAACCCGCAACCTCCTGCGTCGCAGGCAGACCTTCGCCCACCGCGCCACCGAGGTCGTCAAATAAATCGTTGGTTCTGCGCCTGACTTCTCCTCTCTCCGTCCGGGTATAAGTGTGAGGAAATAGAGTGTCAAGTACACTGTTTACGCACACACTTGTGCACAATGCACCATATGCCCGAGCACCTGGCTAGCCTCCGAATATCCGCCGTGGCCGATATTCGGCTAGGAGGGTATCACCATTAATATTAGCATGGAAACATCGTACCAGTAATTTAATGTAAACAAACACCTAGAATGCAGTTCCGAATACGTGCATGGGACCGAAAATAACTTTATGAACAGACAGACAGACGTGAATGCTAATGTAATGATGCGGTGTTATAATAGACTTCTGAGTAACTCTAGGGTGGAGTATATCCTCTGGCCGTAACTTCGAACGTAACTTCTTTGGCTCGTAATGAAACTTCGCTACGAGGCGAGAACTACCTTTATGAGCATTTTAAAATTATGTAGCTTATTTAATACTTTATTAACAAAGAAAATTCCAATCAAAATATAGAAACAAATACTACTAGTATTTACAGTTGAGCTAACTGTAGACTGTTGCGAACAATCTACAGGTAGTTCAAATGATCCATATCAATACCTGTCGAAAGCGTCCCGCGCTGTAGCAGTAGTATTGTTGTAGAGTAGGTAATAATAAGACCATGACCAAGAATACACATCCTTAACTATGTATATATATAAAACAAGGTTGTTATTCGTCCCACTTTGTGACTAATCTGTTGGGACGAATCCGGAAACTGATAGTTATCTTCTTAATAAATTCAAAATTCAAAGTGCTTTATTTCCTTTAGACCTTACACACCTCTTGGACACGTCACAAAAACTCAGATTACATAAGTAAAACTAGGAAATAAAGTGATCACTTTGATTTTTTGTCCACTTCAATTTTTTTAAGGTAAAGTAAAGAAGCGAACAAGAAACCTTTACCTTGTTAGAATGTTAGTTTTCGAGTTGGAGCAAAACTCGTCCCAAGCTTTTTTATCGTCTAGATAATCTGATATTTTATAGTAAGCCTTTTTACAAAGGATATGTTTGACAATTTGTTTGAATTTATTTATTGATAATTTTTGCAACTCACTTGAAGTTTTGTTGTAGAAGCGTATACATTACAATACTACGCAGTTTTCCGTCGTTAACAATACCTACGGTGTTTAAAAGTGATCGTTTATATTAAATTGAACAGCGAGAATGTAGAAATAGCAGAGCGCATTACATCAACAGAAATAAAAGAAGTGCAGCAAAAAAGAGCACGAAACTTTTTCTCACGAGAAACTTGAAATCAAACAAAACGAGAGCTTTTGTCGAGCACAAATATCGTAAAGAAAGGACGCCTGTCGTGGGAATGATGCATTTGCTCAAGGATTGTAGAGTACGTACATTTTCAATTAAAGAATTATTTAATTCAAATTGTAAATATGTTACCGGGTTAACTACGAACCAAGTTTTGTTGTTGGAACATCAACGTTTTATATATAAATAAACTGGTTTCTGCTAGCGGCTTCGCACATCATGGGAACTGATTTATGGGAAAGTAGCCTATATAATGTAGTGTTTTATTCTTGGCCTAGAGTCCAAAAACTTTTTGTACGCATAATTTTAGCCCGATCAGTTTAGTTATGTTTAGTTGATGTGGAGTGGTAAACATACAAAATTTCGCATTTAGAGTCTTAGTGTACTATTCTTAAATCTGTAAATGTGTAAAATCTTAGTGTACTATCCGTATATTTGTCCCCAAAAACAGTGTAAATCATGTTTTTAAACTTACGCGATCTGAACACATATTTATAAAGCTGCTGTCAATACGTCGCGTCGGGAAAAATAGGTAATTAAATGCGATAAAATATACCCGTTAAATAAATAAATAAATATAAATAATGCTGGACAATTCACACATCATTATCTAGCCCCAAGGTAAGCAGAGCTTGTGTTATGGGTACTAGATAACTGATATACATAATATTATACATTACATAGATAGTTTTTTTTTATTATACATAGAAAACACCCAGACCAACGGAACAAATATCTGCAGATCGTACACAAATTTGTTCCGAGGCGGGGATCGAACCCGCAACCTCTTGCGTCGCAGGCAGACTCTCGCCCGCTGCGCCACTGAGGTCGTCATAATTTTAATATTATTTATTAAGTTTTGATTGTGTACCTATTTAAGCTACTATGCATAAAATTGTTTTGCATAAGTAATGGGTAATCTAAGTCTAAGTCTTAGACACCTGACATGTAACATCCTTGTTATAAATAAAGAACTATTGAACTATTAAGGCATTTAAGTCAGTTTTGATATAGATATCACATCACCTACCTACCTGGATATATAAAAAAATCCATCATTATCAAAGCCAAGACATCCGACGATTGAGAATCGGCCCCTAATATAACAGAACTTTCGTCCAAAATGGATTCTAAGGTGCAAAAATCTCACATCATCGCATTTTTTTCGCAATTTATGCAGCCCAAAAGAATTCCAGTAAAGGAAACAGTTTTATAAACTTATAAATACACTGGGAATGTCAAACTGTGAGGTATTGAATGAACAACTCCGCACGAGGCCAGCCAGCGAATATTTCAGAGCAAACCGGTCTACACTTTGAACAGAATACCTTTTATACAAGTATAGCTGTTGTTACAATGGTATAAGACCTGTTTTAAATTTTTCGGTGCTTTCGATTGATCAAACTTTTTTTGACTGGCAAATAAGGTGTTATTCAATGGCATGTGGAGACTTTTATTGTCAAGTGCAGTTAGCAAGACCTTTCTCGTGATTTGTTTAATTTGACTTGGACAAGTTTAAAGCAGTCTTCACGGATTTCTTTTGGATCCTATTAAAATATTAAATTTATATTTGACTAAATATTTTTGATAAACGACCAACCATGAGCTAAATTAATTGATTTGCAATAATTTGCTGGAATAAAATAATCGTAGAATTCAGACAACGTTGTTCTCGATAAGCTTATTAGTTGTGTGTATATATTTATGGGGAAGCCTATGTCCAGCAGTGGACTAATATAGGCTGATCATGATGATGTTATATTTATGTGTATTTATTAACTCAGACAAAGCTAGAAATTATTGATTTATTTATCAGTCACTAACAAAACAGAGTGTAGCTTCCTTATGAATAATTTCGTGTTTAATAATCGCGTCAAAATTATTATCATGGCTGAAAGAAAATCAGAAAAAAATAATAATGTCTATATTAATATTATAAATCCGAAACTGTTTGTTTGTTTGTCCTTCCTTCACGCCCTAACTAAGCAACCAATCAACTTGATTTTTGGCATATAGAGATACTTAGTTGAAAGGATGCAGAGTAACATTGCAATTTTATTCCATAAATCAGTTGCCATGGGATAGAAATAACCTTAAACAACGCGAGCGAAGCCGCGGGCAGCATCTAGTTATCGTATAAGTCACACTTTGTTTCAAAGGCCTATTAACTTATAGTGAAATCAATTTACAACCACGACACCTCAATGTGCATTCTATTCAATTCCGAACTTTATTGCTGCTATAAAATAGCTATCACAATGCGCTATCATCTACCTACAATGTACCTACTTATGCCTATGACAGAAACAACTAGGTACTTGACCGGATTTTTGATGATTCTGATAAAATATTACAACTCCTGGGAGGAATTATGCAAGTTAGGATCCTAAGTGTTTCCCCTTTCTGTGCTAGCAGATAAATTCTGGACAAATAGTCCTGAAATTATCATCGCTGGGAGGCTTTGGCTTTTACAATAATACAATTCCAATCCATTTTGACGACCTCTGTGGTGCGGTGGGCGAAGGTCTGCCTGCGGCGCAAGAGGTTGCGGGTTCGATTCCCGCCTTGGGACAAATATTTGTACGATCTGCAGGTACTTGTTCCGGGTGTTCTGGTCGTTTTCTATGTATAATAAAAAAAAACTATCTATGTAATGTATTGTATTATGTATATCAGTTATCTAGTACCCATAACACAAGCTCTGCTTAGCTTGGGGCTAGTGTGAATTGTCCAGCATTATTTATTTATTATTTATTTTGGAATTGTATTATTGGAAAAAGCCAAATTAATAATCATAATAATCTTAAATCTAAACACCCAATTCAGACATATAACTTTCTCGATTCGATATGAATTGACCCGGTGCCCGAATCTAGATTTGATTCTACCTACAGATAAAAAATAAACATAAAAAAGGTCGGGAAGGAAAGGCAAAGGAGAAGGGACTCTAAAAAGCGATAGTTACCTTGAGCAAGGTCGCAAGGCGTTTCAAAGAATCCCGATTATTTCCGGTGCCTTTTTAAACCACGGATTGAACAAGTTCCTAAGCGAAACATTCTGAGAACGATCTTTCTATGTCCGTGGCGGAATGCGCTGGACCACCGAATATAATTTATTACTTAGAGGAAATACTGTCGAAAGAAATGGTTATAACTAGGGATTTTTTAGGATAACGGATTATAAGAAACTTGTTTTTGCCCGCGGCTTCGCAAGCGTTGTTTCTAATCGTTTAGAGGCTATTTCTTTTTCATGGGAACTGATTTATAGGATTTAAAGAGTTAGCCTATGTTAGATTTCATGCTTAGAGTAAGGTTATCTATGCACAATTTTGTGGCGTGAACGGCTAACAAACATCCATTCTGACTTTCGCATTTATAATATTAGTGTGTTTTCATTTAGAGGAAACACTAAGAATCGAGAGAAATGGTTATCGGGATTTTTTAGGATACCTAGCGGATTTTAAGAAATGGCTATTAATAAAACCTATGCCTATCGTAATTTTAGGCTTACAATGAGAAATCCATGAGACATCAAACATCAAAGTGCTTTATTTCTTTTAGACCATTCAGGACTCTTGGACAAATTTATTACATTAGTAAAACTAGGAATCATCGTGATCACTTTGTTTTTGTTCACTTCAATATTTGTATAAGGTAAAGAAGCGAACAAGAAACCTTGTTAGAATGTTAGTTTTCGAGTTGGAGCAAAAGTCGTCCCAAGTTTTTTTCTCGTCTAGATAATCTAATATTTTGTAACGAACCAAAGAACACAGTTGACTATTTGTTTGAATTTATAAATTAATAATTTTTTCAACTCACTTGGAGTTTTGTTGTAGAAGCGTATAGGTACCTACATAGAACTCTAAAAGATACATTAATCTTGTATAGTACTTAGTTGTGGGCAAAGCGAGTTTATTGATATATCTCTAATTTAAATGATCTGAAGAATTTATCACGTAGGGATTCTCTGTGACCCATATTATAGATTGCACGAATAGCCCTCTTCTGCAGCACAAATACGGTGAGAAAACCCAATGGGTTTTTTTTCGTCCGAATATTTTTATTGATTCGTTCACAAAACTGGTTGTTACACAGAATTGACTCTGAATTAGGGATTCTAAGAAGCAGTAGATATGTATATTATATACAGTATATATCAATGAGTAAGAAGAGAAGAATTGTCTATTGATATGAAATTACTATAATAATAACGGTTTCTGTGTATATCTAACACGATGTATGTTTTTAATTAGGCAATTCGTAGAATATTATAGATAGCTGTTAATAACATAAGACCGTTCAATATGGTGAGGTGATGTCATTTAGGTGATTCATTCGACTTCACTTAATTTTATACAACACTTTCAGATGAGTTCGTTATTCATATCACAGAATAACTACTGGACAGCAAATAAAATGGGCCACCCGCTACTTTGTAACTCTGATTGGATTTTTTCGAAAAGTATAAAATTTAAAACTATTTACCACTATTTACTACGTGACGAGCGCCAAGTGGTCATAATTTTGGATACCGTCAGACAGAGACTTGCTGAACGAAACCTAATTCTTGTTCTGGCTTAATTTTTTAAAAACGACAAAAAAATAATTAATCCCAATGAGTTTACATTTATTTTAATGACTATGAAACACACTTTCTATAGGTACAATTTTCATAGTTTTAAGTTTTATACTTTTTGAGAAAAAGAAAATCTTTTCGAATCAGTGCTCCAAGGTGGCGAGTTTATTTGCTGTTATAATCTATCTTAATCTGCTGAAAATCCGACAAACGCTGGGGTAAACGTGTCCTTGAGTGGACACCGTGACGTAAACGTAGTGTTGGACGCCCTAGGATAGGTAGGATAACAATTTGCGAAAGACTGCAGGCAGATGCTGGATGCGGCAGGCTGAAGGTAGGGCTCTATGTTGCTTATTAAGGGAGGCTAATGTCTACATGTCCAGTAGTGGACTAAAATAGGCTGTTGATGATGATAGTCTAACTAAATTTAAGAGAATGAGAGTTTTGTGATTGTTACGATAAGCATCTCTTGTTAACTTTTACATTGTTAAAGTAAATATGAAAGTAGTAAAAGCATAAGTAACTCCAATCTACGCGTCAGAGAAGTAATCAGTGCGTAAACCTTGTAATTAATAATCTCATTAAAAAACAGTTATGAAGTCATCGACTTATGTCTAGATGCGTGTCTTCCGTCTACTATTCTTAGCCTTCTATCTAACTCAACCTAAACAGCCTATAATGGTCCACTGCTGGCCTGCCCCTGATTTTTTGTCTCATGGGGTGTAATGCCCATAATCCTCACGTTGGGCACGCGGGTGGTAGATGGCAGTTCAGTGGTAGACATGATCTGCAAGAGGCTCTGCTGCCCGCCCCCCGATGTATGTCCCTTAGTCGCGTCTTACGACACCCACGGGACGAGTTGGGGTGGTGCAAGTTCTAAGCCGGCACCACACGGCAAAGTCAGGTTTATGGTAATATTAAGTATAGGAGAAGATGCAATAATTGAGTTTAGTGGTCACAAAGTGCCTCATCGTATCTCCTCCTGAACTAGAGGCATTAAAAAAAGCTTATAATAGGTATCAGAAACTGCCAATTGAAAATTTTGAGGTTACCTTTCTTCAACGAAATAATAATAATAAATAGATGGCGGCGCTAGTTTGGCTCGGGGTATCGTATGAATGGTTGCGCCACTAGCGCGTGAATTTAACCAAGCTGATAACAGATTATATACTCTCCATACAACTGTACACTTTTTATTGGTGGCACGACTGGTGACGCATGGCGCCGCCATGGTCATCAGGCATTTGACACCACCTATTGAGATAGGACTCATAGAGGCATGTCGAGTCTCCTTTTACAAACCTACTGAGTTAGGTTTGTAAAACGAGACTTGAAACTGTCTAGTCGACTGAAGCAAGACATGTGCTTAACGAATCCGCAAGAACAACTGAAAATATTAATGCTTTTTTATTTTTTATTTTATGCTGGTAAAGTGTGCATTACCACCTCTACTTGGTGGTACCGTTTACTCGCACTAAGCGGTTTTCCTCCACCTTCATCATTCGTACCGCTGGGGTTTGGAACACGCTCCCTGCTGCTGTTTTTCCAGTAACAACCTGGATCTCTTTAAGACAAGAGAGAATAGGGATCTTCTAGGCCTTCGTAATAGGTACATCTTTGGCCACATCTTCATTTTCCATTCGGTCAAAGAGAATGTCACCCTACGCTAAGACATTCCGTGAGATTGTGGTAAACAAAGGTCTATTGACGATAAAAAAGTGAGTTAGACTAAACAAACCTTCCAGATTTAGTCTTCATATCATTATTATGAGAGAGCTGGGTCTGGGAGTTTCTTAGACAGCCTTTTTCCATCACTCGCAAATCGTAACTTGAATTTTCAAGGTGAGATTATGGTTACACATCCCACCTAGCCTATTTCACTGTTATGTAGTGAAAATAATTGGCTGTCAAAAACAAAACTTAAGTACCTACACTAACCACTACCACACCACTACCAGAAGTTCACAAAAGACGTTTAAAAAGGCCTTTTGTGACAATGTCATGCACTAAATGCAGGTAACCAGAGTAAACTCCGTCGAGCTAGCTCTGTCACGCTGGTTGGCTCGCATCTCATTTTACTGGTCTTTATGCAAGTATGGACTTATGCCTAACGGTTGTTTTAAAATTTCATGCTTGTTAGAGATGACCGTTGATTTTTTGGGAACGTTATGGAGGTTTATGGGGACATTTATGAATTGTTTAAAAGTTTTAAACATAAATGTGGCAGCGCAATATTATATTTTCTTCACAATACTGACAGTTTTGAGAAGGTTAAAATGAACGAAATAAAAAAAAGACCTAGAACTTTTCTAGTGTCTAGGGTCCACTCTCATACTCTATTTTAAGAACAAAATCTAAAAATATACTATTGAGATAGCTTTAGATTAGGCAAGAAGCAGTCGGTAAATGTTCGTTTTAGTTGATAAAAAACCAAAATAAATTTTTAAATTCTCGCATACACTGCATCCAGTTTTTTCTTCAAGTTACGCGCGCAACATGTAAATGAAATTATTTAATGCATTTTAACGGTTGAATAAGAATTTTGTAAGTATTGTTTTCATAAGCACTAACGAACCTAATTGGGACACTTTTCAAAAATGGGTGTAATGCCCTAAATTATAAGTAAAGTTGTTTTCGAACAGTTAGATCCCCACAATAAAGCACTAATGTTTAGCCCTTGACCGAGAATATCATCAACTTTTAAAAGTTACCAAGGTTACGTTCACATGTTGTGGTACACTGCACGGCCTCAGAGGGCCAGGCGGAAAACGGGATTAAAAAGTTTCATACAGGCATCAAACCCGTCCACATCCACAGAAAAGTTAACTTCTCTGTGGATGTCAAACGAAGCTGTCAATCACCACAAGCCCTGCTCCGGTACTACAAGGAGCTCGGCTGGTTAGGGCCTGGTTAGGCAAGGTTATAATGCACAATACACTCCCATGCGAGATGTCAGTGCAAATCCCAGTTTCCCCACTTAGAATTAGAATTAAAAGGTAAGAAACTTTGTTCCATCCGACCGATATTCTTCTACAATAAGCATAGATAAAGGTAAAATACTTAGGTAAAAGCGTGGGAGATCTAGTTAGTTCGCGCCCTCGACGACCCGCGTGCCTCGGTTCCAATGACATTGATACGCTAAGCTCAGCTCTACAAATTGTGAGGCCTTATCTAATTCAAAATGATAATCTAGCCATGGAGAAAACTTGATTTTGGTTAAATATTTGACCTGTATTAGCGAAGCCAGTATGCTTGAATAAAGAATACCAGGGTAATATGATGAAAACTCGGAAAAAGATTAGATAGTATCCGTAGTGAAGATATAATGATAATACGAAGTAAAAAAAATGATACATACCTGATGTATCATTTGTTTTACTTCTTATTAGAAATAATAGTGAGTTAGGGAGAAAAAACAAAATTCTTAGTCAAAACAGTTGAGATACGATTTCAATCGACTTCACCAGTTTGAAAATGTTAAGAAGCGCGTTGAAGTCTTTTAGTCTTGAATAAGTGTGAAAAATAAATGAAGTGTTTTTTTTTGTTTTTTTATTGTCTAGTATACATATTTTAAGAAACACCAGAGTATACAATATAGCCATAGAATTGGCTAATGGGTAATTATAGTTTTAACGTAATTTTATAACAAAATAATTACTAAGAACGTGTCCATTGGCACTTTTCTTATCGTTTTGTATAAGTGTGTGTTTCGATATTGACAAACCAAATGATATGACTATGCTTTTGCCCCACGGCTTCAATCAAGATGAAATCTGAGCTTTACGTACTCTAAAGTTATTCTGTGGCTTTACCTTTTGGCGTGGATGTATGTGAATTTACATGAATTGGGTTACGGTACATTAAAACCTTTTTCTCCGTTATTTTTATCGAATAAGCTGCGAAAGAATACATAATAATCTATGGGTTTATCAGGCAGATCTCCTTCGTTTCAAAAATTAAAAAAAACATTTTCATATCAGAAATATTTGAGCAGAGTACTACCTACAATCTGTTTTCTTAGTTAATACCGTTTTTCTAGTAAACTATCAATCACAATTTTTTACTGTCATCGCGCTATTAAATAACAGAATACCAAGGGAACCTTCGGCTTATTTTTGCATGTATTTGTCCTAATTATAGATAATCAGCAAAACTTGACTTTTGCGATTACGCCGCTCTGCTCTGTTCCACTCCTATAAACGCGAAATCCTATGCCTATATTTTTCACAAAATGGCGTCATAATTGCCACCTTATCTTATCATCCTGCTGAAAAAGCCGACTGAAAATGCAATACCTAGGGTATTTTTGTATAAGACAAAAACTAAAAATTATTATTGCGTTAGGTAGCTCAAGCAAAAAGCAGTCGGATTTTTTTTGTTATAGTAGAGGTACATTCAAATATCCAAACTTATTTTTAAATTTAATGCAAGGATTTAATCTATTATTAACACCTTGAAATTTTAAGCTACTATGTAATAGTAGTCATAATGTTATTACGTCATACGGCTGTGTAGGTAAACTAAGGTATCATCTATCATCAGCAATATCAGCGCATATTTTAGGTACAGGTTTAGGTTTTAGGTATACAGGCAACTGACGTCATGACCACAGAGCAATATGGCGTCCACAGCGTCCAGCGTTTTCGCAAAATTATGTGTGTTTCTTCAAAGTATTATACTTTGTGATTTATTCATAAAACATAAGTGGTTTATTACCACTATGGAATCTTATTGAGACACTTTTCAAAACTGAGTGTATCCAAGTGGACGAAAAAGTCAAGTCCTAAAAGTGATAATATGATGGTTGCTTTGCCCGGACTTGCATAACCAAAATACCAATACCAACCAACCTTAAAAGTACTTTCACAAAATATTGTAGATAGGTCTCTCGGATTATTTACATTTATGTAACCTTTGGTGCTAAAAACCTTGCAAATTGCCTTAATAGCAAGTAAGTATCGATTTGCAATATTTGCCAACAACATGTTAAGTACATTCAAATATAAGAGCCAAGGGCGTGTTGGACACGCTTGTGAAAGGTTTCCAAAATAATAGCAGATTTTTCGCGAGATTTGGTATAATGTTAAACGAAAGTAAACGCTCTTACAAACCAAAACGGCTTTTACATTATTGTTCAGTTTCTTTTAACCTTGAACCCAAAACTTTAAAAGAGCACGGAAGTAGAATGCTGCAGAAGAATACAATACAATACAAATATACTTTATTTCAGACCAAAAAATCATACAATATACAGAACACAAAAAAATATACAGATAATGTACAATGGGCGGTCATATCGCTACGAGCGATTTCTTCCAGGCGACCTTAGGATGGACAAGAAGTAATCGAAAAAGTATAGTCGGTGGCATATAAATAAAATACTGTTTATGTAGCTAGTACCTATTGGAAGAAATAAATAAAGCTATAAATACTTATATTTGTACATCTATGTACCATAAACATAAAATTATTTATCTTAAAATAAATATAGGTACTAAATAGTAAGGAAGTAAGTAAATCATTTATTTGTCACTTAAAACACACACATACAATTGGTTTTTTACATATTAAAAGTAAACATAATTTAAATATAAAATAGAAAAAACAATGATGTAGAGGCATTTTTCACTTAGGAACGGGTAAACGAGCTTAAACACAAGGAAACTGCCTACAATACAAAGCACAAAAAATAAATAATATAAAGTTATGTACTTAAATATTTGATGTTGAGGCTAGGAAGTGTTCATAGACCTTATTTTCGAATATAGGGAGAGACTTAGTATGTCGAATTGAAGTGGGTAAAGCATGTTGTGCTGATTACACTTGGAGTGGAAGAGAAACTGGAATATGATAATGGTGATGGCCAAAAAATTCTAGTAGCAAACTATTACGGAACCCTTAAACGAACTCCCATAGTCATACAATACGAAGATTCCGTTCGAAGCCACAAAATGCCGTCTAAACCTTAACTTAGCAGTTTCGTAAGGAAGTAATATGATAGGTAGGTACTACGGAAATGTGGTTTGCCACAGTTTTTATCGTTATTTTGTACTTTATGGCGATGCTGTTAAGGCTCTAAGGAAGTGAACTTCCGTCTAACTGTCTTATAAGTCCGACCGTTATTGTTTCTTATATGGATAGCTATAAAGTTCAATTTAAAGTGGGTAGAAGAAATAGGCCAGAATTGAAGGATGTAGAGTATTTTTGATAAGGATTTTATCTGATAAGCATTGGCCCTTATTTGTTGAACTTAAAATCTTAAATGAGATTTATGTTTATGTTCGAAGCAAGTTTACCTGCTTACTGAAATATGTGCCAACAATGGGGTATATACTTATGTGTAAATATTTTTTTAAATTACATTACCGATAAAAAAAATATAACACAGACAATTTTTTAAGGAAAAACCATAAATAAAACTACTTCAGTTTCGTGTGATAAAAACGCTGCACTATTTCTGTGACGTCACTGTTCATTTTGTCAATCAAGCTTCTGTTCGTTCTCAAAAAATGAAATGCAAATCAAATAAATGGTAAAAACAATCATGTTTGTTGCTTGTGTGTTGTGTAATAAATTATACTATTTTTTTATCTATCTAAGAAAATGAATAATTTCTTAGATAATTACCCTCAGTGCGATGGCTTACGCACTATTATAAACCACAAAAAGCGTACCTGTACAAATCGAGTAGATGTGAATCTAAAAAGGCTGGCGAGAGACTTTAAAGCTATTTTTGTAACCACAAGCCTTTCTCAAAATTCTTTTTTTTTAACACCATGTAGAGTACTTGTTGTTTTCAATTCCTTTCTTCAATAAATACATAGTGTTTACAATTTTATTTCACCTATCAGTAACTCGACTCCAAGCTGGATGCTGAATTAATGATTATGATTCCATGTTAATGGCAATGTGTCTGGCTGGACAATTTTCTGCCAATGTCAAGTAGTGGAAAATAATTGTTAAAAACTGAGTTATCGAATTATGAAGATTATTTGACGACCTGAGCTCTGTAACGTGGTTAGCGAATGTCTGCCTGCGAGGCTGCGACGCAGGAGGTTGCGGGTTCGATTCCACACATTCACACTCCACGCATCCCTCCGAGCACTGTGCGCGCGTCTAGAACCGCACCCATCCTGAAGAAGTCCCAGTCGTTAAGGGATGAAGCGTTGGTGTTCTTCCAACACAAATAAGGTTCGTAGTTAACCCGCTTACATCCGTAATGAAGCTTTTAGTTCTTATAAGTAGGTTACTAAATTCTGGCTTTACCAAACTATACTCAAGTAGTTACCATCTTATTATAAATCAAAACAGGCAAGTTGAGTTTTCAATAGCAATAAAAAAAGTCAATAAAAAATACGCTATTTCTAGTAGCAGAAACCAAAATCCTTGGATTAAGTTTTTATAGTTTTATAGTTACCTGTTTCAAATTATACTCGACTCTCCATTTTATCTCAACTTTTAATTAGGCTTGCTTTAAATTGACAAATGCTTTTAACGTGAGTGACAACTATTACCAATTATTATTCAATCAATGATAAAAGGGTTTTTAAAACCGGTAGGCGGTTTAATAACTTTTTAACCTTTAGAATCTAAATTTTTCGCCATGTTTGGAAATCCGTATGATTATCTGATTTTAATTTGACATAAAGTTTTACTATACGACTTTTACTTTTGTACCACCAAACTGCGATCCCCAACCCGCATGCCCAGCGTGGGGATTATGTGCATTTCCCCAATGAGATATAAAAAAATCTGGGGGAGGCCTGCGTCCAGCAGTGGACCGTTATAGGCTGTTTGGGTTAGATTAGGTTCCGAAAAATTGTCGCATTTTTTTTTTAGTTCTGTTGTTTGTACGATCTGCAGATATTTGTTCAGGGTGTTCTGGTCATTTTATTTATAGAGTAGAATCATCAATTTTTATTCGACATGTAACATGGTTCTACCCTAGAGCAAAAAAACAGAGCAAATTCCTTAGCATCTCTTCAATAGCATTCCCAAGTTTCTTTTTTTCCTTTTGGAATGATTTGTGGATAGCGAAAATAGCGCTATTTCACTATTTCTTTTGTAAAAGCTAAATACAGATTGATTGATTGTATAATGGTTTTTGTGTTGGTTTAATATGGTCTGTGTTAGATGTTGGAAGGTAGATATTTTACTAGAACAGGAAGAAACTGTAGCGAAGAAGTTAGATGCATGCAATGCAAGGATGAACGTTCACGATCTAGAAAAATAATTGAAGATGAATTGAATAATTGAATTGAATATATGATGCTGTGTTTATTGTCTAGCATTTCTATACAGCGGGGCAATGCAGCCAGTGTCTTAGGCACGCTTCCAACTGGTATTGATATGGATCAGTTGAGCTACCTGTAGATTGTTTGCAACAGTTTGCAGATAGCTTAATTGTTTCTATTGTAAATACTAGTTTTAATTTAAATTTGTTATTTGATTGTTATTTTCTTTTTGTCTAGCATTGTGTTTAAATTTATTATATATTGAACATAGATATTGTTTAACAATTGCGAAACCATTGACAGACTGGTTTATTAGCTTTCACGTAATCTGCTCAATTATTAGCGATTAGTAATAAACAAGCATGTATGAATTACGTGTAAATATTGATAAAATCAATTATTTGATTATTGTGTACTCAGATAAAATAATTATCGTGGGGAGGTCTGCGTCCAACAGTGGACTATTAAAGGCTGTTAAGGATGAATTGATAAAAAGACGAAAAAGTGATTACGTGATCTTGGTAAAGATCATCCTTGAAATTGCAAGTGTGTTGTATTTAGTTAGATTATCCGTATAATTTGCAACTGTGTAAGTAGTTAGTCAGATCATCCGTGTAAATTGCAAGTGTGTAGTTAGGAACAACAGCCATGCTCGACCATAAAACACTTCGTTCCAACGGAGCAATGCATCAAAGCAAACGTTCAAAAGCATTAACCAAGAAAATATATTTCCGTAGACGTAGAAAAGACGGAAGAGATTGCTCTAGCTGAAATTCGTGTCAGTTGCAATGTTTACATATTCTATACACGATAATGCACATGATATACGGTCATAAACGTTTCGTAATTTACGTTTTTCATCATCTTGAGACTTCCTCTTACACAATTCTGTTCAGTGTGTCAGTAATTATTTTAAACCAGTTGTTGTACGTGTTAGTACCTAGGTAATTAAATTTTGTCATTGTTTTTTAATGAGACTGTCAGTTTTCATTAACGTACTGCTCCAAGTTTGTTTAAAGTTTGTTTGTTGGTGTTTTGTTTTCATGATTCAAATAAGGCACTTTGTTGACGGCTGTTATGAGAAAGCGGGGTTTTTGATTTTCAAAAGCTAGGTCTTAGTGAAGTCTCAGCTCGTTGAGTAGTTAAGTGGCGACGAGCTGAGATGATGATGCTGATGAGTGATGATTACAATGCTTGAAGGTTTTAAATTTTACTCATTGATTCACTTCGTGCAGACATATAGCATTCAAGAGTACCTACTAAAGTAATTCATAACGGGATATTTACCATTATTTGTGTATTTTTGAGTTTTCCAGTATTTCGGTATGATAGTTTTATTTAAGTGTAGCTATGATGTGTACTGTTGAAAAAGAAATACGCTTTTTGTATTAAAGTCCCCTTTTATTTTTGATTTCTTTTGGTTTTATAATTTGTTATAGCGGCAGAATAGGTACATATTCTGTGAAAAATTCAACTGTCTACCTTTTACGGTTCATGTGATATTGCCCGCAGACGGACAGACAGCGGATGCTTTATAATAGGGTCCCATTTTCACTCATTGGGTACGGAACCCTAAAAACCACACAGTTATCTCACCAAAAGTACCATACCTCCCGTGCGCTTTGTCCTTGAATGAAAGGATCAGACAGGTAGTCGAATTCCTAAAGTAAATAATAGCATAACCACAACCATTCTGTTACTCAATGGTTCGAATGGAGATTTCTGTTCATTGCTATTACGTAGGTGCATATATGGTGGTTTCGTAATATTCTGTTGTGATAGATAAGTAAACTTATTGTCGTCGTTAGATGCAAAATCAAAGGGAAGTACGATTAGTTTCTGCTAATCTAGAAGAAAATCAACACATTCTTAAAGGAATTATAAGAAAAAAAAAAACAAATATTTTTTTGGTATTGTAAAAAATTTAATAATCTAAAATCTATAATTAAAATAATTATAGATAGTAAAATTAAACTTAATCTTACTTGGTAAACAATAGAAACAAATAATGAAACAAACATATTTGTTTGCATTTTAGTTAAATAACAACTGTACCTGCATTTGGAATAATAGTATAGATATTAGTTTTGTTAATTTAACGTTATTTATTTATTTTAGGGGATCTTTCAGCACTTAATTATAATATAGGTAAGAGATGTGTAAAGATAAACAGGTGGCTATTAATAAGTTCCCACTTATAGAAACAGATACAATTGCAAGTAACACAAATGATAATAACAAGCTAAATATTCGCATTTACCACAAATCAGTTCACTATATATTAGTGTATCGAGGTTGGT
This sequence comes from Eupithecia vulgata, assembly GCA_946478455.1. Classification (NCBI taxonomy): domain Eukaryota; kingdom Metazoa; phylum Arthropoda; class Insecta; order Lepidoptera; family Geometridae; genus Eupithecia; species Eupithecia vulgata. The sequence continues at coordinate 12,195,534 of OX297876.1, forward strand.
TAGATACATCGTTAGGTATGTGGAAGTAGAGGCACAATGCAACCATCCTCAACCTCAACCTCGACAGCCTATAATGGTCCACTGCTGGACGCAGGCCTCCCCCTGATAATCACCTTATTGGCTTTTATCCCATTGGGGGAAATACCCATAATCCCGACGCTGGGCATGCGGGTTGGGGATCGCAGTTCGGTGGTTGATCTATTCTGTAAGAGGCGCTGCAGCCCGCCCCCCGGTGTATGTCCCGTAGTCACTGCTATACCATGCAATTCAAAAATGTGCATTCAAATGGGTTTAGATGAGTTTTGTATTGACGGTATCGAATGACAGACAGCTTGCAGAACACTCGTTTGAAGCTTGTGGGAAGCCATTTTGTTACTTGAAATGTATCTAAATTATATTTGAGTGTACGTTTTAGTATTGCGTGGTAGCGGTATTGGAATATTGGACGCAGAGCTTGATACTGGGCTGTGTGTGATGATTTCAAAAGCGCGCTACTCACACACCTGCCGCAGGGGCAATCTAGGTTGTAAATGTGGAGATGGCCCTTAGTTATTTATCACCTTATTGAATTGTGTTTAATATGCAAGGCATTGGGCAATTTCGTATATATTTTTAGACGATTCCGTGATATTGAGTTGCACAAAAGGGAACTCGCGGAAAAATATAAGGTGAATAGGTAGACCATGTAAGTTTTTAGTTTACGAGCATAGAAAATGATCAAGGAAATGATAAAAATGGATGGAATAATGGATGTGCATGTCCGAGAGCGAATGGGATGGTGTGATGGGTCCACTCGGACGGAACTGATCTTAAACGCGATTTGATTGAGGTTCCCACGAGTTGCAAGCACCTCACATGTTTTGCAAAAAGTATACGAAGTACCTTATCTCGGGTTTACTTCCCTTGCTTGTGTAGATTTAGCTGAGTTTAAAAGTTAAAAAAGTAAAAAAGAACTCAAAACCAAAAGTTCTTTACTACCCAAACATTGTTATGATGGGTAGGTAGACTAGATGCCTGATATATTTAAGATAATGTCACGTAGTAACATTATGTTACGTGGACATTTTGTTTTTAAATATTAAAAAAAACATTCAAATAATATAATTAAATTGAAACTAGTCTTTACTAGTCGAAACAATTGAGCTAACTGCAGACTATAGCAAACAAAATACAGGTAGCTCAACTGAACTTAACTTGCCTTGTATAACGTCCTATACTATAATTGTCAATAAATACAAATATACAAATAAGATACAATAGGTACGTAATAATAATTTAAATTATTATTTATTATTTTTATTTAAATTAAATAACTGATAAAGTTAAATTTTTTTAACTACAGGGACGATATGGGCAAAGGTGAAGGGAAAATACGCAAGGCTTTTGGTATCTCTGTTCACATGAAAACGGTTCAGTTAATCGTTAATGAGCAATAAGGAATAGTCGTGATGAAGAAGTTAATTGATTGGTTACAGTATCAAGTTAGTTTACACGTGTTTGTTGTTGTTGATAAAAACACTGTGTAAAAGGTTATATTTTATTCCCTGTTGTCTAGCCGTGTGGTGTCGGCTTCGAATTTGCAAAACTCCATCTCTTCCCGTGGGCGTCGTAAGAGGCGACTAAGGAACAAACACCAGGGGCGGGCAGCAGCGCCTCTTGCAAAATAGTTCTACCACCGAACTGCGATCTTCAACCCGCATGCCCAGCGTGGGGAATATATGCATTACCTCCATGAGATAAAAAAATCAGGGGGAAGCCTGCCGAACCTGGGTCCCATATAACTACTACGAGTACTTTACGATTCAATTGGAAATTATATTATAACGTTTATTGCAATGAAAGTATGCACGCATAATTGGATACGTAATAGCTACATAATATATGTTTGTATCATTTTAGTAAGTATTTCAAAATACAAAATCATCATTTAAGAGAGCGAAAGTACTTAATAAAATCACTTGAAGATGAATGAAAATGAATTTTAACTCTCACTCAATGATGATTATGTATTTTGAAGAACTAAAACTATACAAACAGATATTTCGTATCCGATTATAAGTGCATAATTTCATTGCAATAAAGGATATAGTTTCCAAATGAATCGGAGAGTACGTTTTTATGGGAGTTTAGAGGTTCGCCCCGACTTATAATCTTTTGTATAACAGAACATGGTTGGTATAACAATAAATACATAAGTACTTTGACTTAAAGAGGTGACTATTTTCTTGTAGTGGCCGATGTGATGCGACCTAATACATTACTGACGAGGTCAGTAATGGGTGGGTTGCTGGCCTCAGCTGATGTTGCACGCAGCGTATTGCAGGTCGCCATCATCGCGGTCAGCATTGCAGCACTTGATGAACAAGCTGAAATGAAGGCCGAAACCGAAAGTCCAGGCCTTAAATGATGACAAAGCTAGCTGGGCGAAACCATAGCAAGCTTAGCTTGAGACCATCATAGCGTGGCCAGCAGGGCAGTTATTGCGGACCAAGGCTTCTATAGTTCTTTACTCAAACAATGAAACAATAAAACTATCGTAGTTTAACGAATTCATTACGGATGTAAGCGGGTTAACTACGAACCTTATTTGTGTTCGTGTTCTTCCAACACAAATAAGGTTCTTAGTTAACCCGCTTACATCCGTAATGAATGCAAAAATAATATATAAATCTAAATACACGATTTGATAGCGATTTCAATCGTTTTGCGGCCGTGAATTTTCATTGCTTGAAACAGAGGTTATAGGTTAGAGGATGATAAAGTATATTTTTAAAATAAGAACAATTTGTTGAAAAATTTTACTCTTTCATTTGTTTTATTAGGTTACCTTATATTTAAAAATCTAACTTTGACGAACGTATTCTGTATTTGTATCCCGAACACGAACTTATAACAATATCGGAACTCCTCGGCATAAACGCCACGGTAAATAAGTAGGTGAGCAGGTACTACAGGTTCGATGTAGAGCAAGTTCCATTTATGAAAAGCAAAGCGTGAAATCGGGTCAAGATAAGGCGATAACTGTTGCATTGCATGACACAGTTTCCGAACGCAAACTACAATGGCGTCGGTGAATTTCGCGCCATTTTGCTTTGGGACTGTATGTAACATGTAAATATAAGTCTTGAGTCTCTAGGTATAGGTACGTAAACACTATAAAATTCTTGACTCGAGACTCTATGTCTACGACTACCGAAGTAGGTAGGTACTAAAATTTAATGCGACTTTTTAATACCTACCTAACCTGTGTTAAGGTTTTCTTAAGTTATGGCCCGGAATATGATTACTTAGGTACACCTACTTAAAAGGTAGTGTGTTATAAAATTGCAAATGCTAAATTTTATAATATTCGTTAATCTTTCAAAATTTTACTTATACACTAGCCTAACTCGATGTAGAATATTTGTAAACAACCCGCCCATTTTTATCTAAAGTTTCATCTGTTGCGGCCTCTTTTTATACAAAATTTACATATCTTGTCGATTTTTTATTCTTCCTTCCTGTAACTATTGCTTACTAACTCGAAGCCAAGCCCGTGAGTTTTGGTTTTCTGTGGCATAGTTGTGTGTGAATCTGAACAAGATTCACAAAATATATCTATCTATATAGTGTACTATGTCTAGCTATCTAGTTATCTAGTAGTACCTACCCATAACGCAAGCTCTCTAGATAATGCTGTGTGAAACAATTTTTATACATTTACCTATTTCACGTCGAGTTTGGCTAGTGTACCTATACGTAGGTAGGTACTTATTCACAAAAAAGCTAAAACACTTTTTCCGTATTAAACAGAGAACAAAATATGTTTTTATACATACTTTGCTCCTACACAAACAACAATAGGTACCAGTTGCAATTAGGGCTTATCTACCCACGCTACCGTAAAAAGCTGTCTTCCACTAACGTTATTATTCAATGAAAAATCTCAAGCAAAGTGACGGGGTATCCCTAGTGTGCAATAAAACGAAAAGCCAAGGAGAATGTTCATGGTGTTTGTACCTGCGAATGGAATGTTTGTGGAGGAACCGGTCGAGTCAGCTGACGTTCAGAAAATGGCGGCATCATACGCAAGATAACCTAATCTTAGTAAATGTTTGATGTGGGATGCTGGGAGTCTCTTAGGTATTCATCTACGATTTTTTATTCATTTATGGGTTGATGGTGCAGAGTGAATCGTCTAGCCGTATCGTCATAGTATCGACCTATTTATTTACGCATTCGAAGGTACCTACGCTAAATAGGACAATGTAGAGCAGGTTTTCTTAAACTTTATGCAGCCATGGAGCACTTTCAAAACTTTTATTTAATAATTAAATTAAATTTCCATATCGAAAAATATTTTAGGGAAATAAAAAAGCTTCTTCTTGAGACTTTCTTTCTTTCTTTTTGAGTCTAGCTTATTCGTGAGAGAAGTCTTTGCGAAAGACTGCTGGCAGAAGCTGGATGCGGCATGTTGAAGACAGTGCGCTATGGCACTTATTAGGGGAGGCCTATGTCCAGCAGTGGACTAATATAGGCTGATGATGAAAAAAGCTTAATATAAGTAATTATAATAAACTTTTGCAGTTACATTATTAATTTAACAGCTAAAAATAATTACATCAAATATTCACACTTACATCTATTTTCTAAAAATCTAAGCCGTCACCAGAAGGCAGAGTGCCCAGAATACTGGCAGCATTGCCACGTTGAATGGCAATGCTAATTCGTTGACCGAAAAAAAAAAAAAACAAATAAACTTTTGTAGTTTTTGTAAGGTAGTTAATTCAATTATATGAAAACTAAGTTAATGTGGATCCTAGGATCTTTGGTTAGTGTGAAGGATGCTATTGTTTCGTTAACGTTAAGGTTGGTCTTTTCTTATTGGTGCCATATTCCATTTTTATTGGTATTAATTTTTTTGTACAAGGAATAAAACTAACGAAAAAGTAATTTACCACAAAACGTAACGCAGTTCCTTTAAATCCGTGTTAAAATCAACTTCGACTAAATTGTGTTTTGCGTGCATATGGGAAATGTTAAATCTTAGCTCAATTTTCTAGTGTGGGTTAACAAATAAACTTAAATGTATGTTATTTGCCTTTATAGTATTCAGTGGTATATTAATACGTAGGCAGATAGTCGGTTGACACACATCAATCCACCATATAAGACGTGCTCTACAAACCTAGAGACTTGAATCGTATTATGCGACTCTAAAACTTTATGGATCTGATTATATATGTCCATATATAATCAGATCCATAAAGTTTTTGAGTTTGGTTTTTTTAAAGTTATCATAACCGAATCTATGTCACCGATGTCCATCGGTGACATAGATTCGGTTATGATAACTTTATAACAAGGACCAAAAAAACCTTCCGATTCTAATAAGGATCGAATCGTGGACAAAAAAAACCGCGTGGGCAATTTTAACACTTCGTACGAAATGGATATGATAATTACTAAGTTTTTGAGTTGGTACAGTGTCGATCATTGTTAGTCCCCCCCCCCCGTTTGCTCTTAGTCTCGTTATTATATCAGCATTGTTTTTTTTTTCATTAGATTTGTTATTTTTATATAACACGACTTGCTATCTTCAATACAGTCTCTAGTTTCTAGTTTTAAAATAGTTATGGATTCATAGAAATTATCTTCAAATGTAACAGGGGGGTAAGCTAACAATGAACGACACTGTAACAACCAGAAATGAGTGCAAATTGATAGCTTCTTCCTTATATACATAATACATACATATTCTGCCTAACTGAAAAACAAAACGGGACCAAAAGCGTGCCCAATGGTTCTTGTAAAGACAACTACTCATTGCTATTTCCTGTCTCTTTCCGAACTTGGCTAGACACTCTAACGCGGTTCTCAATAGAGTACACTCATTTTTTAAGTGTCTTAGTAAGATTCTTTAGTGCTAGTAAACCACTAAAAAAAACAAGTTTCGCGCGTAAGTTGACGAAAACGCTTGACTCAGTGGACGCCATATTGAACAGTGGTCGTGACGTCATTTTCTGTAGGTACTAATCAAATTCGCAAATGTTGCTGATGACAGTTGATACTTTTTAGTACACAAAAACGGCCGTACGACGTAATAACATAGTGCCTACTTTTTAAACAAAACTGAAAACTTTGAAATTAATTTTAAAATTAATTTTTCTATTTTATGAACTAAAACTGAAATTTCTCGACTGTTATGTTGCCTAAGCTATCTCTAGAATATATTTTTAGATTTTACCTCACGTAGAGTAAATAATCCTGGGGTATCTTCATGAAAATACCCTACTTTCCTGAAGATACCCCCTGTCTTTATACCCTCAGACAGAACCATCACCCGTGACGCACCGTTAGTAACCGTTGAAATCGCACGCACATGTTACTCCCACCTTACTACCGTATACGGTAACCGCCATTTGCATTACATGTAATTGCCAAGTGTGTCTGTCATTGTTTATGATGTCTGTTGAACCGTGAACTCTGACCATCTGTTTTTTGAGACAGGTTTTTGCTGAATTTTTGAGCTGAGCTTAGTTGAACCTCGCCTAACTGTACATAATTGCATGATAATCGGTGGAATGCTTCAAATGTAGGTAGGGCATATATAGTTTAGAGATTTTAGAACAGACTTTTAGACAACCTATCAAATTATAGGTACCTACTAAGAAATAAGTATTATAAAGGCGTTAGTTTGTCTATTCATCATTTAAGGGTTCCTTTTTCCTTTTCGAGGTATGGAACCCTAAAAATGAAATCAAAATAGGTTTATTTATATACCTACACAAATTGACTTATAACGACCCTTTATGTGCGTCGGGTGTGAAAAGAGCTTTTTTGGGGACAAGACTTCAAAAAGCAAATTGTGTACAATTACCTACTTCACGCAATTATCATCATTAGTGACCTAGGTAGCAATTGAATTGATTGAAAGCAATCTCAGATTGAGGACATGAATTTTATTACTAGCAATGAGGTCATTGAAATGTATATAATAGTAATAGCATGCTAACAATAGTGATAAAGAAAATTGCTGTTTTATTTAATAAGGTAGTATATATATGGCATATGGTATAGGCGTTGTATAGGCTATGATATTATTAGGTAATCGTTTCTGTCGGTATCTAATGAGAATGTTGTATTTAGCATAGGGACATGTACCCACTTCTGATCTGATATAGGTAACAACATAAAAGTGAAAGCCACGTCCTAGGACTACATTTTTTTCTACAAAATATTACCTAGCTTATTAGTTAATACAAAAAATACAAATCTTCCCTGTTCATTATAATAAAGAGGAAAGATTTGTATTTTTGTATGAACGATTTATAATGAATGATAAAGAGGGAAGATATTAATTTTCTATGTAACGAATAAGTTTAAAAAACTACTGATTTCAAAAATTCTTTTGCCGTTAGAAAGACACTACATTATCACTGAGTAACTTATGTTATAGAATATACCCGTCCGAAGCTGGGGCGGACCGCTAGTTGTTTATAAGATTTGATATTGTTTTGTCCTGCTAAACTTACTGGGGCGTCATAATGCCATAAAAAAATCATTTATTTTCATGATGGTTAAGCATATTGCCACCAAATCATTTGGGACTATTCTAAAGCTCTTGCTTTCAACCAGGAATAAACAAAATGAATAACACCGAGTACTTTGTTATGAAGGACTTATATACTTCCCAAATAAATCATCTCCAACAAGATAGCAGGTACATTTTAATTGATCAGGTTTAATACCTTGTCAGTAAAGTAACCCAAACAGGTGTCGGGGTCCGTTACATAAACGAGTTTCGAATACGATGCATCGAGTTAAAAAATCGCATCGATTATTCTCTCGATCGGAATTAGGGACGTCTGATTTTATATCGATTAGTTCAGATCAAGTTATGCTCGGTTCGTGAGATATTGATGTGGGACATAAGTTTACTGTTGTTTCCCAGGTCGTAAATAGTCTGCGGAATAATTTAATTATTGTAAACCAGTTTAGTTAATTTGGAAAATTCGGAATGCATCTGCCCTGTCTTCAGCTTGCCGCATCCAGCATCTGCCAGCAGTCTTTCACAAATCGTCATACCACCTGGTCGGAGGGCGTCCTACACTACGTTTGCCGAGTCGCGGTCTCCACTCAAGAACACGTTTACCCCAACGGTTGTCGGTCCTTCTCGAGATATGGCCAGCCCACTGCCACTTCAGCTTGCGAGATTGCATCATTGTCCATTTAACTATAAAAGACGAAGATTAAAAAAAAAGGTTTCTTTTTAACTAGAAGCGCGAGCACGGACTTTTTTATCTCTGGGGTCCTACTCATAGATAAAGAAAACCGAAGGTTCTGATACGTTTTAGTGAAAAACCTACTCTTAATACAAGATAGCATGAAACGAATGAGAACCTAAAATGTTCATCAAAAATACATTTTTACGAATACGTTATGGTCCAGTGACGCTAAAAATCCACAAGAAGCCTAGAGTTTTATTTGACGATAGTAATGAGATGTGATAGTGAAGCCCCATATTTGTATGGGATTTGCGTAGTTCCCTGTCCGAACGATAGAGGCGCTGCACCAAATCCTATGGAAAACTAGACGTCACGATCACTTCTCGATACTACAGGGTAGAAAGGATTCGAGACTCTCGTGTCGTTGTAAAGTTCGACAAGAACACCATTCTTACTGAAAATCTATCCTCAATCCTCTATAATGGTCTACTGCTGGACGCAGGCCTCCCCATGATTTTTTTTCTCATCGGGGTAGTGCCCGTAATCCCCACGCTGGGCATGCGGGTTCCCTAACCCTCATGTCCAACGTCGCAGCGTCGCATTTCGGTGATAGATCTATTCTGCAAGAAGCGCTGCTGCCCGCCCCCGGTATATGTCACTTAGTCGCCTCTTACGACACCCACGGGAAGTTTTCGCGGAGTTGGAACTTAAAATCTATACCAGATACAAAATCGGTGCTTATTAATCTCTATCGAAGCCCTTGCTCGCGCTCCAGTACCTACCTACCTAAGCTTAAAAATCTTTCGTACAGTACCTACCTTTGCTCATGTTTAACTTTATAAATACAAAAGCTAATTTTTACTCTTTTTTTCTTTTCAGGACAAACAAATATCTGAAGAAATCAGCTATCACTCGAGTCTGTGCTGTTGGAGGCTTTTTTATATCGATACCAGTGTTTTTAACAGGTATGCATCTCAATATAAGTAATTCAACTCAGTATCAGTATCGGCATGACCACGGTAATGTGTAATACATTACCGTGGTCATGTCATGGATGTCACAAATCACCATGTAACTAGGGAAAGTTCACAGCTGTCATGAGGAAGAATAATTCCTCGTGGTCAAACCAGTTGGACTAAATAGTTTGACTACCTATGCTGCAAAGGTTTAAAAAACATCGACGATACATTTTATCGTTTTCTCATCATCTTTTAATCCTCCTCAACAGCCTATAACGGTCCACTGCTGGACGCAGGCCTCCCCCTGATTATTTTATCTCTTGGGGGTAATGCCCAAAATCCCCACGCTGGGCATGCTGGTTGGGATCGCAGTTCGGTGTTAGATATGTATATTCTGCAATAGGCGCTGCTGCCCGCCCCCGGTGTATGTCCCTTAGTCGCCTCTTACGACACCCACGGGAAGAGTTGGGATGGTGCAAGTTCTAAGCCGGCACCGCACGGCTTATCTCCATCCCAATTCCAAAGAACAGTTTTCACGTATAGATCTATTTCAGATAACATAAACTAGCATGAAGGCCAAATATTATAATTTTTAAGTTGATTCACACTTTTTAGTGGTCGTAATAACGCTCCCTTATCACTATCTTCAGCTATGTTAGTCAGTATGTTAAAAACTATCGTAGTTTAACGAATTTATTAGACGGACAAATTGGGACATATAAATTTAAGCGAGTTAACTAAGAAATAACTTTATTTGTGTTTGAAGAACACCAACGTTTCATAAGGGGTTTATTCAGGCTTAGGGTGGTTGGTATCGCACACGTTTAGTGTCTTACGTTGCATTCACGTAGGATTGTTCTTCCAACACAAACAAGGTTCGTAGTTAACCCGCTTAAATTCATATAACATATCTAATTTCTAGTTCCTTCACCGTCAAAATAACCTATTTCTTTCTCTTTCAGGCATAATCCTGTACACATTCATCCAATTCCACTCCACGCCAGCAATAGTGACGTCAGTATTCATCGCAGTCGGCATCGTCTTCTGTGGATGTGCAATGGTCCACAACGTCTTCGTGTGGCAGAAAGAGAAGACGAACTTAGTGAAGGCGTTACGAACAGATCAGATCTGTTCGCCGTTGAATGCCTCTAATGGTGTGGTGATGAATGGAGTTACTAGCCCTAATGTTAGCGTTCAGAGTAGGCAGTGGTACCCACATCCTATAACGCTGTTGCAGCAAAATGGACCCTATGTTATAAGGTGAGGATCTAAAATAACTTGCGCTCTTGCCCGTGGATCTTGCCTTCGATATAAGGGCAGTATTATGTAAGCTTGCTCAATTATCGATCTATGCTTGAGTTAGTCTTTTATACCGCCATTTGTTATCGGTAGTAGTCAGGACACACCCTGTATAGCATAAATGTCACTCAAGCATGGATCTATGACAGCAAGATCATAATATGTGCCTATATGAGTTCTCCTGGCGTCGATATGAGATAAAAAATTTAAGATATGGAATCTATACTTTATGTAGGTACGTGCATATCCTATTGCAGTGTTTTATTCCTATAATTTTTCCGTTCTACAAAGAATAAAACAGGCGGAAAAATAATTTGGTGCGAGTCATAAACTATTTTCTGTTTCCGTTTTTTATGAACCCATGACAAAGCCATAAATTTATAAAAAAAAACTCCCGCTCCGGGTCGTTTTTGGAGCAAAGGATTGCCATCGCTATTCAGCGAGGTAATGCTGCAAGCATTATGGGCACCTTTGCACCGGGGATGATCAGGGGCGGGTTATTTAATGACTAATCATCTAAGTCTTAGATGATTATTAAGTTTTAATTTATTATTTATTATTCCGTTAAATAAATCTATATTATCTAAAAAACAATTAGTAAGTATTATAATGAGTGTCTGCTTCCCGAAATCGTAGACCAACGAAAGTCTAGGTTGATGCCGCTGAGAACGTTCGTCGAAGAGTTCGTCTTTTAGTAGGTATTCCCGGTATTTTATTACTAATTTTTTTATATTAATTAATAAAAAAATTAGTAATAAAATACCGGGAATACCTACTAAAAGACGAAGAAACGGACAATATATTTGAAACCAAATTGAAACAATACCTTTTGCAAAAATGCTATTATAACTAATTTAGACGAGTTTGATAATAGAAAAAAACACCTAATTTAAACCTTTAACTACACTTACGAACCTACATTGCTACCTATAAAACATCTTAGAAATACCTACCATCGAGTTAGAATTCTACACAATGAATACACTTAACTAGTTTTCCTAAAATTGTAAAATAAAATAAATTATCTTGTCACTAAAATATCTTATCTTATCCCCAGACCACCAACGAGTACGCCGCCGGGCGAGGGGCAGGTCACCCCCGGAGTGCCCCCCGCTACCATCGACCTAAGCCACGACGCACACGAGCTCAGCACTCTAGTCTGAACTTAACTACAGTGTGATGGAACTCGACCTTCAAGACTTCAACACTTTTCACGATGCATATGGACGTGAGACCAGCAACGGTGCGCCCCTGCCATTCACAACGCAGATGGATGTGGCAGTGAATACGATATACGTCAGCGTGCACGAATCTGCAGGCTGATATTGCACTATCAAATCCATTCACTCTCCAATTGCCATAATCCATTCGCATTGACGTTAGCTAATTTGATGGCTGGATGGTTAATGTGAGTGAGCGAGTTCGATATTTGCAAGTAAATACGCGCTTCGCGCTTGTTAGTGGAAGCTATATCATATTAAGAAATCATCATGAATCGTCAGTCATGTTGAATGTGCCTGTTATAAGTGCCTTTGAAACTATGTTTGTCTCTAAGAAATTAAATAAGTTCCAAACTTACTTATTAAATTTCTTAGAGATTACCCAGACTGCGAGGGCTTACGCACTATAATACAAAAACTATGTTTGTCTCTTTTCCCCATTTGGAGAAGAATTGTGGCAGATTATCATAACGCACGCTACAACGAGAGCTCACTTAGCCTCTCTCACGAAACTGGCTTTAGAGTGCATTTCTGTCACGGCTAAGCGTTGATAATCGGTAAAATAAGTTTAGCACTGCTACAGAGCTCCATTATACAAGTACGCTGGAAGGAATATTCTGTACGCAATGAATTTTTTATGTGCCTATTCAAAGCGCCCCTCTCGAACTTATATACCTGTCTTATCTATGCTAATATTATTAAAAGGAAAGATTTCTTTGTTTGTTTGTTTGAATTTATTCAGTTTAAACAAACCAATCTAGAGAAAGATTTATTTGAACTGAATAGGCTCCGAAGCTACTGGACCGATTTAAAAACTCTCACCTTAGAATCCTACATTATCCGATAGAAACTACCCATATGAAATGCGGCGGTCCGCTACTTTTGTATAAAGTTGACATTGTGGCTTACCTCCTACAATCACCATATGAACAAAGGAAGAGCACTACTGGCCAAAATTACAAGTTTTAAAAACTAAGCTTAACAACTAGGGCATAACTGAGTACATTTTTTGCAATACATATATTTAATTTTTAATATTATTAGTTCCATGAACGGTCGCACCGACGTTCAGCGCTAATATGGCGAAAATCAAATGGCTTCAATCCGTCATCGATAATAAGACCTGTTTTTGTGTAATGGAGTTCAGTAAACACAGCCTATACAACTAAAATCTGGTAGAAAAACACCCTTATAGCAGAAGCTCAGCAGTCCTCAAATGAGAGATAATATTATTTACTAGCGGTCCGCCCCAGCACGGGTAGATATATTCTATAGCCTATTATTACTCAGTGATAATGTAGCTTTTTAACGACAATAATTTTCGAAATCAGTCCAGTAGTTTTTAAGTTTATTCGTTACATACAAAAATACAAATCTTTCCTCTTTATAATATTAGTAACTCAAAAATTTGAGCAATACTGCGCTACACTATAAAAGTTTTTCGAGATTTTTTTTTGGTTAATCTGTGTTTAATAGTCTTCAGTGTAGTCTGAGCTGAAAACCATCTGACCTATACCTATTACAAATCATCATCATCAGCCTATATAGTCATTTAAACACATGCATGGGCCTCCCCTACGAGCGCCATAGCGCCCTGTTTTCAGCTTGCCGCATCCAGCATCAGTCAGCAGATAATCAATCTTACAAATAGGCCTTTGCAAAAATGCTAATGCTTTACAAAGACGATAGTCAAACTATATTTTTAAGAAGTTGAATTACTTTCATAGGGTCCGCTCAGTTAGATACGCGACGCTGCGCGCACTTTGATTAAAAATATAACATTATTTACTACGCAATAAGGTACATATTTTATTGACAACACGAAAATTCCCCGCGGGGACGCCGCTGTGCTGCGCCATCCATGCGCCAATTTGTATCTTTTTGCGTAGTAAATAAAGTTATATTTTGAACGTCGCGTCACGGTGTGAGCTGAACCCTCCATCTTCAGGCTACCCATTCGGTACCTTCAGTTCGTCTATTAAATAAGCTTAGACTAGATTTTAGTAGACCATGAGAATTATAATACTTGAGTTATACAACGAAATCATGTTTGTATATTGAGTTTAGTTTGTAAATAATTGTTTCTTGTTTCTAACGAGACTTTGCCATGTTTGATTAATTTTAAGCTATTTCTTACTTCAACTGTTTTTAAATGACTATAGATAATTTGTTAAAGCTTGCGCGATAGCCTTTTGTTTTTCATATACTGGAGGACTGGCTTAGTGACGTAGCGCAGATAATAAGCTAGTTTCCTAAAAATTCTAACTAGCCCGTCAGTTAGATTTTATCAGAAGACATAGAACACGTATTTTGTTCTTTTGCCTATTAAACATAAAATAGGAAGCGTGACGTCACGTCGTGCGACACTCTTAAGCACGGGGCATGACGTCATGCGGAACTTTAACTAGCTATATCTTCATAATTTTTTGTTTAATTAACAAACGAAAAAAAAATACGAGTCCAATATCTTGTGATGCTCTGACGGACTCTATAGAATAATGATTTCTTTACCCAGGAAACTACTCTTTTGCATGAAAATCACAAGACAGACAATCGCGCCAGCTTTTATAAATTTACCTAAAATATAATTAGTCTACATTAACTTATTCACAATTGTCACAATGAATGAATATTAATTATTATGTTTCTGAAAGTGGTGTTAAATGAAAGTGGCTTAACTAAAAACTTCACCTTTTTCTCATTTGAAAAACTGGATATCTTTTTGGTTAAGTAATTTTTGACAAACAAGACCCCCACCTAACTGAAAACAAATTAAATAGTTATTTAAAATATATCAATGTATATTTTGTACATAGCGTTTTACAAAATCAGGAGGCATAATTTTATTTATTATTTTTATGGATAACAACATTTATCTATTTTATTTCTAGTTTATTTTACGTGAGATTAAAAAAGTTTTAAATTGTAAAAGTGGTTTTATTTAGTTCGTGTATCAATTTAGTTATAAGGAGTAAAATTGATAAAACAACATTGATAACTCTTATTTTATAACAAAGGATTTACTAATAATTTAGGCATTACCAATATACAGGGGGAGTTTTTTAATGCCACTGAGGGGAAGTCTGAAACCGTGACAGGTATTGAAAAGTCATGTTAGGAGTTACGTGCTCGATTTTGAAAATAATAAGTTCTTCATTCAAATAAGGACGAACAACATTTTAGATTTTCAGGACAAGTGAGTTTTTGATATAAGGTTTTTTTGCATATTTGGGTTCTTTAGTGGATAACAAATAAATAAATATACGACGGCTATGTGCCAAAAGTTGTTGGAACACCTTCATAATTGAATATTTATAATTTCAATTTCGTGAAATTGTGTAAGGTAAGCTATTAAATCCTTAGTATTTTCTTTTCGCAGTTCATTCATTCTAAAACTTCTAACAAATTAAATTTATTAATATTCAGTTTTGAAGGTGTTTCAACAACTTTTTTGGCAACATAGTCGTCATACATTTCTTTATTTACTATCGACTACAGAAACCAAAGACGCAAAAAAATTATATTTCAAAAACTCACTTTAACAGAAAAACTTAAAAGTTCTTTGACTTTTTTAATTCAAAATTTATTTTTTTCAAAATCGAGCAAGTAACTGCTAACATGACTTTCGATAACTCTCACGATTTCAGACTTCCCCTCAGTGGCCCTAAAAAAAACTCACTCTGTATAGCCTAGCACAAATTGTGTGACCTTAAAACGTGATACAGGTTATGCTATAAAAATCATAGAGCTAAGGAGAACCTAAAGGCGGTTACAGAAAGGCGTTACGAAGCGTAATGTAACATTACAGCAAGCGTTTCTGCAGTCAGTACAAGGCAAAGAAGGCGCTCGCAACGAGTCGGATTTTGGTACACGGCATACATATTTCCTTGTCTGTGGGCGGTCACTAGTTTCCTAAAAAAATCTAATTTGTTCTTAAGTTAGATTTATCAGAAGATATTGGTAGTGATTCTGCAGGCACTAAACCTAAACTAAACTAACGTAAAAATGTTGCTGTCCCCTTTCTATCAATCGAAATAAAAGAGACGGCAACAATTTTAGGCTAGTTTAGGTTATGTGCCTACAGAATCACTACCAAAGGAAACTTTTTTTTGTCAATCATACAAAAAAATCTTGTGGTAAATTTAACTGACAGACTAATTAGATTTTTTTGGGAAACTAGCTCTGGGATGGCACTGTGTGACGGCGCGATGTCAGTCAAATCGGGGTTTTACCAGAGGGGCTACACTCCTTTACAAAGGATTCTTGCCTTTTGGTCGGACTGGTGCTAGAAATCGGGCTTTAACCAGAGGGGCTACACTCCTTTACAAAGGATTCTTGCCTTTTTGTCGGACTGGCGCTAGAAATCGGGCTTTAACCAGAGGGGCTACAATCCTTTACAAAGGATTCTTTTGGAATTTATGTTACTTGGTTTTGTTGTGTTGGTTCTGATCTCTCTATACATTCCGGGCATTTTGCCTTTTGGCCGGACTGGCTCCCCCTTGGTCGCAATCAAAGACGGAGTTCATTCTTTTTAGTTCCGGCGGATATCTTAATGAATGTTGTAATCGTTTTTGTCATTCGATTTGCTATATTTTATTGAGTTTGATTTATAATTCGATGTAGTTTTTGAATTAACACTCTTATTGAAAAACAAATCAAAAGAATAGACAACATTTTATTGCAAACTAGCTGTCCGCCCCGGCTTCGCAGGGGTAATTATTTTTTCGTCAATTTTCCAATGTTTTTAATAATTCTTATCCTATTCCGGACTACGAGAAATCCAATATCTCAAAACCATGAAAATCGGTCCGTCGTTCTTGAGTTATAAATGTTGTAACTAACACGACTTTGTTTTATATACATATATATTGATTATTTCATCAGTAGTCATTTGGAACCCTGATATTTTAATTTATCATCAGAAGTTAGTTTTATTAATATTGTTCAATAAATTTATGTAATCTAATAGGAAATTTCATCGGGTTTGAAGTAAACTAATTTATCTTATGGCTTTGGATATAAAAATTGAGAAATAAATGAAATTACACTCGACACGGGACGTTATCGCCGATCCGTGTCCGGTCCGTGTCTGTGGCGTCACCACCACATGCTGTTTAGATTAGACAGACGCGCAAATCCAAGATGGAGGACATTCGCCAGCAAGAAGTATGCTCGCTGTGAAATTAATTTAAGTGGGTAGGTACTTTGGATACTAACATTAATTATAAGATATATTTTTGATACTAACAAATTATGTATCTCAATTATCTGAAATTAAATTATTTTATTTCATTTATTTTAATTAAGTAATGGTATGTTATGTATTACTTATAGCAAAATTTTAAGTCAAGAATAAAACAAAAAAAAAATATGCTAAAAAACTGAAATTCCTTAATAAAATAAAATTGGTAAGTACTATAATCAAAAGTATTTAAATGGTAGGTACATTACGCCCTGTAACACCGATCAGTATCCGCTTTAAGAGTTGACTGAGAGAGAAACTATTACTGAGGTAATAAATCAGATTAGAAAACATACTTTTAATTTAACGTAAACTTAATTATGATTCCGGCGATTTTCTTTAACTCTGAAACAATAAAAAATATACATTGTGAGATTTATATATACATTAACATGTCGTGAATATCTACGTCTTAAGTTAATAATGATATGCCATATTCGTCCCTAATGTTCGGCCCACTGCATTAAAAAGTCTTTGTTCGTCCCGCACGATAATATTTGTCCAGATTCGTCCCTCATACCAAAATTATTGTAAGTACAGTGAACGTCAAAAGTATAATTTATCACCACAACCAAATCTGTGGTTTATCTACCACTAAGCATCACCACCACCCAATGATGGTCATTACTAGTATCATTATTAACTTTACATAAATATCAAATTCTAGAATAGAGTAGAATTCGTTATCATATATGGGCCAGGACATTCTCAGGAGATGTAGAAAATTAATTTCAAAGTGGTTAATATAAGACCTTCATAAAGTCCATAGTGCTAATAGGTTCCATAATTAGGTTTGTGTCCATACAGTACGTGTAACGTCCCGGATGTAGTCAAATATGGTAACTTTTTTACATTATGAGTCCTATGTTATACACATTTGAGTCGAAAATGGCGATTTTTGCATTAATTCTCTTAAAAGTCCCTAAAACGCATGCCAATTGCGGCAGCTTGAGGATAATGGTATTCCAACTAATAGTCCAGTCATGATAATAGGATATTTTAACTCTTTCTGCGAAATAAATAATATATGATTGAAATAGCTTGGGCAAAAAGCAGTTGGATGTTCGTTTTAGTTCATTGAACAACAGAACTAATTTTAAAATTCAATTCAAAGTTTTTAGTCTTTTAGTTTTAGAGTAGTCATACGTTTGTGTAGGCAAACTAAAAAGTATGAACTGTCATCAGTATGATTCATGTGTGTATTGAGTTAGTTGAAATATAAGGTATCATTTTTGTCAAAAAAATCGGTCAACCTCGGAATTCTGAAGCTGGAAATGCATATACGTCTTGATATTGGGGATAAAAACGTCTCAAAAGTAAAAAACATTTCGTGTTAGAATGTCATTAGAGCTTAGGTTATTGCGAAAAACCGTGTTTGTGCAACTTACGCATCCTACACGATATGTAATGAAAATTTTGAGACAACGTTTATAACGCCAAAATGTATCAGAGTTTTCATTCGGCTGTCTAGGAATTCAGAGGTGAAACCTTAATAATGACTGGACTATAATGATAAGAGCCATTAAGACGCGTAAGTGGCTGCTTAGTGGAGGCTTCCACTGAAGATTATGTCCAGCAGTGACCTAGCATAGGCTGTAGATGTAGAGCCAAAGTTGTAGGTACATTTTTAGTCCAAAATGGCATGTCTCTTACGTCACAAGTCCCTGAGTCCATTACGATCCGTTTCTTCACTGATAGAGTTCAATGTGGTAAATACTTGGGTCGAATAATGACTCCACCTTATACTTTATAAGTATAGTAATTATTAGAGTCTGATATGGTAAATATCTTACGTCTTTATCCCGTGATAGAAGCCATTATGGATGCCGGACATGTACCAATACCAACTGACAAGCATGTGGCAAAATTGGTAGAAGGTTTACCTACATGATAAGTTTCTTATGTCTTTGATATAGTCCTACGTGGTGAATAGGGAAGTTACGTCACAAGTTTCTGAGTTTCTTCACTGATAGAGTTTAATGTGGTAAATACTTGGGTCGAATAATGATTTCCGACTTAGTTTCTAATAGATCCTAATTTGTTAGTTATAGTGGTTTCGTGGCTTAGTTGGTTAGAGCACACACACCCGTACTGAGGGTGGGGCGTGGGTACGAATCCTGGCGAAATCGAAATTTTTTGGGACATTAATAAAATTTTAGTGGAAAATATACCCAGTGCGAGTTATGTACTATAAAGCAAAAAGCTAAGATCCTATTTGGTAAATGTTAAAGTCCAATATCGTAAATATCTTACGTCTTAATCCCCTGGTAGAAGCCAGTATGGAAACCGGACATGTACCAACTGACAAGCATGGCGGAGAGCGCCTGCTCCTCGGTGTCCGTCATCTGCAGGGGGACCGGCGGCGGCGGGGGGATCGGGACGTTGGGCAGCCGGAAATTCGGACCCGGCAACTGGAAATAAACATAAACTTTACAATAGTATTAAAACTCTTTTTTCTTCTTGTTTTTTGTATAAAGCTTTTAGTTTTTATCGTTTGATTGTGTAAGAACCTAAGTTTAAAGATATTGTATCCCTACCTATTGTACCTAATGTCTTTGTTTGTATTATTTTTTGTTATGTGCTGTCTTGAACGGCTGTTTGTGAATCAAATAAAATATCTATCTAACTCTTTGTTGCTTTTTTTAGACTACAATGGTCCATAAATTTATAACAATTATAAATGTGAAAGTTATGGTTTTTTAAAAGGATGTTTGGTTGAATATTTGTTACCTCTGCACGCCAAAACTACTTTTCGGATCGGGCTGAAATTGCATACGGGTAGCTCTAGGCCTGGAATAAAACATAGGCTACTTATATCCCATAAATAAAAAAAATTAAGTACCTACCACAAATAAATTTGAATTTCGCACCAACCCGCGACGAACCTTCAGCCATTATAAATAAATGAGTAGGTACCCTACCTAAAAACATCAAAAATGGTGTACATCCCTACCGAATGCGAATTTCACAACATCAATAAAACCAAAAAACCGAAAATAGCTGATAGGCTTTTGAGGCTTAAAAAAGCCGCCAAGCTATTGCAATGTTTCCTCTTACCCTGTTGCACACCTTCACCCAATCACCCTGTACGCATGAAAGAGGAGAAAACCAAACATAATGTAGTTTTATTTAATCACATAGATATATAATAATAATATATTTTTACACATACATCTATTTTTTTTAAATCTAAGCCGTCACCAGAAGGTTTGCCTAGAATGCTGGCAGTATTGCCACGTTGAATGGCAATGCTAATTCGTTGACCGAAATGAAAGCCATCATTTCGATCACCTGTGGATTCTATTAGGAGTTTTGTAACATCTTTGTATATAGCGTGTGCCCCAGAACCCCAAGGACCTAGAGTTTCCAACACAAACGGCTCGAATAGGTAACCTCTGTTTTGACAGAGGACCTCTGACCTCCCGTCTGTTTAACTGTTTTGTTTGAAACGGCGAAAATACGCTAGCTTTGGATAGCGTATTTTCGCCGTTTGAGGGACTCCGCTGATGTTGCTGCAGAGCCGGTCGTT
This sequence comes from Eupithecia vulgata, assembly GCA_946478455.1. Lineage (NCBI taxonomy): Eukaryota > Metazoa > Arthropoda > Insecta > Lepidoptera > Geometridae > Eupithecia > Eupithecia vulgata. Next base: position 12,215,990 of record OX297876.1, read on the forward strand.
ACTGATGTCCCTGCAAGATGAGAAGGTGCAGGGTGGAACACACGTAGCATCCCAAACTAAAGGCCGACCCATCTTCCAAGGAATCAGAGTCATACCGTCAGGCCTTTTACCGTCATCTCGCATTAGGCCACGTGGTGCGAGAATAGCTGCTACACTGACGCTGGTAAAAGCCCGACGGATGATGTCATTAATTGAACCATGACGGGACACACGTCCTGCACTAGAGACACATGCCAGTGCATGGTGGCCGAATTTATCAACGGTTTCGCCGCACTGGCAACGGTGTGCAACTAGGCAATGAGACCCTAAATAATAGTGTAAATATTAGTTTTATAAGTGTATATACTAGTTGTAATTGTTTTATTTTAAAGAGAACAATGTATTTTTTAATATAGATGTATAGTTAGTAACCATATGTTAGTAGGTACAAATAATCTTATATAGACTATGTTAGTTTTTATTTAATTTAATTGAGTCTATTGAGTTAATAAGATGGAGTGTTTGTACATGACTCCATTAAGGCTGGTTTTTCGAAAAAATCTATGTTTTCATGATCTTTGAGATCATCATCATCGGCCTATACTGGTCCACTGCTGGACATAGGCCTCCCCTAATGAGCGCCATAGCGCCCTGTCTTCAGCTTGCCGCATCCAGCATCTGCCAGCTGTCTTTCGCAAATCGTCATCCCACCTGGTCGGAGGGCGTCCTACACTACGTTTACGGAGACGCGGTCTCCACTCAATAACACGTTTAAACCAACCTGGTTTTTGGGTCTTTGCGAGATATGGCCGGCCTACTGCTACTTAAGCCAACAATTTAAGAGTGCCCCCTAATACAAAAATCAAGCTAAATATGTATTTTAAAGTTCAGCTACCTGTAGATTGTTTGCAATAGTCTGCTGTTAGCCAAACTGTTTCAATTGTAAATACTAGTTCCAATTTGTAATGTGCATTCTTTGATTGTAATTTTCTCTAATAATAACAACGCGCAAATATGTATGAATTCTCGAAAGTATTGCAGTATAGCGTATTTTAAGGTTCCAAAAGGGCGCGGTGAACCCAATACTGCGCAGTTTTGCATTCGAGGCTATGTTCATACTCATAGAATTCATAATAAAGTCAAATGAGTACTATGGAACTTACCGTCGCATTAAGTTTCATAAAATCCGGCATGCCAAGACCTGATAAATCTGGAAGTTTAGCTTTCTGAGACTTCTTCTTCGATGACTTCTTTCCTTTTGGTTGGCTGATAGGTACTGAAACATTAATATTCGTGGTGATTATGTAGACACAGACATATCATTTATAAGCCACTACAATTACACAACTCCTTTAGAGAGGCATATGGATGGAGACGGTTCATGACCGCTATTTGTAACGTCGTCGTCGTCGTATAGGGGAGGCCTATGTCCAGCGGTGGGCGTGTATGGACTGATATGAGGATGATGACGACACAACTCCCTTATTGGGGAAGGCATGTTCAACAGTGGACGTATAAAAGCTGATGAATAGTGAATAATTAGAATCCACGTTTATCACAGCTAAGATATCTTAATATTTAATCTATTTCGATTTTAGACGGTTTAAAAGCGTGGTTCATTGCGGTTATTATACATTACAGTTTTTACCTAGTAAAAGGCTAGTTATATGTTACTAGGTGTAGTTAAGTTTGTTAAGTTGAAAAAAAAATCGTTTGCGAAGATCTTCTTTAACACTTTTATGGCCCTTGACGCACTTGTTAATCCGGAGCTCTGCGTGGCGTGGTTGTTTAAATAAGTAAATAAATAATACTGGACAATTCACACAGCATTATCTAGCCCCAAGCTAAGCAGAGCTTGTGTTATGGGTACTAGATAACTGATATGACATAATATAATACAATACATAGTTTTTTTTTATTATATATAGAAAACGACCAGAACACCCTGAACAAATGTCTGCAGATCGTACACACATTTGTCCCGAAGCGGGAATCGAACCCGCAACCATCTGCGTCGCAGGCAGACCTTCGCCCACCGCGCCACATCGGTCGCGGTCGGTTGTTTGTTTATATTGTGATTCTAGTATAGATAAGATACTATATATCTATATACTATAGAATAGAATATTAACACGATCCGATCCAACTGAACACGCATCGCGTTTTGTCGAGTCGCGTGACGTTTAAATAGTTTATTTCAACCTTAACCTTAGAACCTCGGCCCTCCGACCAGGTGGGAAGACGATTTGCGAAAGACTGCTGGCAGATGCTGGATGCGGCAAGCTGAAGACAGGGCGCTATGACGCTCATTAGGGGAGGCCTATGTCCAGCAGTGGACTGGTATAGACTGATGATGATGACCTTAGAACCTACCTGCTTTTTCACTAGGGTCGACAGACATGTCTCCATTGGACTGGCTCTCAAACCCATCATCGTACTTGTCAGCAGTCGCTCGCTGGATCTGACGCATGCGAGTTTCTTCACCACGAGAAACATTTAGCGATGATAGGCGTACTACCTCAGAGTTTTCAAAGCCTGAAAATAGTGGTTTTTTCTTACAGTTTGGTTCTATTAAGGTAGATACAGCCCTGGAATGAAATAAGCTGGAATATGTCAGTATGTCTATTTAGGTCGGATCCTCTCCCCCAGCGACTCAGTGACAAAAGAATAGCGAGTGGATCACGGATGGTCACTCTGGAACTGGAAAATATTGGTCACTCAAAGAAATAATGAAAAGTGAACCTTGGCGCACATATAAAAAGATGACATTTACCAACTTCACTTTTATACCCAGCATACTTCTCTCCATTGCCCTGCTGGCATTTGGCTAGCTTGTTCCATGATTTGCTGTAAGTACTCATGTCTCACATCTTTAAGTTACATAAGAAATATTCTTCTTTCTTCCACACCTAACTTATAGAAGTGAAACTTGGACAGCAAATCATGAGACAAGCTAGCCAAATGCCAACGGGCAATGAAGTGAAGTAGGTATGTTAGGTCTAAAACTGAAGGACAAAATCAGAAATGCCGATAAAAGATCGATAACCATAGTACTCGCATTGACGACTAGAAATGTGGCTGGACTGGGCACATGCTACGCGGTAAAGTAGACAAAGGGAGCAAGCAAGTCAGTATGGTACCCAAGGGACGGCATTAGAAACCAGGGGCTTCCAAAAATAAGATGGGAAGATAACATAAGATTAAGCCCTTTGGCCATACTGGACAAAAGACTAAAATTCTTTATTGGAACTGAACAATTGCCTTTCCTTTCACAATCCGGTTATATTTGCAAAAGAGGCGCTCTACTCGCACCAAAGAGGTTTAAAAACTCCCTTAGATTTTGAATTCCGAATACGTGACTTGCGGCGTGGGTCGTGACACTGCCATCTAGCGAGGAGGTTGTTATTATAGTTAGGTTTGAGACGAGTGGAGAGAAGACCGGCCTCAATGGAGGCAGTTGGAGGAGGCCTATGCCGAAAAGCACACCGAACTGAGAGGCATATTATTGTAGAAAAAAGACAGAAAAGGAAGCCCAAAGGAAGAACTAACTAGAGTTCAAGAATTTTAGCATTTATAGTATTGTAACTCAGGTTTAGAATAAATAAAATAAATAAATAATGCTGGACAATTCACACAGCATTATCACTACATAGTATAAAACAAAGTCGCTTTCTCTGTCCCTATGTATGCATAAATCTTTAAAACGACGCAACGGATTTTGATGCGGTTTTTTTAATAGATAGAGTGATTCAAGAGGAAGGTTTATATGTATAATACATGCATAATATAGTACCCATGCGAAGCCGGGGCGGGTCGCTAGTCTAGAATAAAAGGCTACCTATTATTATTTTAGATATTATTAATTTAATATATTTATTAAAGAGCTTTATCTACAGATCTATTTCTCCTGCATAGTTGTTTAATGAAATTTAAGTAGGTAGTTTAGTTAATCAATCACTCAGTGATCAGAAACATGTTGGTATGTGTACACTGCTGAACATAGACCAGTTCTAATGGCGTTGGTGTTTGAGGGAAACACCAACGCCACAAGAACTGGTCTGAAGGTGCCTCCATCCATCAACTTCCTGCACCTGCTACAATGTCATTGGTCCATCATAATAATTATAATTCAATAAAAAAATTAAGCTACAAAATAAGCACTCATAGAAGTCAAATAGAAAAAACTATTAGTAACAATAGTAATTATTATCTAATAAGAAATAAAGGTGTTATTGATTTTGTCCACTTCAATTTTTTGACTAGTGGAAGAAGTGGAAAATAACATAGAGAGGCAGGTCTTCCGACTCTATTTTGCACTGCATAGTGGTCTTTACTTGCATAAAAATAACTATTAACCCTTTAACTTAATTCAGTGTCTATTACGCACAAACCCATATTGGAATCATGGTTGCACCCCAGAAGTTGGGTAGTGAATGGGTTAATATCTGCTCAGTGGGTGAGATCTCCTTTCATCATAGTAATAAAATAATAAACATGTTAATAAGTAAGGGACCAGCATTAAACATATGCTTTATAATTACTCTATTTATACATATATTTTATTATTATTCATATTAAGAATTAATTTCGAATGGGCGCAGGTAAACTACGAGCATTGTGTTGGAAGAACACCAATGTTTCAAGCCCTAATGATCAACGGATATGTTCAGCGTGAGGGTGGATCGCGTGGATCTACTCGCGCACGTGTATGCGAGCACTGCGCTGCAAGCTCATTGCGTACGATTCGCGGCAATTGTACTCAGTCAAGTATCATACAGCAGTGTGGTACCGGCTTAGAACTTGTAACACCCCAACTCTTCCCTTGGGTATTGTAAAAGGCGACTAAGGGACATGCACCGGACGGGCAGCAGCGCCTCTTGCAGAATAAATGTACCACCAAACTGCGATCAGCAACCCACATGCCCAGTGTGGGGATTATAGGCATTACCCCCCATGCGATAAAAAACCAGGGGGAGGCCTGCGTCCAGCAGTGGACTGTTATAGGCTGTTGAGGAAGTATCATACACGAGTGATTTACCAACAATGTACAACTTACCAACAAATCTAACAACACATTCATTTTCGTCCAAAATGGCGGTTACCACAGCTTCATACTCTATTCCATCTTCAAAATACTTGGCCCTGCATTGCATCCCTTCCTTCCACTGTATTATTTTTGATGGCTTCGCTTTACCCTTCTTCTCATTTGTTTTAGCTACAAAGAACACACAATGTTACATCTATATTAATATTATAAAATTGAAAGACGGCATGACTCTAGTCCCATGGGAGTCGGGGAGGCCAAATGTGTGGGAAGGTACATGCGTCGACATACTCGTGCCTTCCCATGTTCCTAGTATTTCCGTGAGGGCTGGTGCGGCGGCAGATCTGGGAGAAGATCTCAAGAGGCGCAAATATGTAGGCCTTGAAAGAGCCTTTATGTGTGTTTTTAATATATAATTAACAAGCATTGTGTATAACACTCATCTAGACTAGAAGCATAACATAAGCTCTGCTCGTTTTTGGGTTAAATAAGTTGTGACACAAAAATTATTTATTTTTAAAAAATCTTACCCGTTTCTTTGAATTTTGTGTTAGTTTCCATTGCAATTTGTTTAGCAATCTGTACATTGGCCTTCTTCAAAGCCCTGTCATAAGCCGCGGTCATTGAAGAGTCATCCCAGAACGGGTCTTCTGTGTCTGACTGAAATTATGATAGGAATTTAACTCTGTAAGTCAGTGTGAATCAATAGATAATATACTTAAACAAACTATTGTAAGTAGTATTATGAACTAATTAAGGATGCAAGCAAGTTAACTACAAACTTCATTTGTTTTGGAAGAATACCAACATTTCATTCCTTAACGAGGGATTTCTTCAGCACTCCGCCTCAGCCTAGAAGAAATCCCTCAATAAGGAATGATATGTTCTTCCAACACAAATGAGGCTCATAGTTACCCCGCTTACATCGGTGATGAGATAATGTACCTAATAAAACTTTTGGTGGACAAATCATTCTAAAGGTACCTACTGTCAACACATGAACACTGGAATCAAAAGATAAGGACAGGTAGATTGTAGGGACCAAATTAATAGGCATAGGATGATTTTCCTATGATGTATGCTGTGTAGTAAAACTGAACAAATTATTTCAATACCTAGGGGTTATTCTTCACCTTTACATAATAATTGGTGAAAGTTTGTGAAGTTGTAAGATGTTTGGGCTAAGACAACCCCTTTACTACGAAACGGATTGAGCAGAAGCTTCATAGTAAGCAAGTTCTAGAGAAATAAAATATTAAACAGAATATTTTTCGCGTGACGCGGGCAGAAGTTAGAAAAGCCATCTTTTTCCCGTCGCGTCCGCCGTTAAAGAATAGCTTACCATGTTAGGATTACTATATCTTGATTTTTTTATATAAAGTTCTTCCCCTTTTGACATTTTTTTGGTTAAAGTAAAAAAATAATGTTCTGTGTTGTTTACAAGAAATTTTGAACAAAACCACAGATTTATAAGTATAGTACTAAAAACAAAACCAAAGAGAAAGAGAATACACTGTAAAAGTAAACAAACAAGACTGTGAAGTGAAAAACAAATGAATGAAAACCAAAAAAAAGAAAGAGATCCCCTTCTCGGTTGAAAACAAAGACCAGTATTGCCAGATCCGTAGAAGAATTTTATGAAACACCAAAAAACTACATTCCCCATTTTACCCTTTTTAAGTTTTTTGTAAATTCCTGAAACACATGTTTGAATTGCTGCGCCCTTACAGGGTACATGTACCTACCTAGCTCAGTACATCTAAGTTGAAATTGTATATAATGTATGTGTAAAAGGATATGAAATGAAATTTATTGATGATAATACAGAAATAAATTCAGATTATTAGCAAGTTTTGAGCCCCAAGATCTTTTTTTATCAATAATATCTACTTTTTGGACTCGACCAGATAAAAAAAGGTTACATATGGAAGGTCCAGTGCCTTGTTGCCAATACCGTAATGTTTTTTTTTCAAATTGTACGATGATCTACCTACACAATCAAAAGCCTTAGTCACTGTAGCGTCCGGCCGAACTGACCGTTCTAGCGTCAAATATCCGAGTCCCGGGCACAAAAATCTCGGCGCCGCCGCGCCGCCGTCCGCGATCGCGTCCCGTTCTTTATTAAAATCCATATATCTCGCTAAGTCATTGCATATTTGTACGATTAGGTATAATGTATAACGCCAGGTCATTGCAACTGACAAAGTATTGCGAACGGTAATTAGATACACGAACAATGGCCTAGGGAAATAAAATGCAATGATAAGTACATTGCGCCGTATTTCCATTGAAAAGCTGATTTGGAAGTAATTGATGGTTGTTTGTTCGGTGGCAATAGAATCGTTCCGGGCGTTCTTAAAGAAATAATGTTAAAGGAGCTTCAGTACACTTTGGGGTAGGTAATCAATTAATCATCAATCAAAAAGCGCAGCTTGTAGTAAGATATGGTGGCCGGGAATCGACGTCGATATCGAGCGGTGGGTCTCGCTCGGCCCTCGGTGCGTGTGCCGCATGCTCGGCCATCCGCGCCGCACCACCACCGAGGGCGTGAATCGTGTCTGACAATGATGTAAAAATAAATTCTGCAGAATTTCACTCATTTCGTCGAATGAATAGTATTGAATACCTAACATCGCCTATCTACCACCCTGCTAGTAATGGTCAAGTTGACTCAAGCAGAGAACTCAAAAACTTGTAAAAAATGTTAAAATGTATTGTATTAGAAAATAATGTTTGTCAAAGAAAATTTTTAGAGGAATTACAGGGTTTTCTTTTTAGTTACATGTGGCTACGGGTTCCACACCGGCGAAGCTCATTGTAAGATCGTGATCTAAAATGCAGATTAGATTTGATTTAACCACAAAATAATAGAAGCGAGATCAGAGCACACAATGAACCGGGGCGATGGCGGCGAGGCGGGGTGGCGGCCCTATTGAAACCTAATAGATGTTTTAAAGTAGGTAAAGCGGTATGGGCGAGGTGGATTATAGCAAGGAAAAGCATTTGGAGTGCAGGAATAATTAAAGCAGCTGTAGGATCTAGAATGTATAAAATTTATTTAAAGTCCCCGCTCGCTCCCCCGCTGCCCGTCACGGCAATCACCCAGACAGCCGTGACGTCGCCGTTACTTGTTTCTAGCCCTTCCTTGGCCACCGATGATGTAGATGAGGTAGAAGGAGAGAGGTGCCGCCGGTGGTGACCGTGACCGAAATCGCAGAGAGAGAGGAGTGTGTGAGGGATGATGGTATTGATGAGGAGTGAGCGGAGGCCTGTGAAAAAGCGTGTCCTGTGACCCTAGCGCCAGGAGTGAATCGCCGCCGGGCGCCAAAAAGTGATTAAATATTATAAGAAGTATTTTTAAGTAGGAATATAATATTATTATTATGTGGTTATTTTAGTTAATTAAGGTTAGTTAGGATTAGGCTACTTCTCTCTATAACATTGTTTTTGTGATTGTTACAGGTTTCCTAATTAATGTTGGAGGGAGATTGTATGTACCTACTTAAGATGTAAAACTATTGCTTAATATAATATTATATACAGGGTGTACGGTGGCAGAATTCGGTTTTTAAATCTAAATTTCTCCGTAACGACTGAGCGTAGGAGGGGGAAGCGGGTGGCGGTGGGTTTGTCGATCGTGCGGATTTGTTAGTCACGATGCCGCGGTGGACGGATGAACAACGTGCGTTCGCAATTGAAGCGTATTTCAAGGCTAATGATTCGTGTGTAACCGCTCGTCGTAGATTTTGTTCCCGTTACAATATTCGATGTTTAAGTGATGCTCCAAGTGAAAATTTAATTCGATTATGGGTGCGCAGATTCCGGGCAACAAGTTCAGCAGGAAATAGCCCTCGGCCAGGGCCTAGCCGGACGTCGAGAACAACCGACAACATTGCGCTCGTTGCGAACAGTTTACAAGATGATCCGCGTCAGTCCGTGCGCAAGAGAGCGTCTGCTTTGGGGCTTCCAAAAACTGTTGTGCATGAAATATTGAAGAAGGATCTTAAATTTCACCCTTTCAAGATTCAAGTTGTGCAAGCGCTTAAGCCAAACGATCAAAATTTGCGTAAAACTTTTTGCGAGAAAATGATGGAACGATTTCGTACCGTAAACACTGTTTTTTGGAGTGATGAAGCCCATTTTCATTTAAATGGAAGTGTAAATAAACAAAATTGCCGTTACTGGTCACCCACGGTTGAAACACCAACAACCACTTCATAGCCCCAAAGTGACGGTTTGGTGTGCATTATCAAGCAGTGCCATAATTGGACCATATTTTTTTGAAAATGGTCGCGGGCAAACCATTTCTGTAGACGGTGTTAATTATCGACGCATGTTGAACGAGTTTTTCCTACCAGCAATGAGAGACCATCCTGCCTACAGTTCACACACATGGTTTCAACAAGATGGCGTCACCCCGCACACTTCCAGGGAGACCATGGCGATTCTTCGAGTATTCTTCCCGAATAAATTGATAAGCCGTTTCGGTGACATCCCCTGGCCACCCCGATCACCGGATATTACTCCGATGGACTTTTTCCTATGGGGATACCTTAAAAGTAAAGTATACGAGACGAACCCAGCGACCATCGCGGCGCTTAAAGAAAATATTGTTCGCGAAGTTAACACCATCCCGACTTCATTGCTCCAGCGTGTTGCACGGAATACAGAGGCTAGATTTGAAGAGTGTGTCCGACGTAATGGTCAACATTTGGATGAAATAATATTTAAACAATGAAATCCGCACTATTCTTCTTTGTAATTGTTCTTGAAATAAACATTTAAAATTTACAGTTTTTTTATTATTTAATTTTTAAATCCTAATTCTGCCACCGGACACGTACGTGTGCTAGTGGGTACCTTCCCCAGTGTAATAAACCAGCTACCATAGGCTAGTATATATACAGCTACAGAACTAAACGGTCGTTTAACACCCGACTTGCACCCGACTTGCACCCGACTTGCACCCGACATACCAAATACTCCATCTACGGGTTATGGCGGCTCCACATTAGTGCCGTGAAGCCCCGTGAACAGGCGTGAACGTGAATGAGGACGGTTTTCGCGGGGTTCACGAGCATTCACGCCTGTTTCCCGATCAGTGTCGGTATTTTGTCCCGCGACAAAGGGTTCGCGCCCCCTTCGCGCGGCGTTCACGTGTACACATCCACATTCTCGGCCCGTGCCAGTTTACTCAGGAACGATTGAGAGCATCCCGTGAATGTAGAGGGCACGACTTGTGCCGTGAATTCACGCGCGAATTTATGGCACTAATGTGGAGCCTCCGCCATTAGAGAAGCGAAACGAAACTGTTTTTGAGTCTAACTTCAACTTCTTTAATAAAATTGTTGCCATTATTTTTCGTCGCGACTTGAAATCCGAGGGTGAAATAGCCACGTTATTATCCACCATTTTTCTATACCGTGGAAATAACCACAAAGTACTTTTTAACACCGGGATAATTTTTGGTGGTAACCGTAGTATACTTACTATTCTAGCTTAGATCTTCCTCTAAGCTTACTAGTCTATGTTGGTAACTTAACCTATAGGAAAAAGATCCATCTACGGTTGGTAACGTGTTGTTGCCTTGTTGGTAGGCTTTAGTTATTTGCTCTGAGGTAGGTACCTAGGTACGTTAGTAATAATATTATTGTTCTGTGTGTGGTTGGTTTGTTATCAAAGAAAGCACAGCACAGCACAGCGTAAGGAAGAGAGAAAGAGATTATAACGTACGTAGCATCCTCCTTCATATGTAGTTTGTGATTATAACCTGTCCGCACGTCCGCACAGATGTACTATACTTATAAATCTGTGCACAGATTTACTAGGGATGCTAACCACAGAAAACGTATGCTAACCCTCTCCACAGATTTATAAGTATAGTACTAAAGTAACCCTCTCCGTGTCGAGGAAATTGCTGATGATTGCAACGTAGTATTTTAATCAGTATCACAGATGTACTAGGGATGCTAACGCATATCAGTATTCTCTTAGATGATTAGTTACACTACACCTCAGCGGAAGTTTCCTCTGAGCACTACACCTTCCACCCTCCCTACGATTAAAGAGCAAAGTACTAGAAAGATCCTACAACGGTGCAGAGTGCAACAAGGTGCAAAAATATTAGTAATAAGTAACAATAATAAAATATATTTATTCACTAGCCTTATATTCTCTTTGTTATTCACACAGCAATGGGTTTACAGAATAGGAACTTACAAACTACTTATATAATATTAAATAGCTATGCTAATTTCCTCTTTCAGTACGTAATACCTACTTGTTATAAACCTTTCAGGGTCAAAGAAAAAAAACTTCGTACTGGAGCCGCAGTCATTGTGGCTGGAGCCAAGTGGTTATACTTCTTAGTTTATGCAAGAGGTTTATCGTTGTTGGCTGGAGCAAATGGTGCAGTCAATGATACTGAGCTAATTAAATTGTGCTGTTTGTCTTACAAGTGTTCTACCTTTAAGTCTAGAATCCTTGCTCTAGTTTTTCTTTTGAGAACCACAATGGAGGATCAAACTGAAATTAGCCCACCAGGCTTAGATTTTACAGCGGAGACGGAGATTGAACAAAATGAAAGCATAGAAACTTCTATAACAGAGTTACAAGACAAACCAATCGATGAAGAAATGGAAAGCAGCTGTGCTGAGCAAAGTGAAGAAATTCAAGATCAAGTGGTTGTAACGACCCCAACTGTAAATAAAGAAGAAGTACAAAATATAAGTATGAGTAACATTGGAATGATGGATAATGGAGAAGTGATCACCAATAAAAAATCTACAAAAACTACTGATGATGAAAGTGATAGTAAACCCAAAGGGCCCAAACGTACAAAACGTAAAAGAAGCCGACCGTTGAAACCACACAGCAGAAAACACAAAATTACCAAAATGACACACCTTCCAAAAGACAAGGTCACTGTAAGAAAAGAAAAGAGTGATGATAAAGAAATAGAAGATCCACCAACTGATTTATCAAAAGATGATGTTGAATATTGTCTTACGGTGTCTAACTTACCTAACAGTTGGAGTTTTATGGACATAAAGAACTATATCGACATGGAGGTAATCTTGAATTTCATACGTTTTTAGCCAAGTCTTCACAAGCTACTTTTGGATTTACAGTCCAATGCTTGGATTGCATTATCTAGAGTAGGGAATCTGGTCAACATTTAAGTAGATATATTTAGACAAGCTCTGCTAACTTTAGGTATAGATGATGCTGCGTGCTTTGTTGAGCATTATTTATTTATTTTTATTTACTTAACACTACAGAAAAAGATGTATGATCTAATGAGTTTAGCTTAAGCCCAGCTCAGCTAAGTGCTGTTTTGGTCATGTTAAATATTGCATTCTTTGTAAATTCCTGTAGATTTCATATTAACCTTTAAATTTCAGTGTGGTCCAGTGGATGAGATAGAAATGATAAAAGATGACAAGACAGGCAATGGTGCGATTCGCTTGTCATACCAAACCGAAGCAGAATGTAAAGAGGGCATGGAAAAACTGCAAAATAAGAAAATTGAGGGAAACGTACTGTCTTTAGAGATGAATGGTATGTCACTTATATTTTACTGTGTCATGTCGTGCCCATAATCCCCATTATGGGCACTACCCCCAAGAGATAAAAAAATCGGGAGGAGGCCTGCGTTTAGCAGTGGACCATTACAGGCTGTTCAGATGAGATGATGAGTTGGCATGTTAATACATTGCCTTACTGCAAGATAAAGGCCCTTATCTCCCTCAATTGTATTGATGTTTTAAAGTCCTTAAAATTAACAATTGTTTGATATAAAAATTGTAACACCTTGTAGTGAACATGAATTTAATAAATACAACAACAACTATTAAAAATCATTTTGTATATTTAAATGTAGGTTGCTAGTAGTTTTAAAAGTAGATATATTAATAAAAGGTTAAAAACTATACTTTGGTCATTAAATTTTCTTTTTTATCTCTACTAATATTATAAATTCAAAAGTAACCCTGTCTGTCTGTCTGTGACCTTTTCACGCCTTAACAGCTGAATGGATCTTCATGAAATTTTGGCAGGAAGTTAAATAGTATCCTGGGGAGGGAGGGACATAGAATACTAAAAAGCCCGGGCAAAGCCGCGGGCAGCAGCTAGTTTAATATAATATTTTGTCCATTTTTTAGTTTATTAAATAATGTTTTTTTACAGTTGTGAGCTGTCAATCAGAACCTGAAGCACCAGAACCACCAGAACCACCCAAGTTAGTCTTTTGTCCTATTTAGTATTAAAACATAACTTTGCGTGGCGTAGCCGGCGGGATTTTTCATAAGAAGAAAAATATCTTTTTATTTCTTTCATAACTTACACAGAATCCATAATATAACTCCATAATAGACTCAAACTTTTCTCTTAGTTGTAGAACTAAGAGAAAAGTTGAGTCTCAAAACGAAGTGTAAGCTAAGTAACAGGTTTATTAAGGTTGCGTACGTTTCAATGCAAAACTGTGATACTGGCGACCTCAGTGGTCGTGGGCTCGATTTCCACCGCAGGGCTAATGTTTGCATGATCTGCATGCATTTGTTTCAAGAGAGAGAGAAAGAAAGAGAGAGAGTTCTGAGTGTGTTAGTATTATGTTTAACAGTTATCTGGTAGCTGGAACCCATAACACAGCTCCGCTTCCTTTTCTCTTTTTTTGAGCACTTCTGTAGCGCAGTGGATTAAGGTCCGCTTACGACCCAGGAGGTTGCCCGTTCGACTCCCGCCTCGGGACAAAAGTAGGTACGATCTGCATATAATTGTAGAGGGTGTTCTGGTCGCTTTCTATGTATAATATAAAATGTTTATGTACCTACGTATTGTATTAATATCAGTTATCTAGTATCCCATAACACAAGCTCTGATTGGCTTGGTTGGTTTGGTACTAGATAATGCTGTGTGAATTATTTATGCAGCATATATTTATTTATTTTTATTTATTGCTATATTTATTTGGAGCCATGATTTTGCGTAACAATGTCTGGTAATTATTTGTAAAATATACAAGTGATCCTGTCTGTTCGGCACAGCCAAATTAATCTCAATCTACTGAACTATATTCCTTTTCCATTCATTTATTTGTTACTTGTTTCTGCCCGCGGCTTCGCACGCGTAATCCCGTACCGACACCCGTATGTGTCGTAAGAGGCGATTAAGGGACATTCACCGGGAGGCGGGCAGCAGCGCCTCTTGCAGAATAGATCTACTACCGAACTGCGATACCCAACCCGCATGCCTAGCCTGAGGATTATGGGCATCATCCCCCGTCAGACAAAAGCCAATAAGGCGATTATTGGGGGAGGTCTGCGTTCAGCAGTGGACCATTATAGGCTGTGGAGGTTGAGGTTGAGGTTGAATATTCTGGTTCCAAAAAATAAGTCGTTTGGACGCCTGAGTAAAGTCCGTAAAATAGTACAAAATAATGAGTAACAAAACAACAACTTCATAAACAAGATCCGTTATCATAAAAAATATAATTTTTTATTTCGAAATTGATTGTCAGTCGAACTAACAAAAATCATAATTATCGTCGAATATTTACAGGACAGAAAAATACCTATTTTTCTTTTTATTTTTGTCTGAAATTATCAGCCACTACGATACATTCGTTCTCTTGCATGATTCGACTTTTTGCTGTTCCATTTACAGAAAACATTTAATTTGAAAATGGAACTGAAAGCGCCATCTTATTGGATGTTCATAAGAAGGGCGATTGATCCTCCTTGGTAGAATGTGTACGTAGGTTCTTAGCGTTGGGCGGAACGAAGACACAAAACAAGTTGGTCGACCAGACTTATAATATTGACTTGGTAGACGAAAGTTTATTAGTCCCTTGTAAAAAAATATAAGTATCTACTATTTACCAAGCGCCTGGGACGGGCGGCAGCAGCCCTTCTTCCATAACAATTTTATATTCGAACTGCGATCCCCAACCCCTACCCTTATGGGGGCCTCTACCCCTACGAGCACATAATCCCCCAACGCTGGACATGACTTATTGAATTTTCTCATATTATTTATCATTTTATAAGGCGCTTAACAGGTAGAGGCCTGCGTCCAGCAGTGGTCCAGTATAGGCTGAAAATGTAAATGATTCCTGAGCGATGTGAGTCACATTTCGGGTCAATAATGTTTTAGTACAAAGGCCGCCGAGTCGGTATTGAGGACGTTCTTCCTCATTACAGAAAATCCTGGAAACCAGATCTTGACTCTTGGGAAGTAGACCTTCATGGGATGTATGGATTGAAGCTGCCATTCCTGAGGTCTTTGGGCATCACCCCACCATTGGATAAATGGGTGCATGTGTCTAATGTGAGCAACATTCCCTAATTTTTACTCTACTTCAGAAAAACAATGAGGTTCTATGTTCCGCTCAATGCATGTTTTTTAAGTATGTCGGCCGATTTCACCGTTATTCATAGAGCGTTTTAGATGATTCTTTTGCAGTTGTATAGATAAAGAGTAAATGATCCGCAGTGGTCCCATAAAAGTTTCATTTCCGAGGGATTATTTATTCCATAAAACGTAAAAAACAGTTTAAAAGTAAGGAATTTGAAGTCGTTTTTTCGCAAAACAACCAAATTATTCTATTACTCGTATGTGTATGATCAGATCAGCTCAATAAGATAGCTTAGTATCTATTCTTATTTTTACAGTTCCTTTGCGGCAAGCTGGAGCTTCGTGACGTCATGGAAATGGCGGGCAATGTGCTCATGTGCTCCGTTTACACTGTGCACCCGCGGTACGCGAATGTCATGTTCAGCCATCCATTAGAGGCTGTTCAGGTAAGGGTCTACCTATCCTTACGCAGTCATCATCATCATCATGACGACTGCATAAGGATAGGTAGGTACCTATCCTTACGCAGTAAAAGTACTAAATACGACAGTTATGGGCCATGCTACCTCAAACCAACTTCGTCAGATCTCCATATCTTCAAAACTGCTAAATATTTAACTTTGAAATTTATATGGTAAAGTTTAGGACTTACTCTATCGATCATATATTTCGAAAACACAAGTCCATAAAATTTTCTTGATAGAAAAAAATCGCAAAGTTACCTCTAAATTCTTAATGTCTCAATAAATACAAAAGTTTAGATCTTGAGAATAAGCATGGCAATAGTACTAAGTATAAAGAACATTTTATATGTTTCGGTTTTTTTAATAAAGCCATTAATAGATAATAAGCTATATACATACAGATAATATTAGGGGAGGCCTATGTCCCGCTCCTATGAACGCAAAATCCTATGTCTATCCTTTTTACAAAAACTTGAGGTTGTTTAGGCTCTTAAATACTTTCTTCTCTCTCTCCTAGATGGTTATTAAAATTCCGAGCAATTTTTTCAAATTTAATTATTCCTATCGTTTCAGGCAGTCTCATTGCTTAACAACCAAATGTTCTACGGCCACAAACTACAGGTCGTCATGGACCGCAGCCCTTCCAACACCGTCGTCCTACCAAAAGGGCTCGCAAACATCGGCAAAGGTCTCGGTATGAACGGAAAGCCTCTAAGAAGCATAGTGAAGCACTACGAAAGATTTGTAGAGAACAAAGACTGTTTGATTAATACGGCGTTCTTTGATATACCGGCGAATCATTCTATGAAGCTGAGTGAGGGATTTGACAGCAATTTTCAAGTGAAATGCATTGATGACTTCAACTATCCGATTGTATCAGCTAAGGACGCTGGTAAGGCTATCACGACGACTGCGACAAGCTCGATAAGGTATTTTAATCATATTTCATCAATCTTAATCATCATTCATCAATCTTAATCATCATTCATCAATCTTAATCATCATTCATCAATCTTAATCATCATTCATCAATCTTAATCATCATTCATCAATCTTAATCATCATTCATCAATCTTAATCATCATTCATCAATCTTAATCATCATTCATCAATCTTAATCATCATTCATCATTCACCAATCTTAATCATCATTCATCAATCTTAATCATCATTCATCAATCTTAATCATCATTCATCAATCTTAATCATCATTCATCAATCTTAATCATCATCAACACATTTTACACAAAAACAAAAAGTGGCCTTATATCAAATCAAAACAATATACTACGGATGTAAGCAGGTTAACAAAATAAGGTTTGTATTATTTGTGTTGGAAGAACACCAACGTTTCATCTAACGTGGGACTTCTTCAGGGTGAGTGGGGTTCTAGACGCATCCCTCCGAGCACCCTGAAGAAGTCCCTCGAAACGTTGGTGTTCTTTCAACACAAATAAGGTTCGTAGTTAACCCGCTTATATCCCCAATGAATTCGTCAAACTACGTTATTTTTTATAGTAAAACAAAACTAAGTGATTCCAAATAGGAATCGCTTCAGATTGGTTCGCGCCAGCTGCAATGTCTGCTATGACAGCTGAGTCATAGCGGCGTGGATATGCAAGAAGTGGACCAGACCAAGTCAATAACATAACAATATTATTGTAAAATGTTTTTTACCTATCATCATCATCAGCCTATGTTTGACATAGGACTCCCCTAATGAGCGCCATAGCGCCCCGTCTTCAGCTTGCCGCATCCAGCATCTGCCAGCAGTCTTTCGCAAATCGTCATCCCACCTGGTAGGAGGGCGTCCTACACTACGTTTGCTGAGTCGCGGTCTCCACTCAAGAACACGTTTACCCCAGCGGTTGTCGGTTTTTCTCGAGATATGGCCAGCCCACTGCCACTTCAGCTTGCTAATCCTTTGAGCTATGTCGATAACCTTAGTTCTCCGTCGGATGTATTCGTTACGAATCCTATCCTTCAGAGATACTCCGAGCATAGCTCTCTCCATAGCTCGCTGGGCGACTTACCTATACTTTTACTTTTTGACTTTTTACCTATATGTATATCTTTTCAATTCAGTGAACCCTATGTCCCGCTAAATATGATCAAACTAATGACCAGATTGTACGTGAGGTATGTATAATGGATGTTTGAGTAAAAATAATTCTAACACAGTTTCATCTTTTAACATTCCAGCACAATAGTAACATCCACGGTAACAAAAACGCCGAAGCCGGCTCCCGTACAAACTCCGGCATACTCAGTAGCTAAGCCGAGCTTGATAACTACGCCGTCTAAAGCTATCTTCACACCGACACAGAATTTCCAGCGGCCTCAGTTGAACAACGCTAACTTCAGATTGCCGTTCTCTGGAACCACTATGAATGGACAAGGTTACACTTTTTAAAAATAAATAATGCTGGACAATTCACACAGCATTATCTAGCCCCAAGCTAAGCAGAGCTTGTGTTATGAGTACTAGATAACTGATATACATAATATAATACAATACATAGATAGATATTTTTTATTATACATAGAAAACGACCAGAACACCCGGAACAAATACCTGCAGATCGTAGAAATATTTGTCCCAAGGCAGGAATCGAACCCGCAACCTCCTGCGTAGCAGGCGGACCTTCGCCCACCGCGCCACAGAGGTCGTCGACTTTATGCCTTTATATTTTTTTAATCTAAAATGATATTATTAATAAGTAAAACTTTACGTAGTCAGAAATTTTATTTCCCACATATTGGAAAAGAGGAACAACCATAAGGTTGTTCCTCTTTTCCAACTTTTTTAAAACTAAGTAAATAAACTAAATAAGTTGTTTAGTTAAAGTTTTGTATCCACAGAATCACTACTAATATAGCTTATTAAGGTGGGAGTGGATGGCCAAATCTGGAACCATAAGAGTTCTCCTTTCCCGACTTTTCTCTAACTCTATCCTTTTCCGGTTATACAGCCTTATCTAAAGTGATATTGTCAATGAGTAGGCCTTTCAGCTTACTAAATGTACATAGTAAAACAGATTACTTGTGACATTAACCAGTAACTTCATCACATCATACTAATTTTATAAATGCGAAAGTTTGTATGTTTGTTACCTCTTCACGCCATAACTACGAAACGTATTGGGCAGAAATTTTTCATACAGGTAGTTCTAGTCTTGGAATAAGACATACATAATCTATTTTTAATCTCATTAATCAATTCCCATGGCATAGTGATAACCTTAAACAACGCGTCCGAAGCCGCGGGTTCCTACTAGTTATTGATAATTATTGTGTAATTCTCCTCGCAGGTCCACGTCCAGGCCAGATGCCATTAATGCAGGGACCAAGACCAGGACCCCCTGGTCCCTTTATGCGACCAGTGTTCCAAGGGCCTATGCCTAGACCAGGCTGGGGCCCTGGTCCCGGGCCAATGAATGGACCTCCTCCAGGGCCAATGGGACCTGGAATGGGACCGATGGGACCTGTTGGACCAATGGGTTCTGGGCCAATGGGTCCTGGGCCAATGGGTCCTGGGCCAATGGGTCCTGGGCCAATGGGACCTAGACCCATAGGGCCGGCTAGACCAATGGGACCTCCTGGAACGATAGGACCAATGGGTCCTCAAGGGCCTTTTCCCAACCCAAATGAGCCAGTGAAGCTGACATTGAGTAATGTACGTACAGAAACAAAGTCATCTACGTCAATGTAATATAATGCCCAATCTTTGAACGATTACAAGGTAAGTAGGTCATTGCTAGAATAATTTTGTGAGAGGCAGGTATTTGACGCCATTTTGTGAATAGGATAGGATTTCGCGTTTGAAGGAGCGGGATAGAGCAGAGCGGCGTAAGCTCAAAAATCAAGTTTTTGTTGATTATCTTTTAATTGCGGTTAATTAATTAATACTTAAATGCAAAAATAAGCCGAAGGTGCCCTGGGTATGGCATACCTGGTTCTATTTGATATGGTTTATTGATATTAGTTGATATAGTTGATATTATATAATAGTTTATTGAATAAATAAGATAAATAATAATTAAGATCTCAATGCAGCCAGTGTCTTAGGAACGCTTCCAACTGGTATTGATATGGATCAGTTGAGCTACCTGTAGATTGTTTGCAACAGTTTGCAGATAGCTTAATTGTTTCTATTGTAAATACTAGTTTTAATTTAAGTTTATTGATATGTTTGATATTAGTTTATACCCTGGTTCTATTTGATATGGTTTATTTTCATTATAAAAAAATCTTGTGATTGATAGTTTAGGAGAAAAATTGTAAAAACTAAGAAAACAGATGGTAATTTGCACAATTATTTCTGATATTTAAAATTGTTTTTTCTTAAAGCCGAAGGGGATCTTTCTTGTATGCCATAGATTATTGTGTATTTTTTCATAGTTTTTTCGATAAAGTTGAAGAAAAAAAATTGTTTTAATGTAACCCAAATTAGCTCAATTCACAACTATCTGGGCCTTAAGTAACTGCTTTTCTCTAATAGGCTCACTTAGTCGACATTTGCGACACCCACGGGTAGAGTTGTAGGGGTCTATTTTTACGCCGGGATCGCAATGGTATTTATCCAATCACATTTTAATGTTCTACAGCTCCCTCCAAACACAACATTCACGCTGCTCTGTGAGAAGATGTCTGAATGGGGTCACGTGGTGTCCATACAGCTGACGACCCCGGGCTGCGCTGTCGTCACCTTCGCTAACCGCATGCAGGCTGACGCGTGCTGCCGTATCCTTTTACAAAGAACTTAGAACCATCTCATATCTCTATATGAGTAAGTCATCTATTAAATTACATAGAACGTCTGGCTGTTATAGACAGATATGCGTGACAAAGACCTAACCTGACCTAGCTGATTTGGCATAGACCTGACCAGAATGAAATAAACCTAAATCTACCGCATCCGTTTATACATAGAACTTAGTCAAAAAGTTCCTGCAGCTAGAATAGGCTAGGCATGGGTTGTGTTTATCACAGCCCATGCCTAGCCTAGATCAATAAGCGCTGATATTTTCTATTCTTTGAATGAAATTCGATAACAGCAGACTTTTCTACCCAATTTTATCTACAATAGAGAAAAAATCGGTGCGTACTATATGATGATGATTCTTTGTTAATGGCAATATGAGTCTGGTTGGACTCTTTTCTGCCAGTGTCAAGTAATGGAAAATAATAGTAAAATTATGAAGAATGTTGATATTTCCACTAGAGCCTAGTTCGTTATCTAGCAGGGTACACCACGTGCAGGTTAGGTTGGCTTGGGAGACAAGATCTTGGAGTCTCCCTTGTACCCCAGGTGCGTATATATCCTTATCGAAGTCCTTGCTCACTCTCTTGACTTGACAAAATGTCCCGACTTAGAAGTGACATATAGATCTGACCTGACGTTGACCCGAGACCTAAAAATGACCTGACAGACACAGCTGACATGAACTCGCTTTACATTAAATAAAAAGGTCTTTTACCCAGATAATTAATACGTGAGAATTTCACCTTTGTCACCATCTGCCAACTAATACAGACTAATAATGGTCGAGGTACTAAGTACTAATAAGTGACCAATAACTAAAGTTTCCCTGATTTTAGTATTCACTATTTTCCTTAGCGTTTCTTCAGAGTATTACAACGGCCGGAAAATTGACAACTTTTTCATCCAGGTGAACTACGCATAACAACGTTGTTGGTAAGTTAAATTTTATTTTATGGCGGTTGTACATACTCGTTGAGGATTCTCGTCGAATGTCTCGATCGCTCATCCTCGCAACGAAAGGCACTCCGTAAAGTCACGTTCATTGATAGTTAACCCCTCTTGGATGTTAACACTCATTGCCGGCCCTAGAGGTCTCCCACTGCAAAAGCTGGGCTGTAAAATCGATATACTAACGCTTTCATTGCGCGTGCGGGTCACGCTGCTGATGTTGTGCAGTAAAATTACAGTCATCATTCACTCACCTGCCAACTATTAGTTAACTTCATAGAATTGCATGTGTCAAAGAAAAAATTGTTTGACCTAGAATAATCTAGTAACGAGACTTGAACATATCGATGCACGCCGCTGTACGTTACCTATACAGTCGTCTCACTCTAGCTGTGACCGAGACAAGACGAGACCCTACGAGGGACCCCGAGACGGGACGAGTGCATCACGTACTGTTGTGCTCGACCTGTCTCGCGGTGTCTCACCGAGCGTGTACTGTCGCTATTACGTAATTCAGTTCATAGTCAAAGCCTACTTTTCTTTCTTTTAAAAGTCTATAAATTTTAAGCAACAGCACAGTCATTTGTTTTCTTTTGTTCGCGCATGTATACTATATTCGGTCATCCTAGATACTTTTTGTAAACGAAAGGGTTAAAAAATCAATGAATTATTGGTGGAAAATACTTTAAGAAATCATTTAACATCGCAGCTAAGCACAAAAGTTCGTAATTTTTTTTAATTTTGACAGCATTTCATCATTTCATTTGTCTCTTGACCGTTTTCAAAGTTTTTTCTGCTTTTTATTTCCTATTCAACTGTTATAATAATCGTTAAACTTCTTGTCCTCTGGCGAACCACGCGCCACGAGACAAACGCCCGAATACTCAAACGCATCTCAGTTCATCGACTTAGCTGGGATCTTCCTACTACTGAGATCGTCTTACTTTTAAACGGTATACTCAAACGCTTCCGACTGGTCTTAGTACCGTGATTACGTAAGCTAATCCCAACTTTCTTTCTAATGGCAACATAATAATTAAATGTTTGTTCTCAGTTACATTTTTCATCGTTTTCGGTCAAAAGATTCATTTTACACAGAATCTCCGCGATTTTCTATTTTTTTTTTGTAGATGTTTATAAAAACTTAAGGAATGAAACGTAAATCGGCCTGTCAAGTCAAGTTCAAGTTTGCTGTGCTGTGGTTTGTTTACTCATTACATTGATTCAAAAGAAAATATCTTCGGCAAAGGCAAAGGATTTAAAATGGAGCCGGAAATAAAAGAAAGCAAAAAGAAAAGGGGTCGAACTACACGAGCGCGGAGAAAGAAGCGCTCATAAATAACAATTGTTAAAAAGTAAGTAATCTAACTCACTATAAAACAATTACAAGTAGGTACAATGTGCATATTGCTCCTTTATTTAGTTTCTGCCCGCAGCTTCTTTTAAGGAAACTAGTTTATTTCTATCCGATTGGCACTGATTCATGGGATAAAACGTAGCCTATGTTTTATTCCAGGCCTAGAACTATATCTATGCAAAACTTCAGCCCGATCCATTCGATAGAAGTAACAAACATCCATCCAAACTTCCACATTCATAATATTAGTGTGATTTCACAGACAGCTCTTTAATTTTTATTTTCTGGCTGTGTTTGTTGTTATCAATATATTAATAATGTAACGTAGCTTTTCCGTGGAGTCGTACCACTGGGAGGTGCTACGTTGACATTATGTACCCCGGCCGCCTTAGGGGCGGGACGGGGTATGGTTTTTAGGTATTAGCAGCGTAGCCGGGCCGCGGGATCGAACCGCCGGGCGCTATGGCTGCTGTCCTAGGCCTTGGTAGCCTGACGGGCTACGCAAGGGTGAGTGCTATGGGGTAGTTACCGAGAGTTAGGAGATATAGGGGTTAAAACACAGGGTACAACAATGATAACGGTATTTATTACGGTTTCCACAAAGGTAGGTACTTAATCTATACTTAGGTTATTCACTTCTTAGGCTAGGGTTACAATTATCTCGGTACAATGGATCGGTTAATTCGGCGAGACGGGGGAGAGTGATAACTACGCGGGTTTACGGCCTACCACGCAAACACAACGACCAACCAGTGACATATTCGACTTATATGTAAGCGCGGTTCTATCTCCCCGAGCCCCCTTCTAGGGAGCCCGTGGAGATACCTACGGGGTGGTTTTACGGGGGTGCGTGAAGCGCACAAAAGGGGGTTGTACTGGCCTCGCAGGGGCGGCGGCGGTACGTATTAAAACGGACCCGTGGTCCACCGGGGGTAGGGCGCCAGAAGGGCGCCCGCCAGGAATCGGTAACTACGGCAATCGCACACGGACTTGACCTAACGGGTAGCGCAGAGTCTGCGCTCGGACCTCACCATTGGGTGAGGGAGGAGAACGTCCCGAGGGCTCGTTCTCCAACCGGGGGTATACTAGACGTATCGGTGACGACAGTACGGATTGAGACCAGGGTCTCACGGGTAGGCGAGCGCTGGCTAGGCGCCCGCCAAACGGGTAGCATCCTGCGGATGCACGGACCCCACAGGGTTGTGGGGGGCGGAGGGCGTACGGCACGTACGTTCCTCCAAACGGTAAGCGGGACGCCGGAATCGACGCCCGCACGGGTCGCGACACAAGGACGCTCGGTACCCCGCGAAGGACGCGGGGCGGGAGCCACGCCGAGGGCGCGGTTCCCTACGGGTAGCAGGACTCCGGGGAGAAATGCTCGGGTTGCATCGTTTACGATGCACGGACCCCCGCAGGGGCTGCGGGGGCGGAGGGCGCGCTGTTGGCGCGCCGACCTCAACGGTAACACCCAGGGGGTGCGGTGAGTCCGTGGCGACGCTTGATAACGGGGGGTTTTGTGCTGAAGGCACTTTAACGGCGGAGCGGTGCACCAGAGGGGTGCGCGGGGTAAACGGTGCGGTACGGGGGAATATCAGGCATGCGGAAGGCAGCCTGCTACGGTACGGGAGCGGGTGGGTCAGACGCGCCGACGGCGCGCCTGCTGGAGAGAGAGGAGAGGGAGGGGAAGCGGATCGGATGAGGATGTCGCCCCCAACCGACCCGCCGCGGGTAAAGGTAACCTGGTGGAGGTCTATCACGGGAAAGAGTAGGGGTGGGAGGCGGATCGGATGAGGATGTCGCCCCCAACCGACCCGCCGTGGGTAAAGGTAACTGGTGTAGGCTTATCAGGGGAACGAGGGGGAGGGGAAGCGGATCGGATGAGGATATTGCCCCCAACCGACCCGCCGCGGGGTGTGGTAATCCGGGTGAGGAATCACTAGGGGAAAGAGGGGGAGGGGAAGCGGATCGGATGAGGATATCGCCCCCAACCGACCCGCCGCGGGTAAAGGTAAACTGGTAGGGAATCACCTGGGGAGAGAGAGGGAGAGGAGGCGGATCGGATGAGGATTTCGCCCCCAACCGACCCGCCGCGGGGTGAGGTAACCTGGTGGGGAATCACCAGGGGAAAGAGGGGGAGGGGAAGCGGATCGGATGAGGATATTGCCCCCAACCGACCCGCCGCGGGGTGAGGTAATCCGGGTGAGGAATCACCAGGGGAGAGAGGGGGAGGGGAAGCGGATCGGATGAGGATATCGCCCCCAACCGACCCGCCGCGGGGTGTGGTAACCTGGTGGGGTATCACCAGGGGAAAGAGGGGGAGGGGAAGCGGATCGGATGAGGATATCGCCCCCAACCGACCCGCCGCGGGTAAAGGTAAACTGGTAGGGAATCACCTGGGGAGAGAGGGGGAGAGGAGGCGGATCGGATGAGGATTTCGCCCCCAACCGACCCGCCGCGGGGTGAGGTAACCTGGTGGGGAATCACCAGGGGAAAGAGGGGGAGGGGAAGCGGATCGGATGAGGATATCGCCCCCAACCGACCCGCCGCGGGGTGTGGTAACCTGGTGGGGTATCACCAGGGGAAAGAGGGGGAGGGGAAGCGGATCGGATGAGGATATTGCCCCCAACCGACCCGCCGCGGGGAAAGGGAACTGGTGGATAACCACCGAGGGGAGGAGAGGGGAGGGGTTTAGCGGATCGGATGAGGATTTCGCCCCCAACCGACCCGCCTGAGCACCTGCGAACAAATGCTGCTCTCTGAGGGCAAGTGATGGCTTATATATGCGCGAGGGGAGGCGCGCGGGCGCCGGGCGGCAGGGTGCTCGCTCGTGCAACCGGTTTGAAGTAGTTTCTGCCTGCGCGCTGTCGACTGGTTTATCGCTGTGCGTGTGTGCGCTCGTTCATTGTTTGCGGGCGGCCTCTTGCTTGTGTTTGTGACGGACGGTCAGAACGGAGTAGCTACGTCACACTCTCCCCCCTCTTCTGGAGATTTTTACCTGCGGGGAAAAATCGCCGTATTAGAGACAAAGTCTGTATTGAACTTCTCTCTTCATCTGGATATAAGTTGTAACAAAACAAAATTTAAAACAAATTAACTACTTAAGATAATTGAACACAAAAAAAAACTAAGTTTTATCCAAATTCAGGATCACCTATAGAAGCATTACTAGAAGGAGGAGGAAAGATTTTTACAGGTTTATTTGATCATTGGTCTGTTCTGTATGATACTGAGTTGAAAGAAAACAAGTTATAGACTCCTTATATGTGAATATGCCTTTATAAAAGCTTTAATTTCGAAATTAACTGACGAACGGCATATATACAGGGTGTAATCGTTAAGTGTGCACAGGCGATTATTCCGTAACTATTGCAGATATCAAAAAACTTTAAACTGATATCGAAAGTACTTTACCTAATGAGTAAAATGACATTAATAACTTTTTAAAAATAAAACGAGAAATATCCAAAAAAAATACATTAATCACTCCCATACATTTAGTATGAGATAGTAGAAAGGTTTTAGTTTCCTTATTTTAAGTGGAATAGTACCTACTCATTTTACCCTTGTCATTTTATAATTATGTACGATATGAAGGTATTAATGAATTTCAAGTAGATACACGTGTAGATTAATTATCTTACCACTTCAAATTTATAATAAACCTTGTTTCAATATTGTATTGATTTGAACTAGCTGAAAAGCAACATACTAAATAAAAACAAAAAGATGTTCGTTCTAAATTCAAATTCTTTATCGCGGGTTCTCGTTCCCGCCAATTTATTGTATTTTTCAATTTGCGTTAATAATCGTGATTGTTGCATTTATTGATTGAAAAATGGCATATTCCAATACAGAAAAGAGGGACATGTTAAAAATGTACTACAAACATGATTGTAACAATAGGGCGGCCATTATCGCCTACAGAAGAGAGTACCCAGATAGAGAAGTTCCTTCTGGTACGTATTTACGTAAGTTGGATAACAATTTGATAAATTATGGATCTTTTAACAGAAAAAAAGGTTCGAGAACAAGAGCTCCGGAATTTGATAATGACTTAGATAACAATATTATTAACTACGTAGTAGATAATCCACAAGAATCAACGCGTTCAGTGGCCCGATCATTTCCAGTGTCCCACAATTATGTACACAAGTTATTAAAAAAACACAACTTCAAAGCATTTAAGATAAAACCTACTCAAACGCTGCACAATGATGATCCTGCTCGTCGGCTGGTCTATTGCAATTGGCTAGTCAATAATTATGTCAATGTAAGGTCAATTTTATGGACCGATGAAAGTAATGTTTCAAACTGCGGCATTTACAATAGAAAAAACTCGCATTATTGGTCAATTGACAATCCTCGCTTAACTACTGAAGTTAGAGCTCAGGTGCGATTTTCAATTAATGTGTGGTGTGGTATTCTTGGAGATCGGATCATTGGGCCATATTTTTACAGTGGAACCTTAAATGGACAGAGATATTTCTCCTTTGTACAAAACGATATGCTAAGTCTCTTAGAACCAATTCCAGACGATGAAAGAAGGTCGATAATTTTTCAACAAGATGGAGCACCTGCACATAATACAAATGTTGTAATGAATTTCTTACGAAACAATTATAATGGCTTAATAGCCAATAATAGTGCAACCCCTTGGCCTGCCAGATCCCCGGATCTCACGCCTTGTGATTTCTTCCTATGGGGATTTGTCAAAGACCACGTGTACGCTGAGAGAGTACACAGCCTAGAAGAGTTACAGAATCGTGTACGTCGTGCAATTGCTTTAATTACTCCGCAAATGTTAAGGAAAGTTCATTTCGAAACTGTAAATAGAGCTCGTCATTGTATTGCACAAGGAGGACGTCACTTCGAACATCTTTGAATACAAAATTTTGTACTTACTAAGAAATAAAATGTATGGGAGTGATTAATGTATTTTTTTTGGATATTTCTCGTTTTATTTTTAAAAAGTTATTAATGTCATTTTACTCATTAGGTAAAGTACTTTCGATATCAGTTTAAAGTTTTTTGATATCTGCAATAGTTACGGAATAATCGCCTGTGCACACTTAACGATTACACCCTGTATACTCTATTGTGACTGTTACTACTTACTTAAGTACTATTTTAATTTAACTAAGTTTACGTTTACATCAGTCTTTGTATTGAGGTAGCTTAAGTATGTACGTTGTATCCTCTCACAGAGTACTATATACTAGCGTATACTATGTTTGTTTCTTATTTGTTACTGAGTTGCTAAGGCAAAAATACATAATAAATGACGATGTCTTAGTATCCCCGTTTTTCTTTACCATCTATATTTTACTATTATAGTTTAACTTATTTCTATGACCTTTTGTCAGTCTTATAGATTTTTATCTTTTGTTTTGAATTGACTAGTGTTTGTTTGTAAATTTATTGGACACTATTTGGGTTACTTATAACAATAAGATCTACCAGGCCTATACTGGTTTAGGGAGAAGTTACTGTTTTTACTAGTTAACAAAATATGTTGTTCGTGTCGAACTACAACATGACTTTTTACAATAATTTGCCTCTCCGGGTCAAAAAAAACAAAATTAACAACAACAATTAACATAGCATGGGATTCCAGTTTCTAAAAATGAAAAACAAAACAAAAAAAAACCTTCTGGGTGTGGACTCTCGGTCCGTAATGACAAAAAGCAAAAAAACTAATCTAACCTCTTATGGGATTCCAGTCCCTAAAAATAACAAACAAAACAAAAAAAATCTACTGGGTGTGGGCTCCTGATCCCACCCTAAAACAAATAATAAAAAAAAACTTCTTACAGAGTGTGGGTTGTAGTAGCCTCACTACGCCTCTCTTACTTCCCTTGTTTCTCTTCTTTCTTCTTCTCTTCGTTCTTCTTTTTTTTTTCGGTCCTCTTGCGTTTCCCGGCGGCGGATGTGGGTACAATAAATTCAGGTTTATGATGTGTTCGGTGTCGTTGTTTATTATTTATTGTGCTTGACGTTTTCTAGTACAGATATGACGGGTGATTTTTCCTGTATTATTTTGTATGTTCCCGAGTATTTGGGTGCTAACTTCGCACAGAAATTTTGATTTGAATCGGATATTGGGTATTCTTATTTTGGTAACAGGGTCGTTTATTTTTGGTTTCCAATGACGTCTTTGTTTGTCGTAGTATTGTTTCTGAGTATTAGATGCGTGGTTTTTGGTGTTCGCTGATTAATTCGTTTGATTGTTCCAGCTTTGATGGGCCTATTATTTGCCTTTGCAACAATTCCTGCTCAGGACTCCCATCTTGCCGCATCCACTGCAAAACAGTTGTTTTTGAGCTTTACAATCCCTAGAGGCGTGATTTGGCTTACCGCAGTTCCAACAGTGTGTTTTTCCATCGTAGTTCGGGTGTATCTTCTTGGATTGATTGTTGTCACGGTTGTCTGCCCTGCCTGGATCGCTTGTATTTGCTCGTGTTTGATTCTGGTCTTTGCCTTGATCATCATTGCGTTGAAACCCTTGTTTTTGGTAGCTCTTAATTCTTTTTTCTTCATTTACTATGTTCTCGTAGTCGCCTGCTAGTGCGATTAGTTCTCTTATGTTCTTGCATTCTTGTCTTTTTATATAATGCTTATATTTTGGATTCATGTTGTTATATACCATTTCCGTCTCTTCTGAATTAGTCATTTTACCGTATCTTCTAATTAGGGTTTGCATCTGTGTAACGAAATCAGAAAATCGTTCGTCGGAGTATTGCTTTCTTGTCGCTATTTTGTTGAGAAGGTTCGTCTCGTAGTTTCGCGGGAAATAAAACAATTTGAAATCGTCTTCAAAATCTTTCCATGTCTTCCAGTTTTTGTGGTTGTTTCTGTGCCATAGTAAAGCTTTCCCATTCAGGATTTTTGGTACAAGTTGTAGTAGGTCGTTTCTATCTCCCGGTACCGTATTTATTAATTCCTCAATTCTTTCCAGGAATTCTATTGCATCACCTGTCGTATCGAAGCTGACGTTCCACTTCGAGACGATTTTTTCTATCTTCTGTATCTCTCTGGTATTTTCCATTTTTGAAGTTTCCGCCTGTTCGTACTCTTCTTCTTGGGCTTCTTCCTCGGATGCAGATTGTTTTTCACCCGCTGTCTCGGTTTTTATTATATTTACCAGTTGCTTTCTTAGTTCTTCAACTGTTTTTGCCGACGCCGGGAAACCTCTTGATTCGATTTCTTGAACTAACTCGTCTTTCTTCAAGTTGTATATCCAGGATGTAGGCATTTATGTAGTTATACTCTTATAATGTCTTTTTAAATGTAGCACTATGTACACCTATTCACGATATAGATATTCATTTAATCTATATTCACTTGGTTTGGTTGGTCAGGCTTGCGTGGAGGGTCGAGCGGGATTTTTGTGGAATATTTTTTTATATTTCGCGGTTTGTTTTAAAAAAACTGATTTTACGTGATTACTACACTAAAACAATTTATCGCGGCTTTTAAACTATGTCGGTTGTACGCGACAACGGAATATATTCGGATTCTCTGTAACTCTCAGTAAACCCTTAGCGTTTCCCGGCTCGGGATTGTTTAGATGGTTGCTACGGAATCACGAACCTTACGGATCTCCCTTAGATCCCCTAAACAACCCCTATGTGGGTTTTTTTGTTGGGCGCCAAATGTAACGTAGCTTTTCCGTGGAGTCGTACCACTGGGAGGTGCTACGTTGACATTATGTACCCCGGCCGCCTTAGGGGCGGGACGGGGTATGGTTTTTAGGTATTAGCAGCGTAGCCGGGCCGCGGGATCGAACCGCCGGGCGCTATGGCTGCTGTCCTAGGCCTTGGTAGCCTGACGGGCTACGCAAGGGTGAGTGCTATGGGGTAGTTACCGAGAGTTAGGAGATATAGGGGTTAAAACACAGGGTACAACAATGATAACGGTATTTATTACGGTTTCCACAAAGGTAGGTACTTAATCTATACTTAGGTTATTCACTTCTTAGGCTAGGGTTACAATTATCTCGGTACAATGGATCGGTTAATTCGGCGAGACGGGGGAGAGTGATAACTACGCGGGTTTACGGCCTACCACGCAAACACAACGACCAACCAGTGACATATTCGACTTATATGTAAGCGCGGTTCTATCTCCCCGAGCCCCCTTCTAGGGAGCCCGTGGAGATACCTACGGGGTGGTTTTACGGGGGTGCGTGAAGCGCACAAAAGGGGGTTGTACTGGCCTCGCAGGGGCGGCGGCGGTACGTATTAAAACGGACCCGTGGTCCACCGGGGGTAGGGCGCCAGAAGGGCGCCCGCCAGGAATCGGTAACTACGGCAATCGCACACGGACTTGACCTAACGGGTAGCGCAGAGTCTGCGCTCGGACCTCACCATTGGGTGAGGGAGGAGAACGTCCCGAGGGCTCGTTCTCCAACCGGGGGTATACTAGACGTATCGGTGACGACAGTACGGATTGAGACCAGGGTCTCACGGGTAGGCGAGCGCTGGCTAGGCGCCCGCCAAACGGGTAGCATCCTGCGGATGCACGGACCCCACAGGGTTGTGGGGGGCGGAGGGCGTACGGCACGTACGTTCCTCCAAACGGTAAGCGGGACGCCGGAATCGACGCCCGCACGGGTCGCGACACAAGGACGCTCGGTACCCCGCGAAGGACGCGGGGCGGGAGCCACGCCGAGGGCGCGGTTCCCTACGGGTAGCAGGACTCCGGGGAGAAATGCTCGGGTTGCATCGTTTACGATGCACGGACCCCCGCAGGGGCTGCGGGGGCGGAGGGCGCGCTGTTGGCGCGCCGACCTCAACGGTAACACCCAGGGGGTGCGGTGAGTCCGTGGCGACGCTTGATAACGGGGGGTTTTGTGCTGAAGGCACTTTAACGGCGGAGCGGTGCACCAGAGGGGTGCGCGGGGTAAACGGTGCGGTACGGGGGAATATCAGGCATGCGGAAGGCAGCCTGCTACGGTACGGGAGCGGGTGGGTCAGACGCGCCGACGGCGCGCCTGCTGGAGAGAGAGGAGAGGGAGGGGAAGCGGATCGGATGAGGATGTCGCCCCCAACCGACCCGCCGCGGGTAAAGGTAACCTGGTGGAGGTCTATCACGGGAAAGAGTAGGGGTGGGAGGCGGATCGGATGAGGATGTCGCCCCCAACCGACCCGCCGTGGGTAAAGGTAACTGGTGTAGGCTTATCAGGGGAACGAGGGGGAGGGGAAGCGGATCGGATGAGGATATTGCCCCCAACCGACCCGCCGCGGGGTGTGGTAATCCGGGTGAGGAATCACTAGGGGAAAGAGGGGGAGGGGAAGCGGATCGGATGAGGATATCGCCCCCAACCGACCCGCCGCGGGTAAAGGTAAACTGGTAGGGAATCACCTGGGGAGAGAGAGGGAGAGGAGGCGGATCGGATGAGGATTTCGCCCCCAACCGACCCGCCGCGGGGTGAGGTAACCTGGTGGGGAATCACCAGGGGAAAGAGGGGGAGGGGAAGCGGATCGGATGAGGATATTGCCCCCAACCGACCCGCCGCGGGGTGAGGTAATCCGGGTGAGGAATCATCAGGGGAGAGAGGGGGAGGGGAAGCGGATCGGATGAGGATATCGCCCCCAACCGACCCGCCGCGGGGTGTGGTAACCTGGTGGGGTATCACCAGGGGAAAGAGGGGGAGGGGAAGCGGATCGGATGAGGATATCGCCCCCAACCGACCCGCCGCGGGTAAAGGTAAACTGGTAGGGAATCACCTGGGGAGAGAGGGGGAGAGGAGGCGGATCGGATGAGGATTTCGCCCCCAACCGACCCGCCGCGGGGTGAGGTAACCTGGTGGGGAATCACCAGGGGAAAGAGGGGGAGGGGAAGCGGATCGGATGAGGATATCGCCCCCAACCGACCCGCCGCGGGGTGTGGTAACCTGGTGGGGTATCACCAGGGGAAAGAGGGGGAGGGGAAGCGGATCGGATGAGGATATTGCCCCCAACCGACCCGCCGCGGGGAAAGGGAACTGGTGGATAACCACCGAGGGGAGGAGAGGGGAGGGGTTTAGCGGATCGGATGAGGATTTCGCCCCCAACCGACCCGCCTGAGCACCTGCGAACAAATGCTGCTCTCTGAGGGCAAGTGATGGCTTATATATGCGCGAGGGGAGGCGCGCGGGCGCCGGGCGGCAGGGTGCTCGCTCGTGCAACCGGTTTGAAGTAGTTTCTGCCTGCGCGCTGTCGACTGGTTTATCGCTGTGCGTGTGTGCGCTCGTTCATTGTTTGCGGGCGGCCTCTTGCTTGTGTTTGTGACGGACGGTCAGAACGGAGTAGCTACGTCACAATAATATATCTTCATGCATAATATTTTTGTTGTAGATGATAATATAGATACATCTGATTTTGCTGCAGTAGTTATATTATTGTGGTTAGTTATTGAGTGCTTTAAAAATCATAGTACCTGTAGTACCAAGAGTATTTGTTGATAAAATTACATTATCTAATTGCATACTATTGCTTTTTTCAGATACAGAAGTCACTGTAGAAGAAAATGTAGGTGTACCATGTAGGTATTACCTGAAATTATTATTTCATGAATATATTTTTGCAGGTCTACGTGTAGATAGTGATAAAAGGTTTATTCATACAAATTTATTACCTACCTATACCTTATTTTTTGTTCTAGATCATGAAGTCTTTGTTGAGGAGGAGGCTATTGAGAATATGCAAGAAATAAAACCAATTACTAGAGTTTTTCCTTTTCTGTTGAGCCTCATTTTCCTTCATTTAACCTGTAACCATGTTCTCATACCAGAATGCAACAACATTAACGTCATGTAAAATATATAGAAACAATTCAAAAATTGAAAAGTTAACTTCAAAGAAAAATAAACAATAAAATTATGTACTTTCTGTTTTATTTATATTTACATTGAATACCTTAGAATTAAAATAAGTGCTTCTAATCATATTTCTTGCTAAGAAGTTTTCATTATGTAGGTACAATACCCAGAGCTGGTTCAACATCATCTTCTATAGTAGCATCCTCAGTATGAGTATCATCATCAAACAAGTCTTGTCTAGACAAGGCTACGTTGTGAAGAATGGCAGAGGCTACTATTATATTAGGGACATTCTCCAACTTAACCTGTAGCCCAATTTGCAAGCATGGGAACCTCCGTCGGTTGTTCTACTTTAAAAATGTCCCCAATAACACGCTGGTATGTACCAGTGGCGAGAAATCGTAGAGCAATCAGGATATGGTCCACTGCTTGTATCGCGTGACAACGAAGAAAGTGAAGACACAGACATTAGACTACCTACCTACCTAACTTTTAATAAATAAAATAAATAAATAAATAATGCTGGACAATTCACACAGCATTATCTAGCCCCAAGGTAAGCAGAGCTTGTGTTATGGGTACTAGATAACTGATATACGTAATATTATACATTACATAGATAGATATTTTTTTATTATAAATAGAAAACACCCAGACCAACGGAACAAATTTCTGCAGATCGTACACAAATTTGTTCCGAGGCGGGGATCGAACCCGCAACCTCTTGCGTCGCAGGCAGACTCTCGCCCGCTGCGCCACTGAGGTCGTCTAGTTAATAACTAATAGATAAATTTAAATAATTTAAATAACGTAAATAGTATTATTGTCGTATTGAGAACCAAAGCTAGGAACGTCCTCGCAATGTAAGATTGGTCGCGAGCAGTCTCAGATTTAAACGCGAACTTATAAATCTGAGACGTCATTACACAGCTGATAAGCCTTTGTGTATACCAAATTTACTGTAAGTCGTCGTTGTGTCAAGGTTTGGGATGATCTCAAATGTAGCGTGCTTAAATTTTAGGATTGATGTTTCAGTATACGATTTTGAAGGATAACGACGTCTCAAACAGCTGAGACGGTCTTAAATAAGTAAGATCCCTTTGAGTATTCGGGCGAAAGATACGCAGAACGCAATTTTAAGAACGAATTTGACCTTCGCGTCGATTATTTACCTCTGAGTTTTTGTTTCAAACAACGATAGAGCGAGACAGAGCTATACGAAGCTGTACCTATCTTTCTGCAGCGTGGTCGGCGGCATATAAATTATGCGTGAGTTTTCCGGTCTCGCTAGCCCTTCATAGGACAAGTTGTTTAACGTCTACTATAACATGCTGTTGTCTGTTATTATTATCAGTTTTTTAAGTTTCATTAATTAATCTGAGATCTTAGATTATAGAACCGAATAGGTATGGTCTTGCTTCGGGGCCATTTTACATTTTGGGTTCTTGAGCCACATGAGTGAGATACCTACTACTCGCGTGCGACTTTGCTTACATGGTACCTGGATTAAAAGGGGCATAATGCAGGAATTAAGTAAATGTCTAATATATAAATCATTCTTGAAATCAAGTCAGAAATTCCCGATATCAGCTATTTTATCAACAATTTGTTAGATAAAGGCGAAGTTAGTTTTACCGAATTTAGTTATTGCATTAAAATTTTACAGGAAAGGTATTTTTTATAATAATTAACGTTGTGTGTCTGGCAATGAATGGTTTTCGTTTAGACTTAGATTAGAATTTTAATCCATTTTAATTACATATTTTTAAGGTTATTTATAAGACATTCGAACAAATTTAATTAACTTCTTTTAATTTTTTAGGTACACATAACATACGTTTAGTTAAGATTTATGTATAAGACTTTAATCTTATTTCAAGATAAAGAAAATGTTCTTTGGGTAATACTTAAATTTACTAACTATTTAGTTAACATAAAAGGCAGGTAATTGAGTTATAAGTTTAAATAGCTTTTACGTTTAGTTTATATTTATTTATAAGAATATATTATATTTCAAGTTCAAGATAATTCTTTAAGCAATTTATACTTAAATTTACTTACTATTTAGTTAACAAAGATGCAGGTGATTGAGTTTTAAGTTTAAATAGCATTTTTGTGTGTTTATTTAGATTTAATTTTAAAGACTTAGCTCATAATTTATTTGGAAAAAATATTAATATATATTTTAATTACATTAATCTCAGGATTTTGATTCAATACTTAAGTTAAGTATTTTTTTTTACTCAGTTGATAACATCTCTTATTCTTTTACATGTAGGTTATGTGAATAGGTAGTTTAAGTTTGATTTTTAAGTTTATTTACTAAGGCCATAAGATTTACTAATTTTATAGTAACTAAAATACTAACAATTCATATAACAAAAAAATGAAGGAATGACGCATTTACCTACATTTAGTTCCTATACTTAGTTTAGTTTGTAATTTGTAAGGTATTATGAATTTCACAATTCTAGTGTATTATTGCTAAGATAAATCTGTTTTAAATTTGGAACATAAATAATTACACAATTTTTACACAATTTCAAACATGTGTTTTAAGTTTTTTGTGTTGATTTTGAAGTAGTAAGTTTAAGGTTATTGATAGAAACATTTATACTTACTTAAATTAGGTATTTAAAATTTAAGGTAGGTGTACGTACAGTACACATTTGGCCAAGGTATAACAAAGTAAATTTAGGTTAGGGTTCATTAAAATTCGCAATAAATTCATTCAAAAATTAAATGTTGTGTTTTATTATACTAAGCTTAAAATCCCATATAAAATTTATGTACTGTAGGGAAATGTATACAGGGTTATTAGTAATTCACTGACACTCCGTGAACTACTGGTTCTACCCATCACCACGAACACGTTTGTGAAGACGCTAGGTCTTAATTTGGTATTGGTAGTAGGTGTTTTTTATAGTCTATATACCTTAGTTTGACCACAATCTCACTTGATGGAAAGTAAAGATGTGGCCGACTATGTATCACGAAGGTCTAGAAGATACCTATTGAACTTTCCTATTAACCTATTAAAAAAAACCTAAACCTATACATATTTGAAGAGACCCATGTTGTAATTGACGGGAAAACCAGCACCAGTGAGCAGGAGGTACCATCATTCAATAATCGTTTTTTAGTGATGCTTTATTTTAGCTTTTTGCTTTATATTAGCTTTACTTAAAAAAGGCTCGGCCCTGAATTAACAGTTACTGTGGGAATTAGAGATCGGTCTTTAGTTGTTCATAGATTGACGGAAAAACATGTTTTGTGTGTGATTTACAAGAATAAGATAATATTTAAGTTAAGACCTGGCGACCTGGACGTGTTCGTGATGATGGACAGAACCTTCAGTTCACACAGTGTCCGTGAATTACCAACAACCCTGTATGTCTATTCTAGCCACTACTGAGTTTAGGCCTCTACTCTTATCGTCCGATCATGTGCCAAGGGGCTTTGCCATAATCACCAGACTTGGCAGGCGGATTGCTGATCGCAGTAAATGTGTTAAAATACACAGAAGGAAGCTGCTGTTTTCGCTTGCTGTTTCCACTGGAAGGTTCCCTCGGTCGCATCTTACGGCTTCCACGGGGTGAGTTGGAGATGTTGATTTCTACGGCGCTACATCTTAAGTCGAAGTAGGTTCGTTTTTCGAGACAAGGACGAGCGAACACGGCGCGGTGAAGGCGAGAAAGGGAGGCAAGAACCGACCTGCGCGCAATTTCACTGCTTCTTATTTATAAATTTGATATTGCTCTAAAATAATACTCTTTCCCAAAAAAATAAAACTATGTTGCTCTTAAGTGTTTATTTAAGTATTTTTAGACGACATTTCATTAAAATATGTTAAATAACTAAGCAAATGAAACTGGTTTTCCGTAGTAAAAATGAAAATTTGGAGGCAACTTAGCGATTTTTTTCTATCGAGTCAACTTGAGTCAATCGTGTTTCGACTTCTATAACGCACTAACTAAAGTCCTAATCTTTCGAGAATCATCAAAAAAGATTTAAAAAAATAGTGTGTTCTTGCCTTAAAATTGATTTTTCGTACAGACAAAACCTGGGTTTTGGATCCTACTTCATCTTAAGGTGGTTCGTCGCGGGTTGGCTCGAGATTTTTTTATGGTTTTTAATTTTTTCTGCGTTCCACAACCAATTAGCGTAAAAGTAATTTGCCGGAAATCGTAAAGCATTTTCTATGAACTTATGATTTCAAAATTTTAATCAAAATACAAATAATTTTGGGAGCGTTACGGAAAATGTTATAATATGTTATAATGCTATGGCGCTCATTAGGGGTGGCCCATGTCCAGCAGTGGACTAATATAGGCTGATGAAGATGAAGGAAAATGTAGATTTTAAGCACAAAATTTCGTATTTTCAAATCGCTTTATACATTTAGTTTAGTAGGTACTTAAAAAGAATTAAAAGGGCTAGCTCCAATTTTTGTTTTGTTTTCTCTTCTATCTGGTCGGTAGCTTGTGTCTTTGCGCTTCTATTATTATATTCAGCAATTGGTAAAATCCACGTGTGGATGATAATTGATTTTGAATTTCATGATTTTTTTAAACCCGCTAAACGCTATTCCTACTCAATGAAGCTAGCGACGCGTGCTAGTATCGGCAGTACCATTGATGGTACTAAGGACTCATAGTAGTATCACTTGTACCATTGATGATACAAATCAATGGTACTATAGACACAAGGGGGAACGATGCAGTGAGATAATGAAAAAACCCGCAACTAAATCCATAGTTACTTATTGGTTATCCCCAACGTCTCACGGGAGACGTGCTCATCCCAATCGTCTCATGAAAAGTATTTCTAACATCTCATAAAAGTTAGAGCGTCGTGATAATCTACAATTGTAGTGATTCTGTTGGGACAAAACCTAAACTAAACTAGTCTGAAATTGTTGCTATCTCTTTTTTCTTCGATGGAAATAAGAAGACAGCAACATTTTTTTTACGTTAGTTTAGTTTCGCTTTTGTGCCAATAGAATCTCTACCAATATTTATTAAATTAATTACTATACCTGCTGTTAAAGGGGATATAGTCAAAATTAAGATTCTTAATAAAAATATAGCAAATATTTTACAGTAGGGGCATAATAAAATACCCACCTGAGTAATAATATTACACTTGCCTTCGATATTTATCAAGCCGACGGAATAAATGATTATGAGAAATTGTATTCTTTCATTATGTCAAATAAAATACATGCGTGGACGGAGTATCTTTATAATCTTAACAGCTCATCAACTTGTAAGCAATTTTCGCTTAATTGGTACAGCTCTTAACTACATCAACACAGTAGCTATAATTTAGTTCAGCTATAATTTAGTTCCAATGGCTATTTCCTAGTGTAGGTACAAGTTACACGTGTAATGTGTCAACCGATTTATGGTCCGTGTGAATTGTTTAGTTGTGCAAATGTGTACATAGCAACACAATACGATATTGAGTCGAATCGAATCTCATAGAAACTGTGTTTGGGTGTTCGCAAGGCAACTGATTCAATGTATAAAATTACGTTGACTTAGACTGTTGATGTGGTAGCAAAATCAATTAAACAGTTTCTTTCATTAAACTCGTAATAGCCATTTAATCCATACTAATGTGAATTCGTTTAAATTCGATTAACCAGTATTGGTTTAGTTTCTACAATAACACAGACTGATTTTTAAAAAATTAGGTCATGGGTTTGAAAATGGTGGTAAAGTTTCTATGCCAAATTATTATTCCCTGGTTCGATTCACTCAAAACTTGGTATAAAGTAAAAATAATATAATTTTTAAATTAGGTAAATTTATAATGAATCACGGTTTTTTTATTTTGTCTACATATCTGTGGTTATGTGCATGTGACTTCAAAATAGTTAATTACTTTTATTCTCTATTGATGTAGAAATCAATCTGCGTAATTATTTAATTTTTTATTAGGAAATTTAATTATTGAATAGTAATTTTAAATCTAAATCGCAAAATTTCTAAACGTGACGTCACCGTTCACCGTGTCGACATGAAGCTTTTATCTTTTTTGAAAAAGAAAATAAAGAAAGAAAATTATTTAAAAAGATAGTGTTTTTATCAACCGATATTAACAGATAGATAGATAACTCTTTATCGCAGTTGTATTTATAGATTTTTTCTTAGTAATAAAAAAATTGTTTGTTATATTTGTTCTCAGTAATGAAATAACATAAAAAAATTATTTCAACAAGATCCGTCAAGTGCGAGTGTAACTCGCGCGCCGAGGGTTTCAAACATTTGCCAATTATGTATTTGGACAATCAATTTTCCGTCTTTTTTCGAATGGCAATATTTCAAAAAGTATGAAACATACAGAAATTTCAAAAAGTGTTTTAAAATAGGTAGTCAAAACGATACCTTTCATTTGATATTCCATTTGCCTCCCTAGGTCTCGTTTGAAATTTCAACATCACAATTTGTACCTACTGAAAATATTTTCATTATTCATTTATTTATATATTTTTTCTTGAAATCAGTAATGGCGCACGAAATGTATCATTATTTCAAGTAAATAGCTGCAGTAGTTACTGAGATATTCAAGAAAGAGCGGGGACGGACAGAGCGAGACCATAAGGGTTTCAAAACCGATCTTGAAACCAGCAAAACTATGCATGCACCCTAGACCTAGTGCACCATGAATCGCCTCCGACCGAACTTTACGTAGTAGGTGGTTGCTATCTGATATGGCTGTTGCCACGCCAGTGAGCTTTATTACATAGTTGAATGGATCGGTCTCAGAGGGAATTGCCGAGATGTAGCTATTACACACGTAACTTTGTAGGTATATCTCGATAGGTGCTAGGAATGGGTATAATTAGATGGCTAGGTACGGTCGGCTTCACAATTTCTGGTCGCTTGACGTATTGTCGACTTGCCGTACTCAAGCCGTACACCATTTTATTCTTTCTGTTGCGTTCACCGGGAATTTGGGTTAACCCTAAGGTTTACTCATAGAACAAAAAAAAAATTACTTTATTTTATTCCGTGGGTCCTCTTTTCTCAGTCTTCGGTCTGTTGTTATATTTTGAGATAAAATGTCAAAATTTAATAGTGCAGTGACGTTCAATGATAAGTAGCCCCTCCGATATTTCTAAATACAAATAAGCACGTACCTAATAGCACCTAATGACATAGAATAGAATATACCTAGTAGCCAAGCCCCGAGAATGAAGAAGACGCAAATACGAGTCCTCAACACTCTGTATTTATACCCATTTACCATCGCTAAAGATTCCTAGTGGTGTAGTGTTAAAATAGTACTATAATAAAATAACTATGGATAGATCACACGGTAATGTTATAGAATATGGGACGTTAGCCACAGCGCACTCAAATGCAACATTTGGAACATAACCACATATCGTATTATTATGCCAGTAGCTGACACGCTGGCATACTGCCTAACATCACCACACAACAAAACATATCAATTGTATAACATATCGTAAATGGGTCACTTGGCTTGGCTTCTGTCTGAAGTCTTATGGGAAAGTGTAATTTTATGGCCTTTTAGTTCCACTTGACCATTGATTACATTTGGATGGAAAAATCAAACAACATTACGTGAGGTCGAGCGGAGTTCTAGCTCTTCTATCCATACTAATTTATAAATTCGTAAGTATTTTTAGATGTCCTCGAAGCCTGAACGCTTTATTACAAATAGTCACTTCAGACTGACTTAGACGTATCTAAGTTCCTATTCAGACCTACGCTATGCGGTATTCACTACCCAGGGTGACAGCGAAAAATATCTCTTGGTTTCGCGCGCCATCTCACCGGGCATTTTGCATCTATACACTAGCCAAACTGGATGTGGAATGTATTTAAGCAAACCGCGACACAAAAACTAAATCTCGCTTGACGTCGAGTTTGAGATATGATAGTAAGCAATCTTTTCAAGGAAAGTTCACAAATCGATAAGTAGAATGTA
This sequence comes from Eupithecia vulgata, assembly GCA_946478455.1. Lineage (NCBI taxonomy): Eukaryota > Metazoa > Arthropoda > Insecta > Lepidoptera > Geometridae > Eupithecia > Eupithecia vulgata. The sequence goes on from OX297876.1 coordinate 12,257,666, forward strand.
AATTCCGTATAAAAAGCGAGCATAAAAATACATAGTGCATTTAAGGTTAACGCATTCACTGCCCAGCCTCGGCAGTACGACCCGCAGGGGCGCGCCGCCGCTACGACGGAGCCAGAGCAGTACTTCTGCGTCTTGGGCTATGAAAGTTTTAATAATAATATGGTTTGTTTACAAACGTTCCACATTTTGACTTGTGTACAGGTGACGCATACACACTAAATAAAAAACGCTCTTAAATCTGCGCAGGGTTAATGTTTGGTATAGTACCTAATAAACAGTATGAATCTTTTAGCATTCTAACATCTATTTTAAATTGAAAATCCATAAATACGCTCAAACAAGCTTATCCTCGGTGAAAGCAAAAAAAGTACAATGCCACGCTAATAGCCGATTATGGAAATAACTGATTCAATGCCGGGGCGACCTGAATAATCCCGATTTGGAATTCAAGCCCGCCGACGAAACTAAGTATTAAAAGCTAGTTAGGGTAGAGCTGGGTCAAGCTGGGTGAATGAAAAACGATGTTTTGTGATTGGGTGGACTCGGGACTCGTTAATCGAAGTTCGAAAATCGAAGTTCCTGATTCGTTTTTACCGACTTCTAGGAGGAGGTTCTATGTTTGGCTGTAGGTACAATTTTGTTTTATGTATGTTCATCAAGCTGAAGACAGGGAGTGAGAGACAAGAGTTTCTCTGAAGGATAGGATTCGCAACGAATACATCCGACAGAGAACCAAGGTTATCGACATAGCTTAAAGGATTAGCAAGCTGAAGTGGCAGTGGGCTGGCCATATTTCAAGAAGAACCGATAACAGCTGGGGTAAACGTGTTCTTGAGTGGAGACCGCGACTCGGCAAACGTAGTGTAGGACGCCCTCCGACCAGGTGAGATGACGATTTGCGAAAGACTGCTGGCAGATGATGGATGAGGCAAGCCGAAGACAGGGCGCTATGGCGCTCATTAGGGGAGGGCAATGTCCAGCTGTGGACTAATATAGGCTGATGATAATGTTCATAGATTTCTCCGTCAATTATGGACCGATTATGAAAATGCTATTGCGTAGAGAAGGATCCCGAATCGGTCCCATTAAAATATTTCCGAGGGTTTTGTATTTTTCCCGTGATGCATTAATAACAACATAGATAGAAATTTAACATAGTATTATTTTCGTAAAATCACGACTAACTGCAACAATTTTAGTGATATCTTCGCCATATCTCAATAGATTTTGATAAATCTTTCGTTGTTGTCTAAAAGACTGACATTTTGAGGTGGTCCCATAAAAGTTAAGTTCTCGAAGAATTTATTATAATATAACCCGTGAGAAGTTACGGGCAGATTGTAAAACTTATTGTTGTGAGGTGGCGGTAGGTTGTTAGTTATTATTCTACTAGCAACCTACCGCTACCTCACAAAATATATTAGAAAACTGTTAATTTTGATTAACAAAAAATTAAATTAATTTTATGGACCACATATATTTTTTGTTGTACACAAGTGTGTGCAAAGACTTATTTTTTTTTTGTGTATTTTTTAGTCATTTAGCATTTTACTACCAGTGGAAACTTCATAAATAGCCCTCAGCTTAAACATGTGATTTTCTTAATAACATAGAAATTACAATCAAATAATAGAAACAAATTAGAACCAGCTACAGACTGTTGCAATAAATCTACAGGTAGCTCAACTGATCCATTCTTTAACTTTTATAATTATTTCTTACTAGCCGCTGCTCGCGGCTTCGTACACGTTCTTTAAGGTTATTTCTGTCCCGCGGGAACTGACTTATTTGTGAAAAAGTAGCCTGTATTTACTCTCCATCCTTTCAACTAACTCTTTGCCAAAAATCAAGTCGATAGTTTGCTAAGTTAAGGCATGAAGGAAGGACAAACAAACGCACTTTCGCATTTATAATATCAGTATAGAGTTATAAATTTTGTATCTGTAAGTTTTTCTAAAATACGAAAATGAAATAAATAATTACCAATAAAACTGTTTATTTTGTGATTCTATTGATTTCCTATATAGTATTGCCCTATGCCGTAGCGGCCTACGCCGTAGCGGCCTACGCCGTAGTGGTCTACGCTGTAGTGGCCTACGCCGTAATGGCCTACGTCGTAGCAGCCTACGCCGTAGTGGCCTACGCCGTAGTGGCCTACGCCGTAGCGGCCTACACCGTAGTGGCCTACGCCGTAGCGGCCTACGCCGTAGCTTCCTACGCCATAGCGGCCTACGCCGTAGCAGCTAGTATAGTAGCAGCCTACGCTGAATGAGCTTGGCTAATTAGCTAAAACATTCGTCTCAGTTCAGCGCCTGTCTGTGCCACTTACAAATCTTGCAATACTGTTGTAAAGTTCAAGTTTAATCTTAGATAGTTTTATTGTGTGGGTACCTAACTTAATTCTTTCTGATAGTGTGTCCATTAATCTCCCTATTAGTTTGTGTAGTGCTACCTAAACTTTGTCCGAGATATTTCGTTACTTAATTTAATTCCTTTGTAGGAACATCAAAATTTAAATATGACATTTCATGATAAAAATAAACGTGGTATGTTTGTAGAAGCTCGTGCATACAAACTGTAATCCAATCTCTTGGATTCGCAAACATTCATCAATGTTTCCATTTATTAACAATCAAAATAGCTGCAAATGTAAAACGTTGACTGAATGACGCATTTATTATGTGTATAGAATGACGTATTATATTTACCATAGAATAGGTATCGGTTCTTTTGGTACTGCAAATCGATCGGGTGATAGCATAATAGGCGATTGGCATGAGTTCAAACCGCGACGACTGTGCAGCGAGCTCACCGCGGAGTCGTTTGAGGAGCTGAACCGGGTCCTGGCCGGCCTAGCTTCAGCCTCACGAGGCATCGGTCTTGGCATGAACTTGGACAAAACAGAGGTCATGGTCACATTAATGGTCACAGGAATCACGGCTGGATCAGCTACTAAGGCTAATAAATTAGGTTCATATATCTAAATAAGACTAGGCTCTAAGGCACTGTTAAAATAGTTACGAAACGAATGAAAATAAATAATCTAGCTATCTATCAAATAGCTTCAATAAGAGTAAACTTAATAAAGAGAGACATCAGAAAACTCACTAGCTTTATTTTTGGTTTTACTGCACCTATTTTACATTCAACAAGCGCAGTAAACTCCATCAGAACTGTATTCGATCAGCATTGTCCGTCGTCCATTAAAAACCGGCAGTCGAGTGCCTATGTAAACGCATCGAATGTGAATTCGATTAGATTTTATTTGTACCCACTGTCGGGTTTTACAAGCAAACTCGAATTCGAGTTCGAGTGATCTCTGTTATGTAGCCTAGAGAAAAAGAAGAGGAAGACAGACATGGCGGACTGAAAAATAACTTAGCAAACATAGAACATTTTTGTTATAAATTCTAATCTAAAGAAAAAAAACTGGCTTATTAATAACTAATATACGGCACAGCCGACGAAAGAACAAGTTTAAAAGCACTCAAGACACATACCAAATCGATCGATCTCTCGTCCAATAGGTAGAGAGACACAAAATAAGATAAGATCTATGAAAAATTCAGTCTACATTTATTATATAAAACAAAGTCGTGTTAGTTACACCATTTATTACTCAAGAACGAAGAACTCTTAGTCCGGAATAGGATAACAAGTATTAAAAATTGGAAAATTGATGAAAAAATAAATACACGTGCGACGCCGGGGCGGACCGCTAGTAAATTAGTAATGAATAAATGTTTTTGCCCTCGAGAAGGTGAAAACTGTAAGGAAATATTTGACTTTGTTTAAAGATGAAACCTGGCTCATTTTCAGAGTATAATTAATGTGATTATAGAAATATCAATCACCTTACTTTTAAGGTGACCTCTTTATAAAACAGTGGAAGTTTACGGGTTAGTTACAGTGACAACCTATAGGTTAAAAGCATTTATGATTTTAAAGTGGATCTTTTTATTTCCTACCTAGGGACATTTGAGGACGCTGGAGTCTTTGCGACGAGACGAAATAGGACATTGTACTTTTTGACACTCGACTGGACAAGGATCAACACATTTTAAGAGACTAGACACTGTGACTTGGGATCTAGAACCATATCTTAATTCGAGTTGTAATGTTAGGGGTATGCAAAGCCCATGGCAAACAGCGCTCGAACACGCGCCTCCAAAATGAGTTCCTCTCTGTGGACCTCGTTAATTCCTTGCTATTGAAACCTTAAAATTGCCTTCAAAGGAGGATAAAGTCTCTTTTATCAAACTGCTAACTGGGTCCAAGCCAGATTTTTCAGAGATAAAGCAGGTTGCGGGTACGATTCCCCCGGCTCGAGACAAATGTTTGTATGATCTCCAGATATTTTTGCAGGGTATTCTAGGTATATTCTATGTATACTTTTAATTTATATTTATGTATAGGAATATCTGTAATATTATCTATAGTGCTACCTAGGTACCCATAACACAAGCTCTGCTTAGCTTGGGCATAATGGGCGAATTGTCCAGCATATTTTTCCAACGCAAGAGGTGAAAACGGGACGGTACTAAGTCTCCGCTGTCTGTCCGTCTGAGGGCTGTACCTCATGACCCATAAAAGGTAGACCATTAAAATATCACAGAATAAGGATTTTTGTTACAGAAGTGTGCTTCCCGCACTCTGGGCATCACTAAGAAATGAAATAAGTTCCCAAAAGTCCGTAAGAGGTCCCAAAGATTTTCGACGAGAACCGACAGAGACTTCGTGGCTTAGTTGGTTAGAGCACACCCGTACTAAGGGTGGGACGCGGGTTCGAGTCCCGCCGAAGTCGAAAATTTTTGGGAACTTATTTCATTTCTTAATCACAGAATAAGCATTTCTCTGGCGGCTATAACAAAAAAAATACATTTTAGACTATTTTTGCTCTACTTTTGTCGAGGCTGTATAGGAGGTAACCCTAATAGGTAGACAGTTGAAATTTCGACAGAGTCTAGTTATATACCTAGACACTATGGTCACAATAACTCACATCACTTTCTAATGTTCCTTATGCGAAATATTACGTACGACGGTACGGAACCCTCCTGTATGCAAGTCGACTCGCACGTGGATAGTTTAATTTTTTACTAATTCCTACGTAGTAAATTAAGATAACATAACGGTACCCTTTACTTACTAATTCATTACGAAAACTAACTAAGTACCTACTAAAAATTAACTACTGATTGACTAGCTTCTGCGTGCAGCTTCGCACACATCCTGTTAGTATAAATAAACTACTAACGCATTCTTTAGGAGCAAATTGATTGATGATAATGATTAAGTTTTCCGTTCAAAGTTTAACGAGGATGTCGGTGGAAACGACAGCCAACTAATGACTTCGAGGGCTGGAAACCTTTAGCACCCTGCAATATTTTACCGTGCAAAATTTGAAACATAGCGGATATGGTGAGTTTTCTAACTGACTGTTGCCCACAGAAGGACGATTTTAATTCCCCAAAATAACGTAATCCTTAGTTGCGTTTAGTTTTTTGTGCTAGTTTGTACTCTTATTCGGTGTATTACACCAACTGGCTGAAATGAAACAAGTTTTAAAGCAATTAAAAATATCTTCTATTCTATTCTATAAAATTTGTGTTGGAGAAGTAAAAATAGGTCCTCTGGTTCGCTAGCGTGATACTTCCCTATTTCCGACAAAAAAGTAAATATAATGCACTTACATTTACTTTTTTCATATCTAATGCACTTATGAACGTTTGAAGATATTTATTTGACTCATGGCAGAAATTTTGTATGTCTGTGTAACCGTAGAATTGACACCCAAAGTTTTGCGAAGAACATAAAGACAACCTCAAAATGACTTGACAACAAGACAAGGACTCAGCTTCACTACAATGCTTTTGAAAATGTAGTGTATGAAAGACAATGCTTACCTAAATATTAAACCTTTGAAGAAAATCCTGAATGCCCCAAACATTAATTACCTGCCAATCCTTTTTTCCGAGTCTATCCAATCTAATAACAGTTTAATTAGTTGCTAATCCAGTTTTGATTTTCTCATTTATTTTTCAAAATCCTTTATGTATAATCCCGCAAAAAATATATTGGACCAAATCTTGAGCGTTGTAATCAAATAAAAAAATATTTGAAAAGACTCCAGCCGACAGAAAGCATGTTTCTAATTTGATTTCTTAAAGATCCCTTCCTTTTCAGTATTTGGATTAAAAAACGTAGAAGTAACTCAATTTCGTGGATGTTGAGATGAATTAGGGTAGGTTTCTGGTGAATTACTTAGGATTATGTTCGGTAGGGCTGACAAATCTCGCAATTCGTTTGGACACATTCTTACTGTGAGCCTGAATGATGAGGACAGCGCCCTTATTTGTTCTGCTACGAGCATAACCACGCTTGATTTTCATGACTTAGCGAATCTATTGGTGAGTTGGCAACTTATTTACAGCTCGTTCCCACTTGTCGAGTGTCGGGCACGGATTTTAATGCGATGTTCCAATGGCAGCGCATTTTATATGAAGCTATTCACACTGTCGGAAACAGATTTTGTGTCGTCGTCGACAAGAAATGTCGGTGTTTTGCCAGCACTCTACGCCCGGAAAAAAATGGTGTCAGATCTAGCTCGTCTATGAGTAAGTACTATGACGCTGTTCATATTTGTCGGGTGTCGGGGCCGCCAACCTTTCTTCTCGCTACCCCTTGCTACCTCAGTTGATCGTTGAGCGTAGTTATTGACATCCTAATATAATTGAAAAAGGATTTCTTCAATTATCAATTATTCTGTTATTAATGTCTGATATTTTCTCAAACTATATTCCCTCATGATTGGATACACATATTTTCTTTCCCTAGCCGTCTTTATTCGATTTCTTCTTAATTAAATACATCAGAACAACTTCGTCGACAACCATTTTGCACGCACAGTCGCCTCGCGTAGTTGTAAAAATTAGCACCAGCTTAAGCGACCGTGGCCAACAACCGATTATTAACCGAAAGTATGAACAGAGTCACCGACATCCGATGAATATACGGTTCCGACACCCTACAAATGAAAATGAGCTCACGTAACACATAATAAGAAAAAAAATTACTTTATTTGTCGCTGATAACCATTAACAATATGTACTAAAATTAACTTAAATTACCAACAAAACATAACTACCTATATCATAATACCCACTTATAAAATATGTAGCTACCTACCTTAGAGCTACAAAACGGCGTCGACTCAGCATTATGTTGTGATAGCTGCAAGTTACAGCTACTACAACGCTGATCTTCTGTCGAAACCATTGTCTTACGATATAATGGTGAGGCTATGCACCCTATGACTTCAAACCTATAACGATTTATTTCACCGCTTAAATTACAATGCACGTGTAATGTTGTGAGTAAGTGGCATTTTATAAGCGGCGCGCCTCATACTACGTTTTCTTTAGAAATAAGCGGCAGTGCGCTAATATACCCACTAACTCACCACTAAGTAGCGTGTCGGGCAAGGTGACCTACCTTACTCTACGTAATTCTACAAAAGCCATACGCAAAAACCCAGTGTTTTTTAGATATTCGAGCTTTTATAAATGGCGTATTCATTCCTTCCAATTAAGATCAGGGGAGGGTAATAAAAAGTTAAGTGCGTGTCAGATTTGCGTAACAAGGGTTCCGTTTAAATATCTAGGCACCAACCGATATTAAAAATGTTAGAGGGGAAAACGCTATTTTTTTTGAGAATTGTCATAGTCCCCGCTTTTGGGTCCCACCAGTGGGGATTATGACAATAAACATGTGTGCTTGTTATTGCCTTAGAAATAAAAAAAAACTGCTTAAACTTTTGACTGCGTTGACTTAGAAATTTGATTTATATCACGGCTTCAAGAGGTTACATAATTGAGTATTTGATGTTAATTTCAACGCGTTCCTGAGGGTTGACTGATGGACAACAAAGTGATCCTTTCCGTTTCTACTTTCTTTTGAGGTACGGAACCCTAAAAACGAAAAAGGAACGCGATCACGTGTGAACAAATTGACGGAGATCGGTAAAACGACTCGTGACGGACAGGCAGACAGACGTTTAATTGTTGGATGTCGGCTGTCTGATAGAAAACGTGTTTCGTGAATTGCCTCTGGATTGACCGATTTTATTTTATGCGGGCTGGAATCGGCTTAGCTTTAGGGCTTTGTTTTGTAAGTTCGCAGTTTAGTTACATTGGCGCCTTCTTAACAAAATTATTCAAATATTGCAACTGACGATTATGACGAAATATAATTAATTTACATGTATGATTTCAATTTATCTAAAATTTATCTTCGACAGAGCCCAAGCATTTGCTCTCCTTGGAGTCGAGACCCTAGGTCGGAGAGGTACCGAGGCTCTCCGGGTTTATATAATTTTATCTGTGCGTCTGGTCGAAGCGACGCGTGACTCGAGAGCTGGTGATTATCTGGCACAGCGCATCAGCATTGCCATACAGTTGGGCAATGCAGCCAGCGTCTTAGAGACGCTTCCGACTTTTATTGATATGGATCAGTTGATCTAACTGTAGATTCTAAGGATTTTTATTGTAGTGCTTAACCGCACTCTGGGTATCTCTAAGAAATGTAAGTTCCCAAAAAATTACGATTTCGGCGGGACTCGAACCCGCGCCCCAACCTCAGTACGGGTACTCTAAGCAACTAAGCCACGAAATCTTAGTCAGAAATTTCATTAGATCGAAATTTTTGGGAACTTATTTCATTTATCAGATACCTGTAGATTGTTTGGAACAGTCTGCAATTAGCTCAATTGTTTCAATTGTAAATACTATTTCTAATTTGTTTCTATTATTTCATTGTAATTTCCTTTGTTAATTAATTTACAACTACAATCATAAACTAAGATAACAATTAGTCGCAATCAATAAGTACAGCTGGACAATTCACACTCATTTATAATTACAATCTATGGATTGTTTTATGAGATAAAAGTATATAAACATACACAAACATCTTTTATCCCATAAAACAGTTTCCATGGGATATAAGTAACCAATAGAATAACGTTTTTAAAGAAACCACTGCGTTTTTCTTTTTCTAATAATGTTTGACGTTTTGGAATGTATGCTATTTAGTAAGTACCTACGTATATACAGCGGGGCAATACAGCCAGTGTCTTAGGCACGCTTCCAACTGGTATTGATATGGATCAGTTGAGCTACCTGTAGGTTGTTTGCAACAGTTTGCAGATAGCTTAATTATTTCTATTGTAAATACTAGTTTTAATTTTAATTTGTTATTTGATTGTTATTTTCTTTCTGAATAAAGTAAGTACGTCAAACTTGACAGTTTGAATAAATAATAAAAACAACGTGTGCTAAGCCGCGGGAATAAAAATATTCCATAAATAAAATGATGCGGACATTTTCATGCTCCCAGAATTCAGCGTATTCTGTTCTCGGGCTATTTCTGTGTAATATTTTCGTTTCAATTTTCGTCCGTCGGTGGCGGAACTTTTAATTGCTTTTTATTCAATAAAATTTAAGGTAAAATACTCGTAAGAATATTTAATTTATTTGCTGAATGAATGATCAAACGTTTATCATAATTACAAACAGATTTTCGTGTTTAATTTCTACTTTTTTGTCAGATGTGTAGGTGTGCTAATTTTTTGAATGTCTAGGTAGGTATGTAGCTAAGGATGGGGATTGTTCTCTAGGGTAGAATATATTTTTTTTATTGAAGTAAACCACAATATATACGGACTATATACAATAACGACATCGCATCGTCATACATTAAATAAATAAATAATGTTGGGCAAATCACACAGCATTATCTAGCCCCGAGCTAAGCAGAACTTGTGTTATAAATACTGGATAAAAATAAGTGATACACGTATATTTTTTATTATACATAGAAAACGACCAGAACACCCTGAAATATATCTGCAGATCGTATAAAAATATATCCCGAAGTGGGAATCGATCCCACAACCTCCTGTGTCGCAGGCGGACCTTCACCCGCAACGCCACAGAGGCTGTGTCAACATTACGTACATTAAAGCAGAGGAATAATTTTAATTGCGGTTGGTTATTTAACTAGATCAGTACTCACGGGATCCACGAGATTAAAAACAAGAAAAATAAAAAAAAAACGATAAAAAAAACATGAAAGTTTTGCACATAATTTGATAGAGATCTCCGAAACCCTGCGGTCTGTTAGAATGAATTATGTTTTGATTCGTAGGTTCCTTGAACCAGTTTCTTCATAAGTAGTGCAGTTTTTTTTTGTAAATAAGCAAAAAACTAATTTTGTTTCGCTTACGCCGACCCAAAATCTTATGTTCTGTTCCGCTCCTATGAACGCAAAATTCTTTACCTATGCCGCCCTTTTCACAAAAAGGTGCGCATTGTGCTCTATTTATCAGAAGTGACATCAATCCTCGCGCGTACTTCTGGTGATTTTTTAAAAAATAATTAAAAACAAGATTCTTTTATTTTCGGTAACTGAGATCCATAATTTGTTAGTATCGTAATGTAAGGTATTCTAAGTACCTACCTACTACAGTTAAATTTAAAGTTACTGAAAATCAAATCACAATTAAATTAAATACAAAACAAATAAAATAAAATTAAATGTAAGTAAATAAAAACTTTGAGCCCAACACAAACTTTAGTAGATCTTCTGTTTTATTTAACCTTTTTATTATTCCTTATTTTTTAACTATTACTTTTTACTACCTACTATTTTTTACCTACTAATTTTTAACATATTTAACCTTGTATTAGTTAATGTCATTTTGAAGCGCACATTTCTCTTAATTTGTTTCGTACTCGAAATGAAGTTTCGTCTCGCTAGAAACGAGGTTGTTGTAAGGAACGTCTTGTTTTCGAACTTTAACAGAAGGCAAGTTTAGTTTATGAGTGTCTAACTAGAGACGGTCCTAAACTTGTTCTAAGTAAGTATACAGGATGTCCTAAAACTCAACGTCAAGCCGAACTGTTGGCCAAAATGGTATAAATATCATTTTTAAATCTAGGATAACTACGCCAACTTTTAAGGCGCATACCCCACCCAAAATAGCGCCGCCACCTACTATATCTTATTAATCTGTTTAACAAAGGAAATTTCAAAAATCCTTCGCTCAGTTTGTGATACCTATTATAAGGTTTTTTTTCATGCCTGTGTAATAGTTTTATTCTATTTAGGCAGTGAATCGAAAATAGATTTTGGTGGCCAGAAATGGTAACTTCGAAAACTTGGACAGAAATAATATTAAATAATAATAATGTTAAATAACGCGTGCGAAGCCGCGGACAGCAGCTAGTTTGAAATATGTCCCTCGTTATGGAGTGAAAAGTTGGTGTTCGAGCAATTCAAACAAGGTTCGTAGTAAACCCGCTCAAGTGCATAATGTAAACCATGCTTTAAAGTTTACTTGATCAACGTCAAACGACGTGTAATTTCCTGGCATTAATATTACATCTGTTTCATGATCGATACAGAGCCGTGGGGCTCAGGCATAGGTTTTTCGAATTTTGAACTTGAATAAATGCTTACTTTACAAGCCTTAAAAGTTGTTAAATCTGAATGAATAGTGAACCATATGATCATGTGTTTAGTCGCCCAGCGAGCTATGGAGAGAGCTATGCTCGGAGTTTCTCTGAAGGATAGGATTCGCAACGAATACATCCGACAGAGAACCAAGGTTATCGACATAGCTCAAAGGATTAGCAAGCTGAAGTGGCAGTGGGCTGGCCATATTTCGAGAAGAACCGACAACCGCTGGGGTAAACGTGTTCTTGAGTGGAGACCGCGACTCGGCAAACGAAGTGTAGGACGCCCTCCGACCAGGTGGGATGACGATTTGCGAAAGACTGCTGGCAGATGCTGGATGCGGCAAGCTGAAGACAGGGCGCTATGGCGCTCATTAGGGGAGGCCTATATCCAGCAGTGGACTGGTATACACTGATGATGTCCATGTGAAGAAAATTCCAAAATTCCTTTTTCTAGTTCAGAGTAAATTAAAACTATAGGGTAAAAATATTGAATTAAAACTAAACAAATATTTTAGGACCTGTCTCAACACAGCAAAGTTATCCCTACCCTACTAATAAGAGCTTGAATTCGGGATCCTAAGCCTCCTTTGGGATGGCATGCCCTTGAAGACTTAAACTCTGTCGTCTTATGAAAATTGACTCGATAAATATGTCAGGGCCCAGAGATCTTATCATGCCCTATCTACTTCAGAGTAACTGCTGGCCAGAGTATGCCCCTTCTTCAAGTATGTGTTTTGAAAAATCCATTCGATTCTATGTATTCTTTGTTACCTTAAGACGATACGATACCCCAGGCTAGGCTAGCGCCGCCACCTATTTTATCTTATTATTTCGTTTAGGCAGAGATGCGCTAATTCAGTTGGTGGCAACAAAGTGCAACATCGTGTCTCTGCATAAACTATACAAAATAAAACTATTAGGTATAGAGGCATTAAAAAAAAGCTTATAGGTATCATAAACTGCCCATTGAAAATTTTTAAATTACCTTTGTTCAACGAAATTATAAGATAAGATAGGTGGCGGCGCTAGTTTGGCTTGGGGTATCGTCTTAAGCTGCTAGTGTGCAATTCGTACAGATGAACATTTTGCCGTAAAACGTATCCAAAAAGAGTTTCCATGACAACGGGCGTAAACAAGATGTCTTACAACATTGACAGATGGAGGATTGCTTGTAACGAAAAACGTCTGATTGCCGGTTTATCAGTAATTTTAAGTAAGTTTATAGTTTTTTAAAACAGGCTTAATTATTAACTAGAAGGTACGTAAATATACCAAGAGATACATTCATTGGTAGTGATTCTGTTCGCACAAAACCTTAACTAAACTAGCGTAAAATGTTGCTGTCCCCTTTTTATCGATCCAAAAAATTTTTTGAATCATAGTTTGCCCAGTTTCGCTTGGCGTCTCAGTGTGAGACCCGAAGAAAACGCCTCATTGTTTTTTTGGGTTATTCCCGCTCGTCCCCACGCTTTGTCCCCAATGGTCCCTATGGGGACGAACGGGAAGTAAACTTCCCGTTGGTCCCCCATAGGGACCAGCGGGAAGTTTATCAGTAGCGTTCGTCCCCGAAGGGACCAGCGGGAAGTTTTTCAGTAGCGTTCGTCCCCGAAGGGACCAGCGGGAAGTTTTTCAGCAGCGTTCGTCCCCGAAGGGACCAGCGGGGAGTTTTTAGTAGTGATTTTATGCAGTGTTATACAGTTTGTATTTTATTTTGTAGTTACATATTTTTGTAATAAATTTTCAGATCTCTGCACTTTGGTTCTTTCATATTTTTCGAAGTTAGTAAGGCTTGTTAGTGAGGCTGATTTTCAAAGACAAATGGACTCTATAGCCCAGTCATACCGCTCCACGGCTGGTTATAATGTGTATCCTATCTGAAATCTGAAGTCCGATAACATTATGCGAAGGATAATAAGAGCCTGCCTTTGTTCCATCTCTTCCGTAAACTTGATGTTAGTAGCGGGAAATCGGATTCGGGTAATTGGGAGTGGAATTTGTGGAAATTCCCAGAATGGCGTATTTCATAGAATTGCTGGAAGATGGGGATGAAATATGATAGGTTAAATACCTGTTGGCTGAAATTATTCTTAGATCACTAGGACGACAATGGACTGAGTATTTTGGTGAAGTGTAAACATAATTAAACACTAAGTACAGTAGGTACAACGTAAAGTAAATTGTGTAGGTAGAACGTAAGTACCTGATGAATTATTCTTAGAAGTAAAACCACTCGGACTTAAAATGAATTTGATGTACTTACTTAGGCATAATGAGCCTTCTTGTATGTTTTCAGTTTCGTCTTTGTTTTTTTATTTCATGTTCCATCTTTCGGTAGTGATAGACCTAAAGATAAGATATATTATAATGTATATGTAAAAAATGTATTCACCGAACGCCAAGACAACGGCAAAACATATTTTGAGGCCACGACGTTGACGTAGAAGTTTTTTAAAATAAATAATAGGTATCTCTTGCTATATTTCCCATGTTCTGAGTTTTCACAGAAAAATCATAAAAAAATGGTAGGCATACAATTACAGAGTGTATAGTATAGCTCTATGTTTTTTTGTCTAAGTGCTTATTTTGTAAGCCTAAAGAAATAAAGTTATCGAGCTTGAGTTTTAGTTTGAGTTTGACGAAGCTGTAAGGGGAAGTACCTTAATCGGTGTAGGTACACAAAAATGAACTTAGAAAATGTATGTAAATAGTTTTTTCGAATTATGACTATTTTATTTTTCGAACCTTAGTTGGTCCAATGGAAGTTTTTGATAAGTATAAGAAACATGATCGCTTTGTTTTTACGTTAACCTTATTTTTTTTTAATATGAGAATTGTGATGAAAATTTCTGTAAAAATTGTAAAAACTGTATATTTATAAATAGTCTCTCAGTTCCTAAGATCATTTTACCTACCTCCCTTGCTGAAAAATCCACCCTGTACACATAAAAAAGCAGTTGAAAGCTATGTAGTAGACGTATGTAGACGACCACTGTGGCGCGTTGGGTGAAGGTCCGCCTGCGATGCAGGAGGTTGTAGGTTCGATTCCCGCCTCGGGACAAATGTGTGTACGATCTGCAGACATTTGTTCAGAGTGTTCTGGTCATTTTCTATGTGTAACAAAAAATATCTATCTATGTATTGTATTGTATTATGTATATCAGTTATCTAGTACCCATAACACAAGCTATGCTTACATTAGGGCTAGATAATGCTGTGTGAATTGTCCAGCATTATTTATTTATTTATGTAGTTAACATAACTATCCGCCGTAAGTTACGGTAACTTTATGTCGTTGAGTCTGGTGTAAACTAACATTAGGTCTACTGACGGCACTTACCTAAGTAGGTAAGTATACCAGGTAACGTTATGCCTTGCTATTCCTCCAGTTACCAAGACCTGTTTCCCACACTCCAACTGCATCTCGGGTACATTGCTATTTGTGGTTTCCGTGGGGTGATTAGGAACGCCACGCTTGGATACCTTCAGCATTTGCTGCATACCGGCAATCCAAATACGCTTCAGTTAATGTTTAACCAATTCTTGTGAATTGGATGTCGATTGAGCAAGGCTATTGTGTAGGAATTAGAGGTGTCCAAGCTGCTGGTGTCGTATTGGTGCTTGTGTAACTCCAATCTATTAATGTTATTAGGGCACGTTACCACTGTGTTGTGACCGTAAATTATCGTTTGACAAATATTGTCTCTGGCTGCTTCCATTATAACTACAATCACGATAGAATGTAGTTACAACCATAGACATAGAATTTTTTCACTGCTTGTTACAACACAACATAAAAAAGTCGTACGTGACAGTTAATCGTTTTTTCCTTTATTATGCAAATAATTTTTTTTTAATTCACGACCTAACACAGTGGAAAAAAAGATTTATAAGAAACTACAAATCTACCTATAAATCTTTACTAATTTGTTAAAAGTCAAAAAGTCTTTATTTCCATAAATACAAAAAAGTTTGACACGGAAATAAATAGATATTTTTGATTTCGGTCGCTTCGGCATGTAGACTACAGTAAAGAAGTGACGAAGAAACCTTTACCCTGTTAGTTGTTATTCTTCGAGTTGGAGCAAAACATTATTTAAAGAGATTAGACATTTTAAAGGTCTCAATATTAAACCTCCCATACAAAAGTACAGTAGTAAAATATATACGTGACGGGAGCGTTGACAAGACGGGGCTTATTCTTTTTTAAGTAAAAATGGGTGGACGAGTAAATTCACTTGTCTCGTTCGACTAAAAACACGATACTCAGAGTCTTTTTCATGAAAGAAGAAACGCAGCGTTTTCGACAGTACGACCGAATGAATTTCGTGAATTTTACGTAGAAATAAAATTATTCCACTTATTGCCACGGGACTTCTTTCGTGAAAAGCACTCTATGCAGCAAGCGGATCCTAGACTATCGACAAAGCTGTTTCATTTTTTTCTGTCAAATAATGAATACTACAGTGCAAATATTAATCTTAAATATAACTCTATTTATTGTTATTTAAGATATTATTTATTAACGATTATTATGTTTTTCTTTATTCCTTATGTGTTCTGCTCTGACCTTGTAATCAAAACAACTATTTTCATTTAAAGCAAAGCTTGCCAATGATTTTGTTAGAAACTACGAGTTTTCAAGCTAAGTTTATTTAAACAATGTTTTGTTGCAACGCGGCGCGCTTTGTAAGCTAGAGTTGCTTTAAAAACTCTGGTTCAAGAGTTCATTATTATGCTGAACCCAACCTCAGAGACGCGTATTACAAATAGACACGTAGAGTAGTGAGGATGTAGAGAATTCGGTCAGATATAAAACTTTAAATTGAATGGAACGTCGGTACAGTTAGCTTTTGGGTTCATACTCCAAATATAAAGGAAATACCTTTTTTTAAATAAAGTGCCTGATGTCTGCACTGCGTAGATGTAATGTTTTAGGCATTTTCTTGTTTTACTGTGATACATTTTGGTCGTAATTTTGGCAGATCTTTTTAGTTTACCGTTTATACAAAAGTATAAAAGAGATGTGTATTTTTAAACTTCTAACATGTTGAATTTATAAATATTAAATTTTGTAGGTTTTCCAACAACTTTTGGAACTTAGTCATCGTATATTTATTTATTTATTATCGAATAAAGCATCCAAATATTAGCAATCATTTTGTTTTGTAAAAACTCACTTTTCCTGAAGAAATAAAAGGTATTCGTCTTTTTTTAATGCTGAAACTATTATTTTCAAAAACCAAGTATCTCCTAACATGACTTTTCAATAACTCTCACGGTTTCAGAATTCCTCTCAGTGGCACAGAAAAAAATCTTACTCTGTATAATTCCATTGGTGTTACGAGTGTGCATGTTTAATGTTTTTAAGCAAGTTCCTGTTGGTTGTTCCTGGTTGCGCCAGCGACGTGCCACAGCGCCGCGCCACCGCCGCCCCTCAAGGTACCACCTCAGAAGCTTGGCAATAAACGCGTTAAGCGTAAAGCTAAAAATGATTTCCACTCTTGCCCTCTCACTCTTGGCTTGTTTACTTGGATTTCGCATCTGTAAAAGTCGGTATGAGTAAAAGAAGTTAAAATAGGAATGACACAGCTCTGAAATCCCTTACATCATCATCATCATCGGCCTATACTGGTCCACTGCTGGACATAGGCCTCCCATAGGTCCCATAGTATCCATAGGTCGCTGGTTCAGATCCGGCTCGAAGGACCATAAAGATGTAAGGTCTTACACCCTTAGAAATGATAAGATTTTGATATATGATAAATGGATTTTATTCCACAACTCTACGAGCTAATGATGATAATGATATGAGACACGCGCCCGGTATGAAAGGCTAACATGTACTGATGAGAGCGCGCGCGTTGATTGTTACAATAAGGTAAAAATGCTGACGCGAGAGAATAGTGCGGTTTCACCGTACACCCCTAATGAACGCCATAGCGCCCTGTCTTCAGCTTGCCGCATCCAGCATCTGCCAGCAGTCTTTCGCAAATCGTCATCCCACCTGGTCGGAGGGCGTCCTTCACTACGTTTGCCGTTAGCATCCAAGAATCCTTATCTTTTCTCAATCCGACGTAAAAGCTACCACGAGAATCAGTTTCACAAAATAAACCTTTATATCTGAGACACTTATGTTTCCAGACGTTCTCTACTCTTTGCAGGTCCTGAGTGCGGCCAAGCGACCGGTGCCTTTAGAATACCTAAGCGAAGCTATTCCCTCAAACTCTAGTTTAAAACGGATTTGTTGTTGCTACAAACAACATATCGGCTTTTGAGACTCAAACGGAAAAAACTCGATAACATGGATGCTACTTTAAAACTTTTACTTCGACAGTTTGATAACTTTATCAGGTAAATGGATGCAGCAAGCTGGAGGAAGCTTGTGTCGTGTGGTGCCGGCTTAGAACTTGCACCACCCCAACTCTTCCCGTGGCTGTCGTAAGAGGCGACTAAGGGACATAAACCGGGGGCGGGCAGCAGCGCCTCCTATAGAACAATAAATACCACCGAATTGCTATCCCCAAACCGCATGCCCAGCGCGAGGATTATGGGCATTTCTTCCAGGAGATAAAAGCCAATAAGGCGCTTTTCAGGGGAAGGCCTGCGTCCAGCAGTGTACCAGTAAATGTTGTTGAGGTGAGGTGAGGAAGGAAGCTTTAGTGCTCATACGGGATGGCATAATGCCTATCTGTGTACTATAATAATTATAGTCCACAACTCACACAATATGCAACTCCAGCTGATGACGGGAATTACCTATCACATGATCATGACCAAAAGAGTTATAAATAAAGTTAAATATAATAATAAGTAAAAATAAACTAATAAATAAATAATAATAATAAATAAATAATAAATAATGCTGGACAATTCACACAGCATTATCTAGCCCCAAGGTAAGCAGAGCTTGTGTTATGGGTACTAGATAACTGATATACGTAATATTATACATTACATAGATAGATATTTTTTATTATACATAGAAAACACCCAGACCAACGGAACAAATTTCTGCAGATCGTACACAAATTTGTTTCGAGGCGGGGATCGAACCCGCAACCTCTTGCGTCGCAGGCAGACTCTCGCCCGCTGCGCCACTGAGGTCGTCAATAGGCGACGAATATCCGATAAATATATGATGAATTCATTACGGATGTAAACGGGTTAACTACAAACCTTATTTGTGTTGGACCGTTTACATCCGTAATGAATTCGTCAAACTACGAAAGTTTTTATAGTAAAATAGGTATATGATGGTCAAGATATTTTCTTTCTTCTTTACTTTAGTCTACATACCGAAGCGACAGAAATCAAAAATATCACTTTATTTCCGTGTCAGTGTTCTTATTTTAAGAATTTAACTTTTTCTAAGTGTACATTTTTGTATTTAAGGAAATAAAGAATTTTTGTTTTTGATTTTTGGTTTCTTTTACCCTCTAAAATTGAGAACCGTTTTGTTCTTTTTTTTTTCTTCTGTTCGTGCTTACATAAACTCGGTTTTATAAATATAAAAAGAGCTGGTTATATTTTTGTAAACACCTTGATTAAAAAAGCTAAAAGAAGTTTAAGCAAATTAATCAATTTGAGCCAAGTTCAGTCTGCAAAGCCTAACCATACCATTTAACGTATTAAATAAATTCCTAACAGAGTTACAAAGTTTAAATGCTACCAAGTTGGATTATTACTTTACGAAAGGCAATTGGGTTTTATTGTAATTCGACTAATATAAAGCTGGTATCCCATTGCAGTGCATTTTACTGCTTATCCGCTGGTCAAAACTTTCAAAAGCTAGTCAATAGTGAGTTCCTCGGTCTTATTTAGATAGATATAGCTCTACAATTCGAGCAATGGTTAAAATAAATAAATAATGCTGGACAATTCACACAGCATTATCTAGCCGCAAGCTAAGCAGAGCTTGTGTTATGGTTACTAGATAACTGATATACATAATACAATAAATTACATATATAGATATTTTTATTCTACGTGCTTATTTTGTAAGCTTAAAGAAATAAAGTTATTGAGTTTATGTTTGGTGCAAAAATGCGTAACTATGATACCTATATTAGCATCTTGGCTTCTTGTTAAAATAACAATATTTCAGACACATCTAAATATCTTTTTGTGTGCCTATTTTTGAATTAGGACATCGACGCAACGAAGCAATCGTGAACCGAAGTTGGCTCGCACCCTAACAGTCAATAATTCTTTTAACATTTTTAACCGCCAGACAGCTCAGAAATCCACCCCGCATACTCAATCATGAACGTGTCTCGAAACCTAAAGGAGGTCTACCCCCAGAAGTATTACATGAAGTTGATATGCAATGGCATTTACTACTTAGGTTTCGGTGATTGTTGGTACGAACCGCGCGAAAAAACCAATTTCGAAAAACGAATTTACCCACTCTGGGCTTTTATATCAAACTTTTACATGATCGCTACGTTTTTCGACGAATTTCTGGCAAATTGCCGAGCAGATTTGACCGATAAAGAGAAAAATGATGTCGTGCAGTTTACTTTAGCTCATTCTACTATATTGGGGAAAATTGTGTTGTATTACGTTTACAAGAAGGACATTACTTTTATTCTTTACCGCTTGATAGAAGGAAAGAGGTTTATAAGTGAGAGGGTGGACAAGGCGTGTGTGAAGCGGTTTTGGACCTTGTCTCTTCTGGTTGGAGGGATTTCGTATATGACTTTGGTTATGGCTACAGTGGATTCGATAAAAGCTTATTTTACTGAAGGTATTAAATATTCTTTTACTGTACTTAGGATCAATTCACATTGAGATGACAGCGACTAGCGGTGGCGCCGCAAGCTTCACCGCTGACAAGACGTGCGTGGCCGCGCGACCTCTTCGCGCTTTTTAAGCGATACTGTACTTATTTGTATACGATAAAGTATATAATTATTAATTACGCAGTGTGAGCACTGTCAGCGCCGGTCGATGGAAGTGGAGAGCCACTTCCATCGACCGGCGTGAACGTAGCCTTAATAAATTCAGTTAATTTTCTATTTTTTCAGTCAGTAACAGCCTAAATTGTTAAGTTGACTTTTCCAACTTAACCATGTCAACATGTGTTGTTGTTGACAGGAATACCAGTTCAAACAGAGATAGTCTTCTACCCGAAAGCATCAGACAGCGGTCTTCTTGTCAACTTTCTTCGCTTTCTTGCCGTCTTCCATTGGTTCTATGCAGTAGCTATGATGACATGCGTTGACTGCATCTGTATTTGCTCGTTAGTCATCGTTGGATTCAAGTTCAAAGCAGTTCAAGAGTGCTTTGAAAGTTTGAGTGAGAGAGGTATTGAAGATTATGAAGAAAGTGGAAGAAGGAATGAGATGGAAGAACAGCGTAAGGAGGCTTTTGTAGCAGGGATAAAGCTGCATGAAGATGCTTTGTGGTAAGTGTCTTGAGTGATTTAATTAGTATAATTAGTTACATAATACATAGTTTTTTTTACCATTTTCTAAAGAAAATGGTTAAAAACAACAATCAGTATTTCAATTCTTAGTCACGTTTTCACGATAAGTCGTGTTTTCTGACTCCAAAATGTTTAATAAAAAAAATTACAGGTCTTTGTCAAATTAGGCCCACCACGGTTTGTAACTATGCTATTGATTCAGAATATCTTTACCTCACCAGGAACAAATATTTGCTAATTGGTTTTATTTATTTTTCCGAACCTTAACATTGTAACTCCGTCGAAAGAGGTTGGTAAAAGATGTGCAGACGGTTGCAGGTTCATTTCCTGCCACGGCATAAATGTTTATTTGGTCTGTAATATTTATTCTGAGTCTGATCTGAACAAACTAGAGAATAAAAAAGCTTGGGATGAGTTTTGCTCAAACTCCAAAACTAACAAGGTGAAAGTTTCTTGTTCGGTTCTTTACCTTAAAAAGATTGAAGTGGACAAAAAATCAAAGTGATCTTTTTTTCCTAGTCTTACATAATGTAATCTGAGTTTTGTGACGTGTCCAAGAGTCCTGTAAGGTGTAAAGGAAATAATGAACTTTGAATTTTGATTTTTTTTTCAGGTGTGCAAAAAATGTACAAACGACCTTGGGCAATCTCTACAGCGTTCAGGTTTTTGAAAGTGTTGTGCTTCTAGTGATGTGTCTCATAAAGCTTGTGGTAAGTAAACTTTACACTGTGTTTGATTGAACATTTCTTTGTAACAATATACGATGAAACTTATGAATTTTTCGCTATACAGTATTTTTCTTGCCACAAATGATACGCGATAAATACATGATAAAATAATCTTCGGTACTTCTTTGTGTTAGCATAAAGTTTCATCCTATTTTGTAACTAAGAAATGGTGCTTGGAGGCCAATGAGGCTACTTTAGTACCTTTGTATACTTCTTTGTTCTGGGTATATAGAAACCAATAGCATCATCATCATCATCAACGGCCTTGTTCCGTCTATAGTGACGATTTAGGTAATGCCTGTGCTGTGGTTAAGTTATTTTTAAATTTTTTGGTGTGGCTGTGCAGCCCTATGCGCGAACGCACCGAGCGACGCAATACAAATATAATACAATACAATAGCAGGGCAACCCTTATTCAACAGTTTGGTGGTTTAATGGTTCATTTATTGGTAACATATTGCATTACTTGTAAAAAAGTACTCTTAAAATATACTTAAGTATACAAAATATACCATTAAATGAACATCATAATGCTATTTCAAATATATACCTATTTGCGGAAACTTGTAATTAGCCTTCAAAAAACATGCATTGGTCTATCCAGGCATGTTCTATATTTTAATTCTATTTATCAAACGTAGCTGTAAGTTTTCCTAAAATCTTGTAAATAAATAAATAAATCATAAATTTAACAGAGATTTAACTATAACAATCTAAAAAATTCGTCTTAGGAATTTCAGGCGAATTAATAAGATTATAATTAAATCTTTGTGATTTTCCACAAGTAGGAAGTAGGAAAATCACAAAGACACAAACACACACACTATAAAAACTTAAAAAAAGCAATAACAGTAATAACCAAAAATATTGTGATGCGTGTGTCCCATAAAAGTAGAATTCTTTACAAGTTTATGTGTGCGCCGTAAAACGTATTTTAAATAAATAAAAAAAAAACATTATTATTGCCTTTAGATTTCGTAACCTAAACTAAAATTGCAGGCAGAAAATGCCATCGGCATTATGCCCACCAATTGTGTACTTTTTATAATTGTGTGCAATAAAGTGTTAAATAAATAATAAAATTATACACACAAAATGCAGAGAATACTAATAGGCAAAGGGAGTAGATTCAGCTTAGTGCTGCATGCAAGGAACATACGGCGCTGATTTTAAATCTACTTTCGTCGGGTTGGTGGTCACCGAGGGGTTGGGATAGCGGCTTGTAGGTTCCTTTACCTATATATTTTTAAAACGTTAAAACGTACAATCAGAACCTCCTATATAGCATGCAAAAATTAATTTTTTAATCTCCTTTACTCTCTAAAATCTTTTCTAACTCTAAATTACCTTTCCTTTTAAATGCGAGAAGGATTTACCTTTTGACGTGCATATATAATACACCCTCACCCATGTAGCTTTTCAGAGTTCCAAGTTGGAAGCTAAACCACAGAAGCAAGTTTCTAATATTAAACGGATTACGTGGATTTTCACCTGCAGCGTGCATTCCGAAACAAGATGAAATACCTAGACGAATATGAAATTAGGGGTTAGAAAGGACGTGGCGGGCAAAAGTTGCTTAACAACTCTTGTGAAATATTAGATTTGTATTACCAATAGTTACCCATATGAGTAGATAGATCATTTTGGATGAAAAGCTCATGAAATTACTGCCTTTGTTATTTTAATCTAACTATATGATCAAATAAATGAATACATATACCAAAATCTGATCAGAACTATTTAGAACTATTTAAATACACACATATGCCACGGGAGACGTATAACTTAATATTGAAAATTTTGTTAATCATTCTCATTTAAAACGCTTCTGAACGTAGGTAACAGAGCTCTCAAACTACCAATGTGTTTTTTTGACGTCAATCAATATATCAATATAGGTCTTTTAAATTTAACTCACTTCAATCAAGCAGCGCTTGCAGAAAATTTCAATTACAGTTTTTTAAATTTATTACTTAAACTTTAAAAACGGTTCTATAAAGTCATGTTTGATAAAAATCTTTATTTAAATGGACAAAATTTGTACTCAAGGTAGCTAGCCGTTTGAAACGAGTACGGTAGGTATGTATAATTTTTTTTTGTTTTGACGTAACCTTGTTGTACAACGTTTTTTTTTTCTAAATTATGAGTATAACATTACAAATAGGGCAGCAAAAGTAGCTATGCAAATGCAACTAGAAGCTATGTCAGTTTAGATGCGTAGGTACTTTTGCATCTAACGTAACCTACTTTTGCCTCTACACAAACCAACTTACTAAAATAATAAATCAACATTGCAGCGGCTGGAACGAAGCCTCACCTTTCTGCTGGCGAATTCTTCATACATTATCTGCCTGATTGTCATAACAGGAGCATACATGATGGCCGGTGGAGATATTACATACGAGGTAATCATATTTTGGTCTTTTCCTATCGTTTTTAGGAACTACTGATTGATTAATGGCTATTCCCCATAGCGGATGTTGGTGTTGCTGATTTTATTATAAACTGTATTCAAATTAGTACCCAATTATTGAATTTTTATGAAGTGATATGAAAATCACGTTACACAAAATCGCTCTTATTGGTATAAGTGGCGTCCTTTGTGGGAGGCCGATGTCCAGCTGTGGACATGTGTGGGCTGATATGATGATAATGATATTCTATACAAATAAATCATATGAGTTTTAATTTTGTAGCTAAAATAGATGCTCTACGAGTTTCGTAGACGATCTACGGTTTTCGTAGACGCTTTACAATATTCGTAGAGGGTCTACGAATTTAATCTGATTTTATTATAATCACCCTCGTACCACAGATAATAATATATTAGCTCGTATGATGGGAGTAAAAAGTTGTCTTTTTAAACGCTAGTCGAGGATTAACATCCATTAATAACTCTGGAAGGTGTAGTGACGTGGTGGCGGAGAACGCAAGTTTAACGCAGTCAGGTGTATTTGCAAAACACACAAAAAATAGTTGAACTATCTGCAGACTGTTGCAAACATAGATTTAGCTCAACTGATTTTAATCAATTTCAATCGTAAGCAATTCCAAGACTGCTGCATGGCATTGCCCCGCTGTATCGCAATGATGACTCACGAGCATTACGCCAGATACTCACCAGCTCTCAGCTCACGCGTCGCTTCGACCTGATATAATTATTACGACAAAATCCTTTACCATCAGGCCATAAGGTTGAGGAATGCAGTACCCGAGAATGTTTGTGTTGTATTGTGTTGTAATTACTACTTAAATTATGTTCGTTATTCGTAGAATCTCTACGAATTTTACCTTAAATCTTACGATAAATTAATAAATGTTTCATAGGCTAGTCGAGTATCAACATCAATCTTCCACTCCGGCTGGGAGCGCGGTGGTAGAGAGCGCAAGCTCTGTGTGCTGGCGATGCAAAGGAGCCAGGTTCCCGTGTGTATGCTGGCCTTTCACATGCTGATGCTGTCCTATAGCAACTTCATAACCGTGAGTATTTATGTTTTTCCTTTTGTGTTCTGCTGCTTGGCTACCTGATTTTATACCAATATTCCAGGTTGCTGTTCGATTTGATCTGTTCTGTGTCATTTAGAGAGAGTGTAGTCCAGTGAGTCCGCTCTTGATCTTTGTCCGAGTATCTCGCCAGGTCAGGGATATACTATATCTTTTTAGCCTGGAGAATTTGATACTGCCAGTTCAGTTGTAGTGTTCAGGTTGTAGTTGGTATTTTTTGCTGAAGTTCTCTATCTCCTGTGAGTATTTGTAAAAACTATCGTAGTTTGACGAATTCATGAACCGTCAGTATTGTAGCTAAAGATAAGAAATTTAGGTGTACCGCTGTTTCACACCAGAGGTTCTCACCACAAATTTATTATTGACGTTTCATATCAAAAAATGTCAGCGTTTCAACCCACATAAAAAAAAAAATATTTCGTCGGCGTTTTACCCAAAAACTCATTTCCGTTTCTCACCACAAAGAAATCAAGAAATTTTGTACAGTTAGATACATACATTAGTAAACTACAGAAAATTTTAAAGCGCGTCACATAGCGTAGGTTTTATTAGAAGGATAACAAATAAGGTAAATTTACCGAGCTACCAGGAGCGCATAGCGTAAAGGAGTTACGCGCAACATCGCACTCACACCAACACACTCACACCAACAAACAATTTAGATTTTTTTACTAACTGTTTCTTGGCACACTTCTTAGCTCGCCGAATAGTCTGTTTAGACGTGAAAAAATTCTATGTCTATGGTTTAGACCTACGCAGTAAACGGTATCCAAAGCGAAAAGTTTCGTTTGGATTATCAAAAAAAATTGGGGACCTTTATTCTAATCTTACTGTGGCGGTCGCCACGTAAGAATCGACTCCTACAATATCTGAGCCCGTGGATGTCGTGAGAGTCTGGTAAGGGATCCTACCTAGCCACCTACCAAAAGCAACAGCTTCCTTGTGTTTTTAACAATTTTATAGCGAGCACTCGGTAAACCTAGTGTAGGACGCCCTCCGGTGGGATGATGACGTGCGAAATACTGCATGCAGATGCTAGATGCGGCAAGCTGAACACAGGGCGCTATGGCGCTCAATAGGGAAGGCATTTGTCCAGCTGTGGACCAACATAGGCTGCTGATGGTGATGACTGTGATCACTAATCTGCCTGCCAAACGTTGTGACTAAGACCAAAGCCCTCTTGTTTAGGGGATGCACGTTTAGGAGTGGACTACACGTCCACAGCTGGACATGACACGTACGACTCATCGGAATTTTATAGTTTGAAAATCCACTTTGAAGGAATAGGGTTCAAATCTTAAGACAAATTTTGGCATGATCTAGGTACTTATATTAGGGATTTGGTTATCCGGGTTTTAGTGTTTTCTAAAGTCATTCTATTTCAGTAATATAAATGTCAAATTGGTTCCCTACCACGAAAAGTTAAATTATATATTCCCTATTTGCATAAAGATTACTATAAGTTTTCTTTTTATTGTTTTAATTATGACAGTTTACCGGAGGATTCCGTATTTATCGGTTCAATGTTGAGTTTCTCGATTCGTCCCAATAGATTGGGACCAAAGTGGGACGAGTCAGGAATAACTCGAAAAAACGTCAATATGATCCCTGATTGATTTGTTATTTATTTTGTTTCAGGTAATCCGTTCGTCATATTCCTTTTTTGCTGTAATGTATTAAAAGTAATCTATTTTATTTCTGTGTAGATAGCTATTAAGCATAATAAGAATAAAAAATAGATAATTAATTTTGTTCAATAAATATTATTCAAATTGCTTTAAACCCAAAATAGAAAAGATATTTTAATACCCGAGGTACGACAATAAATAATTAATGTTTGATATTAGTTAAATTTGAAGCTTTAAATAAATTCCTTTCAAAATATGAACCTATACTTATTATGATATTACTGAGCACTAAAATAGAATAATTTGCTCAAAATGAAACAAAGCATTTTCAGGTTTTATGTGTATAAAAACAATATGAAGCAAATGGAATCTTAATAACAAAATTAGGAAGGTTTAAATTAATTTAAATGATTCGATATCAAAGACCGATATCTGTGCTGATTTCGACATTTATTACCTACATAATTGTTAGCTGATATACTCCATCTACCGAAGGATCTAAAGCAGCCACAAATTGATTTTGAGATAGTTAATATTAATATCGATATTAATATCCAGGCGATATTAATTAGGTTAAGGTCGCTATAAGTTTCTAGCGTTTCTGTTTGCAATTCGGGACTGATAACGTGGACCATGAATACCTACAGAAATATCCATTTTAATGATATTAAAACTAAGTGTTGAAAATATTCCAAGAGACACGTTAGTTAAATAATATTGCGTGCGACCTTGAAGTTCCATTGGTGTTTCCAATTTTTTTAAGCATGCTTTTGTCATTAAAACACAATTAACTTAAGCAGTCTATAGTGACTAGATTTGTGTGAATGCAATAAATAGTTAATGAATGAATGAAGTTTTTATTTTCAGATAATAAAATCCATATTGTAACATTAAAATTAACATTAAAAAGAGATTATAATTAAATTAAATTTAGACTTAGACTAGTGAATTTATAACATTAATTTTAATTTGGCTAATACAAATAAGATAATAATAAAATAAATAATAATAATAATTGACATAAAATGAATTAATTAATAATGATTGTATCCACACACTGGAGCAACACATTGGACAAAGTGTGTCCATATAGGGGACATACGCCCTGCCACTGTTTGTAGGATGCTGTTGTGACTCGCCCTTGTCCTGCTCATCAGGGATGCTGTTTTCTTCCGAATGACGGCGTGAAAGCCGTCAGTTCGATTCTGAGCAAACATCTCTGAGGCACTACAAAACCGGGGAAGTCTCAGCAGCATCCTAAAGGTGTTATTGTATTGGACACGTAGGGCGTCCAACGATTTTCGAGTGTAGTTAACCCATAGATTACCCGTGTACAGACTCTGACAGTACGCCTTGAAGAGCGTAACTTTCACTTCATCAGAGCACCGGGCAAATCTACGGGCCAACATGTTACCCCTAACCGCCAGAGCCCTACGTTCCCTCTCTATGTCTACATTGTCTTTAAGATCATCGGTGAGGACATGCCCTAGGTATTTAAATTGAGTGACACGCTTGATCTTGGCACCGTTTAAAGCCAAGTCACGAGCGTTATCCGGAGTCCCACCGGCGGTCTTAAAGACAATGTATTCACACTTTTTAACATTATATGTGAGGCCGTGCGAAGCAGCGTAGGAACCACATACCCCCAACATCTCCTCGATAGATCCCGCAGTCGGGCCCAGCAGCACCATGTCGTCCGCATAGCTAATGTTATTTACACTAACACCGTCCACGCGGCAGCCGACACGCATGCTGCTGAGCTCGGCTATGAGGTCATTGACGTACAGGTTGAAGAGCTTCGGAGAAGTTATCCCCCCCTGTCTCACCCCGCACTCCAACCCGTACGCCTCCGAGAACACGTTGGCCCACTTTATGCAGTTCCGTTGGTTGGCATACCAGTACTGGAACAGTTTTACTATTCCGGCCGGTACACCCCTGTCCCTCAACTTTCTCCAGAGTAGGTCGTATGATACAAGATCAAAGGCCTTGGAGAGGTCGAGGAAACAGGCATACACCGGCGTCTTACGTTCGGTATAATACTGGACAGTGTGCTTGAGCCCTAAAATCGCGCTTTCAGTTGATAGTCTGGGTCGAAACCCAAACTGCGCATCCTGTATATCCAAACATTCGTGGAGGTAAGAATCAAGCACGCTGTCCAGTACCTTGGCGATGATGGTGGCAAGAGAGATCGGCCGGTAGTTTCCCCTGTCCGAGATATCCCCTGTCCTGTTTTTAACTATCGGGACTACGGTAGTTTTCATCAAGTCCGCAGGCAAGTAGGAGTGGCTCATACACATCGAGTAAAACTTGGACAGAACTCTCAGCAAGTGAAATCCCGCGTATTTTAGATGTTCGATACTGAGTCCATCGTGTCCGGGTGACTTGCCTCTAGTCATTCTTTTGATGACGGTTTTCAACAGGTTTTCCGAACATTTTAACGGAGGCTCATCACCCTGACAGCTGCACTCAGTATCGGGCAATCCAGCCGATGGACCGAGAGGAGACTGCACCTTAAAGTGTTCCATGAACAGTTGTGCTATGTCCTTCGGTTCACTCATCCCCCCTACACTCGCCGGAAGGCCAGGTCTAGAATTCAATTTACCAGTGGACTTCCAAAACTTAGAAAAATCTTTAGCAGCTCGTTGCGTTGCTATTTTGTCCATAGTAATCTGGTCCTGGTTGTTTTGGCACCACCTCAGACGACTTTTAAAGATTTTACGCGTCTTCGCCATATCCTCAAAAATATCGCCTGAAGTGGGCCGGTTATGAAACACCCAGGTCTCGAATTTAAGTCTGGCCTCCCGGTGGGCCGCCTGCACGTGCCTATTCCATCCACACAATACTTTACCTCTTCCCTTCTTGCCACCCCCACCCTGCCTCGTCTGCACCGCCGACTCACACATGATAGAGACAATGTCATTGTACATAATATCCAGAGCTAGCCTATGATCGGCCGAGCAACATGACCCGTACTTGCACTCTTCAAGCTTCTGGGGAAGATGAAAATCTCCTAGCCTTTTATTACATAGGTCATGGTACCTGTCAGCCTGCTCGACACTCCTATCACCCCATATGACACTGCTCGGAGGCGCACTATTCATCTTTAGTTTAGGTCTAACTGCTACTAAGTTACATTCGATATAGATAGGGAGATGATCCGACATATATATACCCTCATCAATACCTACATTCACAATGGTTTGCCATGCCGATGTGGAAACGACACAGTGGTCTAACCACCTTCTACACCCGTGTGCCTCACTAATAAAGGTATAACTGTTAGAGGTAAGTCCCAATTTTTCCACATCAGCACAGATCCACGACTGATCCGAGCAGAAACTGACCAGCTCTTTATAAAACCGTTCATGAGGGTGAGCATTAAAATCCCCTAAGATATAAGTGCTTTCCACGTCATTACTTGCTTCTATGGCACTAATTTCGCTCAAAACTTCAGTAAAAGCAGGCAAGTTATCGAGCGAGTCCGTCGGCATATAAACAGAAATTATTATGAAGGAGCGATCACCTGTCGAGGCCTTTATGGCGGCCAGACGGGGGCTGCTACAGTTTATTACCGAGACAGTCTCATACAAACCCTTCCTCCAGAGAATGGCCACCCCCCCATACGGCCTGCCCACCAGAAGACCCGCGCTTGTATCTACAGCCGACTTCCCGAAGTAATCAAAGTCATTGTGGATGGTACCTAGCATTGGAACGTCATGGGAAAGTAGCCACGTCTCTTGGAGTGCTATGATGTCGGATAACTTACAAATATCTCTCACACTATCTATAGAACGTTTTATAGACTTACAATTAAAACTAGTGAATTTACAATATTTTTTGTACCTATCCATAAAAACAAACTGGACTAACTAACTTTAACACATTCATCGGATTTCGTTTTGTACATAAAATGCACAAAACGCCTAAAGGAGATACCGTCCGGCCAAAATTGGTCGCTTAGAAATAAATCGACGTTACGTTTGCAAACATAAAGCTTGTAGGCATTGTATTTCCTCGTCGACTTCATATTAATCTTCTTTAGCGTTACAGATTCGTTCGTTTTCTCCTTAATATAACTAATAATATCAGACTCGCTTGTTTGCATACTAACGTTAGAAATAAACAACGGTACTTTTATGTCAGCGGCTCTAAATTTGCCGTCCGGCGCGGTAGAAGCTCGTCCTTTATGGCTAATAAGCCTATATTGCCTAGGTGATTTACGGCGCACTACCTGCCAGTCCGAGTCCGAATTTACCACTTGTTCACCACGCACGTTCGACTCCGAGGCATACGTATTGTTCATTATTCCTCCCCGACTTGAACCTAAATGGGCTGGTGACGCACCGGTGACTGCCGCCGGTTGACTGTCGCTCGTTGCCGCCGAGACCCCACTCGATGCGCGCGCGCACTGCCCGTGGGCGTGGTTTGGGGCGTCTTCCACGCGCTGCACTGGATATTCCGTCCCGCTCGCACCTTCCTGATCTGTGGGTCCTTGCGAACCGCTGCTTTCACTCGAACTAGGCGTAACTGTCACACCGACTTCTGTCGCACTTTTTTGCCTCTCCACGAGAGAGACAAGATCATCTCCGCTGTCCGTAATCAATGAAGAATGCTTATCGGGCACCAGACAGTTAAGTAGTTAAGGAGTTAAGTATTGAGTATTGAAATAAGACGAAACAGCATTCCGATGAGTAACATTGTGTTTTCAGTCGCCTTTCCGTGCCCAGCAGGATCTATAGTCATCTTAACACGCTCGGCGCCAAGGCATCGATGGCGATTCTTAAATTTTTTGTGCTTTTTTTATTAATGTTTTATTTTGTTTGAAACTTCATAAAAACCATATTTTATTTTGACACCCCCCTCTTTTTTCAGGTTTTTATGTCATTTTCAGCTGTGTGACATTTAGATACACGTGGCCTGGGAAAAAGTGCACCTCAAAAGCATACCTCCCAGGCCATGTGTATTCAAAAATATACACGGTGCACCAAGTATAAACTTAATCTAAAGTTAAGTTATTTTCTTGTTTCTGATTAATTTAGAAGCGTTCCTGCGTTCCTGCAGTAGATATAAGAAAAAAATGAATTGGATTCATTTTTTTCTTATAGGTATTTCTTGTTACAGAGTAGTTACCTAAAAGTGATAGTATTATAAAAAAACATGAACTTTTCAAGTGACGATGATTCCGTTGAGGACCCAAATTTTACACCTGGCAGTGACTTTTGTGATTCAAACACATCATCAAGTGACGAAGATGAAAATTCATCATGGAATCCTCCTAGGTTTTCGAGACACCTGTCAACGTTTTCCGTAACTGATATGCCTCCATTGCCAGAAATACAACGGCGTAGATCAGCCCGGGAGGCAGCTGACGATTTAGAACAGCAGGAACCACTTGTGCCAAGTGCTTCTGGAACTACTGACGCTGGTATTTCAGAAAATGAATGGGTGATAGGAAAACTGACAAAATATGCAGTGGGAAATGCCAAATCATGATGGCCCTACTTCTATAGAGTATACAGTCCCAAAATCTAGATTGAAGGATATATACATCGGAATTTTAGCTAATGCTGATCCAATAGACTACTATGAGTTGTTTCTGACCCCAAATATTGTTGACCTTATCACAGACCAAACCAATCTATACGCAACGCAGCATCTGTTGTCCACCGATTCTCCAGCTGGATCCCGAAACCATCTATGGACTCCAGTTACCAAAGAAGAAATGTTGAAGCCTTACTTGGCTGGATGGGATTGGTCAAATTGCCACAAATCAAAGATTACTGGAGAAACCACAAACTCTATGGTGTACCCTTAGCTCCTACAGTTATGCCCCGGAATCGGTTTGAGCTTATCTTGAAATTTCTACACTTTGCTGCAAAAATTGTTTCAATGGTTGCCACTAAAAGTTTTTTTATTTTCAAGGCGAATTATAATTACTTAGTTATTCTCAGTGCCATATGTTGATTATAGTATAATAAAAACGCTAAAATACATATTGATTTTTATTCATTACTTTTCCAACTACCCGAAAAATAGGGCACCCAAATTGAAAATTCAATAACTTTTTTGTGAAATTACCGATTCCCAAGCCATGCACACTCTGTATACATATAGAATGCAATAAATGATTAAGGCGCCAAAGTGGCGCCGTCACCTAATTTATCTTATTATTCCGTTTAACAATGGAAATTTCAAAAATCCATCGCACAGTTTGTGATACCTCTTATAAGCTTTTCTTTTAATGTCTCTGTAATAGTTTTATTCTATTTAGTTTAGGCAGAGACACGAAAATAGATTTTGGTGGCCACCAAGGGCAACTTCGATTCACTGCCTAAACTAAATAGAATAAAACTATAATAGAGGCATTAAAAAAGGCTTATAATATGTATCACAAACTGTACGATGGATTTTTGGAATTTGTTAAAAGGAATAATAAGATAAAGTAGGTGGCGGCGGCGCTAGTTTAGATGGGGTATGCGTCTTAAGTATTTAGATTTGAAGTAAGACGAAACAGCATTCTCAGCATTCCGATGTGTTTTCTGTCGCCTGTCCGCGCCGCTTGGTAACACGTTGAGATACCTAAAGTTGGTTTACATGTACCTACCGATTGCTACCCAAAACGAGCTTACCTATAGCACCTCGTTGTAGTTTTACCACATCTATTCCTCAAAGCACTACCCAATCACACCAACACAAAAGACAATAATATTAATCGTGTCAAAGATCTGACGAAGCCAATCCACAGGCCACAGCCCTTGGCCTTTAAGGTGGGACTTAATTATTGCGGCCCGTTTTAATAAGGAAATCGTAAAATCGCTTTGAAGTGTAAACGGATCTTATGGAGCCTTCAATTCCTTTTTACTAGCTATTGTTCGGAGGAATTGTAAGGGACAGTATTCATTATTATAAGCTTTTGATTAAAAGAAGATATAGAGTAAAAACGCGCTGCTGCCCTATTATAAAATAATAATAATGCTGGAGAATTTACACAGCATTATCTAGCCCCTAGCTAAGCAGAGCTTGTGTTATGGGTACTAGATAACTCATATACATAATACAATATATTACATAAATATATGTTTTTTATTAATAGAAAACGACCAGAACAAATACCTGCAGATCCTACAAATGTTTGTCCCAAGCCGGGAATTGAACCAGAGTGCACCTGTGTTTACGCACACCCTTGTACATTATTAATAGTCTTAAAGCTGGTCGTGCCGTGTCCGGAATTCCGCTAGGAGGACATTATCAGATATGTAGGTACATAATATTTCATAAC
This sequence comes from Eupithecia vulgata, assembly GCA_946478455.1. NCBI lineage: Eukaryota > Metazoa > Arthropoda > Insecta > Lepidoptera > Geometridae > Eupithecia > Eupithecia vulgata. Next base: position 12,291,751 of record OX297876.1, read on the forward strand.
ATTACAAAACAATTTGCAGTTTTAAATAGAAGCGCCCTACTATCTCTAGTGCAAAACATCGACGCTTAAATCGATTAGGTATCAAGATTAACAGAAATTCTGTTATCTTAAAAAATATCAAAACAAAAGATGTGATTTTAATTAATTTTTAAGCATATTGGGACATTGGGATTTCTGTGATAATAATGATAAATAAATACAAACGTGATTCCCACTATCTCTATTATCTTCTACATGATTCACTATCAGTACTTCTATACATCTGTCATTGAAACGATACCTTTATTTCTTGTTACTTCAAATTCGATTTATATCAATGAAATGAAATTAATTACACAGATTAGTTCTGTTTTCCGAATTTTATAAGATAAGATTTATAGATAAATGATACCTTTAGATAACACCCTGTTAAAATAGAACAAGCATCATTCTTTGTTTAGTTAGATTTTACGATGCATAAGTTTGTGGTTTTATTTCTAGCTCTTTGTATCAGTTATAGCCATGGGTCCGCTTTTGGGTATCATATGAAATTTGGAGTGCCTAAGGCATTGGAGCTGCTTCAATATGAAGGTTTGCACACTAGGATTATTGGTGGGAGCCAAGTGCAGGCTGCTACTGCCATTCCACATCAGGTAAGTGGGAACTTGATATTTTTTTTTAGTTTATTTTTTTTAATAATTTTGTGTTTTTTCTTCTATTCGTATAATTTTACATGTAATTTTGCATTATAAAATAACAGTCCAAAATATTTCAGAATTATTTTTTGCTTTTTTTTTTTAGCTTAATTGGTAAAACACCAATTTTAAGGATTTTTGTTATATATGATTTTTGTTCTTACCCACACTCTGGGCATCTCTAAGAAATGAAATAAGCTCCAAAAATTTTCGACTTCGGTGGGACTCGAACCACTAACTACTAAGGTAAGGGTGGTAAGGGTACTAAGGGTGGGGCGCGGGTGCGAGTCCCGCCGAAGTCTAAATTTTTTGGGAACTTATTTAATTTCTTAGAAACACCAATTTTGCTAAAAAAAGCAAATTATGAAAATATTACAAAAAATATATATGTAAATTCTTTAAAATTGCAGAAAAATATTAATAAAGTAACAATATACGTAAAAGAACTAGCTCACGAAGCAAAAAAAAAATCATAATATGTTCATTCAACAAAAGTTTAAAAAATATTGCAATTCAATCTCCTCGGGGGTCCAGAATTACCCCCCCCCCCCTACACCCACATCATCTCCCTTTCGGTTTATACTACACAGTCAGGTTTCATGACACCCTCTATAATTAAGAAATATGTTATGTTATAACATAATTCGCCGCTGCTATGGAAGCGAAATCCTATGCCTACCTTTTAATTTTTTTTGCATTAGTCGTTTTATATGCAACTAGTTGTAAACATGTTTCTTAGTAAAAACGAGGGGTTAGTTCTTAGTATTTTAAGTATGTATATCCCCAGGCCGGAATCATCGCCCGCCTAACCACCGGCCTCCAATCAGTATGTGGTGGTTCCCTCATCTCCAACACGCGCATCCTCACCGCAGCCCACTGCTGGTGGGACGGCCAGTCCAGAGCGACGCAGTTCACCATCGTGCTCGGATCTGTCACCATCTTCACGGGAGGGACAAGGATAGATACAAAGGATGTTGTGGTGCACCCGCGGTGGAACGATGTGGATATCACTCATGATATTATGGTGGCGAAGATTACGAGAGTTGCTTACACTAGTGAGTATTGTAACTTTATCTCGCATTTGATTTATCACTACATAGTATAAAACAAAGTCGCTTCCCGCTGTCTGTCTGTCCCTATGTATGCTTAGATCTTAAAAACTACTTAACGGATTTTGATGCGGTTTTATCTATAGATAGAGTGATTCAAGAGGATAGTTTATATGTATTCATGCTCGTCGCTAATATACTTACTTTTATGCCTAATACCTACAATAGGAAGTTGAAGTTGTGAAATTGCTTAGTTCTTAGCTATATCGGGAACTACTAGATCGAGCTTAAATTTTGCTTGATGTAAGAAACATGGCGCGGTGGGCGAAGGTCTGCCTGTGACTCAGGGGGTTGCGGGTTCGATTCCCGCCTCGGGACAAATGTGTGTACGATCTGCAGACATTTGTTTAGGGTGTTCTGGTTTTCTATATATATAATAAAAAATATCTATCTATGATATTACTTTTATTAGCTACTTCCACAGTATTATGTCTTATGGTATACTGCTGTGGGGGAACGCTGCAGATATTAACACCGTATTTGTGCTGCAGAAGAGGGCTGTTCGTGCAATCTATAATATGGGTCCCAGAGAATCCCTGCGTGAGAAATTCAATAAATTAACATAATGACAGTTCCCTGTCAATATATCGCACATCCAGTCGTAGACTGGCTCAATCCAAAATTCATGTTTTTTGGGAAATTAAGAAAACGTGTTTCGTTCCTTGACAGTTTTTGGTAAATCACACTATAACTTTATGAAATAGAGAGCTATTTTTATAAATAAAAGTCTTACAGGATATTTGGTCTAAGGACTACTTATACGGAAAAAAATATATTTAAAAATATTTAAAACTGAAGGAGTAAATCGACGCTGAAAAAAAAATTCTAATAAAGAGTCACTTTAGTACTAAAAAAACTTTTGAACTATTGACTTTTATACAAATAAGTCTCTTTAATTCTTAACTTCTAGATTTTTATGCGGTCTAATATTAAATGATGCAGTTATGTACTAAAATAATCTTATGATTTTCGAAATAAAACATAAATTGGTATCACGATCTTTTATTATCTGTTGATAAAAACCTGTTATTAAACTTCTTAATGAATCAACTTACGTAGTATTATATGCTAACATTACGCACATTGTACTGTGGTAACCATTTCAAATCGTTGCTATGTATTTTACCAAACGAATCAGTCATTGGCTCTCAATATCACTATGCTTATTTTAAACAACAAAAATAAAATATTAAACTAAATAGCAAATAGCAAAACAGGTATTATCTATACCTAAGTACGACAAATAAACCCTTTTCCCTTATATTGATGGCGCGGCGGGCGAAGATCCCCGCATTGAGGTAGAATATTTCAAAATTATTCAGTCATTTACTTACATAACTAAAAATAAAATAGTGTCAATAGTTATAACTAATAGTAGTGAGTATTTGTTGTCAAATTTTTATGTTATCTTAATGCCTTAACTATCACAACCATTGCCATTTTAACTAAGGCATTTACTACACTATCCAGTAGGGTACAGTAGGTACTAGGTACCTACTAACAATTCTAAATATAGTACTTACTACAGATTGTTGTAAAAACCTTCGTAGAAACTGGGAATCAAATTCTTTCTCACCAATTCCTTTAAGTCTTTTTTTTTCTTTTCTTTTAAGCCCATTTCTTGCGAAAACAACTGTTCCATTGCGATTTCATCAAATCTTAACATTTTTTTCGCGAGATTGATGGTGGGATATTTCAAACACCTCTCCGTGTGTTATTTTGGTATGTTGGATCAGAGTCACTCAAGTCTACGTCAGTTTCATCAGTGTGGATTAGTGATACCTGATAGTATGGACGAACTAATAAACGTGTAGCTGAATTAGTGTGTTTTAACTGGTCTGAACTTGACGAACTCAATGAGGAAGAACTGGATGAAGACGAACTAGTTGAGCTTGATCTGATGAAAGCTTTCACTTTTGAGAGAGATGTTTTTGGTTCATCTTCAGTCCTTTCTGTATATTTTATACCTAAAAGTAAGATAACATAATTCATTAAAACTATTTGATGTCCACTCAATCATAGTGTAAGAGTTATCATAAAATTTATTTAAATTACCTCGACTTGATTAGTATCGACTTATCTTAGGTTCAGTTTCAATTATAGGTGGTGAACAGTCACCACCAGCATTTTCAACCGTAACTTGTGCTTCAATATTCTTTACAATCTGGAAATAATAAACAAATTTGCATACCAAAAAGTAATCGAATAAAATAGTACCTAATAATTTAAAATAAAAAGTACAAAAATAATAATTGTATAGATAGAGCATAATATTTTATTATTATTTAGGTAGGTACGGAAAACATTCTTAATAATAATAATATACCCTTACTCAAGTAAGAATTAAAATAAGTTGTTTTAAACACACACCTCTACCCGCATTTCTTTGTCTGGTGTAGCTTCGTCGGACTTTTATCTCTTGCGTAATTCTGTGAAATAGTTAAAATTATTTTAGTGCGTAAACTAAACAGGAAAGACTCGGGGCACCAATGTAAATAAAGAAGTATACCTATTAGCAAACTGTTGCAATGACACCACAAGGTGCCTAGGTATTACGTTAAAAAAACATGTAAATTAAATCGTTACATAGTAAGTTAGGTACCTTACCTACCTCTTCTTCTCGCGTGGTCACTAACATTTCCAGAATGTGATCGGCTCTTCTCTTCATTGTTTTATTATAAATCTAAAACAAACGTGTTCTCTATTTTATTGCTTAAATATTGGAAATAATCTAACTCATACCTAACTAAGTGCAACATCAGATTTTTCGATATATTTACTAAGAAACGGACCTAACCCACCATAAATCGGCAAATTTTTTATAAAAATAAATTAAATACAGACCTAAACTTTAAAAAGTCCGTATTTCCGATCAAATATTCAGTACTAAACTGTCCAAACTTTGTTTAAGTCACAAAAATTGCTTAGTTTACAGTTGTACAGAGACTCAAAACAAACTTCGGTCGCTTTACGAATGAAATTAACGTAGTAAACTTACCCCAAGTCTTCTACAAGAGTAACTCACTGAGGTTTAGGTCCCTTTCTCATTAGTTGCGCAGCGTCTGACTCCAACCACTTGTCACTCAATCCTAAATACGTCACCCTCGTAATGACGAAAGGCGCCGGACTCGTTATTAAGAAAGAGACACAAGATCGTGTTTCTCCTTTTCTAGTCTTATTAGGGCAGTTTCTGATTTACTAGGCGATAGAGCGCGCTATTTTGAGTCGTTCTGTATAGTTAACTCAATTCATCCAAATTTTGGATTGAGTCAGTCTACGACTGGATGTGCGATATTTATGAAAACTTGTACACTCATAAAAATATCAAAAGCTTTCCTAAAAATAGCGATATACATAAGATTTTTTTATTTTTTTTATTGCCTTTATATATGATAGATAATCTGATATTTAAAATATCAGATTATCTAGAAGACAAAAAAGCTTGGGACGGGTTTTGCTCCAACTCGAAAAATAACAACTAACAGGCTAAAGGTTTCTTCGTCGCTTCTTTACTTTAGTCTACATACCGAAATCAAAAATATCACTTTATTTCCGTGTCAATGTTTTATTTTAAGAATTTGACCTTTTCTAAGTGTACATTTTTGTATTTATGGAAATAAAGACTTTTTGATTTGATTTGATTTGATTACGTATATCAGTTATATAGTACCCATAACACAAGCTCTGCTTAACTTGGGAGTGAATTGTCCAGCATTATTTATTTATTTAAGAAATAGATATAGACGTGAAATAACAATATCCAAAGACAAAAAAAAAGATAAATGATAAACTTGCGTGCTTAAATTTAGAGTTAATATTTTTACTGTTTATCTTTTGGCTAGTATGCCAGACCTACAAAGATGTTTCAACAAAACACTTCCTTACAGATAACATCAATGCAATTCCACTGCCAACTGCTGCTAACGCAAATCTTAATCTCGCTGGACTCACTGGGACCATCTCCGGGTTTGGAAAGACTTCTGACAGTATGTTCAAATCACTATCTACTTTTAATCTGAATTCATATTGCCAGCAGTTCTTTATTTCATAATGATTGAAATGCAAACACGACGCTATCATTTTTGTTTAATTTTGGCGGCATCAAAAATAAACAATATCGCACACCAATACCGATTCTTAAAAAAATAAAGAACGCAGTAGTCTAGATTAAAATCCCTCAACATCGGAGATAAAAGTTAACATCCACACCATTTGGTAGTTCACGCAGTCACATAAACAAAAAAATCAACAATCTCAAACCTAGCCCAAATGTCCTCCATTACCACAACCCGCTTCTGAATGGAACAAACGATCACGAAGGGATGAATCATCCCTCAACTTGTCCTACAGAACCCTTCGTACAAATAGTACAAGAGTTGGACAAAAAGGACGCATTTACGATGTTACCAGAGGTTTTTTGTGACCGAATAAGTAGGAGCTAACTTTTGGTGCGTCCAAGTGTTGGCCGAGGCTGATCACTCGGCCTTGTAATCAATCATTTTTTTTATTAACCAGCCTGTGTACTCCCAGGCTTGCTATGACTTGACCAACATGTGGACAAACTAAAAGGTAGCTCCGATTCCTATTTCTAAAAGAGGCTAGTTTCCTAAAAAATCTAATTAGTCCGTCAGTTAGATTGTCAAAAGATATTGAACACGTATTTTATTTTGTCAATGAAACAAAAATGGGAAAGATACAGCGCGTCAAAGTGAATACGGAGTGGTTCGACCTTAAAGCATAAGGTTCTCAGTAGAAAAAACGTTCGTAACACAACGTTTGGGGGTGGCGGCTCATGACGTCCGAAGCCGCTAAAAAGTGTCGACCGTGCGTGACGACACGTGGAACTTTAACATCTTCACAAAATTTTGTTTAGTTATTGTCAAAAGAAAAAATACGTATATCCAATATCTTCAGATAATCTAACTGACTTGACGAGAAAATTACTAATCCCTCAGGAATAACTCTTTGTGTGAGACCGATTCAGGGTCATTGCCTATAGGCAATAAAAAAAAGTGTACCAATAGGTACCTACAATTTTTTAAATCGGTTCATGACTGACAGAGAAATCAACGAACATACACAAAAATAAAATACATTATAGCCGAACATAGAACCACCTCCTGAAGCCGGTAAAAACAATTATAATATATCACTTCGTGGTACTAGTGTAAAATATTTCGTCTTGCTTGTTAAAATCCTTCCCGTTTTCTGTGTAAATGCGTCCGTAGGCGTAACCCGGGAAAACAATGCGTAGACCCTGGAGCCCGATTTTCCTACTATTATATTAATATTGTATGACAAGGTCCGTTTCATAAAATTACCTTGATACCTAAGTAAATTACTTTCTATGCCTGCATGTGATATACCTAAAATAATACATAGATGATTGTTTGCGTGTAATTTTAAATCGGTTTTACTTGAGTAGAGGAACTATCTTCTAAACATAAAAATCTAAAAAATCTGAATAGCTATTCCCTTCATCATTCTATGTTGGTGGCATCATAGCTTTGAGATAAACGAAACTTCGTTTTTTTGTAAAAAGCTTAAATTTCTAGGGCTCTTATGTTACCCCCGTTTTTCTTCCTTACAGGGGCTATGCTCTCCTAAGCCCCCTGATTGCTAGTTGATCTCCGTAATCTACAACTGATTTGCCAACTTACTGCCTGCTCTTAGATGGCATTCATCAACCTACCTACCCGAGATAAAGTAATGTCGAGGTCTCGTTTTTGGCAAAATTTGCTGGTTTCGTTTGTTATCTGTATACCCGACAAAAACAAAATTGTGGAGGAAAATTCGGTAGCCTCCAGGGTCAAATTTCATTATTATTGCGATAATTCATTTAGGTAGTTTTGAAATACAAGCCCAGTTTTTAGTAGGTAATTGTCGGACCCGCATTAGCGAAGTTTATCTTTCGTGATTTACCAGGGGTTATATTACCTCGTTTTAGTAAAATCTTTTAAAGACTTTAAAAATATGAGGAAGAGTTTTGGTATTTTAATATCTACAATAAGAGTATAGGTAGGCACAGTATTTAAAAGAAGCAGATGAAATCTATTTGAGACCTGATAAAACAGTATAAAATTGTCATTCACGACAATTCAAAAAAACATTATAATGTTCATCAAATTCTCGGTCCTGTATTGCTCCTCAGTACTTATCACATCCATAGAACACTCTTAGAAGATCATCATTCCATAATGAGCACCATAGCGCCCTGTATTCAGCATGTCGCATCCATCATACGCCTGCAGTCTTTTGCAGGTCGTCATTCTACCTGGCGGATGGTGTTATATATACCATTTATTTGTTTCTTCACCAGCCCAAACCGGTTCCACTACCAACTTACACCAGCGCACAGTCAGCATCATCACCAACGCGGTTTGCCAGCAGAGTCTTAAGCAAGTGAAGATAGAGGAAAGTCATATTTGCACTAGTGGAGCAGGCAATGTTGGAACTTGTGACGGTGACTCGGGAGGACCTCTTACTGCTATGGTCAATAACCAGAAGACTTTGGTAAGTAAATTCTCATAGCTATTTGTATTTAACAAGTGAAGACCGATGACAGCCATATTTGCACCAGCGGTGGAAGGAATGCTGGTGCCTGTTACGGTGACTCAGGAGGACCTTCTACTGCTATGGTCAGTAAAAAGAGGACGTCAATTCTCACAGCTATGACTGTTCTCGATCTTGTTGAGTACAAACTAAACAAGTGAATATTGTGTTGTAAGCAATATCGACACCTGTAATTGTGACTCGGTATGATCTTTTACTGCTACGGTAAAAGAGGACTTTGGTAAGTCACCGCTGTTTGAACAATTTTTTTTCAAATAAATTTAGAATAATAACAGAAACAGATTAGAACCAGTAATAACAATTGTAACTGTTGAACTAACTGGTGATTGTTGCAAACAATCAAGAGTAGCCCAACTGATCCATATCAATACCAATGCCTAGCTATATGCCTAGCTATATGGCAATAACGATGCGCTGCGCCAGATACTTACCAGCTCTCGAGTCACGCGCCCAATCAAAATAATTTTTCACGGTAATTGTGCCTCTAGAAGATGAAACTTAGAACTTAAATTAATTTATAATTTAAATAAAAAATCATGATAATTTCAGGAAAATTGTTCGAAAACGTTATGGAAAATTTAAAAAAATTCACAGCCATACATTCTGATAGTATATTAACTTAATGGATTTAAAGTAAAGTCACTGTATAATTGAGCTAAAAAGCTACAAATAAAGATCTTCTTATTTATTGGGTTTAGACATCATGCGACCATTGGCGACCATAATTAGGCGCCAGCAAAAATCCCTTGGCTGAAATTATTTTAGCCTATCAAAAGAGGCTACTTGTACTAAAAACTTTCAACTTCAACTTATTATTTTTTGGCTGTTTGCTGTAGCAGCAAAGCATAGCGAGTCAAAAATACGTAAATACTCTGACAGTGTCCATGTCAAAAAAAAACATAAACTATTTTAGAGAATCATCTTAAAAAAATCTCTAGTTTCTACTGGCTTGAAGAGGTTTTTCTATAGATCGAGTTCGAGTTTGCTCAAAGATCGTAGTCAAAATAATGACCAGATCATTATTTGAATAAACTTAATTAAAGAGATGATTCGCGTATGAACAACCGGCCGTAGGTATTGTGTATCGCAAACGAGTGACGTTTCAAATTGGGATCAGCGTTCTGAAGAACTCAAATTTTTCTTGACCTGAATTTGAACTTACCTGCAAAGTCTAAGTAACTCCCTCCAGGCCAACTTGGGCAATGCTCCAAAACTAAATATTCATACGCAATTCCTTTCAAAAATCTGAGAATTTTGGTGGGTACACTTCCAATCGATACTCATTCGGTTATCTGGTGAATTTGGCACGTCTTGTGATACATGAGAATCGTAATACCAACTTGATGGACCGAAAATAATTATAGCGGTTGCAGGGAGCCGATGGATGGAGGAGGCTTATAATTTCTAATGACACTCCTGGTTGTGTCAAGCAGTTAGGTCACTTGTTATACGCTGTGTTTGTTCTGTCGTTTGCTGAAGACCGTTTTCAGCTGTGACAATTTGTGACCTGTGAATCTGTGATACGAGAGCTGGTGAGTATCTGGCACAGCGCATCAGCATTGCCATACAGCGGGGCAATGCAGCCGTAGTCTTGGGCACTCTTCCAACTGGTATTGATATGGATCAGTTAAGCTACCTGTAGATTGTTTGCAACAGTCTGCAGTTAGCTCTTTTGTTTCAATTGTAGGTAAATTAAATACTAGTTTTAATTTAATTCTATTATTTGATGAAAACAAATATAAAATATAATATTAGGATGGTACAAATTCTAAGCGGACACCACACAATTGATAGAGACTACGACTCGGTTAACGTAGTGTAGGATGTTTTCCGGCCAGGTAGAATGTCGACCTGCAAAAGACTGCAGGCAAATACTGTACGCGTCGTGCTGAAGACAGGGCGCTATGGCGCTCAATAGGGGAGGCCTATGTCCAGCAGTGTACCAACATAGGCTGATGATGATGATGATGATGATGATGACCACACAGCTACTACACCACCTACACCTACTAAACCAGTAACAATAATAAATTCCTTTCAGGTGGGAGTGGTGTCATTCGGCTTGGCTGAAGGTTGTTCGTTTGGCAACCCATCCGTCTACACAAGGGTCACAGCATTCAGCGCTTGGATCTCGGCCAATATGTGAATACGTCATGTGACATTTTCATTTCAAGTTGTTCTTTTGAACGTGGTTTATGTGATTGGTTTTTTAATGGATGAAAATATAGGGCGACTGTCGTTATGAAGTGATGAGAGTGTGTTTTATTGAAACTTCTATAATATACCTGCCCCATGTTGCAAACAATGATCAGAAAAAGATCAGTCGAAAGCGTCCCCAAGACGCTGGCTGCATTGCCCCGTTGTATGGCAATGCTGATGCGCTGCGCCAGATACTCACCGGGTATCTGGCGCCCTTTTATTATATATCCTGGTCGGGTTACGCGTCGTTTCGATCAGACGCTCCGATAAATTAATAAAATATATTACTTATATACTGCTTTAAATTATACTTGATAATAGCCAGAGGTCCGGAAACAAAAATCTGCATACCGTTCAAATATAATGATCAAATGCGGGAATCGAACACGCAATCGACCTTCGGCAGCGGCGCTACCGAGGTCATAGAGATAAATTTGAACGCCCTATGGTAACTATAAAATCAGTTCTAGGTACTTAGGTATTTTCACCTTCTTCAACACTCAATCACACTGGAAGATGAAAAAAATGAATCGTGAAAAAAAAACCTCGCGCATAATACGAAAATCGACGAAAATAGAAAATTACTCATCCCTCACACAAATTTGTCTGGCGCAACCAAATAAAATGATGGATCGCGTCTACCTATTCCCGTTGTCTTCGCATTACGTCATTGTTTCGTTTGTCATGTTGGTAATCATGATGGATACCGATGAGATGGATGGCCGGCGGAATAGAATCGTGGATGGAATTAGGAAATGATTGAACGACAGTGCGTATTGACATAGCAAGGTAAAATCTAGCTGCCTTATAATAGATCTAATTACGAGATCATTGGAGTCATTGTTTATATCATATGCGTGGGCAGACTTAGTTGGACCGATAATAATAATATTAGTGGTTTCGTGACTTAGTTGGTAGAGCACACCCGAAGGTAGGGCGCGGGTTCGAATCCTGCCAAAATCGAAAAAATTTGGAATGTTATTAAATTTTCGTGAAATAATAATAATGCTGGACAATTCACACTCGTTCAGATTTATCGAGCCTAAATAAAAATCACGTTTTTTAGTTTTGGAAAAAATATTTCGAAATTAAGTAAGTTTGGTCCATCATTTTTGTTACACCCTTTATACGTTCAGCCTGTAAGCACCAACTACTGGGGAAAGACATTGTCTCTAAGGCACCATTTTGTACGGTCGCTCCTACTACCCTAATCAATTAATTTATTTATTAAATGGGTATCTTATGTGGGGCTAATCTTTATGGGGCTAATAGGATATTATACCCATTTTCAAAAAATAATTTTCGATTCTCGCCATGGACCATAAACCGGTTTATTCCGGAAATCCCCCACGTCCATCCCCCACGTGGGGGATTTCCGGAAAAAAAATCCGGAAATCCCCCAAATCGAATCGATCAGTCTCATGGGGGATTTCAGGAAAAAAAATTCCGGAAATCCCCCATATAGCTCGACCATAGAATAGGATACTTTCCGTTGACCTAGAACTATGAAATTTGGCAAGAAGCAATGTCATATAGCACAAGTAAAGGGAAAAATCTGAAAACCGTAAATTTGTGGTTATCATAGAAAATAGTACAACCCTAGGGTTGGAAGTAACTTATTTAGTCCCGAGACGGGGTTTGGCGTCCGAGCTAAATAAGTTACGTCATAGGTAATCGTTATCAAATCAGAAATTTATTGTGCACTATTCGTCTGGGTTGATTTCTTTTCTGAAGAGTAAAAGTTTGTACGGAACCCTTGATGCGCGAGTCTAACTCGCACTTGACGTTTTATTCTTAGGTATATCTAGTTGTACAGGGTGTCACGTAACATGTGCACTAAGCCGAAAGGGTGGTGATTCTGGAAACCGAGGCGATCATTTTATGATGATTTTATGTTTTGAAAAATGAAAACGGTGCAAACATAGCTATTTTTTATTTAATTTATGTATGCAACATTACATTAAAATCGGGTACATGGTTTCTAAATGAATCGGAAAGTACCTTTGTATGGGAGCTTAGGGGACCCCCTTCATAAAAAATCTACTTCGAATTGCTCAGGTGATACCATTAAAACCGGTAGAGTCGTTAAATATTTACCACCAATATTTTTTTTTAGTTTTAAAACCATTAAAAAACTTCATTAAACTTATCTGAGATTCTAGAACGTTCTTAAATAATTTAGCACGAAAAAACACATCTCGTAACAGGAAAACTAATAAGACCTTTCTGAATTCCCCGAATAAGGTTCCAAAAGGTTCCCAAAACTCATACGAATTAAATATTATAAAAAAAAATCCTTTTGCCCTCTCTCAGTCTCATAAAGTATGTAGGTAGATACAGACCACATAAGAGAATATGCGCTAAAAGCTAATGTAGCGAATAAACATAATTAAGGCTACGGGCTCGCTGACTAATTGGATAATAAATCATACAACCTAATTACTATACACTGCTATTTACATCTATATGGGAGGTTACAATTTTTGGACGTGAAAATGATAAGAATACTGTAGGAAAGCACAGGGATGGTTGTCTAGCGTAGAATAGGTAAAACTAAAAAATGTCACTTTGTCGTCGAATGTGTAAATTATTTGAAATTCTATTTTTTTGTCGAAAGAAATGCTGTTGTTGGCAGATGGTCATACAGCGTTACTTTCGCCGGTAAAATTAGTTTGGCACAACACGCACAAGGACCACCACTTACGTGCAAACCTCGGTTTGGGCTGTTGCCAGATGCTATAAAAAGAAAGGGAGGTTTCGCATAGGTGCATGAATGCACCTATGGGCGGCGGAAGCGGGGAATTGTTTGACCCCGCATCCGGCGGGGAACGAGTGGAAGCGAATCTGTACTTGTCGCCTTACCTTAGCTTACCGTAGCTTGGTTGATTTTGTCAACGGGGTCACCAATAACGTATCTCAGTCTACGGAGGAGAGATAAATTGATATTCATTGCTTTAACGTCAATGTAGGAACGCAGTGTACAACGACGATACGATGTCATTATTGTATATTCTACGCCGTCGTCTACACCACTTTGATGCAGCAGATGAGGGTTCACGGGTCCTGTGGAGGTTGTGGGTTCGATTCCCGTCTTGGGACAAACGTTTGTACCCGACATTTTTTTTTAAAGAAGCAACATAACTCCATTGAACATAGCTCTCCCAAACAAGGTAGTTTGCCAGAATCACCATGCTTAGGCAGGCGTATTGGTGTTAGTAATGGTATTTTAAATGAACAAAAAGCATCTGAACTTCTTCCTCTGATAGGTGACCTTAATCGACTCTTACGACATCCATGGCCTGAGTCGGAGGGGTCGATTATTACCCCGAGACCATCTCCTATGGCTATGCGAGAGTGAGTGGAGAAAATTGTCTTCAAACGTCAATTTAAATTTCGTTAACTGCCGTTCATTCTAAAATCGCCGTCAAAAACCGAGTTCAAAACAAAAAACATCATTAATCTCCAGATGTATACAATGACTTAACTTAAAATCATAGCTTTTGGCTGTATAGTGCGTTTTCGCAATGGGCAAATTATCTACGAAAATTTAATAATGTCCCAAAAGTTTGGGTGTCCCAATTTCTTATATAGCCGTAAGAGGTCCCAAAGATTTTCGAAGAAACCGACTAAGATTTCGTGGCTTAATTGGTTAGAGCACACCTGTACTGAGGGTGGGGCGCAGGTTCGAATCCTGCCGAAATCGAATTTTTTTGGGATATTATTAAATTTTCGTAGACTCATTCATGTTCATCAACACTTGCGGTAGCGTTGCCAATTTCTTTGTAGATTGTGGTTTGTTTTAGTCCAGTAGTAATAAAGTCCTATCAGGGACCCTATTTAAGATGCCGACAGCTAATGTTTTGAGAGGTTGAACTGTTCACCGATTATAAGCTTTCCCAATGGCTTTGCCACTCAAAATAGTTTGCCTAGAGATTTAAAGTAGGTAGGTATCGAAGTTCTAACTATACCGTCTGGGTTAATTCAATTTCTGTAATTATTCATCTTGTATTTCCAATAAGCTAGTACTGGCTTCTGCTTGCAGATTCATTCGTTTTTTTTGACAATGAATCTAAATATAGTTGACGTTTTGAAAGTTATTATGTATATCACGTACCAAACTGTGACGACACTAACTAATTTTTCAAAAACACGAAGCAACAAGTAGCTTTAGACGGCGATGTTTCTTTGGACCTTAATAACTTTTGAACAAAGCCTGCGCCAAGTTTCACTAAACATAAAAACTATCTAAGAACAAATTAGAACCAGTATTTACAATTTAAACAATTGAGCTAAGTGCTGACTGTTGCAAACCCAGCTGTAGGCAATACCTACTGATGCACTGCGCCTGACAATCACCAGCTCTCGGGTCACACGTCGCGTCACTTGTTTCTATTATTTGATTGTACTTTTCTTTCCTAGCATTGAAAACTCTTTCATAATACAAATAAGTTCGTTTAGAGATAAGTTATTGTTATTGTGAATTATATAAACTTCCTAAGAACACTCTCGATGAAGTTACCAAGTTAAATAAAGTATCTAAATTAAACGTATCATCCGTTTTTTGCTTCGATGCTACAGACAGACACACACAACCACTATCACACTTACCTCCATATACCTAGAACGTAGAACCTTCTAGAACCCTTCATATTGTCTGGGTTAAAGAGGTCTAAAGTCAAAAGATTAACTAGCTCCTGAATTTGTCCTACCTACTATACAGTGTGGAAATTAAACTCAGGCCCTGGAGGGAAACTACTTAAAATCCTTAAGCTAGCTCATTTTACTTAAAGGAGACATTCCTTTATTTTTAAAAAGAAACAAATCTGCATTAAAATATTTTTTTAAACTCGCTTGCTTCGCCCGGGACTCGAACCAACTAAAATTTAAAAAAATAAACACTCATTATTTTATTATACTAATCGGTAGTATTAATATTCAGGATAAAGTTTCTGTAACAAACATTTGGTCTTAAAAATAAAAATAATCGTTAAATCTAACATCAACTTTATTTTACTATCAATTTTGTAACACTTAAATTATTTAACTGATAAATTGTTCGAAATGAGCCCCGTCGTTCCGGCTACACAACATTAGTCGCCGTTGAAATTCATTTCTTGTAGCCTTCAGCAAAGTGTTGTGGTGTATGCCCCTGATAACATTTTCTACCGCAATCCTTAGCTCTTGAACGGTTTCATAGCAAGTTTCATAAACAACATTTTTTACATGACCCCATAAAAAGAAGTCCATGGGCGTCAGGTCTGGACTTCTTGCAGGCCATCTAATCGTGTTGTGTTGGAGAGATAACAGAACTGTTACGTGTCTTTTACTTGTTAAAAGTGAACAGTAACCAAATATTTTTTAGAGAAACTTTATCCTGAATATTAATACTACCGATTAGTATAATAAAATAAAGAGTGTTTATTTTTTTAAATTTTAGTTGGTTCGAGTCCCGGGCGAAGCAAGCGAGTTTAAAAAAATATTTTAATGCAGATTTGTTTCTTTTTAAAAATAAAGGAATGTCTCCTTTAAGTAAAATGAGCTAGCTTAAGGATTTTAAGTAGTTTCCCTCCAGGGCCTGAGTTTAATTTCCACACTGTATATATTTGCACTTTGTAATTAGTGTAATATTTGCTATAGTTCTTAAATGGGTTTAACCAACTTTTTACAAGGGATCATAATCTGAACGATTCATTAGAATAACGAACAGCAGTTAAGCCTCCTTTGTTATTCTTAAAGACAAAGCCGTAAAGTTCCTTAGTATTCAGCATTTTTGAACAACTTATTACAGGGTTGTCTCAGCGCACCCGAGCTCATCATCTGGTCCAGAGGTACTCAATCTTTCGGGGAAATAGAACCGGTGGTCGTGCAAAATGACCCATGAATGGCGGGCCGCGAATCCAATTGGTGGATTCGCATTCGTATAGGTATTGAGTGACATAGAACAAAGGTTTAAATTGCAGATAGTCTCTTTAAGTGTTTCAAAAAGTTGAGATAAATGCAGAAAAAAAATCAACCAATTAGTTGTTGCAAACAATCTAGAGGTAGCTCAACTGATATTTATTAAAACCAATCGGAAGCGTTCCCAAAACGCGCTGGCTGCATTGCGCGCTGTATGGCAATGCTGATGCGTTGCGCCAGATACTCAACAGCTTTTGGGCCACGCGTATTTTTGCATTATGTACAATATTAGTGTAATTATGTAATTGAAATCACACCAATATTGTAAATGCAAAAAATTGGATGGATGGATGTTTTTTACTTATTCACGCCAAAACTACTTAACGGCTGAATTTTTTCTCAGTAATGCTGGAAAAAAACGTAAGCTATCCCATAAATCAGTTCCTATATATCCCAGAATAGAAACAGCCTATGAAAGAGTGCGAAGCCGTGGACAGTTTTTTTTTTCTGATCTTTGTCCGAGTATCTCGCCAGGTCAGGGATACTATATCTTTTTAGCCTTGAGAATTTGATGCTGCCAGTTTCTTGCAGGAAGGCAGCGAGTTGGTTTCTATGTCCATCGAGTCTTAGTTGGTATTTTTTGCTGAAGTTCTCTATCTCCTGTTTGACTGTAGGCATTCTGATGTATTATACATTATAGTACATATATTTCTTGCTCACATGTGGGGGGGTATGTTGAGCATATTTCTGATGGTCTTGCTTTGAAATCTCTCGAGAATCTCGACGTTGCTATTGCTAGCTGAACCCCAAAGTTGAATCCCATAGGTCCAGATGGGCTTTATTATGCTTTTGTAGACTGATAGTTTACTGGCGTTAGAAAGTTGGGACTTACGTCCGATGAGCCAGTACATACTTTGGATTTTGTGGTCCAGTTGCTTTCGTTTGGTCCATATGTGCTTTTGCCATGCCAGTCGGCGGTCCAGGTGCATCCCCAAATATTTGGAGCTATCGGATTGTGGAACTAGATTGTTGTAAGGAGGCGGGCAGGTTTCTCGTCTGAGCGTGTACGTGACGTGTACAGACTTAGCTGTATTGGCCTTTATGCGCCACTTGTTAAGCCATTCCTCGACCTTTGTAAGTTGTTTTTGTAGGTTGTGGGATGCTACCTTCGGATCTTCTTTGACTGAGAGTAGTGCAGTGTCGTCCGCGTAGGTCGCCGTTGTGGTTATGTTGTCTGAGGTCGGCAGGTCTGCTGTGAATATAAGGTACAGTATTGGTTCCAAGATGCTACCTTGTGGTACTCCTGACTCTATTTTGTGCATTTTTGATATTTCTTCGTTGCATTTTACTTCAAAGCATCTATTTTCCAAGTAGGACTTGATAAGGAGGAAGTATGAGTGTGGCAGCATTTTCTTTATTTTGTACAGTAGTCCATTGTGCCATAGCTTGTGCCGTGGACAGTAACTAGTTAATTAAAAGGTAAGAATTCCACAGCTGGGTGGGCTAGTATATAGGCCTCCTCTAATGAACGGGACAGCGCTTTTTTTGAGCTATATTTAGAAAATCACTTTCTTTTTTTCTCATTCTTTACAGTTTATTATATCTTGCTTATTATCTCATACTTGCACAAGAACTCGTATATAATAAAGTAAGTATTTAATAGTTTATTTTTGTTCAAGGTCTTCAAGTTTCTTACAAGAAATAGCCGCCCTCGCAGAAATGTTTGACTACCGCTGCATTTTACCCATCCCAACCAATAAAGTCGCCTCGTTCATCTGACTTGCAATATTAATTAATTCGTAGCTTAATAATTCAACAATAGGGCCCGAGTTTGCTGGTGATTAATAGGCCCGAGACCTTATCATGGATAAATTAATTCAGAGTTGGGTTCTGATTTCCACCGGCTACTTATTCGCTATCGGATCCAAGCAGCCAATAGTTAGACAAGCCATAGTTAGCCTCCCCTAATGAGCGCTATAGCGCCCTGTCTTTAACTTGCCGCATCCAGCATCTGCCAGCAGTCTTTCGCAAATCGTCATCCCATCTGGTCGGAGGGCGTCCTACACTACGTTTGCCTCCACTCAAGAACAAGTTTACCTCAGTGGTTGTCTGTTCTTTTCGAGATATGGCCAGCCCACTGCCACTTCAGCTTGCAAATTTTTTGAGCTATGTCGATAATCTTGTTTCTCTAGCGAATGTATTGTATTCGTTACGAATTCGTTTCTACAGAGAAATTTCGAGCATAGCTCTCTCCATAGCTCGCGGGGCGACTTTAAACTGGTTGACCAGCCCTACCGTGAGTGTTCACTTCTTAGATCCGTAGGTAATATAATGACAGGTAGTGAAAACTTTCGTTTTCAAGTATTGCGGTATGCATGACGAGTATATTTAACGTTTGTGTTGATTTCATTAATACTTAAAATTTACTATTAAACTTAGAAAGACCTCTAAAGGTACCTTAAGGTACCTTAACCTTAGCCGTACCCGTACTGAGGGTGGGACGCGGGTTCAAGTCCCGCCGAAACTTATTTAACATTATAAGTTAGACCTTATACCTTATGTAAATTATCTATACTATTAGCAGCTTCTTAGGTACCTATACTTAGGTACATTACGTAAAACGTATGAAGGCTTCGTAATCTATATAATTTGAATAGTGGACCACTTGATAATAATCATCTAGCAAAAAAGAAACAACTCATTTCCATTAGAGTAATAATTATAATAGAAAAATTTCCAACTAAAATTCATTTCATTATTTGGCCGCAACACAGTGACACTCGCATTAAACACAATACAATAAAAAAGTACCATTATCGTCCATATTTTTTATCGAGCGCCTTATACGAGCGCTCAATAAGTATATTTCTTGCTATCATGAACATTCGTCATGTACACGTGCAACCTATGTCAAATCCAGAAGAATCAAAACCATTTCTTGCCCTACAGAAGACTTTCAAAGTGTTGCAAATAATTTGTGGCCTGGACTTTGGATTTTTTGAACACGAAACATTAAAGAAGAGTTTATTTTGGAAAATTGCAACAATTCTGAATTCAATTTTCATGTTTAGTCTGGCTGTCATATATTTTGATGATTACAGATATATAAACATTTTTTGGACGACCTTTTATAGCAGTCACTATTTTTTCAATATCATAGTATTAATCTGTCGTAGCACAAATAAAACATTTCGCCAGCTCTTTAGTGCCTTACAAATAATAGACTTTAAATTACAAGTCAGCAGTGCATCATTTCAAATAGAGAAAAAAATTATTGCATTTGTTGCTTTAGAATTCGTCTATAGTTTGTTATCTAACGGTTACTCCGGTACATCAGAGATTTCACCTACAATCGTATTTTTTTTGGTAATAATGTCGATAAAAGTTGTGAATCTTTATTGTGTCTTTGTTTTTTATTCTATACTTTGCCGACTAAAAGTTTTTTCGTCCGTTTTGACAAGAAAGGATCAAGATAGTTTATCATTGCATTACATTTATAAATCTATCGTTGATTTGACAGAGTTTTACAAATCTACTCTCGATCCTTTGGTAAGTGATTTTACATTATATCGAACCTTTGCCAGTCCACTGCTGGACAAATACTTCCCCTGACCATCATCATCACCCTTTTACTATTAGTGCACTGCTGGACATAGACCTCCCATTATGAGCACCTTAGTGCCCTATCTTCAGCCAACCGCACCGATCAGCATCTAGCATCATCAACATCTGCCGAAGACTTTCCTTATAGCCAATAAGGAAAGACTGCGGCAGATGCTCGGGGGGCTTATTACTAGGGGGGTAATGCCAAATTCACCACGCTGGGCATGCGGATTGTGGTTCACAGTTCGATGGTGGATTTGTTCTGCAGGAAGTGCTGCTACCAGCCACTGGTGTAAATCTATCTCTTAGAACACCCGCGGGGAAAGTTGGGATGGTGTAAAGCGTGTGTTCTAAGCCTGCACCACACGGGACCACGTGGCTTATGTGGCTTTTATGGCTTATTTTTATCAGTTTTGTTGTAGCTAGAACATCCTAGCCATGTGGTACCATCTAGAACTTGCACCACCCCAACTCTTCCCGTGGGTGTCGTAAGAGGCGACTAAGGGACAGTACCTAGAGGCGGTGGTAGATATATTCTTGCAGAATGTTATTATCTACCACCGAACTGCGATCCCCAACTCGCATGCCCAGCTTGGGCGTTATGGGCACTACTCCCAAGAGTTAATAAAATCAGGGGAGGACTGTGTCCAGCAGTGGACCATTATAGGCTGTTGAGGTTGAGGTAGAACATCTAGCTCACTATAATCATTTGAATATTAACTGTATTACTATTTATATAGATATATTGGTAAATTAGTAACACTACGTCAACTGCAGGTTCTGCCCATCTTCACAAACACGTTTGTGAAGACGCCAGGTCTTAATTCTTTAGCTTGGTTTTGGCAATAGGTACCCCCTCGATTCAATAGAGTTCGTTAGAGAGGTTTTCTTTAAAACTGAAGTTAAAAACAGCTCTGCCCTGTATTAACAGTGGCTATGGAAGTGGTATATCAGTCTTTAGTAACTCGTTAAGTTCCAGACAAAGATATTTTTTCATTTAGTATCACAGGTGATTCATGTTTTTTTAATAATTAAAATAAATAAATAACTCTGGACAATTCACACAGCATTACCTAGGCCCAAGCTAAGCAGAGCTTGTGTTATGGGTACTAGATAACTGATATACATAAAACAATACAATACCTACACACATAGATATTTTTTATTATACATAGAAAACGACCAGAACACCCTGAACAAATGTCTGCAGACCGTACACACATTTGTCCTGAGGCGGGAATTGAACGCGCAACCTCCTGCGTCGCAGGCAGACCTTCGCCCACCACGCCACAGAGGTCGTCAAAACCATTCGTCTTCACAAACGTGTTCGTGGTGATGGGCAAAACCTGCAGTTCACGTAGTGTTACTAATTTATCAATAACCCTGTATAATTTCCCTTTTTAGATAGTATCGTCAATCTTTACCACTACCTTTGAAGTGATGTCGACTATTCTTGTCATAGTGCAAGAGATGAAGGAGGGGAAAAGTGTGCGTATGATATAAGTAAACATTGATCTTTTCATTTCTAACACCAAGAACTACCAATGGTATTTGCTTATTGTTGTAATTAATAATTTATTCCTAACAAATACCATACTTATAAACGAATCCCAAAACAAGTTAAATGGTATGAGATACAGTCAGTAATAAAAATGCTTTTAATTAAATATGATTTTACGCAGTGTTTATTTAACCAAAATCAGTCTTGTCAAACAAATTAAAGAGTAGTAACAAACGTTTATAAGCTATATTAATAATCAATCAAAAATATAACATTAAATTAACATAATGTTTTATACTATTTGCAGTTAACATTTCGGATAGAATTCTTAACACTTCTAACAAGTCTGATACATATGTTTGCCCCAGCGCTGTATGCAGATAATCTTTCTACTCAGGCGAAGAAAATCTTCTTAATACTGCACCAACAATTATTAGAAGAAAGAGGTAAAAACACCGCAACCGCTTTAAATAGTTAAATGAATTAGTTAAATTCATTTTATTATTAATATATAGGGTGCCACGTATCAAGTGTATTAAGCCGAATTGGTGATTCTGGACCCCGAGGGTTTTTACCCTTAATCATTCAAAATTAAAAAAAACGTTAATCATTATAATAAATAATATAACGAGTTTTTTTTAATTTTGACTGCTTTTATTTATTTTATGTAATTTTCTCGTTCGTATTCTTCTACATACACGCAATCATGTATTACTTTACAAAGATATATATATGTAATTTGCTTGTTTTTCAGCAATACCAGTGTTTTGTCATGAAATTATCATTACTAGGATATAATCATATGAATTTTCAAACAACAATAATAATGTTATAAGAATACTCGCAATAGAATACGAAGAAAAAAGCCTGTTTTTCAAAATAATTACAAATTTCAAAAAATTGAATTATTAAGTTTCATCGCCTCGAGGTCCAGATTCACCACATATTAATTAGTTAGTGTAGGCCTACATTTTTATAAAACCGATTATCATTCTAGTATAACTCACATATTTGTGTTTGTTAATCTATTCACTCAAAATCAAAAGTGAAGTTGCAAACTGGGAAATTTATTTCCAAAACTGATTAATTTTTTTTGTCAAATAAATGATTTTGCGTTTCTACAATAACGTGTTGTATTGATACACATAATTTTTTGAAAATGTGTTTTGTGTTTCTAAGAAGCTAGTTTTTAAATTAGGTCTATGTTAATCTAGCTAGACTGTAAATAAAAAGATAAAAGGCTATTTTTAAATAACCTTTTTTGATACTTAAAGCCCGCTAGATTTGGCGAGAAGTTTTATAAAAAGTTGGTAGGCCCAACGTAATGATTTGAAGACATGTTTACGAAGTTAGTTTGTTCAATTAACATAACTCGACGTGAATGTGATGTGATACTTTAGAATATTTCTTTAGAACTTTAAAGTTACAACGATTTGTTTATTAATTTTAATAAAAGTAAAATTACTTAAAATAATATTCCTTAAAACGATTTCTACCAGTTTCTACTATTTCAAAACAGTCTCCATAAATGCACATTTTGTATCAACCCGCGGATTCTATTCGGTAACTTTCGATGATCAATACGCGACGAAATCAAAATAGCGTTCTAAAGATCCTTCGGAATCAAATTCGATTCCGACGTTTCTGCTTCAGAAACGAATCGAATGAATTATAATAAAATCTGGTATCTTTATGATAAAACTAGTGGTCCACCCCGGCTTCGCGGGGTTATATTCTATAGCCTATGTTCATCACAGATAATGTAGGATTCTAATGGTGAATTTTTGAAACAAACACAAATTTCTCCTATTTATAACATTAGTATAGATACGTCATATGTATTTGTAGAGTGTACAAGCCATTGATTTTCAGTCAGTAACATTTATGTTTCAGACTCTGGGCGTCAGGTTGAGTTGGAACGGTTCATCCGGTACGTGGAGGCGCGTCCGCTCCGATTCCGCGTGTACAGGGTGATCCCTCTGGACGCCAGTCTGCTCGGCATGGTCCTCAGTTTTGCCGTCACCTATCTCATAGTTATAGTACAATTTGCTTACAAGTAGTTTTAAGCATGACTTATGTTATCAAACTTAAAGCAAAACTTGTATTTTTGATGTCATTATATCATTCATTCGCCAGACCATGTTTTTTTAAGTGATAAAAAATTATAGACTGAACAGAGCGGTAGATTAGAGTGGAATATGATGTGGAGCTCATCCATCGGTGGATCAGAGTATAACTTGATGTCGAAACTAATCCATCGGTGGATTAAATTGGAACTTGATGTCAAAACAACATCAGTGGATCAGAGTAAAACTTGATGTCGAAACTAATCCATCGGTGAATTAGAGTAGAACTTGATTTAAAACCTAAATGGATCAAAGTGGAACTTGATGTTGAAACTAATGCATCGGCGGATCAGAGTAGACCTTGATTTCGAAACTAATGCGTTGGTGGATTAAAGTGGAAACTAATCCATTCATGGATTATCAGAGTGAAATGAACGTTTTTCGTTATTCGAGCACCTGCAGGTAATTTTTATTAAATTTACAATCATGTTTTTTATCTATTTATTTGTAATTATGAAGAATCGTCCTCCGGTAGAAGTGCAATCGATACAAAGTTTTGAAAAATCAGAACCATTTCTTGTCATGCTTTTTTAAGAAATGCAAATAATTTTTTCACTAGATTTTTAATTTTTTGAGCACAGTACATTAAAGACGACTTTTCTTTTTCGTTTTCCCACCTGTAATGGAACTGAATACAATACAAATAACTGCACAGGTAAACCTTTCTAGATCAACTTTTTTTTGTTTATTTATCTTTTAGCTGTAATATCAAATTTATTGCTTTTAAAAGCCAAAGCGATATAATTATTTATTATGATAAAAAAAACGTAATTAAAATACATTATTCAATGTTTCATACTCATTTCCTAATGGTTTTCATAACACTAATGAACAACTTTATGAAGTACGTAGGTACCTTCCTACTTAATATATCCAAACAACGGTAAAATAATGAAATTAACATAGCAGTTTCCACTATAGTAAATGACCGCAAAGGTGTCACTTCCGTTTCAAATAATTGTGTAAAAATCATGACGAGTCGTCTTATTGGAGTAATTAACAAAAAATCTGAAAAGAATATACCTTTTCTCGTTATGGTGGTATTTTACAAAATGTTACACGTATTGTCCTGCTTAGATTTTGGATTTTTTGAGTATAAATCTAGCAAAAAGAGAATTTTCTGGAAAACCATCACGGTGTTATATTCAATTTTAATAATTTCACTGATTTACATATTTTTTAACAAGGACCGCGATGACATTCTTGTACTTATTTTAAATTTATGTCACTATTTCCTCCATGTTCTTATTTTAGTTTCTATGAGTCCAAAAAAAACCTTTTGTCAGTTTTACCATGACATCAAAATAATTGACATAAAATTACGAACACGCAGCGCTTCTTTTCATTTGGACCAAAAAATTGTAGGATGTGCAATTTTGAGTACCTTATTTTGTTTAACAACCAGCTTTTATTACTGCTTTACAAGAACTTTTTGCAAAGATTCAGTTTTTTCAATAACTATCTTTTTATGGCTGACGACAACAGTAAATATTGTGTATATAACTGGCACTTTCGTTTTCTATTCGATATTTTGTCGATTGAAATATTATTCATCTATCTTAAAGTCTGAAGCTCGAGATTTATTTTTAATGCAAAATATTTACAAAGAGATTGTAGACTTGACCGACACGTTCAAAAATGCTCTTGATCCACTGGTAAGGAAAAACGAAGAAGTTTATGCATCTTGTTATAAATTGATCCGCATTAATCTTTCTACCTTTATGTTTTTAATCTGGTTTCAGTTATTATTATCAATACTTTACACTATTTATGAAGTCATGGAAAATATTCTCGAAGCCGTAGAGGAAATGAAAGCAGAAAATAATGTAAGTAATATTGTTTGATTAGTACAGACACCACCTACTTAGTTCACTTCGCCCCGATATCTCTAAAAATGCACCTTTCGCAACTTTTTTGGAATGCATATACCTAAAATTTCAAAACATTTTATATATGATCATACGTCCGGTAATTAAAATATCTATGAGTTTAATATTAAATAAGTTTAAAAATGAATATATAATTACACTCAAAAATTAACGCACTTATCAAAACATACCATATTTATCATCCGTGTCAGGGCTAGGTATTTATTTTGTACCACTCCACACGGTCCTGCGCCAATTCCAGGTTCGTCCCACGACGTTAACAATATTGTTCCCCCATTTCGCCGCTGGACGTTCGACGCTTCTTTACCCTATTATTGGACGTCGTCTTGTGTCCATGGTAGCCCCAGATCCGTTTTTTATGGAATATATTTCATATTAAGTTTTTTTCTTCTTATTTGTGTTCTTTTACACATACTCTTGCAATATTTACCATTATAAAATATTTCGCACATGTTTTTTGCTAGGTTTTCAGCATAAAGGAATTCGCGTTAAAGAACAGTGGAATATGTATAAATGAGCTATTTTTTTCTATAAAAGTATTAAATGCTCGGAATTCAAATCAATTTTCAGGGTCAAGAATCACTGTCTTTCGGCTTAGTACACATGTTTTGATGCACCCTGTAAATAAAATTTTAAATTTATTTTCAGATTGGATTTCATGTAGAATTTATTTTTGTTACGATTTCTCTGGTGACCATGTTCTCACCAGCCCTTTTCGTCGAGTTTTTTTACATACAACGGGAAAATATTGTTTTTATACTGCACGAAAAACTACTACAAGAAAGAGGTTGGTAGATTTTATATGAGATTTGTCGAAAACATACTACCCACCAACCTTATTGGTACTCGATTTTATGATTATCATCACAGAAGATAAACAATTCTGCAGTAGGTAGGTAGCATAAAGCTCACTTGCATGTGTTGTCCTGATAAGTTATAGTAGGTACTTATTGTGAGATTTGATGTAACCAATCATACAACCATCTTGGAGCTTCAGAACCTGTTCAACACCGTTCTTCACAGTGGGAGAACTCCTAAGGCGTGGAGCGGGAGCCTGGTGGTGCTCTTTTTTAAGAAGGGAGATAAATCCCTTCTTAAAAACTACAGACCCATCGCACTCCTGAGCCACGTCTATAAGCTTTTCTCACGAGTGGTCACGAATCGTCTCGCCAGGAGACTCGACGAGTTCCAGCCACCCGAACAGGCCGGGTTTCGCGGAGGATATGGCACCATAGACCACATACACACAGTGAGGCAGATTGTACAGAAGTCCGAAGAGTATAATCAGCCCCTGTGTCTGGCCTTTGTGGACTATGAAAAGGCCTTTGACTCTGTCGAAACCTGGGCTGTTCTGGAATCCTTACAGCGTTGCCAAGTAGACTATCGTTATATCGAGGTGCTGAGATGTCTTTATGATGCCGCGACCATGAATGTCCAAGTACAGGGCCAGCAGTCCAAACCCATCCAACTGCGCAGAGGTGTGAGACAGGGGGATGTTATATCCCCGAAACTATTCACAAGCGCGTTGGAAGATGTGTTTAAGACGCTGGACTGGAAAGGTAAGGGCATAAACATAAACGGCGATTACATCTCACACCTGCGATTCGCTAATGACATAGTCTTGATGGCGGAGTCGCTGGAGGAGCTGAACCTGATGCTGGACGGCCTAGCTTCAGCCTCACGACGAATCGGTCTTGGCATGAACTTGGATAAAACCAAAGTCATGATCAATGGCCACATTGATCCGGGACCGATCGTCGTACATGGCCACCTTCTCGAAATTGTTTCCGAATACACTTACCTTGGGCAGATTATGCAGTTGGGTAAAAACAATTTCGAGAAGGAGGCCAAGAGGAGGATCCAGCTAGGTTGGGCAGCGTTTGGGAAACTACGTCAAGTCTTCTCGTCATCCATACCGGAATGCTTGAAAAAGAAAGTTTTCAATCAGTGCGTCCTACCCGTCATGACCTACGGAGCTGAGACGTGGACACTTACGGTAGTGCTGGTCCACCAGTTTAAAGTCGCTCAGCGAGCTATGGAGAGAGCTGTGCTCGGAGTTTCTCTGAAGGATAGGATTCGCAACGAATACATCCGACAGAGAACCAAGGTTATCGACATAGCTCAAAGGATTAGAAAGCTGAAGTGGCGGTGGGCTGGCCATATCTCGAGAAGAACCGACAACAGCTGGGGTAAACGTGTTCTTGAGTGGAGACCGCGACTCGGCAAACGTAGTGTAGGACGCCCTCCGACCAGGTGGGATGACGATTTGCGAAAGACTGCTGGCAGATGCTGGATGCGGCAAGCTGAAGACAGGGCGCTATGGCGCTCATTAGGGGAGGCCTATGTCCAGCAGTGGACTGAAAAAGGCTGATGATGATGATGATGATGAATCATACTAATCCCGTGTCTTAGTTTATGCTTGAACTATGTTCAAGTTTATTGTATTATTTAAGTTATATGTAAGAAATTTCTCCATAAACTTAGATGATTTTTAGTTTTCTGTACTCAAAGGGTGCCATCCTATTAAACAAATCCGCTGTCTGTCTGTCTGTCAGTAGACTGTATCTCATGATTTGTA
The DNA here is from genome assembly GCA_946478455.1 of Eupithecia vulgata. Lineage (NCBI taxonomy): Eukaryota > Metazoa > Arthropoda > Insecta > Lepidoptera > Geometridae > Eupithecia > Eupithecia vulgata. The sequence goes on from OX297876.1 coordinate 12,319,901, forward strand.
AGAGATCGAGTTAAGTTTTTCACTAAAGTGTATTTTAGTTGCCGCTACAAATAATAATTAAAAATCTTTATTCAGAAAGAAAATAACAATCAAATAACAAATTTAAATTAAAACTAGTATTTACAATAGAAACAATCAAACTATCTGCAAACTGTGGCAAACAATCTACAGGTAGCTCAACTGATCCATATCAATACCAGTTGGAAGCGTGCCTAAGACACTGGCTGCATTGCCCCGCTGTATAGCAATGCTGATGCGCTGTGCCAGATACTCACCAGCTCTCGGGTCACGCGTCGCTTCGACCAGACGCTCAGATAATTTTTTGAAAACCCGGAGAGCCTCGGTACCCCACGAACCTAGGGTCTCGACTCCAAGGGGAGCAAATGTGTAGGCTCTGTTGAGATCTGCATATTTGCGCCTCTTGAGATCTTCGGCTAAATCTGCCGCCGCACCAGCCCTCACGGAAGTCCTAGGAAGATGGGAAGGCGCGAGTGTGTCGACACATGTAGCGTCCCACACAATAGGCCTCCCCAACTCCCATGGGACTAGAGTCATGCCGTCAGGCCTCTTACCATCGTCACGCAACAGACCATTCGGTTCGAGAATAGCTGGTACGTTAGCGGTGGTAAAGGCCCGCCGGATGATGTCGTTCAGGCTGGCATGACGAGATATCCGACCGGCAGCCCTAGTACACGATAATCCGTGATGACCGAGCTGTTCGACAGCAGTACCGCACTGGCATTGATGAGGCGCGCAACACCTTGCACCCAACCGAAGACAAGTTGCGACACGGAAAGTTACGGGATCCAATAAAGTGCCAGTGTTATATGAAGGAAGTGCTTGCAACCAATGTCCTGACTCCCATTTAGAAACGGCTAGAAGACGGGCACGATCTGCAGAGCTGGAGCACGTTTGTAACAAACAATTCCGTGTCAACTCAAAAAAATAAAAAAAATAAAAATAAAATAGAATTTGTATTAAAATGAAGGAAACTCCCATATCGCGTTATTTTTGCTCTACTGTTGTCAACGCTGTTTCTCTTGAGTTTATAGACAGTTAGAATACTCGATACGGACCCGGCATACTACCAAGCCTACCCCTGGTGGTAGGTCAAGACGAAATCCTACCACCAAAATAGTGCTGTCAAAATTCGGCCAAATTAGGTACCATTGAACTAAATTTACTTACTATTAGTGTAGCATAAACGTGAAATGTCTACGCCCCGCGTTGAGTACCAATCACCAAAGTTTAGCAACGTACGTCGCGGCAAGTATTTGGGTTGGTGACCGCGTCATGTTGGCGTTTTATATTTCGATCTCACAAAAAACTCCGTTCTTCGGGTTTTTAATGCGAAATAGTTTTTTACAATGGCTCGGAACCCTCTTTGTTTTGGCCGGTTTTATAACCAACTTATTTCGATCGAATACACCTTTACTGTAATACAAAAAATTTTGACCAGCCTCTTTTCCTATAAATTTTACAGAGTCTACTCGTCAGCTTGAGTTGGAACGGTTCATCCGGTACGTGGAGGCGCGTCCGCTTCGGTTCCAACTGTACAGGATGATTCCACTAGACGCCAGTCTCCTTGGAATGGTGCTCAACTTTTCCGTCACCTATCTCATAGTCATTATACAATTCACATACAAATGATTAATATTAGAAACTAGTTTCTGCCCGCAGCTTTGCATTCGATGGTTCTATGGATCTGTGAGCAGTTTTATCATTTATTTCAGCTCGATCCGTTTAGTAATTTCAGCGTGAAGAAGTATCCACACAAACTTTCGCATTTATAATTTAAGTCTGATATTGTCATTTGTTGTGTGTGGTTTTCTTTGTTTTACCACATGATTGTATTACCGAATAAAAGGCAAAAATTGATTAAGTATACGTGTTTTTTTTTAGAGTAGCATATTGTACCTACACCTAGGCGAGAACTTGCCTGATTCCTATCGAGTGTGTCATTTGGTTGTCCTTAAAACACGAAGTAGGAGTTGCACTTTCTCCCGCGTAGTAACATAGTGCATTATAGTGCCACTTACGAAGAAAAATCTTCAAAATCACTAGAGGAAATTGATTAAATTGATTTAAAATTTAAACCCAAACTATGTGAATATCGAAAGCAATAAATACGCGCGTACGATTTTAACATGGTTCTTTTTTCAATTATTGTTCCGAATAGTACGGAAGAGGCCAAATCATACGGCGGGTTCGGAGTAAAAGCTTTTTGTTGTTTGATCTATTATGAAAATAACCGTAGCTACAGGCTGCTATTTCAAAAATAAAAAAAGTAACACGTTAAAATAGTTCGATACATTAGTTTTTCTCCCGCTAAACGCTGACAATTGAAAATCCACTTTCTTTTTTAAGTTTTCCATAGAGGTCTCGCTTTTTAGTACGCTTGCAATGACGAGTTTTCTAGGTAAGTATAATAATGTAAGTAAATAAAAATACATAATACATTGATAAGTGGAAATATGAATGCATCATTATCCCAATAGATACAAAAAGACAAAATTAGCTTGTTCTAGCTTTAAAATATTCTATCGTGAGTTATACTTACATTAAATGTAAATTGCATTATTTATTTGTGTGGTAACAAGTTTTATGTCACTTCATTAGTAGATTAGTAGGGACACGTCACTACTACATGACTAGTTTAGGCAACGCATTCCTTTACAAGGTTTGTAAGGAGCTCGACCAAACATACTGTGGTCACTTTTTTCACCACCAAAGAAATAACACAAAAGATCTACCTACTACCAACAACATTTCGCGGCTCGCTTAGCATTTCTAATTTGCAGAGGTCAAAGTTCGACCCACAGCTTGCCATTTGATTTTTTCTGATGATTTTTTGTTCTCTATTGCGGTGATGCGTGATTGCGTACCTTTTGTACGCATTACAGAAATAGAAAACAAAAGAAATAGCGGCATTCTCGCCGACGACATTTATTGGTTCAGGTTGTAGCCCTTTAAGGTCACTTTGTCTACCACAACATTAAAACCTAATATTATTACTATACCCCATCTGGCCCTCTAACATTAGTTTAATATATTTATGGGTCGTATGATGATTGGACAGCCCTGCTGTAATGTATTACAGAAAAAAAATAAACTTGAAGTATTTCAGGCATTATGTTTTATACCTAGGTAGTTATTATCATAATGAACATCATGAAAGCAAATGAAATTGTATAATTATACCTACTTGGGCATTGTAGCTCTAACTCAAACATGTAGTATTATTGCAACCATCATGACGTATCCTCAAATGAGAGTTAATCCATGGAGTTCAGAAAAATCAAAACCATTTCGTGTTATGGTGTTTTTTTACAAAATGTTGCACGTTACGAGCTGTTTGGACTTAGGATTTTTTGAACATAAATCTCATGAGAAAAGAGTTTTGTGGAAAATCATAACGGTGATACAGTCCCTTTTTATAATTGGTTTTGTTTTCATAATAATGGATGATAAACCTGACACTCCTTATTTTATCATTTACTTATGTTACTATTTTATAAATGTTCTTATTTTAACTTTTATAAGTCCAACTAAATCCTATGGCCAACACCAGCGAGATTTAAAACTTATCGACATAAAATAAAAACGAGCTGCGCTCCTTTTAAAATAGAGGAAAAAGCAATAACATTTGCAATTTTTGACATCGTTTTGGGGTTCATTATACACAGCATTTACTGTATGGGAAGAGATCATTGCGTGGATCCATTTTTACCTAGGTTTATTTTTATGTGGTTATTGATAACATTACAAGTTATTCTAACATCTTTTACCTTTGCTTTCTATTCTATATTTTGTCGATTGAATATTTTTTCATCTGTTTTGCAAAGTGAAGATCGAGATATATTGTCAATGCAGATTATTTATAAATCTATTGTGGAATTGGCTGAAAGGCAAAAATCTGCTTTTACTCCGATGGTAAGTGTAACGAAGTTTTGCTAGTTCAACCAACTTACCCACTTATCTACCAATTCTACTCATTATCACCAGCATTATCAGCCTATATTTGTCCACTGCTGGACGTAGCATTATATAATATTACTCAGTTATTTTAAAGTTTCATTTGCATACTTTCAGTTGTTGTTATCAATACTTTTCACAACCCTTGAAGTAATGATTAATATACTTGACGCAGTGCGGGATATGAAAATAGAAAACAGTGTATGTATGAATGCTATTTTATAACTTTTACGATATTTTAGATAAAATATGTTATAAAGAGCTTATGAAAACGTTTTTTTATAATAAGACCATAACTGTTTTAGATAACACCACGAGTAGAATTTTTAATTGTTGCTGTAAATTTAGCGAACATATTCGTTCCGGCTCTTTCCGCTGAGATTATTGCTACACAGAAGAACAAAATTGCGTTGATTCTTTACGAAAAACATCAGCACGAACGAGGTAGGAACCTAAAGCTGAAATATAAGATGATTATTGAATATATAGGGTGGATTTATTCCCGGTTTTTTCCCGTAAGTACCCAAATACTGAAGAAAGCAAATTTTACTAAAATGACTGCTTCCTTTAATCTTAAAATTAGTAAAACTGCTATCATAGATTTTCGAATACTTCACAATCACTTATCTCATCGTCATTATACAATTCGCTTACAAATGAAGAAAATCGTTTTATTAAATGTATGCTGTGTGATATCAATGTGCGATTAAAGCAAGAGTTTTTTTAAGTTTTCTTCTTCGTGGTATGCAATAAACGTTTTAACTGCCTATTCTGTTTTTTTAATTTTGTAGAGAATAGTACTTAGCGTTATTTTTATACTTCTACCAAAGAAATGAAGCATTTATGCATTTTTGTAATATGTGGTAATTTAACAGGAAAGTGTTAAGCGTGCTACGAAACCACAAAAGTACTGGTTAAATTGTTTGTCCTTAGATTTGACATCTTAACAAACATAGTCCCCACTAGGGGCATCATTACTATTATCAACTAACACAATGTGTGAGGGGCTTTGTACAGCAGTTTACATGTCATGTAAACTCCTGTACACAAGTCCCCCCCCCATACGACGCCAAAAATAGCGCTTTAGCTGGTCTTCTACGATTCCTTTTTTAATCCATTTTTGCAGTTCCTAGTTTCATGATAATAGAATACAGGGTAGGAGGTAGGTAGTTAGCAAGTTGTAAGTTAACATATTTTCGTATAGGCTTGAACTAAATTTTTTGAGGAGTTAGTAATTAATTAAGGTGGCAATGAATAAATCAGTGAAACAATCCTACACTAATTTACACTCACTCACTCACTATCCTGGGGCATCGACCCGGAAGTGGGTCTTGGCCTCCGACACAATAGATCGCCACCGGCTTCTGTCCAGCGCCGCCTCCATCCAGTCCGGTGCAAAGACTTGAAGTGACAGGCTGCGCTGGCTCAGTCACGTGCTACGGATGGAGGAAGGTCGGGCTGTAAAACGGGCTTTCCTTGGAGCGCCGATTGGCCGACGACCAGTCGGTCGGCCCAGATACAGGTGGAAGGACGAAGTGGAGAAGGACCTTCGCTAATTTACACTAATATTATAAAATGAGAAAGTGTGTTTGTTTGTTCTTCCTTCACGCCCTGACTAAGCAACCAATTGACTTGATTTTTGGCTGATAGGATGGAAAATAACCTAGGCTTTTAACTTCATAAATCATTTTCGATGGGTTTTAAATAATTGTTGTTATTTATATGACCCATTCTTTAAAATATACAGGTGGCATTTAAAAATAGGCGAGTTAGGTTTATTAAAAGCTGTGTTCACTTCTTAGATCCGAAGGTAATAATTATAATGGTAGTGAAAACTTTCGTTTTCAAGTATTGCGGTATGCATGACGAGTATATTTAACGTTTGTGTTGATTTCATTCATAATATTTAAAATTTACTATTAAACTTAGAAAGACCTCTAAAGGTACCTTAAGGTACCATAACCTTAGCCGTACCCGTAATGAGGGTGGGGCGCGGGTTTAAGTCCCGCCGAAACTTATTTAATATTATAAGTTAGACCTTATACCTTATGTAAATTATCTATACTATTAGCAGCTTCTTAGGTACCTATACTTAGGTACATTACGTAAAACGTATGATGGCTTCGTAATCTATATAATTTGAATAGTGGACCACTTGATAATAATCATCTAGTAAAAAAGAAACAACTCATTTCCATTAGAATAATAAATATAATAGAAAAATTTCCAATTAAAATTCATTTCATTATTTGGCCGCAACACAGTGACACTCGCATTAAACACAATACAATAAAAAAGTATCATTATCGTCCACATTTTTTATCGAGCGCCTTATTTGCTCAATAAGTATATTTCTTGCTATCATGAACATTCGTCATGTACACGTGCAACCTATGTCAAATCCAGAAGAATCAAAACCATTTCTTGCCCTACAGAAGACTTTCAAAGTGTTGCAAATAATTTGTGGCCTGGACTTTGGATTTTTTGAACACGAAACATTAAAGAAGAGTTTATTTTGGAAAATTGCAACAATTCTGAATTCAATTTTCATGTTTAGTCTGGCTGTCATATATTTTGATGATTACAGAAATTTACAAATTTTTTGGACGACTTTTTATAGTTGTCACTATTTTTTCAATATCATAGTATTAATCTGTCGTAGCCCAAATAAAACATTTCACCAGCTCTATCGTGGCTTACAAATAATAGACTTTAAATTACAAGTCAACAGTGCATCATATCAAATAGAAAAAAAAAATATTGCATTTGTTGCTTTGGAATTCATCTATAGTTTAATAACTAACGCTTACTTCGGTACATCAGAGATTTCACCTACAATCGTATTTTTTTTTGTAACAATGTCGATAAAAGTTGTGAATCTTTATTGTGTCTTTGTTTTTTATTCTATACTTTGCCGACTGAAAGTTTTTTCGTCCGTTTTGATAAGAAACGATCAAGATACTTTATCATTGCATTACATTTATAAATCTATCGTTGATTTGACAGAATTTTACAAATCTACTCTCGATCCTTTGGTAAGTGATTTCACATTATATCAAACCTTTGTCAGTCCACTGCTGGACAAATACTTCCCCTGACCATATTCATCATCAGCCTATTAACTATTAGTGCACTGCTGGACAAAGCCTCCCCTTATGAGCACCTTAGTGCCCTATCTTCAGCTAACTGCATCTAGCATCATCAACATCTGCCGCAGTCTTTCCTTATAGCTAATAAGGAATGACTCAGTTTTCTCAGTTTTCAAAGATATAGATTTATAGCCATAACAAGTAAAAGTAATACAAATCCAGTGTTCATTTTATCCTAGATAATATTAAACTTAATTTTAAATACCTTTATAAGCGTACTTAATGCTTTTTCAAGCTTATTAACTAAAGGGAATATCATACGTTAGTTAATAGTTACTAATCTATAATAATAATATTATTTTATTATAAATAATATTAGAGTAACTTCACTTAACTTAACATGTTACGTATCTTATTATAAGTTCATGGAAGCTTTAGTCGAGCTTTACGTTTTATGTATAAAATTATAGTGAAAGATTTATGGCAAACAAGCCAACCTAAGTATTCGTCATAGCAAATATCTAATGCGGCTAGTAGTGAGCTATTTCACAAAATATATCTAGCAACGAGAACAATAGAGCGGTCGTAAACAAGTTAGCGCATCAATAGGCACAGTAGGTTTCGCAAGCTCGCGCGGTCACTGCGAGTTTGGCGCACGTGGTCCCCGCGCCTATATCTAAAGTAAAGGGTTGAGAATCGCCTGCGCCGCCGCGCCGCGCAATGCACACGAACTTTTTATGACCGTGTACGCTGGCTATTCATCGTAGTCCAGGAACAAGACAGTGATGGGGTAATTTATATCGATGATATTTATCGTTGTAAGTTAAGTTTTTCTTACGGGTTTTTGCAAATGTTTTTAATATGTTTATTATTATAAGGTTTATATTATACTAAGGAAAGACTGCGGCAGATGTTAGGGGGGCTTTTTAACTGGGGGTACTGCTATATTCACCACGCGGGGCATGCGGATTGTGGTTCACAGTTCGATGGTGGATTTGGTCTGGAGGAAGCGCTGCTACCAGCCACTGGTGTAACTCTATTTCTTAGAACACCCGCGGGAAAGTTGGGATGGTGTAAAGCGTGTGTTCTAAACCTGCACCACACGGGACCACGTGGCTTATGTGGCTTTTATGGCTTTTTTTTATCAGTTTTGTTGTAGCTAGAACATCTAGCCGTGTGGTGCCGGCTTTGAACTTCATCATCATCAGCCTACATTAGTCCACTGCTGGACATAGGCCATCCCTAATGAGCGCCATAGCGGCTTAGAACTTGCACCACCAAAACTCTTCCCGTGGGTGTCGTAAGAGACCACTAAGGGACAGTACCTAGAGGTAGTAACTGGCGTCGGTTTATATTCTTGCAGAATATTATTATCTAACACCCAACTGCGATCCCCAACTCGCATGCCCAGCGTGGGAATTATGGGCATTACCCCCAAGAGATAAAAAAATCAGGGTGCCCTGCGTCCAGCAGTGGACCATTTATAGGCTGTTAAGGTTGAGGTAGAACATCTAGCTCTCAAGAATCATTTTAATATTAACAGCATCACATTTATCGTATTTCTGTTATTTCCTTTTTTAGATAGTATCGTCAATCGTTACCACTACCTTTGAAGTGATGTCGACTATTCTTTTCTTAGTGCAAGAGATGAAGGAGGGGAACAGTGTGCGTATGATACAAACATTGATTTATATTCCTTTCTAATACCAAAAACTAATTAATACTAAAGCTTCATTACGGATGTAAGCGGGTTAACTACGAACCTTATTTGTGTTGGAAGAAAACCAACGTTTCATCCCATAACGATGAACATCTTCACGGCGAGTGCGGTTCTAGACGCGCGCGTTCCGCACCCCTCCGAGCACGCGCACCTCCACTCGCTTTGCACGAGCCGCGAGCGCCGGGGGCGGGGGTGGTGGGGGGGTGCGCTGCATCTTGGAGATGTCGAGGAGCATGAGATACATCTTCTTCTCGCTGAGACATCGTGGCGTCGGGAGTCACTCGCCATGAACATATATGCGCCGTAAAGAATGTGGACACCAATAGCTCGGCGGTGGTAGAACACTGTATTGAGGAAGGCCTATCGCATTACGTTCGTTTTGATAAAGCCCATGTCGTACAAAGCCAGCGGAGGTGCGCATGGGGTGCTCAGAGGGATGCGGAACGGGCGCGTCTAGAACCGCACTCACCCTGAAGAAGTCGCTCGTTAAGGGATGAAACGTTGGTGTTCTTCCAACACAAATAAGGTTCGTAGTTAACCTGCTTACATCCGTAATGATTTCGTCAAACTGAGATAGTTTTTATAATACCAATGGTATTTGTTTATTAATAAATATTATATTAATAAATATTATATTAATAACAAATACCATACTTATAAACGAATCCCAAAACAAGTTAAATGGTAGATACAGTCAGTTGTAAAATGCTTTTAAACAATTATGATTTTATGTAGTGAAAGTGTATTTAATACACCTAGGTGAATTAGCTCAGGTGAATTAAGTTTACGAAGCGGATTATTTAATCAAAATCAGTCAAATTGAAGAGTAGTAAGGAAACGTTTATAAGCTATATTAATAATCAATCAAAAATATAACATTACAGTTAACATTTCAAATGGAATTCTTCACACTTCTAACAAGTCTGATACATATGTTTGCCCCAGCGCTGTATGCAGATTATCTTTCTTCTCAGACGAAGAAAATCTTCTTAATACTGCACGAACAATCATTAGAAGAAAGAGGTAAAAACACCGCAATCCCTTTAAATACTTATATGAATTAGTTACATATGTATATTATATTATTAATATATAGGGTGCCACGTATCAATTAAGCCGAAATGGTGATTCTGGACCACGAGGGTTTTTACCCTCAATGATTCAAAATTTAAAAAAACCGTTAATCATATATCGAGATTTTTTAATTTTGACAGCTATTTTTTTTTCTTTTTTCTCGTTCGTATTCTTCTACATACACGCAATCATGTATTACTTTACTAAGATATTTCATATATATATGTAATTTGCTTGTTTTTCAGCCATACCAGTTTTATGCCATGAAATTATCATGACTAGGATATAATTATATGAAATTTCAAACAACAATAATAATTTTATAAGAATACTCACAATAGGACACGAAGAAAAAAGCCTGTTTTTTAAAATAATTACAAATTTCCAAAAATTGTATTATTAAGTTCCATCGCCTCGAGGTTCAGATTCACCACATGTATTAATTAGTGTAGGCCTACATTTTTATAAAACCGATTATTATTCTAGTATAACCTCACTGCCTCTGAATAAAAGAGACATTTAAATTCACTGACACGCAAATTAAAAAAAAAATCTGCAATAACAAAAAAATATAATAAAGCACAATGTTTAAATTTAAACTGTATAACTTCTCATTAAATAACAATTTAAAAGATTTTCATATTTCTGCAATTATAAATACCTAGCTAATTGAACCTAACTAGAACCTAATAGTATTCATACGTCCCTAGGGCAGATACAGTGAACTTATTAACTACTTATCAACCATAATGATCATCCGCAGCCGGGTATTACCCACTGTTGGGTACAGGCCTTCCGAAGTTTGTGCCATCCACTGCGGTCCTGACAATATTTTATAGGCACCTGCAGTTGTATTTTAATTCGTCGGAAAGGCCTTCGGATTCGATATCGGAAACTTTTGACGAAGAACGCTGTTTTAAACGAACGGATTCGAAAACTTTGACATAAGAATTCGAATCTATAATAGGAGAGTTTCCAAAAGCTATTCTCTGTCGGACACGATTCCGCCAGTAAGTTTTTAGTTCGTATTTGTCTATAATTTTAGTTTTAGTCAAGATACAAGGATAACTGGCACCTACTTAACAACAACGTGATTATTATAGTAAAGTTATCTTGATAGAAATGAGAGAAGTTGGTAGTACTTATTTAATCCAGTGTAATTTTCAAATTGAGTAAACAAACGTTTCAATTTTCAACATATTTACCAGACTTCCAACGGAGGAGGGTTATGATTTGCGAATAGATGGAGCACATATTTGTGTTCGTTAATCTATTCACTCAAAATCAAAAGTGAAGTTGCAAAATGAGTATTTGCAACACTGATTAAATTTATAAAAAAAATATTTTTGCGTTTCTACGTATTGTCACACATAATTTTTCTTCAGCAGTTGAAAATGTGTTTTGTGTTTCTAAGAAGCTAGTTTTTAAATTAAGTCTATGTTAATCTAGACTGTAAATAAGAAGATATAAAAGCAATTTTTAAAAACCCTCTTGATTCTTCAAGCCCCAGATTTGGCGAGAAGTTTTATAAAAAGTTAGTAGTAACACTTTTGCGCAACGAAATGATTTGAAGACAAGTTTACGAAGTCAGTTTGTTCAATTAACATAACTCGACGTGAATGATAATGATGAATGGTTTCTCTATATGTGATACTTTAGAATATTTCTTTAGAACTTTAAAGTCATTGTTACTAGTTATTGTCATTATATTTATTGATTAATTTTAATAAAAGCAAGATAATAAGAAAACGCAATATTACTTAAAATATTCCATTAAACGATTCTACAATTCATAGATATTAGTTTCTACTATTTCAAAACAGTCTCCATAAATGCACATTCTGTATTAACCCGCGGATTCTATTCGGTAACTTTCGATCATCAATCCGCGACGAAATCAAAATAGCGTTCTAAAGATCCTTCGGAATCGAATTCGTATCTTACGTTTCCGCTTCGGAAACGAATCGAATGAATTATAATACCCCTGCTGTTATCTTTATGAACAAACTAGTAGTCCGCCCCGGCTTCGCACGGGTATATTGTACTTGTCTCATGTAATATGTCTTTTTGTAATGTTCTTTTTCTGGTGTACAATAAAGTGTTTTGTATTGTATTGTACATATATTCTATAGCGTATAATGAAGGATTGTAATGGTGAAAGAATGTTTCAAACATGCACAAATTTCTCCTATTTATAACATTAGTATAGACGATTTTCTATATTTGCTGTAGGTCGTTAATAACGAAAGATTTTATGAATTATATTTTTATTTCTATATTTATGAAAGCTATTCTAATTTTTTCTTTGAATGTCATCCATGTTTTCATGCTTACTGATAATATTTTATTATTTTGCACCTAATTTACATACCTCCTACCATTTAGTATAGGTACATAACTAAACTCCCGTTAGTTAAACTTTGTCGCTCTCTGAGTTGAATGTGACGTCACCCAGAGGTTCAGACTGAAAACCAGCGTCGTTACCGTCTTCGGGCGGTAGCGAATTTATGCTGAGGCTGGACCTGGTTTAGCTGCGCACTAGGGAAAGACCAATTTCATACCTCAGACTCTATACGTAGTTTACTTTTTTTTAATTTTAATATCATAGCAATTCATTAATTTATTGTAGTGTTTAGTATGTTTTTTTATAATAAGAACTTTCCCGATGTTTTTATTTGTGTATGCTAAATAAAGTTTTATTCTATTCTATAGATACATATGTATTTGTAGAGTGTACAAGCCATTGATTTTCAGTCAGTAACATTTATGTTCCAGACTCTGGGCGTCAGGTTGAGTTGGAACGGTTCATCAGGTACGTGGAGGCGCGTCCGCTCCGGTTCCGCGTGTACAGGGTGATCCCTCTGGACGCCAGTCTGCTCGGCATGGTGCTCAGTTTTGTCGTCACCTATCTCATAGTTATAGTACAATTTGCTTACAAGTAGTTTTAAACATAAGTTTGATAACATAAGCAAAACTTGTATTTTTGATGTCATTATATCATTCATTCGCCAGACCATGTTTTTTTAAGTAATATTAAATTATATATGTATAAAAAATTATAGAGTAAACAGAGCGGTAGATTAGACTGAAATATGATGTGGAGCTCATCCATCGGTGGATCAAAGTAGAGCTTGATGTCGAATCTAATCCATCGGTGGATTAAATTGGAACTTGATGTCAAAACTAATGCGTTGGTGGATTAAAGTGGAAACTAATCCCTTCATGGATTATCAGAGTGAAATGAACGTTTTTCATTATTCGAGCACATGCAGGTAATTTTTATTAAATTTACTATAATTTTTTTCATCTATTTATTTGTTTTTTTTCTTCTTATTCGTGTTCTTTTACACATACTCTTGCAATATTTACCATTCTAAAATATTTCGCATGTTTTTGGCTAGGTTTTTCAGCATGAAGGATATTCGCGTTATAGAACTATGGAAAATGTATAAAAAAGCTATTTTTTTCTAAAAAAGTATTAAATGCTCGGAATTCAAATCAATTTTCAGGGTCAAGAATCACTGTCTTTCTGCTTAGTAGGTACACATGTTTTGTGGCACCCTGTAAATAAAATTTTAAATTTATTTTCAGATTGGATTTCATGTAGAATTTATGTTTGTTATGATTTCTCTGGTGTCCATGTTCTCACCAGCCCTTTTCGTCGAGTTTTTTGTACATACAACGGGAAAAAATTGTTTTTATACTGCACGAAAAACTACTACAAGAAAGAGCTTGGTAGATTTTATATGAGATTTATCGAAACCTTATACTCGATTTTATAATTATCATCACAGAAGATAAACAATTCTGCAGTAGGTAGGTACTTAGCATAAAACTCACTTGCATGTGTTGTGATGATAAGTTATAGTAGGTACAGGTACTTATTGTGAGATTTGATGTAACCAATCATACTAATCCCGTGTCTTAGTTTATGCTTGAACTATGATCAAGTTTGTTGTACCTATTATTTAAGTTATTTGTAAGAAATTTCTCCATAAACATATGGTGGATATAACATAGGGTGCCAATCCTATTAAATAAATCCGCTGTCAGTCCGTCCGTCAATGGGCAATGAGATACACTCATGATTTGTAAGAGATCGAGTTAAGTTTTTCACAGAAAGTGTACCTATTTTAGTTGCCGCTACAAATAATAATTAAAATAGAATTAGTATTATAATGAAGGAAACATCCATATCCTGTTATTTTTGCTCTACTGTTGTCAACGCTGTTTCTCTTCAACCGATAAAGGTTTATAAAACAAATTAAATTGTTAAGAAGGCGAATGTCTACGCCTCTTTGAGCACCAATCACCAAAGTTTAGCAACGTAGGGCGCGGCCAGTATTTGGATTGATGATCGCGTCATGTTGGCTTTTTCTTTTTCGATCTCCCAAAAAACTCTGTTCTTCGGGTTTTAATGCAAAATAGTTGTTTACGATGGCTCGGAACCCTGTGTGTGCTACTCGAGTTGCACTTGGCCGGTATTTCGGTTTCTTTCGATCGATTACACCATTTCTGTATTACAAAAAATTAGCATTCTGGGCCTTGATTTCCTATAAATTTTACAGAGTCTACTCGTCAGCTTGAGTTGGAACGGTTCATCTGGTACGTGGAGGCGCGCCCGCTTCGGTTCCAACTGTACAGGGTGATTCCACTAGACGCCAGTCTACTTGGAATGGTGCTCAACTTTGCCGTCACCTATCTTATAGTCATTATACAATTCACATACAAATGATTGATGATGCACATTTAATTATAAGTAACTAGTTTTTGCCCGCAGCTTTGCACACGTTGTGTATGAATCTGTGCATGAGCAATTTATCATCAATTTCAGCTCGATCCGTTTAGTTATTTCAGCGTGAAGAAGTAACAAACAAACATCCATCCACTGTAATCTTACGCATTTATAATTTAAGTGTGATATTGTCATTTGTTGTTGGTTTTCTTTGTTTCACCACATGATTGTATTACCGAATTGTTACATAAGCTGTGGTAATAAAAATAAATATGTTGTCTGTGGTCGGCCGGCGAGAGGGCATTCATTGAAGGCGGCCGAGCACAACATACGTACTAACGTGCCGTGTATTTATTTATCGTCCTCCATCGCCGAGATCCTATCTCATAACATGGTGGCAGCGGTGGGTGTCGTAGAGTTCCATTTTGCCTCCTAGATGACCTCAAAAAAGAGCTACAAGTCCTGGAAGAAAACACAATTATAACCAAAGTCGAGGAGCCTACGGAATGGGTGAGTCCCATGGTCATTACTTCTAAGAAAAATGGCAAACTTAGACTATGCATAGATACAAGAAAGCTCAATGAAGCTATCATGAGAGCCCACTACCAGTTTCCCACAATAGATGAGATAAAGTATAGTCTGTCTGGTGCTCAATACTTTTCCACACTCGATGCCAATCGTGAATTCTATATGCTAAAACTTGATGAGGCCTCGTCTAAGCTCTGTACATTTATTACTCCTCAAGGTAGGTACAGACCCTTGAGGCTTCCATTTGGCATTAGCTCCAGAAATCTTCCATGCTGAAATTTCAAAACGGTTTCAGGACCTGGAAGGTGTGAAAGTTATGATGGATGATTTACTTGTTTTTGGTAGGACAAAAGAAGAGCACGATTTAAGGCTTAAAATGGTTCTAAACAGAGCCAGACAAATAACGTAACGGCACCGGTAATCGACAATACCCCAATGATCGACAGAGAAATTTCTAACGACAATCCTAGGCATACGCAACAAAAAAATACCACGGTAACACCACTAATTTGTGACGTAAGTATCGCTTTGTCATATTGACAGGTGATATTTGTGATCGGCCTCTCCGTTTCAAGATGGCGATGTGATAACGTCGGTCTCCGGGAAAAAATCAAAAACATCGAAATTTATTAAGGAAGTCCTTAAGGAGGTAGGTCTAGATTTTTGTTTATAAATGCTTTACCATTAACCTGATCTTACAGAGTTTTTATTTTATGGAAAGCTTTTGATATTTTTGCAATATTTTGTTTAAAAGTAGAGAGCTAGAATTTCATGGAACCGTTTTGGGGGGGTGTCGATCACTGGATTACAAAATTTCATTTTTCCAGTCATCGACATGCGTTGATCACTGGATGTCGATGTATGGTTCCAAATATTTTTAGATGGCACCAAGAAAAAATTATACTCCCAAGCAGATGGGAGATGCAATTGCAGCAGTAAACAGAGGTGAACCGATAGCCACTGCAGCTAAGCCCTATGGAGTACCACGGGTCACACTTCTAACAAAATATCAGGTCGAACTTCTATAGAATGTAGGATGTGGCCTTCAACGATATTAAAAGAGAGTGGACTGATGTAGGTTGATGATGATGATGAAGTGACTAACATGGTGCTATCAACTGGGAACACTTTCATCATCATCAGCCTATATTTGTCCACTGCTGGACATAGGCCTCCCCTAATGAGCGCCATAGCGCCCTGTCTTCAGCTTGCCGCATCCAGCATCTGCCAGCAGTCTTTCGCAAATCGTCATCCCACCTGGTCGGAGGGCGTCCTACACTACGTTTGCCGAGTCGCGGTCTCCACTCAAGAACACGTTTACCCCAGCGGTTGTCGACGCAAGCATTGGGGTATGGATGACGACAAGACTCGACGTAGTTTGCCAAACGCGGCCCAACCTAGCTGGATCCTCCTCTTGGCCTCCTTCTCGAAATTGTTTTTACCCAACTGCAGAATCTGCCCAAGGTAAGTATACTCGGAAACAATTTCGAGAAGGTGACCATGTACGACCACCGGTCCCGGATCGATGTGACCATTGATGACCTTGGTTTTATCCAAGTTCATGCCAAGACCGATGCGTCTCGAGACTGAAGCTAGGTCGGCCAGCATCCGGTTTAGCTCCTCAAGCGACTCCGCTATTAACACTATGTCATCACCGAATCGCAGGTGTGAGATGTAATCGCCGTTTATGTTGATGCCCTTACCTTTCCAGTCCAGCGTCTTAAACACATCTTCCATCCAACGCGCTTGTGAACAGTTTCGGGGATATAACATCCCCCTGTCTCACTCCTCTGCGCAGTTGGATAGGTTTAGACTGCTGGCCCTGTACTTGGACACTCATGGTGGCGGCATCATAAAGACATCTCAGCACCTCGATATAACGATAGTCTACTTGGCATCGCTGTAAGGATTCCAGAACAGCCCAGGTTTCGACAGAGTCAAAGGCCTTTTCATAGTCCACAAAGGCCAGACACAGGGGCTGATTATACTCTTCGGACTTCTGTATAATCTGCCTCACCGTGTGTATGCGGTAAACCCGGCCTGTTCCGGTGGCTGGAATGGAACTCGTCGAGTCTTCTGGCGAGACGATTCGTGACCACTCGTGAGAACAACTTATAGACATGGCTTAGGAGCGATATGGGCCTGTAATTTTTCAGGAGGGTTGTGTCGCCCTTCTTAAAAAAGAGCACCACCAAACTCCCGCTCCATGCCTTTGGAGTTCTCCAACTGTGAAGGACGGCATTGAAGAGGTTCTGTAATTCCTGTAAAACAGGGGTTCCTCCAGCTTTCAAAAGCTCTGATGAAATTCCGTCGTCACCGGAACACTTTCAGGTGGCCAGAAAGGCCGCTGCCCCCCCCCCCCCCCTAGAAGATGCAACTGACTGCAACCACACTGTATAATAATATCACTTCTACAAATTTGCAAAAAAAGCGGCTCGCTCCACTCGCTGACGTCATTTAAGCCTTCTGGCTGTGATCTGTGGTACTCAACGCTCGTTTGAGGTCAGTATACAAAACACTGTAAAAAATCTAACGGATCCACAAATTTTCGCGGCTTGTTCCTCTCGCCAAACATATCTTGTAGGGGTCCAGTGCTCGACTCCCACTTGAACTCACAAAAAAAAGTGAATTTTGTGGCTCGCTCAGCTTGTTTTCCCATGGTCCCGAACTTGACCCATCTAAGATTTTCATAACAAAAAATACACCAAAACTAGAGCATAACACTGTGTTTTCGCGGCTCGCTTCGCTCGCCGATAACTTGGAGTACTTTTCGGTTGTGTGTTAAATTCCGCTCTCCCAAATGAATTTCTGGCTACAGCCCTGGGTATATTCTTGGTTCTTCTTCTTCTTGTAAGATTGATATTGTACCAATAAGTAAGTTTAATTAGTAGGTAAGTTGATTTTTTGTGATCTCAAACTCAAATTAAGTACCTACGTACCTAATAATAATAACAGATTATTAGCCTTTCAAATTTCTGTTGTTGATTTCTGATTATCTGATAGTTCATTCTTTTAATAATATTTTTGTTACTTTATGTTCCTAAAATAAACGTATTTTAGATTATTTGTATTTATTTCTTATTTTACCTTCCAATAAAAAAACCTTAAATATTGTATGCACGTTAATTACCTTTATAATTTACTGTCGAATATAGGGTGCCGATTACTGGAGCGTAGTCGATTATTGGGTGTCGATCGTTGGAGAAATGTCCATTACTAGAGAATCATTACTGGGGATTAGTGTGTCCATTACTGGAACTTTGGTGTTTTTTTCATAAAACATAATTTATAGAAAAATTATACGCTTATAACATTCCAATTTATATGTACCTTGTATAAGAAATATTAATGATCATTTACTCAAAACTTCGAGGCACCAACTTATAAAATTTACAAGTAACATCCACCGGCGTTCAGTAAAATCCTTAAGGTGTCGATTATTGGTGCCGTTACGTTAGGCATTAAATTCAACAAAGATAAATCCAACTTATGCCAAACTAAAGTCATTTATTTAGGTCATATTTTTAACCAACATGGTGTTCAAGTCGATCCAACTAAAGTCAAGGCCATTTGCGACATGCCGCCACCTTCAGACATTACCGAATTACAGAGATTTCTTGGCATGGTCACATACTTAGGGTCTTACATTGATAACCTATCTCAAAAAACGCATAACCTCAGAACTCTGTTGTCAAAAGACACTGAGTGGAATTGGTCTGATGAACATGATTTAGAATTTAACAACCTGAAAAATATTATCACAAGTGCCCCAATTTTAACTTACTTTGATCCAAAGAAGGATTTACTTTTGTCAGTCGACTCATCCAAGGATGCCATGGGTGCAGTCATCAGCCATGGAAAACAGCCTGTAGCTTATGCGTCTGCTTCATTAACTCAGTGTCAACAGGCCTATGCACAGATTGAAAAAGAACTACTAGCAATACTTTTTGGTTGTACTAAATTTCATCAATACATCTATGGCCGCCAAGTGATTGTAGAAACAGACCACAAACCCATTATCCCACTGTTCAAAAAGCCTATTTTTAGTATCCCAGCACGACTACAAAGAATAATGCTAAGGCTCCAACCATATGATTTAATAGTCACTTACAAACCAGGCAAATATTTATATGTCGCAGATACTTTGTCCAGATGCGCTCTGCCAGAACAGACGCTTACTGATGTTGATGCAGACATTGACCTACATGTTAACCTTATCTTGAAATCATTGTCAATAAGTGACCATAAACTAAAAGAGTTCCAAAATCAAACTGCCAATGATCCAGAATTAGTAACTATTACCAAATTATGCAAAAATGGCTGGCCTGAACATAGAAGGTCTGTACCAGAAAACATTAGACCATATTTTTCTATAAAAAATGAACTTCATGTGGCAAATGGTCTTGTGTTAAAAAATAATGCCATTGTTGTACCAACACCAATGAGAAATGACATTCTCAAACTGCTACATGAAGGCCATCAAGGTGTAAAAAGTTGTCAAAACCTTGCTAAAATGTCTGTCTACTGGCCTAATATGAGCTCAAATATTGAAACCTTCATAAATTCTTGTCACATTTGCCTTACATATCGAAGAAATAACACTAAAGAAACTCTTATTCCCCATGAAATTAAACCTATTCCATGGTACAAGGTTGGATTAGACTTATCCGACTTTAATTCCAAGAAATATCTACTAGTGGTTGACTATTACTCAAAATACATAGAGTTAGCACTTCTTAATAACTCTACTTCCTACAGTGTCATAACCCATCTCAAATCCATTTTTTCCAGGCATGGAATTCCTAAAATAGTAATCTCTGATAATGGGCCACCATTTAACTCTCATGATTTCAGAACTTTCATGTCACAGTGGCAAATCGATCATACCACTTGTAGCCCATATCATAGTCGCTCAAATGGTATGGTTGAAAGATCAATAGGCACAATTAAAAACATACTTAAAAAATGTCATGCGGATGGCACAGATCCATACCTTGCAATACTTCAGTACAGAAATACACCCAAAGATGGTCTTTGTTCTCCCGCCCAGCTGTTAATGTCCCGGACATTAAGATCTAAATTACCAACTCTGGATATTTCTTTAAAACCTGAAGTTGTATCTAAAGGCATTGAGGATAAAATGAAACAAAAAAGAAATGATTCACAACTTTATTACAATCAACATGCCAAAGACTTACCATCTATTCACAGGGGAGATAAGGTATACTTTAAAAAACAACCACACAGCGAATGGATCCCAGGTACAGTCACAGACACTTGCTCACAGCAAAGATCCTTCACTATAGAGTCACCACAAGGCACTTTCCGTAGAAACCGTGTACACATATTGAAACCTAAGTCGCCACTGCGTTCCTCTTCTCCACCTCTACCTTCTGCATCCGCTGCACAGCCCAGGACACCATCTCCACCCGCAAACGACGCCAAACCTGCAAAAGAAACACAAACACAACAACATAACACTAACAACAACACTAGCTCAAACACAGAACAGGTACATACTTACCAAGAACCAGTTAAGTATTCTTCTTTTGGTCGCCCAATTACTCTGCCAAAGCGCTATCAGACTTAGTACCTATATTTATAATTTAATTGTTAAGCTATAATTAAGGGATAGATAAATTTGTATTTTTATCTTGTACTGATAAGTAGGTATGAAAAAAAAGTTATAGATACATTCTTACATAAACATTGTAAACTTTGTATATTGTTCCGTCACAGTCTTAATTTCTAATCTATCAATGTCATGTCCATGTCAACGTCACGTCATTTAATTGTATGCCTTCTTTTTACTTTAAATGCGTTTCGTTTTGTAGTTTGTAATGATTTAGACTAAACATACTTTTCTATTTTTTTATGGGAGATGTTACATAAGCTGTGGTAATAAAAATAAATATGTTGTCTGTGGTCGGCCGGCGAGAGGGCATTCATTGAAGGCGGCCGAGCACAACATACGTACTAACGTGCCGTGTATTTATTTATCGTCCTCCATCGCCGAGATCCTATCTCATAACACGAATAAAAGGCAAAAATTGATTAAGTATACGTGTTATTTCTTTAGAGTAGCATATTGTACCTACACCTAGGCGAGAACTTGCCTGATTCCTATCGAATGTGTCATTTGGTTGTCCTTAAAACACGAAGTAGGAGTCGCACTATCTCCCGCGTAGTACATAGTGCATTATAGTGCCACTTACGAAGAAAAAATCTTCAAAATCACTAGAGTAAATTGATTTAAAATGTAAACCCAAATCGAAAGCAATAAATACGCGCGTACGATTTTCACATGGCTCTTTTTTCAATTATTGTATCGAATAGTACGGAAGAGGCCAAATCATACGGCGGGTTCGGAGTAAAAGCTTTTTGTTGTTTGATCTATTATGGAAATAACTATAGCTACAGGCTGCTATTTCAGATATAAAAAAAATTAACACGTTAAAATAGTTTTCATACAGTAGTTTTTCTCCCGCTAAACGCTTGAGAATTGATAATCCATTTTCTTTTCTGAGTTTTCCATAGAGGTCTCGATTTTTAGTACGCTTTCAATGACGAATTTTCTAGGTAGGTAAGTATAAGGTGGAGTATATCGTAAAAAAATCTAAGTCTATGGATATAATAGTTATTTGTTTAGAAGTACCTAGCAGAAAGATTGAACTACTTGCCAAAGTTGGTACAGTGCGTTTTGGATTCTCTGTTATTTTTTTGTGTAAGTACCTATTCAGAATGTAATTAATGAGCTGGGAAATAAGAATACATAATACATTGATAAATGGAAATATGAATGCATCATTATCCCAATAGATACAAAAAGACAAAATTTGCTTGTTCTAGCTTTAAAATATTCTGTCAGGTGTTATACTTACATTAAATATAAATAATTGAAATATGTACACTTTAATGAATTGCATTATTTATTTGTGTGGAAACAAGTTGTATGTCACTTCATTAGTAGGACACGTCACGTTTTATCTATTTTAGGCAACGCATTCCTTTACAAGGTTTGTAAGGAGCTCGATCATACTGCATACATAATGTGGTCACTTTTCTCACCACCAAAGAAATAACACAAAAGACCTACCTACTACCAACAATATTTCGCGACTCGCTTAGCATTTCTAATTTGCAGAGGTCGAAGTTTGACCCACAGCTTGCCATTTAATTTTTTCTGATGTTTTTTTTGTTCTCTATGGCGGTGATGCGTGATTGCGTACCTTTGTACGCATTACAGAAATAGAAAACACAAAAGAAATCGCGGCATTCTTGCCGACGACATTAAAACAGCAAAGTGACCTTAAAGGGCTACAACCTGAACCAGTAAATTTTACTGGTTCAGGTTGTAGCCCTTTAAGGTCACTTTGCCTACCACCACATTAAAACCTAATATTATTACTATACCCCACTAACATTTGTTTAATATATTTATGAGTCGTATGATGATTTGACAGCCCTGCTGTAGGTAATGTATTACAGAAAAAAATATAAACTCGAAGTATTTCAGACATAACGTTTTATACCTAGGTAGCTTTTATCATAATGAACATCATGAAAGCAAATGAAAGTGTATAATTATACCTACTTGGGCATTGTAGCTCTAACTCAAACATGTAGTATTATTGCAACCATCATGACGTATCCTCAAATGAGAGTTAATCCATGGAGTTCAGAAACATTAAAACCATTTCGTGTTATGGTGTTTTTTTACAAA
This sequence comes from Eupithecia vulgata, assembly GCA_946478455.1. Taxonomy (NCBI): domain Eukaryota; kingdom Metazoa; phylum Arthropoda; class Insecta; order Lepidoptera; family Geometridae; genus Eupithecia; species Eupithecia vulgata. The sequence goes on from OX297876.1 coordinate 12,342,745, forward strand.
ATGTTGCACGTTACGAGCTGTTTGGACTTTGGATTTTTTGAACATAAATCTTATGAGAAAAGAGTTTTGTGGAAAACCATAACGGTGCTACAGTCACTTTTTATCATTGGTTGTGTTTTCAAGATAATGGATGATAAACCTGCACTTCCTTATTTTATCATTTACATATCTTACTATTTTATTAATGTTCTCTTTTTAACATTTATAAGTCCAACTAAAACCTATGGCCAACACCAACGTGATTTAAAGCTTATTGACAAAAAATTACAAACGAGCTGCGCTCCTTTTAAAATAGAGGAAAAAGCAATAACATGTGCAATTTTTAACATCGTTTTGGGGTTCATTATGCACAGCATTTATTGTATGGGAAAAGATCATTGCGTGGACCCATTTTTACCCAGGTTTATTTTTTTATGGTTATTGTTAACATTACAAGTTGTTTTAATATCTTTTACTTTTGCTTTCTATTCTATATTTTGTCGATTGAATATTTTTTCATCTGTTTTGCAAAGTGAAGATCGAGATATATTGTCAATGCAGATTATTTATAAATCTATTGTGGAATTGGCTGAGAGGCAAAAATCTGCGTTTAGTCCGATGGTAAGTGAAACGAGTAAGTTTTGCAGGTTCAACCAACCTACCCATAGAAAACTTATCTACCTATTCTACTCAGTTATGCTAAATTATCATTTGGTTACTTTCAGTTATTCATATCAATAATTTTCACAACCTTTCAAGTAATGATGAGCATACTTGAAGCACTGGGTGATATAACAATGGAAAACAGAGTATGTGTGAATGCTATTTTATAACTGTTAAAACCTTGCTTGCAGTGGGTACCTAAATGGTATACGAAAATACCTAAATGGTACAATGGTAATACAAAAAATATTTTTAATAAGCTGTTGAAAACGCTTAAATAATAAGAACATATCTATTTCAGATAACACTACGAATACAATTTGTAATTGTTGCTGTAAATTTAGCGAATATCTTTGGTCCGGCTCTTTCCGCTGAGATTGTTGCCACACAGAAGGACAAAATTGCGTTGATTCTTCACGAAAAACATCTGCACGAACGAGGTAGGAACCTAAAGCTATTTTAGATGATTTTTAAATAAATATGGTGAATTTTTTCCCGGTGAGTAAGTACCTACTCAAGTAAGAACTGAAGAAAGCAAATTTTACTCAAAGGACTGCTTTCTTTGATCTTAAAATTAGTAAAATTGCTATCATATATTTCAGAATATACTTATAATGTCTTTTGTCAATAAAAACCCACGAAACCCAATTGTGATTTGTCAAATGGCCTAACAGTAGTTTACTGCTGACATCTAGAACGTGATAGAAATACTTATGCAGTTCTCCGTGAAGCCGGTGGTCTCGCGGTGTTAGAAAAAATATGCGAGCGCCTGGTTGAAGCGAAGTGTGACCCGAGAGCTGGTGAATTTCTGACAGCGTATCAGCATTAGCATATCATCATCATCATCATCAGCCTATACCAGTCCAATACTGGACATAGGCCTCCCCTAATGAGCGCCATAGCGCCCTGTCATTACCATATAGCGGTTCGGAATTGGACAAAACCGTACAGCTACCATATTATAATAACTATACGCTATCACTAGCAATATCGGTTTATTCCCATTTGCCACCCTGATCCGTACCCTTTAGGGAGACAAATGGGAAAAAAAGTTCTATCTGTCCCACCGTTGCAAATAGGGAGTCGCCTCGGCTGTAATTTTCAACTTACCGCACTTGTATCTTAATGTACTAATTTAATACATTGAAAATATAAGTATATATTATAGTTTAATAGACATTGTCAATCAATTTAATGATTATTTCGTCAATAAAATAGAATCCATTCCCGATCATGGAATAAACGTCACTGATAAAATTGGTGCACCGTCCGTCTGTCAACACGTAAAAAATATTATAAATAAAAACAAAACTGTCTAACGATTTTGACCAAATTTCTACTAAAAACATAAAACTAACATAATCATAAAATTCAATGAAATAATAAGCCCATCTCAGTTAATTGATAAACCTAACTATCTCAACCTAGGTTTAGTAATAATTACTATGTAACCAACCGTACCTTCGACTATGAAGTTAGCAAATTACCTACTCGAAAGTTATTCTGAACTACTATTTTTAAATATGCCAACTTCATAGTCGAAGGTAATAAAATGGCAGACTTGGGTCTTCTTATGATCTCAACACTTTTATACTAGACTACTAGACTAGCACTTTCATGACTGAAAACACAGAGTGCAATCTGCACCTCCCTGTCCCGGTGCTAGCAGTGATCGTGTTATACTAGACTAGACTAGATTATATTAGACTAGACTAGCGGGCGGAAGTTTTACGAGACGATACTTTGCATAGTTTTAGAATAATGCTTTTATTCGGATTACATTTACCTCTACATTAGTATTTGTTCCGAGTGTTCTGATCGTTTTCTATGTATAATAAAAAATATCTATTTATGTATTGTATTACGTATATCAGTTATCTAGCACCCATAACACAAGCTCTGCTTAGCTTGGGGCTAGATAATGCTGTGTGAATTGTCCGTTATTATTTATTTATTTACATATCAATATTCCAGATTCAAGTCGTCAGCGTGAGTTGGAACGGTTCATCCGGTACGTGGAGGCGCGTGCGCTGCGTTTTCGACTGTACAGGGTGATTCCTCTGGACGCCAGTTTGCTCGGAATGGTGCTCAACTTTGCCGTCACTTATCTTATCGTCATTATACAATTCACTTCCAAATAAAGCAAAAATCGTTTATTTAGATGTATTTTGTGTGATGTAGCTGTGTGGGTTTGTCGAGGTTTTGTTTGTTAAAGTTACTTATCTTCTTTGTGGTTTGCAATAAACTTTAACTAAGTATTCTGTTTTTTATTAACTAGTGTTGTGTTATTTTTGTTATAAGTAGTAATAGAAGTTATTTTTACACCTAAAAATAAAATTTCACTAGATAATTCCATGAAATGTTCTTCTAATGGGCGCTCTAATGGAATTTCGCGGGAAACGCTGGGGGCAATCTTAAAAGAGATTTGAAAGGTGTAAAACGTCCTACCTATTTTGTAAAAGCTTACTAATGATTAATGCTTAAATTACAAGTATAAGAAAACGAATGTACTTATTATTTATTAATAGTGGCAATGATCGCCGAGAAGTGGAAAGATCTTACGTTCGTAACGTAACTCCAAACTATTTTAGATGAAGTCAAATGAGAACTACAAAAATATCCTATATCTAGTAGACGAAAAAGAGTGTAAAATTAAAGATTATTAAGTAAAATGTTTATAAATATCACAAAATAAACACTTACAATAGAAACAATAGAAAACGATACTGTCTGTTTCGCTCAAGAATTTACTGTCTCGCTCTTGCATATCTTTTTTGATCTATGATGTTATCGCTGACTGTATACTTGCTTGTCATGGCATTGGTTGGAGCTCATTTGGGTATAACAATTTTTAATAAAATATGCCGTGGCAAAAAAAATTCTAGAAAGAAATTTGGCATTGAGTGGAACTAACCCGTTTATTTTTAAATTTTTAAATTTTTTAAAGTCTCTAGACCTTAGTTTGACTACAATCTCAGTTGACGGAAAGTGAAGATGTGGCCGACTATGTATCACGAAAGTCTAGAAGAAACCCAGGTTGTAATTGACGGAAAAAACAGCTGTAGGAAGCGTGTTAAAAACCCCAGCGGTACAAACGATGAAGGTAGAAGAAGAGAAAAGAGCGGAAAACCGCTTAGTGTGAGTGGACGGTATATCCACCAAGTATTGCAATTAAGTAGTGGACAAAAATTGAAGTGAGTAAAATCAAGGACGTCTTGATAATAATTACTATTTATAAACCTGTTTATGGTATTATATTTAGTAAGCCTAAAGAAATACAGTAATTGATTTAGATTTTTTTATTTTCCCTGTTCTTTCGGCTATCAAAACGGTATAGCATAAAACATGAAAGAAAACCATTCCATGTCGTGCCTTTTTCCAAGTAGAATTCTATTGTTATTGATTAGATTTTGAATTTTATTTGCAAAAAACATTAAGGCGGGTCTTTCGAAAAAATTAACATTTTCATGATATTTGAGATATTACTGCTGTTCAAATATGAAATCTAGGGTTCTTAGATTCCTACACCTAATATACCATTTCATTCTGTACAATAGCGCCACGATAGTTTTCTGATTAGTTGTATAAGTTTGATGAAAAAAAATCTAACACATCTCAATTTTGATACATATTTGCCTTCTCTCTATTACTTCAATATTACCTACTTACTGAATCGGCTTTTGTATTGAAAAATAAAGCAAAGGCAGAGTAACAGATTCGCCAAACTAAATATTAGATTACTTGAACCGTACTCTTTTAATTAGAAGAAATCTTGATTTTTGCACACGCGTTTTGCTCTGTCCCGCTTCTATAAACGCGAAATACTATGCCTATCTTTTTCACAAAATGGCCTGTGAAGAGGCCCCACCGAAAGTGGAACTGCAAACAGTACAATTCAATATTATACTTACAAATAATAGCTGTACATGTAAACATTTCTAGTGTAATATTATTTTTTGTTTATTTATCTTTTAGCTGAAATCTCATAATTTATAATGTTTTTCAAAAGTCGATTGAATTAGTCAATATGAGAAAGAAATTAAAAAATACGTGAGTTAAACACATTATTCAAGGTATCATACTCATTTCCTAATGGATTTTAATAACATTAATGATAAATTTATGAATTACGTACCTACCTACTTAGTATATTATACCTACAAACAAACCTAAAATAATGAAATTAATAAAACAGTTTCCATTATCGTAAATGACCGCAAAGGTGTCACTTCCGTTTCAAATAATTGTGTAAAAATCATGACGAGTCGTCTTATTGGCGTAATAAACAAAAAATCTGAAAAGAATATACCTTTTCTCGTTATGGTGGTATTTTACAAAATATTACACGTATTGACCTGCTTAGATTTTGGATTTTTTGAGTATAAATCTAACAAGAAGAGAATTTTCTGGAAAACCATCACGGTGTTATATTCAATTTTAATAATTGCTCTGATAATGATATTTTATAAAAATGACCGCGATAGAATTCCTCTGGTTATTTTAAATTTATGTCACTATTTCTTCCATGTTGTTATTTTAGCTTCTACGAGTCAAAAAAAAACCTTTTGTCAGTTTTACCATGACATCAAAATAATTGACATAAAATTACAAACGCGCAGCGCTTCTTTTCACTTGGAGCATAAAATTGTTGGATATGCAATTTTAAGCACCTTATTTTATTTAACAACCAGCTTTTATTTCTGCTTTACAAGATCTTTTTGCAATGATTCAGTTTTTTCAATAACTATCTTTTTATGGCTGACGACATCAGTAAATATTGTGTATATAACTTGCACTTTCGTTTTTTATTCGATATTTTGTCGATTGAAATATTATTCATCTATCTTAAAGTCTGAAGAGCGAGATATATTTTTAATTCAAAATATTTACAAAGAGATTGTAGACTTGACCGACACGTTCAAAAATGCTCTTGATCCACTGGTAAGGAAAAACGAAGAAGTTTATGTATCTTGTTATACATTTATATGCATTAATCTTTCTACCTTTATGGTTTTGATCTGGTTTCAGTTATTTTTATCAATACTTGACACTATTTATGAAGTCATGGAAAATATTCTCGAAGCCGTGAGGGAAATGAAAGCTGAAAATAATGTAAGTTACAATATTTGTTTGATTAGTACAGTTCACATCGCCCCGATATCTCTAAAAATGCACCTTTCTGAACTTTTTCTCGCAATCAAATAGAAAAGCATACACATATACAATTTCTGAAGCATTTTATGTATCATCATCCGTTCGGGAATTAAGCGAAAATATATAGCTCTATGTTTGTAACTCTCAAATAATACATAAACAAATAAAAAAAATATATTAGTGTAATATAAAATAAATTTAAAAATCTAATAAATTGAAACCATTGAAACCATTATTAATTGTGATTGTGGTTAAAATACATCATTTCTTAAATATAGTTTTCGGTCTACACAATCTACTTTTTCGAGCGTACAAAAAATTATTTTAATTAAATGGGATAGTTATGAATTGTTATTAATAAATTTATTTATTTATTTATTTAAAGACCAACAGTTTCAGTATTATAGGTTTACAAATAAGATTAGAAATAAATTGATTGCCTTAATTGAAATAATAATAACTAATTCTATTTAGATGTAGATTGTTTGCAACAGTTTGCAGATAGCTTAATTGTTTCTATTGTAAATACTAGTTTTAGTTTAAATTTGTTATTTGATTGTTATTTTCTTTCTGAATAAAGGTATATTAAAATAATATATATAATCGTCAACTTAAAACGAAATCACATTATTAAAGTCAGAATCATCATCAACATCATCAGCCTATACCAGTCCACTGCTGGACATAGGCCTCCCCTGATGAGCGCCATAGCGCCCTGTCTTCGGCTTGCCTCATCCATCATCTGCCAGCAGTCTTTCGCAAATCGTCATCCCACCTGGTCGGAGGGCGTCCTACACTACGTTAGCCGAGTCGCAGTCTCCTTTCAAGAACACGTTTACCCCAGCGGTTGTCGGTTCTTCTTGAAATATGGCCAGCCCACTGCCACTTTAGCTTGCAAATCCTTTGAGCTATGTCGATAACCTTGGTTCTCTGTCGGATGTATTCGTTGCTAATCCTATCCTTCAAAGGAACTCCGAGCATAGTTCTTTCCGTAGCTCGCTGGGCGACTTTAAACTGGTGGACCAGCCCTACCGTGAGTGTAAACGTCTCAGCTCCGTAGGTCATGACGGGTAGGATGCACTGATTGAAAACTTTCGTTTTCATGATCTTGGTTTTATCCAAGTTCATGTCAAGACCGATGCGTCGTGAGGCTGAAGCTAGGTCATCCAGCATCCGGTCAAGCTCCTCCAGCGACTCCACCATCAAGACTATGTCACCTTGTTCATAACATTCTCTTTAACCCTGTCACTCCCTTGTATATAAAGGAGCGTTTTGAATTCCTCCATACTTCTTATCTTCAGCCTTCCCGTGTCCTCCGTTCGTCAGAAAATCTGGTTTTGAATATGCCACCTCACAAAACCAGTTTCTACGACAAATCCTTCTCTATCCAGGCTATAAGGTTGTGGAATGCACTACCAGAGCCCATGAGAAAAGCAATATCCTTACCAGTCTTTAAATTTCGCCTCAAGGAGTTTTTCCTGTCAGAATAGTAAATATTGGTACATGTTATTTATGTATTTAAGGCGCATACCCAAACTAGCGCCGCCACATACTTTATGTTATTATTCCGTTTAACAAAGGAATTTTCAAAAATCCATCTTCCAGTTTATGATACCTATCATAAGCTTCGTATCTCTGCCTAAACTAAATGGAATAAAACTATTACAGAGGCATTAAAAAAAGTCTTATGATAGGTATCACAAACTGGAAGATGGATTTTTGAAAATTCCTTTGTTAAACGGAATAATAAGATAAATTAGGTAGCGGCGCCACTTTGGGGGGGGGGGGGGGGGGGGATGGTATGCGCCTTATGAAGTATATTATAATATATATTCTTTTTTTGTGTATGTATATTACATTGGTAATTTGTTATTTTTATTTAATATGTAATTATGTTTTTCAATATTCTGCTATGGTTATGTTTATTTTATCTTTTGTACACCCCCTACCTTTCTTATATTCATATAATTCATTTTATCCAAAGGCTGCCTGGAAGAGATCGCTTCTAAGCGTTAAGGCCCATTGTACTTGTCTCACGTAAATGTTTTTTGGAATGTTCTTTTCTGGTGTACAATAAAGCAATTTTGTATTGTATTGTAAACATAGGGGTGGCCAATTTGTTCTAAAAACGTTAACGAATTCTTGCACTTTTAAATACAGACTTTTTAAAGTAAACGTTTTTATATTTCATTTTAATATTTATGTACATATCTCATAAATGTAGAGACAGCACAGCAGTAATATTTTAAGATTCTTAAATAGTGGTCTACAAGATACGGTCTGTAGACCACTATGAAATTAAAAATGAATATATAAATACACTCAAAAAATAATGCACATCTCCATATTTATCATCCGCAACGCGAGGTCACGGCTAGGTAGTTAGGCCTCCAAACTCTTGTATTACTCCACACGGTCCTGCGCCAATTTCATCCAGGTTCGTCCCACGACGTTATCAGTATCGTTCCCCCATCTCGCCGCTGGACGTTCGACGCTTCTGTACCCTGTTATTGGACGTCGTCTTGTGTCCATGCTAGCCCCAGATCCGTTTTTGAGGAATATTTTTTTTTCTTCTTATTCGTGTTCTTTTACTCATACTCTTGCAATATTTACCAGTATAAGATATTTCGCACATGTTTTTGGCTCGTTTTTTATCGTAGAGAAATTCGCGTTAAAGAAATATGGAATATGTATAATATAACAAAGCCAAAAAAAATTGTATAAAAGTATTAAATGTTCGGAATTAAAAACAATTGTAAAAAAACGTATCCCTTCAGGTTCAAAAATCGTTTTGTGGCACCGTGAAAATAAAATTTTAAATTTATTTTCAGATTGGATTTCATGTAGAATTTATTTTTGTTACGATTTCTCTGGTGTCCATGTTCTCACCAGCCCTTTTCATCGAGTTTTTTTACATACAAAGGGAAAAAATAGTGTATATACTGCACGAAAAACTACTACAAGAAAGAGGTTGGTAAATATTATATGCCGATGAATTATCAAAAACATAGTACCTAATAGGCTAATACTCGACTATCTTTATAAAAGATAAACAATTCTGCAGTACTTAACACAAAATTTACTTGCATGTGTTATCTTGATAAACATTTATACTTATACCTTGTCTAACTTTATGCTTAAACTATGTTAGAGTTTATTATATTATTTTAGTTATTTGTAAGAATTTTCTCAGAAAATTACGTTATTTGTTTGGGTTTCTGTACTCAAAGGGTGCCAACCCTATTAAATACTGAGTGTCCGCTGTCTGTCCTTCTGTGACAGACTATCGGCTGCCAGTGGACTGTAACTCATGAATCGTAAGAGATCGAGTTACAATTTTCCCAGAATGAAAATATATCTTGAACCGTTATAGGTTTATAGACAGTTAAAATACTGGCTACGGACCCGGCCTACTACCAAACCTACCCCTGGTGGTAGGTCGAGACGAAATCCTACCACCAAAATAGTGCTGTCCGCACTAAACGAAACCCTACCACCAAAATAGTGCGGACAGCACTATTTTGGTGGTAGGGTTTCGTCTCGTCTCTAATTATCGTTCGTCTCTAATTAGGTACCTATCATTTAACAGCACATTTGCTTACTACTAGGGTAGCATAAACGTGGTGTTGATGTCCCTAGGATGTTAGCTTTTTCATTTTTGATCTATAAAAAAATATCCGGTCTTCGGGTTTTTTATGCGAATTACGATGGCTCGGAACCCTCTGTGTGCTACTCGAGTCGCACTTGGCCGGTATTTTGGTTTTTTTTCCATCGATTACACTATTTCCGTATTACAAAAACATGCATTCTGAGCCTTGATTTCCTATAAATTTTTCAGAACCTAGTCGTCAGCTTGAGTTGGAACGGTTCATCCGGTACGTGGAGGCGCGCCCGCTCCGGTTCCAACTGTACAGGATGATTCCACTAGACGCCACTCTCCTTGGAATGGTGCTCAACTTTTCCGTCACCTATCTCATAGTCATTATACAATTCACATACAAATGATTATATTAGAAACTAGTTTCTGCCCGCAGCTTTGAATTCGATGGTTCTATGGATCTGTGAACATTTTTATCATTAATTTCAGCTTGATCCGTTTAAAAATTTCAGCGTGAAGAAGTAACAAACATAGATGCATTCACGCAAACTTTTACATTTATAATTTAAGTGTGATATTGTCATTTGTTGTGTGTGTTTTTTTCTTTGTTTTACCACATGATTGTACTTGTATTACCGAATAAATGCAGAAACTGAGTTTACGTGATATTTCTTTGTAGTTTATTGCACACCTGGGCGAGAACTTGCCTTATTCCTATAGAGTGTGTCGTCATCCGTTATCGTGAAAACACACGAGGTAGGAACCGCACGTTCTCCCGAGACCTACAAGGAAAAATCTTCAAAAATCGTACGGACAATAAATAAATAACGCTGGACAATTCACACAGCATTACCTAGCCTTAAGCTAAGCAGAGCTTGTGTTAAGGGTACTTGATAACTGATATACATAATACAAGACAATACACAGATAGATATTTTTTATTGTACATAGAAAACACCCTGAACAAATGTCTGCTGATCGTACACATATTGGTCCCGAGGCGGAAATCGATCCCACATCTTCCTGCGTCCCAGGCAGATCTTCGCCCTCCGCGCCACAGAGGTCGTCAATAGTCCTTTTTTCAATTATTGTTCCGAATAGAAAGATGCCATACTGACGTTGACTTTTGACTTTTGAAATCATACGGCGGTTTCGGAGTTAAAAATGGTTGTAGTTTGACCTATTATGAATATAATATCCATAGCTACCAGCTGTTATTTCAGAAATAAAAAAAATACCTGTCGTACTGTTTTGATCTGAATGTTGGGCAACGAAAGGGATGGATGAACGAACTGTGCATGAAGCGGAAATGCGAATGCTGAGATGGATCTGTGGAGTGACAAGGATGCATACTAGGATGGTACATCAGAGGAAGTTTAAAAGTGGTGCCAGTGACAGAAAAGATGAGGAGTAATAGGTTAGGGTGGTATGGACATGTTATGCGGAGAGAAGAATTTCATTTATTTTATTTATTTATTTGATGGAAAAAGTGCAGAGGAAGACCGAAGAAAATATGGATGGATTGCGTGATATTTTTCCGTGCCTCATCATCATCATCATCATCATCAGCCTATATTTGTCCACTGCTGGACATAGGCCTCCCCTAATGAGCGCCATAGCGCCCTGTCTTCAGCTTGCCGCATCCAGCATCTGCCAGCAGTCTTTCGCAAATCGTCATCCCACCTGGTCGGAGGGCGTCCTACACTACGTTTGCCGAGTCGCGGTCTCCACTCAAGAACACGTTTACCCCAGCGGTTGTCGGTTCTTCTCGAGATATGGCCAGCCCACTGCCACTTCAGCTTGCTAATCCTTTGAACTATGTCGATAACCTTAGTTCTCTGTCGGATGCATTCGTTACGAATCCTATCCTTCAGAGAAACTCCGACCATAGCTCTCGCCATAGCTCGCTGGGCGACTTTAAACTGGTGGACCAGCCCTACCGTGAGTGTCCAGTGGACACTGTCCACGTCTCAGCTCCGTAGGTCATGACGCACTGATTGAAAACTTTCCTTTTCAAGCATTTGGGGGGGTATGGATGACGACAAGACGACAACGCGGCCCAACCTAGCTGGATTCTCCTCTTGGCCTCCTTCTCGAAATTGTTTTTACCCAACTGCAGAATCTGCCCAAGGTAAGTATACTCGGAAACAATTTCGAGAAGGTGACCATGTACGACCACCGGTCCCGGATCAATGTGACCATTGATCATGCATGACCTTGGTTTTATCCAAGTTCATGCCAAGACCGATGCGTCGCGAGGCTAAAGCTAGGTCGGTCAGCATCCGGTTTAGCTCCTCAAGCGACTTCGCCATTAAGACTATGTCGTCAGCGAATCGTAGGTGTGAGATTTCCGTGCCTGCGGCCCTCTAACATGAGTTGTCAATATGTTTGAGTTTGCTATAATGTATTTCAGAAAAAAATAAAAGCTCGAAGTATTTCAGGCATAATATTTTATACCTAGGTAGTTATTATCATAATGGACATCATGAAAGCAAATGAAATTGTGTAATTATACTTGGGCATTGTAGCTCTAACTCAAACATATAGTATTATTGCAACCATCATGACGTATCCTCAAATAAGAGTTAATCCATGGATTTCAGAAAAATCAAAACCACATCGTGTTATGGTGGCTTTTTACAAAATGTTGCACGTTACGAGCTGTTTGGACTTTGGATTTTTTGAGCATAAATCTTATGAGAAAAGAGTTTTCTGGAAAATCATAACAGTTGTACAGTCTTTTTTTGTCATTAGTATTGTTTTCATAATAATGGATGATAAACCTGACACTCCTTATTTTATCATTTACTTATGTTACTATTTTATAAATGTTCTTATTTTAACTTTCATAAGTCCAACTAAATCCTATGGCCAACACCAGCGAGATTTAAAACTTATCGACATAAAATTACAAACGAGCTGCGCTCCTTTTAAAATAGAGGAAAAAGCAATAACATTTGCAATTTTTGACATCGTTTTGGGGTTCATTATACACAGCATTTACTGTATGGGAAGAGATCATTGCGTGGATCCATTTTTACCTAGGTTTATTTTTATGTGGTTATTGATAACATTACAAGTTATTCTTACATCTTTTACCTTTGCTTTTTATTCAATATTTTGTCGATTGAATATTTTTTCATCTGTTTTGCAAAGTGAAGATCGAGATATATTGTCAATGCAGATTATTTATAAATCCATTGTGGAATTGGCTGAAAGGCAAAAATCTGCTTTTACTCCGATGGTAAGTGTAACGAAGTTTCGCTAGTTCAACCAACTTACCCACTTATCTACCAATTCTACTCATTATCACCAGCATTATCAGCCTATATTTGTCCACTGCTGGACGTTGCATTATATAATATTACTCAGTTATGCTAAAGTTTCATTTGCATACTTTCAGTTGTTGTTATCAATACTTTTCACAACCCTTGAAGTAATGATTAATATACTTGACGCAGTGCGGGATATGAAAATAGAAAACAGTGTATGTATGAATGCTATTTTATAACTTTTACGATATTTTAGATAAAATATGTTATAAAGAGCTTATGAAAACGTTTTTTTATAATAAGACCATAACTGTTTTAGATAACACCACGAATAGAATTTTTAATAGTTGCTGTAAATTTAGCGAACATATTCGTTCCGGCTCTTTCCGCTGAGATTGTTGCTACACAGAAGGACAAAATTGCGTTGATTCTTTACGAAAAACATCAGCACGAACGAGGTAGGAACCTAAAGCTGAAATATAAGATGATTATTGAATATATAGGGTGGATTTTTTCCCGGTTTTTTCCCGTAAGTACCCAAATACTGAAGAAAGCAAATTTTACTAAAATGACTGCTTCCTTTAATCTTAAAATTAGTAAAACTGCTATCATAGATTTTCGAATATATCTGGTTTTTGCCGAAAAAACCCACATAACCCACGGCAAATGCCGACTTGTCAAGCTACATTATCATTATCATCAGCCTATAGACATAGGCCTCCCCTAATAAACGCCATAGCGCTCTGCCTTCAGCTTGCCGCAGCCAGCATCTACCAGCAGTCCTTCGCAAATCGTCATCCCACCAAACACCTACGAATCGATTGAATACTGATAGACTCGATCTCATTCGATTCCCAGCAGAAGAGAGCTGCAGACTTATTCACACAGCTTTGTCTAGCCCCAAGCAAAGTAGAGTATGTGTTAGAGGCAATATATAATTGATATACCATAAATATTACACACTTGCACTTTCCCATGTTCTGAGAACATCCGCGAGCGCTGATGCGGCGGCAAATATGGCCGAGGATCTTAAGAGGCGCAAATATGCGCTAATATGCAGGTCCGTGGGGACCAGTGGTGTCGGGGCTTAAAAAAATATGTGTACTGTCTGGTGGAAGCGTATGGTATGGTATACATTCCCATTTAGAATTACCATATTATTTTAGCGGGTCAATCAAATAAGGTCCGGGAAACGTCCCAACGATTCTGCCTTATTCAGTATTTTAGATTATTTATCGGGTATTTATCTTGCTTTCTTTGCTTTCTTTTCCCCAACGTTTCAACCGCGTTACAGCGATCGTGGCCACGGGGCGACTGCACTAGTTGCCCCAATTGCTGTAACGCGGTTAAAACGTTGGGGAAATAAAAGCAAAAGGTACGCAATAAATACCCGATAAATAATCTTAAATATGTTATCAAATCGCGAAAGTTTAAAAAGTTTTATTCAGTATTGAAAATCCAAACGCATTGACACAATACGACAAGACAGCGCAGCGGCGTGGAATCAGAAAATAGCCGTAGCTTCGACTATGAAGTTGGCAAATTACCTACTGGAAAGTTATTCAAAATTACTATTAGGTAATTTGCCATTTTATTACTTTCGACTATGAAAGTCGAAAGTAATAAAATGGCAGACTTGGCTCTTGTGATCTCGACACTTTTGAATGTTCCAGACTCTAGTCGTCAGCGTGAGTTGGAACAGTTCATCCGGTACGTGGAGGCGCGTGCGCTGCGTTTCCGACTGTACAGGGTGATTCCTCTGGACGCCAGTTTGCTCGGAATGGTGCTCAACTTCGCCGTCACTTATCTCATCGTCATTATACAATTCGCTTACAAATGAAGAAAATCGTTTTATTAAATGTATGCTGTGTGATATCAATGTGCGATTAAAGCAAGAGTTTGTTAAGTTTTCTTCTTCGTGGTATGCAATAAACGTTTTAACTGCCTATTCTGTTTTTTCATTTTGTAGAGAATAGTACTTAGCGTTATTTTTATACTTCTACCAAAGAAATGAAGCATTTATGCATTTTTGTAATATGTGGTAATTTAACAGGAAAGTGTTAAGCGTGCTACGAAACCACAAAAGTACTGGTTAAATTGTTTGTCCTTAGATTTAGATAGAAGATAGAAATACATTTATTTAGACACAGGTACACAAAAGTATAAAATAAAATAAACAGACAGAAAACAATAACAATTTAACATGGAGGTACGTGATACAAAAAAATAAAAAAAGGGTGGTAAGTGACTCTGCCTCCATGACCCTGCGCCGAAATAGGGGTTGGCTCAGCGTGTGCTGAACAAAAAAAAAAAAAAATTGTTTTTGCTCAGCGCTGTTTTTCAGCCAAAGACCTTAAATCTGACTGACGAAACGGACAGCAATTCGGTGAAGAAATAATAAAAAAAAAAAAAAAACAAAAACATAGAATACGGGTTAAATTTAATAGCAGGTAAATGTGTCATGTATTTGTCGTAAGTACTGTGAAGTTATATATACATATTAAAATGTTGAATGATGCTGAAATAAGGTTGCAATTTATGCATCAAAAGCTTGGTAAAAAAGTATAGCAGTGATGTGTCTCTGTTGTGTTGTGTAATTTCAGTTACTACCTATTCATGGTAAAAAAACTTCCTACAAGAAATGTTTGTGATTTGACATCTTAACAAACATAGTCCCCACTAGGGTCATCATTACTATTATCAACTAACACAATGTGTGAGGGGCTTTGTACAGCAGTTTACATATCATGTAAACTGCTGTACACAAGCCCCCCCCCCATACGACGCCAAAAATAGCGCTTTAGCTGGTCTTCTACGATTACTTTTTTAATCCATTTTTGCAGTTCCTAGTTTCATGATAATAGAATACAGGGTAGTAGGTAGGTAGTTAGCAAGTTATAAGTTAACATATTTTCGTATAGGCTTGAACGAAATTTTTTGAGGAGTTAGTAATTAATTAAGGTGGCAATGAATAAATCAATGAAACAATCCTATACTAATTTACACTAATATTATAAAATGAGAAAGTGTGTTTGTTTGTTCTTCCTTCACGCCCTGACTAAGCAACCAAATGACTTGATTTTTGGCTGATAGGATGGAGAATAACCTAGGCTTTTAACTTCATAAATCATTTTCGATGGGTTTTAAATAATTGTTGTTTTTATATGACCTATTCTTTAAAATATACAGGTGGCATTTAACAATAGGTGAGTTAGGTTTATTAAAAGCTATCTCATTTTCGCGTTGCTTGGATAAAAGCCTGGATTACGTTAGAAAAAAAAATTACATCATCTAATCATAAATCAACTCCGTCAGCTCTCCATACATTACAAACTACTAAATATTTAACTTTGAAATTTATATAAAGTTAAATTCAGGACTTACTCTATCGATCATAATTAGGTATGTTTCGAAAACACCTAATCATAAATCAACTCCGTCAGCTCTCCATACATTACAAACTACTAAATATTTAACTTTGAAATTTATATAAAGTTAAATTCAGGACTGACTCTATCGATCATAATTAGGTATGTTTCGAAAACACGATTCCATAAAATTTTCTCGGTATAAAAATGTCGCAAAGTTACCTCTAAACTCCTTACCTTAATATCTCAATAAATACAGATATTAAGATCTTGAGAATAAGCATGGTAATAGAACTAAGTAAAAAGAACATCGCATGTTTCGGTTTTTTGACAAATAAAGTCCTGATTTAATAGATAATAAGCTAAAACTTGATTTCGGGTTTGCGTTGCGTTGTTTTGGCATGCCCTGTCCCGCTTCTATAAACGCAAAATCCTAAGTCAATCCTTTTCACAAAAAGACTTTTTAGCTCTTTAATTCAATTTTATTTTCTTATATATCTTAGCTTTATTATCATAATTGCCATGTCGTTGAATAACCGAATCGATAGGATATAAGAAATTAAAAGAATCACAAAAAATTAATTCAAGGTTTCATACTCATTTCCTAATGATTTTGATAACACTAATGAATTTTCTGGAGTACGTACCGACCTACATTATGTACAAACAACACTAAAATAATGAAATTTACAAAGCAATTTTTACTATCGTATGAGATCGCAAAGGTGACACGTTCGTTATATATAATTATGTAATCATGACGAATCGTCTTGACGAAGTGATAAACGAAAAATTTAAAAAGAATGGACCTTTTCTTATTATGGAGTCATTTTACAAAGTGTTGCACATTTTGACCTGCTTAGACTTTGGTTTTTTTGAGTATAAATCTTACAAGAAGAGAGTTTTCTGGAAAACCATGACAGTGTTAAACAGTATTTTCATGATTTGTCTGATTCTGATATATTTTAAGCAAGACCGCGAGGACTTTCCCCATATAATTTTTCATATAAGTCACTATTTTTTCTATGTTCTTATTTTGATCTCTTTCAATCCAAAAATAACTTTTTATCAGTTTCATCGTGACGTACAAGTTATCGATATAAAATTACAAACAAATGGCGCGTCTTTTTACTTGGAGCAAAAAAATGTAGCTTGTGCGATTTTAATTACCTTATTAGATATTTCAACAACCGTATATTACTGTGTATCTAGAAATTTGTGCAATGATTCAATTTTTTCTATAACAATCTTTACGTGGCTGACGTCATCTCTTAACATAGTGTATACATCTTGCACCTTCGTTTTTTATTCAATATATTGTCGGTTGAAATATTACTCTTCTACCTTGAAGACCGAAGGTCGTGACATATTGTCAATGAAAAAAATTTATAAAGAGATTGTAGACTTAGCCGAGATGTACAAACATGCTCTTGATCCGCTGGTAAGAAAAATCGAAGAATTTGTGCAAACTGTTCAACTTTAACACTCATTAATTTTTAATGAGTGTCAAAACACTCGTTAAATTGTCAAACTACATGTTTTTATCTGATTTCAGTTATTTTTATTAATAATTTACACTATCTATCAAGTCATGCACAATATTCTTACCGCCGTGAAGGAAATGGGAGCGGAAAATAGTGTACGTATTATTGTTTTATTATTAAAACTCCATCTATCTTTACCTACTCGTACTTAATTTTCCTCGAACCCGGTATCTAGAAAAGAAAATTACAGAACCTTTTGGAAATTCCTCTTACAATTTTTTTTTATACGAAATTTCTCAAGCACCATCCATTCGGGAACACTAAAATAATTAACTTTATATCAGGAGTTATCATTACAAAACAATGGATACATAAAAAAAACTCTATCATCATCATCCGCAACCCGTCTGTTACGCACTTATCAAAAAACCTCTATCATCATGAAACTTCAACCACTGGTCTTTATACAAAGGGTTTGCGCCAATCTCATCCAGGTTTGCTCGCGACGTTAGCGATGAATCTCACCGCTAGACGTGCAACGTTTCTTTTATGGGTTCTGATGTTTACAAAGGAGTTTCTTCTTTACTGGGTATATTGAAGACACAGCGACACGAGTAGGTGAAATTATATTTACCGATGATGGTCTATTAACCTCTTAATTAGGATATGTGTGTTCCGAGGGAGCTTTATGAAGTAACTAGCTAATTGAGCTCGGCTTAAGTGCTTAACCAGTAAAATTGCAGATGAGCAATCCGCGTTTGGTTTGACTACTATTTAATAATCTTTACATTACACTTCTATACTCAGTTCTTGGATGCCATTCAGTTAGCGCCTTACTCCACCTGCCGCCTTGTCTCCGTGCAAGCTGTTCTGCCCAGGTCCATTTAAGGTCCGTGATGCAATTCCTAACTGCCAACCCGTCTTTCAACTTTTTTTGATTTCGGATCTGGACATAGAAAACACAATCTAAAACCTTGATGATGAAAAAACCCTCATATGGACATAAAATTGTTCTATTTTATCTTCTGTATAAATAAAACAAAGCCGTTTTAGTTACTCGATTTATAACTGCAGAACGGCTGGACCGATTTTAATTATCTTTGTATTGTTGGATTTGTCTCTGTGAGACGAACGACGTGAAATGACGTGAATTTTTCATTTTTTTATTAGTTATTGCGCTATTCGGGATAGCGCAATAAACTAATAAAAATATGAAAAATTCACGACTGGAAAAAATATGAAGAAAATGGTATTCTCATGCATTTTTCGTACGTAACTATTATGTACTACCGCTGTGGTCAATATCATCGTCACTGTTATTACTTTTCTTCCATTGAATGACAATAAGCACATGCATCAGTAATTACAAAGTAGTTTTGTGAAAATTACAATAACATAAAACAAGTTGTAGGCACAATTTTTTTTTTTTATTTTAGTATTCTAGCTTGATGATAGTCGCGGATTTTTGGGGTGAGGTATGAATATACCTTACCCCAAAAATCCGCGACTGTAATTCCATTTATATTATTTACTAATTGTATATATTCATATACAAGTTGTTAGTTAGTTCATATAAATGGAAATTCTACTCAAATAATCGGGATATAATCTCACTCCGGTGAGTTCATCTAATTTTGTAACTATAACTTTTATTTACATTATAACTTTTATTATCACTTAAAAATTTACACTGTCAGCCAGAAGGCAGAGTCTCCAGAAAACTGATAGCGGAACGTAGGATCCTAGGATCTTTGGCTGAAAACGTGTATCAATGTTGAACGGCAATGCTAATTCGTTGAACAAAAAAAAACATTTCGATTACCTGTAAACTTTATTAGGAGTTTTGTAAGATCCTTGTATATTGCGTGTGTGCCAGGACCGCCAAGGCATTTCATTTTTTTAGGCTTTGCACCCCAAACGGCTCGAATAGGTAACCTCGGTCAAGATTAGCGTATTTTCACCGTTTGATGGACTGCTGATGTTGCTGAGGAGCCGGTCCTTACCGATGTCTCTGCAAGATCAGAAGGTGCTGGGTATCACACGTGGCATCCCAAACTAAAGCCCGACCCATCTTCCAAGGAATAAGAGTCATACCGTCATGCTCTTTACCATCATCTCGCATTAGGCCACGTGGTTCGAGAGTAGCTGCCATACTGACGCTGGTAAAAGCCTGATGGATCATCCATCGGGTTTTTATGTATTATCATATTATCATGATCTATGATGATGATGATGTTTAGTGATAATTTTGTTTTATTTATCTTAAACTAAATATCGATATTTTTTTCCTGTGTTTTGTGTTAAAAGCTTGGTCTTTACCTTTTCTTACACCCTGTATATATTTTAATTGTTTTTTCAGATTGGATTTCGTGTAGAATTTTGTTTCGTTGCGATTAGTCTGGTGTGCATGTTCTCGCCAGCTCTTTTCGCCGAATTTCTTTGTAGCCAACAGAAAAAAATTGTTTTCATACTGCACGAAAAACTATTGCAAGAACGAGGTATGTGTTTTTTTCCCCGATAATTTTTGAAAACATATTGTTCACATACATGATATGTTACTTGATTTTAAAATTATCTGCAACTAAACAATAACAATTCTGAAGTAGTTAATTAAAGGTATACAAACCTTAAATTAACTATTTCAGAATTGTACCGAAGTATATGTACATTATTTGTCAAATAATGTATACAATCAACATTATCTGGACACCAAGCAAGTGAATTTTACTTATTTCTTCGGGTTCGTTAATGTGATTTGCAGCATTATGTAAGCTTGAACATAGAACGTTTTTAAAAAGTTGTTTTCAGTAAAATACTGACTGAAACAACTTTTTAGGGTTCCGTACTAACGGCGCCAACGTAAAAGGTATCTATTATGTACGACGTTTCCTCTTTCTGTCTGTCCATCTGTCAGCGGGCTTGTATCTCAGGAATCGTTAGAGGTAGACAGTTGAAATTTTCAAAGCGGGTACTTAAAAAAAAATCCTGTAACCCGAATTCAATAAAAAAACTTCTTTAAGCTTATTTTGGGTCGTATGAAAGTACTTCATTTCATTTCAAGCCTTTTTTCAGAAAATATTTTTACATAATGTTACTTATCTATTATTGTTATATTTAAACTATTGTTACAACACCGATATTTATTCTGTTAGCCTTTTTTTGGCAAAGGCCTCCTCTAGCCCTTTCCACTTTGCTCTATCTCTTGCCAACCTTATCCATGTATTTCCTGCTATCTCATGAAAGTACTAATTAGAATCAACTATTAGTGAAACATGTGTTTAATTTTTTTATATTATCAGTAAGTTTTAAGCAAATTAGGTCAATGGTTAAAATTTACAAAAGAAACTTCAATAACTTCAACCATAATTTTACCATTTTTTGAGTTTTCTGAAACACAATGTGAACTGAAAATTTCAGGTCATTAGCATCCTACAATGCAAAATACGTACATTTATTTCAATACGAAGCTACTACGAACCTCAAACCCGTTTAACTCCATTTTCAGGAATTTTTTGAAAAATCCTGAACCACGTTTTCAAAAGTTTTAAATTTTTAGTATGCTCATAACCCTTTAGGGGTAGAATTTCCAAAAATACCTTCTTAAAGGATGGTGTGTAGTAAAAGGCATCTTTTGGACTGGGCGTTGTCTATAAAAATCACTGGTGCCTTTATATACTTACTAAGATAAAAAAGAAATGGTATGTATTACTGTTTCCGCTGTAAGCAGATCTTTCGAAAAAGGGTTTGTGGGTTTATTAGGGTTTCTGATGCAAAATATTTTTATACGTTGGTACGGAACCGTGTGCGAGTCGAGTCGCACTTGTCCGATTTTGTTACCTATTTTAATCGAATTAAAAATATCTGTTTGACAAAAAATGAAGTATTCTGAGCGTTGAATTTCATCTGCCTCTTTTCCTATTAATGTTTCAGAGTCTAGTCAACAGCTTGAGTTGGAACGGTTCATCCAGTACGTGGAGGCGCGTCCACTCCGGTTCCGCGTGTACAGGGTGATCCCTCTGGACGCCAGTCTGCTCGGCATGGTGCTCAACTTTGCCGTCACTTATCTCATAGTCATTATACAATTTACATACAAATAATGGCCAGCACATTTAATTATTGGCGACTGGTTTCTGCCAAATGTGTGAGCATTTTTATCGCTAAATTCAGTTACAGTTTAGTTGTTTCAGTGTGAAGAAGTAACAAACATACATCCATCCACACAAACTTTCGCTATTTATAATTTAAGTTTGATATTGTCATTTGCTGTGTGTGGTTTTTCGTATTAATAAAGTTTGTTTAACTTATAATGTGGAACTTGTTTATATTCACCTGACCTGTATAACCGATTAATAAGCAACAATTGATTATTGGTGTTTTTTCTTTAAATAATATTTTTTTTAAAGTAGGATAGTACTATATCTACCACACACACCCCATCTGGATCTCAGCTCTTCATAATAATAATATAGCCTTTTAATCAGATCACTTAGTAACTAAATAACAAGTTAATTAAAAACCCGTTCGCTAATCAGCAAAGGCCTCTTCCAACATTTTCTATTCGGATCTTTCTTGAGCAACTCTGTTCCACATCACTCCTGCTACTAGCCTTTATGTCCTCGTCCCACCTTTTCTGCGACCGGCCTTTTCTCCTTTTGCCTTCTCTGGGGTACCATCTTGTTACAATTTTCTTCAGCACTTCATACTCAGGTATAAAAAAGTAAATAAGTACCTTTTGCGATAAAATTGGTAAAATATGGGTCAGATCGTGCTCGATTTGAGCTACCGAGGAGAACACGTATCGTTTTGCAACCTCCGTGGCGCGGTGAGCGAAGGTCTGCCTGCGACGCAGAAGGTTGCGGGTTCGATTCCCGCTTCGGGACAAATGGTAGGTATGTACGATCTGCAGACATTTGTTCAGGGTGTTCTGGTCGTTTTCTATATATAATAAAAAATATCTATCTATGTATTGTATTATATGTATATCAGTTATCTAGTACCCATAGCTCTGCTTAGCTTGGAGCTAGATAATGCTGTGTGAATTGTCCAGCATTATTATTATAATCAATGCAACGATGAATGAACCTACATCAAAAAATGTACAACCCAGGTTAGCAGAACTAAATCACTTGAAAACATTTTATGCAAAATATTTGCCATCAAAATACCATAAAAGTAATATTTGTGAGAATCAAGATAAGGCTGTACCGGTTAGCAAGGTCGGCATTTTAGCTCTTGCAGACGGCTGTATTGTCAAGGGACTATGAAATATTCGCACACAACAGAGAGCAATACATACTTCCAATCAATAACATCATCAACTTAACAATATCTATCAATGCAACTATATTACATGATTTGGAGAATTGAAACTATAAAATCTTAAGTATCTACAGAACACTGACACACAGATTGATACGCTAAAATCTACCGAAAACACCGTAGATACATTAAAAGTGACGCATTAAATTATAATATCGATCGGAGATAATATCGTATAGGAGATAGGTCGGACCAGCCCCCCTAGCACGGGGATTGTTGTCTAGGGTAGAATAGAGAATAATAAGAATAAGAAAATCTTTATTCATAGCATTTTCATCATTGAATTCTTATATTACCCAACAGCAATATGACCTACGAGTAGGTACTTATCTACTTATTAACAAACTTAAATGCTATAAAATGAAATAATGACATCGCATCGCCATACATGGCGTACATTTTGGAATGGAAGGAGTGCGTTTCAAATAACTTACACATTCTATGACAAAGTGATGTAATTTTTCTCTATTCTACCCTAGACAACGACCGTGCTAGTGGGGGCAAGGCTACTAGCACTCTTGCTATTTGCCTAGCGGTGAGGACTACTCCACTGCTCCGCAAGAATCAGTACAGGACGACTCTGGCGGTCATCGGTCAGCACCAGCACCAGCATCATCGACAAAGACAATCAAGTCAATCAAAGTGCGCGTAGTTATTCAACCTGCCTTAGACTTTTCTTTTATTTTTAAATTTTATATGTAAGTACCTATTTTTAATAATTAGCTGATTACATTTTACATGTATAAAATTTTTGTAAATTTGTTAATCATTTTGTGTTGCAAAGTGATTAAAAAATTACGTATTAAAATTAAAATTGAGTATTAACATCATTTTCAATAAAATCAAGTTTTAGTTTAAATCTCTATCAATATGTATCAATATCATCTATAAGTGTAGGGTGGAAACCTTGTAGTAAGTACATTCGAACAAATAATAGAAACAAATCAGAACTTGTATTTAGGTACAATTGAGCTAACTGGGGACTGTTGCAAACAATCTACGGGTAGCTTTACCAATACATACCGACATTACAATTAATTTTTGAAAGGTAAAATGTTAGTCTGTATCAGTTTTATTTTATTTAGTTTTTTTTTATAGTCTTGTATCACAATCGCCAGAACTCTCGGATTCATTAGAATTAATTTTTTAAATCTTGAAAGAATCTTGATGTCGACTCGAGGCCCATGGAGAAAGGAGTTCAGACCTAACTCAACACGCTGGTCCAGTGTGAGGTCTCTCTCTTTTTTATCTTGGGTGTCAAGGATAAAAAAGACACCTTAATGCCCGGCAATCAGACGATATTAATAATTTGTCCATTTTTGTACCAACCAACTCGTTATTGATTTGTTATCCAGTAGGTAGCGATACTAAAACGTAGGTACTACGAGTATTTTATTTTATTTGGGAAAGAAACATATAGAGAGTATATACGATTTAGTAATTTATTGCTTTTGAATGTTCAATAACCGGGGCTAGTTCATTATGTTAATTTATTTATCAGCAATGAAAATCTTCAGACATATTGCCATTACCAAATTAATCAAACAAGTAGAAGAAAATAAAATGTTTCCCACATAATTTTATTTCAAACTTATTATACATGTCATTTACAACTCAGTAACACTTCAAATGAACTTAGTTATTTTGCAATCATGAATACTCGTCGCGTAAATGTGCAACCAATAAATTTGATAGAATCAAAACCATTTCGTGTTATGCAGACAATTTTCAAAATGTTGCATATATTTTTTTGTTTGGACTTTGGATTTTTTGAGCATAAAACTTTGTATAAAAGATTAATTTGGAAAACAGCAACTATTCTGCTCCCACTGTGCATGATTAGTTTTAATTTTATATTATTAGATGATTATGGGAATCAATTTCTTATTTGGCTAATTTACTATTATTGTCAGTATTCTTGTAATGTTATTGTACTAGTATCGCTCCGTCCAAACCAAACAATCCGCCAGCTCTACCGTGACTTACAAATAATTGACATAAACTTACAAGCAAGCCGTGATTCATTCGAAGCAGAGAAAAAATTAATTGCATTAGTTGTTTTCGAAATTATGTACAAATGCATGACTTACTGTTTTTACTCGGGTATAACAGAAGCTTCATCCACATTAGTATGTTTTTGGATAATCATGTCGATTAACATTGTGCATTCATGTTGCGCTTTTGTTTTTTATTCTATAACTTGTCGAGTTAAGCGATTATTAACTGTTTTAAATCGTAACGATCAAGATATTTCATCCTTACAATATATTTATAAATCTATTGTAGACTCGACCGAGTTGTATAAGTCGGCTCTTGATCCGTTGGTAAGGAATGGAGGCTGTTATTAACTTTTGCATGCTCTACAATCATCATCATCATCATCCTCAACCCAACTTCACCCACTGCTGGGTAAAGGCCTCCAAACTCTTGTGCCATTTCACATGGTCCTGCGCCAATCTCACCAAAATTCGCTCCGCGACGTTTGTAATATCGTCCGCCCCATCTCGCCGCAGAGCCCTAGACAAGTTCCTATTAATTTAGTTACCTGATATTTATCACTAGTTCTTCTTTTCAGATATTATTATCGATCGTTTTCACTACCATTGAAATAATGACAACTACTCTTTTCTTAGTGCAAGAGATGAAGATGAAAAACCAAGTGCGTATGATGGTAATTTATGATAAATAATTAATATTAAAAAAAAACACAATAATTGTTAATTGTTTTGGTTTCAGATCGAACCCAGAATAGAATTTTTGACAGTGGTAATAAATTTGGCGTATATGTTTTCCTCGGCTCTGTGTGCCGATTATCTTTCAACACAAGCGGAGAAAATTATGTTATTACTGCAGGACAAATTATTACAGGAAAAAGGTAAGCTAACCTGATATTTTGAATACTATGTACATAAATATGGAAAGATGTAGTCGATACAGTTGCCCATGATACAACAGCTTCTTAAATATGTAATTCGTCTACCGCATGTCGAATTGAATGTTTCAGACACTGGTCGCCAGCGTGAGTTGGAACGGTTCATCCGGTACGTGGAGGCGCGTCCGCTCCGGTTCCGCGTGTACAGGGTGATCCCTCTGGACGCCAGTCTGCTCGGCATGGTGCTTAGCTTTGTCGTCACTTATCTTATAGTTATAATACAATTTACGTACACATAAATTTTTAACCTTTATTAATATAAATCATGTTTTTTTTGCAAAAAATTGTATTTTCTCGTTTTCGTAGATTTTATCTGCTATATTTGTTATCATCATTTCATACATAATTATTTACGCATTTAATATAAATTAAGTCATATCTAATTCCACACCAACGTGATGTTGTTTCCATCAACATCACTTGTTATAAGGCAAGCTTTACATGATTTCATATGAATTTATAAAACTCTATCCTTAGCTTCTTCCTTTTTATCCATTCTGCAACCACAGTCTTTAACAGACAGTATAAATTTGAAGGGTTGGTTAACCATGTCAAATTAAAGTTGACCATGAGTTTAGAAAACAATCAAGTATTTTTTCAATAGATATTTTTTTCGAAACCTAGTATTTTCGTTTTCATCATAGCTCAGTTATATTTTATATCATCATTTCTACATAAATAATAGAGAAGAAATCATTTTAACAACAGAACTAATCCAGGTAATGGCTGGAAATGGTTCTATGATGAAAATGCGTGCCCTAATTGATAGAGAGTCACAGACGTTGCTGATTATAGAAGTCGCCGCACAACGCCTAGGGTTGGCACGATATCGTTGTAAGGGAGTTATTTTTAGGATTGGAAAAAACAAACAAACGTAAGGGCGTAATTCGTCACAGCAAAATAAATTTATAGCGATTACAGATTCAGCACAAACGTATGTGAAAAAAATGATCAACAATTTGCCAAATAAAACATTCCAAAAATCGACTTGAAGGTATTCAATTGGCTGACCCAGATTTCAATATTTAAGTCGTCCCGTGGACATTTTACTAGGTGCCGAAATTTACTCAAAATTAATCTTGATGTTCAACTCGTGGCAAATGCTCAGCAAGAAATGGGTTTGCACCTAACCCACTTTGCTGGTCCAATGTGAGAGAGCCTCGTCTGTTGGAGCAGGGAGTACTACAAATAAAAAAAGGGAGTACCACATACAAGTAATAATTTGTCCAATTTTAGTTATTGTTGCCAAACAAAAAATTATTGATTTGATACTCAGTAGGTAACGTAATTAACCGTAGGAACTACAAGTATCTACGTATTTGTAATTTATTGCTTTTGAATGTTCATTACCCGAGGCTAGTTCATAATGTTAATTTATCAGCAATGGAAATCTTCACTCTCATTACCATTACCAAATTAATCAAACAAGTAACAGAAAATAAAATGTGTCCTACATAATTTCATTAACCACTATTATACATGTCTAATACAACTCAGTAAAACTTGAAATCAACTTGGCTATCTTGCAATCATGAATACTCGACGCGTAAATGTGCAACCAATAAATTCGGAAGAATCAAAACCATTTCGTGTTATGCAGACAATTTTCAAAATGTTGCATATTTTGTTTTGTTTGGACTTTGGATTTTTTGAGCATCAAACTTTTAAAAAAAGATTATTTTGGAAAACAGCAACTATTTTGCACTCACTAAGCATGATTAGTCTTACTTTTATATTATTGGATGATTATGGGCATCAACTACTTTTTTGGCTAATCTTTTATTATTGTCACTATTCTTGCAATGTTATTGTACTAGTATCGCTCC
Source organism: Eupithecia vulgata (assembly GCA_946478455.1). NCBI lineage: Eukaryota > Metazoa > Arthropoda > Insecta > Lepidoptera > Geometridae > Eupithecia > Eupithecia vulgata. Next base: position 12,370,340 of record OX297876.1, read on the forward strand.
GTCCAAACCAAACAATCCGCCAGCTCTACCGTGACTTACAAATAATTGACACAAATTTACAAGCAAGCTGCGATTCATTCGAAGCAGAAAAAAAATTAATTGCATTGGCAGTTTTCGAAATTATCTACAAATTCAAGACTTACTATTTTTACTCGGGTTTAACTGAAGCATCATCCATTTTAATATTTTTTTGGCTAATCATTTCGATTAACATTGTATATTCATGTTTCGCTTTTGTTTTTTATTCTATAGCTTATCGAGTAAAACGATTATTAACTGTTTTAAATCGTAACGATCAAGATATTTTATCCTTGCAATATGTTTATAAATCCATTGTAGTTTCGACTGAGTTGTATAAGTCGGCTCTTGATCCGTTGGTAAGGAACTTATCTGTTATTAATAACTACTGCATGCTCTATTGTGCAATCTATTCTAACAATGTATTCTACAATCATCATCATCATCCTCAACACAACTTTACCCACTGCTGGGTAGGCTCCCAAACTCCCCAACTCGCTCCCAAATTTTTCGATGTAATATCGTCCACCCATATAGCCGCAGAGCCCTAATAATAGTTCTAATAATAGTTCTAATTAATTTAGTTACCTGATATTTATACCTTTTTCTTCTTTCCAGATATTATTATCGATCGTTTTCACTACCATTGAAGTAATGACAACTATTCTTTACTTAGTGCAAGAGATGAAGATGAAAAACCAAGTGCGTATGATGTTTATTTATGATAAATAATTAATATTTTAAAAAAATCACAATAATTGTTTCTTGTTTTGGTTTCAGATCGAACCACGAATAGAATTTTTGACAGTGGTAATAAATTTGGCGTATATGTTTTCCTCGGCTCTGTGTGCCGATCATCTTTCAACACAAGCTCAGAAAATTGTGTTATTACTGCAGGGCAAATTATTGCAGGAAAAAGGTAAGCTAATCCGATGCTTTGAGCACTACCATGTAGGGTGGTGACAATCATTTAATACTTTGATCAAAGGTAAAATGCTTCATGGCGATTTAATTAAATAAATAAATAAAAAAAACAATATAGGTTTTAACAAAGTAGGAGTTGTTATCTGTCTATGTTACAATAAAACTAAGAAGCTAAGACCGTTAAGTGGGTATTATTTTTACCACACAAATTGGTTTCTCTAAAACAATCATGTTTTATATCTATATTAATTATAAAAGAGAAGAGAAAACTGGGTTACATATCAAGAGATCTCTGAAACTACAAGAGCTACGAATCGATGCAAGGCAGATCCCCTTCGGATTGAAAATTTAAAAAAAACTTTTTTATATATCAGAAATAATTGTGCAAAGTAACATCAGTTTTCTTAGTTTTTACAATTTTTCTCCTTAACTATCACAAGATTTTTAAATTTTCGTCACCATATTAAATACCCAGCACCTTTGGCTTATTTTGCAAAATAATATCTTAATTAAAAGATAATCAGCAAAAACTTGATTTTTGAGCATACGCTCTGTTCTATCCCGCTCCTCGCTCTATACGCGAAACCCTATGCCTAAATGCCTATCCTATTCACAAAATGGCGTCATATACCTGCCTCTTCAAATAAACAGAAGTGATTCGAGATTTTTTGAAATTCACACCCGATGTGGAGTCAAAGTACTCATCACAGACTTATCAAAAAACCTCAGGATCTCTAACTGAGTCTAACTGTTACATTTATTATGAGTCCTATCAAACGTAAAGCAAAATAGGAAAAAAACTGTTTTTACCTTCTTTAATTTTCTATTTTACTATATTTTTTTGGAAAATTTCAAAGGTTTTTCTGTCTCTTACGGTTATTGAGATACACAAGCACAACAACACGCAGCATACAATAAGCTGTCGGATGGACAGGCAGTAAAGGCTTATTGATAGGGTCCCATTTTCACCTTTCTGGTATGAAACCCTTTAAACAGGTCTATTCGATAGTCTTTCGCTGGTTCATGGTTCCAAAAGAAACCATAGATACTTAATATACTTGCTTAATTTTATTGTGTAATATCTAAAAGGTATACGGGGTGTTTGGTATTTCGACCAACATAAGTTTTTGGGGAGTCATTAAGAGGACATTGAGTCTACTGACTCAATGTCATAAGTAACACGGTTGCTGAGATATGTTTATAGGGTTTCGAGACCGGTTTCTAAACCCTTATCGGCCTCGCTCTGTTCATCTTCCTTCTTTTTTGAATATCTCAGTAACTACTGCAGCTATTCACATTTCGTGAAATTAGTGATTTACGAGTAAAGAAAAAAAAAAATAAATAATATAAAATGTTATTTTCAGTACAAATTATGACACGAAAATTTCAAAATAGACCTAGGGTAAAAAGTTTTGGGAAATCAATTAAAAGGTTATTGGTTTATTCATTTCAAAATAGTTTCTGAATTTTTTGTAGGTTTCATACTTTTTGAAAAAATTTGAAAAAAGTAAAAAAATTGTACAGTCTGGATTAAATAGAAAAAATTCAACCTATAGTATATATAATTGGCAAATGTTCGGCGTGCGACTCGCGCTTGACAAATCTTGTTTTGAAGTTTTTTCTGAAAGTCACCTAAAATCTCACTTTTATGTCGCCATAAATATCTTATTTGTTTGTCGCAAAATAACTTGCGTTGTATTTTCAATGTATATGTATTCTAAATAAATTATTATTTGATCAAATTAAGTTCAAACAGTGTTACGAGCATACACAATGAAAACACTGTGTAAAAGTTATAAATCTTCACAACTTTCAAATTCATTAAAAAAATACTACAAGTAATAGAGATTCAATTCAGTTTATTTTGAAATGTTCTTCAGTTATTGTATTACAATATGAAACAATATGCTACATGACCTAAAAAATATAGATAATTGTCTGCTAGGGCCATGATTGTCTTGTCAGATTTTTTTATGTTCTGTTCTTCTGAATAAATTTTTATAACAAAATTTGCTAAAAATGTCCGCATTTACACTTTATGCTTTTTTTTAAAACATCATATCTTATCAGTAACGGTGACATTTAGGAAATTGAGTATATCGGAAACATGTAGTTGATACAGTTGCCCTTGATACCCCAATTTCCTAAATTATGTCGTTCGTTTATTTTTATTTTTTTTGTTCAGACTCAAGTCGTCAGCGTGAGTTGGAACGGTTCATCCGGTACGTGGAGGCGCGCCCGCTCCGGTTCCGCGTGTACAGGGTGATCCCTCTGGACGCCAGTCTGCTCAGCATGGTGCTGAATTTTGCCGTCACTTATCTCATAGTTATAATACAATTTGTGTACAAATAAGTAGGTACTTTTATTAATATAAAATAGTGATTTTTTTGCGAAAATTTTTATTTTCGTTTTCATCATTTTAGCTTAGTTATATTTTTTATCATCATTTCTTATACAATTATGTGTGAATATATGTGTTTGGCAAATAAAAGTAAATATGAGTTTTTTTATTTTACAAAGTATATGTATCATAGATACTGCGAGGATGAGAGGCAATGTATTGTATAGTCGAAAAACTCCAGGTTTTGAACTTTCAATACATATTATTTTTACACCATTTCTGGCGACAGCTACAAAAAAACTCGCTATCCACACACGATCGGCAAAGAGTCGCAAGATCGTGTAAGTGTATTAAGCGAGTTAAGAGTGAACTGGTGGCTAGCTTGCGTCAAGATCCCTTACCATGCGTTTTTTCCCATTATTTTTATGATGTTACAATAAATTTTATCAAAAATTTAAAGTAAATTTCTGCCCAATCCGTTTCAGCGTTTAGTAAAATGCTTGCGTGAAATGCTTTAAACATACAAACTTCACTCTTATCCTATCGATTTCGTATTTTGTATTTCGTTCATTTGACATTCTTCAAAGACGAACCTATCCTGATCTCTACATGCCTGGTTCGCACCAATTTATACATCATCATCATCATCAGCCTATATTTGTCCACTGCTGGACATAGGCCTCCCCTAATGAGCGCCATAGCGCCCTGTCTTCAGCTTGCCGCATCCAGCATCTGCCAGCAGTCTTTCACCAACTTATACAATACAATACAAATATACTTTATTACACACCAAATAATTACAAAAAACATAGATACAGAACACAAAATAATTACAGATAATGTACAATGGGCGGCCTTATCGCTCAGAGCGATCTCTTCCAGGCAGGGGCGGATCCAGGATTTCATTTTGGGGGGGGGGGGGGCATTTAGACAAAAATAAAATAAATAAATAATGCTGGACAATTCACACAGCATTATCTAGCCCCAAGCTAAGCAGAGCTTGTGTTGTGGGTACTAGATAACTGATATACGTAATATTATACATTACATAGATAGATATTTTTTATTATACATAGAAAACACCCAGACCAACGGAACAAATTTCTGCAGATCGTACACAAATTTGTTCCGAGGCGGGGACCGAACCCGCAACCTCTTGCGTCGCAGGCAGACTCTCGCCCGCTGCGCCACTGAGGTCGTCAAAGTTCGGATATAGGGTTAAAAATCACAAGTAAACAAAAAATAAAGACTATTAAATTGTATTTATGCATACGTTGCGTAGACAGGGCGCTATGGCGCTCATTAGGGGAGGCCTATGTCCAGCAGTGGACAAATATAGGCTGATGATGATGATACGTTGCGTATAACATACTCGACTTAAACGGAATGAACATGTCGTATTATCGAGTCAAGTGGCGCGGTAGGTACGTGTACGTCGCGTCGCCGAATAGAAATTCATTCTCTAAGGATATAAAATAATGATTTATTTAGTTTAACAATGAATTCGGCAATTTTCGTCTTAACCTTTTGATTAAGTTTTAAGTTAAACCCATATAATTTGATAGCTAGTACCAAGGTATTTTAAGTATTTAGCTTTTCGGTCAGTAAATAATAGAGAAGTGCTTCAGTATTTTTGTAAATTTATCCCTATTATACATACCAGTAGCGGCCTAGCGTGGGCTGGTAGTTAGTGTTTGTTAAGTTTTTGTGCGGAATCACGTAATCAATGAAACAAAAAGAAACGAATTCTTCTTTTAAATTTGATGGAACATGTACAGCAAAATTAAAAATAAAAGAATAATGACTATATTTAATCAAATGGTTTTGAATATTCTTAACCAGTTTATTTAAAATTATTTTTTTGATCAGATACATTCAATGCCAAATTAATGAGTTTCACTTTACTTTATAGATTATTGTTGATTAGTTGAAGCTTATCATAATGCATTGTGGTAAATTTAACCACGACATGCATTCAGCGAGGATGAATGTTTGCTGATGCGACAACTTGTAACCGAGGTATATAATAGAGGAATCATCTTCCATACAAATACTTAAAGAATGACTGGCACTTTCTGACAGTGTTTACGCACGCATTGGTTCTACGCATCGTTTTAACTGTTGTTGTATGTTCTTAAAAGTCAAGACTTCTACCTCTTTGCAATTTCAACCCGATCCTTTCAGATTATGCGCGAAGAAGTAATAAAAATAGGTAGGGTTGATGAGGAAGTGGTTATGAGGAAGAGGATGCGGATGAGGAAGTTTTAGAAATATTATTGAGGAAGCGGATGAGGAAGAGGAAGCGGATGAGGAAGAGTAGTCATAAGAAGAAAATAGTTTAGGAGTTTTTCAATCAGACAAATTTGTACGGGCTTATCATCATTCATTGTATTCATATTCAAACAGATACAGTCAGATACACACAGATAAGATAAAGTTACGAAACTGTTTATCCAGAGAAACTGCTGCAAACTTGCAAAGCTTTAAGATTAATAATTGAAATCAATAATAGGGAGGTTATATTTTATGAATAACAGCTTTGCAGCAGTTTCTCCAGATAAACGGTTTTGTAAATGGTCGTAAATTAATCCAGCACCGCTGAAGGGACGCTCGCTAGCGACACTTGAAGGAGGGGCTGATAGATATTGGCGCACAGTTCCGTAAAGTTCGAAGTATCTTGGATTCTTTTTCCACCATAAAAGGCTGTATTCTTGAATATTTAATCTTTTCTCCTTAATGTAATTGGCCATCACCGACTTCAGTTGAATAAATCTATGTATTGGTGCGGCTTCTTCTTCGTCATCACTGTTAGGCTCTGATGAAGCTAGCATATCGACTAACATTGATTGCAAAAATCTGCTTGTACTTGATACTCCAGAACTCGACGGTCCTGCCGCGCCACCGCTCACACACACGCGGGCCAGTGGAGGACGGGAGATGATTCTTTTGGCTCGAGATGTGTGCGTGCGCGGGCGACGGGGATGTCAAACACTTCCTCATAAATTCCTCATAAAAAATGAGGAAGCGGAAAAGGAAGCGGAACCGCAAAAAAATGAGGAACTTCCGCATTATGAGGAAGAGGAAGAGGAATCCTCATCAACCCTAAAAATAGGTACATCAATCCATGCAAAATTTATCATGTAATTTTTATTACCTATATCTTTTAATTTTTTAACGTGTGAGTAATATTGATAACGTGTGATTAATGTTAAGTCTCGGTCTATGTAGAATAGTAGGAGAAGCATCTTACCTCGAACGTTTTCAAGATATAATAAAATGTGAAAACACCAAACAAGCAAACTGTTGAATTTACCAATGAGGTTGTTTTTGGCTACACAAGAGTTCGATATAAACAGTTCGCATTTTGAAAAATTTAATGCCATACCATTTTTTAAAAATTATCTGTGATGGTTTATAGATAATCAATAACTGTGTTCATCTCTTCACCCAGAGTTCCGTCATCCAAAAACCTGAGAGCTCAGATTAGACACATTACATTATCATCAGACAATTTTATTACCACATTAATTGGTACACTCTTTAAAAATAATTCGGGTACATTCTTCTTCTTATCCGGTAAACTCTTGGCAGAGGGGTCGTGATCGTTAAGTACTTGTAGTTGGAAGGGGCAGATGTGATTCGCTTCACGACATTTCGTCACCGCTGCCTGTTAGAGGTCATCCTGATGCACTCGTTAGCTGAACCTCCAATGGCAGACTAGATCTGGTCAGTCCAGCACGTGGGTGACCTTCCGCGCGGTCTACTGCCTTCTTCTTTCCCTTGGACGACAAGGCGTTCTATGTACTGATTGTCCTGTCTGACAACCGTCCCATCGTATTATGACAGTGAGGGTATGGAATAGAGAATAGAGAATGCTGAGTTTGCACGTGATAGATTGATGGGCTTTTCCAAACTAATTAATTATCTTAATTGAAAAGAATCATAGAAATTCATAGATTAAATTACAACCTAAAATTTTGGGAATTGAGAACAATAAAATCAGGAGTCGGAAATCAATTACTTTATTTCTACTAAATAAGCATAGATAGAAAAGTCCAAGTCTATACCATAAATTAATATCAAATATGAAATAATGTGTTTTTGAATTTCTCTTCACTCCAATTGTTTTCACATAAATTACTAAGACAACTTCATTTTAAATTAAAACTAATAAAAATAACATAGAAATAGTAACATTCTGAAAGAAGTAATAAGTAACCTCATAATTTTAACTTGACCTTCAACAATAAATAAATAATGCTGGACAATTCACACAGCATTATGTAGCCCCAAGTTTAGCAGAGCTTGTGTTATGGGTACTAGATAACTGATGTACATAATATAATACAATACATAGATAGATATTTTATATTATATATATAAAACGACCAGAATACCCTGAACAAATGTCTGTAGATCGTACACACATTTTGTCTCGAGGCGGGAATCGAACCCGCAACCTTCTGCGTCGCAGGCAGACCTTCGCCCACCGCGCCACATCGGTCGTCAACAATGTCGGTGCTAAAACTAGTTCGGATCTAAAAGAAAATGCTACAATATAAAACAGCTTACCATAATGAGAGATGTTTGCAGCTTACAGGATTCAAAAACTAGTAAGCGAACCAGCCCACAGACTGTATTAAAAAACATTGGTTAAACGGACGAACAATTTGTAGTATCATTTCGAGTGGCGAGTATTCTATCGCTTCACAACTAAAACATGTAAATAATAATGCAATGTTCTTTAATATTAAATTAACAATTAAGGTACTTAAGAAAGAAAATTGCAAAATAATAATAAAAAAAATTATACTAGTATTTACAAATAAAATCTTAAGCTAACTGCAGACTGTTGCAAAGAATCTACAGGTAGCTCAACTGATTCATATCAATACCAGTCGGAAGCGTGCCCAAGACACTGGCTGCATTGCCCCGCTGTATGGCAATTCTGATGCGCTGTGCCAGATACTCACCAGCTCTCGGGTCACGAGTATTAAGGTACTTATTAGGTACATCCAATATAAAATATTTAGAAATAGCAAATTCATTAAACAAAGAAAAATTAGTATTTGAATTTGAGCGGAAATCAAGCCTGTTACATTTTATTATTAAATATCTTGTGATATCTTACTGTTTACAACAACATGCACAATGTTATATTATGATTATAATGTATATCATTCAACCAATTACAAAGATTAAATGCATTACGTCATAGTTTATGTGTTTAATGAAACTGATTTGTCCTAATATTTGAATTCGAGCGGGAAAAATGTAAAACAGGCTTTTTACTTTTAATTACTGAATATTTTTCAAAACCTTTTTAAGCATAATAATATACTCTTGTTATATATTATACAGGGTAATTGGTAAATTATTAACACTACGTGATCTACAGGTTCTGGTTCTGACCATTATCACAAACACGTTTGTGAAGACGCTAGTTCTTAATACGTATTCTGCCGTCCGTTATCTAAAAAGCGGCTAAGTCGCAAAAAAAAGTTTCGAGAAAAACGCAAAAAACGCGGTAAGAATTTTGAAATTGCTGCCATTTTATTACTATAATTCGTATAACAGATTTTTTGACACTGAAAGACAGAATGACGTGAGTACTATCGAATGGCTTCGCTATAAACTCAATTCCTGATAACAATAATTCACGAAATGATTTTTTGCTTTTAGTTTTAGCAATGATTTAATGAAAATGCTAAGTTTACACCACTATAAAGCGGCTATGTATACCTTAACGGCATTGTAGTTAAGGATTTGCACATAACTGCTTTATTGCGTAGGATAGTTTATTTTGACTTGTGGCTCCTGCAAAGCTAAAACAGGGTTTCTGTATTTTACGGCTTTTAAGCTTAGCATTAGCACGTAAATTGTATTTTTTATTATATAAATATCTTGATACACATGACTAAAAGGCAGCTACATGCAAAACCTGTTTTAATAACCGCTTTATAGTTTAGTATTCCTTTATTGATAATTCAGGGTTTCTACTATAAAACAACATTAAATGCTAAAATAATAAAAAAATATTGCAAATTGCAATGGTTTATTACTTAAAATCAAATTTTCTGAGATCAATTATGTACTTACAGACTAATCTCTTAGACAAGATACGTACTTATCGCGTACGCTCATAATTTATCCTACTTAAATGCTTATCAAAAAATCAGTCAAACAAAACTTATACTAAATTGTACTTGGGTAGGAAGGTACTTTTAAATCAAGGCACATAGTAGCTTAAGTACTTAATTAGGTATGCTCTTCTAGAGCTACAATAAAAATCTTAAAAATAAAATAATCACATTTATTGCGTAACATGCATTCTTATCCACTAGATTCTTATTTCTACATGAAATGGCACTTTTTTACTACTTATTAATCTGTAAGTTGAGAAATTATAGTGTTCTCCTACTCCTTGGAGTGCTTGTCTGTGCATTTTAGCGGACAGGTAAATTTTGCCAAAATGTTAATTTGTGTGGTGGAATAATTGTAGAGAGTTTGCTCAAAAGAGCTTCTTTTCATTCAGGCTGCACACCTTTGTACTCTGATCAGAAAGTTACTATCGACATATTGTTATTCTTTAAATAACGGTCATTTAAAAATCTCAATGACTTAAAATCCTCACTGAAATCGTTTCTGTACAGGAGATCATAATTATTTCGTTTGAAACATACTTCTACCATATTTTTCAAATACGCTCTGGGGGTAGAATTTGAATGCGCCTATCAGATACAATATTTAAGAAGATGATGAAATTTTCTGGCGTCATTTATTTTACTACCACTTTAGAGTTATTTATTGTAGCCACTGCTTCTTCCAAATCTTCAAAGTAGTATATCTTCACCTTCCTTTTCATAGCTAATTCTATTTGGTGGTGTACCTGGTCAGCGCTCATCAATGTATGGTTCAAAATAATACAGTATGATACTTTCAGTGGCAATTAGATCACTATTTATCAAGTGTACTAACAACGAATACTGCAACCAATTTTTATTTTGGACACTGCAATTATCTCGTCCCACGGTGACAGGAGTGCACTCACGACGGCTCCTTGTTGTAACGCACTAAATTCAAATCAAAAACCTGACGGAACGTAGCCGCGGGGGTGGGAGGGCGCATGGCCGAGCGTAGATAACGGCTTTATAGCGAAGGAGTGCGACATAACCGCCATATAGTATTGTGGTTGTATCAAAATCAAATCAAAACACAAAGCTATAAAGTGGTTAGGAGACTTTAACTTCTTTGTAGCGTAGTAATTTGCACCTAACCGCTTTGTAGCTTAGAACTGCACTAAATAATAGAAAAACAAAACTAGTTATATGACTTTAAATGCTTTTTAGCTAAGTATTTGCAGATAGCCGTGATTTAGCGTTGCAATTTTAATATTTTGCATTTTTTAACGGCTTTTTTCCCATCGCTAAATCGGAAACTATAAAAGATACGAACACGTGTCCTAGACAGATCGATAGAGAATTTTGAACTGTCTATCGAGGCATTTAAAAGTCAAAATTGACCAAATGTCACTTAGCCGCTTTTTAGATAACGGACGGCAGTATTACGACAGCTACATCAAAAAAGGGGAAAAGGAAAAAGCGTCGCGAATACATTCGCGCCGCTGCGCCCGTTCCGGCTTCCTACGAGAGAAAGCCGTGTACTGAAGCGTTTACTGAGGTAGTGCGGAGGAAAAGGAAGCCCAGCAGCCGAAACCAGCGTGGCGTCGCTACGACCGGGACTAACTACTTGTTGCGCCCGGCCGTGCCTTCGACGTTACTCCACATGTCCAGGCTTCACTATACCACGAAGGTGGAGGAGATCGTGGAGTATGTGAAGAGGAAGACCAACACCTTGTGTGGTGAGGGTCGCGCGGTTGGAGTCGCATCATAATGATATTAAATCGTTCGTTGTGCGTATTCATATTCATAATTTGAGTGTCACACGTCACCGACACTACGTGCTAGTAATTAGGTTTATTTTATGTATGTTAGATTAAGGTATATATTTATATGGACCGTAGTTTTTAAGCATTTTACATCTTGTACTAGACTAATGTTGCCTGAAATAAATGATTTTATTATTATTATTATTAATGCTTAAACTTGGCATTAGGAATAATAGTACCCCCCTGTCTAAATAATTGTTCGTTTGATCGGTTTTATTTGAAATACAACTTAAGAACGGCTCTGTCCTTACTTAACAGTTGGTATGGAAGTGGAAGATCGGTCTTTAGTAACTCGTTGGGCTCCAGACTGAGGTATTATTTCTTTTTGTATCAGAGGTAGTTAATACTTTTTTGGCAGAACCTGCAGTTCATGTAGTGTTACTAATTTACCAATAACCCTGTTTATGTATAATATTATTCAACAAATTACGATACCTTGCACACGCACACTTGTGCAATCTATTAAATGTGCACCTGTCTAGCATTCGTCGAGAATGGCCGCCATTGGCATCATCAGTTTTCAACCAAAACACAAATATTTCGCATAAAAGACTTCATAGCCATTTAGTTCTTATTTATATGTAAATTGTATTATAACGATCAGATAGGTGATGGCAAAGTTCAGCACCATGCCGAGCAGACTGGAGTCCAGAGGGATCACCCTGTACACGCGGAATCGGAGCGGGCGCGCCTCCACGTACCGGATGAACCGTTCCAACTCAAGCTGACGAGTAGAGTCTGAAACATTATAAATTTCACGTGACTTAATACCGTTATTCAACTAAAATAACAATTATTTTCTTTTATCTTCAAGTATCTGTAATCTGCGCAAGATTACAGTGCGCAAATAATAGGTTATAATATAATTTATATTTATTAGTTCCCCATTAACAAACATGTTGAATAACTTAACATGTTGTAAAAAATGTTTTACCTTTGGCCGTGCTTAAATAAAAATAAAGGGTAGCATAATTTGTATTGGTCACAAATTAATTTAGTTTAGTCTGACTTTGCCATCAGAATTAACACCGCTATCAGCTATTGGGTTAGCTTTACCTCTTTCTTGCAGTAATTTTTCGTGCAGTATTAATACGATTTTCTCGGCTTGCGCTCTCAAGCAATCAACACACAGAGCTGGAGCAAACATATATGTCAAATTTATTGCCACTCCTAAAAACTCTAATCGGGGTGCTATCTGAAATTTAAATAATCACACTTCACACTTATATTTATAAAGGCGTTAAAAAGTTTTGATGGATGGATGTATGTTGTTCATTAAGGTCAAATGTCCTGCAATTGGCTGAAAGTTTGCATTGATTTTGGTCTAGCACTAGGAATAGCATAAAGACTTTTATACTACACCTATTCGGAAAGTATATTAGTTTTTACTTGAAAAAAGGGAAGAAAGTACGTAAATCCAAGCGAACAAATATCATCATCATCATCATCGGCCTATACTGGTCCACAGCTGGACATAGACCTCCCTTAATGAGCGCCATAGCGCCCTGTCTTCAGCTTGCCGCATCCAGCATCTGCCAGCAGTCTTTCGCAAATAGTTACCCCCACCTGGTCGGAGGGCGTCCTACACTATGTTTGCCGAGTCGCGGTCTCCACTCAAGAACACGTTTACCCCAACGGTTGTCGGTTCTTCTCGAGATATGGCCGGCCTACTGCCACTTCAGCTTGATAATCCTTTGAGCTATGTCGATAACCTTGGTTCTCTGTCGGATATGTCGGAAAAAATATGCGGGTGGCAAAAATATATGGGACTTACTTTCTCCCCTGCTGCAGAGGGGAGAAAGTAAGCAATTTCTCGCCTCCTTTATTTTTTTTAATTCAAATTTCAGGTCTAGAAACAGGCGGATGCCAAAATAAAAAGTTTTTATCTCGAAGCCCACCAAAATGTTACTGGTCACACATACAGGGTTTCTAGGGTTCCATACCCAAAGGGACCCTATTAATAAGACTCTGCTGTCCGTCCATCTGTCTGTCCGTCTGTCTGTCACCAGGATGTAGCTCATGAACCGTGATAGTTAGTCAGTTGAAATTTTCACAGATGATGTATTTCTGTTAACGCTATAAGAAATAACTCTACAAATACTAAAAAACAGAATAATATAAATATCTTAGGAGACTCTCAAATAACAAACGTGATATTTTTGCCGTTTTTATAGAACTCTTCGTGACCAGCTAGGGATCATTATTTACAAATAAGAAAAAAAATATCCTTAATTGACGAAGAAAACGACGTTCATACATAAATACCTACATACAGCAGAACATAGAACATCCTCTTTTTTATCTTTTAAAAATAAAATAATAATAATAATAATTTTTACGTACACTGTTTTCTCTTTTCATCGTTACCACTAAGAACAGAATAGTTGCCATGACTTCAAAGGTTGTGAAAAATATTGATAACATTATCTGAAATGAAGAAAGTAAATTAGTTCATACGATATAAAACTATGCCATAAAATAATAATTAAAATGTCTCTTACCAACGGATCAAGGGCAGATTTATACAACTCTGTTAAGTCCACAATATGTTTAAAAGTACAATTGTATTTCAATGATGAACTTACTCGATCGTCACTTTTTATAATAGACGCTAAATTCTTTAATCGACAAAGGATGCAATAAAAAACGTATGTTGAGCATATATACACAATGTTTCTTGACATTACCGCCCAAAAATGTATTACTTTGGATGTGATATTAGGTACGCCAGAGTAAAAAACGTATGTTATTAAATTATAGACAAACTCGATAATAATGTAACCAATAATTTTTTTCTCAGTATTAATCTTTGTCCTGCTAGATTGTAATCTAATGTCGATCTTTTCTAGGTCTTGGTGGAGATGGCAAAGAGTTTGGTTTGGGCCTATAGATACTAGGACAATAACATTTAAAAAAAAGTGAAGGTAATAATGTGAAATCCAAAGGATGAGTCCAATCCCATAATTATATAAAAATATGAAAGTAAAACTGATCATGCAAATCGATTGCAAAATCGTTGCTATTTTCCAAAATAATCTTTTCTTCGTGGTTTTGTGATCAAAAAATCCAAAGTCCAAGCAAAACATTAACTGCAACATTTTGAAAAATATCTGCATGACAATGAATTGTTTTGGTTCTTCCGAATTTTGTATAGGTTGCACATTTACACGTCGAATCTTCATGATCGCAAGAAACCGAAGCTTAGAACTTGTTAGTGTTACCGTGTTGCTGGCAAATTCAAACAAGAAGGTTTGTTTATTTTCTAGTAATTTAATTTGTACATCGAACGAATGTATTCAGTTTGCTTTTAGATTATTATTAATGATTGGATGTCACTTGTGACATATTGACATGATGGTTTTGTTTTCCACAAGAACAAGTACCCTTAGTCCAAGTGTATACAAAAAACATACGATAAAAGTAATTGGGAACTATTTATGTCACGAAAATGGCTTAGAATGGTAGTAGACACAAACGAGGTGTAGCCAAAGGAAATGCGAAAATTTTGTCTCAGGTTTCAATTTGAATACGTGAAAGGCCTGAAGTCATAGTTATGCATGTCTGGTCTACCCACTCACATAAATTCGTTTTGCCTTCGAAATGAAGATAATGTTTAGTGATCTTATTTTTTTGTATCGTGTTTGGGATAAACTAGAACACGCTCGTAGATCGCAAGGGAAGATCCTAGATTCGATGGACTTGAATCGAATTTAGGATCTTCCCTGAGTGTAATGTTTTCCTGTGTGTTCTTATTTTTCTTAAAGCACCAATCGAAAGCATTTCTATGACCAAGCTATGTTGATTAAGACTTATTTATACAATATCAGTATAGTGACCAATATAGTGACTGCCGCTGCTGTCATGTTACAGTGCAACAAATCACTTAAAATCATTAGCGAAACTATCATCAGGTTTGTAAGAAACGATTGAATCGTTGTCATAACACGAAAATTGTGATAAGTAGTTTCTCTAGATCCAGTAATGGCGTAACAAGGCGCTAAATGTATAGGAAGGACCCGAAAACGATGGGAGTATTCATAAAATAATGCGTACTACCTATACTAAACACTCAGTTTCTAACATTATTATTTTATGAACGTTAAAAACTAACCTAATTTAAGCTAACGTAGGTAATCATTAATCAGCAACGCGATGGTTTTGTAGCACAATCAACATGATTGTTTTTTTTTTGTGGATTTGGGCACAATTTCAAAAATTGGTATGAATAATAGATTAATCTGTCTTGGATGATGAACAGTCCAGTCAAAATTTTATTTTCTAATCTTATGTCATCATCATCAGTTTTTAATAGTATATAAAAAATCAAATTTCCTGACACAAGATCGATAAAGGTACAATACAATGATATATTAATCAACTGCCTCTGTCACACTGTCTTCGTTTAGTTAGATCCAGAATCTGCTTGCATTGTTTTGCAGGTCCTCATTCCATAAGCTGTGGAATTACGCTAAAAGCACCCATCCTATAATCGACACTTGCATTGCGAAAGCCATTTCAATAGCTTTCGAAATGCAAACTGCAAATTAAAAAGGGCTTTCAAAATGTCAATATAGGATGACGGGTTTTTGCCTAATCCCACATCTGCTTGTAGGATATCCTACACTACGTTTACTGATCTACGGTACCTACTCAAAAACACATTGACCTACAGCAGATGTCAGTTCTTTGCGAGTTATTACCATTTCAGCTTGCTCTTTGAGACATGTCGATTACTTTGAGTTATTGAAGAGGTTCAAAACCTTTTCAATATTTTAAACTCTTACATAATACTATAACAAGTGCTTTCAAAACAACAAAAAAATGTTTGAGGTTACATTTTTAAACAGAAGTCTCCGACGACTGAAATTTAGACTTCTGGAATAATAATCACATAGTTGAGACTCTATTCAATGCATTTATACTTTCTATAAATTTAAAAAAATGCTTATAGTTTTTATAACTTATATTTTCACACACAAAAAAGATTTCTTATGAATACCACAGCAATTTTCACATAAATAGGTAACACATATACATATGACGAAGCGCTATTTAACTATTTGTATGTGTATTGTATAATAATAATGATATAAGTGCAAGCAAAGTTAAGAACCATGCTGAGCAGACTGGCATCCAAAGGGATCACTCTGTATAGGTGAAGCCGGAGCAGACGCGCCTCCGTGTACCGGATGAACCTTTCCAACTTGCGCTGACCACCAGAGTCTGAAAGATTCAGAAACGCAATTGCCCAATTGACACACAATTCTTTCCAGCCCTGTCAGTAACCAGCCCATCGGATTGACGACCATTGTGGCGTGGCGGGCGAATGTCCGCCTGCGACGCAGAAGGTTGCGAGTTCAATTCCCGCCTTAATTAAAATGTTTGGACGATTTGCAGATATTGGTTTCGGGCGTTCAGGGTATTTTTATATATGATAATAAATATCTATCTATGTATGACATTTTGATTCAAGGTCAACGGGAAGTACCCTATAGGCTTTATGTGCATGTGATTCCATTGTTAAATAAAAAACAATGGACATAAACGCCTGCGACCTTTGATTGCGTTGACTTAGAAGTTTGATTGATATCGCGGCTCTAAGTGGTTACGAACCTGAGTATACGCCTTGGCCAAAAGTATAAAGCACCCTTAAATTTACTGACTTTTTTGTGTTTAAGGTGGAAAATAAAACTAATTTGTTTTCCAAAGTGCTATATTAACATAAAATATTATAAATCACTAATATTTAGTTGGCCCACCCTTTGCATTGATCACAGCAGCAATTCTTTGGGGCATGCTGCTTACAAGGTTTTTACATACGGCTGCACTTATGGCGTCCCACTCTTGAAATAAAGCATTTTTTAGCGTTGTTTTGGATGTGATACTATGCTCTCTGACTTTGCGCTTCAGGATACCCCAAAGATGCTCGATAGGGTTCAGATCTGGGGACTGCGCCGGCCAATCTAACAAGACAATACTGTTGTCCCGAAACCAGCGCATGGAGGTCGCTGATTTATGACAAGGAGCATTGTCTTGTTGGAATTTGACGCCATTCAAGTTCGTGTCTCCGAAAATGCGTGTAAGCGAAGGCAATAGAGCGGTTTCGAGTACATTTATGTACTTTTCACTGTTCATACGGCCTTCGCAAACGAACATTTTGCCGACACCATCAGCTGCCATGCAGCCCCAGATCATAATGCTACCTCCCCCGTGTTTAACAGTGGAAACCACGCAATCTGGATGATATTCCTCGCCGACGCGCCGCCTCACGAAGGTTACACCCGCAGTTCCGAATAGCTGTAACAATCGAAAAAAGTAGAGCTTGAATGAAAAAAGTAGAGCTTAAATGTGTGCACATTATTTTTATGAAAGTCAACTAAAATAATAGTAAACAGTGTTATCGTTTTTATGAAATGATATAAAAGCTTACCTCAAAGTTTGATTCGTCGGACCACACAACATTTGACCAATCGTCCTCCGTGAAATGTTGGTATCGTAGAGCCCATTCTAAGCGATTTTTCTTGTTATTTTCCGAGAGCCACGGCTTCTTTCTTGCTTTACACCCCTTTAAACCCGCATCTCCAAGCCTTCTCCTTGCTGTTCGAGCACTAATGGGATATCCACTTTCTTCTGATAGGGCGGCAGCGAGCTCAGAAGAAGTTTTTTTGCGGTCCTTCAGAGACTCGCGGATGAGTTTTCTGTCCTGGCGCTCAGTAGTCACGCGTTTTCTGCCACTCCGTCTTTTATTTGCGTGGGAACCAGTCTCCGCAAACCGTTTAATAGCAGATTGCACTGCGTACCGCGAACATTTCACGAGTTTGGCAATCTCTACTTGGGTCTTTCCTTGTTCATGTAAAAACTGAATTTTAATACGTTTCTCATAGCACAGTTCACTTGTTTTCGGCATTTTCGAAAAAAAGAAATATCAATTTCACTATTAAATCACACGAGGAAACTTCTGTACGCTATGAATAACAAATGAAGACTGATAAGTATTTTTGAATTTTTTGTGTAAAATTCCCATAATTTGGGTTTAGCTGACCAGATGTTTTATGGCCCATAGAAAAAGGTTATCTATTGTTTTAATAATCGTTTGAGGGTACCGGCTTGCCTTTTGTTCAAAACATTTGCTATTTTTTAAAATGTGTTTTGAGATAAGTACGTTTTAGAGGGGTGCTTTATACTTTTGGCCAAGGCTGTATGATGTAAATTTCAACTCGATACTTCTACGCTGAGAGGGTTAACAGACGGACAAACAGACAACATTTTTTTCCCTCTGAGGTACGGTACCATAAAAAACAGAAAATAGGTATGTTTCTTTTTCCAACTTTTTTATTCACAATACTCGTACCAATCATGCGTAGATAAAACGTTAATGCTAGGTAAAGCACCTATTTATATATATTGAATTATTAAATACTGTCATATTAGAAGCGATATGTAAAATTTTATTAATAATCACTGCAATTAATTTGAGTTAAGAAATGCATGTACTAATAATTGAAGATTGGAAATAAATAGGCTTTATTATTATTATAAAGTACCTATTTGTATGTAAATTGTATTATAACGATGAGATAGGTGACGGCAAAGTTGAGCACTAAGCTGAGCAGACTGGCGTCCAGAGGAATCACCCTGTACAGTTTGAACCGGAGCGGACGCGCCTCCACGTACCGGATGAACCGTTCCAACTCACGCCGGCGACTTGAGTCTGAAACATACAAAATGACACTTAACTGAAAGAAAGCTTTCCATCTTGCATTGCAAAATTAAGCTATTAAGCTCGTTGATGATCGGTTTTGTTGATCGTTGATTATTGAGTTTAAAACTTTCAAATTATTATTTAGGACGGGTTCAACATTAAACATTGCAGGATTTGTTTGACCGACAACTAAGTTTATTATTCATTTTTCTACATACGTCCCTTGTACCATCATACGAAATACACACGAAAAAGAAGGTAATATACCAACTACTAATACTTAGTCTGGATAGGATAATAACTAATAGGAACTATAATGTAAATTTTTCTTCTGTGTCTCCATTTTTATTAAATAAATACCATATCTCTATATTTATAGTATAATAGCTTTACCTTTTTCTTGCAATACTTGCTCGTGCAGTAACAATACAACCTTCTCCGCCTGTGCAGAAAGATAATCAGCACACAGAGCCGGGGCAAACATACATGTCAAACTTATAACCAATGTAAAAATTTCTATTCGGGGTGTTATCTGAAAATTACATCAAATTTAATTTTGTATTTATTATACCCGAACAATTTTTTTTATTTCTTTAGTCGTACGTACTTCGTTTTCCAGCCTCATGTCTCGGACATAGAAAAATATGGTTACCATGACCTCCACGGTTGTAAACAAGACTGACGATAAGATCTAAAAAAAAAACAGTATGACGGTAGCTCGCATATAAAAAATGCGGTACAACAAATCTGGACCAGAACATAAATTTCAGTGACTTACCAACGGATCTAGAGCAGATTTATACAACTCAGTCAAGTCTACAATAGATTTATAAATATACTGCAATGATAAACTGTCTTGATCTTTGCTTTTCAAAACAGTCAAAAAAATCTTTATTCGACAATATATAGAATAAAAAACAAAGGCACAACATAAATAAACCACGTTTATTGACATTAATAGCCAAAAAAATATAAGTAAAGATGATAGTTTAGTTAAACTTAATTCCAAACACCCAAATCTATTGAAACAGTATAAAATGTAAGTTATGAAACTGAATACAAATCTTGACATAATAATAGCTATTAATTTTTTTTCCAAGTTTAGAGAAGCGCGGTTTGCTCGTAATTTAGTGTCGATTATTTGTATATCACGGCAGAGCTGTCGAAGCGTTTTGTTTGGGCTGAGACTGATTAGTACAACAATATTGTAAAAAAAGTGGGCATAATAATAGACCACCCAAAATAAACGTTTTCCAGGATGGTTCAAAACAGAAAGACACATCAAGAAAATTGCGTTTAAAATAGTTGCTACTTTCCAAAAAACTCTTAGTTTTTTGGACTCATGTTCAAAAAATCCAAAATCCAAGCAAAATAATATATGTAAAATTTTGAAAAATATCTTCATTGCAAGAAATGGTTTTGATTCTTCTGCATTTGATATTGATTGCACTTTTACGCGGCGAATAATCATTATCAAAAATTACTATGTTGTAATGTGAGTTTCTCCGTGTTGCGGCCAAATATTATTAAAGAAAATTAGGCTGGTAATATTTTCTAATATCTGATGGTGAACATTAGTGCTAATGAGTTTCACCTCAATATTTTAAAAAGAGTCATTACTTTACAAAATATACCTTCTGTACCTAGGATTAATTAGTGATCTGTTAATTATTATTTGTATCGAACGGGTATTTACTAATTTTTCTCGGTGTTTTAACAAGCTTACAAACACGCTTTGTGGTTATTATAGGGGTTGACATCGATATCGTCTACGCTGGCAAGAGCACTGAGAAGGACGATTTGACGGTCCGACTATAAAATTCAAAATCAAAGATATTAAGAAACTGCTTGCTTTTTTTTTATTAATTAATTATAAATTAATTGCTTGCTGTTAAATTTATTGGGTAGAAGACAAGAATGTCGTCATTCATTAATTTCTTAAAAAGAAGAAGAATTTCTAAAAAAAAATTCATGCCGGTCTTGGTCGTATTGCGATAATTTAAAAATTTAGATAAATAACGATTGACATTATTATTATTGCTTTGGAAACGTGTTCTTTTTCTGTTGTTTATGTATTACTATAATACCTAACTACAAAATAAAACACAAACTGTAGGTACATGAAAATTGTTTTATTAGGTTCGGCCAAAAAATCTAAATGCTGCCGCAGTTTCGGTATCGACCAAGATTATGCCCAACCTTCGTCATATTATCATCGTCTTATTGGCTTTTATCTCATGGGCGATAGTGCCCATAATCCTCACGCTCGGCATGCGGGTTGGGGATCGCAGTTCGGTGGTAGATCTATTCTATAAGAGGTAATGCTGAACGACCCCCGGTGTATGCCCCTTAGTCGCCTCTTACGACATCCACGGGAGAGTTGGGGTGGTGCAAGCCGGCAGCACACGGCTTTTAAGCCAACTGATATAGTACCAAATTCACAAAACACCTGGCACAAATATTTGCAGATTGTTCATTTATTTGTCCCGAGGAGGAACCGAAGCCGCAACTTCCTGCGTCGACCTTAGCCCGCCGCGCCGCATCGGTTAGCTTACAGTAGGAATTATAATTGTGATTTGCATTATAATTTGCGTATAATAAATAAACAAAATAAAATACGCATGATAAATTATAAATCTTATGTGTTATTTTTTTTACCTATCATAAGCTTTTTTTAATGCCTCTGTATTAATAGTTTTATTCTATTTAGTTTAGGCAGAGTTACGAAGTTGCCCTTGGTGGACACCATTATCTATTTTCGTATCACATGTTGTAATAAATAAAATAAAAATTCTTTATTTCAAGCACATGAGGTACTCATAAAATTACATTTAATATATACAAAAAAATAATGAAATACAATAAAAATAAGATAAATCAATTCAAATAACACATAAAATTAAAAAATTAAAAATAAAGTAAGATTAAGGACATCTACACAGACAAATATGCGGGCACGAGGGACCATCAGTGACCGGGGCACCGTCCCTTAAAAAGGGTTGCGTGCATGTTTGGGAACCACTCCGTATTCTAAATAAATACGTCAATGAAATATTAGGAAAAATGTAATTACTGTTTGTGTGTCGGGAAACCAAAAAGTATCAACTGTCATTAGCAACATCAGTGCTTTTGTTCAGGTACCACAAAACTAACTGCATAACCACACCAATACGGCATCCAATGCGTCCAGAGTTTTCGTTAAGTTACGCGAGTAAAATATTATTGTATAAAATTGTGGTTACGAAACGTAAAATGTAGCCTATGTCTTAAATAGTTTTCACATTTTATATAACCTATTACATAGGTATTTTAATGAAAGAAGGCGAGAGTCTGGCTGCGACGCAAGAGGTTGCGGGTTCGATCCCCGCCTCGGAACAAAGTGTACAATCTGCAGAAATTTGTTCCGTTGGTCTGGGTGTTTTCTATGTACAATAAAAAATATCTATCTATGTAATGTATAATATTACGTATATCAGTTATCTAGTAACCATAACACAAGCTCTGCTTACCTTGGGGCTAGATAATGCTGTGTGAATTGTCCAGCATTTTTTTTTATATTTATGTTCATTGTGTGCTTCTTTTCTTTAACACCCACAATAGCAACCACTTTGATTTCTAGTAACATTTATTTTAAATAAATTTCAGGGTACCTAGTTAAAATTAGTTTTGCCATGGTTAATAAATTCTTATAATAAGTAGTGCTTTCAAAATCTATCACGCGCAACTTAAAAATGTACATTTAAAATTAATTTTATGGCATTTATTGATTGAATAAAATTTTGTAGTATAATTTTTAAGGGGTTTCTAATTGGTGTAAGTTGTTTTAAAGCAGAGTCAAACAATGATGTTACTCATTATTTGTTTTGCTCGTTTGTTTGTATTTTTTTCTCGCTTATGCCATAGTGTAAGGTTTATTATTCCTTGTTTTATAGAATTGTTTTTAATTGCATTTTGATCTATATACTGTCTACTATCTATTATTAATTCATCATACTTTCATGTCCCTCGACGCATTCGTTAATCTGGAGCTCCATGTAGCGAGACTGGGCAGTTGCAATATACGAATGGTGTCAACTTTGCTGGTTGAAGTTTTTTTTTTAATTTATAACAACTGCAATATTTCTAAATAATTTTGTTTTTACTTCATAAAAAGAAAAACAAAAAATATGTTTCTTTTTCCAACTTTTATTTTCACAATACTCGTACCAATATACACATAATGCGTAGATAGAACGTTTATTTAACGTAAAGTACCTATTTGTATGTAAATTGTATTATAACGATGAGATAGGTGACGGCAAAGTTGAGCACTAAGCTGAGCAGACTGGCGTCCAGAGGGATCACCCTGTACACGCGGAACCGGAGCGGACGCGCCTCCACGTACCGGATGAACCGTTCCAACTCACGCAGACGTCTTGAATCTGAAACATACAAAACGACACTTAACTGACAAAAAGTCTTCCATCTTGCATTGCATAATATTAAGCTCATTTTAGATGCTTGTAAAGTCGAGATCGTTGATGATCAGTTGTGTTGATCGCTGATTATTGAGTTTCAAACTTTATTTAGGTAAAATGTTGATAATTAATTCAACAAATTAATATTAAGTACGGGTTTGAACGAAGTCCCGACACACTCTTGTGCTATGCAAAATACAGAAGGCGTTCACGTATTACCGTAGATTAATAATAAATTAACAAACAAAGACTATTATTTCACTATTAAACAAAAACAAAATTGAATTAAATCAAATTTATTTTGGAAACTCTTATTGCTTAACAGTGCACCTAATGCAAAAATCAAGCAAATTGTGTATTTTTAAACCCTTACATCTATGGTAACGAACTTAAATATTCTTATTAAAAAAATACGATAGGTAGGGGAAAAACCCATAGAAGTCGAGTAATCGAATAGAATTATGAAAAATAAACTGGTTTCTTTACAAAAAATTGTACAAAAATCGCTTTAAAAAAACTATTTCAATTGAAATGCTCTAAAGTATCAGCGACAACACCATATTAATTTTTACGAATTACATAGCCAGACTACTGTTTTATTTAAGTAGTCGTGTAGTTTTTCTATTTAATGCTTAAATATTGAATCATTAATAAAAAAGAAGCGAAAACTTGAGTTTTGCACTGACATTGCTTTACTCTGTCCCGCTCCTATGAACGCGAAATCCTATGCCTATCCTTTTCACAATTTTTTGCATTAGGCCCGCTCTTAAAAAACGTTCCGCCGCCAAGGTCCAAAACTTATTCTAGTAGATTTCCTTCATACAAACCTAACTTCAACACGCTGGTCAATAGGAATACAAATCTGGATTAGTAATAATTATTAGTTTCTCCTAGAGTCACATGTGCAAAATTTAAAAAGAGAGGTTTGGTTCCTGAAATACAGCCTAGGCTGAATGGGTTGGACCCTACGGATTTAATTTAGTACTGAAACATTGTAATTGTGTCCAATATACGTTTTTTATGTTATGTTTAAAAAAACAGAATGCGTAGGTTTTTTGTTTACCTACATTAAGTACGATATTTTAGGTTAGGTACACTAAGTACCTAAAATATTGTTGAATTTGTTTAACTGACAATTAAGTTTAGCATTCATTTTACTACAAACGTAGGTACCTTGTGCCATCAAACGAAATACACATGAAAAAGGAGGTAAATGTCTCCAACTACTAATATTAAGTATGTAGAAAGAGCTCAATACGCTGGGAGCTAGGATAAGCTTTACCTTTTTCTTGCAATACTTGCTCGTGCAGTAACAATACAACCTTCTCCGCCTGTGCAGAAAGACAATCAGCATACAGGGCCGGGGCAAACATACATGTCAAACTTATTACCAATGTTAAAATTTCTATTCGGGGTGTTATCTGAAATTTAATTTGCATTTATTATTGCTAAACAGAAAAGCTTTTTTTTAGTTTATTATTTAATCGTACGTACTTTGTTTTCCAGCCTCATGTCTTGCACGAAGAAAAATATGGTTGCCATGACCTCTACGGTATTAAACAAGATTGATGATAAGATCTAAAAAGAACACAGTATGACGGTAGGTAATCAAAATATTAAAACAAATCTAGACCAAAACATAAATTACAGACTTACCAACGGATCAAGAGAAGATTTATACAACTCAGTCAAGTCTACAATGGATTTATAAATATACTGCAATGATAAACTGTCTTGATCTTTGCTTTTCAAAACAGAGAAAAAAATCTTTATTCGACAATATATAGAATAAAAAACAAAGGCGCAACATAAATAAACCACGTTTATTGACATTACTAACCAAAAAAATATATGTAATGATGTTAGTTGAGATAAACTTAAATCCAAACACCTAAATCTATCGTAACAGTATAATGTGTAAATTATGAAACTGCATACAAATCTTGACATTATAATAGCTATTATTTTTTTTTCCAAATTGAAAGCAGCGCAGTTTGTTCGTAATTTAGTGTCGATTATTTGTAAGTCACGGCAGAGCTGTCGAAGCGTTTTATTTGGGCTGAGGCTGATTAGTACAACAACATTGTAAAAAAAGTGAGCAAAATAATAGACCATCCAAAGTAAATGTTTTCTATGCTGGTTAAAAAAAGAAAGACTCATAAAAAAAATTGCATTTAGAATAGTTACTACTTTCCAAAAAACTCTGTACTTTTTGGAATCATGTTCAAAAAATCCAAAATCCAAGCAAAATAATATATGTAAAATTTTGAAAAATATCTGCATTGCAAGAAATGGTTTTGATTCTTTTGAATTTGATATCGATTGCACTTTTACGCGGTGAATAATCATTATTAAAAAAAACTATATTAAATGTGAGTTCCTCCGTCTTGCGGCAAAATATTATTACAGGAAATAAAAGTGACACTATTTTCTAATATGTGATGGTGAACCATTAGTGCTAATGAGTTTCACCTTAATATATAAGTAACAAAAGTCATTACTATTAAAACATTACTATAGACTAGTTACAGACTATTTATTAACTAATAACAGAAAAATGCATTTTAAATGTACCTAGGATTAATTAGTTAGCTGTTAATTAATAGTAGTATTGAACGGGTATTTCTTGCGGTTATTTACTTATTTTTCCCGATGTTTTAACAAGCTTACACACACACCGTTGTGGTTAGGGAATTACATCGATATTGATAGAGTCATCACGTGACCACGACAGTGTGTAAAATCGGGAAAAACAGGTAAATAAACGCGATTTAGTGTTGAGATCGCGTAGGTACAGAAATATTAAGTGAGCTGTTGTACACAACTACTTACTACTATTTTGATATTCATAGCGGATTTAAGGTTTTTACACACATTTTCACTCTATTTTCATTAACATGTATCACAGGTCATGTATCACACAAACAGTTATGGGACTATGTGACATTAGCAAAATTGAATTATTATCGTATAAAAGATATATTATTTGTGTAATGTATCCTTTTTTATAATATCACTTATCTAGTACCCATAACACTAGCTTTGCTTAGCTTGGTGCTAGACAATCCTGTGTGAATTGTCCAGCATTAATAATCTAAATAAATAATTTTATATTATTTTTATTTAATTTTAATTATTTTATTTTAATTTATTGAACTGAACTATAACATCGTCTGCCTTCTTGACATAAATTTCACATTTCGCAACCACAATTTTATACCTTAACCCCTTACTGCATGAATTATGAAGGAGGTTCAATAAAAAAATGTTTTATGCAAAAATGTGTTTATTTACTTCTTATGGACCATAACAAAACGAAAAAAAAAAATTACAATTATTAAGTAAGAAGTCATTACACGAAGCCATGTATGGCTTCGTATGCAGTCTAGAAAAAATATGTTTTAGCATAAATGGCTTTGTATGTGATCAGGTGAAAAGGCAGTTAAACTTTATGAAAATCGGAGAACGGAACTTTGAGCAGTTTTGACATAGCTGTCGATTATTTTTCTTCCAAATGGGAAAATGATCAGTATTGTCAGATCGTACTGAATTGAGTGGCAGATCTTGATGCCTGGCTGGAGCTTTTCGGGGTTTTTTCGAGGACACTGGTGAATTCGGACAGCTGGATGGAGTGCCGACTCGGCTTGATGGGGTACCAGCTCTGCTTGACGTCGGTGTTCCAAGAATGCTTGACGGACGACCACGTATTCTTGTCATCAGCCTTTGCCTTTGATGTCAAAAAATCCTGCAAAGGGATGTTATCATCGGAGCTATCGCAATCAGACTCAGGTATGATAACATGCTGTGTTTTAGGTGCACATGATGAATATGGTTCATACTCAGGGTCAGAATCGGAAGTACCGCCATCATCGCTCAAGAAACCATCACCAGGTATTATATTTACATGCCTGGAAGACCCATAAAAGCGTGAAGGGTCCATCTCTGAAAGAAGCAGAAAGAAGTCTTATTGCATACGAAGCCATACATGGATGACCGTGTATTGAACGCAAACGCATACGAAGCCATAAATGGAGTTTGCAAGAAAATGGTCAAAAACCAAACAAAAACAAAAGTAAAAGCAAAACCAAGTTTCAACCCAAGTGTTGGATGAATCAAAGACTGTGAAATTATTTTATTAGAAGTTCTTACTTACCGTTTTCATCTGTTTTGTATTGATGAAAGTTTTACTATTATATGTTCAATTGATCGGTCGGACGCCTTGCACATAACCTCAAAAATATCGCCAGGTGTGACACACCACAGATACAAAAAACTACGTTTCGTTTTACGAAGAATTGCTTGTTATGATTCAAGTGAGTTTTTTTATGTGATCTTTACATAAACTGTAAAAAAATAAGAAACTTTGAAAGCCACAGATGGCTTTGTATGCGGTAAGGGGTTCTTTTTTATTTCTTTTTTTAATAATGCTCATTACGTTACAAACAACACTAAATATAGTAATTTACCCTATAATATATATGAGAAAATTCAGCAATATTGTTATCTACTGAGTCCAGAGTTTTCGTCAAGTTACGCGCGTAAAAGATTAATGTATAAAATTGTGGTTACGAAACGTGAAATTTATGTCTAAAATAGATTACGCATTTTAGATTACCTATTTCATAAGTATTTTAATGTAATAAAATCTTTATAAAGAATATTTGAATATTCAAATTCTTATAATGTGCTTCTTTTCTTTAACAACCCTATTATGATTTCTAGTAACATTTTTGATAATGCAGTTAAAAATTAGTTTTGCTATGTTTAATAACTTCTTATAATAAGTAGAAAATGTAAATTAAAAATTCATTTTTGTGGCACTTATTGATTGAATAAAATTTTGTAGTAAAATTTTAAGGGTTCCTTGGCACCATCGAATCTACTTGAGACACTTAAAAAATTGGTGTATATGCGTGTATAAGTTGTGTTAAAGCAGAGTCAAACAATGATGTTGCTCATTATTTGTTTTGCCTCTTAACATCATGTTTGTATGTTAATTTTTCTTGATTTTGCCGTATTGTTAGGTTAATTATTCCTTGTTTGATATAATTGTTTTTATTTGTATATTGGTCTCTAAACGATCTGTTCTCTATTGATGTGTCATCTAAACTAATACTTTCATGTCCCTTGACGCACTCGTTCATCCGGAGGTCCACGTAGCGAGACTTGGTATTAGCGATATACTAATGGTGCAAACTTTGCTTGTTTAAGTGTTTTTTTTTTAGTTTATAATAACTGTAATTTTTCCAAATAATTTTATTATTACTTCATATAAATACAAAAAATATGTTTTTTTTCCAACTTTTATTTTCACATTAACTACTTCTACCAATATACTCGTACACAATCATGCGAAGATAGAACGTTAATTTTACACAAAATACCTATTTGTATGTAAATTGTATAATAACGATCAGATAGGTGACAGCAAAGTTAAGCACCATGCTGAGCAGACTGGCGTCCAGAGGGATCACCCTGTACACGCGGAACCGGAGCGGACGCGCCTCCACGTACCTGATGAACCGTTCCAACTCACGCTGGCGACTTGAGTCTGAAACATACAAAATGACACTTGACTGACAGAAGTGTTAGATGCTGGTAGAGTCGAGATGTTCATCAGAAACTTTGTTGGTGTCTTTAATTACCTACATATCCGATGTGCGACCTTACAACTAAAGGTTACTTTTGTAAAATGTCAGTTGCGGTCTACATAAGCTCCACCATGTTTGTAAGACAAAAATTGATAATTATTTAAAAAAAAAAGTATCTATGGCTACCTAATTAGTGGTAAATAGATGAAAGCTAATGAGTTTTTAGGGTTTTTAGATCGATTTCGAAACTCTAATGGTCTCGCTCTGTCCGTCTTCCTTCTTTCTTGAAATATGTTAGTAACTATACCATCTATTCTCTTGAAATTCGAAATAATAATACATTCATGCGCCAATACTAATTAAAAGAAATAAATACACAACAAAAATATTAACATTTTAAATAGTACAATGTAGAAATTTTAAAATATTCATTATGGTATGGGATGGTGTCGTTTGTAGAAATAATCTATATTTTTCATGAAAAATATATGAAACTCTATAAAAATAAAACTTTTTGAAAAATGGACAAAAAGGGAGAAGAGTATGCGGAAGTGGAGCCAGGTAGGTATTAAATGAAAGGGTCGGGTTCGCCCATTTAAAAACGTTGTGTTTAAAATTTATACATGCTTCATACTTTTTAAAATTTATACTGAAAAAGTCGAAAAATTTACCTCTATTATTTATCTCCTAACTTTGACACTTGACGGATCTTGATTTTAGAGAGGTCTCAGTAAGAGCAAAAACCTTTTGACTGTTTAAAAAGGGTCAACTCTACCTTCTTCTTGCAATACTTTTTCGTGCAGTATTAATACAATTTTATCCACATGTGAAGAAAGATAGTCCGCACACAGAGCCGGGGCAAACATATACGTCAAGCTTGTAAGAAGTGTTATAAATTCTACCTTGAATGTTATCTGAAATAAATCAAATTTAAATTTTGACCTTATATTTAAATTATTAAAGATGATCTACAGTGTTCATACGTACAGTGTTTTCCATCTTCATATCTTTCACCAAGAAAAGAATAGTAGACATCACTTCAAAAGTATTGAATAAAATTGACGCTAATATCTAAAATAAGAACAGAGTATTCTATACGTTGATACAAACAGCATTGTAACCATTCCAGAAGGCTTGTTAAGTCACTTACCAAAGGATCAATGCTAGATTTATGCAGCTCAGTCAAGTCTACGATAGACTTGTATATATATTGCAATGATAAATTGTCCCGACTGTTAGATTTTAAGACAGCAGAAAAACACTTTAATCGACAAAGTATAGAATAAAAGACGAATGCGCAGCATAAATACACAATGTTTGTTGTTAATACTAACCAGAAGAATATAAATGAAGGTGATTCCTCATTTTTAACAGCGTATAACATGTTAGTTATTAAACTGTTTACGAATTCGAAAACTATTATAGCAATTATTTTTTTCTCTATTTGATATGATCCGCTACTTGTTCGTAATTTTATGTCGATTGCCTGTAAGTTACGCTGGAGCTGACAAAACGTCTTCTTCGGGTGAACAAATATCAATAGAAAAACATTGAAAAGATAATGGCTATAATAAAAAGACGTCCAAAAAATAAGTTCATCTTCATTAACATCATCGAGATATATAAAAGTAAGACACATTAAGAAAATTGCATTTAAAATGGTTACTACTTTCCAAAAATATCTTTTAGTTTTGGATTCATGTTCAAAAAATCCGAAGTCCAAGCAAAATATTATGTGTAAAAATTTGAAAAACAACTGCATGGCACGGAATGGTTTTGATTCTTCTGATTTAAAAGGACATACTTTAACGCGACGAATCTTCATGATTTCAAGACTTTGACGAAGGTTCAGTTAAAATAATATGTTGTGAGTGTCACCGTATTTCTGTCTATTTATGAAATGATGTAGGTTTGAATTGTTCATTATATTTTACAAGTTTGTTCATTACATAATGGCAGAGACGATGCTTCTTGATTGCTAGAAAAGTTAACATGACATGTGGTCGTTACTCAACATAATGGATGAAAAAAATCACCCTAGTCTAGGGTTACGGTGTCCTCCCCCTCTCTGCGAACTTCACCTAGCTCCAGAACATGCCATTTGATGTTCTCTAATTCCACTTCCAACTTCGCTAGATGGTGGTCAAGCTAACCCTAGTCTAGGGTTACGGTGTCCTCCCCTCTCTGCGAACTTCACCTAACTCCAGAACATGCCATTTGATGTTCTCTAACTCCACTTCCAACTTCGCTAGATGGTGGTCAAGCCTCAGATTGCATCCGTTGTACGTTACTAGGGTCAGTTGTTGATGGCAGCCTGAGATAGCCTAGTGATTCCTAGCATACTCTGCCACGCCGTTACCATGGCCGCGCTGCCATGACCAGGAATAGCGATCGGGCCGGGAACTGGGGGTCATTTCCTTATTTGTCGTACCGTAATTAAGGGTAATGCCTATCATCCCCACGCTGGGTATGCTGGTTGGGGGTCGCAGTTCAGTGGTGAAGATGTTCTGAAGGGGGGCGCTGCTGCCTGCCCCCAAGTTTGTGTCCTTTAGTCGCCTCCTACGACACCCACGGGAAGAGTTGGGTTGCTTGGTCAATTTGAGTCGGTGTTCAGTCCAACAGTTAGCATCTCGCATGACGCGTGTAACAAAAACTTATGAAATATCTTAACGCCGCACAATGGCAGAATCGATAAGATGCCAATAATTTGATTTTTCATTGCATCCAGGTATGGGTGACGACCGATATGGCGCGGTGGGCGAAGGTCTGCCTGCGACGCAGAAGGTTGCGGGTTCGATTCCCGCCTCGGGACAAATGTGTGTACGATCTGCAAACATTTGTTCAGGGTGTTCTGGTCGTTGTCTATATATAATAAAAAATATCTATCTATGTATTGTATTATATTATGTATATCAGTTATCTAGTACCCATAACACAAGCTCTGCTTACCTTGGGGCTAGATAATGCTGTGTGAATTGTCCAGCATTATTTATTTATTTATTTATTTAGGTATAGGTACACACGCAATCCTATGCCTATCCTTTTCGCAAAAATTGAGGTTGTATAGGCCCTTAAATAACGGAAACTAAAGTACACATTCTAGGTTAAAGTAATCTTTACCTTTATTTAACAGCAAAAAATAATTACAACTAATATTTACACTTACATCTATTTTCTAAAAGTCTAAGCCGTCACCAGAAGGCAGAGTGCCCAGAATGCTGGCAGCATTGCCACGTTGAATGGCAATGCTAATTCGTTGACCGAAATAAAAACCAGCATTCCGATCACGTGTGGACTTACTATATAATAATAAAAAAAAATAGGTTAAAGTTATGTTATTTATTATATAGTGCCTATTTGTAAGTAAATTGTATTATTACGATGAGATATGTGACTACAAAGTTGAGCACCATGCCGAGCAGACTGGCGTCCAGAGGGATCACCCTGTACACGCGGAACCGGAGCGGGCGTATATTAAATTATACTCTACCTTTTTCTTGGAATATTTTTTCGTGCAGTATTAATATTAATTTTCTCCGATTGTGAAGAAAGGTAACCGGCACATAGAGCCGGTGAAAACATATACATCGAGCTTGTTAGAAGTGGTAGAAATTCTACCTTGAATGTTATCTGAAATAAATCTTACATAATAAATTACAATTTTAAAATAAATTTAATTAGTAAATGAAAGACAACATAATCATGAATTACTTAACTATAAACAACATGGGAATCATTGTTGGTGCACTCTGTACTGGAGCGAAGTCGGTGCATTCCGCCAGTGTTCGTGCAAACTCGGGTGGACCCACCAACCGAGGATGCCCGAACACTGCGGTTACTAATCCACTCTGCACTCATTGTTTTGTTAATAGCACCTTCCTGTTTTATCCTTTTTAGATAAGTTATTGCAAGCATCGAGTAGAATTAACTGTGCTTATAATATGTTATGTAATGATTGAGTACCATCTTACTTGTCTTTAGATCATTACTCACTCGTACCTGCTATCGAAGATAGGTACATTTCTTTTTAATTTAAAAGCCCGAGGAATTTAACATTCGGGTTAAATCCCGGGTTTAAAGAGTGTTATAAATTTAAGTCTTTTTAAATAAATAAATTAAAAAAAAATATCCATAATACAAAATAACTAAATTAAGGATTTAAAACTTGAATAATGTCTTAACTGATTATAAATTGAACTTAGCCTTAGTTCAATTAGTATAGTAGAGTCATCAAATATGTCAACATGTTGGAACTCCAGAAGAAACTTGTTGAGGAGAGTGAGTGCTGGTAAAATAGGTGCGTTATTAGCGTGCTGAGTCCGCGTCGTGTGACAAGCAAACAATCGATGGTTCCTTCGGCCGCTTCTCGTCTAGTTATTTGGTTCATATAGAGTGATGATGGCAAGTATGGTCGGATTATTCACTTTATTTCGCAGTATTAGGCAGTAGTGCATAGGTAAATGCAGCTTGAGTCAGAAAATGATCATCTTTAAAATAAAAATAACAAGTAAACTCAAATACATGCGTTCATACATACCGTGTTTTCCGTCTTCATCTCTTGTACCAAGTATAGAATGCTTGACATAACTTCAAAGGTACTGAATAAAATTGATGCTAATATCTAAAACATGAACAGAGTATATAATCATCATCATCATCATCCGCAACCAGACTTTACAAAATGCTGGGCGGTATTAGGCACACAAACTTTTGTGCTTCTCCACAGAGTGTTACTATGCGACAATATAACCAGAATTGTAAACATTTGACGAGGCTTGGGTCACTTACCAACGGAGCAATGGTAGATTTGTGCATTTCGGTCAAGTCTACGAGAGATTTATATATATATTGCAATGATAAATTGTCTCGACTGTTAGTTTTTAAGATATCAGAAAAACAAATTAATCGACAAAGTATAGAATAAAAAACGAATGCGCAGCATAAATACACAATGTTTGTTGTCAATACTAAAAAGAAGAAGTATATATGAAGGTAGTCATTTTTAACGGCGAATAACATGTTAGTTATTAAACTGTTTACGAATTCGAAAACTATTATAGCAATTATTTTTTTCTCTATATGATATGATACGCTGCTTGTTCGTAATTTTATGTCAATTGCCTGCAAGTCACGCTGGAGCTGACAAAACGTCTTGCTGGAGCCAACAGAAACTAATGCAAGCACATTGAAAAAATAGTGGCAATAATAATAGATCAACCAAAAAACTACAACACTTGGAGAATCAGTCAAATATACATAGATAAAAGTAACACACATTAAAAAAATTGCTTTGAGAATAGTCACTACTTTCCAAAAATATCTTTTCTTTTTGGATTCATGTGCAAAAAATCCGAAGTCCAAGCAAAACAGTATGTGTAAAAATTTGAAAAACAACTGCATGGTACGGAATGGTTTTGATTCCTCTGATCTAAAAGGACAGACTTTGACTCGACGAATCTTCATGATTTCAAGATTTTGACGAAGGTTCATATAAAATATGTTGTAAGCGAGTGTCACCGTATTGCTGCCTAGTTATGAAATGAACTAGGTTGGAAATGTTAATTCTATATTATATCATATTTGTTTATTTGTGTTCGTTTGTTCATTACCTAATGGCAGAGATGTGCTTCTAAATTACTAGAAAAGTTAATTAGTTGTCGGTCGGTATGGCATAATGGATTAAAAAAACTTAATAATATCAAGTAAATACAAATGTAAGAATTAGGCGGTACTGTGTTGAACTCTTTCGCAACATATGCGTATGAAAATATTTATTAACAATTCCAAGCAAAATTCAAACAGTTAAAAAATTACATTATATCGGTCACCAGTCATATCATAATTATATGATTGATTAGCAACAAGCGATACTAATTATCTGTGAATTTATCACTGATCAGGAAACGCCACCGTTTTTACTTGAAGCATACCTTCCGTCTTGAAATTAGAAATGCATGTTCAATTTATGCCGAATAAATGGGGAAATTCTAAGACCATTTAAGGGTTCCGCAGTAAAAAAAGTTAATTTTCAGTAAGTGCTCACCTTAAAAAGTGTTGACATTACAAGAAGAGTAAAATTCAAGTCAGCCATTTTTTTACCTTCGATTTTGAAGTTGGAAGTTACAGATCGTCGATATCTCACCTATTTTAATCGCACCTACTATACCATCTCTATCTAATGAAATGAATATATTATTATATTATTACATGTTTGATACTACAATACATGACACATTTACCTGCTGTTAAATTTTACCCGTATATTTGTTTTTTTTCTGTTACCGAATTGCTTTCCGTTTCGTCAGTCAGATTTAAGGTCTTTGGCTGAAAAACAGCGCTGAGAAAAAAAAAATTGTTCTTGGTTAAGTTGTTATTAGGTATGTAGAGGTACCTCCCTATTAAATTGTTATTGTTGTCTGTTTGTTTATTTTATACTTATGTGTACCTGTGTCTAAATAAAATAAATTAATTTAAAATACATTTAATTTTATTATTATTATAATGTACAGTGTTACAAGACCAGAAGATTCAGAATTAATTAAATATAAAATATGAGTGTAGCACTGATACATTTTTAGTCGAAAAACAGAAACAGTATATCTTATTTTGTTACCGACTTCAAGAGGAGGTTCTATATTCAGCTGTTAGATATTTTTTTTGGTCAAGTTCTCTGTCTTATATGGACGGATTTAAAAAATTCTTATATATAATATTTTAGGGCCATAATATATAAAGGCCCTAAAATAACGAAAACCAAAATACACATTTTAGGTTAAAGTTATGTTATTTATTATAAAGTACCTATTTGTAAGTAAATTGTATTATAACTATGAGATATGTTACCACAAAGTTGAGCACAATACTGAGCAGACTGGCGTCCAGAGGGATCACCCTGTACACGCGGAACCGGAGCGGACGCGCCTCCACGTACCGGATGAACCGTTCCAACTCAAACTGGCGACTAGAGTCTAGAACATATAACACAATACATTATTCATGATTTTATGTTTTACAGAATACAGAATTTATTCATAATAACATTATTACATGTCACTTAAATACCTATAATAAATAAAATTATATATAATACGTGCAAATTAAAAATCATTGACATCATATTATAATACCAATTGAAGGGCCCAGTTCCAGAAGTCCCTTAGTCCAAAAAGAATATTTTGAGATATTTGACCAAGTTGCTCAAAAAACGTTCTGGAAATATTTGTATTATGAACCTAGCAAAAATAAAAACACCGTTTATTAAACAAAAAATCAACCTTTATTTTAAAGTAAGGAATACGTACATAAACATTATTATTTCTTAACCATTAAATTATTATTTATTTGGACTTAGGTTCGAAACCAAGGACTTAGGCACTTATTCTTATACTTCTAGGACTTAGGAACTTTTATCAGTTGACAATTGAGATCACTGAAATAAAATGTATGGCAATACTAACAACTCAGACTTTTTAAAATATATCTTAAACTACCCTCAATTTATTCAACTTCCTCGTCATTATCAGTTTCGCCTACATCAGGCAGTGTGGTGCCGGCCTATTAGAATAGCAACCACCCCAACTCTTCCCGTGGGTGTCGTAGGAGGCGACTAAGGGACACAAACCGGGGGGTGGGCAGCAGCGCCCCCTGCAGAACAATCCGACCACTGAACTACGATCCCCAACCCGCATGCCCAGCGTGGGGATTATGGGCATTACCCCCCCAATGATGCAAGGAACCAAAAAATGGCCCCCAGTTCCTCTTTCGCGAGGGTGATAAAACATCCGAGGGTGGCGTAGGTTTCCTCGTCATTATGGCCCTCTCTAACAACGTCCAAGAAATCTCCGGTGTGTCGACCAGGGTAGCGTACCTAATCCTTCGGCTATCCAAACGGTATAGCATGAAGGTAATTCAGGTCTACGCACCGACCTCGGCACACTCGGATGATGAAGTGGAGGATATGTATGAAGACATATCCAAAGCCTTGCATAACACCACTAAGGCCCACTTCAACGTTGTTATGGGGGACTTTAACGGCAAGGTGGGAACTCAGAATGGCAACGAATCCCGAATAGGCCCGCATGGTTATGGAGTTAGGAATCACAGGGGGCAAATGCTTGTCAACTTCCTTGAGAAAGAGGAGCTGTTATTAATGAACTCTTTCTTTAAGAAGCAGCCTCAAAGGAAGAGGACATGGCGAAGAAACGACGCTGTGACTAAAAATGAGATCGACTTCATCATGACTGATAGCAAGCACATATTCAGAGATGTCTCATTGATCAACAGGTTCAATACCGGATCTGATCACCGACTCCTCCGAGGCTCTCTGAATATCAACTTGAAGCTTGAAAGAAACCGTCTGATGAAGTCCACGCTCCGACCTAACCCAATCCAAATCATGGCGCTCACCGAGAAGTTCCAGCAGCTTCTCGGGGATAGATTTGTTGCTTTGGAACCCACTGATGACGCTGACGAGACCCTGCACAATCTGGTCGAAACGCTAAAGCACGAAGGCATCAAGCTTTGTAAAAAGCAGCGTACTGGCAAGAAATCCAAACTCTCGGACGAGACTCTCGGGTTGATGACAAGAAGACGGGAAACCACCGCGACTCGGCAAACGTAGTGTAGGACGCCCTCCGACCAGGTGGGATGACGATTTGCAAAAGACTGCTGGCAGATGCTTGATGCGGCAAGCTGAAGACGGGGCGCTATGGCGCTCATTAGGGGAGGCCTATGTCCAGCTGTGGACTGATGTAGGCTGATGATGAATTGCAGGTGTTAGTGAAAAACCAGTACAGATAATTTAAACTTTGAATTGTCGAAAATGTTGCCAAGACTTAGGTACTGAAAACTGTGGACGAAGGGATTTTTTCATCTGGAGACATTGGACTTAGGTACTTGTTTCTACTTAGGGACTTTTCATCTTGAAATCTTCGTAACGTCCTAAAATAAACTATCGTTTAAATGAACATGGGGACTTCTTTTGGAAAAAAAATCAATCAATTATTGCATAGTTTTCTACGCTGAATTTGAAAATGTTGTCAGATCAAAAAATCCCTAAGTGGACTGAGGGACTTCTGGAACTGGGCCCTTCAATTTAGTGAGCCACTTCTTGATTTTATTCTTAAAAATTGCTGTGGAAGCTGCATCTTCGTAACGTCCTAAAATAAACTATCGTTTAAATAAACATGGGGACTTCTTTTGGAAAAAAAATCAATCAATTATTGCATAGTTTTCTACGCTGAATTTGAAAATGTTGTCAGATCAAAAAATCCCTAAGTGGACTGAGGGACTTCTGGAACTGGGCCCTTCAATTTAGTGAGCCACTTCTTGATTTTATTCTTAAAAATTGACGTGGAAGCTGCATTACGGATCCAGTCGGGCAGCCGATTGTAAACAGGAGGACCCATTATATAAACGGACCTCTTAATAAACTTTTTTAAGTTGTGTCTAACTTGTGTACCTACAATATGGATACCATGTCAGAAGTTTAAGTTTATTTGTTTATCAAACTTTAGATACATTGTTTTTCTGAAACATTGCAGGTAGAACCGGCACATAGAGCCGGTGAAAACATATACGTCAATCTTGTAAGAAGTGGTAGAAATTCTATCTTGAATGTTATCTGAAATAAATCTTGATTAAATATTTTTACCTTATATTTTAATTATAAAGATTTAGATATTTATTCAAGCTTAATAAGACTACTTAGTCCAAAACGTTAACTGTCTAAAATACAAAATAACTAACTTAAGGATTTAAAACTAGTGAAAACTTAAATAATATCTTAACCGATTATAAATTGAACTTAGCCTAAGTTCAATTAGTATAGTATAGTCATTAAATATGTGAACATGTTGGAACTCCAGAAGAAACTTGTTGAGGAGAGTGAGTGCTGGTAGAGCAGGTGCGTTATTAGCGTGCTGAGTCCGCGTCGTGTGACAAGCAAACAATCGATGGTGCCTTCGGCCGCTTCTCGTCTAGTATCTACATTATAGAGTGATGATGCCAAGTATGGTCGGATTGTTTACTTTATTTCGCAGTATTAGGCAGTAGTGCATAGGTAAATGCAGGTTGAGACAGAAAATTATCATCTTTAAAATAAAAATAACAAGTAAACTCAAATACATGCGTTCATACATACACTGTTTTCCGTCTTCATCTCTTGTACCAAGTATAGAATGCTTGACATTACTTCAAAGGTACTGAATAAAATTGATGCTAATATCTAAAACATAAACAGAGTATTATCATAATCATCACCCGCAACCAGACTTCACAAAATGCTGGGCGGTATTAGGCACACAAACTTTTGTGCTCCTCCACAGAGTGCTACTATGCGACAATATAACCAGAATATTCTATGATGATGATTATTAGGGTTTCATCGCTCGAAAAAAATAAGCTATATAGATTCAACTTCGTTTTATTTCAAGCATACCTTATGAAATTTTAAATGCATGTTCAATTTACTAGGCAGAATTAATGGGGAAATTCTAAAATCATGCATCTTAGGATTCCGCAGTAAAAAAAGTTATTTCTCTGTTAGTGGTCACCTTAAAAAGTGTTGACATCACAAGAAGAGCCATAAAGTCAGCCTTCGACTTTGAAGTTGGAAGTTACCTACTTAAAATGTTAGGTAATCGAAACTACATGTACGTGGGCATTTTGCCAACTTTATAGTCATAGGTAACTAAGGCTGACTTGGCTCTTCTCGTGATCTCAAAACTTTTCACGGCGAATGTACTACGAAACAAGACTTGACATAATTTTACATTATATGTTTATTTATTATTTATTATTAACACTTTAATGTACCAAAAAAAATAGAGAAAATAAATGAATAACATAAAATCTTATATCTAAATATAAATTTACTGTACAAAAGGCGGCCTTATCGCTGAGAGCGATTTCTCCCAGGCAACCTTAGGATGGACAAAGAAGATATAAGTAAGATAAAGTGGTAGTGCACAGACAGTTAATAGCTGAACTAATTTAGTACAATACATGACATACATGTTAAAAATAAAAATAAACGATAAGTAGGTACACAAGGTAAAGGCGGGCAAATTAGGAACCAATTAAAGCTGCAATCAAACCCATAGTTACCAGAAGAAGTGCAAAATGAAAAGAATGAATTTGGATTAGACAGCTGAAGAAAGCAAATGGGACTTCAGTTTGGATTTGAAGGAGTTGATGGAGGGAGCAAGGCTGATTTCGACAAGCAGTTTGTTTCAAAGACGAACATCCTGTACAGTAAAAGAATTGCCATAAAAAGATTGGGAATGAATGGGAAACTTAAGAAGTAAGTTATCAGAAGATGGCGAGAGTTTGAAGAATGAAGGAACTCAAAACGTTCTTTGAGATATTCAGGTGAAAGAGGATTGAAGAGAATAGAAAAGAGAAGAGAAAGAACATGCATGTCACGACGAAGTCGAATAGGGAGCCACTTGAGCATGGTGCGAAAAGGAGAGACGTGATCATATTTGCGTAAACCAAATATGAACCTTATGCAAAAATTTTGGAGTCGCTCAAGTTTGTCCAACTGTTCCTCAGCAAGATCTAAGTAGCAGGCGTCCGGCATCAGGTTTATGTCGTTTAATGGTTTATTTCCTATTAATCCTCGTCAAAAATACAGCCAATGAGGTTTTTCATTGGTTTGTTTTTAGCATAAATTTACTGTATGTGTGTTTAAGCAACAAATAAATAATAATTAAAATAAATTTAACAGTGCAGGTAAGTTTAAAATATTTTATTTTGTAAACCACACCAATAATAACGCCAGATCTAGCTCTTACACCTACCTTAAATATTTCACTCACATACATAATCATAACATAAAAACTTTTATTACTAAAAAAAAATTATATGTGTTACAATGGAGTTGGAACACTATTTCCTGTGGTAACGATAATGTACAGTGTTACAGGAGATCAACATCTTTCCGTAGGTATTTGATTTGAAATATTAATCTTATATATGAATATTATTATTCTGATTAAAGTAGGTAAATGCCCTATATACTTATCTATACGTAGTTGGTAACATTATTAATAGTACCTACTGATCTATGAGTGCTAATCATTTGCTTTTACCAGTTTTTTCAGGTGATTTTTTGGGTGCTTTTTAACAATTAACTCTCAAGTAAAAGGTAGGTAATTATTTAAAAGCGAATTGTACGATGACTATGAGATAAGTGACGGCAAAGTTGAGCACCATTCCGAGCAGACTGGCGTCCAGAGGGATCACCCTGTACACGCGGAACCGGAGCGGACGCGCCTCCACGTACCGGATGAACCGTTCCAACTCAAGCTGACGAGTCGAGTCTGCAATATACAAACATAATAAAAATCATTCGTGTTTCTACCTTTAGTCATTTTTGTCAGCTATGAAATTTATGGATAATGGAACGATCATATTGGTCGGCTGGAAACTTTTTCAATAAGTATATGGAATATTCATTAATCATTGGTAATAAATATTCATTAATATTCATTAAATCAACTAACTTATGAAATTGGGTCGACCGTTTACGAATAAATGACATTTTTGTACACAATTTATTATGTGAAAAATTTATTATCTGGCGTTTTAGTTTCAATATAAAACAACACTGTTCAGTGATTTTGTTTACCAATTAATTAAATTAATATCTAACAATCCGTAAAGCAGAATAGATGATAAACCTACATATATTTGTTTAAGATAAAGTTTTGTATAAAT
Source organism: Eupithecia vulgata (assembly GCA_946478455.1). Classification (NCBI taxonomy): domain Eukaryota; kingdom Metazoa; phylum Arthropoda; class Insecta; order Lepidoptera; family Geometridae; genus Eupithecia; species Eupithecia vulgata. Next base: position 12,412,041 of record OX297876.1, read on the forward strand.
AGAACGTCTTTAAATATAAGCTTATATAGAAAAGAGAAGCTTCTCGTATTTATCCAGCCAGTGAATGAAATACAACAGTACCTTTAATGCATTTAGAAATATTTAGAATAATCTTTAACCAAGCCCTCTGAATCGTAGTGTAAAGCAGTACCTACCTAACTAAACACCTACAATCTGTCTACGGAACTCTCTAAATTATAACAAACTTACCTCGTTCGTGAATCAGTTTTTCGTGCAGTATGAGCACAATTTTATTCGAATGTCTAGCAAGAGAGTCAGCGGTAAGGGCCGGGGCAAACATAAACACTAAATTCACAGCCACCTCTAAATGTTCTGCTCGTGGTCCAATCTGGAATTTTCAAAACTTAGTCACGATTTCATGTCCTGACTAGTCCAAACCTAAGTTAAGTTTTTCTGCTAACTAAGTTTTATTACAATTTAGTTAAGTGCATTGTTTACATACACAAGTTTGTGCGTTTGTGTTTGCGCAGACTCATCTATTTATCTACATCCGGCGAACATGGTCCCCGTTGAGACTATTGCCAGAAGGAAATCAACAAAGTAATGTATTTTTGTACTCAGTCTCCTCGATACATCAGTCTTTTATGATTAAGTATAGCCATCATCAGATACATGAGTGTATACTATTTAATGAAATAATTCATACGTACTTGGTTTTCTTTACTCATTTCCACCAATGAGAAAAGAATATTTACCATTATGCCGATGGTAGAAGAAATGACGATTAAAAACAACTGGAAAATTAAAACGATATACATATTAATCTGAAGTCAAACTCGCTTATAGTTAACTTAGTTTTCATTAAACTTACCATCGGATCAAGAGCGGATTTTTGCATCTCGGTCAAGTCTGCTATGTCTTTATAAATATTTAGCATGGACAAGTTATGTCGATCTTCAGTTTTCAAGACCAACAATAAATATTTTAGTCTACATAATATTGAATAGAAAACGACGGTGCATGACGTATAAACAATGTATAGTGAAGTCATTAACCATAAATAAATAATTTTAGACAGAACTGGTTTAAGGCAGAGACCTGGTCTCAACGCGCAGTAGTAAATGTTTAGGATCATATCAGTGGTCAAAATAAAAATATAGAATATTAATATTTTTTTCTCCAGCTTAAAATTGCTTGCTTGCAACTTTATGTCGATTATTTGTATGTCACGATGAAACTGACATAAAGTTTTACTCGGACTGATAGATATCAGAATGAAGACATTGAAAAAGTATAATCCAAGAGAACTCATCATCCAATTGTTTGATTTGTCGCCATCAACCATCATGGCTAAGGTAACAGTAAGACATATCAAGAATATTGAATGAAGCAATGTTATAATTTTCCAAAATACTCTTTTTTTAAAAGTGTTATGTTCAAAGAAACCAAAGTCCAGGCAGTTCAATATTTGTATTATTTTGTAAAAAGCCTTCATAGCAGAAAACGAATTGAATTTTTCAGTTTTTATTTCTATTTGACCGATTTGAACCGCCATGATTGAAAAAAATATATAAACGTTATGGGTGCCACATTATATCTAACACACTGAACTTGATAAATAAAAAACTGTTTCATCAACAAATCAATTTATTTTAATGTTATATTTTTTAATATTAGTTATTAATTGAAGTTAAGTACCACTTAACTTCAAGTAACAACATTATCATAAGTGAAAAATAATTACTTTGAAACCTTGAGTAAATCATGGTCAAATTATACAAGGTCTGCCACTTACTGGTGGCACTCACACAAAAGCTTGTTTGTATCACTGTCCATGTTGCCATTTTATTGCAATAAACAGAAGTTGGGAAACAAATGTGCTAATGTGCACGAGAAAAAAAAAATCGGAAACTTACAATATAGAATTATATATATTTTTTTTTTTTTTTTATTCAGTCAAAACAGTATTAGTTTAAAACGAGGTAAATTGAAAATTATTTCTTAATACAATTAGGAGATCTGAGAGTTAACATTTCACGTTACTGGTAGCACCAGAAAAAGGCAATATCATAGATCATTCATTCATTCACACCATTCATTCATTGAACTTCCGGGAAGTTTTCTTGATTTGTATTCTCTGTCAAACGTGTTTGTACCACATATCGCTGTCTTGCTTATGTATAATTACACTATGTTTTACTAGTATCGCGAAACTTTTCTACTGTCGCGAAACAATAAACTCTTTAACTTTTCTTTCAAGTGATAACTATGAAGGAATGATAACGAAATGATTGGTTGCTCTATCAGCTTTACAGGGAATTGAACTAATTTATGGGATAAAAAGCTTATGTTACTCTTTATCCTTTTAACTAACTCTATGCCAAAAATCAAGTCGATTGCTTGCTTAGTTAGGGCGTGAAAGAAGGATAATCAAACAAACACTCTTTCGCATTTATAATATTATTTATCCTATAGATTGTTTGCAACAGTCTGCAGTTAGCTCAATTGTTTCTTTTGTATATACTATATATACTTTTTATTTAATTCTATTATTTGATTGTAATTTTCTTTCTTAATAAAGCTGTTTATTTAGGATGTAGGTACCTAGGTAGGTATATTAGTTTGAATAGGTAAATAGGAGCTTAGGTATCACATCAGTAGCCTAAAAGATTAAGTAGCTAGACTTAAGTAGGTATGTATATGTAACTACTAATTACATACCTATTATATTATTTTATGATATTGAGTAACAGAACGAGCAAGACCTGTGCCTTATGGTAATCAATCATCAAGCATGCACAGCATCAAAAATTCAAAAGCCTGCTTGGCACAGCGGCGCCATGCAGGCTTTTGAACCTCAAAACAGTGCAAAAAAAAATTACACTAAAGTTTAAAATCAGGAATAAAGCCTAGAGCTATTTTTGCCCCAAACTAAACAGTTTGAGAACCACCGTAACCGTCGCTGGTGGCACCCACACCAAAGAGAATACAATAACTACTTAAACCCACACACATGCGTATCTCGGAATGGCATACCTGGCGGAGTATATTATTGTACCATGGAGTAAATTAGTTCTCACCTAATCTTCATTACAATCGACTAGTTTTTTCCGTCGCACTATGGGTCAGTAGCGTTAGTATCGTCTCTTTAATGACTTTTTCTGCTGATCAAATGAACTTCTGTAAAGTTCGCTCATTATTATTTGAGTCAATTTATTCAAATTATAGTATAATTACCTGGTAGTTTCTTTAATTTACAGTTATCTGTTTGCACATTTTAGAGATTTATCTCGATCAAAGCATTGAGTTGCCTTGATATTATTTACTCTACTCTTGTCCGTCCCTAGCGGTTGTCTTATTCTTTTCTAGTAATTTTATAAACTAAGCTTCCAACAACTGGGTTTAAAACAAGTACTTGACTATGTTTCAATAGAGTGGCTTGGATTCTTCTAATTTTGAAATGAATTGAATCAAATAATAATGATCGAACTTCACAAAAGTTTAACTATTGATCAGCTATTATTTTTCGTCAATTCATTTTTCAAATTATAGTATAATTACCAGGTAGATGTTCAGAGAAGGAAGGTTGGTTTTTTTTCGTAAAATAAAACTGCTGTTTTTCTTTAAAATATAACAAGAAATACAAAGCTATTGTTGTATTAAACAATTAATTTAATAGACTAACTTTTAAATCAGAGGTAAATAGTTACCGTAAATGGATTCATATTAGAAACTTAAAGAATTTTTCTATGAACTAAAACAATCTTGTTTGTTTATAAGTTTGAAGGAAATTTTACTTGTTTAGCAAATTCGCCCTCGTTGTTCGAAATGGGTCGGCTGTAAAAACGGGCGAAAGCAGTGGATGCGTTGGTCCTGCCCGCCGTCTTACGGATCGTGTCTATGCTGACGCCAGTGGCTCTGGCGGCCGAACTGGCCGCGTGCCGCGTGCTGTGCGCACTGAACGGGTCCGTGTCCGTGTCCACACCGCTTACTGACAACACTTGCTTTATCCGGCGACTGATGGACTTCACTGTGGCGCCTCTATGTGGTGGTCTTGTGGACAGTAGAAGATTACCCGCGTTCGTGGTTCCCAATCTTTGCAATACAAAATATAATCTTTGAGAACGGAAGCTGGACAAATGTTTATGTTTTCCCGAAACCAGGGAAATATCTTAACGCCGCACAATGGCAGAATCGATAAAATGCCAATCATTTGACCTAGCATGCATCCAGGTAGCTTTGCGGTTCGTTGGGAGTCGGAAAACGGTGTTGAAGGCTATGCCCTGTTCTGCTCCTGTAAACACGAAATCCTATTTCTATCCTACTCACAAAAATTGAGGTTGTATTGGCCCATAAATATCGGAAACCAAAATACATATTCAAGGTTAAAGTTATGTTATTTAGTATAAAGTACCTATTTGTAAGTAAATTGTATTATAACGATGAGATATGTGACTACAAAGTTGAGCACCATGCTGAGCAGACTGGCGTCCAGAGGAATCACCCTGTACACGTGGAACCGGAGCGGGCGCGCCTCCACGTACCGGATGAACCGTTCCAACTCAAACTGACGACTCGAGTCTAGAACATATAAAACATTAATCATAATTTTATGTTTTGGTAAACTTTTTAAAATTATGTGTCTAATTTGTGTACCTATAATATGGATAGCATGTCAGAAATTTAAGTTTATTTGTTTATCAAGCTTGAGATACCTACATTGTTTTTCTGAAACATTGCAGGTTGATTTATTTAATACAACCACAGATTTGTCTATAACAGTTTCGTCCACGGGCCTAAAACAATCATTTTAGATAGATGGTAAAATAATATAGCTTATGATAAGTACCTACATGTACTTACTAGATAAAATTATTATAAGATATTTAGAAGAAAAAACCGAAATTCAGTTAAAAATTGACAGAAGGAAAATTAAAAAATAGTTAACAATGTAAAAAGGGTTACATTGTTAACTATTATATTAAATTATACGTACCTTTTTCTTGCAATATTTTTTCGTGCAGTATTAATATAATTTTCTCCGATTGTGAAGAAAGGTAACCGGCACATATAGCCGGTGAAAACATATACGTCAAGCTTGTGAGAAGTGATACAAATTCTATCTTGAATGTTATCTGAAATAAAACTTGATTAAATGTTTTTACCTTATATTTTAATTATAAAGATTTAGATATTTATTCAAGCTTAATAATTAATTTGCAGACTACTTAGTTCAAAACGTTAACTATCTATAATACAAAATAACTAATTTAAGGATTTAAAACCACGACCGATGTGGCGCGGTGGGCGAAGGTCTGCCTGCGACGCAGAAGGTTGCGGGTTCGATTCCCGCCTCGGGACAAATGTGTGTACGATCTGCAGACATTTGTTCAGGGTGTTCTGGTCGTTTTCTATATACAAAAATTATCTATCTATGTATTGTATTATATTATGTATATCAGTTATCTAGTACCCATAACACAAGCTCTGCTTAGCTTGGGCCTAGATAATGCTGTGTGAATTGTCCGGCATTATTTATTATTATTATTTATTAATTAATTATAAATTGAACTTAGCCTTAGATCAATTAGTATAGTATAGTCATCAAATATGTCAACATGTTGGAACTCCAGAAGAAACTTGTTGAGGAGAGTGAGTGCTGGTAGAGTAGGTGCGTTATTAGCGTGCTGAGTCCGCGTCGTGTGACAAGCAAACAATCGATGGTGCCTTCGGCCGCTTCTCGTCCAGTTATTTGGTTCATATAGAGTGATGATGGCAAGTATGGTCGGATTATTCACTTTATTTCGCAGTATTAGGCAGTAGTGCATAGGTAAATGCAGCTTGAGTCAGAAAATGATCATCTTTAAAATGAAAATAACAAATAAACTCAAATATGTATACAATATTATACATGCGTTCATACATACACTGTTTTCCGTCTTCATCTCTTGCACCAAGTATAGAATGCTTGACATAACTTCAAAGGTACTGAATAAAATTGAAGCTAATATCTAAAACATGAACAGAGTATATTATATCCATCATCATCACCCGCAATCCGACTTCACCCACCACTGGATATAGGCCTCCAAACTTTTGTGCTTCTCCACGGTGTTACTATGCGATAATATAACCAGAATTGTAAACATTTGACGAGGCTTCGGTCACTTACCAACGGAGCAATGGTAGATTTGTGAATTTCGGTCAAGTCTACGAGAGATTTATAAATATATTGCAATGATAAATTGTCTCGACTGTTAGTTTTTAAGATATCAGAAAAACACTTGAATCGACGAAGTATAGAATAAAAAACGAATGCGCAGCATAAATACACAATGTTTGCTGTCAACATTAAAATGAAGAATATATATGCGGGTGAATCTTCATTTGTAACTGAGTATAATTTTTTAGTTATTAAACCTTTGGCGAATTCGAAAACTATTAAAGCAATTATTTTTTTCTCTATATGATATGATACGCTGCTTGTTCGTAATTTTATGTCGATTGCATGTAAGTCACGCTGAAGTTGACAAAACGTCTTCTTCGGTCTGACGAATATTAATAGAAAAACATTGACAAAGTAGTGGCAATAATAATAGATCAACCAAAAAACTACAACACTTGGAGAATCAGTAAAATATACATAGATAAAAGTAAGACACATTAAAAAAATTGCGTTGAGAATAGTCACTACTTTCCAAAAATATCTTTTCTTTTTGGATTCATGTTCAAAAAATCCGAAGTCCAAGCAAAATAGTATATGTAAAAATTTGAAAAATAACTGCATGGCACGGAATGGTTTCGATTCCTCTGATCTAAAAGGACAAACTTTGACTTGACGAATCTTCATGACTTCAAGACTTTGACTAAGGTTCAAAAAAAGCTAGGTTCTAAGCGAGTGTCACTTTGTTGCTGTCCAATTATGAAATGCTAGTTCGGTTGTAAATATCCATGATAATTTATAAGTTTGTTCATTACCTAATGGCAGAGATGTGCTTCTTAATTACTAGAAAAGTTAACAAGTTGTCGGTAAGGCATAATGGATTAAAAAAACTTAATAATACTATCAAGTAAAATACAAATGATAGAATTAGGCGGTACTGTGTTGTCAAATGTTTAGTGTCAATTCCAAGCAAAATATACATAATTGCAGGTAACAGTTAAAAAATGTCACAAAATGATTTAGGATGAGCAACGTGATTTATCCGTGAATTTCTCATTGATCAGGAAACGCCACGGTAGTGGTTCTCCCAAGTTGACGGCGCCACCACCGCTAACCTTTTTCTCGAACCATCTAAATTCTATGATGATGATTATTAGGGTTTCGTCGCTCGAAAAAAATAAGCTATATAGATTCAACCTCGTTTTATTTCAAGCATACCTTTTGAAATTTGAAATGCATGTTCAATTTATTAGGCAGAATATCTATTCTCAAGATCATCACAAGATTTTATTGAAGATCATGAAGATTTCAAGATTCATCTCAAGATGCATGATTTTAGAATTTCCCCATCTTGAGATTCCGCAGTAAAAAAAGTTATTTCTCTGTAAGTGGTCACCTTAAAAAGTGTTGACATCACAAGAAGAGCCAAGTCAGCCATTTTATTACCTTCAACTTTGAAGTTGGAAGTTACCTACTTGAAATGTTAGGTAACCGAAACTACCTGTATTTGGGCATTTTACCAACCTTATAGTCAAAGGTAATTAAGGCTGACTTGGCTCTTCTCGTGATCTCAAACTTTTCACGGCGAATGTACTACGAAATAAGACTTGACATAATTTTACATTATATGTTTATGTCGCTTAATGGTTTATTTCATATTAATCCTCGTCAAAAATGCAGCCAATGAGGTTGGTCATTGGTTTGTTTTTAGCATAAATTAACTGTATGTGTGTTTAAGCAACAAATAAATAATAATTACAATTAATAATTAAAATAAATTTAATAGTGCAGGTAAGTTTCAAAATATTTTATTTAGTAAATCACAGCAATAATAACACCAGAACTAGCCCTTACACCTACTTTAAAAATTTCACTCACATACATAATCATAACATAAAAACTTTTTTTTACTAAAAAATTGTCTTACAATGGAGTTGGAACACTATTTCCCGTGGTAACTATAATATAGTGTTACAGGACATCAACCTCTTTCCGTAAGTATTTGATTTGAAATATTCATCTTAATATTAACATAACTATTATTTAATGATTAAAGTAGGTAAATACACTATACATATACTTATGTATACTTAGTTGGTAGCATATTAATAGTACCTACTCTATCCTCCTACCTATGAGTGCTAATCATTTGGTTTTACCAGTTTTTTACGTGATTTCTTAGGTGCTTTTTAACAATTAACTCTGAAGTAAAAGGTGGTAGGTAGGTAATTATTTAAAAGCGAATTGTACAATGACTATGAGATAAGTGACAGCAAAGTTGAACACCATGCCGAGCAGACTGGCGTCCAGAGGGATCACCCTGTACACGCGGAACCGGAGCGGGCGCGCCTCCACGTACCGGATGAACCGTTCCAACTCAAGCTGACGAGTAGAGTCTGCAATATACAAACGTAATAAAAATCATTCATGTATTTACATTCAATTGTCAGTCATTTTAGTCAGCTATGAAATTTATGGATAATGGAACGATCTAGAACTGTGTCGATCGCGATTGATTGAATCAAAGTGATTCAATCACAACCCGTGCGCGAGTGATCGGGTCGCGAGTTCCAAAACGATCTCGATCAGTCGATCATTCGCTCTTTACCTACAGAGTTGTGCGGCATGTGCGGTGTCGGTCGCCCGTGACACACACAACTATGTTTGTCTCTTTCAAACGCACGTAGACTTACTTGTGTTTGAAAGAGACAAACATAGTCATCGGATTGATGAGTACGTCATCGGTCTTTTCCACTAATGACTCGATCGCGACCCGACCCGACACACCGGCGCCGGCGACCCGCGCGTGACCTGCAGTCAGGTGAGCGAAACAAAGACGAAAATGAAATCAGTTGAGCCTTGACCCCGCGAACCGCAAGTTCAGTTTTTTTGCTTGTTTAGTGCGTGAAGTTTTTTAGGGTAAAAAATAGCTTCTTTTGTTGTTTTTTTAATTTCTGAGAGTAGTAGGTACGAGTAGGATAGATTTTTAAACTTCATTAGTTAGGTAAGGACTTACCTACTCTAGCTATTGTGAAATCTGGTTGCCTCCATGGTAAAATGTAAAGGTAGGTAAATAAGTAGAGTAGGTAGGTACAATTCTAGAGACATAATAGATTTTCATAAGTGATTTTATTTTATTTAGTTAGGTACCGTAAATTTTATATTATACTTATTAGCATACTTAATCCGTTGTGTAGTTTTAAATATATAAGCATACATACATACATACAGACGCGGGAAGCGGGAAGCGACTTTGCTTTATACTATGTAGTGATGTATGATTCGAACTTATAGGTACTCAACCCGAGATAGGTACAAAATATCACAGAACCACGCACGACTCTTGCTCGTTCGACCCAGGTATGGAAGTGATCGAGTGATCGAGATGATCGAGTCCTATTGACCCGATCACGTGAGTAGTGGGTCGCGATCGACCCGGGTTACGGCAAATGATCGATTGACACACCTCTAGAACGATCATATTGGTCGGCTGGAAACTTTTTAACTTAGCACATATCTTATCATCATGCTTGAATGGCAGCCTTATGGGGCTTAATTGTAACGTGTTTCACGGCGAGTGTTCGTCAGATCAGGGAAAGAAGGTCAAGTCTACTTATTATAATTATTATTAATAATATGGAAAAAATAGATGACGATGATGGTCATTATGGTAGCTCGTACTTGACGGTTTTCAATAAGTATATGGAATATTTATTAATAATTGGTAACATTAAATCGACTGACTTGTGAAACAAGGTCGACCGTTTACGAATAAATGACATTTTTGTACACAATATTTTATTATGTGCAAAATTTATTATCTGGCGTTTTAGTTTCAATAGAAAAAAACACTGTTCAGTGATTTTGTTAACCAATTAATTAAATTAATATGCAACAATCCGTGAAGCAGAATATATGTATAAACCTACATAATTCTTCTTAAATTCTATATTGTACACAAAATACAAAAATAAAAATAAAACAACGAAAATCTATGTACACAAAGGCGAGCTTAACCGTAACAGAGTTTTCTTACAGCAAACCTAGGGGCATTAAGAGAGTTTGTGCAATGCGTGTGAATAGTTGTGTACATACAAGTCAGAAAAAAAAGGTCTAAATAGAAAAAATGTAAAAGAAGAAAAGCAAAAAAATTATACAAAGTAAAATACGTAAATAAATAAAGTCTACATAAATATGCATTATATGAATATTATACCTATATATATATAAATATATAAGTATATTATATATCTGATATGACTGAAGAGAGAGATAATGCTCCTTTACCTTAGAATTAAATACGCTAAGTGAAGGACTGGCTTGGATCGAGTAGGGAAGGGCATTCCATACTCTGGGCGCCATCACGGTGAAGGAATCATGATAGCGGCTGGTTCTATGCTTTAGGGTTCTCAGACGAAGGGCTTGCCACGGGGGACAAGAAACTCGAAGCGACCACGAAGATAAGAAGGAGAGGGAGGATTAAAAAGGATAAAATAAAGGAAATACAAGATATGGAGATCCCGGTGACAACGTATGGGTAGCCATAGACGCTGCGCTCAGATAAATTAAGTGCCGCGGATCGCGGACGCCCGAGTTCAATCGACGGCACAAATTATCGCGCGGCGCAGTATAGTAAGCGGATATTTGAATAAGATGTAGTTTTGTATAAATAGAACGTATTTAAATCTAAGCTTATTATAATACCTACAGGAGCTTCTCGTTTTTATCCATCCAGTGAATGGAAGACCGTGATAACTAATGATTACAACAGTACCTTTAATGCATTTACGTAGAAATCTTTAGAATAATCTTTAACCGAGCCCTCCAAATTGCAGTGTAAAGCAGTACCTACCTAACTAAACACCTACAATCTGTCTACGGAACTCTCTAAATTATAACAAACTTACCTCGTTCGTGAATCAGTTTTTCGTGCAGTATGAGCACAATTTTATTCGAATGTCTAGCAAGAGAGTCAGCGGTAAGGGCCGGGGCAAACATAAACACTAAATTCACAGCCACCCCAATATGTTCTGCTCGTGGTCCAATCTGGAATTTTTAAAATTTAGTAACGATTTCATGTCCTGACTAGTCCAAACATAAGTTAAATTTTTCTGCTAACTAAGTTTTTTTACAATTTAGTTAAGTGAATTATTTACCTACACAAGTTTGAGCGTTTGTGTTTGCGCACACGCATCTATTTATCTACATCCGGCGAACATGGTCCCCGTTGAGACTATGGCCGGAAGGTAAGGAGGCCATCACCAAAATAAAAATTGTATTTTTGTACTCAGTCTTCTCGATACATCAGTCTTGTATGAGTAAGTATAGCCATCATCAGATACATGAGTGTATACTATTTAATAAAAAAATTCATACGTACTTGGTTTTCTTTACTCATTTCCACCAATGAGAAAAGAATACTTATCATTATGCCGATGGTAGTAGAAATGATGATTAAAAACAACTGGAAAATTAAAACGATGTTATTTATATGAAGTCAAACTCGCTATAGTTAACCTAGACAAAAGGTTATATACGTTAAGCTTACCATCGGATCAAGAGCGGATTTTTGAATCTCGGTCAAGTCTGCTATGTCTTTATAAATATTTAGCATTGACAAATTATGTCGATCTTCAGTTTTCAAGACCAACAATAAATACTTTAGTCTACATAATATTGAATAGAAAACGACGGTGCACGACGTATAAACAAAGTAAAGTGAAGTCATTAACCAAATATAAATAATTCTAGACAGAACTGGTTTCAGGCAGAGACCTGGTCTCAACGCACAGTAGTAAATGTTAAGGATCGTATTAGAGCTCAAAATAAAAATATAGAAGATTAATAGTTTTTTCTCCAGCTTGAAAGTGCTTGCTCGCAACTTTATGTCGATCATTTGTATGTCACGGTGAAACTGACATAAAGTTTTACTCGGACTGATAGATATCAGAATGAGGACATTGAAAAAGTATAATCCAAGAGAACTCATCATCCAATTGTTTGATTTGTCGCCATCAACCATTATGGCTAAGGTAACAGTAAGACTCATCAAGAATATTGAATGAAGCAACGTTATAATTTTCCAAAATACTCTTTTTTTAAAAGTATTATGTTCAAAGAAACCAAAGTCCAGGCAGTTTAATATTTGTATTATTTTGTAAAAAGCCTTCATAACAGAAAAGGGATTGAATTTTTCAGATTTTATTTCTATTTGACCGATTTGAACCGCCATGATTGAAAAAATAAATATAAACGTTATGGGTGCCACATTATATCTAACACACTGAACTTGATAAATAAAAAAATGTTTCATCAACAAATCAATAAGTACCACTTAACTTCAAGTAATAACGTTATCATAAGTGAACAGAAAATTACTTTGAAACTTTGAGTAAATTAGTTCTCACCTACTCTTCATTACAATGGACTAGTATTTTCCGTCGCACTATAAATCAGGAGCGTAAGTATCGTCTCTTTAATGACTTTTTCTGCTAATCAATTGAACTTCTGTAAAGTTCGCTCATTATTATTTGAGTCATTTCATTCTTCAAATTATAGTATAATTACCTGGTAGTTTCTTTAATTTACAGTTAACTGTTCGCACATTTTAGAGATTTAACTCGATTATAGCATTCAAACTTAACAGAAGTTAATTTTTTGATCATCTATATTATTCGTCAATTCATTCTTCAAATTATAGTATAATTAAAGTAAAGTAAAAAGGTTTTTTTTTTTTTTTTTTTTTTACCAGGTAGATGTTCAGGAGAAGGACGGTTTGTTTTCCTTCGAATAATAAAACTGCTGTTTTTGATTAAAATATAACAAGAAATACAAAGCTATTGTTGTATTAAACAATTGATTTATTAGACTAACTTTTAAATCAGAGGTAAAGTTACCTTAAATGGATTCATATTAGAAACTTAAAGAATTTTTCTATAAACTAAAACAATCTTGTTTGTATACGAGAAGGAAATTATACCTCGTCTAGTAAATTCGCCCTCGTTGTTTGAAATGGGTCGGTTAAAAAATAGATTCAGGCGTTACTTTGCGGAAATCCATTGCAAAATATAAAGATGAAAACATTTAGTAACAATTCCGCGCAAAACCTTCTCCGATAAGCTCTTAACAAAATGTAATCAGCGTTGTAGAAGAAAAAACCACACCAACTACAAAATGAAAAGAAATCTATCAAAGCAAGACGTCAACTAGTTTCGTCCCTCCACAAGACATCATCAGGACACCACAATACTCGACCTTGACATTGAGAGCACTAAGCAAACACCGGCAGGGTTCCACCAGAGATGTTACCACTCTGAACTCCGAGATAACTTGGCGCGCGGAGCTCGGAGTGGTAACATCTCTGGTGGAAGCTCTGTGTTTCTTTGGGAGTCGGAAAAAGGTGTTTTAGGCATTGCTGTGCTATGCCCCGTTCTGATCCTGTAAACACAAAATCCTATTTCAATCCTACTCAAAAAAATTGAGGTTGTCCCAAAAATATCGGAAACCAAAATACACATTCTAGGTTAAAATTATGTTATTTAGTATAAAGTACCTATTTGTAAGTAACTTCTATTATAACGTTGAGATATGTGACTACAAAGTTGAGCACCATGCCGAGCAGACTGGCGTCCAGAGGAATCACCCTGTACACGCGGAACCGGAGTGGGCGCGCCTCCACGTACCGGATGAACCGTTCCAATTCAAACTGACGATTCGAGTCTAGAACATATAAAACATTAATCATGATTTTATGTTTTGGTAAACTTTTTTAAATTATGTGTCTAATTTGTGTACCTATAATATGGATAGCATGATAGCATGTCAGAAATTTAAGTTTATTTGTTTATCAAGCTTGAGATTCATTGTATTTCAAAACTATTGCAGGTAATTTAATATAATAAAATTTAATATAACCACAGATTTGTCTTTATCAGTTTCGTCCACAGGTCTAAAACAACCTAAAAATTATACCTATTGCTATTTAAGTACATGTACTTGATAGTATGTAGAAGAAAATAACGAAACACAGTTAAACGTTGACAAAAGGAAAATAAAAAAAACTGTTAACTAATTAAAAAGGGTTAACTCTACCTTTTTCTTGCAATATTTTTTCGTGCAGTATTAATATAATTTTCTCCGTTTGTGAAGAAAGGTAACCGGCACATATAGCCGGTGAAAACATATACGTCAAGCTTGTAGAAGTGGTAGAAATTCTACCTTGAATGTTATCTGAAATAAATGTATATAATATTTTTACCATATATTTAAATTATAAAGAGAAAATTACCATCTTTAAAATGAAAATAACAAATAAACTCAAATACGAAATATGCGTTCATACGTACACTGTTTTCCGTCTTCATCTCTTGCACCAAGTATAGAATGCTTGACATAATAACTTCAAAGGTACTGAATAAAATTGATGCTAATATCTAAAATATGAACAGAGTATAATCTTCATCATCACCCGCGACAAGACTTCACCCAATGCTGGGTGATATTAGGCACACAAACTTTTGTGCACAAAGTGTTACTATGCGACAATATAACCAGAATTGTAAACATTTGACGAGGCTTGTGTCACTTACCAACGGAGCAATGGTAGATTTGTGCATTTCGGTCAAGTCTACGAGAGATTTATAAATATATTGCAATGATATATGCATATGAATTGTCTCGACTTAGTTTTTAAGATATCAGAAAAACAATTTAATCGACATAGTATAGAATAAAAAACGAATGCGCTACATAAATACTCAATGTTTGTTGTCAATACTAAAAAAAAGAATATAAAATAAGGGTGAATCTTCATTTGTAACCGAGTATATTTTTTTTCGAAAACTATAAAGCAGTTATTTTTTTCTCTATATGATATGATATGCTGCTTGTTCGTAATTTTATGTCGATTGGCTGTAAGTCACGCTGGAGCTGACAAATCGTCTTCTTCGGGCTAAAGAATATTAAAAGAAAAACATTGACAAAATAGTGGTAATAACAATAAATCTACCAAACAAGAAGAACATTTGAAGAATCAGTAAAATATACGTAGACCAAAGTAAGACACAGTAAAGAAATTGCGTTGAGAATAGTCACTACTTTCTAAACATATTTTTTCTCTTTGGATTCATGTTAAAAAAATCCTAAGTCCAAGCAAAATAGTATATGTAAAATTTTTAAAAACATCTGCATGGTGCGGAATGGTTTCGATTCCTCTGATCTAAATGGACAGACTTTGACGAATCTTCATGATTTCAAGACTTTGACGAAGGTTTAGGTAAAATATGTTGTAAGCGAGTGTCACCGTATTGCTGCCTAGTTATAAAATGAACTAGGTTGGAAATATTAATTATATTTATATTATACGTTTGTTCATTACCTAATGGCAGAGATGTGCTTCTTAATTACTAGAAAAGTTAATAAGTGTTCAGTATGGCATAAAGGATTACTCAATTATATCAAGTAAATACAAATGTTAGAATTAGGCGGTACTATGTGGAACTCTTTCGCAACATATGAGTATGAAAATAATTACTAACAATTCCAAACAAAATTCAATCTTTAAAACCGCTTAGGGCAGTCAAATCGCGGGTAATCGGTCCGTCTTCTAACATCAGGTACGGCTTAATATTTTTGGGAACTCTACTGACGTCGAAAAAGTATTCAAATTCCAAAAGAGATGTATCAGAGCTATGTTTCGTATGAAAGTGACGGATTCTTGTAAACCACTTTTCAAAAAGTACAACATATTGACTCTCCCTTCGCTCTATATTTTAGAAACAGCAATGTTTGTAAGAAACAATCCGGATTTGTTTATTCGGCAATCTGACGCAGTATAACGTAAAAGACGTAACCAACAAAAAATTTGCAAAAGTTGATGCGCATAAGTTTATTTGCTATGACACGATCAATTTATAACAAAATCCCGCTCTTGATAAGAGAATTGCCTACTGCGATGTTTCAGAGAAAGCTGAAGAACATCTTATCTGATAAATGCTATTCTATTAGGTACACAATTAATGAATTTATGAACGATAAAATTTTAGACAAACAAGTATATAATTTTTAATTTTATTTAATTGACTTTATGTAACTTCATTTTTAATAACATTAATTGATTCCATGCTCTACAATTTTTATAAAAGTATTTTTTCTTATTATGTATAATAATCATGTATAAAACAAATCATTGCATGTCTATAAAGGGCAAATTACATTGTTACCCATTCTGTATGTATAATCTTTTCCACATGTAATTGCAATAAATATACTTTATCATTACTTTTACATTATGTTTATGTCGCTAATTGGTTTATTTCCTAATAATCCTCGTCAAAAATGCAGTCATTGAGGTTTGTCATTGGTTTGTTTCTAGCATACATTAACGGTATGTTGTTTAAGTAACAAATAAATAATAATTCCACTGAATTAAAATAGATTTTATAGTGCAGTATATTTTTTTTTCTTAAAATCAGTAATGGCGCACGAAATGTATCATTATTTCAAATTTCAAGTTAATAGCTGCAGTAGTTACTGAGATATTCAAGAAAGAGCGGGGACGGACAGAGCGAGACCATAAGGGTTTCAAAACCGATCTTTGAAACCCTAAAAAAGGAAAATAACGTAAAACACGACTGAGGGGTGGGGTGAGTCCGGTTGACGATAGCGTCGAGACGTGATCGTGAACCCTTCTATAGTTAGTCGACGTTTTCTACAGAAATATACAGCGTCTCTATCGTGCTGACAGAGAACTACGATAATTCCATACAAAAATTATAGGTCACGATCACGTCTCGATGCTATCGTCAACCGGACTCGGGGGCCTGGTGGATAAACTTTGTCGAGGGGAACAAACGAAGCTAACTCCATCGTTACGTATTCGATTTTATAGTGCAGGTAAGTTTCAAATATTTTATTTAGTAAATCACAGTAATAATAACACCAGATTTAGACCTTACACCTACTTTAAATATTTCACTCACATACATAATCATAACATAAAAACTTTTATTACTAAAAATATGATTTAAAATGGAGTTGAAACAGTATTTCCTGGGGTAACTACAATGTACAGTGTTACAGGAGATCAACCTCTTTACGTAAGAATTTGATTTGAAATATTCATCTTAATATTAACATAACTATTATTATACTGATTAAAGTAGGTAAATGCACTATTTATACTTATCTAAACATAATTGGTAACATATTAATAGAACCTTCTGATCTATGAGTGCTAATCATTTGCTTTTACCAGTTTTTTAGGTGATTTCTTAGGTGCTTTTTAATAATTAACTCTCAAGTAAAAAGTGGTAGGTAATTATTTAAATGTGAATTGTACGATGACTATGAGATAAGTGACGGCAAAGTTGAGCATCATGCCAAACAGACTCGCATCCAGAGGAATCACCCTGTACAGTTGGAACCGGAGCGGACGCGCCTCCACGTACCGGATGAACCGTTCCAACTCACGCTGACGAGTAGAGTCTGCAATATACAAACATAATAAAAATCATTCAATTATCTACCTTTAATTCTCAGAACTTAGCTTTGCTTATGAAGAGCTTAGTCTTGCCTGATTTGTTTCCCTTGCTGATAAAAGAGCAGGACAACATGCAAACAAATCAGATTCGATCGCGAATCGGGTTGCTAAAATTAAGTTTTAACTGAAATTAACATAATGACAGTTCACTGTCAATATATTTATGAAAACATGTTGTACACTCATAAAAATATCAAAAGCTTCCCTTAAAATAGGGATATACATAATTATAAATACTAGAAATAAAAATAAACTTGCTGTGCCTACAACTAGGCTTCACAAAATTAATGTATCTTTTAATGGGCAATGTATACGCTTCTACAACAAAATTCCTAGTGAGTTGCAAAATCTATCAGTAAAATAAATTCAAACAAATTGTAAAAACATTTCTGTGCAAAAATGCTTACTACAAAATATCAGATTATCTAGAAGATAAAAAAGCATAAAATAAATAAATAAATAAATAATGCTGGACAATTCACACAGCATTATATAGCCCCAAGGTAAGCAGAGCTTGTGTTATGGGTACTAGATAACTGATATACGTAATATTATACATTACATAGATATAATATTTTTTATTATACATAGAAAACACCCAGACCAACGGAACAAATTTCTGCAGATCGTACACAAATTTGTTCCGAGGCGGGGATCGAACCCGCAACCTCTTGCGTCGCAGGCAGACTCTCGCCCGCTGCGCCACTGAGGTCGTCATGGAGGCATGGGACGGGTTTTGCTCCAACTACTTCTCTTCTAACTTCTTACTCGTTCTTTGTTTTGTTTTTTGTTTATAGTCGTCCATTACTACTGAATATTAAGTATATAAATGTATTTTGCTAGTAGTGGAAACTCTGTAAATAGCCCTCAGCTTAAGTAGGTATATGTATTCTCATGTGCTTACTAAAAATAGTCTTCTTTATTTGTGATTTTTCTAGCTGTAAGTTTTCCGAAAATTTAAAAATAAATAAATAATAAATAACTCGAAAAATAACAACTAACAGGCTAAAGGTTTCTTCGTCGCTTCTTTACTTTAGTCTACATACCGAAATCAAAAATATCACTTTATTTCCGTGTCAATGTTTCATTTTAAGAATTTAACCTTTTCTAAGTGTACATTTTTGTATTTATAGAAATAAAGACTTTTTGATTTGATTTGACTTGAGGTGGACACTGACCGGCGGCGTTAGAGCGTTTCCCATAATATAGGCCCTTGTTTACTGTTCTTTTTTTCTCTTGGAAAGATGTGTGAAAAATGTTCCATAATTATTACAATATGTACAATAAAAAATTCTAATCAAATTAATTTATTGTTCTCCAGCCAACCAACTTTTTGACGACCTCAGTGGCGCAGCGGGCGAGAGTCTGCCTGCGACGCAAGAGGTTGCGGGTTCGATCCCCGCCTCGGAACAAATTTGTGTACGATCTGCAGAAATTTGTTCCGTTGGTCAGGGTGTTTTCTATGTATAATAAAAAATATCTATCTATGTAATGTATAATATTACGTATATCAGTTATCTAGTACCCATAACACAAGCTCTGCTTACCTTGGGGCTAGATAATGCTGTGTGAATTGTCCAGCATTATTTATTATTATTATTATTAATAGGATCACTTATTCATGTTGTCATTTCTGTCAGCTATGAAAATTATGCGATAATGGAACAGTCCTATTGGTCGGCTGGAAACTTATCAACACAGCACATAATCTGGTTGAATGGCAGCCTTACTTAATGTAACGTGTTTCACAGCGAGTGTTCGTCAGAGCAGGGAAATAAGAGTCTATTCTACTTTTTAATCCTTAATAATATGAAAAACAATTGACGACGATGATGATCTTGATATTAGCTCGCACTTGGCGGAGTTAAATATATAAATAGAGCAATAATTAATCATTGGTAACATTAAATCAACTGAAATGTGAAATAGGGACGCATACGCATAAATATGAGGACCGATGAGGCGCGGTGGGCGAAGGTCTGCCTGGGACGCAGAAGGATGCGAGTTCGATTCCCGCCTCGGGACAAATGTGTGTACGATCTGCAGACATCGTTCAGGGTGATTTGATCGTTTTCTATTTATAATAAAAAATATCTATCTGTGCATTGTGTTATATTATGTATATCAGTTATCTAGTACCCATAACACAAGCTCTGCTTAGCTTGGGGCTAGATAATGCTGCGTGAATTGTCCAGCATTATTTATTTATTATTTTTATTATAAATGAAATCTTTGTACACAATTTAGTATGAGCAAACTGTAACAGGTGAAGTTTTAGTTGAATAGAAAAAACACTGTTCAGTGTTTTTGTTTACCAACTTATTGATAATGTAAATGCATGAAGCAGAATAGATGAGTAAATCTATATTTGATTTAGATAAAGTTTTTTTTTTATAAATTACCATGAAGACCATGATAACTAATGATTACAGCAGTACCTTTAATGCATTTACGTAGAAATCTTTAGAATAATCTTAAACCAAGCCCTCCAAATCGCTAATCCAAACCAGTGTAGAAATTAACCACTTCGCAGTTGTGTAGTATAAATAAAGCGTAGCTACCTAACTAAACACCTACAATCTGTCTAAGTAACTCTCTAAATTTTAACAAACTTACCTCGTTCGTGAATCAGTTTTTCGTGCAGTATGAGCACAATTTTATTCGAATGTCTAGCAAGAGAGTCAGCGGTAAGGGCCAGGGCAAACATTAACACTAAAGTCGTAGCCACCACTAAATGTTCTGCTCGTGGTCCAATCTGAAATTTTCAAAACTTAATCACGATTTCATGTCCTTACTAGTTGAAACCAATGTAAAGTTTTTCTGATATATAAGTTTTATTACAACTTAGGTAAGTGCGTTAATATACCTACACAAGTTTGTGCGTTGGTGTTTGCGCACACGCTTCTATGTATTTATTTACAGTCGGCGATCATGAGCCCCGTTGGGACTATGACCGGAAGGTCATCAAAATAATGTATAAAAATTGTATTTTTGTACTCAGTTTCCTCGAGACATCAGTTTTGTATGAGTATAGCCATCATCAGATAGATAGATAGAAAATACTTTTATTGCACACTTAAGCTAAAAACAATTTACAAATTAAACACATAAACAATAAGTGACAATTGGCGGTCTTATCGCTCAAGAGCGATCTCTGCCAGACAACCTGATATGGATAGGATCATCGGATATACATGGGGTAAGACCTGTGTGCATCTACTTAAAAATGGTACTACTTAAAAATATATAACATATACACATACCTATATTATATTAATAATATAACTACTACAATTAAAAATATAATAATAAAAATATCTACCTACGTATTATATGGACACAAGGACGTATTCAGTGACAACAGGACAAATAGTGTTCCTTTACCATTTCCTTGAAAATTGGTAGTGACTTACAGATACATGAATGTAAACTATTTAATGAAATAATTCATACGTACTTGGTTTTCTTTACTCATTTCCACCAATGACAAAAGAATATTTTTCATTGTGCTCATGGTAGTAGAAATGACGATTAAAAACAACTGGAAAATTAAAACGATATTTAATCTGAAGTCAAACTCGCTATTATAGTTAACCTCATAGACATAGAATTTTTTCACTACGTTCAATAGACTAACAAAGCGTGGGAGCGAGAGGTATTTAGTTAATACACACTGCCACGAGAGAAAAAGAGATAGCGAAACAAGATGTCGATAAGACATAGTTTGAGCTAGTAAGATCCCTTATCGCCCTCGCCTGATCCAAGTCGAGAAGAATTTTGTGCATTTAATTAATAATCTTACGATTAAAACAAAAAATCTTTATGCTGCCACGATAGGGGTCTTGTTCAGCGAGTGAATGTGACATTACAAACGTAATAACTCGCTTATAAACACGTTTCACAGGTAATTTATGACTGTTTTTACTGAATTCTTCATAATCATTATTTCGTAATTTTTTGTATGATACTGAGGCAAAAGAGCTTTTGAAAGCTTAGATAATAGGTTTTTCTTAAGACTTAAATCATCAAATTACATTGCTTAATGAAGAATTTTAGGATATTTTGTGTAAAAATTAAAATTGTTTGTTTACGATAGGGATTGACAAAGTGATGATGTCATTGTATCGATAGCCGATAAAACGTGTCGGCCGGTAGGTTCGACGTGATTGGCTAGGCTTATCATAGTTTTAGATTTGTAAAGTACAATAAAACACTACTTTCCATTCCCAGATTATTTTAAAAACATCTCTGTTTTAATATTTTAGCTTTTCTTCCGTCTTTGTTTAAGTGTCTCCGCTCTCTTTCGAAATATAAAAAAAATCTGATAAGGGGTTATAGAAAACTCGAGTTCACAACGTTATCATGGAAGCTCAAAACACTGAAACCACTCTGAAACTAGTTAACACAAGACATCAACATTTTAAACAAGTCTAAACGGAAGAAGAACATGAGATTATCTCTATTATTAAATATCCATATTATATTATAAACATACATTATTGCATACTAGCTGAACCAAGCCATTTCATTTATAAATAACAGATTACCTAGCTCTAGCTATGTTGCTCTTTGTTTACCTATTTGAAATGTATTTGATTTTTAATATTATACAATACTTTTTATATCACTTTGTTAAACTAACTCATTATGTCCTGTGATTTCGCCCGTAAGACTGTCGATAATATTATGCTAGAGTCAAGGCAGCACTATTTCACGCACACATTTATATTTCATTTTTTGTAACACCGTTAATCTGTCACTGTTGGTCTTGTGTTAACCTAGTATTCGTTAAACTTACCAGCGGATCATGAGCGGATTTTTGCAGCTCGGTCAAGTCTGCTATGTCTTTATAAATATTAAGCATAGACAAAATATCTCGATCTTCAGTTTTCAAGACAAATGATAAATATTTTAGTCTACATAATATTGAATAGAAAACGACGGTGCATGACGAAAAACCAATGTATAGTGAAGCCATTAACCATGTATAAATAACTTTAGACAGAACTGGTTTCAGGCAGAGACCTGGTCTAGTTGCGCAGTAGTAAATGGTAGGCATCACATATGAGGGCAAAATGAAAATATACAATAATAATATTTTTTTCTCCAATTTGAAAGTGGTTGCTCGCAATTTTATGTCGATCATTTGTATATCACGGTGAAACTGACATAAAGTTTTACTCGGACTGATAGAAACCAGAATGAGGACATTTAAAAAGTATAATACAAAAGAACTCATCATCCAATTGTTTGATTTGTCGCCACCAACCTTTATGGCTAAGATGACAGTAAGACTAATCAAGAATATTGAATGAAGCAACGTTATAATTTTCCAAAACACTCTTTTTTTTAAAGGTTTATGTTCAAAGAAACCGAAGTCCAGGCAGGCCGATATTTGTATTATTTTGTAAAATGCCTTCATAACAGAAAACGGATTAAATTTTTCTGATTGTATTTCTATTTCACCGATTTGATCCGCCATGTTTGAAAACAAATATATAAACGTTATAGGTGCCACGTTACATCTAACACACTGAACTTAATTAATAAAAAACTGTTTCACCATCAAATCAATAAGTACCACTTAACTTCAAGTAATAAAATTATCATAAGTGAACAAAAAAATTAGGTACTTTAAAACGTTGAGTAAATTAGTTAGTTGAGTAAACTAGTTTTTCCCGTCGCACTTTGAGTCAGGAGAGGCATCGTCCCTTTAATCACTTTTTAAAATATCAAATTGAGAATGAAAAGTATCTATTTAGGTAAAAGTATGGAAGCATAAATAATAGCTGATCAATTGAACTTCTGTGAAGTTCGATCATTATTATTTGAGTCAATCCATTCTTCTAATTATAAAATAATAACCAGGTAGTTTTTTAATTTACAGGCAACTATTTAGGTACACATTTTAGAGATTAACCTCGATTAAAGCAGTGAAATTATTTACCCTACTCTTGTCCGTACCTAGCGGTTGTCTCATTCTTTTAGAGTAATTTTATAAACAAAGCTCCTAACCATCTACTGCGTTTTAAACAAGTACTTGACTATGTTTCTATAGGATGGTTTGGGTTCTGATAATTCCAGTCTCTTCCCCGTCCACTATTTCCCGTAAGCATTTCAAAATTAATGAAAATGATGGAGATGATAAAAGTAACTATTATTTCATGATAAGGGGAAGGCGTCAACAACAAAACCGTCAAGGTCAGGTTTCCACGAGACGAAA
This sequence comes from Eupithecia vulgata, assembly GCA_946478455.1. Lineage (NCBI taxonomy): Eukaryota > Metazoa > Arthropoda > Insecta > Lepidoptera > Geometridae > Eupithecia > Eupithecia vulgata. Next base: position 12,435,927 of record OX297876.1, read on the forward strand.
GTTTCACACTTGGCATTGCTACGGGAGGCGAATAGATCTATTTCGGGATAACCAAAGAGTTGTACTACTGTTTGGTAAGCTTAATCAAAAAATATACCAAACTATACCAAAACTTAGACGACCTACCTAGACCATATAGCCTCAGAGCCGGTAGAAATAAATTGGTGCAACCTCAATCTAATTTATGTATCTACAGTAAAGCACCTTATAAAATGTCAATTACAATATATAATTAACTGCCCCAAGAAATAAAAGACACCACAAAATAGGTGGTATTTTTACTTATAAACTAAAAAATAATAATTAATAAATGTTATTATAGTGTGAACGAATTCTTGACAGATAAATAAATTTAGAACAATACTAATAATCAACTGAAACGGACATTTGAAATTGAGACATTACTTTTTTTGATTTTTGTATTTTAACCTAAACATGACCAAATTGTGACTTAAATGAAAATTGCAGTGCCCAACAGGGTGTATGTACTAACTTAGGCTAAAATTAGATCTTAAGCTACTAACCCTATGTAAGTACATATAAGCAATTAATAAATGAAATGAAATATAATATCTTAAATTCCCATTCAGTAGTATCTGGGTTTATTATTGTAGAATCTAAATCCGTACAGTTTTCTTTCGTAATAACGTCAGATGCTAATATCCAAATATTTTCGTCTCGTACCATTGCCAAATGTGTGAGATTATTCAGGTATGGAAACTGTATCCCTCCCATACTATTCACATAATGTAGTTTACTGCTGTGGTATTATCGACTCGCAGTAACATCGCACAATTCAATTCAATTTTAAACAAACTTTCTAAACCTAACAATACTGCTAGTAACTGTAGAAAGTAGATGTGGTGTTCTTTTTCGGATGCCTTTCATGTACCGTTTGCTCTTTTGGTATCGCAAAGCGCACCCCACCCAAGTTTCTCCTAATTTTTGTGTTCAAGAACCCGTACCTAACAGCTGGACATGCTGAGACAAGAATACCGTTTAGCTTAGCAAAATCACGGATACACATACATTTCGGTAACCGTGAAATTTTTTGTACTAATTTTGCTAATTGTGCCGTTAATCTAAAGGCAAAGATAAGGTTAGAGCATGAGTGTTGTATATAAAGCCTAAAAATTTCGTGACTTTTCTAGGGTACAGTAGGTAGGCTCTTTTCGTTATAAATCACGAAACCCAAACCTTTTAATCATTGTGTACATTATCTGTGCAATCTTCAATACTCTCACCTATGCACAAGATATCGTCAAGGTAATAACGGACTTGTGACCTTGTTTACGTAAATAAGATATAACTTCTTACATGATTTTAGTAAATACTCTAGGAGCGACAGACAATCCATACGGAATCGATCCAAATTCACATAAATTATTTTTAAATTCAAATCTTAGGTACTTCCTATCAGTGGGATTTATAGGTATAGGTTTCTTTGAGGGAGTTTAGTTGCCGTCCTATTGATTTAAATACTGACTGATAGAATATTAATGAAGTGTACCACATCTCCTCTTCTCCTCTTATCATCATAAATTATACTTTCAACAACATTTTTTTTTAAACCTTTACTTAGTTGATTTACAAATATACAGTCAGGCTCCAGTAGTGCAACAACTAAGTGATGCGATTTAAACATTATTGTTGCTTGGAGCAACGCGCATAAGTGGAAAGTTAATCCTACTCGTGACCTCAGTGGCGCAGCGGGCGAGAGTCTGCCTGCGACGCAAGAGGTTGCGGGTTCGATCCCCGCCTCGGAACAAATTTGTGTACGATCTGCAGAAATTTGTTCCGTTGGTCTGGGTGTTTTCTATGTATAATAAAAAATATCTATCTATGTAATGTATAATATTACGTATATCAGTTATCTAGTACCCATAACACAAGCTCTGCTTACCTTGGGGCTAGATAATGCTGTGTGAATTGTCCAGCATTATTTATTTATTTATTATTTATTTATTACTAAAACAAAGGTCATCATAATTAGTTGCTCGCAAGTTGTGTCTAGGATTGACTGGGCTCAGCTTCCCTTAGTTCTCTTTGATAATGTCCAAATTGAGATCAGCAAGACAGTCAAAAACCCTGGTATTCTTATTTATAGTCTACTGTCGTGGGGACCCCTATTGTCAGAAGTTAGTCGAAAAATCTTCGCATTGAAACGTTGCAAAATCTGTTACCTACATAAACCAAAGTTGCGCTAGCTCAGTTACTCTTGCTCCCTTTTCGCTGACGCCAGCTATCCTGATTGAATCCGAGTACGGCTTGATAAGCTATGCTAACTTATTTGAGAAAACATCTTAAGTTTATTACATAATTGAAACTTCGAGTAGCTAAACAATTGATGATAAACAACCTCCTTAAGGATACAATTAGTTAATGTTGTTATGTAATACAAAAATTTTACAAGTTCTAATAACAATTACCAAATAATTAGTTATCTCCACCAAACCCATAGCCGCTCCCCTCCACACACTCTTCAAACTCCCCGTTTTTTCAATTTTTATAGCTCATCTTTTATCGTACATGCCATAAAGCTGTGGAAAGCTCTACCCACTTCTATTATTACAAGCTAAGTCTCTACCTATTTCAAAAATATGGTCTTTGAACAATTCCTGTACATGTAGTACGGGACCTTTGAGTTATATAAATGATAAGAAGAAATTTGTTAGAGAACTCTTATATCATTGATATGATAATTAATTGATAGTTGAGCACGCGCCTACCGCGTGCTCAACTATCAATTAATTATCATGATGAGGTGAAAATGTGAACTAATGCAATAAGCTAAGTGGAAGGCACGTGTAACAATTGACCTTAATAATATCGATGATTTGACAATAATTACCTAATTTATACCTAAATTCACGGCTGCGCTGCACCGTACATTACATCAACATCAAACTGTTAATTAATATAATATTTATAAATACAAAGTTTTATATAATATAACATTTATACTAACTATATTTGATATTTATTATATATTTATGTATTTCTTTAAACTTAAGTATTAATTTATTTTAATAGCTATCAGTAGGTATGTAATGAACATGATTATTTTAAACTAAATAATTATTCTCAACACTTGTTCTATCACTCTCTGTCCATCCAAAGGTTCATCTATATTTGGTAGGTTACATGTTACTAGTATCAATTGGTCTATGAGTGAAATCATTTTCTTAATACCAGTTTCGTCAAGTGATTTCTTAGGTGCTTTTTAACAATTAACTCTCAGGTAAAAGGTGGTAGGTAATTATTTAAAAGCGAACTGTACGATGACTATGAGATAAGTGACGGCAAAGTTGAGCACCATGCCGAGCAGACTGGCGTCCAGAGGGATCACCCTGTACACGCGGAACCGGAGCGGACGCGCTTCCACGTACCGGATGAACCGTTCCAACTCAAGCTGACGAGTAGAGTCTGCAATATACAAACATAATAAAAATCATTCAAGTATCTACCTTTAATTTTCAGAACTTAGCTTTGTTTATGAAGAGCTTAGTCTTGCCTGATTTGTTTCCCTTGCTGATAAAAAAGCAGGACATACAAACAAATCAGATTCGATCGCGAATTGGCTTGCTAAAATAAATTTTGTGGGGTGTGCGGGTTGCTAAAATAAAGTTTTAACTACTAACTGAAATTAACAGAGTGACAGTTCCCTGTCAATATATTTATGAAAACTTGTTGTACACTCATAACAATATCAAAAGCTTCCCTAAAAATAGCGATATACATAATATGAATTCTAAAAATAAACATAATTGCTGTGCCCACAACTAGGCTTCACAAAATGAATGGATCTTTTAAATGGTATACGCTTCTACAACAAAATAACTAGTGAGTTGCAAAATTTATCAGTAAATAAATTCAAACAAATTGTAAAAACATTTCTGTTCAAAAATGCTTACTACAAAATATCAGATTATCTAGAAGATAAAAAAGCTTGGGACGGGTTTTGCTCCAACTCGAAAAATAACAACTAACAGGCTAGAGGTTTCTTCTTCGCTTCTTTACTTTAGTCTACATACCGAAATCAAAAATATCACTTTATTTCCGTGTCAATGTTTTATTTTAAGAATTTGACCTTTTCTAAATGTACATTTTTGTATTTATGGAAATAAAGACTTTTTGATTTGATTTGACTTGAGGTGGACACTGACCGGCGTTAGGCTGCCATTCAACCAGAGACGTGCTACGTTGGATGCGCAATAATAAGCGTACTAAAAAGCGGAACGGGAAACGCTGGTATTCATTTTTCGCGCGTTTAGCGTGACGCGTAAGAAATGAATACCAGCGTTTTCCGTTCCGCTTTTTAGTACGCTTGCAATAAGGAACTTTCTTGGTTATGTTTAGAACAGGAATAATGAACTTTCTGAGTAGGTTTAGTATTAAAACAGTGTATTGATTTGGGATAGCCGCACGCGAGCAGAAAACCACATGAAAGGAAAAAGGCCCCAACAGGTCAACTGAATCTTTTCTTTGTAAATAATTAGATAAATGTGTTAAAACAATGTGGCTAGGTGGTCTAAACTCCGTACGGCATTTAAATAAACAAACTCCCATAATATAGGCCCTTGTTTACTGTTCTTTTTTTCTCTGGAGAAAGATGTGTGAAAATGTTCCGTAATTATTTCAATTGGTACAATAAAAAAATTCTAATTAAATCAATTTATTGTTCTCCAGCCAACCAATAGGATCACTTATTCATGTCGTCATTTTTGTCAGCTATGAAAATTATGCGATAGTGGAACAGTCCTATTGGTCGGCTGGAAACTTATCAACGCAGCACATAATCTGGTTGAATGGCAACCTTACATAATGTAACGTGTTTCACAGCAAGTGTTCGTCAGAGCAGGAAAATAAAGGTCTACTCTACTTTTTATATCCTTAATAATACGGAAAAAATTAGACGACGATGGTGATTTTGATACTAGCTCGCACTTGGCGGAGTTAAATATATAAATAGAGCAATTATTAATCATTAGTAACATTAAATCAACTAAAATGTGAAATAGGGACGACCGTTTACGCATAAATATGACGACCGATGAAGCGCGGTGGGCGAAGGTCTGCCTGCGACGCAGAAGGATGCGGGTTCGATTCCCGCCTCGGGACAAATGTGTGTACGATCTGCAGACATTCGTTCAGGGTGATTTGTTCGTTTTCTATTTATAATAAAAAATATCTATCTGTGCATTATGTATATCAGTTATCTAGTACCCATAACACAAGCTCTGCTTATCTTGGGGCTAGATAATGCTGTGTGAATTGTCCAGCATTATTTATTATTATTTTTATTATAAATGAAATCTTTGTACACAATTTAGTATGAGCAAACTGTAACAGGTGAAGTTTTAGTTTAATAGAAACAACACTATATCAGTGTTTTTGTTTACCAACTTATTAAAATAATATGTAAATGCATGAAGCAGAATAGATGAGTAAATCTATATTTGATTTAGATAAAGTTTTTTTTATAAATTACCATGAAGACCATGATAACTAATGATTACAGCAGTACCTTTAATGCATTTACTTAGAAATCTTTAGAATAATCTTAAACCAAGCCCTCCAAATCGCTAATCCAAACCAGTGTAGAAGTTAACTACTTCACAGTTGTGTAGTATAAATAAAGCAGTAGCTACCTAACTAAACACCTACAATCTGTCTACGGAACTCTCTAAATTTTAACACACTTACCTCGTTCGTGAATCAGTTTTTCGTGCAGTATGAGCACAATTTTATTCTAATGTCTAGCAAGAGAGTCAGCGGTAAGGGCCAGGGCAAACATAAACACTAAATTCACCACCACCACTAAATGTTCCGTTCGTGGTCCAATCTGGAATTTTCAAAACTTAGTCACGATTTCATGTCCTGACTAGTCGAAACCAATGTAAAGTTTTTCTGATATATAAGTTTTATTACAACTTAGGTAAATGCGTTTATAGTATACCTACACAAGTTTGTGCGTTGGTGTTTGCGCGCACACGCTTCTATGTATTTATCTACAGCCGCCGGCGAACATGAGCCCCGTTGGGACTATGGCCGGAAGGTCATCAAAATAATGTATAAAAATTGTATTTTCGTACTCAGTTTCCTCGAGACATCAGTTTTGTATAAGTATAGTCATCATCAGATACATGAGTGTAAACTATTCAATGAAATAATTCATACGTACTTGGTTTTCTTTACTCATTTCCACCAAAGAGAAAAGGATATTTGACATTATGCCGACGGTAGTAGAAATGACGATTAAAAACAACTGGAAAATTAAAACGATGTATTAATCTGAAGAAGCGAGTTTCGCTATTATAGTTAACCGAGTATTTGTTAAACTTACCAGCGGATCATGAGCGGATTTTTGAATCTCTGTCAAGTCTGCTATGTCTTTATAAATATTAAGCATAGACAAAATATCTCGATCTTCAGTTTTCAAGACCGATGATAAATATTTTAGTCTACATAATATTGAATAGAAAACGACGGTGCACGACGTAAAACCAATGTATAGTGAAGCCATTAACCATGTATAAATAACTTTAGACAGAACTGGTTTCAGGCAGAGACCTGGTCTAGTTGCGCAGTAGTAAATGGTAGGCATCACATATGAGGGCAAAATGAAGATATACAATAATAATATTTTTTTCTCCAATTTGAAAGTGGTTGCTCGCAATTTTATGTCGATCATTTGTATATCACGGTGAAACTGACATAAAGTTTTACTCGGACTGATAGAAACCAGAATGAGGACATTTAAAAAGTATAATACAAAAGAACTCATCATCCAATTGTTTGATTTGTCGCCACCAACCATTATGGCTAAGATGACAGTAAGACTTATCAAGAATACTGAATGAAGCAACGTTATAATTTTCCAAAACACTCTTTTTTTTAAAGTTTTATGTTCAAAGAAACCGAAGTCCAGGCAGGCCGATATTTGTATTATTTTGTAAAAAGCCTTCATAACAGAAAACGGATTAAATTTTTCTGTTTTTATTTCTATTTCACCGATTTGATCCGCCATGATTGAAAATAAATATATAAACGTTATAGGTGCCACGTTACATCTAACACACTGAACTTTATTAATAAAAAATTGTTTCACCATCAAATCAATAAGTACCACTTAACTTCAAGTAATAAAATTATCATAAGTGAACAAAAAAATGTACTTTAAAACGTTGAGTAAATTAGTTCTCACCTACTCTTAATTACGATCGACTAGTTTTTCCCGTCGCACTTTGAGTCAGGAGAGGCATCGTCCCTTTAATCACTTTTTAAAATATCAAATTGAGAATGAAATGTATCTATTTAGGTAAAAGTATGAAAGCATAAATAATAGCTGATCAATTGAACTTCTGTGAAGTTCGATCATTATTATTTGAGTCAATCCATTCTTCTAATTATAAAATAATAACCAGGTAGTTTTTTAATTTACAGGCAACTATTTACACATTTTAGAGATTAACCTCGATTAAAGCATTAAGTTGCAGCGAAATTATATTACCCTACTCTTGTCCGTACCTAGCGGTTGTCTCATTCTTTTAGATTAATTTTATAAACAAAGCTCCTAACCATCTACTGCGTTTTAAACAAGTACTTGACTATGTTTCTATAGGGTGGTTTGGGTTCTGATAATTCCAGTCTCTTCCTCGTCCACTATTTCCCGTAAGCATTTCAAAATTAATGAAAATGATGGAGATGATAAAAGTAACTGTAATTTCATGATAAGGTGAAGGCGTCAACAACAAAACCGTCAAGGTCAGGTTTCCACGAGACGAAAGTTTCACACTTGGCATTGCTACGGGAGGCGAATAGATCTATTTCGGGATAACCAATGAGTTGTACTACTGTTTGGTAAGCTTAATCAAAAAATATACCAAACTATACCAAAACTTAGACGACCTACCTAGACCATATAGCCTCAGAGCCGGTAGAAATAAATTGGTGCAACCTCAATCTAATTTATGTATCCACAGTAAAGCACCTTATAAAATGTCAATTACAATATATAATAAACTGCCCCAAGAAATAAAAGACACCACAAAATAGGTGGTATTTTTACTTATAAACTAAAAAAAAAATTAATTAATAAATGTTATTATAGTGTGAACGAATTCTTGACAGATAAATAAATTTAGAACAATACTAATAATCAACTGAAACGGACATTTGAAATGGAGACATTACTTTTTTTGATTTTTGTATTTTAACCTAAACATGACCAAATTGTGACTTAAATGAAAATTGCAGTGCCCAACAGGGTGTATGTACTAACTTAGGCTAAAATTAGATCTTAAGCTACTAACCCTATGTAAGTACATATAAGCAATTAATAAATGAAATGAAATGAAATGAAATATAATATCTTAAATTCCCATTCAGTAGTATCTGGGTTTATTATTGTAGAATCTAAATCCGTACAGTTTTCTTTCGTAATAACGTAAGATGCTAATATCCAAATATTTTCGTCTCGTACCATTGCCAAATGTGTGTGATTATTCAGGTGTGGAAACTGTATCCCTCCCATACTATTCACATATTATGTAGCTTACTGCGGTGGTATTATCGACTCGCAGTAACATCGCACAATTCAATTCAGTTTTAAACAAACTTTCTAAACCTAAAAATACTGCTTGTAACTGTAGAAAGTAGATGTGGTGTTCTTTTTCGGATGCCTTTCATGTACCGTTTGCTCTTTTGGTATCGCAAAGCGCGCCCCACCCAAGTTTCTCCTAATTTTTGTGTTCAAGAACCCGTACCTAAAAGCTGGACATGCTGAGACCAGAATACCGTTTAGCTTAGCAAAATCACGGATACACATACATTTCGGTAACCGTGAATTTTTTTGTACTAATTTTGCAAATTGTGCCGTTAATCTAAAGGCAAAGATAAGGTTAGAGCATGAGTGTTGTATATAAAGCCTAAAAATTTCGTGACTTTTCTAGGGTACAGTAGGTAGGTATACTCTTTTCGTTATAAATCACGAAACCCAAACCTTTTAATCATTGTGTACATTATCTGTGCACTCTTCAATACTCTCACCTATGCACAAGATATCGTCAAGGTAATAACGGACTTGTGACTTGTGTTTACGTAAATTAGATATAACTTCTTACATGATTTTAGTAAATACTCTAGGAGCGACAGACAATCCATACGGAATCGATCCAAATTCACATAAATTATTTTTAAATTCAAATCTTAGGTACTTCCTATCAGTGGGATTTATAGGTATAGGTTTCTTTGAGGGAGTTTAGTTGCCGTCCTATTGATTTAAATACTGATAGAATATTAATGAAGTGTACCACATCTCCTCTTCTCCTCTTATCATCATAAATTCTACTTTCAACAACTATTTTTTTTAAACCTTTACTTATTTGATTTACAAATATACAGTCAGGCTCCAGTAGAACAACTAAGTGATGCGATTTAAACGTTATTGTTGCTTGGAGCAACGCGCATAAGTGTAAAGTTAATCCTACTAAAACACAGGTCATCATAATTAGTTGCTCGCAAGTTGTGTCTAGGATTGACTGGGCTCAGCTTCCCTTAGTTCTCTTTGATAATGTCCAAATTGAGATCAGCAAGACAGTCAAAAACCTTGGTATTCTTATTGATAGTCAACTGTCGTGGGGACCCCTACTGTCAGAAGTTAGTCGAAAAATCTTCGCATTGAAACGTTGCATAATCTGTTACCTACATAAACCAAAGTTGCGCTTGCTCAGTCACTCTTGCTCCCTTTTCGCTGACGCCAGCTATCCTGATTGAATCCGAGTACGGCTTGATAAGCTATGCTAACTTATTTGAGAAAACATCTTAAATTTAGTACTTAATTTAAACTTCGAGTAGCTAAACAATTGATGATAAACAACCTCCTTAAGGATAGAATTAGTTAATATTGTTATGTAATACAAAAAATTTACAAGTTCTAATAACAATTACCTAATAATTAGTTATCTCCACCAAACCCACAGCCGCAAACGGGGAGTTTGAAGAGTGTGTGGAGGGGAGCCCCTCCACACACTCTTCAAACTACCCGTTTTTTCAATTTTTATAGCTCATCTTTTATCGTACATGCCATAAAGCTGTGGAAAGCTCTACCCACTTCTATTATTACAAGCTAAGTCTCTACCTATTTCAAAAATATGGTCTTTGAACAATTCCTGTACATGTAGTACGGGACCTTTGAGTTATATAAATGATAAGAAGAGATTTGTTAGAGAACTCTTATATCATTGATATGATAATTTATTGACTGAACCGCGTGCTCAACTATCAATTAATTATCATTGTCAATTAAATAATTAATTATCAATTAATTATGGTAATGTCAGTATTTAGTTTTTTATGAAGTGTGGCCTACAGCTATCCCGTGGCTTAGTGTTGGTGAGGATTCTTATACATTTCTTTTGCATGACGAATAGTTGTTCGAATTCTACACTGTCTCCCCATAGAATTATGGCATAATTCAGCCAACTATAGGCGTAAGCATAATACGCAGACAAAGCGGTTTCATGATAATTAATTGATAGTTGAGCACGCGGTAGGCGCGTGCTCAACTATCAATTAATTATCATGATGAGGTGAAAACGTGAACTAATGCAATAAGCTAAGTGGAAGGCACGTGTAACAATTGACCTTAATAATATCGATGATTTGACAATAATTACCTAATTTATACCTAAATAATAATTCACGGCTGCGCTGCACCGTACATTACATCAACATCAAACTGTTAATTAATATAATATTTTATAAATACAAAGCTTTATATAATATAACATTCATAGTACTAACTATATTTGATTTTTATTATATTTTTATGTATTTCTTTAAACTTAAGTATTAATTTATTTTTATAGCTATCAGTAGGTATGTAATGAACATGATTATTTTAAACTAAATAATTATTCTCAACACTTGTTTTATCACTCTCTGTCCATCCAAAGGTTCATCTATATTTGGTAGGTTACATATTACTAGTATCAACTGGTCTATGAGTGAAATCATTTTCTTAATACCAGTTTCTTCAAGTGATTTCTTAGGTGCTTTTTAACAATTAACTCTCAGGTAAAAGGTGGTAGGTAATTATTTAAAAGCGAACTGTACGATGACTATGAGATAAGTGACGGCAAAGTTGAGCACCATTCCGAGCAGACTGGCGTCCAGAGGGATCACCCTGTACACGCGGAACCGGAGCGGACGCGCTTCCACGTATCGGATGAACCGTTCCAACTCAAGCTGACGAGTAGAGTCTGCAATATACAAACATAATAAAAATCATTCAAGTATCTACCTTTAATTTTCAGAACTTAGCTTTGTTTATGAAGAGCTTAGTCTTGCCTGATTTGTTTCCCTTGCTGATAAAAAAGCAGGACATACAAACAAATCAGATTCGATCGCGAATTGGCTTGCTAAAATAAATTTTGTGGGGTGTGCGGGTTGCTAAAATAAAGTTTTAACTACTAACTGAAATTAACAGAGTGACAGTTCCCTGTCAATATATTTATGAAAACTTGTTGTACACTCATAACAATATCAAAAGCTTCCCTAAAAATAGCGATAAACATAATATGAATTCTAGAAATAAACATAATTGCTGTGCCCACAACTAGGCTTCACAAAATGAATGGATCTTTTAAATGGTATACGCTTCTACAACAAAATACCTAGTGAGTTGCAAAATTTATCAGTAAATAAATTCAAACAAATTGTAAAAACATTTCTGTTCAAAAATGCTTACTACAAAATATCAGATTATCTAGAAGATAAAAAAGCTTGGGACGGGTTTTGCTCCAACTCGAAAAATAACAACTAACAGGCTAGAGGTTTCTTCGTCGCTTCTTTACTTTAGTCTACATACCGAAATCAAAAATATCACTTTATTTCCGTGTCAATGTTTTATTTTAAGAATTTGACCTTTTCTAAATGTACATTTTTGTATTTATGGAAATAAAGACTTTTTGATTTGATTTGACTTGAGGTGGACACTGACCGGCGTTAGGCTGCCATTCAACCAGAGACGTGCTACGTTGGAAGCGCAATAATAAGCGTACTAAAAAGCGGAACGGGAAACGCTGGTATTCATTTTTCGCGCGTTTAGCGTGACGCGTAAGAAATGAATACCAGCGTTTTCCGTTCCGCTTTTTAGTACGCTTGCAATAAGGAACTTTCTTGGTTATGTTTAGAACAGGAATAATGAACTTTCTGAGTAGGTTTAGTATTAAAACAGTGTATTGATTTGGGATAGCCGCACGCGAGCAGAAAACAACATGAAAGGAAAAAGGCCCCAACAGGTCAACTGAATCTTTTCTTTGTAAATAATTAGATAAATGTATTAAAACAATGTGGCTAGGTGGTCTAAACTCCGCACGGCATTTAAATAAACAAACTCCCATAATATGGGCCCTTGTTTACTGTTCTTTTTTTTCTCTGGAGAAAGATGTGTGAAAAATGTTCCGTAATTATTTCAATTGTTACAATAAAAAAATTCTAATTAAATCAATTTATTGTTCTCCAGCCAACCAATAGGATCACTTATTCATGTCGTCATTTTTGTCAGCTATGAAAATTATGCGATAATGGAACAGTCCTATTGCTCTACTGGAAACTTATCAACGCAGCACATAATCTGGTTGAATGGCAGCCTTACATAATGTAACGTGTTTCACAGCGAGTATTCGTCAGAGCAGGAAAATAAGGGTCTACTCTATTTTCTATATCTTTAATAATATGAAAAAAATTAGACGACGATGGTGATTTTGATACTAGCTCGCACTTGGCGGAGTTAAATATATAAATAGAGCAATTATTAATCATTGGTAACATTAAATCAACTAAAATGTGAAATAGGGACGACCGTTTACGCATAAATATGACGACCGATGAAGCGCGGTGGGCGAAGGTTTGCCTGCGACGCAGAAGGATGCGGGTTCGATTCCCGCCTCGGGACAAATGTGTGTACGATCTGCAGACATTCGTTCAGGGTGATTTGTTCGTTTTCTATTTATAATAAAAAAATATCTATCTGTGCATTGTGTATATCAGTTATCTAGTACCCGAACACAAGCTCTGCTTATCTTGGGGCTAGATAATGCTGTGTGAATTGTCCAGCATTATTTATTATTATTTTTATTATAAATGAAATCTTTGTACACAATTTAGTATGAGCAAACTGTAACAGGTGAAGTTTTAGTTTATTAGAAAAAACACTATTCAGTGTTTTTGTTTACCAACTTATTAAAATAATATGTAAATGCATGAAGCAGAATAGATGAGTAAATCTATATTTGATTTATATAAAGTTTTTTTTAAAAATTACCACGAAGACCATGATAACTAATGATGACAGCAGTACCTTTAATGCATTTACGTAAAAATCTATAGAAGCCCTCCAAATCGCTAATCCAAACGAGTGTAAAAATTAACTCCTTCGCAGTTGTGTAGTATAAAGAAAGCAGTAGCTACCTAACTAAACACCTACAATCTGTCTACGGAACTCTCTAAATTTTAACACACTTACCTCGTTCGTGAATCAGATTTTCGTGCAGTATGAGCACAATTTTGTTCGAATGTCTAGCAAGAGAGTCAGCGGTAAGGGCCGGGGCAAACATAAACACTAAATTCACAGCCACCATTAAATGTTCTGCTCGTGGTCCAATCTGGAATTTTCAAAACTTAGTCACGATTTCATGTCCTGACTAGTCGAAACCAATGTAAAGTTTTTCTGATATATAAGTTTTATTACAACTTAGGTAAATGCGTTAATATACCTATACAAGTTTGTGCGTTGGTGTTTGCGCACACGCTTCTATGTATTTATCTACAGCCAGCGAACATGAGCCCCGTTGGGACTATGGCCGGAAGGTCATCAAAATAATGTATAAAAATAAAGATATACATGAGTGTAAATAGATACATGAGTGTAAACTATTTAATGAAATAATTCATACGTACTTTGTTTTCATTACTCATTTCCACCAATGAGAAAAGAATATTTGACATTATGCCGATGGTAGTAGAAATGACGATTAAAAACAACTGGAAAATTAAAACGATGTATTAATCTGAAGTCAAACTCGCTATTATTAGTTAACCGAGTATTCGTTAAACTTACCAGCGGATCATGAGCGGATTTTTGAATCTCTGTCAAGTCTGCTATGTCTTTATAAATATTAAGCATAGACAAAATATCTCGATCTTCAGTTTTCAAGACCGATGATAAATAGTTTAGTCTACATAATATTGAATAGTAAACGACGGTGCTTGACGAAAAACCAATGTATAGTGAAGCCATTAACCATACATAAATAACTTTAGACAGAACTGGTTTCAGGCAGAGATCTGGTCTAGTTGCGCAGTAGTAAATGCTAAGCATCACATAAGAGGGCAAAATGAAAATATACAATAATAATATTTTTTTCTCCAATTTGAAAGTGGTTGCTCGCAATTTTATGTCGATCATTTGTATATCACGGTGAAACTGACATAAAGTTTTACTCGGACTGATAGAAACCAGAATGAGGACATTTAAAAAGTATAATACAAAAGAACTCATCATCCAATTGTTTGATTTGTCGCCACCAACCATTATGGCTAAGATGACAGTAAGACTTATCAAGAATATTGAATGAAGTAACGTTATAATTTTCCAAAACACTCTTTTTTTTAAAGTTTTATGTTCAAAGAAACCGAAGTCTAGGCAGGCCGATATTTGTATTATTTTGTAAAAAGCCTTCATAACAGAAAACGGATTAAATTTTTCTGATTTTATTTCTATTTCACCGATTTGATCCGCCATGTTTGAAAACAAATATATAAACGTTATAGGTGCCACGTTACATCTAACACACTGAACTTAATTAATAAAAAACTGTTTCACCATCAAATCAATAAGTACCACTTAACTTCAAGTAATAAAATTATCATAAGTGAACAAAAAAATTAGGTACTTTAAAACGTTGAGTAAATTAGTTAGTTGAGTAAACTAGTTTTTCCCGTCGCACTTTGAGTCAGGAGAGGCATCGTCCCTTTAATCACTTTTTAAAATATCAAATTGAGAATGAAAAGTATCTATTTAGGTAAAAGTATGGAAGCATAAATAATAGCTGATCAATTGAACTTCTGTGAAGTTCGATCATTATTATTTGAGTCAATCCATTCTTCTAATTATAAAATAATAACCAGGTAGTTTTTTAATTTACAGGCAACTATTTACACATTTTAGAGATTAACCTCGATTAAAGCATTAAGTTGCAGCGAAATTATTTACCCTACTCTTGTCCGTACCTAGCGGTTGTCTCATTCTTTTATAGTAATTTTATAAACAAAGCTCCTAACCATCTACTGCGTTTTAAACAAGTACTTGACTATGTTTCTATAGGGTGGTTTGGGTTCTGATAATTCCAGTCGCTTCCTCGTCCACTATTTCCCGTAAACATTTCAAAATTAATGAAAATGATGGAGATGATAAAAGTAACTATTATTTCATGATAAGGTGAAGGCGTCAACAACAAAACCGTCAGGGTCAGGTTTCCACGAGACGAAAGTTTCACACTTGGCATTGCTACGGGAGGCGAATAGATCTATTTCGGGATTACCAAAGAGTTGTACTACTGTTTGGTAAGCTTAATCAAAAAATATAATATCTTAAATTCCCATTCAGTAGTATCTGGGTTTATTATTCTAGAATCTAAATCCGTACAGTTTTCTTTCGTAATAACGTAAGATGCTATAATATCCAAATATTTCTCGTCTCGCACCATTGCCAAATGTGTTAGGTTATTCAGGAGTGGAAACTGTATCTCTCCCATTCTATTCACATAGCTTACTGCTGTGGTATTATCGACTCGCAGTAACATCGCACAATTCAATTCAGTTTTAAACAAACTTTCTAAACCCAAAAATACTGCTAGTAACAGTAGAAAGTAGATGTGGTTTTCTTTTTCGGATGCCTTTCATGTATCGTTTGCTCTTTTAGTATCGCAAACCGCGCCCCAACCTATTCGAGAGGCGTCAGTAAAGACCTTGTGCTTATACTGAACTTTTTGAAAACATTGGAAAGAACTGTGTATGTTATTTTGCCACCAATGCATCAATGCAGTGCATCTAAAATATCATCAGAGAGATTTATTTTGGCTTCGTAATTGTTATTGTTTTCTTGTAAAGCTAAATATTTTTTCTATTTTATTTTTCTTTCCAAAACTTTTGTGGATATGAACCCGTACCTAACAGCTGGACATGCTGAGACAAGAATACCGTTTACCTTAGCAAAACCATGGATACACATACATTTCGGTAACCGTGAATTTTTTTGTACTAATTTTGCTAATTGTGCCGTTAATCTAAAGGCAAAGATAAGGTTAGAGCATGAGTGTTGTATATAAAGCCTAAAAATTTCGTGACTTTTCTAGGGTACTCTTTAGGTAGGTATACTCTTTTCGTTATAAATCACGAAACCCAAACCTTTTAATCATTGTGTACATTATCTGTGCACTCTTCAATACTCTCACCTATGCACAAGATATCGTCAAGGTAATAACGGACTTGTGACCTTGTTTACGTAAATAAGATATAACTTCTTACATGATTTTAGTAAATACTCTAGGAGCGACAGACAATCCATACGGAATCGATCCAAATTCACATAAATTATTTTTAAATTCAAATCTTAGGTACTTCCTATCAGTGGGATTTATAGGTAATAGGTTTCTTTGAGGGAGTTTAGTTGCCGTCCTATTGATTTAAATACTGATAGAATATTAATGAAGTGTACCACATCTCCTCTTCTCCTCTTATCATCATAAATTCTACTTTCAACAACTATTTTTTTTAAACCTTTACTTAGTTGATTTACAAATATACAGTCAGGCTCCAGTAGAACAACTAAGTGATGCGATTTAAACGTTATTGTTGCTTGGAGCAACGCGCATAAGTGGAAAGTTAATCCTACTAAAACACAGGTCATCATAATTAGTTGCTCGCAAGTTGTGTCTAGGATTGACTGGGCTCAGCTTCCCTTAGTTCTCTTTGATAATGTCCAAATTGAGATCAGCAAGACAGTCAAAAACCTTGGTATTCTTATTGATAGTCAACTGTCGCGGGGACCCCTATTGTCAGAAGTGAGTCGAAAAATCTTCGCATTGAAACGTTGCATAATCTGGTACCTACATAAACCAAAGTTGCGCTTGCTCAGTCACTCTTGCACCCTATCCTAGACTACGCTGACGCCAGCTATCCTGATTGAATCCAAGTACAGCTTGATAAGCTTGAGCATCTTCATATCTGCTTAAGGGGGCGATATATGTTGCCATTTTGTGAATAGGATAGGCATAAGATTTTGCGTTTAAAGGAGCGGGACAGAGCAGATCGGCGTTAGCTCAGAATCATCAGTTTTTACTGATTATCAATTAATTAAGACATTTGTTTCCAAAAATAAGCCGAATGAGCCCTAGCTTTTTTCAAAAAACAGATGGTACTTTGCACAATAATTATTTCTGGTATTTTAAATAGTTTTTTTTTTCATTTTCGAAAAGAAGGGGATCTGCTTTGATTCCCATAGGTTATTAGACATATTTTTCAAAGCTTTATCACTTAAAATGACACAGAAACATTGTTTTAATGTAACCCATATTTGCCCATTTCACATCTATCGCCTTAAGCTTTTATTTTCGGTCAGCTAAGTGGAAGGCACGTGTAACAATTGACCTTAATAATATCGATGATTTGACAATAATTACCTAATTTATACCAAAATTCACGGCTGCGCTGCACCGTACATTACATCAACATCAAACTGTTAAATAATATAATATTTATAAATACAAAGCTTTATATAATATAACATTTATACTAACGATATTTGATATTTATTATATTTTTATGTATTTCTTTAAACTTAAGTATTAATTTATTTTTATAGCTATCAGTAGGTGTATATGAACATGATTTTTTTAAATTAAATAATTATTCTTAACACTTGTTCTATCACTCTCTGTCCATCCAAAGGTTCATCTATATTTGGTAGGTTACATATTACTAGTATCAGCTTGTCTATGAGTGAAATCATTTTCTTAATACCAGTTTATTCAAGTGATTTCTTAGGTGCTTTTTAACAATTAACTCTCAGGTAAAAGGTGGTAGGTAATTATTTAAAAGCGAATTGTACGATGACTATGAGATAAGTGACGGCAAAGTTGAGCACCATGCCGAGCAGACTGGCGTCCAGAGGGATCACCCTGTACACGCGGAACCGGAGCGGACGCGCTTCCACGTATCGGATGAACCGTTCCAACTCACGCTGACGAGTAGAGTCTGCAATATACAAACATAATAAAAATCATTCAATTATCTACCTTTAATTTTCAGAACTTAGCTTTGTTTATGAAGAGCTTAGTTTTGCCTGATTTGTTTCCCTTGCTGATAAAAGAGCAGGACAACATGCAAACAAATCAGATTCGATCGCGAATCGGGTTGCTTGAGGTGGGTGTTGACCGGCGTTAGACTGATATTTAACCAGAGATGTGCTACATTCTGCTACATTGGATGCGCTAAAGTTAGCCAGCCAATAGGAACACTTCTTTATCTCGCCATTTTTGTCAGTTATGAAAATTATGCGGTAATGGAACGATCCTATTGGTCGGCTGGAAACTTATCATCGCAGCACATATTATCTGGTTGAGTGGCAGCCTTAATTTGGGCTTAATGTAACATGTTTCACAGCAAGTGTTCGTCTTAGCATGAAAAGAAGGGTAACTCTACTTTTTATACTTTTATAACTTATAACATAATATGGAAAAAATTAGGCTACGATAATAATCAGATACTAGCTCGATTTTGACGGATTTCAATAAATAAAAAGATCATTTTAAATCTACTGACATATGAATTACAATTTACTATGTGCAAAATGTAACTGGCGTTTTAGTTTCAATAGAAAAAAAATCTTTTCAATGTTTTTGTTTACCAATAAATTAAATTAATATAACAATGCATGAAGCAGAATAGATGTATAAACCTATATTTGTTTAAGATAAAGTTTTGTATAAATAGAATGTCTTTAAATATAAGCTAATTATATTACAGTAGCTTCTCGTATTTATCGAGCCTTAGAATGGAAGACCATAATTAAATCGAACACTTATCAAGAAAGCCTTTTACTCCATAGATGATTAGGTACATCAATGATGTTAATGCTTGGCCAGATGTCGCCCAGTTCCGCACCGACAAATAATATTAAGCTAAGTTAGTTTTATATAAACATTGACTTGAATCTAAATCAGATTACATTTAGACTTAGATATGCAAATATTTTATCAGTTTGTAAGTCATATAAATATACAATTACTAGTGGTTTTTTTTCCACTTCTTCCGTTAGTGGACAAAAAATTGAAGTGGACAAAATCAAAAACACTTTGTTTCTTATTTGATAATAATTACTATTTTTAAACGTGTTTATAGTATAAAATTAAACTTGTTTAAGTGCTTATTTTGTAAGCTTATTGATATTTGTACGATTACCTACAGCAGTATCTTTAATAAAGTAAATTTAAAGTAAAGTAAATTTTTATTTAGGAAACATTACATGGTTGAATAACTATTGGAATTCGATGATGCCCGCAGTAGTTTTAAGTAAACTGTGTCGCAGACACCATCGCCCTCCTCACAGACAGGGTGTTTCATTTAATAATTTAAAGATAATTAACAACAAATAACAATAAAAAGAAATATTAAACTATATGCTATATTAAATGGATGAATGAATAAAATTATTGATGTTTGTTTGATGTCAATAATATATGTATGTTGATAAAATATTCAAAGGTTAGTGTAATTTAACTGAAAGTTAGTAAATTGTATATACATATATTTAAATATATATGAATTGATATGTGAGTGTATGTTTGTGTATATATGTGAAGCTCCAGATGCACCGGACTCGTAAGAGTCCGGGCAACAGAAGCTACTAGTGTGTTAATGTGAGTATTTGTGCATGATTGAGTATAAAATCTCACGATATTACTTTTAATATATCTTCAGTTGAGTCATACGTCAAAGATAGGAGCCATCTGTTAATGGTTTGCTTGCAAGATTTTTTTGTCATTTGGAATATTTCAAGCTCTTTGTTTACTTTGTTATAAAGCCATGGACCGAGAAAACTTAGAAATCTGCGTGCAAAGGAGGTACGATGAGCAACAACTTTGAAAACTTGATGCTTTCTTCGTGTGTTGAGACGGCTTATGTCAAAATCTTTCTTAGAGTGCTGTCTGAGTATAACATGTAAAATAAAAAGCTGACGGACGTTAAGTACTCTACATTCAGTGTATAGATCAGTAGTAGGGTATAGTTTAGGTTTAAAGTAGCTTATTTTCAGTAAAGCTCTCTGAGCTCGTTCGACAATGAGTGTGTTGGCTTTAGCCGCACCTCCCCAGCATGTGACACAGTAGGAGAGAATGGTTTCGCATAACGAAGAATAAATCAAATTCATAATACGATGATCCGCAGAATATCGGAGTTGCTTGAAAATATAAATTAGTTTTCTAACTCTGTTTGAGATGTAATTTAAATGGCTTTTAAAATTTAGGTTATTATCAATAACGATCCCCAGATATTTAATTGATTCAGCTGACGACAAATATGGACAATCAAACAAAACAAATATTTTTGACAGGGAAGTTAAAATTGAAATTGGTCGATAGTTTGTGACACGGTTCCTATCTCCACCCTTGAATATAGGTCGAACTGTTGATCCCTTTAGCAATGTAGGAAACACACCTTGACGTAAACAAAGGTTGATTATGTGCGTAAGTGGAGCGGTTATTTGATTTATTATGCATTTTAGGACATTAGATGGTATTCCATCATCGCCAGGTGCACAATTGCTTTTAAGTCTAGCAATAAGGTGTCCAACCTCTTGCTCATCAGTATCAAGTAAAACTAGGGAATTAACTGGCGATTTAATTTTTGAAGCTTGAGAAATAAAGTGAGAAGGTGGTTTTATTTTATTGGCCAGTTTTTCACCAACTGTAGCAAAAAACTCGTTAACTGAGTTTACAGCCACAGAAGGAGAAAGGGCAGTTGATAGGAGTTCAGAAGCATGCTCTTTTTTCGTTTTCCTATTTGTGATATCATTTATAGCTTTCCATATTTTTTTATTATCTTTACCAGCGTTTATTAGTAGTTGTCTTTCGTATTCCCGTTTTAGTTTTTTAACTAATTTATTACAGTAGGTTCGATAGCGTTTATAGGTTATTTGAAGGGTTAAGTTTTGGTAGTTTTTAATGCAAACTCTGCTTAGCTTGGGGCTAGATAATGCTGTGTGAGTTGCAGCATTATTATTATTGTTATTTAGGTACGTAAAAATCTTTTGAATAATCTTTAACCCAGCCCTCCAAATCGCCAATCCAAACGAGTGTGCAGTTGTGTAGTGTAAAACAGTAGCTACCTAACTAAACACCTACAATCTGTCTACGGAACGCTCTAAATTTTAACACACTTACCTCGTTCGTGAATCAGTTTTTCGTGCAGTATGAGCACAATTTTATTCGAATGTCTAGCAAGAGAGTCAGCGGTAAGGGCCGGGGCAAACATAAACACTAAATTCATAGCCACCACTAAATGTTCCGTTCGTGGTCCAATCTGAAACATTTAAAACTTAATCACGATTTCATGTCTTGACTAGTCTAAATCTAAGTTCAGTTTTTCTGATAGATAAGTTTTATTACAATTTATGTAAGTGTATTATTTAACTACACAAGTTTGTGCGTTTGTGTTTGCGCACACGCATCTATTTATCTACATCCGGCGAACATTTATCTACTGCCGGCCATAGTCTTAACATCCCCGTTAAGACTATGGCCGGCAGGTTAGGTCATCAGCAAAATAACGTACATACTCTAGATCAAAAGCGTATAGTTTTTAAAATATACCTCTTTTTACAAACTTTCACTGCAATTTTTCCTTTCTCCTGACTTTACACGTACCGAATTGAAACATTTTTATTCAACTGCAGTTTATTTACATGTCAATTCGTTGGAAATTTTATGGCAAATCTAAATATATATAAATGTCAGCACGTATTCCTATAAAATAACAAGAAATCGGCGAAAGAATGCAACAAAAAACCAAAGACGCGCGGCGCCATGCATACCGCGCCACAGGCGCGTGGTCCGCTGCCAGAGCGCTGGGGGATGCCTAGCGCGGGTCCGCCAATCTAGAGGATAATTATAATGTAATGTAGTGAAATAATTATAAATACTTACTTGGTTTTCTTTGCTCATTTGCACCAATGAGAAAAGAATATTTATCATTATGCCGCTGGTAGCAGAAATGACGATTAATAACAACTGGAAAGTTAAAACGATCTTATTAATCTGAAGTTAAACTCGCTATAGTTTACCTTGTATTCGTTAAACTTACCAGCGGATCAAGAGCGGATTTTTGCATCTCGGTCAAGTCTGCTATGTCTTTATAAATATTTAGCATTGACATATTATGTCGATCTTCAGTTTTCAAGACGAACAATAAATATTTTAGTCTACATAATATTGAATAGAAAACGACGGTGCATGACGTATAAACAAAGTATATTGAATTCATTAACCATGTATAAATAATTGTAGACAGAACTGGGTTTAGGCAGAGACTTTGTTTAGTCGCGCAGTAGTAAATGCTTATCATCGTATTAGAGGGCAAAAGAAAAATATTGAATATTAATATTTTTTTCTGCAGCTTGAAATTGCTTGCTCGCAACTTTATGTCGATTATTTGTATGTCACGATGAAACTGACATAAAGTTTTATTCGGACTAATAGATACCAGAATGAGGACATTCAAAAAGTATATTCCAAATGAACACATTATCCAATTGTTTGATTTGTCGCCATCGACCATTATGGCTAAGGTAACAGTAAGACTTATCAAGAATATTGCATGAAGCAACGTTATAATCTTCCAAAACACTCTTTTTTTTAAAGGTTTGTGTTCAAAGAAACCGAAATCCAAGCAGGTCAAAATTTGTATTATTTTGTAAAAAGACTTCATAATAGAAAAAGGATTGAATTTTTCGGATTTTTCTATTTGACCGATTTGATCCGCCATGATTGAAAAAAAAATATCAACGTTATAGGTGCCACATTATATCTAACACACTGAACTTGATAAATAAAAAACTGTTTCACCGACAAATCAATAAGTACCAATTAACTTCAAGTAATAAAATTATCATAAGTGAACTAAAAACTACTTTGAAAAATTGAGTAAATTAGTTCTCACCTACTCTAAATTACAATCGACTAGTTTTTCTTGTCGCACTATGGGTCAGGAGCTTTATTATTGTCCCTTTAAACAAACTTTAAAATTTCAAGATTAAAATAGTAAAGATAGGGGGTAATTTTTACTCAAACTCTCGTCGGTGCCATCGTGCCGAGCTACTACCATATTATTAGTTTGTACGAACTTGAACATAGACTACAGATTTTTAAATTTTTCTAAATAAACTATAATATATTACCAAAAACAAAAATACATTTTAATAACCACAGCTTGGACTTATAATTATTATGTAAGGAAGTAGATTGATTGATGTAGGAAAACTTGTGATAATGACACTAATTTCCGATCGTTTTTTATGAAATATCTACACTAATATTACAAAGATAAAAGATTTCTTATTCTAACTTTATTTATTATATATATATGCATATATTTTCACGAACACTCATTGTTTATAAGCTAGTATGAGTAAGTAGTCCGAAATTTATTTGTGTTAATAAAAATGACTGGTGTCCGCGATACAGGCTTTGCCTAGTGCGCACACCGCAGGAAATTTGTGAGCTGTAATTTTATAAAATAAAGTTTTTTTTCTTCATTTGTTTGAATTTAAAAGGCTCCAAAACTACTGGACCAATTTGAAAAATTCTTTCACAATTAGAGTCCTACACCCCTGATGAACAAAGGCGATGGAATATACCTGTGAGAGGCCAGGGCAGACCGATAGTTTGTTAAAAAACTTTTAATTTATTTATTATTATATTATAATATTATTAAAAGCGTGGTTCTTTACACTTTATATGTGATGCAAGCATAATTATTATTTCAGTTTTCAAAAATCATAAAATATTTTATTATTGTGTACCTCTGTCTCCCGAAAAGTAGATGACGATTACGATAGAGTTCCATGATCTAATAGGGTTACAGACGGTGCTACTGGCATTCTACTTTCAAACAACTATCTTCTCCCTAACACCATTACGCCAATAATTTACAAATATACAGCCAGGCTCCAGTAGAAAAACTAGGTGATGCCATCCGTAAAATTAATCACGGTTTAAACGTTATTCTTGCTTGGAGCAACGCGCATGGGTTGATAGTAAACCCTACTAAAACACAAGTCATCATAATTAGTAGCTCGCAAATTGTGTCTAGGATTGACTGGGCTCAGCTTCCTTTAGTTCTCTTTGATAATGTCCAAATTGAAATCAGTAAAACAGTAAAAATCTTTGTATTCTTATTGATAATCAACTGTCGTGGGGACCCCTAGTGCCAGAAGTTAGTCAAAAAATCTCTGTTACCTATATCCACCAAAATTGCGCTCGCTCACTCTTGCTCCCTATCCTAGACTACGCCGACGCCAGCTATCCTGACAACCAGTACCAAGTACAGCTTGATAAGCTTTAGCGACTTCGGAATGTATGACTCCATCTGTTTTGTATCCCATATATTATAAGGTACTTTTTAAAAGCTTTATCGAACTAAGTCTACCTATTTTCAAATATATGGTCTTTGAACGCTTCCTTACATAAACATCAAATTGTTAATTAATATATATTTATAAATACAAAGCTTTATATTATATAATATTTATTCTATAATAATTATCTATTTTTTTTATTACATATTTAATTATACTTAAACATGTAATTATATTTACAGCTATCAGTAGTTTTAAACTAAATAATTATTCTCCACACTTGTTCTATCGCTCCTTGTCCATCCAAAGGTTGCCAGACAGAGATCGCTCAAAGCAATAAGGCCGCCCGTTGTACAACAAAATCTGTGTTAGTTATTTTCTGTCCTGTGTATTTGTTTTATTTGTTGTGCAATAAATAACAATAATAAAAAAAAAAAAAAAAAAGTCACCGACGTCGTTTTTGAAATTTTTTGATTTATTTACGTTTTTATTCACAAAATAAGCATGTAAATAGCTTAAAAATGCTTACAAGAGCACGTGCAAGGGCGGCACAAACAGCACTCCATGAACCATCACCGCAGCCCGCCTCGGCTAGCTCCACATCCTCCTCTTCAGATGAAGAGGAATTACAAACGCCGCCTGAGACGAGTGATGTGTTGAGCAGTGAAGACGAGCTGCCACCGTCATCGCCTCGACCGCCGCGAACACCTGTGCGGCGAGGCCGACCCCCGCTGTCAGCCCCGCGAACGGCCCCCGCCGCTGATGGAAGAGTGCGGCGCATGAAGTGGACGAGAGCAATAAATGAGAACGTCATGCGCGCATACTATAGGGCTACAGATGGAGGAACTAACTTGACTGCATACCGTTCTAGGATACTGCCCTTGTTTCAGGCCCTTAATAAGGATAGAGAGGGGTATATTCCAGGGTGACAGTCTGAGTCCCCTGTGGTTTTGTTTAGCTCTGAATCCACTCAGTACTCTACTGAAAGATTCAGGAATAGGTTATCGCCTTCGGAGAGATGGTGAGGTCATTCCTCACTTGTTGTATATGGATGACCTCAAACTATTTGCGCCGAATAAAACACAGTTAATGGCCCTACTGAATATCACACAGATATTCAGTAGTGCTATTAACATGGAGTTCGGCGTTGACAAGTGTGCGGTCATACAAATACAACGAGGGAAAGTAGTAAACTCTAATAATTTACAACTTTCAGACATAATGTCTCTCAAATCTCTCTCCGAAGGTGAAACTTACAAGTACCTTGGTATGCCAGAAGCGTTAGGTATAGTTGACAGGGACATAAAGCAGTCGGTAAAGGAGCGCTTCTTCTGTCGCCTTTCAAAAGTACTAAATAGCCTTTTGTCAGGTGGCAACAAGGCACGTGCCTACAACGGCTGGGTTATGCCACTACTAAATTATACTTTTGGCATACTAAGATGGAGTCAGACTGAACTAGACGCCTTGGACTGTAAGGTTCGTCAACTTTTAATTACTCATCGCATGCGGCACCCCCGATCTTCGGTAATGAGATTGTATATCCCACGGAAATGTGGTGGTCGAGGTTTTTTAAACGCCAAGTCCCTACATAACCGTGAGGTATGCA
Source organism: Eupithecia vulgata (assembly GCA_946478455.1). Lineage (NCBI taxonomy): Eukaryota > Metazoa > Arthropoda > Insecta > Lepidoptera > Geometridae > Eupithecia > Eupithecia vulgata. The sequence goes on from OX297876.1 coordinate 12,462,230, forward strand.
ATCTCAGAAACCATTTCATTCAAGCTGAATACCAGATGCATCGCGATGTGGTTGCAGTTGATAAGAACCTTACCCCTCTCTCCTTAGCAAACGAGAACTGGCGCAAACCTACGGTGATGAGCGTTCAGGACAGGAAGGCTATACGGGAGAGCAAAGAATTGCATGGGAGATTCTACAAGGTTCTCACAGGTCCTGATGTAGATCTCCTAAGCTCGGTAAACTGGCTACGTTTCGGCGACCTCTTTGGAGAAACCGAAGGTTTTGTCTGTGCAATTATGGATGAAGTGGTAAAGACGAACAATTACCGAAAGTATATCATGAAAGATGGCACGATCGATATTTGTCGAGCGTGTCATCTTCCTGGGGAGACCCTCCGTCATATACTTTCGGGTTGTTCGCACCTTGCTAACTCTCAGTACTTGCACAGACACAACCAAGTAGCCAAACTCATACACCAGCAACTTGCTCTCCAGTATGGCCTTACTGATACTGAAGTTCCGTACTATAAGTACACACCAGCACCAGTTCTCGAAAATGGCCGTGCCACGCTTTATTGGGACCGATCTATCATTACTGACAGGACTATTCTTGCGAATAAACCTGATATTGTACTGATAGATCGGTTAAAACGAAGGGCGGTGCTTGCTGATGTCACCATACCACATGATGTTAACCTCGTTAAAGCTGAGAAAGAAAAACTTAGCAAATATCTTGATTTGGCTAACGAGGTTGTCAGCATGTGGGATGTAGATTCAGCGACCATTGTTCCTATAGTTGTTTCGGTTAACGGCGTAATAGCGAAGAGCCTCGATCAACATCTCAAGAGACCTAGGAAGTTGGATCAAGGGCCAGATCCAAAAGGCGGTACTCCTGGACTCGGCGCGTATCGTCAGGAAGTTCCTCTCTTTGCAGCCCTAGTCACCGGTTGCTTGAGCCTAGCTTCGCAGCCGGTGATCTACCGTTTTGATATATATTTTTTACTGTAGAATAGTTTTATAAAATTATATTTTCTATAGTAAAAAATGTATTTTTTAACGAGATTTAAAATAAATGAAGTTTAATAATAATAATAAAATTTATTCAAATAAACTTACGTAAAAAGACAAGACAGAAGTGCACTAAAAATAAAAATAGCAAGCTTAAGCCTGAACTAAGTAATCCTGTGTTTCAGGCGACTAGAGTGCTAATTATTACATAAAATAATCACTTAAGTACGATGTAGGCATTTAGTCTAACAATGTTGTTTATGGTAGAGAACAGTTTGTGTATAAATGAAAGTCTAACTTTTACATAGAATAAAACTAGACAATAAAATAAAACTAATAAAAAAATAAAACGTCAAGTGCGAGTTAGACTCGCGCATCAAGGGTTCCGTACAAACTCCTACTCTTTAGCAAAGAAATCAGTCAAATCCAGACGAATAAGGCACAATAATTTTCTGATTTGATAACGATTATGACGTAACTTATTTAGTCCCTCGAACTATTGGCGTCTCGAGACTAAATAAGTTACGTCCAACCCTAGTGTAACAATGTACTATTTTGAATGAATAAACCACAAATTTACGGTTTTCTGATTTTTCCCTTTACTTGTGCTATAAGTCATTGCTTCTTGCCAAATTTCATGGTTCTAGGTCAACGGAAAGTACCCTACAGGTTTTTGGTCCATGGCGAGATTCGAAAATTATTTTTTCTGTGAATATACTAAAAATTTACGGTTTTCGAATTTTTCCCTTTACTTGTGTTATAAGACCTTGCTTCTCACCAATTTTCATGGTTCTAGGTCAACGGGAAGTACCCTAAAGGTTTTTGGTCCATGGCAAGATTAAAAAATTATTTTTTCTGTGAATAAACTACAAATTTACGGTTTTCAGATTTTTCCCTTTAATTGTGTTATAAGACCTTGCTTCTCACCAAATTTCATGGTTCTAGGTCAACGGGAAGTACCCTATAGGTTTTTGGTCCATGGCAAGATTAAAAAAATATTTTTTCTGTGAATAAATTACAAATTTACGGTTTTCGGATTTTTTCCATTACTTGTACTATAAGACCTTGCTTCTCACCAAATTTCATGGTTCTAGGTCAACGGGAAGTACCCTATAGGTTTTGTGTGCATGTGATTCCCTAGGAAAATTGAAAAAAAATAGACATAAACAGCTGTAACTTTTGATTGCGTTGACTTAGAAGTTTGATTTATATCGAGGCTTCAAGAGGTTACGAGCCTGCGTATATGATGTAAATATCAACTCGATAACTCTACGCGTTTCTGAGAAAAGTGGGTTGACAGACGGACAGACGGACAGACGGACAGACGGACAGACGGACAGACGGACAGACGGACAGACGGACAGACGGACAGACGGACAGACGGACAGACGGACAACAAAGTGATCCTATAAGGGTTCCTTTTTTCCTTTTGAGGTACGGAACCCTAAAAAGAATAAAACTAAAACTTAATCACTATTCTAACTAGGTTAACTTAATGTATAAAAATGTTATTTACTTAATAATATCTAAAAGCTTCTCTGTATCGTCGTAGGATAGACTTTGAAGTGTAAATCTAATAGATTTTTTACAATTATTATAGTTAAGCGCGTAAAAATTAGAAATTGAATTTAGTCTGTTGTACAGGAACGGACCAAGAAATAGGTAAAATTTTTGCGCAAAGGCAGATTTTAGGGTTGTTGAATGAGGACAAACTTTAGTATTCCTTCTATTGTTAGTAAACTCAGTGCTGTAGGGAAGGGCTGCGTGCTGTTTTAGTACTGTGTTCATTATAAATAGCTGCCGGACTGTTAACACATCACAGGACTCATATAAAACATTAGTGGGAAAGATGAAAGGGCGAAAAGTTGCCACTTTAAGAATTGCTCTTTGGGCTCTTTCTACTGTTAGTAACAATGTTTTTCCCATTCCACCCCAAGTGGTAATGCAGTAAGTTAAAATTGATTGACACAGAGCAAAGTAAACTTTTCTGATCATGCTATGATCTGCAAAATGGCGTAACTTTTTAAAGATAAATATTAACTTTCGCACTCTACCACATAAAGTTTTAATATGGGGCTTAAACGAAAGATTATCATCAAGTATGATACCTAAGTATTTTATTTGATTTGTGCTTTTAATTACGGGACATAAGCATTGAGTGTTGTTTGTGCTATAGCAATGATGTGCGTATAGTTTAGATTTGGCAATAGTTGTCATCTGTTTGCGCATCGAAAACTTTGTATAATTGGTCTTCTCAACATTCAACGTTAGTAGGTTGAGCTGTAGCCATTCGTTAACCACATTGAATCCATTTTGCGCAAACTCGAAGACTTCCTTATCAGAATCAGCTGAAAAAAGGAGGGCAGTGTCATCAGCGTATGATATAATTGCGCCGTGGTCTAGTTTAAGGTTACACAGATCGTTAATGTATATTAAAAAAATAAAGAGTAATTGTATTGTATTATAATCTATACTTGTTTGGTTACATATTAATAGTATCTACTGGTCTATGAGTGAAATCCCATCCCATCAACTAACCTAGATAACGAAAGATAGGGAAATCATTTATGGGTAATTGCGTACGCTTCTACAACAAGCTTCCATCTGAAGCAACTGAGCTCCCTATTCGTAAATTTAAACTGTACATAAAACGAAATCTTATCAAGAAAGCCTTTTACTTCATAGATGATTACATCAATGATGTTAATGCTTGGCCAGATGTCGCCCAGTTCCGCACTGACAATGGTATTTAAGGGAAATAATGTTAAGCTTAGTAAGTTTTATATAAATATTGAGTTATATACAAATTAGATTATAATTAGACTGAGATAATGTATTAAATTTAAGTTTTATAAAACTTACTAGTGGACAAAAAATTGAAGCGAATAAAATCAATAACATCATATTTCTTATTTGATAATAATGACTATTTATAAACCTGTTTATAGTATTATATTTGACGTGTCTAAGTGCTTAGTTTGTAAGCCTAAAGAAATAAAGTTATTGACTTTGACTTTGAAATCATTTGCTTTATACCAGTTTCTTCAGGTAATTTATCAGGTGCCTTATAACAATTAAATCACACGTAAAAGCTGGTAGGTAATTATTTAGCAGCAAATTGTACTATGACTATGAGATAAGTGACGGCAAAGTTGAGCACCATGCCGAGCAGACTGGCGTCCAGAGGGATCACCCTGTACACGCGGAACCAGAGCGGACGCGCCTCCACGTATCGGATGAACCGTTCCAACTCAAGCTGACGAGTAGAGTCTGCAATATACAAACATAACAAAAATCATTCAAGTATCTACCTTTAATTCTCAGAACTTAGCTTTGTTTATGAAGAGCTTAGTCTAGCCTGGTTTGTTTCTCTTACTGATAAAAGAGCAGGACGACTTGCAAAGAAATCAGATTCGTTCGCCGATCGGGCTGCTAGAGGTGGGTACTAATAATAATAATAGGATCACTTCTTCATCTCGTGTTTCTTGTCAGCTATGAAACATATGCGATAATAGAAGGATCATATTTGTCGGCTGGAAACTTATAAACGTACCACATATCTGGTTGAATAGCAGCCTTACGGGGCTTAATGTAACGTGTTTCACAGCGAGTGTTCGTCAAAGCAGGGAAAAAAGCAGAGGCGTATTTAAAGATTTGGCGCCCCGGGCCAGTTAGTTTTGCCGCCCCATTTATTTAAGAAAAAACCGGCTAGGTATGTGGTGTGAAGTAATAAATGGAAAAAAAAGCCTAATAAAAACCGACGCGTCGAGGCGTAGTGCGAGTCGACTCGGTTGCGCACGAAGGGTTTCGTATCATTACCTAGAAAAACGGGAAAAGCTTATGTCTTGTATGGGAGCTCCCATTAAATATTTGTTTTATTTTAATTTAATAATTTATTTTTAATGTGAATATATGTACCTATGACTAAATGTTCTGTGAATATTTCAAGCGTCTTCCTGCTTCAGCCATATTAAATTGCTTCAGCTTGCATAATTTCTCAGTAGTAAACTAATTATCTGATTTTTGAAGTCAAAGATTTTGACAGCACGTAACTACAGTGCTTTGATTTGCTTGCATGTATAGGTACTCAATTTAATATATCTATCTATCTACTTTAGTTAATTATTTACTAGTGTGAAATTTTCCGCGCGCTCCCCTCGTAACCTCGCACATGCCTACTTTGCCTTAAAAATGATCGGTCACTGCTCCCGAAATTAGAGAAGATGGCTCGAGTCTAAGGTAACGGAGTCCTCCCCTTTTTTTAGGGACTTCCCATAACCCCCAGAACTCCACTTCCAATTGCGCTAGATAATGGTCAAGCCTCAGAGTTAGTAAGTTGAACCAAGCCAGGGTCAAATGATGTAATGAATGGTAGCCTAATGTAGCCCAGGGATTCCCAGCACCCCCTGCCCCACCGTTACCCTGACTGCTACCATGGCCAGAATTAGCGAGGCGGCCGGGAGCTGGGGGTCATTTTTAGCAGTATTGATATAAGGTGTTAATGCCCATAATCCCCACGCTGAGAATGCGGGTTGGGGATCGCCGTTTGATAGTGAGATTGTTCTGCAGGGGACGCTGCTGCCCGCTCCCCGGTGTACATATGTCCCTTAGTCGCGTCTTACGACACCCACGAGAATAGTTGCGTTTGTGATATTCTAAGCCGGTACCACATAGTAAAATAAAAACTTCAAAAAAATAAATAAGTCCCAAAAATTTTCGATTTCGGCAGAATTTGAACCTGTCTTCAGTACATCGGTTTTGTCGAAAATCATTGGAATCTCTTACGGCTCTTGCACCTTACCCAGAGTGCGAGGGCTTACGCACTGTAATATTTATTTTAGTAAATTAAGCTTGACAATAAAAGGCGCCCAGAGAAGATCGTGAGGGGCGGCTTCGCCGCCCCCCGCAGCCTGCAACCCGGGCCATGGCCCCCTTGATTGATTATTAAATCAACTGACACGTTAAATAGGGTCAACTGTTTACGAATAAGTGACATCTATGTACACAATTTTTTATGTGCAAAATTTATTATCTGGCGTTTTAGTTACAATAGAAAAAAAACAGTGTTCAGCGTTTTTGTTAAACAACTAATTAAATTAATATTTATGCATGAAACAGAATTGATGAATAAATCTATACTTGATTTGTATAGTATAATGTTTTTTTATAAATAGAATGTCTTTAAATGTAAGCTTATTATATTACAGTAGACTGCAGGCAGATGCTGGATGCGGCAGGCTGAAGACAGGGCGCTATGGCGCTCATTAGGGGAGTCCAGTGGACTGGTATAGGCTGATGATGATGGTATTACAGTAGATTTTTGAATTTATCCAGCCAGTGAACAGAATACGTGATTATCATAACTGATGAGTGCAGCAGTAATTATAATGCAGTTACGTAAGAGCAAACGAGTGTAGGAATTAACTACTTCGCAGTTGTGTAGTATAAAACGTACCTACCTAACTAAACACCTACAATCTGTCTACGGAACTCTCTAAATTTTAACAAACTTACCTCGTTCGTGAATCAGTTTTTCGTGCAGTGTGAGCACAATTTTATTCGAATGTCTAGCAAGAGAGTCAGCGGTAAGGGCCGGGGCAAACATAAACACTAAATTCATAGCCACCACTAAATGTTCCGTTCGTGGTCCAATCTGGAATTTTAAAACCTTAGTCACGATTTCATGTCCTGACTAGTTGAAACCAATGTAAAGTTTTTCTGATAGATTAGTTTTATCACAATTTAGTTAAGTGCGTTAACATACCTACACAAGTTGGTGCGTTTGTGTTTGCGCACACGCTTCTATGTATTTATCTACAGCCGGCGTACATGAGTCCAGTTGGGACTATGACTGGAAGGTCATCAAAATAATGTATAAAAATTGTATTTTTGTACTCAGTTTCCTCGAGACATCAGTTTTTTATAAGTATAGTCAACATCAGATACATGAGTGTATTATTTAATGAATTAATTCATACTTATTTGGTTTTCTTTACTCATTTCCACCAATGAGAAAAGAATATTTACCATTATGCCGATGGTAGAAGAAATGACGATTAAAAACAACTGGAAAATTAAAACGATATTATTAATCTGAAGTTAAACTCGCTATAGTTAACCTAGTATTCGTTTAACTTACCATGGGATCAAGAGCGGATTTTTGTTTCTCGGTCAAGTCTGCTATGTCTTTATAAATATTTAGCATAGACAAATTATCTTGATCTTCATTTTTCAAGAGCAACAATAAATATTTTAGTCTACTTAATATTGAATAGAAAACGACGGTGCACGTCGTATAGACAAAGTAAAGTGAAGTCATTAACCATAAATAAATAATTTTAGACAGAACTGGATTCAGGCAGAGACCTGGTCTAGCCGCGCAGTAGTAAATGCTAAGCATCAAATTAGAGGACAAAATGAAAATATAGAATATTAATATTTTATTCTCTAACTTAAATGTGTTTGCTCGCAATTTTATATCGATCATTTGAATGTCACGATGAAACTGACATAAAGTTTTACTCGGACTGATAGATACCAGAACGAGGACATTTAAAAAGTATAATACAAAAGAACTCATTATCCAATTGTTTGATTTGTCGCCATCAACCATTATAGCTAAGGTAACAGTAAGACTTATTAAGAATATTGCATGAAGCAACGTTATAATCTTCCAAAACACTCTTTTTTTTAAAGGTTTGTGTTCAAAGAAACCGAAATCCAGGCAGGTTAATATTTGTATTATTTTGTAAAAAGCCTTCATAACAGAAAACGGATTGAATTTTTCGGATTTTTCTATTTGACCGATTTGAACCGCCATGATTGAAAAAAAATATCAACGTTATAGGTGCCACATTATATCCAACACACTGAACTTGATAAATAAAAAACTGTTTCACCAACAAATCAATAAGTACCACTTAACTTCAAGTAATAAAATTATCATACATAAGTGAACTAAAAATTACTTTGAAACCTTGAGTAAATTAATTTTCACCTAATCTTCATTACGATCTACTAGTCCTTTCCGTCGCACTCTGGGTCAGGAGCGTAATTATCATCTCTTTAATCTCTTTAAAGATTATCTTTCTAACTACATACACTTACATACAAAAAATTATGGCTAAAGAAGACAGAATGAGATTTTGAACTGGAGAAGGCCTGTACACGTAAGGGGTCCTAACTACTTGAACAACTTATAAAAAATCTATTTAAATTATTTTCTTTTAACAATAGTAAATAATTTGATTTTTTAAAATAAATAATGTTCAATCAAAGAGTATAATTGTTCTTTAATATTTTTTTCTATACCAACTTTTTCATTTGACTGTACTTTATTCGCCTTGAACAATAGATTTTTTCGACCATTTAGAGAGCGGTCCCATTTGCCGGAAGCAAAATAATATAATCAATCCGGCGAAAGGGACCGCGGTCCCTTTTTCTAGCGGTCCCAAATGACGGAAGCCTCAAATATCGAGGCAGGTATCTACATATAAAAAGCATGCTTAAATTATTTATCTTTGTAAATTGATTATAATATTTGATAATTTGAAAAAACATTGTATTAAGAAATAAGAAATTATTTATACGCATGATTATTAATTATTTATAGTTATGGAAGAAATGGCTTCTTTATTTTTATTTTATTTATAGAATGGAAGCAGAAATAATAGGCAGCCGTTACGTAACGTAGATTTATTCTGACTGTCGGTGCCATTGTGCCGAGCTACCACTTAATTTATAGGAACTTGAAGATAACTACGGATTTGGTTTTTTTTTTCAACAAACTATCATAAGTATACCACAAAAAAAACTATAGGCATTTTAATAGCCACAGCTTGAACGTAAATGTAAGGAAGAAGATTGATTGATGTAGGAAAACTTGTGATATACAGGGTGTTAGTGTAAACAGTCTTATCCTTGAAACCAGAGGTTCAGAATCATGAGCAGAGTCCAAAACCGATGAAAAAATTAAACTTTTTTTTTTACATAATTTTGAAAAAAAAATCCTGATACATCATAAAAGCATTTCACCCTACACTCCTATACCTACGCCGCGTCCGCGCCGCCGCTCGCTCGCTTTGTCGGTATCAAACAAAGACGCCGCGCCGCCGCTCGCGCGCCGCCGGCTGACTCAAAAGCGCCGCCTACGCGCCACTCGCCAGTCACAGCCCGCCTGCTAGGTAGTGAGCACGTCACGACGCGTTCCGTGCTAATTTGTGATGTGCCCATTTGATTTATTCCCGTATTGTGTTAAGTAGAGAAGTGACGATGTCGTTCACAAAATTAAATGAACAGTGGACTGAAAAGGTGCGACTTTATGCCATCGCTGGTGACAACATGAACTTGGCTCGTACGATGTACGCAGAGCGGTTCCCAGAACAACGTGTGCCAAGCCGGGAAACGATCCTAGCGGCTACACAAAGGCTACGTGCCTACGGCCAGTTCACCGTGCCTAGTCATGCACAAGGTCGTGGCATGGCAACCAACAGATGGCGGTCAACCTTCAAGAAGAAATCTTGAATTTCTTCGCGGAGAATCCAGAGAAGAGTACTAGACTAGAAGGGCAGCTCGTCTCTTCAATGTGTCGCACTGGACAGTTTGGAAAATCCTCCACATCGATGGCCAACACCCCTATCATTTCAAAGTAAGTTTAAGTACCTACCTACATTAGCCTACTTACTGGCAAATGTGTTAGAGTAGCTATTTTTGCCTGTCCTAAGCCAGGAAAAGTATGAAGGGAAAGTTCCATCACAAGTTGTAGGTACCTACGATTGGAGTGGTTTCGATACCTACACCACCGGCGCGGCCGGCTACAGGCGAGAGCGGGCGGCGCGGCGTGATAAGGTCACTAGGGTGTCCATGAAATCACGTAGGATAGCAGAGAAATGAATTATGAAATTCCATCGAAACTAATTGACTTTAATTTTTAATAATAACTTGTATCGTCTTATTTTAGGGGTGTACATACGTGGTTTCAAGGATAAGACTGTTTACACTAACACCCTGTATTATGACAGTTTAAGATCGTTTTTTTACAAATATTTACACGAATATTATAAAGAGGAAAGATTTGTTTGTTTGAATTAAATAGGCTCCAAAACTACTGGACCGATTTGTAAATTCTTTCACCATTATAATTCTACATCCCAGATGAACAAATGCGGTACAATATCCTGTACGAGCCAGGGCTGACCGCTCGTTATTATTACCAGGGACGAGGGAAATTTCATAATCACATCACACAATGACTCAATAATCACACGCACACAATGACTCGTCCGCCATTGCTGTGCTTCACATTTGATTCGGTAGGGTTACGTCCGTGAAATTTCCCTCGTCCTGCTTATTACCTATCTATATATACCTATATAAAGGAGAAGAGAAAACAGGGTGACATATCAAGAAATCTCTGTAACTTACAAGAGCTACGAAGCTGAAATTTTCCATGGAGTTACCTTTTAAGACGTAGGCTAAGAACGGATTTTTGGAATACGTATTCTAAGGTAGTTAAAATGGGGTCAAAGGTTTTATAATAACTGCAGAACCGTTACTTTTGAACCGTCAAAATTTGTGGCGTAGAAAAAGGACTTAAAATAAACAGAAACGTGTTTCAGTGTTATTTGAAATTCTCACCCTAAAGGTTAGGAGTGTGGAGTCAAAGTCAGCTCAGCACAATGGCGCCGACTGTCAGAATAAATCTACGTTTCGTAACAGCTGCCTATTATTTCTGCTTCCGTTCCATAACTTTACCAAAATAGATACTTCTTAATTTTGAAATTTAATAAATTGATTTAAGAAAGTAATGAAAAGTAGGTGAGAATTAATTTACTCAAGGTTTCAAAGTAAGTTTTAGTTCACTTATGTTAATTTTATTACTTTCAGTTAAGTGGTACTTATTTTTATTTGTTAATGAAACAGTTTTTTATTTATTAAGTTCAGTGTGTTGGATGTAATGTGGCACCTATAACGTTCATAATACATTTTTTTTCAATCATGGCGAATCAAATCGGTCAAATAGAAATAAAATCCGAAAAATTCAATACGTTTTCTGTTATGAAGACTTTTTACAAAATAATACAAATATTGACTTGCCTGGATTTCGGTTTCTTTGAACATAAATCTTTAAAAAAAAGAGTGTTTTGGAAAATTATAACGTTGCTTCATGCAATATTCTTAATAAGTCTTACTGTTACCTTAGCTACAATGGTTGATGGCGACAAATCAAACAATTGGATAATGAGTTCATTTGGATTATACATTTTGAATGTCCTCATTCTGGTATCTATCAGTCCAAGTAAAACTTTTTGTCAGTTTCACCGTGACATACAAATGATCGACCTAAAATTGCGAGTAAGCACTGCAAATTTTAAGTTGGAGAAAATTATTTTAATTTTATATATTTTTCTTTTTCCCTATAATACGATGCTTAGCATTTACTACTGCGCGAATAGATCAAGTCTCTGCCTGAAGCCAGTTCTGTCTACAATTATTTATTTATGGTTAATGAGTTCAATATACTTTGTTTATACGACGTGCACCGTCGTTTTCTATTCAATGTTAAGTAGACTAAAATATTTATTGTTGGTCTTGAAAACTGAAGATCGAGATAATTTGTCTATGCTTAAAATTTATAAAGACATAGCAGACTTGACCGAGATGCAAAAATCCGCTCTTGATCCGCTGGTAAGTTAAACGAATACAAGGTAAACTATAGCGAGTTTTAGTTCAGATTAATAAGATCGTTTTAACTTTTCAGTTGTTATTTATCGTCATTTCCACTACCAGCAGCATAATGATAAATATTCTTTTCTCATTGGTGCAAATGAATAAAGAAAACCAAGTAAGTATGAATTATTTCACTAAATAGTACATATCCTCTAGATTCTAGATTGGCAAACCCGCGCGTGGCATCCCCCAGTGCTCTGGCGGACCGCCCGTGGCATCCCCCAGCGCTCTGGCGGACCCGCGCGTGGCATCCCCCTGCGCTCTGGCGGACCCGCGCGTGGCATCCCCCAGCGCTCTGGCGGACCGCCCGTGGCGCGGTATGCATTTCGCCGCCGCACGTCTTTGGTTTATGTTGCATTCTTTCGCCGATTTTGTAGGAACAAAATAATAAGAAATCGGCGAAAAAATACGTTTTGAAATTTATAAATATTTAGATGCCATAAAATTTTCTACAAATTGACGTAAACAAACTGCAGTTAAATGAAAATGTTTCACGTCGATACGTGTAAAGTAGAAGTAGGAGAAGAGAAAGGAAAAATTTCAGTAAAGGTTTGTGAAAAGAGGTATATTTTAAAAATAATACGCTTTTGATCTACACTTCTGGATCTACAGTATGCACATTATTTTGTTGATAACCTCCTTACCTTACCATGGTCTCAACGGGGACTAACCATGTTCGCCGTAGGTATATAATGTAGATAAATAGATGCGTGTGCGCACAAACTTGTGTAGGTAAATAATACACTTACTTAAATTGTAATAGAAAAACTAAACTTAAGTTTAGGCTAGTCAGGACATGAAATCGTGACTAAGTTTTGAAAATTCCAGATTGGACCACGAGCAGAACATTTAGTGGTGGCTATGAATTTAGTGTTTATGTTTGCCCCGGCCCTTACCGCTGACTCTCTTGCTAGACATTCGAATAAAATTGTGCTCATACTGCACGAAAAACTGATTCACGAACGAGGTAAGTTTGTTAAAATTTAAAGAGTTCCGGAGACATGTTTTGTTGATTGTAGGTGTTTATGTAGGTAGGTACTGCTTTTAGTTCATTCCTACACTCGTTTGGATCAGCGATTTTAGGACTCGGTTAAAGATTATTCTAAAGATTTTACGTAAATGCTGTATCATTAGTTATCCATATTGTAAAGCTATATTGTAGCCATATTGTAGGTTCTAAGAACAAAAAGTTGAATTATTTTTATCATATTTGTATATTGCAGACTCGGCTCGTCAGCTTGAGTTGGAACGGTTCATCCGGTACGTGGAGGCGCGTCCGCTCCGGTTCCGCGTGTACAGGGTGATCCCTCTGGACGCCAGTCTGCTCGGCATGGTGCTCAACTTCGCCGTTACATATCTCATCGTCATAGTACAATTTGCTGCTAAATAATTACCTACCAGCTTTTAAGCGTTAATTGTTATAAAGCACCTAAGAAATTACCTAAAGAAACTGGTAGAAAGCAAATGATTGTACTCATAGACCAGTAGATACTATTAATATGTAACCAATTAAGTATACATGATCATCATTATACAATAAAATACAATTAGTTATTATATATGTATTGCACACCAAATACTAGACAGATACACAGGACAGGAAATAACTAACACAGATTATGTTGTACAACGGGTGGCCTTATTGCTTTGAGCAATCTCTGCCAGGCAGGGAACCTTTGGATGGACAGGGAGTGATAGAACAAGTGCAGAGAATTATAATTTAGTTAACATATAATTATATATACTGATATCTATAAATATAAATATAAGTTAAAATACACCCATAAATATAAAAATTAAATATACAAATTATATAACATATAAATGTAATTTATATTTTAAAATAAAAAAAATAAAGCTTTTTTCTGTACGGCATATTTGGGTAACATTAAAACATTTTTTCTCCATCATCTTTATCGATAAACCTTTGATAAAAAGAACCTAATAACCTATGGGACACAAAACAGATAGCGTTTTATATCGAAGCTTATCAAGCTGTTCTTGGGTTTAATCAGGATAGCTGGCATCGGCGTAGTCTAGGATAGGGAGCAAGAGTGACTGAGCAAGCGCAACTTTGGTTTTATTTAGGTAACAGATTTCGCAATGTTTCAATGCGAAGATTTTTCAGTGAAGTCAAAGTCGACGTTGCTAAGAGCGTTACTAAAATCTAGAAGGGCTAGGGCGGTTGCTGAGTTGTTGCTGCCAGTTACCATCTCGTTAGTAATCTTGACTAGAGCTGATACGTTGTTATGTGTAGTTTAAAAATCTAAAAGACTACTTATAGCTTCCTGCTACTTTTTTTTCGGAACACTTTCGCTGGGTCTCCAATAAACGGATCAGATGTATAAAGTAACGAATGGAAAAATGTTTTCCATTCGTTACTTACGCTATAAATCAACTGATTTTTAGCGTTATCTGGAGCGCTCCACTAGATTTTTTTAAGTCCTATTTTAGGACTCTTGGGTATCTTAAGACAATTGGCAATAATTAAAACAGTTTGTTAATATTATCTCCGACAATACTGCATAATGCGACATAATATAATTGTGCAGAACTCCGAGTACACTCAACCAATTTTGAGGATTAATTGCATGCCATACCAATGTCTGCAGAATATTTTGAGTATCTCTTCATCAACTCTCATAATTTTGAAACTGCAATGGTATTATAACTATTTGACATTATCAGATAATGCGGTTATTCTCTAAACTCTCTGGCTAAAATATTTATAAAATAGGTACCTTCTAGCCATATTTCGAGAAGAACTGACAACCGCTGGGGTAAACGTGTTCTTAAGTGGAGACCGCGACTCGGCAAACGAATGTCTCGGTGAAAGAATGTCCTCTGACCAGGTTGGATGACGATTTGCGAAAGACTGCTGGCAGATGCTGGGTGCGGCAAGCTGAAGACAGGGCGCTATGGCGCTCATTAGGGGAGGCTTATGTCCAGCAGTGGACTAACATTGGTTGATGTTGATGAAGTTATTAAAACAAAATGTAGGATATCACAAATAAAATTTTGTTACAGAATACGTCAGTCGCAATTGACGTAGACTTAAATAAAACGTCAAGTGCGAGTCAGACTCGCGCATCGAGAGTTCCGTAAAATTAAGAGTTTGTTGTGTGTGTTCTTGTTTCTTGCCAAATAGCATGATTTTAAATCAACGGAAAGTTATTAGGTTATTAGGTTTTGGTCACTAGCGAGATAAAAAAAATCTTTAATTTTATCTTTAAATTTACGGTTTACGGATTTTTCTCTTAACTTACGCTATAAGATCTTGCTTCTTGCCAAATTTTATGATTATAGGTAAATGGGAAGTACCCTATAGGTTTTGTATGCATGTGATTCCTTAGGAAATTTCTAAATTTTGGGCCTATACGACTGTAACTTTCTATTGCGTTGACATAGAAGTTTGATTTATATTGCGGTATATGATGTGAATTTCAACTCGATGCTTCTAAGGGTTCCTTTTTTTCCTTTTGAGGTTCGGAATCCTAAAAAACAGCTTGTTTTAATTTAATTTTAACTTTTGCAGCTTGGATCAAATTAATCATTTATTTATACGAAGACTAAAAAAGTATAAATAGACAAAACATTCATTATTCATAGGTACTTAAGAATGAACAAGAAAATCCTCTCTGATGTTTATTTTTCCTTATTCGGGCTTACAGACATAAATGTAATGAATCTGGTAAAATATGGGTGGTGGCTTATTTATTTACTGCAGTAGTTAACTCGAGATATTGGCGATGGGTAGTAGTATTGTGTAAATAAAGTTGGTTATACTCTACTTTATTAATAACCTTAAGGACGCACCAACGGCACACTGCAACACGGTACTTTGGATGGTAAATTAGAAAGCAAACGTATAGACATGTATATAGGTTTTCTCATCGACTTCGAAGACGGCGATCCTAGATATTACGTTACGAAATCCTCTTTTATATCATGAGACTATCCATTCTCTAAAGCTCTTTAGACCATACTTGGTCTTGAATAGAGTTGGCCAGCGGAGTTATAAGTGTACAAACGTATCCTTTAACTCATAGAAATGTACACAGCAAGCGTCTCTAACTGTTTAGGATATGTTTGCCTGCAGATTCGAGTAATGCAGCTTGGTGATATAATAAGTTAGATAAGTTTTTAAGAGCGTACTGTCAATCTTTTTATACTTGCAGTCTGTGGTTGAAATACATATAGAAAGGCTGGAACGCCCTGCGCGTCCAGAACAATAACGGATACAGTGTGCCCCGCTTCTGTAGCACGTCTGGGATGTTTGCAGAGTCCCATGTTGATGAAATTTTACGCAATCATCCGCAACAACATCTCTGATACCAGTAGTTGTGAGCAGCGGTACCAGTAGCAACCTGAAACTTATAGCTGGAAACTAGAAAATCTGCACAATGGCTGCGCTTTAATGAAGCACTGGACGCGCACACACAGTGTCATACATCTGTGATAGCAGATTATGCTTTCTATTAATGGAAGATATTATTAAATAATTAACTTTTTAGCAAAAACTCTAAGTTGATCTGGACCACCTTGTGTGGATATTAGCGGTGATACGTGGCTAGCTTCACGCTGTATGCACGAACTCATGGCAACATTCCGGCCGTTGATAAGGAATTGTAAACCTGTTTAGCTACATGTAAGAATGTGTATATCATGCTCAAAAATGTTAATTTCGTTTATAAGTTTGTTTAAATTTTTGGTATTTTTATATTTATTAGAACTTTTTGAAGTTTAAGGCTAGTATAGTAACTACATTAATTATTAGATATATAAGAGGAGAACTCAGTGCCTAGACAAACCTAACATAGGCTTTAAGGTACTTCTAACCAGATATGACATGTAACGAATTTTTTATGAATAAATTATACTATCTATCTATCTAACCAAATATGGTTGAAATTTGAACCTTATTAAACTAAAATAACCGCATTAAATTGAAATGAATTAGCTATTCGCCTGGTGGCAGCCGCAACGGCGGCGCGGCAGTGTGAAAAAAGTGGTGCCCTATGTCCAGCGGGTTATGTCATTGCCCTTAATAAGAACAATTAAGGCATTTAATAAGGAGGCCTAGGTCCAGCAGTGAACTGTTATAATAGGCTACGGTTATTGTTGTCGAAATTTTAAGAAGTCTTCAGGTAGCAATGTAGGCGACATCTTTATCTAAAATCATGCTGCCGACACCAACTTACTGTGTCGGTTACGTTGCCTAACTAAAAGATTACGTTTCATCTAAATAAAACGTTTCTGAAATTAAAAGCAAAACCTTTTTCTCGATAGATCTAGTCCCACCCTAATGATTAGTCTTGAAGGTACAATGTACAAAAGGGCTTGTACATTCCAGACACGTATTTTCATTAGGAAAGATTGTACCTACCTACGTAGGTGCTACACATGTGCTTCACTCATATTTTACAGCTTAGGATAACAGGAAGTAATTTTTCTCGAGTTCCATGCTCGGTGTTCCCTTTGCTCTTCGAATGATGACTAATGACTCAGTGGCCTAGTCCGACAAATGTATCTTACTATTTTCTAATAGCAGTTTCGCACACGTTTAAAAAGTAGCCTATATACTAAAAAGATATCTTTGCAAAATGTCAATCCGTTCCGTAGTTCTGGGGTGAAGAAAAAAATTAAGTGAATAAACCACCTTATTTCTTATTTGATAACAATTTTATTACTATTTAAGCTGTAGTATTAAGTGGATAAAACTAATAACACCTTATTTCTTATTTGATAACAATTACTATTTATAAAGCTGTGGTATACAATTTTATTTGTAGGCTAATAGTAAGCACTTAGCTTATAAGCCTACAAAATAAAGTTATTGAGTTTGAGTTTTGAAGTGACAAACATCTAAATATTATTTATTCATTAATTATATTGTGTTGAAATTTATGAAACTGAACAATTGACGTGTAAAATATTATTTTTATTAATAAATTATCTGAGCGTCTGGTCGAAGCGACGCGTGGTCACGCGTCGCTTCGACGAGAGCTGGTGAGTATTTGGCACAGCGCATCAGCATTGCTATACAGCGGGGCAATGCAGCCAGTGTCTTAGGCACGCTTCCAACTGGTATTGATATGGATCAGTTGAGCTACCTGTAGATTGTTTGCAACAGTTTGCAGATAGCTTAATTGTTTCTATTGTAAATACTAGTTTTAATTTAAATTTGTTATTTGATTGTTATTTTCTTTCTGAATAAAGATTTATAAATTCTTGTATTCTCATTATTTTGATTAGTATGCTTTTCAAGGCTAGGTGAGTTAGAAAAAATCTGTTTTTTTTTTCTATAGGATATGATAATGGCTGTGATTTTTGCACGTGTTTTAAGGATTCTAAATCTGAGAATAAATTGGTAATTCATAATAACTTGGTAGGTAAGTACCCATAGTATGCAGTAATATAAATTTTGTTTCTTATCCTTTTATTCTATAAACCTAAAAAGATTTTCTCATATGAGCTTTGAAATTCTTCCAAAATACCTGCCGTTTACGTGGAGATGGATACTACTTGTAGGGTGCGTAGTGTGCCCCCTACAATCCTATAAGTTGTTGGTGTTTGAGAGTTAAAAGAGTTTTGTAAAGTTTCACGGTTTAATCGTACGTTATGTTTAAGGTTTTGTTATGGTCGCGAGTGTACGCCGTGACGTGTTGTCCAAAGGACAGTTGTTTGCGACTGAATGTAATAAGCCTGAGAAACACGTCATAACGTAAACTGCTGACCCGCGGGAACATGTCACTCTGTATGGTATGCAAACCGTACATGCTCCCGAGGGCGAGTTGAGATGAAAATGTTACATCTTAAAAGTAATAAGTAATAGTTCAAGCAAAAAGTAAAAGCGATAAAAACTACGAATAAAAGTAATATAAAAGTAAAAAGTAAAGTAAGGACACAAAATATAAAATTCAACTTATAAAATGTCACTTAATAATTTCAAACACTTTCACTTGCACTAAAAAGTCTTTTGATAGTAGGTGAGGTCCCCTTGTCCACACGGGCGTATGGGCGGTGAGTCACGCTAGTATCAGGTTCGAGGCTCGTCGAAGGCACGCTCGTAGTGTGTCCCGCCGTCGTAGGTACCGCAGGTAGGTCTACAAGTTGGATGGCGGTCTCGAAGTGCTGACTGCCCTCTCGCGTCGTCGCTGGGAGCGTCGCCGAGCGCAGGCGGGTGCGCACGCGCCGCCAGCAGTAGAGGATAGAGGCGAGCAGTGCGGCACCAGCAAGTAGGTACAGTACCACAAACTGATGGACGTCATGTGTGGATAGTTGAATGTTTTCGCCTTCTTTTTCTATCTGTTTGATTTGCTCTCCGATGTTGTTTATCTCCTCCTTGAAGCCTTGTGTTTCCTTTCTCTCAAGATATTGAGTAGGAATAGTTAAGTTGAAGATAGTGTTTATAGATGGTATCTCTATCTTAAGTAGGTCGGGCTGTACTTCCAAGTTGTTTGATTGTTTAGTGTGTGAGTATATAGTGAAGCTTTTGCCCTTGATGACACAGCCGTTCCCAAGGCTGATTAGGCCGGCCATGTTGAGTCGCTCAGCTGTTATCTGCCGTTCGCATAGTATTCTTATCGTTCGTTGAGTACAACAGAAGTACATGTAGGTATTTGTTTTGTAAAGCTCAATCCACACGTCCCTGCAGATTGTATGTTTTGTTGCGCATTGTTCCGTTTCTTCTTTCATTGTACATAGGCTGTTTTCAGACTTCAGTCGGTAGATAGGTCGTTGTAGTTTGCACATGAGAGTGTCCATGTTGTATGGTGTGCAGGTTTGTAGTTCGTTTTCGGACATAGGTATGTAGGCGTCCTTTTGTAGATTTATGGAAACGTAGTCTGCGATAGGTAGAATAGTCACCATAGTTTTGTTTATAAGTTGAGGGACTGCGATAAGTTTGTAAAGCTCGTAGGCATCCCGAGTTATCAAAGGAATTTTGACTTCGAATATAAAGTACTTCAGAGTCATCCTTGCCTTCACGTTGAGAAGATGATAGAGTTTCCGAAGATCCACTTGGATGTTTTCAATAGGTAGAGTTAAGTCCTTCGAAAGTTGACCAGATATTATGTTAAGCTCTTCCGTAAGCTGTTGCGGACTCAATAGATGAATGTTGAATTTTCCGTAGTGAATTTCGGTAACAGTTTCCAAAAGCGTCTCTTGAAGACCTTTCAAGTTCATCAACATGTTGTTCGCGATGATCGACATCATAGTAAAGTCATTATTTGTTTTGACATCTCTCATTTCAATCGCTAGTGTGTTCACGGCCTTATTCAGTGTTATTATGTGTTGGTTATACATTTTATATTGTTGGTCGATAGAGTTCTCTATTCTCTTCAGTAGGTTATTCTCGGCTTCTAGAATGGAAGTTTGGTTTTTCCACAATAAAGCGAGGTGTTGTTCGTTTGATCGGATGCTGTCTATGTCCTTTTCGTATTTTTCGGCAAAGTGTTCATCCAGCACTCCGAACAAGCTGTTGGCGAGGTACCCAACGCCGTTGATGAGCCCCCTTCGTACTCTATTGTTCATTCGTTTTCGGTCTAAGAGCATGTTGCTGTAATGCATCAGTTCCGTATAGCCGTGTTGTAACTGAAGTAGTATTAAGTTACATTGATTGTTTGTTTCGATGTTAGTACATGCTTGTTTTAGTGTAGAAATGTAACTTTTGAAAGCTGCTATTCCTTGCCAATAAGGTTGCATATCGTAGTAAACGATTAATTTCCATTCATCGCGTACCAGGTGCATATCAGTGACCTTATCAAAGTACATACTTTGGTTGTTGTTTATGTCAGTTAGGCTGTAGTCACACCGAGCGGGATTTATTATGGCAAAGACACATAAAATCGCCCAAATTAAATTGCATGACGTTTTGTTTTTTGTTCTAGTTCGTTTGTTTTGTGGTTGTTTTTGTTGAGTTTGTTCTTGTTGTGTAGGTAAGTCTTCTTCTTCTTCCGTGTTATTTTTCGTTGGTAGTTTAGATAGTTTAGTTATAGGTCGTTTCATGATCCCATTTTTCGTTCGAAGACTAACCACGCGAACGCAGCCGTCCTTTCCTTCGTGTAGCTCAACTACTCGTCCTAGGGCCCATTTCCCCGGAGGAAGATTGGAGTCATGTATGACTACGAGGTCGTCGATGCTCACGTTAGGTTTTCGTTGCCGCCACTTGCTCAGCGGTGTAAGTTGGGTCAAGTATTCAGACTGCCATCTTTTCCAAATGTCTTTGAATATTTTTTGAATAAGTTGCCATCGCGTTCGTTCGTCTCTTTCGGTTTCGACGATAGTTAGTGTAGGTCCGCTGGAGAGGAAGTGAGCTGGCGTCAAAAAGTCTATGTCTTCGGGATCTTCAGTTAGCGCTTGGAGTGGTCTGGAATTGAGGCAAGCTTCGAGTTCTGCCAGGAGCGTCGAAATTTCTTCGTACGTCAGTTTTTGTTCTCCGACGACTCTTTTAAGGTGGAACTTCAGGCTTTTGACTGCCCCCTCCCAAAGGCCTCCAGCACTTGCCCATGTAGGGGCGTTGAAATGCCATTCAATGTTCATGTCAGCAATGGCAGAGTAGAACTCAGGGTCCACGGTGTTTTTTAAATCGATAAATTCTTCATTTATTGTGCGGCTTGATTTTGTGAAGTTAGTGGCGTTATCACTGTAGATGTGACGTGGAGCTCCTCGTCGAGCTGAGAGTCTTCGCAGTGCCGCCAGGAAGGCCGATGAAGTGAGGTCGGAGACGAGTTCTAGGTGTACTGCCTTCGTAGCCAAGCAGACGAAGACAGCGACGTATCCCTTGGTTGTCTTGACGCCTCGGCCTTTGTTGTACTTTACGTCAATGTATCCAGTAAAGTCCGTCCCTGTGTGATAGAAAGGACGGGAAGGGTTGCATCGGGCTCGGGGTAGTTGGCCCATTAGTTGAGTTTGTTGTATAGGGTTGTGCCTTCTGCACTTTACACAGTTGAAAATGCGTTTCTTGACAGCCCTGTTCCCTCCAATTATCCAGTATTGTTTTCGTAGTCTCGCTGACGTAACACGAGGACCTCCGTGGAATGTCCTGTCATGCGCGTTGTCAATCAAAATCTCAGTAAAGTGTCCATCATGAGGTATGATGACTGGATTTTTCTGTTCCGCATCTATGTATGCGTTGTTAATCCTTCCCCCTACTCTGAGTACTCCTTCTTCGTCGAGATAAGGATTAAGGGGTAGGAGTTTGCTTTTTCGGCTTAGCCCTTTTTTCTGCCTTAAAGCGTTTATCTCATCTTCAAAAGAAGTCATTTGTACATGTTTTATCAGTAACCGTCTTGCCTTTTGTATTTCGTTTATAGTTAAGTAGTAAGGTAGCATCTTGTTTCGAGGCGCTAACGCCCGTAGTATCCAAGCGATAACACGTGTAACTCGAGTAAGACAGCTGTGTTTAGCAAGTAGGTCTTTGATGATGTCATCGTTGTGACGTTGTGTAGTGACGTTTGTTTTGAACTTCTTTATCTCTTCGTTAGTTTCGTAGGTTTGAGAGCTTTCTGTGGGTTGAAACGTAGAGAGCCAATTTGGTCCGTTCCACCAAAGTTGATGTGTTTTTAGTTGGGTTGGAAATATACCACGACTAGCACAATCCGCCGGGTTTTCTGCGGACTTGACATAGCGCCAGCAGGTTGCAGGTATGATTTCTGTTATTTTCTTCACCCTGTGCGACACAAATGCATTCCAGCGATTGTGATCACCGTTGAGCCATCCTAAGACAGCAGTGGAGTCCGACCATCCGTAGAGGGTTAGGTTGTGTGTTGATAGGCATTCTTGAACTCTCTTCATCAAAGTAGATAGTAGTGTTGCTGCTAGGAGTTCAAGTCTGGGCAAAGATGTGGTTTTGTTTTTGGGCACAAGTCGTGACTTCGCGGCGACGATCACGACGGAACCGTTTGTTGTTTTTGTGTAGATAACGCAAGCGTAGGAATTGATGCTTGCATCGCAAAATCCATGTACTTCGACGTTATCATTTTGTGTAAGTTGTAACCATCTAGGTATTTTTAGTTCGTGGATTGCTGTTAGTTGTAGTTTGACCTTTTCCCATTCTTTGTTTATAGGTTCAGGTACTTTGTCGTCCCACTTTAGGTCTTCTTCCCACACCTTTTGAAAAATTTGTTTTAGTTTTGTTGTCACTGGACTTAGCCATCCCAGTGGGTCAAAAATTTTGGAGATTTCTGATAGTAATAGTCGTTTTGTGACTGATTTCGTAGATGTGGTGTCGATAGTTAGCTGGAAGGTAAAGTTATCTTCAGTAGGGTTCCAGCGTAGACCTAGTGTTTTCGTAGACTCTTGGTGACGGAAGTTGTAAGCTTCCGGCGTGTTACTGGTAGGTTCTTCGTCTTGTAGTAGTTCAGCTTCGTTCGACGACCACTTTCGTAGGTTGAACCCTCCAGCTTGAAGTAGGTTTGTTAGGTCTCTTTTTATGCGTAGAGCAGTTTGGATGTCGTCGGTGTTGCACAGAAGATCATCCATGTAGAAACACGTTTCGAGAATAGCTGCCGCTTCAGGGTAATTATGTCGCTCGTCGTTAGCTAGCTGTTTCAGAGTCATCATAGCTAGAAATGGCGAGGCCTTGTTTCCGTAAATGATCGTTGAAAGTTGGTATTCCTGAAGAGGTTGATTACTGCTTTCTCTCCACAGTATTCTTTGGTAGTTCTGGTCGTCTTTATGACATAGAATTTGTCGAAACATCTTCTCTATATCGGCCGTAAAGGCAACCTTAAATTGTCTCCACTTCAAAATAAGTGAAAATAAATCCGTTTGTAAGTTAGGGCCGCTGTAGGTTACGTCATTTAAACTTTTGCCAGAAGTTGTTTTCGCCGAAGCGTTGAAAATGACACGAAGCGGAGTAGTTGATGAGTCGGCACGTTGCACACAATGATGTGGAATATAGTAGCTCGGTTTCAAGTTGTTTTCGCATAATTGCATGTGGTGTAGGTTTATGTATTCTATCATAAATGACTTGTAGCTATCGGCCAGATTGTCAGAGGTTCTAAACCGTTTTTCAAGTTGCAAAAATTGTGCCGTGGCTTTAGGTCGAGATTCGCCGAGTTTTTCTTCTACATCTGCGTGAAAAGGTAGCCGCACGATGTAACGGCCATCTTCTTGTCGTTTAGTTTCAGTTTTATATTGTTGGAGACAGTAGGCATCTTCCGTAGATAGCTCAGAGCATTCTGCCCCAATATCTTCTATCTCCCAAAATTGTTTGATTTCGTCCAAATTGTTTAGGACTACGTTACATTGGTAGGATGTTATGTTGCCACACAAAATCCAACCGAGTTGTGATTGTTGAGCCATCGGTTGTGTTTCATCCCCTCTGATGATGCCACCTAGGATGATGGTAGAGTAGACATCTGCCCCAAAAAGTATGTCGACTGGTCGGCTGATGTTGTAGTCAGGGTCGGCCAGTGGTATCCCTTCCAAGTGTGTCCATGTAGATGGTTTGGAGAAGGTTCTGTTAGGTAGTTTGTTGACTAGTTTTTTCATGACGAATACTTGTGAGTCAAAGGTATAGTTTTTGTTTATAGATGTGCATGTTAGGTTGACGACTCCTTTGCAGTTATTTTCGCGCGTCCCCACGCCAAAAATAACGCCGTTGCATCTCATCCGTGGTAGTCCCAGCAGTTGAGCAGTGTTTTCCGTTATGATGGATATCTGTGATCCTTGGTCGATGAGGGCACGTAGAGTGACCTCTGACCCGTTGTTAGTTTTGACCTTGACCAGAGCCGTAGCCAAAAGTGTTTCGGAAATGTTTCCCATTGAAGATACATTACTACTTGCACCTTCGTTTTTGTCATTTGAGTTGTTGTTAGGTTTGTCGCTGTTTTTCTTTGTTTGTGTTTGTGTTTTCTGCGAAGCGTTATGTAGCAAGGTGTGATGATTTAAATTACACTGCAGGCAGCGTTTTTCAGACTTGCATTGTTTATCTTTGTGGTCGAACAAACAATTGCTACATATGTTGAGTTTTGCAACTAAATTCCGTCGGTCCGCCGTTTGCAATTTGATAAACTCGCTACAATTGTATAATCCATGGTCGTTCTTGCAATGCGGACACTTCACGTGTTTAGGTACTTGTTTGTTCATCGTAGAGTTGAATGCGTTATTATAGTTTTTAGGTTTGTTATTATTAGAGTTAGATACGGATTTGTTTTGTTGTTGATTTTTGTTGTAGTTAGATGAACCACGTTGTTGTTGGTTGTCCGAAGAGCGCTCTTGTTTACGTCGTACGGACTCCAAAGCCGTGAATTTCGTTTCAAGAAAGTTCATGAATTCGGCCAAGTTAGGTAGTTCTCGCGGTTCCTTCACCGATTCCACGTAATCGCTATAGGTGTCAGCGTCGAGTTTCAGCGAGAGAAGGTGTACCAGGATAGGGTCCCATGTTGAGATATCGACGCCGAGCTTTTCGATCGCGTTCAAACATTCGTTCGCCGTATCGTGTATTTTCTTTATGGAAGCGCCAGTTTGATTTTGAAGTGTTTGTAGGTTTAGGATAGTGTTAAGATGCGAAATAAAAATTTGTTTCTTGTTGTTGTACCTGTTGTTAAGTATGTCCCAGCAAACTTGGTAATTGTCGGAACTGATAGTTAGATGTTGAATAAGCTTTTCTGCTTCACCCTTTACCTTGGATTTTAGGTACTGCATCTTTTGTGCACCTGATAGTGTTCTATTGTTATGGATTACCTCTTTGAACAAGTCCTTGAAGGATGTCCAGTGTTGGTAGGATCCAGAGAAAGTAGGTAGTTCCATTTTAGGAGTAGATTTTTCCATGTGAGAAACAGACCACAGTTTAGTGTTTATGGATTTCTTCATGGAGTGGTATTGTTGTTCGTAGATCTCGAAGATTGGTTCGTAATCTTGGTCGAGCGCGCTTTCACTGTCGATCTCCCAGTGCAGAGAGTCGATGGTTCTCCACCTAGATTCAAGAGTTTTGAGGGCGTCCTCGAACTCCCAGTTTTCGTTTATTTGTTCGATGTTGATTGTTGATAGTGTCCTAGCAAAAGCCCTAAAGTTGCTTTTCTGTTTTCGCAGTAGGTCTTCAGACTTGCTAGGGTTACCTTGGGATTTCGTTGTTAGGTAGGCAGGGGTTACGTCACCTGCTTGATGTTGTGTTGTAGACAGTTCTCCCGAAGGTTGTGTGTATGCAGGGGCTGCTGCACCTGCTCGTTGTTGCGAAGTTGATGGTTCTCCCGAAGGCTGTTGAGTTTCAGATACCTGTATCGTAGGAATCTTCGTTTGAGATCTTTCACTCGGCTGAGGAGAGACCTCGTATTGTTCGATTAACGCTCGAGCTTCAGCGTAAATCTGCTTAGTTTGTTGGAAGTGGTTATCCGTAAAGTACGCATAGTTGCGATCTTCACATTGGTAGAGTTGTGTGTGGTTTGATTTAAATTCCTTCCAGTAGGAATCGAGAACTTCAAGTCGTTTCTTCAGGTAAAGAGGAGTTTTTCGCTCACCTTCATCTCTCTTGAAGTTGCGTAGGAGTCTTCGTATCTCCTCTTGCAGTTGACTCTGGGTTGTTAGAATATCTTCGATATTCATGGTGTTGAGTTGTAGTTAGTTGTAATACCTAGTTGTAAAGTAGGTAATTGTTGTGGGTGGTGCGGTACTAACCTTTCAGCATGTGCGACTTCTCAATCCAACCGGTGAGACCCGCTTGTGGGAGGCCAGTCGAACCGATCCGCTACCGATAGGCAATACCTAGTATAAAAGTGAATACTCACTCACCCGGTTGTAGTTGTAGTTAGTGTAATCCTTGTAAAACTCACCGCACTCACTGTTATTTGTAAAACGTGTCCACGCGATAGAGTCCACAAAAAAAAAAAAAAAAACTAAGTCCACAAGAAAAAAAAAAAAAAAAAAAATGGTATGCAAACCGTACACTACTGTTACCTTAGCTACAATGGTTGATGGCGACAAATCAAACAATTGGATAATGAGTTCATTTGGATTATACATTTTGAATGTCCTCATTCTGGTATCTATCAGTCCAAGTAAAATTTTTTGTCAGTTTCACCGTGACATACAAATGATCGACCTAAAATTGCGAGTAAGCACTGCAAATTTTAAGTTGGAGAAAATTATTTTAATTTTATATATTTTTCTTTTTCCCTATAATACGATGCTTAGCATTTACTACTGCGCGAATAGATCAAGTCTCTGCCTGAAGCCAGTTCTGTCTACAATTATTTATTTATGGTTAATGAGTTCAATATACTTTGTTTATACGACGTGCACCGTCGTTTTCTATTCAATGTTAAGTAGACTAAAATTTTTATTGTTGGTCTTGAAAACTGAAGATCGAGATAATTTGTCTATGCTTAAAATTTATAAAGACATAGCAGACTTGACCGAGATGCAAAAATCCGCTCTTGATCCGCTGGTAAGTTAAACGAATACAAGGTAAACTATAGCGAGTTTTAGTTCAGATTAATAAGATCGTTTTAACTTTTCAGTTGTTATTTATCGTCATTTCCACTACCAGCAGCATAATGATAAATATTCTTTTCTCATTGGTGCAAATGAATAAAGAAAACCAAGTAAGTATGAATTATTTCACTAAATAGTACATATCCTCTAGATTCTAGATTGGCAAACCCGCGCGTGGCATCCCCCAGTGCTCTGGCGGACCGCCCGTGGCATCCCCCAGCGCTCTGGCGGACCCGCGCGTGGCATCCCCCTGCGCTCTGGCGGACCCGCGCGTGGCATCCCCCAGCGCTCTGGCGGACCGCCCGTGGCGTGGTATGCATTTCGCCGCCGCACGTCTTTGGTTTATGTTGCATTCTTTCGCCGATTTTGTAGGAACAAAATAATAAGAAATCGGCGAAAAAATACGTTTTGAAATTTATAAATATTTAGATGCCATAAAATTTTCTACAAATTGACGTAAACAAACTGCAGTTAAATGAAAATGTTTCACGTCGATACGTGTAAAGTAGAAGTAGGAGAAGAGAAAGGAAAAATTTCAGTAAAGGTTTGTGAAAAGAGGTATATTTTAAAAATAATACGCTTTTGATCTACACTTCTGGATCTACAGTATGCACATTATTTTGTTGATAACCTCCTTACCTTACCATGGTCTCAACGGGGACTAACCATGTTCGCCGTAGGTATATAATGTAGATAAATAGATGCGTGTGCGCACAAACTTGTGTAGGTAAATAATACACTTACTTAAATTGTAATAGAAAAACTAAACTTAAGTTTAGGCTAGTCAGGACATGAAATCGTGACTAAGTTTTGAAAATTCCAGATTGGACCACGAGCAGAACATTTAGTGGTGGCTATGAATTTAGTGTTTATGTTTGCCCCGGCCCTTACCGCTGACTCTCTTGCTAGACATTCGAATAAAATTGTGCTCATACTGCACGAAAAACTGATTCACGAACGAGGTAAGTTTGTTAAAATTTAAAGAGTTCCGGAGACATGTTTTGTTGATTGTAGGTGTTTATGTAGGTAGGTACTGCTTTTAGTTCATTCCTACACTCGTTTGGATCAGCGATTTTAGGACTCGGTTAAAGATTATTCTAAAGATTTTACGTAAATGCTGTATCATTAGTTATCCATATTGTAAAGCTATATTGTAGCCATATTGTAGGTTCTAAGAACAAAAAGTTGAATTATTTTTATCATATTTGTATATTGCAGACTCGGCTCGTCAGCTTGAGTTGGAACGGTTCATCCGGTACGTGGAGGCGCGTCCGCTCCGGTTCCGCGTGTACAGGGTGATCCCTCTGGACGCCAGTCTGCTCGGCATGGTGCTCAACTTCGCCGTTACATATCTCATCGTCATAGTACAATTTGCTGCTAAATAATTACCTACCAGCTTTTAAGCGTTAATTGTTATAAAGCACCTAAGAAATTACCTAAAGAAACTGGTAGAAAGCAAATGATTGTACTCATAGACCAGTAGATACTATTAATATGTAACCAATTAAGTATACATGATCATCATTATACAATAAAATACAATTAGTTATTATATATTGCACACCAAATACTAGACAGATACACAGGACAGGAAATAACTAACACAGATTATGTTGTACAACGGGTGGCCTTATTGCTTTGAGCAATCTCTGCCAGGCAGGGAACCTTTGGATGGACAGGGAGTGATAGAACAAGTGCAGAGAATTATAATTTAGTTAACATATAATTATATATACTGATATCTATAAATATAAATATAAGTTAAAATACACCCATAAATATAAAAATAAAATATACAAATTATATAACATATAAATGTAATTTATATTTTAAAATAAAAAAAATAAAGCTTTTTTCTGTACGGCATATTTGGGTAACATTAAAACATTTTTTCTCCATCATCTTTATCGATAAACCTTTGATAAAAAGAACCTAATAACCTATGGGACACAAAACAGATAGCGTTTTATATCGAAGCTTATCAAGCTGTTCTTGGGTTTAATCAGGATAGCTGGCATCGGCGTAGTCTAGGATAGGGAGCAAGAGTGACTGAGCAAGCGCAACTTTGGTTTTATTTAGGTAACAGATTTCGCAATGTTTCAATGCGAAGATTTTTCAGTGAAGTCAAAGTCGACGTTGCTAAGAGCGTTACTAAAATCTAGAAGGGCTAGGGCGGTTGCTGAGTTGTTGCTGCCAGTTACCATCTCGTTAGTAATCTTGACTAGAGCTGATACGTTGTTATGTGTAGTTTAAAAATCTAAAAGACTACTTATAGCTTCCTGCTACTTTTTTTTCGGAACACTTTCGCTGGGTCTCCAATAAACGGATCAGATGTATAAAGTAACGAATGGAAAAATGTTTTCCATTCGTTACTTACGCTATAAATCAACTGATTTTTAGCGTTATCTGGAGCGCTCCACTAGATTTTTTTAAGTCCTATTTTAGGACTCTTGGGTATCTTAAGACAATTGGCAATAATTAAAACAGTTTGTTAATATTATCTCCGACAATACTGCATAATGCGACATAATATAATTGTGCAGAATTTCGAGTACACTCAACCAATTTTGAGGATTAATTGCATGCCATACCAATGTCTGCAGAATATTTTGAGTATCTCTTCATCAACTCTCATAATTTTGAAACTGCAATGGTATTATAACTATTTGACATTATCAGATAATGCGGTTATTCTCTAAACTCTCTGGCTAAAATATTTATAAAATAGGTACCTTCTAGCCATATTTCGAGAAGAACTGACAACCGCTGGGGTAAACGTGTTCTTAAGTGGAGACCGCGACTCGGCAAACGAATGTCTCGGTGAAAGAATGTCCTCTGACCAGGTTGGATGACGATTTGCGAAAGACTGCTGGCAGATGCTGGGTGCGGCAAGCTGAAGACAGGGCGCTATGGCGCTCATTAGGGGAGGCTTATGTCCAGCAGTGGACTAACATTGGTTGATGTTGATGAAGTTATTAAAACAAAATGTAGGATATCACAAATAAAATTTTGTTACAGAATACGTCAGTCGCAATTGACGTAGACTTAAATAAAACGTCAAGTGCGAGTCAGACTCGCGCATCGAGAGTTCCGTAAAATTAAGAGTTTGTTGTGTGTGTTCTTGTTTCTTGCCAAATAGCATGATTTTAAATCAACGGAAAGTTATTAGATTATTAGGTTTTGGTCACTAGCGAGATAAAAAAAATCTTTAATTTTATCTTTAAATTTACGGTTTACGGATTTTTCTCTTAACTTACGCTATAAGATCTTGCTTCTTGCCAAATTTTATGATTATAGGTAAATGGGAAGTACCCTATAGGTTTTGTATGCATGTGATTCCTTAGGAAATTTCTAAATTTTGGGCCTATACGACTGTAACTTTCTATTGCGTTGACATAGAAGTTTGATTTATATTGCGGTATATGATGTGAATTTCAACTCGATGCTTCTAAGGGTTCCTTTTTTTCCTTTTGAGGTTCGGAATCCTAAAAAACAGCTTGTTTTAATTTAATTTTAACTTTTGCAGCTTGGATCAAATTAATCATTTATTTATACGAAGACTAAAAAAGTATAAATAGACAAAACATTCATTATTCATAGGTACTTAAGAATGAACAAGAAAATCCTCTCAGATGTTTATGTTTCCTTATTCGGGCTTACAGACATAAATGTAATGAATCTGGTAAAATATGGATGGTGGCTTATTTATTTACTGCAGTAGTTAACTCGAGATATTGGCGGTGGGTAGTAGTATTGTGTAAATAAAGTTGGTAATACTTTACTTTATTAATAACCTTAAGGACGCACCAACGGCACACTGCAACACGGTCCTTTGGATGGCAAATTAGAAAGCAAACGTAGGTATAGAAATGTATAAAGGTTTTTTCATCGACTTCGATGACGGCGATCCTAGATATTACGTTACGAAATCCTCTTTATATCATGAGACCATCCTTTCTTTATAGCTCACTAGACCATACTTGGTCTTGAATAGAGTTGGCCAGCGGAGTTTATGGGTGTACAAACGTATCCTTTAACTCATAGAAATGTACACAGCAAGCGTCTCTAACTGTTTAGAATATGTTTGCCTGCAGATTCGAGCAATGCAGCTTGGTGATATAATAAGTTAGATAAGTTTTTAAGAGCGTACTGTCAATCTTTTTATACTTGCAGTCTGTGGTTTAACTACATATAGAAAGGCTGGAACGCCCTGCGCGTCCAGAACAATAACGGATACAGTGTGCCCCGCTTCTGTAGCACGTCTGGGATGTTTGCAGAGTCCCATGTTGATGAAATTTTACGCAACCATCCGCAACAACATCTCTGATACCCCGGGTGAGCAGCGGTACCAGTAGCAACCTGAAACTTATAGCTGGAAACTAGAAAATCTGCACACTGGCTGCGCTTTTATGAAGCACTGGACGCGCACACACAGTGTCATACATCTATGAGAGCAGATTATGCTTTCTATTAATGGAAGATTTTATTAATTAATTAACTTTTTAGCAAAAACTCTAAGTTGATCTGGACCACCTTGTGTGGATATTAGCGGTGATACGTGGCTAGCTTCACGCTGTATGCACGAACCCATGGCAACATTCCGGCCGTTGATAAGGAATTGGAAACCTGTTTTAGCTACATGTAAGAATGTGTATATCATGCTCAAAAATGTTAATTTCGTTTATAAGTTTGTTTAAATTTTTGGTATTTTTATATTTATTAGAACTTTTAGAAGTTTAAGGCTAGTATAGTAACTACATTAATTATTAGATATAATAAGAGGAGAACTCCGTGCCTAGACAAACCTAACATAGGCTTTAAGGTACTTCTAACCAGATATGTAACGAATTTTTTATGAATAAATTATACTATCTATCTATCCAAATATGGTTGAATTTTGAACCTTATTAAACTGAAATAACCGCATTAAATTGAAATGAATTAGCTATTGGCCTGGTGGCAGCTGCAACGACGGCGCGGCAGTGTGAAAAAAGTGGTGCCCTATGTCCAGCGGGTTATGTCATTGCCCTTAATAAGAACAATTAAGGCATTTAATAAGGAGGCCTAGGTCCAGCAGTGAACTGTTATAATAGGCTACGGTTATTGTTGTCGAAATTTTAAGAAGTCTTCAGGTAGCAATGTAGGCGACATCTTTATCTAAAATCATGCTGCCGACACCAACATACTATAGGTACGTTTCATCTAAATAGAACGTCTGTGAAGCTATAGACAAAAAAAATCGCCATAGATGTAGTCCCACCCTAATGATTAGTCTTGAAGGTACAATGTACAATAGGGCTTGTACATTCCAGACACGTATTTTCATTAGGAAAGATTGTACCTACCTACGTAGGTGCTACACATGTGCTTCACTCATATTTTACAGCTTAGGATAACAGGAAGTAATTTTTCTCGAGTTCCATGCTCGGTGTTCCCTTTGCTCTTCGAATGATGACTAATGACTCAGTGGCCTAGTCCGACAAATGTATCTTACTAGTTTCTAATAGCAGTTTCGCACACGTTTAAAAAGTAGCCTATTTACTAGAAAGATATCTTTGCAAAATGTCAATCCGTTCCGTAGTTCCGTTCCGTAGTTCTGGGGTGAAGCAAAAAATTAAGTGAATAAACCACCTAATTTCTTATTTGATAACAATTTTATAACTATTTAAGCTGTAGTATTAAGTGGATGAAACTAATAACACCTTATTTCTTATTTGATAACAATTACTATTTATAAAGCTGTGGTATACAATTTTATCTGTAGGCTAATAATAAGCACTTAGCTTATAAGCCTACAAAATAAAGTTATTGAGTTTGAGTTTTGGAGTGACAAACATCTAAATATTATTTATTCATTAATTATATTGTGTTGAAATTTATGAAACTGAACAATTGAAGTGTAAAATATTATTTTTATTAATAAATTATCTGAGCGTCTGGTCGAAGCGACGCGTGACCCGAGAGCTGGTGAGTATCTGGCACAGCGCATCAGCATTGCTATACAGCGGGGCAATGCAGCCAGTGTCTTAGGCACGCTTCCAACTGGTATTGATACGGATCAGTTGAGCTACCTGTAGATTGTTTGCAACAGTATGCAGATAGCTTAATTGTTTCTATTGTAAATACTAGTTTTAATAAAATTTAAATTTGTTATTTGATTGTTATTTTCTTTCTGAATAAAGATTTATAAATTCTTGTATTCTCATTATTTTGATTAGTATGCTTTTCAAGGCTAGGTGAGTTAGAAAAAATCTGTTTTTTTTTTCTATAGGATATGATAATGGCTGTGATTTTTGCACATGTTTTAAGGATTCTAAATCTGAAAATAAATTGGTAATTCATAATAACTTGGTAGGTAAGTACCCATAGTATGCAGTAATATAAATTTTGTTTCTTATCCTTTTATTCTATAAACCTAAAAATATTTTCTCATATGAGCTTTGAAATTCTTCCGAAATACCTGCCGTTTACGTGGAGATGGATATTTTAAGGATAACGGCGTAACTTACCTATTTATATTTTCTTTGAAGGAGCGCATTTTATGACGTGTGATGTATTGTGTCTATTTCTCACGTCTGAGCCAAGATCCTTAAGGGAGAGGCTGCAAAAAGAAGCTCAAATATATTTTAGTTTGAAGGGCGCAAGATGGTCGTATTTAAATTTATTTACTTACCAGTCTTACCTTTGAGAGTTCAAAATTTCATTAAATTCGAAGGTGCCTGTAATTTTAGTCTTCATTAAAATCTAATTATGTATATTCATACCGGACAAGTGATCCTATTAATTATATTTTATAGCAGATATTTTAAGATTTTCATCAAAATTCTTTTCAAAAAATCCAAACTTAATGTGCTTAAATGAAAATTTTGTCTGTTTACGAGTCGAACGGCCCCTTAGGTCCGAAACTCGAGTGTGATATAAACGCGACACTTTGTCCAAGAAATTCTGCGTCGGTTTTATAGCATACAATCTCTTACAATGGCCTGCTCTGCGTGATTGTGAATGTTTCAGGATGAATCCACGGATTGGAGCTTAAAAGTGACAAAGGAAGGAGAAGATTTTCAATTTTAGTAGGTAGTTTTTTAAAGAACCACACACAACACACTAATATTATAAATGCGATAGTTTGGATGGATGGATATTTGTTACTTTTTCACAACACTTAGGCTATTTTTTTATTTCACAAATCTTTTACGTATCTCTTGAGGATATAAAATTTGTAGGGATAGAAACATTCATATCTACTTAAAGTACTAAGCCACAGCCAGAAGCTTGTCGGTAAAAATATCATCGTAACACTTTGATGTCAATTCCACTTGGCTATCATTCGAAACGATGGTAGAAGAAAACCTTTGGTTTCTTCAAAACGAAATAAGTAAGCCTAACAAATGACTGACTGTCATTTGTTCTTTGTATAATTTTAAATTTAACACTTTCATGGCTGAAAACACAGAGTGCGATCTGCGGGTCGCACCGCCGACGCTAGCAGTGATCGCGTTAAGGCGCATACACCAATCCCAATGTGGTGCCGCCACTTAATTTATCTTATTAATCCGTTTATCAAAGGAATTTTCAAAAATCCATCGTCCAGTTTGTAATACCTAAATAAATAAAACTAAAACTATTACAGAGGCATTAAAAAAAGCTTATGATAGGTATCACAAACTGGACAATGGATTTTTGAAAATTCCTTTGTTAAACAGAATAATAACATAGAGTAGGTGGCGGCGCTAGTTTGGGTGGGGTATGCGCCTTAAGTACTAAGTATACTATGAGCGTCTGGTCCAATCGACGCATGACCCGAGAGCGTGCTGAGTATCGAACGCAGGGACTTTTCCCGTTAGATCCATGATGGATCTAATAGCGCATCAGCACTGCCTTACAGCAGCGGGGCAATGCAGATAGTTTATGGGGAGATCTTGTTATTGATAATGGATCAGTTGAGCTACACTTGACGACCTCTGTGGCGCTGTAGGCTAAGGTCTGCCTGCGACGCAGGAGGTTGCGGTTTCGATTCCCGCCTAGGGACAAATGTTTGTACGATCTGCAGACATTTGTTCAGGGTGTTCTAGTCGTTTTGTATGTATAATAAAAAATATCTATCTATGTATTGTATTATATTATGTATATCAGTTATCTAGTACCCATAACACAAGCTCTGGTTAGCTTGGGGCTAGATAATGCTGTGTGAATTGTCCAGCATTTTTATATAATCTTACTATTGCTTGCGACAGTGTGCTGTTTCAATTTGTAAGTACAAGTTTTAATTTGTTTCCATTCTTCAATTGTAATTTTCTTTATAAATTCATTGTGTAATATCAATAGTGAACTAAAGTTGGAATACAAAACCTCACGTAGATCTTTGAATGCCTTACAGAATGGCCAAGATTACTCCTTTCTATTCATCGGACTGACAATGCCTATTGTGGAATTTCTATTCCAATAGGAGGCTATTTTGCCTTGGAGTATAAAATATTATCTTGTGATTGAAATATTGTGTTAAGATAGTACGTTAAATTGTAGGTAGTTGGAGGCACTCTTTTCCCTCATACATACATAATTATACTCCGATTTAGATTGCATGATATTTTATGTCAACAAAGACAAATGAAAAATAAATAAAGTCCTCAATGATGTATACAAAAAATATAAAGATGTTTTGAATAGGAGTGAGTACAAAGACGACATATGTAAGTTACAATAGAAAATTATAAGGGTAATCGGAGAAAATGTGATTTTAGTTTATAACTGAGCACACATGTATACTAAATTCGACTCAAATTTTATCTAGATGTCGCCACTACAAATTGTATCACACTTCCGTGCATTGAGTAAAAGCTCGCTGCTTTTTCAGGTTCCGGGCTTAAAACGACTACCAAACCCATTTTTTTGATTCAATGAATGTTATTCAGGAATTTGATAAGGAATACCTACTATTTATCGGAATTTGAAGTCATTCAATTGTTTTTAAAAACACGCAAAATTTATATAATCCGTGATGAAAGTAATAAGAGTCAGCAAAAAAGCTACAAAACTAAATAAATATTGGTTAAAATGATTCACTAAATCGTCGGCACAAATCGCGTAAGCTTGAATAAATTTTTGTGTTCTAAAGTTTTCACTGATTATTTCATAAATCACTCGTACGTTTTCAAACACGAATTCGGACCGGTTCCACCTTTCGTATATAAGCGTTGTCGAAGTTTATTTTTCTGTTTCGGAGATTACCTTAGACGTTTTTTGTAAATATAACATATAAAATGTCTTTGTTAACAAAAAATATCTTAGTTTATATCACCAAGTATGGACATTCAATTAGTCTACACTGTAAGTAGGTATCACAACTTTCTATGATTTTCACCTAGCCGAATCTTCGATCACGGCAGCCAGTCTCAAAGAAGACCAACCAGTTGCCCAGGACATACTACACTGATGAAGAGTGTGCCCAAAAACAGGTGCACTTTCTATTCTTTCAATCGTCATGATGGGACGGCAGACCAAGCTGACCGGGGAGGTCAGTGTAGGACCATTGACTTACGAGTGCGCATAATGTCAAAATCAAGCAAAATGTGTATTTTTAAATTTAGGGTAAAGAACGTCAATTTTTTAGATTAAAAAAATACGGTAGGTAGGGAAAGCACCTGTGGAAGTCGAGTACCTAATCGAATATAATTTGTGAAAATAAACTGGTTTCTTTAATTAACAAATACAAATTACGCATAATAAACACTTTATATGAAATGCTATAAATTATCAGCGTCAACAACAGACTATTTTTTACGAATTACATAGCCAAACTAATGTTTTAGTGAAGCAATCGTTAAGTTTTTCTATTTCATGTCTATATTTAGAATAATTAATAGTTATTAAACAAAAACTTGCTTTTTGCACTGACGTTGCTCTGCTGTCCCGCTCATATAAATGCAAAATCCTATGCCTATCCTTTTCACAAAATGGCGTCATAGATCGCAGCCTTATCGTTCATTCCGAGTCAGTTATTTTGAATTTTCTTGCAAGCTGTTACTATAAATTATTATTGTTTCTAACATAACTTTTAACTCCATGCTCTCTCTCTCTTTTGTTCACAACTCATAGTGTGAGCAAAAAAAGGAAAACTTCATTTATATAACAAATTGGAAAATAGTCTGCAGGCTGTTCTTACTGAATAGATGTTCTGAAATGCTTGAGAGCTTCAATTCTATTGGAGGTATTGTACTCTACTGTACTACTGAGCCACTTTGATTTATTGAAAACGATCTAATATACAGTTTTTTTTGGTATATTTACTCTCTCTTCTTCTTCGTCTTACGTTTTTATAAAAAAAAGGTTTCCAGTTTTTTAGTAAGATATGAAACAATTTTGGAAAACATCACCATGTTTGATTTAGTTTCCAGATCATAGCTGCAAAAGTTTTACGAATCCACTTATTATTACTATATAGGTACCCAAGCGAAAGTTTGTGCCCTTATTCGACTGAGACAGCGAACGTTTTCAAAAATATTAATGCAAAATTTATATACAAATCAAGTAATTAATTGTAAACTCAAAAAAAAAAAACCCGACTCAGTCCCCTTTTATGTTTGTATCCTAACTTGTTCAAATAAAGTTCCGGAGTCAAACTTTCTGCATTCCTTTCCATCAACCCCATCCTTTGACCACTCGTTGACTGGACTATTGGTGGTTAGTAAAACAACCATTTATTAGTTTAACAAAGCACTACCACTATTTAAGAAATGGACTCGTTAACCCTACGGGCGGTCACGTAAGAGCCATTTGTGACCCGTGGGGCAAAGGGCAGCCCCTGGACATTGCGTGACCCGCAACTCTAGTTAAGTCATTAGGATTATCAATTGCTTTTGATTGAGGCTTTTGTAAATATTGGTTCATTTTAGTTTATGGGTCAGATAATGCTGTGACAAAAGACTAGGCATATTCACGTAGCTAAAGTTATCGACATAGCTCAAAGGATTAGCAAGCTGAAGTTTCAGTGGGCTGGGCATCTCTCGAGAAGAACCGACAACCGCTGGCGTAAACGTGTTCTTGAGTGGAGACCGCGACTCGGCAAAGACTGTTGGCAGATGCTGGATGCGGCAAGCTGAAGACAGAGCGCTATCGCGCTTATTAGGGGAGGCCGGCTGATGATGATGATGAAATGACTATAGTGTTCTATGATAGTTTTATAAATTTTACCTTTAGATTAATTGCAACGGTCTGCTCTGTAGTTAGCTCAACGCTTTCAATTGTAAATACAATTTCTAACATGTTTCTATTCAATAATTCTAATATTCTTTTTCAGTTAAGTTCTAGTTAAATATAATTTCTAATAATTATATTTCTATTCATTACTTGTAATTTTCTTTGTCATTATGTTTTAGATTAAAAGGCCCACTTGACCTCCACTCAAACTTCACCAACACCTATAAATAGACAAGACACCCTACAATCTGTCAGTGACAGCTAGCCTCCGCTGTCCCTATAAATCCTTCGACCTATCTTAAGTGTGACCTGCGCCTTAAGCCTAGGTCAATTTGTTAGCATTAGAAACAGATAAATTGATCAAGGTGTCTCTGAGTAGGTAAAATACCCGGTCCGTAACAACTGGACAGATTCGCAACTGGACGGTTTCTCAGCTGGACGGATTCTCAGCTGGACAGATTAGCAACTGGACAGAGTACAGTCTGCCTGTATAAGGGGTATACGTAAAACAAGTAAATATACGCTTATTATTCTAATTCATTTTTTATTTTATCTTGATTTAACTTCGACTTTGGGCAATGTTATTGTTGAAAAAATATATAGGTTAGAAAGGGTAGCGCTGCGTAAAACAAGTAAGTTTATACATTATTATTCTATTATATTTTTTATTTGATTTTGATTT
Source organism: Eupithecia vulgata (assembly GCA_946478455.1). Lineage (NCBI taxonomy): Eukaryota > Metazoa > Arthropoda > Insecta > Lepidoptera > Geometridae > Eupithecia > Eupithecia vulgata. The sequence goes on from OX297876.1 coordinate 12,501,260, forward strand.
AACATAGACTTTGGGCACTGTTATTTTTGCCAAGTATTTATAGGTTAGAAAGGGTAGCGCTACGTAAAACGCAAGTATAAACTTATTATTAATTTTTTTTGAAATCTTGGCTTAACTTAGACTTTGTTCAATGTTATTGTATTGTGGCAGTGTAGCAATAAAGTTTGATCATTCAATTTAATTTTTCTAGCAACAAGGGACACTTTTTCTAATTGTAATTCAATTCGTAAATTCAATCGTCAACTTAAAACGAAAGCATTTTAATAAAGTAACAATAAATAGATATATACATATATTACTTTATTGCACCATCAGTTAATATACAAAAATAATTAAACAAACTTAATACCTACTAAAACTATATATAGTGGTACATCATAGAAATCAAAAGGCACAACCATCCAATGTTAGAGCCAACCTCCATACTTTGTTTTAGTTATCTCGATATTAGTTTTCTCCAAGTAATCAGAAGTTACAAATTAAACTTTAGTTATTTAGGGTTCCGTACTCGAAGGGTGAAAATGAGACCCAATAGTTGTCTCTGCCAATACTAAGCCTCCGTTGTCTATCCGTCTGTCCGTCTACGTCTCATGAACCGAAAATGTAGACAGTTGAAAATTTCACAGAATAATGTATTTCTCTTGCCGCTGTTACATTAAATATGATAAATAGAAAATAAATTTTAAAATTGAAGAAAGCTTCTATAAAAGACGTATTTTTTTATTTTTTGCTCTACTTTTGTCAAGCTTTTATCTCTTGAATCGTAATAGATAGACAGTTGAGATTTTGACAAGGTAGATAGATATAGATCAATGTTGCCACTGTAACTACAAATAATAATAAAATACAATTAATAATCAAGAGGTCCAATGTCCATTCCAAATGGAGTACCGATCACTGAAGTTAAGTTAGGTGATCTTTTTGCAAATAATTATGTACGATGGAAGAGACACGGAGGGCCGTGTGCGTGCGACTCCCCCTTGCCCGTTTTTCTTATTTATTCGTTAACCTTGATTGTATTTTTATTTTTCATGCCTATGTTTCTCATTTTATTATAAAAATATATAGCTAAGAATCTGTCCAGCTATGAGTATTTTTAGTTGTGAATCTGTCCAATTGCTACAAAGGGCAAAAATCTTCAAACGCCTTTCAGCGAAGTACAGTGACATCTATAATAAACTATCATATTAAATAGTAATTATGTATGATAAATACATTTTAACTTTTCAATAACTAAACAATGTTGTAACTTCTCCGTATATTATTTATTTTCGCCCAAAGTTGGGCTAAAATCAGTGTTGAAATACCAATGTTTTCAAGCATTCATGTTTCTAATATAGACTTTATAATATATAGATTTTCTGATATTGGTACTTTTTTACGGTTTTGGCTGTAAAGAAACATAGATAATGACGAGATAAATTGATGTTATCCTGTGTTTTGGATGTTCAATATCAAAAAGTAAGTTACCTTTCCACGTTTGTATGGAAAGATGAGAGACTCGTGTGAACATTGTAAGATGTTTCGAGGCGTGCTTATAAAATGTGACAGTTTTTAATATCGCGAGTATTCAAGAGGTTTTAAACGGCATGCTCCGGCTTCAGACATTTTATAAATCTGTATTACAAGATTGAAGGCTCTATATTAGATGCTTCAGGCATCTATTAAAAATTTGAATGCGCTTTTGTTGTCTTTGATTTTCGTTTTGGCTTCACTTAGTTTTCGTTTTACCAGAATACTATAGGATAATTTTTTAAGACGTTGTCAAGTTTATATCGAAGTTGGTGGTGGTCATTTTGGAAATCAAACTAGCCAAAAGAATGGTGAAATAGGCAATAATAAGTGACTTGGATCAAATTACTAATAAAAGGAATTTTCATCTCAGTCCCATTATAGACCGATTTCAGCAAATAATAGCGTATTAAGTAGCACTTTTTGTAAGTGATATTAAGAAAACTTAGTGTCGCAAAGTTTTTAAAATCTCCCAAGAACTGTTTTACTTTTATTTGTATACATTTTTTTTAAATTCATGTAGCCTATCTCTTATTCCAAGTCCTGACCTTTATGTGCGCCTATTTTAACCGGATCCATTTAATAGTTTAAAATTGTAAAGATATTTAGAATTTACACATATGTACATGATTATAATAAAAAACATACATTAAAATAATAACGATTACATAAACCTAATAAATATTTAGAATAATAGACTACATAAAAATATATATTTATACTAATACATTATTAACTTTGTAATGTCTATGATAGTAAAAAGTGCTCTTTTAACTTGGTTTTAAATATGTTAAGCGATGGGCTGGCTCGAATATCATGGGGAATAGAGTTTCACAATCTAGCTGCTTGCGCTTTACTTTTTTTTTTCAAGTAAAGTTGAAAATGCATCCTCGTCCGTAAAATACTAAACCACTCCGTTCATACAAACCTATCGTACACTAGAGTTAAAGAAATTAGAAAACGTAGCTCACGCCGCGCCAGCTTTATTGTTCTACCGAGGTCACGCACTAAATATGGAAAGACAACGATACTCTGTGAAGGCGCACAGCTCTACAATAAACTACCCTCTCAAGTTAAAAATGTAACCTCATTCAATGTGTTTAAATCCAAACTAACCGAGCATATCATTAATGATGATTCACTTCTCGAAAAATAAACACATTGAACGAGTAAAATTTAAACGACCATAACCCATATGTAACCGTGATTCTTTGTAAAAACCCTGTTCTCAAGTATGTGACATGTAATATTTGTCTTTTTGAGAATAAATGATTTTAAAACAAAAAATAAATAAAATATAAATACTTGGCTGCTTTTAATGAATTAGGGCTTTATAGAGAACCTCATTGTTGGTAGATTGTACTAAACTAATAGTTTATCTGAATGTCTTTTTTTAAACAAAGTTATATCGGAGATCTAGATAAAATAATGCTGGACAATTCACACAGCATTATCTAGCCTCAAGCTAAGCAGAGCTTGTGTTATTGGTACTAGATAACTGATATAGGTACATAATACAATAGATTACATACATAGATATTTTTATTATACATAGAAAACGACCAGAACACCCGGAACAAATACCTGCAGATCGTACAAATATTTGTCCTAAGGCGGGAATCGAACCCGCAACCTCCTACGTCACAGGCGGGGTGGACCTTTGATATTTTTATATCGGGTAGGTAGCTTATACAGGGTGTCTCATAATGAGTGGATAACCTTGAAGGTGGGGTAAAAATAGTAGCCATAGTTAGTAAAATATTTTAAAAGGTTATCATAAACCAGCTTTTCTTTTATACATTTCAAAAATAAAACCCATGAAATGGTTTCACATTGTGGGCACCATGGCCAAAAATGTGAATAAATGTACGAAATACTACAAGTTTAAAAAAAATATTATTTAGTACCAAGCTATTCTACTATTTTAGTTTTTGTGTCTGATTATCCTTACCTCCTTGCACAAGCACCTTCAAGGTCATCAAACATCAAACATCACCATCATGCTTATAACAAACTTAAAAAAAGCCTACCTCTTTAGCTACATTGGTCCATACCAGACTAACAAAATGACCTGAAGTAGGTAAGTAGAAAAGGAAGCCCTTAATTTTCTACGCTTCATGATTTAGCCTGCAAAACACGAAACTCAACAAACGCCAAACAAAATTCAAATCAAAATGTTACTGACACTGAATGAAAGGGCTTTGTAGATGTTCTTTTGTTATAGTGCAGGAAGCTCTCTGCCTTTTCTCTTCGAGTCTTGTAATTAGAAGGTTGACATAAATCAAGACTGCAAACTTTTTGTTACAGAGGTTAAACATTAGGGTTGTCTAAAGTTTTTGTATTGTCAGGTGGGTTGAAGATAAGAAGACTTGCGAAGACTTTGTTTGTCTTAAATATTTGGTTTATGAATGCCTAATGCAAAAATCAAGCAAAATGTGTATTTTTAAACACTTTGTTAAACGAAACAAAGTGTTTAAAAATACATTTTTTTACAAAATGGCATCATAGATATAACCCTTTAGATAGACGTATCATGTACCAAAAGAAATAAGCTGATCGAAAAAAGCACACACTGTCATAATGACGTTTACAAGAATCATGACACTGACAGCTCTGATGAAGCGGGCTGATAATGTGCACCAAAGAGTTTATGATCTAACCATAGATGTGCACGTTTCATAGGGTGTCGACACGTGGCGTCGCGTTGCGATTTATTAATTCTGGCCGAAGAATGTGCTGTTCCGGCGTTTTCGCGGACGATTACCGGTCGCAGCACATAGTGAGTGTCACACGTTACCGACGTGCTAGTAAATAGGTTTATTTTACGTATGTTAGATTAAGGTATATACGAGTATTTTACATGGACCGTAGTTATTATTGTTAATATTTTACACCTGTACAAGACTAATGATGCCTGAAAAAACGATGTTATTATTATTAATAATGTGTTTGACCCAGCACGCAATGCTACATGGCTTTTGTTGAGGTACTTTACTTTTAAATGGCATGCACTGCACCAGATACCACTTTTCGGTCACGCTTCACTTTGATAAAAAGCTGTGAGAAATTAGCTTAGTTACTGAAAACATATCTTATAAAAGCTGCTCTATATCTATAGGTATTACTGTGAAAATGGCATCATAAAAATATAAATTCACTCAAGTTATAATATATTATGAACAGGAGCTAAGTGGTTCACTTAGTTATCTATGTACACAACCCTCTGCTCGCATCCGGCGCAGACAGTCAACGATCTTGTAGCTAACTGCCTGTAGAACGAGTGTGGCCACGAACTTAGCGGTATTAATTTAATTTAATTAATTAATTAATAAATAATGCTGGAGAATTCACACAGCATTATCTAGCCCTAAGCTAAGCAGAGCTTGTGTTATGGGTAGTAGATAACTGATATACATAATACAATACATTACATGGATAGAGCTCAAAATAGTACTTGATATACATATATTATAGGGACTTCCACCCTCGGCGCTTTATGGGATAAAAAGTAGCCGTTCTGACTTTCCATCCGTTTAACTGCAAATTGATTTTTGGCATAGATTTTATGCCAAAAATCAAGAAAAGAGTGTTTGGTTAGGGCGTGATGTAAGGAAAAATAAAGAAACAAACACAAACATACACATGTATTTCTAATATTAGTATAGACTAGTATGGATGCTATGAAAAAGTTTATATTTTGAAAAAATAAAGTTTTTTTTTGCAAATGATGCTTAAATAAGAGAACTCTAGTTTCGGAGCGATACAATGTTCGTATAACCGGACAGCGCGCCGATAAGTTTTGATAGAAACCTTTCACTTTTGGGTTTACGATTAATATCCCCCGGTTTACGGCGAAACGTTACGACCGCAACACGTGTAGCGTTAAAAATTCAGTAGCAAACGTTTTATTTCGTAAATCTATTCGCCTTTATTTTGAATTTACTTATTCTGACTTACATTATCCAAAGAAGTCAAGACAAATTTCTCTGATAAATAAGTTTTTGAACTGAAATTTTCGTCGCAATTTATTTGACTTCACTTAGTATGAGATTTTCCAATATGCACATTTTCGTTATTTGACTTAGCTACAAATAATCACCTTCTCACGTCATCTCAACAGCCTATAAAAGTCCACTGCTGGACGCAGGCCTCCCCCTGATTATCGCCTAATCTGATAATCGCGTTATTGGTTTTTATCACATGGGTGGAAATGCCCATAATCCCCACGCTGGGCAAGCAAGTTGGGGATTGCAGTTCGGTAGTAGATCTATTCTAGATCTACTACCGAATCTAAGAGGCGCTGCTGCCCGCCCGACGGTGTATGTCCCTTAGTTGCCTCTTACGACATCAACGGGAAGAGGTGGGGTAGTGCAAATTCTAATCCACACGGCAAATAACCATCTACGTAACAATGATATCTACTTACGTCATCATCATCGTCAGCTTATATTAGTCCACTAATCCAGTAGCGGACCACAAGATAGGGTGCTATGACGCTCATTAGGGGAGGCTTATACCCACCTATAGGCATAGGTGGGCTCTATGGCGCTGATTAAGGTAGGCACCTTAATCAGCGCCATAGAGCCCTGTCTTCAGCTTCTAACAAAATAAATTATAATTGCTTCGAATGTTTTATAAACTGCGTAGTACGGAAGTAATAAAAGTATTAAGCGGAAAGTACCTGTCAGATATTTACCAATATGTATAAATACAATGACTTTAATGGAAAAATACTACGTTCTAGCCAACAAACCTACTTATATATTACCTACACTGTTTTCACCATCAAACTAATGAATAAACATTAATTCGATGAAGTTTGTTAATGTCCATTGTTGTGTGTCGTTTTTAAGACACGTATTTACTTACGACATAAAACCATGGACGCAATGCCCGTTATTACGATAGAAACTTTTAAAAGTAAAGAAAAATCTAAATACTCCAGCTTTGTCACAGTGTTTTACAAAATTGGACACATATTTAACGCGTTCGATTTCGGATTTTTTGATCACGTTCATGAATCAAACACTAAAAGAGTTATATGGAAGTCTGTGACAGCGGTGCATGGTTTTTTCATGGCGGTTTTTTACATAAAGATGGTGAAAAACGACAGTATATTACGTATTTTATGGGGTATATTTCATGTGGTGCATTACATAGTCAATGTTTTTATTTTAGTCACTATCAGCCCAGAAAAATCATTTTGCCAAATGCAGCACGACCTTGCATCGATAGATGAAAATTTAGGAACCCAAATCAAATATCATCCCAATACAAATAAAAAGTTAGTGTTCACGCTTTTAATAAACATTGTTTACAATTTTATAAACAAAATATTGTTCTGTTTGGAAGGAAATATGTGTGCGGGCAGAGAAATGCAATCGGTTATTCTGGCGATTTTAAAAATATTCTTAGAAATTGTGCCTATTACTTGTGCGTTTGTTTTCTATTCCGTTTACTGCCGACTGGTGAAGTTTGCAACAATTATTGAGAATGAAAATAGAGAAATTGTTTCCATGCATCGTATATATCAATCAATAGCAAAGCTGACCGAGTTGTATAAATCTATGCTTGATCCATTGGTAAGAGAATAATGATAGATATAAAAATATCCCGGTCATTGTGAAAATTTGTAACTTTAAAGACAGTTCCCAATTATGAATATCGAAAAACATTTCAGATTTTCGGAGTGATAATATTCAGCACAGCCGAGTTGATGTCTTCCATAGTTTACGTGATAAATAAGAAGCAACAGGTATATTTTTTTTAAAGACTGGATTTATATAAAATAAGTATCAAAAGTACAGCGGGCTGTATAGTGTCTAAGACAGACAGTAGAGGCAACAGAAATACATCATCTGTGAAAATTTCGACTGTCTAACTAACACGGTTCATGAGATACAGCCTGGTGACAGACGGACAGACAGACAGACAATAAAACTTTTTAAACTTTCGCGATTTGATAACATATAAATAAAAGATAAGCAAAAGGTACGCGATAAATACCCGATAAATAATCTTAAATAGACAGACAGACAGACGGACAGCGGAGTCTTAGTAATAGAGTCCACCCTTTGGGTACAGAATCATAAAAAGATAAGTCCACTAAATTCGTCGATATTTAAGTACCTAAACTAGCCTATCATATCTTCTCTTTAGCAAAAGCACCGACATAAGCTAACAGACAAATAAAGGCACAATCGTCAGATGACTGTATATTCTCTTACCACAAAATAAAATATCAAAACACATCGATCAAGGTATTTGCCATGATCGAAGTAAAAAACTATTCTACGGCGTAGCTTCTTGTAGCACTGCTACGTGTGTAGTTGTACTACAAGCATAACCCTTCGTACTTGCTTGTAGCAGTGCAGATGTTTTAAGACGATACCCCGAGCCAAACTAGCGCCGCCACCTATTTTATCTTATTACTAGCTGCGAACCGCGGCTTCGCCCCCGTGGAAATTTATGTTTCCAACTTTCTTAATTTTTTCTTTCGTAAGAACCTTCTCCTGACAATAACAAACACAACAAAGAAAGAATTAGCGAAATTGGTCCAGGCGTTGTTGAGTTATGCGCTTACCAACACATTTTGCGATTCATTTTTATATTATAGATTTTACCTAGGCCTCAAGCTAAGCAGAGCTTGTGTTATGGGCACTAGATAACTGATATACATAATATGACACAATACATAGATAGTTTTTTTTTTGTATTATACATAAAAAACGACCAGAACACCCTGAACAAATATCTGCAGATTTGTATAGATTACTCTCATGAAATCACTGTAGTAAACCTTTGTAAACGCGTTTTAGGTACCTTTTTGGCAGGCTTGGCTTACAGACTATAAGCGTACTTTAGCATTTTACTATCATATCATTGGCCTATAATAATCCATTGCTGGATATATGCCTACCCAATGAGCGCCATAGCGCCCTGTAGATAGATATTTTTTTATTGTACCACACAAACATAAAACAGTACTGAATTAAAAACGATGAGTAGACGAAGTACAAAGGCGGCCTTATCGCTATGAGCGATCTGAATCCTGTCTGTGTGTTTAAAGACTAAGGTCCTGTTAATATCTGTAGACAATAACTAAAAATAATTTTTTTGTTTTAGATACAATTCGGAAATCAACACGTAGCTACGTTCTTAGCTATAGTTTACATCATGGCTCCCGCAGTTTACGCTGAGAAAGTAGCTAGACAGGTGCAAGATATAGGCATTATCCTGCAGCAGAAACTAATGCAAGAACGAGGTACTAAGCTCATGAAAGTGTATCAATAAGACATAGTGCCAAGATAAAGCCCCTTTTCACGTGCCGCGGTCGCCGGTAGCCGGTTCCGGTTACCCTATAGCGAAGTCCACGGGCATGTATGCATAGCTTTCACACGTAAAGGCATAATTTGCATACAATTCGCGGGTACCCAGTGACAATAATATCAATTTGGGTCTCATTTTGTGACTTTTTTGGCATTCCAGCTGTGGACAAATTTAGGCTGGTGAATAATGTAGCTATAAATAATACAAAGTGCCAAGATCAAGCACCTTTTTACACACCCTGCAGAGCGATTACGGTAAAATACCCCATCCAAATTTGATATTTGAAAGCCCGTTGGATGGCCTTCGAGCCTCCCAATTGTAAATAAAATAGCCATCACTGAGACGATTGCCAGTCCTAGCCGAAATAGAAGCCCATGAATGAATGAGATGAATGCTTTTGACAGTAAGTAGAACGATGGGCGCCAGCAGACCATTTCCAAGTGTCAATGATTTGTTTTCGATTTGCATTGAAAAGAAAGGTCCAAGATGGCAGGGCGTCAACTGGAAATATGTTAAGTCAATTTAAAATGAAAGGAAAACTTGGAATTACCCACTTCGGTCCATTTTGACGTAAGGTTGTTTTCCTTTCATTTGACATTGACATACCCTTATTTCCAGTTGACGCCCCCTGCCACCTATTGATATATTTGGAACTATTTTTTCTTTTTAAAAATGCTAATCGGAAACCCCTCATGTTATAAAGGTTGATATTGCTCACATTCACATTAAGATAAAAAATGTAATGTAGGTAGGTAGTCGTAAAAAATAAATAAATAAATCAACAAAAAGAAAAAGGGCAAGAAAATTGCCCAATATGCTAAGTTGGCAACATTTCACTGAAAACTTATACCATGACAATGACAGTTCCGATGCATGTTCTTGATATGAAATGAAATGAAATTATTTATTGAAAAATAAATACACAATAACAACGTTTAACAATGTTAAGCTTAAGTTAGGTGTTATCAGTTTCTCGATAACGTTTCATTGCCGTAATTCTCACTCCAAATAAAGTAACGTAACCTTCATGAATTTTTATTTAATGTAGTACCTTTATTTCTTAGGCAACCCAACTACTAAATGTTTCATCCTAAATATTTATTATTTCAACACAAATTATGATTAACGTACTTGATAAGTTTTTCTAAAATTTGAAATTATCATTTTTAGGACAATATTTAGGCAAAATCGAAAACGAAACATAAAATGGGGAAGCCACTTCGTTCACTCCGTGTTCACTCACATTGACTATCCAGCCATAAAATTTAGTGCAATTATAATTGTCCCATGGATGGAATCGAACCCAGTCGCCCATCCATTGATCCATTGAGAATAGCGTAATCACTCTGCTGGTCGCCGATTGCCTGTTCCGGGTATAGCTAAGTCCATGGGCATGTACCGATAGCTTTTACAGGTATCGGTATAATTTGGTACAATTTCGCCGGTTACCCAGCGACCGGGACCGGTGGTGTGAAAAGGCCGGTTCTTCCACGTAGACGTATTTAAACTATTTAGTCCAACTGGTTTGACCACGAGGAAATATTTTTCCTCGTGATCAAAGTAGTGAAATGATCCTCCCTGTACCAACGTCAAGTTAAAAAAGGCACTTCTATTCAAATTACAAAGTTGTCTTTTAAAAAAGTCTTGAATATACATGTGGTCTTTATTCAGAAAGAAAATAACAATCAATTAATAAATTTCAATTAAAACTATATTTACAATAGAAACAATTAAGCTATCTGCAAACTGTTGCAAACAATCTACAGGTAGCTTAACTGATCCATATCAATACCAGTTGGAATCGTGCCTAAGACACTGGCTGCATATTAATTATATTATATTATTATTGTTGAATATTAATTTGGTTCTAGAAATATTTTGTGAGTTTTTGGGCATTCCAGCAGTGGCCAAATTTAGGCTGGTGTTGTTGTTATAATATACAGGCTCTCTATAATATATAAATGGATCGGTTTGACGACCGATGTAGCACAATGCAAGGGCGAAGGTCTGCCTGCGACGCATTATGTTGTGGGTTCGATTCCCGCCTTGGAACAATAGTTTGTTCGATCTGTAAATATTTTTTCCAAGTGGTGGTATTTCTATGCATAGTAAAAATATCTTTCTAAGTAATGTGTTTATTACTCATATAGAACCCATAACACAAGCTCTGCTTAGCTTGGAGCTAGATAATGCTGTGTGTGTGTATATAAACTTACTAGTGCTATATTTTTCGCTTCTTCCACTAGTGGACAAAAAATTTAAGCCAACAAAACCAATAATATCTTATTTCTTATTTGATAGTTATGACTACTTTTACAGCTTTTATGTATTAAATTTGACTAAAGAAATAGAGTTATTGAGTTTGAGTTTGTGAATTGTCTAGCATTATTAATATTGCACATGTTTACATATATTATGTGCACTGATATAACCATAGTAAAATGTAACTTTGATCTGTTGATAAATGCTTCCAGATCCTGGTCGCCAGCTTGAGCTGGACCGGTTCATCCGGTACGTGAAAGCGCGTCCGCTCCGGTTCCGCTTGTACAAGGTCATCCCTCTGGACGCCAGTCTGCTCGGCATGGTGCTTCATTTCATTGTCACATATCTAATCGTCATTATTCAATTCATATTTATGTGAAAAATTTCGATGTAATTAAATATAGTAGGTATGTATCTTCATTAAATTTTGTAAGTACCTTGAACTGTCTTTTCGATGTATAGGTACACTTGGATGTTCATTATGTTTTTATAAAAGGAATTCTTATTTGTCTACTTAAGTAAATTAGATTTAACGTTGATCTTCAACATCGAATTATTATTTGAACAGTATCATAATGAAAGTAGATGTGCTATGTGCTCTGTTTTTAGTGAAGTTTGAAATACTCACCGCATCATTAAAACTTTCATTGAATTTTTTTAATTTAGTATAATGACACGATTATCAGTCCAACCAATCGAAGTTATTCCGACATATGAAAGTTCTGGTCATTATAAAGCTATTGATTTTTTGTACAAGATAATTGAGTTATGGTGTTGTCTCGATTTTGGATTTTTTCATTTAAAACATTTAAAGTATAGAATAATTTGGAAGTGTTTTACGATTTTACGAGCAATTTCTTTAATATCTGTATATGTAATACTAAAAAAAAGTCATGCATACCTATCATCAATTATTGTATACTCAGAGCTGTCTTTCTACTTTTTAAATGTTTTGATTTTGGTGTGTTTTAATTCTAACAGATCATTTTGTAATTTGCTTCATGATCTCAAATTAATTGATAAAAGAATGCGGTTATGTTACAATTGTTACAATTTTGAGAAAAAGGTTGTATTCTGGAATGTTTTTTTCATATTCTTAAATATTGCAGAGAGTTTATTTTTTTGCTTTAATTATTTTGACATTTGCCAATCGAGCCCCTTGCCGTTATTTGTTTATTCTACTGGAATCACATCCATGAATTTGCTATATGTATCATGTTCATTTTATTTTTATTCCATAAATTGTCGATTAAAATATTTGATGTCCATTTTGAAAACAGAAAATTTTAACATTATTGTTATGCAGCACATCTATAGAGATATTGTTGATTTGGCCGAGCATTACAAAGCTGTATTAGATCCAATAGTAAGTCAATTTTAATAAAGCAAAGCGTAACTTACTGTAAGCAGTATTTAGGTTTTAGCTTACGTTACTTGTTTCCGAAATACCCTTACATTTATCTCATTTCAGTTAATTTCTTCCACTGTGTTTTACACCGCGGAATATATGGCAAATTTATTTACAATCGTGCAAGAAATAATTGAACATCGTGTAAGTTACTAAAAACTGGTAGTATGACTTTTAATTTTAAGATTGATTGCTAGGAACAGACTGTAGAGAAGATAGAGAAATGTAGAAAACGTCGGATGACGTGGTTTATGTAATACATGTGTCTGTAGACCCTAGGAAACCTGTTTAAATACAAATTCGGACGTCTTTCCCCGAACCCATTTGACGACAGTATTGAGCCGGGCATGATATGATGTTCGTTTTTGCGCAACACATTTCAATATTTAGCATGTTGGCAATAATAATAAGATCTTCTAACATTATTTTGCTTTCAGGTTGAATTTCATTTCTACTTTTTGTCATTGGTTTTTGGCGTCAGTATATTCAATATGTTTTCACCGGCTTTATGCGCCGAACTTATGGCATGTCAACCAAACAAAATAAAGCTTGTATTGCAAAACCATCTTTTATATGAAAAAGGTAAGACTAAAAAAATATGCTAAGTTTTATTTGCGTTATGTCAAAAGCATTCAATAAGGTGCACCATATACCTAAACATTTGTTCGAACCAGTAGTCACATGATATCTTTTAGTTCCGACGCATAACTAGATGTCGCTAGTAAAAGTGTACGGGCTCTAAATAGCGCCGACGAGAATGCACAGTCTAGGGCTAATACTTTGCAAGGAAAAAATAAATTTAGTCTACTCCGAGAGTTCAAGGTATTTTATTTACTAAAACTGAGTAGTTTTAGTAAATAAAATACCTTGAGTCCTACCCTGACTATCAATACTGAAGAGTTTCAGTATTGATAGTCAGGGTAGGACTCAAACATCATAATTATGGAATAACAATATTATCATTGAATTCTGTTCTTCTTACAAAAGACTAGATTAAAAGAACAACACGATGGAAAATAATTTTAGAGGTCCATTGTAACAATAGGAGTATTGCTGGGGTCGATGCTTGGCAATTTTTATTTTCGTTAACTGCTTAGGAAACATATTTTTTGTTGGTTTGGTGGTTGAACCCACGTATAATTTAATTTGCTGACATACACATAATAATATATAACATACAATATAAACACATAATGGATTTTAAAATCTAAATTTAAAAAAACGTTTTTCTTATTTATTAAAAAAATGCAGTTAATGTCAGATTTTTAACTGATAGATACACATAATTTTGTGTTTTGCTATCAGTACTTTTGATGTTATATCGCTGTTAGCTGGTATTTCGACATTACAAACAGAAAATTTTATTGGCTTTATTTTTTTTTATAGCTTAGAACAAAATCAGGATCTACATTTTTTCTGTCTTAGATGAAAGTCGTCGGCGAGACTTGGAGCGGTTCATCTGGTACGTGGAGACGCGTGGCCTCCGCTTCCGACTCTATAAAGTGATTCCTCTTGATGCCGGAATGCTCGGGATGGTGTTCAATTTCATCGTCACTTACGTCATCGTCATAGTTCAGTTCATCTATAAATAAGTAAATAAATAATGTAAATATAATGCTGGAAATGCTGGAAGGCGATGGAATAAGTAGTTTTACATATTCGACTAAGAATAGGAAATGTCGTCTCTATTTATTTACTAAACAAAATCCACAGCCCTTAATTACTAAAACTATGCTACATAACAAAACTTACGGCTATGCTATTGTAACAAATATGAAGGACCAAAACTTCAAAACTAAAAGACAAGTTATTTTTTTCATATATTCCCGTGTTCTGTGAAGCTGAACCCCTTCTTAAACTTTTTGTCCTTTATTTATGTTACGCCATGTATTTTCTAGGTTTGACCGCTTTTAATGATGTTAATCTTTTTATTTGGATCTGGCAATTAGTAAAGTTTAGTTTTGACGGTTATAACACCGTAAGTCATTACACAGATTTGCAAATACGCAAAATTATGAAGGATAACTAACTTCTTACAGTAATAGAACCCCTCGTGTATGGGGGCTGCCATTTTTGATTTATGTACTTGTGTGGAACCAAGTCTTGGTTCATTCTTCATTGCTTTCCGGTTTGATGATTTTTTCCGGATTGATTACCGGTTGCAGCACATAGTGAGTGTCACACGTCACCGACACTAAGTGCTAGTAAATAGGTTTATTTTATGTATGTTAGATTAAGGTATATATTTATATGGGCCGTAGTTTTTAAGTATTTTACATCTTGTACTAGACTAATGTTGCCTGAAATAAATTATTTTATTTTTATTATTGCTTATTTTCATATCTTTAATTTTATTTAATACTTATGTATGATAAGCACTTTAATAAGTAAATTATCCATGAATTTAATTAATCGCATAATATGTTTAAAAGATTGACTAAATGAAAATATTTATTACTTAAACGTATTTTACGATAAATCAAAATGAAAATGAAGACTATGTAATAAAATATAGTCTACCTTTTATACTAAAATATACCTACCTAAATTAATCCTGACAATTTTTTTGTACTAGGAACCTTAGTATAATTTTTCAGAAATGTGTATAAAATCCGATCCGTACAATATATATTATTATCAAAATATTCGAACTTGAAAAACTGTCTTTTTGGTTGCGCGTTTTTCACTTCAACCAGGGGGATATATTCCGAACAAAAGGGCAAATTTGTGGTTTAGTAGCTGTCACTGTGTGTGTACTAGCTATTGAAATATTATAGATTTTCAATTAGTGCTTCGTATAGGAGTGTCACTGCGTAAAGCTCAATTTTGCATTTTTACGAACCAAGACTTGGTTCCTCCATACAAAAGCAATGTAAACAGCTAACCAAATCTTGGGTCGGTGTAGAGGATAGTTGGCAAGTAATAGAAAATACCTCTAATATTTTCTATTACTTCACTTTATTAGTAATTTATAGTGGAGGACATTGTTTATTTGAGTTTGAGTAAATTAAAAATGAACATCACAAAATAAAACATCGCGGGTAATGTAGTGCGATCAATTTACTTATTCTTGGGGCAAGAACCGTCTACCCGGTCACTTATTTAAATTACTTTTTACCAATCCATAGTAATTATTATCCATATATTTCCAAAATAACACCTACACCACTTTTTATTCACAATTTATTTATCTTTTTTCAAATCATGACACGAGTTGTTCCAAACAATATTATTTTCGTTGGTAAAAAAAAATCGAGTTATTCTAGGGCTGTTAAAATTTTATATCAAATCGTAGAATTTTGGAGTTGTCTCGATTTTGGATTCTTCGAACCTAAATCATTCAAGAAAATAATAATTTGGAAAGTGTTTACGGTTTTTCGAGCAATTTGCATGTTTTCTGCATATTATATAAAAGTAATCACTTATGAAAACGTATATGTTACTGTTTGGAGTATATTTGAATTAATCTTTTATTTACTGAACGTTATTATTTTAGTTTTTTTAAGTCCTAACCGGACTTTTCGTCAGTTGCATTCTGATCTCCAGTTGATTGATATATCATTACGAGCGAATCATACTTTTCATAACCTAGATAAAAAAATATTTTTTTGTAATTTATTCTATATAGTTTATAGTTCTGCAGTCTGTTTTATGTTTTGTTATTTCGACACTCAAATGTGTGCTATGATGACCCCAATACCTTTGATAGTATATAACACTTCAATTATATCTTTAAACGTTGTAAATGTATCTTGTTCTTTTTTTTTCTATTCTGTGTATTGTCGCTTAAAACTTTTATCGTCTCTTTTGGAAACGGACGATGTTGATATTACGTCTTCGCTGAATATTTACAAAAATATTGTAGATTTGACTGAACAGTATAAAGCCGCATATGATCCACTGGTAAGTTATTTTCACTTGGTTTTATTAGTGATTAGGTTCAGTATTGTCTGAACCATTTTTGTGCACTTTTATTTAACTGTAAAATACATTTATGTACATAAATGTATGTATACAATTTCTTTACATCAGGTAGGCCTCAGGTTGAATATGTCCAAGACGAAGGTTATGGCGAACATCTCTAGCGCCAAACCAACTGTCACTGTTGGAAGTGAAGCGTTAGACATTGTCGACCGGTATGTTTATCTTGGGCATATCCTTCCATTGGTAAATTAAATAGCATCAAAAGAAAGCGCTCGAAGAATTGAGCTTGCCAAACGCCGCCCGCGTTTGGTCAGCTGAACGACTGATTCTTAAACTGTCTTCGACTGTCCTTCGAACCTCCGCCATGTCTGAGAACCCGTCTGCACAATCAATGTGTTCTGCCTACCATGACTTACATTGCCGAGATATGAGCGCTCACTCATGAGGCTGTGTACAAAATGAGAGTTGCACAGAGAGCCGTGGAGCAAGCCATGTTTGGCATCAAGCTTATAGACCGTGTTCCCAATGTCCAGAAACCCGAAGTCGAACACCGTGAACCATTTTTGTGTCATTGGGTTTGTTTTGACCAACTTCATTGGTGATGGTTTGTACTGTGGCAATGGAAGATTCAACGACATTTCACCAATTATTTTTTCGACATACCAAGGTGACCTAAGGCCCCTCGTTTGGCGTCGCTTGCTTTCGCAATGATGTCCACACTGGTTCTTTAGCGTTCGTTCGTTAGCATTCGCTCGTTTACGCTCGCGAGGTCTGTACCCAGCATAAGACTTAATAAATGTATTTTATTTCTTTCTTCTTACACGTAAAGAAAATATTTATTGAGTAAATTACATTAACACAAATAAATAATTACAACTAATATTTACACTTAAATCTTTATTCTAAAAATCTAAGCCATCATCAAAAGGCAGAGTGCCCAGAATACTGGCAGCATTGCCACGTTCAATGGCAATCCTAATTCGTTGACTGAAATAAAACTGGCATTCCGATCACCTGTGGACTCTATTAGGAGTTTTGTAAGATCTTCTTGCACATTAAATTTTTATGATTTTAGATGTTCACCGCTATTCTGTTTAAAACCGTGGAATACATGGCAAGTTTATTTACCATTCTCCGGTTGATTATTGAACATAATGTAAGTTGTTTTTTTGTATCCTTCAATCGCAATAAATATTATCAAATCAAATATCAATAACGTTTATTTCTTTAGGCTTACAAAAAAGCACTGACACAAGTCTGTATAAACAGGTTTATAAATATGAATTATTATCAAATAAGTAACAAGGTGTTACTGATTTTGTGTTTAGATATGACTTATGAATTAATTCATAATGTCAATTATTTGCATATCTAAGTCTAAATATAATGTGATTTAGATACAGGTCAATATTTGTCTAAGACTAATTAAGCTTAATATTATAAAAACTTTATGAACTTTCGCGATTTGTTAACATATTCAAGATTATTTATCGGGTGTCTATCGCGTACCTTTTGCTTTTTTCCCCAACATTTCAACCGCGTTACAGCGATCGTGGTCACGGGGCGACGGAGAAAAGAGACTGAAAAAAAAGCAAATGGTACCCGATAAATAATCTTTAGGTAATATCTTAACATTATTTTCTTTACATACTATTGTAGGTATGGAACTGGGTGATATCTGGCCAAGCATTCACAACATTGATGTATGAGTATCTATGGAGTAAAAGACTTTTTTGATAAGATTTCCTTTTATGTACTGTTTAAATTTACGAATAGGGAGCTCAGTTGCTTGCTTATTATTGCATTATACGTTGGAAAGAAAATTTAATTACCCCAATCCACAAAATGGGGGTAGTTAAAAGGCCTGCTACTGGTCAATTCAGATGTACCTACATATGTATTCGTGGACACTCAGGGTAGGGCTGATCCACCAGTTTAAAGTCGTCCAGTGAGCTATAATAATCATTTATTTCAGACCATAGAAAAGTTATAGATCTTATTTAACTTATGCTACACTCCATAATAATATATACCTTAAAACTAACATACATATAACATGGAGAGAGCTATGCGAGTTTCTTTGAAGGATAGGATTGAAATTGATAGGACAGAGAACTAAGGTAATCAACACAGCTCAAAGGATTAGCAAGCTGAAGTGGCAGTGGGCTGGCCATATCTCGAGAAGAACCGACAACGTGTTCTCAAGTAGAGACCACGACTCGGTAGACGTAGTGTAGAACGACAGGTGGGATGACATTGGCGAAAGGACTGCTGGCAGATGCTGGATGCGGCAAGCTGAAGACAGGGCGCTATGGCGCTCATTAGGAGAGGCCTAAGTCCAGCAGTGGACTAATGGCTGATGTATTCGTTAGTGTATGACTCCTAATATTTTCGAAAATTTGTAATTTTTTATAAAAATGCGACTAAAGTCAACATTATGAATATCTAGCACTGAATTATACTCCAGAGTACTCTAATATAATAAAAGAAAAGGTTATGGCGGCCGTCTACTCGACTTCCCCTGATTTAATGAAAGGTGTTATAAGTATCTGAAATATTTTATTTATTTTCAGATTCAATTTGAATTCTTTTTTGTATCATTTATCTCCACCTTCAGTGCTCTCAATGTGTTTTCACCTGCCTTTTGCGCTGAATTGACAGCAACCCAACCAAGCAACATAAAGATTATTTTGCAAAACAGACTTTTAAATGAAAAAGGTAAGAATAAAATGGATTGTGCCGTGATGGCTGACGGTTTTCTTTTGTGGTTTATCACAAGCATTCAACTATGTACACAGTTATGAGTGGGAATGTGCGCCATTTTGTAAAAAGGATAGGCATACGATTTCGCGTTTATCGGAGCAGGATAGAGCAACTTAACTAATGGAACGGCGTAAGCGAAAAAATCTAGTTTTTGCTTATATACAACAAAATTACATAGTTTATGAAGAAACTGGTTTAAGAAACCAAACAATAAGAAAAACCTACTCAAAACATAAGTTATTTCAAAAGACCGCAGAATTTTTTTTTCTCTAAAAATATACAACATTCGAATGAAAAAACTGTTTAAATTGAAATGCTCTAAATTATCAGCGACAACACCAAACTATTTTTGTACGAATTACATAGCTAGACTAATGTTTTATTTATGTTATCATTTAGTTTTTCAATTCAATGCAATATCAAATTTTGAAAATTTATAGATAATAGGCAAAAACTTGATTTTTGCACTGCTATTATGTCCCGCTCCTATGAACGCGAAATCGCAGTGCTTAAAATCTAGATATTTAGTGTCACTATAGTATAGACCCTGCTGGGCACACAAATATAATTATTATAGAGAGAGGAGGACCTCATTAATGCACAGTTAGATATACCTTTAGTAGTTTGTATTTTTCTTATTTTTCGTTAAAATATTCTTCAACTGTGTAGTATGCTTTTGTGATTAATAAAAGCTTTAATTGTTTTATAAAGATTTTGGGCATTTTATTCTCAATTTTAATTGATGCAATTAATTTTTAATTGTTTCTGTGACAGATGTGGGTCGTCAGCGTGACTTGCAGCGGTTCATCTGGTACATTGAGGCAAGGGGCCTTCGGTTCCGCCTCTACAAGGTTATGCCTCTAGACGCAGGACTACTTAGAATGGTGCTTAACTTCGTCGTCACCTATGTTATCATCATCGTTCAGTTTATATATAAATAAGTAGTTTTAGGTACTGTTTGAAATAAAAATGTGTTTCTGTGCTTATAAATTAATTAGCGACCCGCCCCGGCTTCGCACGGTACTATAATTATGCATATAGGTATAATATATATAAACCTTTCTCTTGAATCTCTTTATCTATTTAAAAAAATCGCATCAAAATCCGTTACGTAGTTTTAAAGATCTAAGCATACAAAGGGACAGATATACAACGGGAAATGACTTTGTTTTAAAATATGTACCTAGTGATAATCAAGTAGCAATGTTTTAAGATACGAGTAACCTTTGTCAGATTTCGATCAACTTAGTTGAAGTGCCTTTTTTAACTTCTTTTACACGCTAATTATTGCCTAAAATTTTAAGAGCACTTGATAACCCCTTTTAAATATGGAGTTATTGTATTAATAAATAATTATCATTATTGAACTTATCCTGTATTTTGTGCAAACCAACGAAGTTGTTTATACTATTGATTTTTTTAGGTAGGCAATGAAGTACTTAAGGCGCATACTAAGGCAAAAACAAGAAAATTAGGTGTTTTCGAACCCGTTTTCCGACAAAAATATTGATTGTGGAGCTCTGAAATTTATATATCCTGTAACACACATCCTGAAAGGTCCCTTGGAGGTTCCAACTATTTGCTGTTAATCATAGTGTAGTTGTTATACTGTTAGTTATAGTGTATGTGTAGCGGCTTCGAACCCACTTTTTATCGGCGTCTCAAATTCGATTAGTACCAAATTCAGTATAGTGATTCACATAGTTCATACCTACCGCTTGGAGGTCCATTAGCTTTGAAAAGCAGTCAAATTAATGAAATCAAACTTAAAAACGTATTTGCACCTACAAAATCTGTGATTCAAGCCTGACCAGTTACACGTCGCCCAACCGCAGAGGATCCTATTATTTGGTTGATTATGGCACTACATAGTATGCTGAACCGAAAACAAGCACTCTTTGCTGCATAAAGGCGCGCGGAAAGGTCCAAGGTCATTTGCCTTACTATTCGTCTTAATACGAGTTGATGATAATGTACAATTTTATTTGAGTTAATATGATTAATTGAACACCCAATTAGTGTCTCAAACAAATTAATTAATGGATCCTTCATAATATTACGCATGGTTGTATAAATATAAAGGCCGTATAAGCGGTCGCATATACTTCGTATTTTTCATTTGGTGGCTATCATGACACGAATAATGTCATCAAACCTTTCAAGTAAAGATACTTCAGTAGGAACCAAGAAATTTGGTTATTCTAAAGCTGTTAACATTTTATATAAGGTTGTAGAATTGTGGAGCTGCCTCGATTTCGGATTTTTCGAACACAAATCATTCAAGAAAAGAATAATTTGGAAAGTTTTCACTGTTTTTCGAGCAGTTTGTATGATTTCTGCATATTTTATTAAAATAATCAAGTTTGAAAATGTTATGGTTACTGGTTGGAATTTATTTCAGTTATTATTTTATTTATTTAATGTTTTTGTTTTAGTTCTTTTGAATCCAAAACAGACATTTTGTCATTTACTTCAAGATTTTAAATTGATTGATACAAAATTAAAAATTGATGAAAATTTGTTTAGTATGGATAAAAAAATTATTTTCTTTAATGTGTTTTTCATTGTCGTTTGTTCTGCAGAATGTTTCATTTGCTGTTATATTGATCCCAAATTATGTGAGTTTTTACCTCCAATTTAAGTGTTCATTTATAATACAACACTTGTATCTCTCAGTATTTTGAATATATCTTGTGCTTTTCTTTTCTACTCTGTGTATTGTCATTTAAAATATTTATCGTCTCTTTTGAAAACGGATAATTTTGACATTATTTATATGCAGCATATCTATAAAAATATCATAGATTTGACTGAGCTGTATAAAGCTGCATTTGAACCACTGGTAAGTGAATATTAGTTTAACAAAAGTTCTTAGTTTAACATAAATAATTAATATATATAAAGACGATCTCTGTAGCGCGGTGGGCGAAGGTCCATGAGGTTGCGGGTTCGATTCCCGCCTTGGGACAAATATTTATACGATCTGCAGGTATTTGTTCCGGGTGTTCTGGCCATTTTCTATGTATAGTAAAAATATCTAACTATACAATGTATTGTATTATGTTTATCAGACATCTAGTACATATAACGCAAGCTCTGCTTAACTTGTAGCTAGATAATGCTATGTGAAATGTCCAGTATTATTAAAGAAAACAAAACAATATGCATATTATACATATTCCAGCTATAAAACTTCTTCAACTATATTTGTTTATTCTTTTATGAGTATCATATTTATGAGTAATATTCTCTACTTTGTCAGCAGAATATTTTTTTAATATAAGTACCTAATTTCAGTTGTTTGCCGCAATTGTGTTCAAAACCGTGGAATACATGGCCAATTTATTTTTCGTCGTGCAGTTTGTCATTGAACATAACGTAAGTTATTGTAAAGATACAAATAAATAATTATATTCGATAGTTTTTATGGATCTTTATATTTTTTTTTGTTAATTACAAAAATTATTATACCCATCCCACTCTGTCGGGTATAATTTTTTTTGTGATTAACGTGAAGTGTTTTGTTATGACTTTGAGCGAGGTAACTACGAACCTTCTTTCTATTATAGTGTACGCATTCATAAATTCGTAAGCTAACTAATAAAGCTGACAAATTTATGAATATTGTGTCTTACACTTTTCTTACACAACGATAGTTTATATAAGTAAAATAAGCCTATAAATCTTTATTAAGAAATAAAATTATCAATCAAATAATAGAATTAAATTTAAACTAGTATTTACAACGACGTTGACACGACGACGTGGAAACTCACGGTAGGGCTGGTCCACCAGTTTAAAGTCGCCCAGCGAGCTATGGAGATAGCTATGCTCGGAGTTACTCTGAAGGATAGAATTCGTAACGAATACATCCGACAGAGAAGGTTATCGACATAGCTCAAAGGATTAGCAAGCTGAAGTAGCAGTGGGCTGGTATATCTTGAGAAGAACCGACAACCGCTGGGGTAAACGTGTTCTTAAGTGGAGACCGATGATGATGATAGTATTTACAATAGAAACAATAGACAGTTGCAAACAATCTACAGGTAGCTCAACTGATCCATATCAATACCAGTCGGAAGCGTGCCCAAGACACATCTGCAATGCCCCGCTGTATGTCAATGCTGATGATTATAAATTGTTCAGATTTTTTACAGATTGTTTTTTTTTCAGCTTGAATTTTATGTTTATATAGTTTTATTTGCCTCTACTACCAACGCGTTCAATGTGTTTTCTCCTGCGTTTTGCGCAGAGCTGGCTGCCTCTCAAACTAACAACATAAGAGTTATTTTGCAAAACAAACTTTTGAATGAAAAAGGTAAGATAGTAAAAATATTAGTTAAATTTTCACTTTATAGTTTGTACCACGGCGTAAGAGGCAACGAAGGGAAATCCGACAGGGAAGGCTTTCAGGTTTTCCTGCATATCAGATCAGCTACTGAACTGCGTTCCCTTATCAGCATGCCCAGCGTGGGGATTTTGGCATAACTAAAGAAACAGCTAATACGGGCTTATCGAGGGAGTCCTAGGTCCAGCAGTGGACTATTTAAGTCATCATAAATAGTCCACTGCTGAATTTTAACTGCTTTGGATGTTTTTGCTGAACCGCTTGGATACTTTGTATCTTGAAACAGAGAGCGTAACATTTATAGACGATTAAAAAAAATGTTTAGCAGTCATGGGCCGATATTAAATCCCGAGCTAGCGAATCAGACTATACTAAAGTCACGAGCTAGCAAGTGGATTTAAAGTAAACTGTTAAGCTAGCGAGGAATTTAAAAGCCAAGAAAAAATTAATTGCTCTCTTTTTAGACTTACTCAAACTCATAAGAAATGAAATAAATTCCCAAAATTGTTCGACTTCGGCGGGATTTTTTTTTTTGGGAACTTATTTCATTTCTTAGAGATGCACAGAGTGCGGGTAAGCACTATAGCAAAAATCCTTACTCAAACTCATATTTGTTAATAACCTTCCACGGTTGTTGACTCCTCTATCGCTGTTGACAAAATGAATTTCTGACATTCGAATTAATTTTCTTTTATAATTACAAAATATGTTGTCACTAGTCGAGGAGAAAAAATATTATTTTCAAAACATTCTCGATCGACTCAGTATCTCAGCTGGTCTATTCAGATGTATTCGTAATTGTATCATTATATCAAAAAATCTCTGGTTTGTAATGTTATCTGCATTCCACAAGCAATAAAACTACGTAATTTCCCACAAATCGTCACAGGGGTAAAATATCAAAGTCGGGAAAGTCCACCGAACCAAAATTTTGAGTATTAAAAAAAAACACATTTTATTGTAGCTTAAAAAGATAATAAAAACATTTATTGTAAATAAATAGAGAAAAAATCTTCGGATTTAAATAAATTACTAACCTTATGCTCAATCCAAGGAATATGTGGTAATCCTTAATTCAATGGTGGACTTTCCCGTCTTTGCTCCCAACCGAAGGATATATCCGGCTTTGAATGCAAGCATGTGGGACATTGCCGATTTTGTTACCAACTTACTGAGAGGGTAACAATCAGAAGCTGTCCAGGGCTGTCACCTTGTGATTGTTAAAAATACTATTCAGATTTCCTTTATGCCCTATGGATGGTTTGACGAATTATTCATGTTATTGTTGAAAAATAAAACAAAGTTTTAATACTCATTAAAAGACTTTTATTATAGTTAGGGTAGGTAATCAGGTTTTACATTTTCGCTTAAATTAATAAAAGTAAAAAATATAAACTCATGATACATGAACTTAATCTCGACCGACATAGGTACCTTGAATCCATCTTAGGATTCTAGAGGACTCTAGAATCCTTCGCATCGCTCAGGATTTAAAGAATCTCTCTCACCCTTAATAGATTAATTTTGATACCTACATCTACTCCAATCTACTATTTCATATTTTAGATAATTTTAAGTTTTTTATTCGTTAGCAGCCAATTTGCGGCAAAATTTTTAGGAATGCTCATTCTATAATCGCCGCTCATTGTCTTCAAC
Organism: Eupithecia vulgata; assembly: GCA_946478455.1. Lineage (NCBI taxonomy): Eukaryota > Metazoa > Arthropoda > Insecta > Lepidoptera > Geometridae > Eupithecia > Eupithecia vulgata. Next base: position 12,526,462 of record OX297876.1, read on the forward strand.
TTTGGTACATTCGTATATTATTTAATATTAACCGATTAGCGAATAATAATTAAATTATTTCTGTCTTAGATAAAGATCGTCGACGTGCCTTGGAGCGGTTCATCTGGTACGTGGAGGCCCGCGGACTTCGGTTTCGTCTCTATAAAGTGGTTCCTCTAGACGCCAGCATATTCAGCATGGTGCTTAAGTTTGTCGTCACCTATGTCATCGTAATAGTTCAGTTTATCTATAAATAAAACTTTTAAAACTATCATGGTTATTAACATTAAAGTCGTTTATAACGGGATATTTAACATGATTCGATTTTTGAGTTTTCCAAATTTTCGGCACAGTTTCATGCGCCATGATCACGGAAGAACTAAAGTCACTGCGAGTTGGTTTTTATTGGCAGATATTTATATCTGTAAATAGTTATAATTATAAATCGTGCGGTGCCGGCGGCTTTGAACTTGCACCACCCCATTCTCTTCCCGTGGGTGTCGTAGGAGGCGACTAATGTGCACACACCGGGTAGCAGGAAGCAGCGCCTCTTGAAGATGGATCTACCACCAAACTGCAATCCCCAACCCGCATGCCAAGCGTGGGGATTATGAACAGTACCCCCCATCCGATAAAAGTAAATTGTAAAATAAAATAAAATAAAGCGTGTAACAGGGGAAGGCCTGCGTCCAGCAATTTTTTATTTATTATAGACACTGATGTGTCCCTCACCATCTGTGATAGTGCGCTATTTTACATAACTACAAAATTACGTCAAATTACGAAGTAAAAAAAAAAGATGAGAGGTGTCAAGGGACACCCCGGACACCCGGATGGAATGAAGTTCCTTTCTATAAGAGAGAGAGAGAGAGAGACAGACAGAGAAACATGCGGCTTACAATAGCTTACTATAGCAAAAAGTGTCGTTACAACTTTTCGTGACAATTTTTTCCGTCCAGCCCCCTTTCACAACGCGCGATAAGGAACTTAGTTCCAAAAACTTCGAACAAAACTGAGCCTAAAACTCAATTTCCATTGCAACCATACAATGCTAGCTTCATACAAGCACGAAATATACGAATCTTGGTCGGATTTTGAAATGCAGATAGTATAGTCAATTCGCTTGCTGTTCTACATGAACCAGTAGTTTGTGAGCTCTAGCTGAATATTCAAGAATTATTGGTAGAAAAGTATGACAAACGGATTGGATTTGTATGCGGACTGCAATGGCCGCCGGCGAACCAACTGCGAATATTTTCATATTGTGATATCGCCAGGCATTTTTGGTAAGGATTTTTATTCTTGAAAAGAGGTCGGATGTGTTGTTGCTTCCTATCGAATTTAGAATCTGCCGAGTTCGAATACTTTTTTTTGAATTTTAGATTGAAAAGGGCAATCATTCTAACTCAGTCTGAGTTTACAGATTGTCTATTCTTTGGTGTGCTCTTTGGTGCGCTCTTTGGCGGCTTGCATACCCAAGTTTATAGCTAAATGTTCGGGCACTTTGGGCATGTCAAAATGCCACTGGCATAGTTTTAATGAATGGCCACTGCTGGGCGGGCCCTGAACCTTTGTTATTTACACACAAACGATTGATTCAGGCGTAGCTGCGTGGTTAGAAACCTGTCTTATAATTATATTAATTTTTGGCAACCACTGCCTTAGTCGATGAAAAGACGAAAATAACAATATTCAGTATAAAACAATATTAATTAAGAAACTGATACCACTGCACTGCATGCGTTCATCAGTAATTCAATTTACAAGCCGTTTCGTTATTGTAGCAAGGAGAAAAATAGCACAGTTAATTAACGAAGTTAATGTGTAGGCGGTAGCGGAAACATAGATGACCAGTTTCTTTTCGCGCATTTAAGTAGAGTAGATATAAGTAGTATTTAATAACATACTAATCTGGTTTTTTCCTTAATCTGGTTACTACACTGGGAACTGATTTTTGGGATAAAAATTAACCTATGTTACTCTGCATCTTTTTAACTAACTCTATGCCAAAAAAAAACAAGTCCGTTGGTTGCTTACTTAGGGCTTGAAGGAAAGACAAACAAACAAACACGCTTTCGCATTTACATTATTTGTATAGTTATAATTTATTGTAATAAAGTAATAATATGAAAGTAAGATAACTTTATACCCCACGCTTTTTTTGGGATAACAAGTAGACTATATCTGTTCCCGTGATACTATCTACCTCTCTGCCAGATCTCATCAAAATCCGTTCAGCCGTTTAAGTTTTAAAAGTTAACAGACAGACAGACACCATTACTATAAATTTTATGTAAGTAAGATACGTCGGGGTGGCCGAAAGACTTTGGATGAGGCTCGCACAGGACCGAGTTAACTGCAGCAGTGGGTGCCAACGGTCTGATGATGATGATCATGAAGATAAATATGTCTTTTATTTTCAAAAATTTGGACTTATTTATTTATTTATTTTAATTTAACCCAAATTTTTTTATTTCAGGTAAAATTAATGCTATTCTGTTCAGTTTCGTCAAAAGACGAGACGGATTGTAGACGGATAATTTTTTTTTGTTTCATGATACGTTACACAGCGTTGTAACATGTAATGTTCGCTACGAATGGTACATTACGTCCCGTAACACCGATCAGTTTCCGGCTTATGATTTTGCCGACGTTATTCATACGACAAATTTTTCTATCACGAATTTTTGTACCTTGCGCCATATTTCCAACCACCACCGTCTAGCACAGTTAAGTGAAACGTACAATATTAAATAAAGACCGTCTTGATGATTTAAGGCCACGAAAACTCGTAATAAGGCTCTGTTTCAAAATTTTATTTCGACTTAACCCGTTCTAGAGATTTACAGCTTAACTTTTATATCCGCCTATTAAGCTAAAAGCAGGCTAAATTAAACATTAGACAACTTTATGAATCGCGCTTTCAAATCCGAGAGTTTTTGAAAAAGATTGGGGAAAATGTGAAATCTTGAGATTAAGTTCAGAGAACATTAAGGACCATCTGCTTGTTGATCTGTTTGTGTTGTTGACGACCTCAGTGGCGCAGCGGGCGAGAGTCTGCCTGCGACGCAAGAGGTTGCGGGTTCGATCCCCGCCTCGGAACAAATTTGTGTACGATCTGCAGAAATTTGTTCCGTTGGTCTGGGTGTTTTCTATGTATAATAAAAAATATCTATCTATGTAATGTATAATATTACGTATATCAGTTATCTAGTACCCATAACACAAGCTCTGCTTACTTTGGGGCTAGATAATGCTGTGTGAATTGTCCAGCATTATTTATTTTATTTATTTATTTATTTGTTTAACTTGTGGCTAGATAATGCCGTGTGAACTATCTGTTATCATTATTATTATTATCATCTTCGTGGATCACTGCCCTGTAATAAACAGCTACTGCCGGCGACGCCAAATAACATTAGTGAAGCTTTCAAAGAAATTGTAGTTCTCGACGGCACCAACGCTACACAGAACAAAAATGGACTTTTACTTTTTTAAATATTACCTATTTACCTGCATTTTACATTGACGGCATCAGAAATCATACAGCTCGCAGGATACTCGCTTGAAGATTGTGGTTAGCTATTTTGTTACTGTAAGATTTACATTCACAGTGTGTACGCCGTGCGGTGACGGCTTAGAATTTGAACTACCCCAACTCTTCCCGCGGGTGTCGTAAGAGACGATTAAGGGACATACACCGGGGGGCGGGCAGCAGTGCCGCTTGCAAAATAGATCTGAAACTGCGATCCCCAACCCGCATACCCAGCGTAGGGATTACGGGCATTACCCCTCATGAGATAAAGAATCAGGGGAGGCCTGCGTCCTGCAGTGGACTATTATAGGCTGTTGAGGTTGAGGAAATATATTTAGATGCGTAGGACCTATGTACTTACCTATAGGCACATCAGCCCTACGTTAGAGGTACAGGGGGTATTTCGCTGGATAAGAAATTGGATTTTTGGAATTTTCACGGGGATTGTGATTTGTGCTGTGGAAAAACTTTATCAAAATTTGCCAAATAGCCGCTTTTGCTTTCGACGCCATCTGCAAATTCATCATAGCGTCTCCACGCGACAATTTTTATACCTTCTTACATCCTGTGTTAAGAAGGCAAAAAGCATTTTCCGCGGTAAATTTAAGTGCAAGTTTGAGAAACCCAGACCGAAACCACTAAGCATCTTAATACATCATATATTAAGAAGGTATAAAATTGCCGCGGTAATTTTAAATGTAAGTTTGAGAAACCCAGACCTAAACCACTAAACATCGTCTAGGTTCACCAAGCTAGCATCGGGCGTAAGCAATCTAGAATTTGCTCAGCTTGCATGTTAAGCAGGGAAACCTTTGTTAGACTTAATCTCATTTGTGATTCAGTGGAGCTCACCTGTTAGCTCCAAATTCAAGGTCTGAGGAAGTTAAAATCAACGTATACTTGTCTAGTTACCTTCTTGAACAACCCTTAGGCTTATACTACCTCAAATCAATTCCGTAGGTAAGTCCAAGGTATATCAAACAGTGACATGTATTTTAGAAATTTTCTTTGTTCAGCGGAATACCTATTAAGATAAAGTTTTGGCAGCGCTAGTTTGGGTGGGGTATGCGCCTTTACTACTTCTTAATAAACTTTTATATGTAAACAGGTACTTAAAAGTTGCCAGTTGCTGAAATAGTTGCTCTGACTGCATAGCGCGTATGGTGGTCGAAATATTACAAAAGGAAAGTCTACAAACATTAAATTGTGTGCTTTTTTTTGCCAACGCCCCCAACTCAATGTTGCAAAATATTAATAATAAAATAACAGAAAACACACAGTCTAGAAAAAAATGACATGTTCGAATCCAAACTAAAAAAGATCATAAAAAATGATTTTACGATCGTCGTGACGAATCTTAAAAAAACTCGATAAAATGTAAATTAGTGAGGTAAAATTAGTACCTACTTATTTTGAAAGTACATACCTACCTATGTACTTTCATTTATACTAATATTACAAAGAGGAAAGATTTGTTCGTTTGAATTGAATAGGCTCCGAAACTACTGGACTGATTTGAAAAATTCTTCTTTCACCATAAGAATTCTTTATTATTCCTGATTAACATTAGGCTATAGAATAATACTCGTGCGAAGCCGGGGCGAACCGCTAGTTTCTTGTAAAAAGGCATGATATCTGGCCAGTCTTCCATTGCAACACCTTAAATGGCTGTACATTTTGACCATAATTTAAACTCACCTGGTCACTAAAATCTTAATACGATAAATAAAAATACATTAAAACATAATAAAAATATGGTTAAAATAATTGAAAACATGGTTCTGCAGCGCAGGTATGCTTACCATTTTTCGTAAGTCAATACCTGCCCTGCAGAACCATTTTTTTTAAAAGCAGAAAATTAATTACAAACCTGGTCATCGTAATTTCATGATGTGGCTATACAAAATCCCCTGGTAGGGTGTTTGGAAGTTTTAATTATATTCGAAAATTCCCATCATGGTTGCTTGTGGAGCTTGTCGATATACATCACTTCCGCCATTTTAAGTCTGTGTGACGTCATTGAAAGGTTGACACGTTGAGTTAAAAAAAAACAGAGAAAGTTGAATGAATTTATTAATATTTTAAATCAGATAATGAACTATTGTAAAGTCGACGCTTTTATTATGTAATAGTTACCTAAATTGCTGTCTCAGTAAATTTTTTGCGTATTCTTATAATCACAGGTTGTTTGCCAGTAAGCATAAAATTATGACAATTGGCTGTGTACTAAACACAGGCACTAAAGAAAGGTTGTGGGTTCAAGTCCCGTCGAAGTAAATTGTTTTTGGACATTATTAAGTTTTCGTAGAAATTTTCCTCAGTGCGAGTTAACTATATAATAAAAATAATAAATATAGTGCACTATAATAGCAAAAAACCTTAGTTTAAAAGAGCCTTACTATTTTTCTTTAATTTCACTTTACTTAGTGAAATCAAAAAACCTACATGTAATTTTTTATTTACTAATAAGTATGTATGTAGGATAATAAAATAAAAATGATAAAATGTGCAAAGGTTTACCTATGCACATTTTTTCCAGAGTTACTCCGATTTGAAGTATGTTCATAATTTTTCTATAATCTTAATAGAAACGACTTTATTAGACTACGCCCATAAAAATCAAGGTCGAAAGCAAAATTACTAACGCTCCCCACTATTCCCTTGATTTAATATTCCAAAGGAAACATTACTCTTTTATATTGTCTCTAGAGAAAACCCCCATAAAATACCCACCAACCGGAAGTCATCAAACAATTACAAACAGCAATTTTTCCCGCCAAAAGCACTCGAAATGTAATTAAGTGGGACTGGAGAGCTTCTATCAAGTCAATTAACAGGAAGTGGGACGATGAGGCTGACTTCTGGGCAATGTCTTTCATGTCTAGTACACACGTGGAAAACAAATAATAGTATACATGTAGAAAATCCTATATATACCATAAGACGAAAATTTGCGAAGAAAGTGTATTTTAAGATGTGATGACGGTATGAGTATTTCCTCATCTAGTATTTCCCAAACTATTTTTTTTTATTATTTTACAGTAGGTACACATTATTTACATTGCCATTACATTGCAGCACCAAAGCGACAAAGAAATATAATAAATAAGGCTATACGTCATATCATCATCATCAGTCTACATACTATTATATTAGTCCACCGCTGGACATAGGCCTCCCCTAATGAGCGCCATAGCGCCCTGCCTTCAGCTTGCCGCATCCAGCGTCTGCCAGCAGTCTTTTGCAAATCGTCATCCCACCTGGTCGGAGGGCGTCCTACACTACGTTTTCCGAGTCGCGGTCTCCACTCAAGAAGACGTTTACCCCAGCGGTTGTCGGTTCTTCTCGAGATATGACCGGCCCACTGCCTCTTCAGCTTGCTAATCCTTTGAGCTATGTCGATAACCTTGGTTCTCTGTCAGATGTATTCGTTGCGAATCCTATATCCTTCAGAGAAACTCCGAGCATAGCTCTCTCCATAGCTCGCTGGGAAATTTTAAACTGGTGGACCAGCCCTACCGTGAGTGTCCACGTCCCAGCTCCGTAGGTCATGACGGGTAGGAAACACTGATTGAAAACTTTCGTTTTCAAGCATTGCGGTATGGATGACGAGTAGACTCGACGTAATTTCCCGAACGCTGCCCAACCTAGCTGGATCCTCCTCTTGGCCTCCTTCTCCTCTTCTTCCTCTCTTTATACATTATATACACATTAAACATTTATTACAAAAACAATAATTAAATTACACCAACAAGCTACTAACTCTAACTTAATACTCTTTACTTAACATTACAGAATTATTTCTGTGCGTTCTATCTAAATAAATAAAGATGGAGAATCCAAACAGTATATTCTAGCTTCAAACTAAGCAGACTTTGTGTTATGGGTACCAGTTATCAGATAGGTATACTTAGTAGAATACATTTCATAGCTACACATTTTTATTAAACCTACATAGAAAATACCCAGAACACCCAGAACAAATTTACATATCGTACTATCATTTTGTCCCAAGGCGGGAATTGAACCAGCAATCTCCTGCATCGCAGGCGGACCTTCGCCCGCTGCGCGACATCTTTCGTCGAAATGGCCAAACAATGCCAAAAATCCATTTAAATTTCAGCGAATTATGAGCCTCCTCGCCTTATTTCCCAACATTTTCAGGCGGGCAATATCTCCCGTCAATCATAAAGTCATTCCATTGTAATAACAAAAAGCAACATCGCTTTAAGACCTACAGACGCTGAGCAAACAGCTGTGCTTGTCGAAACTTTTGACAAACTACTTTGTGCCATTCGACTCAAAAGGCACAAATAAATTAAAAAGAAAAAAATATATATAAAGCAAAAACAGCTTTTTGCTTTATAGTGCGTTACTCGCACTAGGCAAATTTTTCACGAAAACTTAATAAAGTCCTAAAAATTTTCGAAATGGAAAAATTATAGGGCCATTATAAAATTTTCGTGGACGAAAAAAATTGTTTTAAGACATAGGATAGATTTGATTACTTGCAATTTTATAAATCACCAACCAAAAGTTTGACATATTTTTTGGTGATTTTTAAAATCTAGAAACCTAATAAAATGAAAATGGCCTTATTGGCATAGCCGTAATCTCCGTAATCCCCACGCTGGGCATGCGGGTTGGAGATCGCAGTTCGGTGGTTGATCCATTCTGCAAGAGGCGCTGCTGCCCGCCCCCCGGTGTATATTCCTTAGTCGCCTCTTACGACACCCACAGGAAGAGTATTATGATGTACCTACAAGTGCGGAAATGCAGGTGCGCTCTCTAATTTGTCTCCTAACCTAACTCTCATCATCCGATGGAATAGCAGACCGACACGACGTGGGAGAAGTCAGGCGCAGGATTAATGACTAAACGTGCTATCCGAATCGGAAAGCACGAGACACGGTGTTGCAACATCGCTAACTTCATGTCACCGAACATGTTAATGTTTGTACAGGATGTAAAAATGTGTCAAGACTCATACCGAAAAATTGGGGGATGCAATCACCATGATTTCGAAAATATTTAGCGAAAACAAACCACGAATAATAATAATGTTGACCCATCAACGTCCTTTTTAATTTCATATCTAGGTACTTACCCATAGTTACTACACTATTAAAAACATATGTACCTACCTAATTATTGAATAAGAATATGCAAAAAAAATACAAAAAACAGTATGTGTTCTAGAACACCTAGCGAGCGCGGATAGCGAATGTGATCTGCAAACTTACGTATAATGTACACGTGTGCTGCAAAACAAATAAAATACTTAACAAAATAATATTTCCGGTTATAACTAGTTATAAGTAATCGTTGTCTCAGACAGCGATTTTTTTATTGGTTTTGTTTTAGTTTGCTGCATCACCTCCCCTTGTTTTCGGTAGTGGTCTTTACACATCCTGTATAAAGTGATATTGATAGAAATCATAATACATAATATAATATGTAACGTCAGATTTTATAACCTAAACGTTGTAGAACTAAACCAGCTGCAGTTCCCATCCCGTCTCTACGACAGGAATCATTTACATAGAACTAAAAATGAAACCAGTTAGGCAACCTCGCCTGTGGCGCGTTGGAACAATTAGAAATCTCCCGAGAAATATTTCAAATAGACTATTAATATCTGGCAATATTATCTACAGTCATTTAATTCAAGGAATTTATATTTCGTCTAAATGTCTTCCAATTTTGTTTTCGATTGCTGAAATTAAAATCGAAATTAGAGATCCACGGTCTAAAAGGTATTTTAATGAGAAATTGTTTCAAATAAATCTAAGTTATTTCTCTTAGTGCCTACTTTGTCAGTCGTCCAATTTATTATCTAAGCCTGCTTGTCTATGATATGGTTTAAGGTTTCTACTATTTTTTTTTAAGATTTTGGAGCAAAGGTTTGCCAAATAAATGTTTAAGTTATCATCATCAGCCTATACCAGTCCACTGCTGGACAGAGGCCTCCCCTAATGAGCGCCATAGCGCCCTGTCTTCAGCTCATCATCAGCTGTCATCCAGCATCTGCCAGCAGTGTTTCGCAAATCGTCATCCCACCTAAGTTTAAGTTATCAACAGAACATAATTAACTCCCTGTTGTCATGGCTTTAATGAATTGTCGTTTTTCATAGAAAATAGCTCGGAGCTGTGTTTGAAAGGTGTGAAATGTTCACATAAAATGCAAATTCTCGGCCTGCAGCAAAAGGTACAAAATGACAAAAACGTTGGATGTTGGCAACACTTCATATCCATTACTTTTCTTTGTAAACGACACCCGTTTCGTCAAATGCATCTGCTTTTTGACACATTTTAGAGACAGCGACAATAAAAGATGCATAAATCGAGGTACCTACTTGAAATATACAAAAAGTATAATTATCGTGTTAAGAGAACTGGCAATTTTTTGTAGGAAAACAGGAACCTTCATGTATCTTCAATTACCTTACAGCAGGGTTGTTTGTAAGCTAATTAACTAATCAACGATTAAAACATGACAAATCGTTGTTCACTCTTGCATTTTATTGACACTGACAAGAGATTTGATAATTGATTAGTTATGTAATTATAGAGTTGATCAGCTTACCAGCAATCGGTTGTTACTCATACAATTTAAAAGTTATACTTGACTTTTCGATAATGAGTAAGTATTTAAACTGATACTCATATTTTCGTACATTGAAACTTTATTCACAAATGGCGACTGGTATTTATATAGATTACTTGTGCTACCTCTATAGATTGTTTCATTCAATTGTAAATACTAGTTCTAGTTTGTTTATTTTATTTAATTGTTGTAATTTTCTTTATTAATAAAGATCCTCATATGCCTTGACTTCTATACCCAGTCCCACTACAACGGCCGACTTTTTGTTTCAAAGAGTTTTAATTATACTTTCACCCACCACGTTTTAATTTCATGAGCGGTCCCAAACCCTGCGAGCGTGCATATCCATTACTTTTTATTCAGATCTGGTGTTCCGGCCCCATTGTTGGCAACACTGGGAATTCTATGGAAGCTTTTTAAAATGACACGTTTTTAGAATTAAGTTGTCTAGCTCTTTGAGCTGGGGTAGTTTTTACGCCATTTTCATAAGGGAAATTCTAACCATTTTCATTATTTACTATTCGTAAGCTAATGCTCAACCCAAAGGGTTATGTTTTCAAGTCTCATTATCATTTGATGACAGTATTCTCATACAGTTGTTTTTAAGAGATGTTCATTATAAGCAGTCCACTAATAAGAAAACGACACCTTGTTTCCTAGTCAGTATCTAAATACCTACTGTAATATCCAGGCCCATGGCTCCTGGCGCGTAAAACGGATATCCGATGGGAGATAAAACGTGAAACCACTCGACACATGTCGGAATAATTCGCGATTCGCCAAAATTCCGTCACGTTCCCTGAAATGTTTGGTAAAATGGTTGGTTATATTATAAAGTCTATTTTATAGATGTGGTGTAGGTTTGTGGTTTAAATGTATTTCTGTTAAAATGAACAACGGAATTCACGAATGAAATACGAAAGTAATTCAGGTTTTTGCTAGCCGCTTTTTCAACCGACGAAAAACAAAGATAGGTGCTTAGTCAGCTGTCATTTTTGTATTAAAATAAGGTTACTCAATAAAATATAGTGTAATTTATGGTCTAAGTTTATAGGTTTAAGTTTTCATTAAAAAAACAATTATAGGTACTTAACTTTACAGGGTGGAAACGGAAGACCGCCTTCCCGTAAAATCGAGATTATGTTTCTGTAGTAGTATATTTTTCTCCAAGAAACTATATAACTATTAGCCGTTTCAGTTACAGCTAGTTAAAGTTATATACAAAAAACGTATAATTTCAACCATAACAGCTGATAAGGTCAATAACCGCACCTTGACCTAGTAAACAATAACTTTGTGCCCTTATTGATGGATGACATAAACTAGGTGCATTGACAATATTTTTGTTTGATTAATTGCTGCCTTCGAATAATTGCATATGATAAATCGTGAAGAAAATAAACTACCGAAGGTGCATCGCCACACTTGGCCACGAGCTGCTGCCTGCATTATCAGACGTGGTAGAATATTTTAGCATCGGCTGTAGATCCCTAAGATAACAGGTATCCTTTTCTCTTTACATACGTGTTGGAAATGTAGGAAGGTACATAGGATTGTCACTAACACGACTAATTTTAACTCTTTTCCTTTCTTTATAATAATCGTTTCTAACCATTACACATCGAATCTACATCACTTGTGGTAGGTACTATATTTTCGTTAACGCCCTCGTCCCTTTCCAGCCTGTAATTATGTTTTGAATAAAATCTTGCCAAAGACGGTTCTCAATTTTTTTCGTACAAAAATCTATGAAGGTTTCATCTACAGCTTATATTACACAACATACTAACTTAAATAAAAAAAATCCTTCATCACCAACCTTCATACCTTCACCGCCGACCCTCCGTAAACAAAAAACTCCTCGCTTATTCGATAAACTTCCGTAAAACAAAACTGTAGCCAATAATTCTAGGTAGATTATAAAAGCTTTGGAAGTGCAAAACTTCGATATCACATCCCCCATTAATACAAGCAATGCATTAAAGCTATAAATAACAACAATAAAAATGAAAGCAGAACAACTTTGCTCAACTCCCGGTCGAATCGAGGTAATATCGAAGCCAAAAATGCAATCAACAATTCAACATCTAAGGCTTGTGTTCACATAGCCCAGCTCTTTGTCACAAAGGAACCATTTACTAAAAACGCACTTACGAGTTACCAGCATCGAACTGAATAATAAATTTAAGAAACTGTATATTTAAAAATGTTATATTGACGACTTTCTAAATGATAAATATTAACTGTTTAATGAAAATGATACAGATCTGAGACGTATACAGTGGGCACTCACGGTAGGGCTGGTCCACCAGTTTAAAGTCGCCCGGCGAGCTATGGAGTTAGCTATGCTCGGAGTTTCTCTGAAGGATAGGATTCGCGACGAATACATCCGACAGAGAACCAGGTCATCGACATACCTCAAAGGATTAGAAAGCTAAATTGGCAGAGGGCTGGCCAAAGTGGCCATAGCCCGGGAATAACCGACAACCGCTGGGGTAAACGTGTTCTTGAGTGGAGACCGCGACTCAGCAAAAGCAGTGTGAGACAAATTTAAAAGGTGGGATGACCATTTGCGAAAGACTGCTGGCTTATGCTGGATGCGGCAAGCTTAAGACAGGGCGCTATGGCGTTCATTAGGGGAGGCCTATGTCCAGCAGTAGATTATGTGGCTGATGATGATGAATGAAAATGTATTCAATCATTAGGTATTTATTATCTTTTTTGCCTTACTTTAATAATTATTTTGTATTTTTTTTGTAATTAGTCAATTATTACTTTAGCTACTGTCTTGGTAATCGGTAAAACATATGTTATTATGTTTGTAAATATTATAGCTACACAATATGTTTATGCAAATAAATAATCTCATAAAAATTATTAATAACAAGAAGAGAAGAATGTCAATAACACCTTATTTCTTATTTGATAAATTTACTATGTAATAAGCTGTTTCTAGAATAAAATATGACTTGTCTAAGTGATAATTTTGTAAGCCTAAAGTAATAAATTTATTGACTTTGAATTTGATATACAAAATGATACGAAAATCAAAGACCACACTGAACGCTCTTCTACCAAAAAATGGGGGAATTTATAACAAAAATACCCTCTTACTTTTATCTAACTAACCGAAAGTATCTATAAGAAAATGAAGAAATATTTTCGATATAATTGAAACACCTATCGTTTTAAGAAAATCTTTAGCAATAAAAAAGATTCCCAAAGGAAACTGATAAATACGCAATTTTAGTTTTACTTAGTTGAGTGGTTTTTTTGGAATAAGGCTTTGCGTAATCTCACTACTCGATATTTTTGTCGCGGATAATAAATAATCCACGTTTTGAATCTTAACTTACACGCACGGCAAATGAAATTCCATCGGATTTTTTCAGTTTCTACCTAGCTCCGACCTGAGACTAGCAGTTTTGTATCTACTGTTTGTTATGTTAATAGTTTTAGATATATTTGATAGGACATTTATAGGCAAAGCGTACCTACAGCTGTAGTGTGGAGCAACCCAAAACGAGCGGTGAAATTCTGCAGTGCGGGTTAAGCCTAAGATTTGTCAAGGCTTTCCTGAAAAAATGAATCTTTTCTAACATATAATGGCCCACTGCTGGATGCAGTCCACCCCCTGATTTCTATCTCATAAATAAATAATAATAAATAAATAATGCTGGACAATTCACATAGCATTATCTAGCCCCAAGCTAAGCAGAGCTTGTGTTATGGATACTAGATAACTGATATAAATATAATACAATACATAGATAGATATTTTTTATTATATATAGAAAACGACCAGATCACCGTGAACAAATGTCTGCAGATCGTAAACACATTTGTCCCGAGGCGGGAATCGAACCCGCAACCTTCTGCGTCGCAGGCAGACCTTCGCCCACCGCGCCACATCGGTCGTCTCATAAGGGAAAATGCCCAAAATCCCCACACTGGGCATGCGTGTTGGGGATCGCAGTTCGGTGGTGAATCTATTCTGCAAGAGGCGCTGCTGGCCGCCCCCCGGTGTATGTCCCTTAGTCGCCTTTTACGCCTGCGGGAAAAGTTGGGCTGGTGCAAATTCTAAGCCGGCACCACACAACTTGTTATTTGATCCATCGAGGCATTTCTTTTAATAGCACTTCTGTTTGCTTAGTCACCACAGACAACATTAGTGCTCAACTCGTAACCAATAAATCGTTTTCCCCCAACAGTATCGAGATACGTGACAATTGAGATAAGGGTCAATTTCATACCATTAAAGGAAAATGTAGAGTCGTAAACCAGGCGCCACGAGTCTAGGAACAATTATTATTATCTATCCGACATAGAATGTGATTGAGAAAAGCTTAAAATCAAAAATCATCATCATCATCAGCCTATACTTGTCCACTGCTGGACATAGGCCTCCCCTAATGAGCGCCATAGCGCCCTGTCTTCAGCTTGCCGCATCCAGCATCTGCCAGCAGTCTTTCGCAAATCGTCATCCCACCTGGTCGGAGGGCGTCCTACACTACGTTTGCCGAGTCGCGGTCTCCACTCAAGAACACGTTTACCCCAGCGCGGTTGTCGGTTCTTCTCGAGATATGGCCATCCCACTGCCACTTCAGCTTGCTAATCCTTTGAGCTATGTCGATAACCTTAGTTCTCTGTCGGATGTACTCGTTACGAATCCTATCCTTCAGAGAAACTCCGAGCATAGCTCTCTCCATAGCTCGCTGGGCGACTTTAAACTGGTGGACCAGCCCTACCGTGAGTGTCCACGTCTCAGCTCCGTAGGTCATGACGGGTAGAACGCACTGATTGAAAACTTTCGTTTTTAAGCATTGGGGGGTATGGATGACGACAAGACTCGACGTAGTTTGCCAAACGCGGCCCAACCTAGCTGGATTCTCCTCTTGGCCTCCTTCTCGAAATTGTTTTTACCCAACTGCAGAATCTGCCCAAGGTAAGTATCCTCGGAAACAATTTCGAGAAGGTGACCATGTACGACCACCGGTCCCGGATCAATGTGACCATTGATCATGACCTTGGTTTTATCCAAGTTCATGCCAAGACCGATGCGTCTCGAGGCTGAAGCTAGGTCGTACACCAGCGTACGACCATTATCCGGTTTAGCTCCTCAAGCGACTTCGCCATTAAGACTATGTCATCAGCGAAACGCAGGTGTGAGATGTAATCGCCGTTTATGTTGATGCCCTTACCTTTCCAGTCCAGCGTCTTAAACACATCTTCCAACGCGCTTGTGAACAGTTTCGGGGATATTACATCCCCCTGTCTCACTCCTCTGCGCAGTTGGATAGGTTTAGACTGCTGGCCCTGTACTTGGACACTCATGGTGGCGGCATCATAAAGACATCTCAGCACCTCGATATAACGATAGTCCACTTGGCATCGCTGTAAGGATTCCAGAACAGCCCAGGTTTCGACAGAGTCAAAGGCCTTTTCATAGTCCACAAAGGCCAGACACAGGGGGTGATTATACTCTTCGGACTTCTGTATAATCTGCCTCACCGTGTGTATGTGGTCTATAACACGGTAAAACCAAAAATAGAGGCATTAAAATAAAGCTTACAATAGGTATCACAAACTGTACGGTGGATTTTTGAAATTTCCTTTGTTAAACGGTATAATAAAATAAAGTAGGCGGCGGCGCTAGTTTGGGTATGGTATGCGCCTTAAAATTTTAATTTTGTTTTATTTTTATTGATGAATACTTAAAAAACCTTTGATAAATCATTTCGAGGATACATTAGGTAATAGAATGGTTATTGATGCAGAGAGCAGTGAGCCTTAGGGTAAAAACCGACAGAACAAAACGTTTGTCAATCGTGAATATTAGGTAGGTATTGAAAGTATCAAAATATGAATTTTAACCCCACGCGGATAAAGTCTTGGGTAACTGAATATAAATCAAAATGGGGAACGCCCAGGCACTAAAAAAAAAACAATTCCGATATAATAATATAAATATGTCTATTTTATCTTTTATTTTTATTTATTCACGACAACAAACAATTACACTCGGGTCTTACTCTAAATACAATTTGTAACTTAAGTACCTAGTCTTATTATAAGTGTAATCAGCCCCGTTGTCGAATAATTATGCAGTTACAGTAGGGCAAGAAACGTTCGCTAGATAATTTGATGTGCTAGTTGAGCTGAATCCTATATAATATTATTTATGTATACGCACAATAACAACACTAAAAGCAGGAAAAACAATTATAATTTATAGTGCTTATAAACATGTCTAAAAAACAAGAAATGATCTCTATAAAACAAGAATAAAATAATTAACAGTCTGAATCGAGATCATAATTGAAACATAATTTTATCTTTACTTAATTATCTGAGCGTCTGGTCGAAGCGACGCGTGACCCGAGAGCTGGTGAGTATCTGGCACAGCGCATCAGCATTGCTATACAGCGGGGCAATGCAGCCAGTGTCTTAGGCACGCTTCCAACTGGTATTGATATGGATCAGTTGAGCTACCTGTAGATTGTTTGCAACAGTTTGCAGATAGCTTAATTGTTTCTATTGTAAATACTAGTTTTAATTTAAATTTGTTATTTGATTGTTATTTTCTTTCTGAATAAAGATTCTTTACTAATATTTTATCGTAAACGTAAATAATATACCGTACCTTACAACGTAATAATAAGAATAATAAATTAAAATGTCAGTCAATTTACTGACATTTCCTACATCCATCTCAAACATTAATAACAGCATCCTCAGCGGATTTTTACAATAACACTTTTTACAGAATTGCTAAAAACGTTAGTATCTAACCAGGTGTCCGTTAACGATTTAACCGAGTGACATAAAATTCTGAAACATACCAGAGACACTGAACGAGGTGGCTTTTAACAGTAGGTATTATCACTTTATCACTGAAAGACATTCCACTGCGGAGAAATATCAATACACAAGCTGAGACAGGGAGCTCATTAGGGGAGACCTATGTACAGCAGTGGACTAACTTAAGCTGACGATGATCATGAGTCATCAACGCAAGGCCCAAGTTGCTTATTTCGGTAGGCATTCATACTTCGTACAATCAAGCAATGATAATTATTATGGTTAATAATTTAATAATGTCCCAAATAATTTTTTGGACATTATTCAATTTTCGTGGAATATAAGCACAGTGCGAGTAACGCACTATAAAGCAAAAAGCTATGGTTAATAATATTGTTAGCAATGCGATATTATAGTTAGTTAATATTAGGAAGCAATGAATAAAAATGGAAGGAAGCATTTATTTATTATTAGGCCTTTGTCCAGCTGTGGACTAATATAGGCTGATGATGATTATATCATACATATAACAAGCTGAAATTCGCTATCATGCCTCTTGCCACGTACTGTGTATTTTCTGCACTACTTAACCGTTCTGTGCATGTTCTACAGCCGTCATTAAAAATCCAGGGCCTGAAGCTGTAAATCCGGGGCGTCCCGCGAGAGTGCGACGTTAGCTGGAATAAACATCCTCGGACATTACCGGGATTAAAATATTTTAGTTTGTGGGCTTACTCGGTTTCCACGGATATCTATTAGGATCCAACAGATTTTCATAAAATTTACCCAAACCAATGTATGAAAGAAAGCTTTACAAAAACTCATACCAATAACCGACAGCAATATGGTAAGTAATTAATAAAATAGCAGCCGCGTCTCCAGCTAAACAATTTAACACAAGTTGTCAGTAAATATAATTATGCTGATGTAAATAATTAGCTTTAACAAATACTAGATTGGTTCAAGTTACAGGTTGTTGGAGGTGAACCTATCTGTAAAAAAAACAAATGAACGAAATTCATGTTACCAAATGTAAGAGAATTCCCAACTAAGATAATGCTAAGGAATAAGATTGTTGACCTTGACGACTCAACTGTTTTTCTATTGTTACATTATTGATTCCTCTGTTTAATAGAGATCGCAAATTGATGCTTTCGCAGGCAGACTTAGTTCAGCAGCTTATGCGGTTTATTTGGTAATTAGATATTTTACCGATGTAGATACAGCTAGGTTAGTTTATTTCAGTTACTTCCATAGTATCATAACTTGGTATTTTGCTTTGGGGACGGGCAGCCGACATCCAGACTTTTTTTTTACTAAAAAAATTACTATGTGCGCAGTTTATGAATTAAAGCCATGCCACTCTTTGATGGAACTTTTTAAAGATATAAATATTTTGTGGACAAAATCAATAACACCTTATTTCAGTGTCTTGCGGGCATGCTTCCGGCTGGTATTGATATGGATCAGTTGAACTACCTGTAGATTGTTTGCAACAGTCTGCAGTTAGCTCAATTATTTCTATTGTAAATACCAGCTTTAATTAAATTCTATAAATAACAAATAAAAATAAATAATGCTGGACAATTCACACAGCATTATAGCTAGCCCCAAGCTTAGCAGAGCTTGTGTTATGGGTACTAGATAACTGATATGGGTACATAATACAATACAAATACCTGCAGTTCATACAAATATAGGTATGTCCCAAGGCGGGATTCGAACCCGCAACTTTCTGCATCGCAGGCGGACCTTCTTCGCCCACCGCGCCACAGAGGTCGTCAATTATGTATTATTTGATTGTAATTTTCTTTCATATTAAAAAATGTACTCCCTTATTTCTTATTTGATAATAATTACTATTTATAAACCTGTTTACAGTATAAAATTTGATTTGTCTAAGTGCTTATTTTGTAAGGCTAAAGAAATAAAAGGTAATAAATTGGATTGGATTAACAAAGAATCATCATCATCATCAAACTGCTGGGAATATCAAAAATCTTTATAATTTGATAATTCCTAAAATTTACATTTTATTTCCATTAATGGCAGAATTGTGTCTAACCATAACATATTGCATGATGAATCAGTTTAAGTAAATTATCTTGAAAAAATGTGTGATATGACCATTATGTCTTCGTAAATTTTTACACTTATTTTGTAAAATTTATAATTAAAAAAAAACACCGAAACTAAGTACCTTTTTTTATCTTTCTGCAGTTATCTCAATTGTTTCAATAGTAATCCTCACTTCACCTCATGAGCCTATAAAGGTCCACAGCTGGACGCAGGCCTCCCCTGATAATCGCTTTATTGGCATATGGGTTGGAGATTTCAATTGTAAACACTAATTTTAATTTAATTATACTATTCGATTGTAATTTTATTTGAAAAATGAAAAAAGTTTATTTACAACTTACACAATAAAATAAAAATTAGCACAGGTTACTTAGTAGGTAATACACTTAGTAGGTAATACAAATTATTACTGAGTAAGTTGATAGAATTTACGGACTCAAATGACAACGATTCCCACACTAGGCAGGGCCTGTATCGTGGGAACCTACAAAATTAACAAATGAAGAACCTCAGTTGACTAGCAAATGTGTATTAAAAACTACAGAAAAATCTAACATAAAGAAAACAAAATAAAAAATTAAGTGAAAAAGAATTATTAAAATAAGAAAACAAAAAATAAATACCTACACTTCGATGAGCAAAACAAGATACAATAAAAAATACATTTGTGACTTTTGTCATTAATCTTTCCTTCTCATCATACGAAAGTAACCACTTTTGTACAACGCATTTCTTAATAAAGTACCTTTATATTTTTTTATATTTTACACATCTGACTAATTGCTTTTATTTCTGAGAAATGATGTAGGGTTGGTTGGATATGGTGGTCTGTCTTGAAGGAGATCATTAGTCATTGGTCTTTGTCATTGTTTACTTGGTTTGCTTAAAGGTTAGATCATCATCAGTCCACTGGCTGGACATAGGTCTCCCCTAATGAGCGCCATAGCGCCCTGTCTTCAGCTTACCGCATCCAGCAGTTATTCGCAAATCTTCATCCCACCTGGTCGGAGGGCGTCCTACACTAACAACAAATTAGATTATATTTAGACTGAGATAAGTAATGTATTAATTTTAAGATTTATAAAATTACTAGTGGTTTCTTTTTCGCTTCTTCCACTAGTGGACAAAAAATTGAAGCGAATAAAATCAATAACATCATATTTCTTATTTGATAATAATGACTATTTATAAACCTGTTTATAGTATAAAATTTGACTTGTCTAAGTGCTTATTTTGTAAGCTTAAAGAAATAAACGTTATTGATATTTGATATTTGACTACGTTTGCCGAGTCGCAGTCTCCACTCAAGGACACGTTTACCCCAACGGTTGTTGGTTCTTCTCGAAATATGGCCAGCCCACTACCAATTCAGCTTGCTAATCCTTTTAGCTATGTCTATAACCTTAGTTCCCTGTCGGATGTATTCGTTGCGAATCCTATCCTTCAGAGAAACTCCGAGCATAGCTCTCTCCATAGATCGCTGTACGACTTTAAACTGGTAACGTTAGGTAGGTAACCTATAATGTAGGTACCTATAATACCTGGCCTTCTACCTACCACGCTGACGAAGTAGCGGGTAACAGCTAGTACTTATTATTTCTATTTATTACTTTATTATTACTATTATAGTCTCACACGTGGCTGCCCTCGGCACCACGCGACTATACGCGTCTTGTCTGTGAGCCAGCCGCGTGGCCCCGCGGTTGACCACGACACACCGCTGCAATTCCTTCTTTAAATAAGCACCAAGCTAAGTGGATTGGACAATACGTAATAAGTGAAAGCATTACTTTAATTTCATTATGAGGCTTTTAGTTGGGAATTTTCTGCTTAAGCATAGAGTTGTTTTTTAAATTGACGAAGAGTGGAACGATGCAACCATCATTAGTGAATCAGCAAATAGTATTTAGAGGATTTAGAAAATCCAAACAATACCGAGTCATGGCAATTTTATTTAGATTAATCCATTTTTTATTTTGTCTGGATTTTGGTTTTTTTGAGCCTAAATCTAATAACCGAAAGGTTTTATGTAAGCTTTCAACTGTGTTTAATGTGATATCATCTTTATGTATAAGCACATACTGTATGGTTATCGAAAGCGCAAATTTTTATCTAATGGTCAGCTTCCTATTTCTTACGACTCGCTTCTTAGTGAATGTAATTATTTTACTTTTTTTCAATCAAAATAAAACGTTTTACCAGTTACACCGAGACTTACAATATATTGACAAAAAACTTGGTGTTGAGAGTGCTGCGTACATCATGGAGTTTAAATTATTACTGAGCATTGTTTTTAGTGCTGTTTTCTTTTTTATATTAGGCATTTCGACATCCCCGTTTGATAATATTAGAGAGTCCATCATATCCATTTTTTTTATAAGGATAAACATATCGTTTTCTGTTGTTTACATGACGAGTACATTTGTTTTTTACTCTATACACTGCCGCTTGAATACTTTTACATCAGGTTTGAGAAAGCAAAATACGTTTTGTATTCATATGATGCAAAATTTGTATAAATCATTAGCTGACTTTACTGTTGAGTATAAATCTGCATTTGATGCTTTGGTAAGTGTATTTGTTGCAATTTTCAAGCTTTCATATAATTTTAATGCGGGCGACATGATAATTGGAGATGGTGGTCATGACTGGTGATCGCTTATGTGGTCTTTGTTTGTTTATAAGTGTTTGTTGGTTGACCTGAATAAATAAATATTAATATGTTAGTAATAACCAGGTTTTGTTTCAGTTTGTATCATCACTTGTGTTTACTATAATTGAAGTGATGAGAGACGTACTTTTCATTGTAGATGATATAAAGGCTGATAACTTTGTAAGTACCTATAGTTAGTAATCGTAGGTGAATAAGTCGTCTTCGGTAGTTAGCTATCAGAACATTTTTAAATGAACACGTTTCGGATCTGTCTTAGATGGCCGAAAGGCGCCATAGAGTAGATTACAAATTATGATTAGCCTATCTTTATATAGCATGTCTATGTACGCCTCTCACGTAAAGTAGCCATGTGGAACAGACTTTTTCGCCTACCAGGCTCACCGTCAACGGCATCAGCAGTGTCCAGCAAGATTGAAATGCACGAAGTTGGTTTTTGTGATATTCAGAATGAAACCATTCTGATGAAACCACTGCTGCAATTCGCCAGCAACATTATTTGTTTCTAGAGCAAAGTTTTATTTCAGATCGTATTTGGACTTGACAATGTCGGACTTCTCATACATTTGGTTTCTATGTTTGCACCTGCTTTATACGCTGAAATGACAGCTTCCAGAGCTAATGATGTTAGACTTGTTCTTCATGATAAACTGTTAAACGAGCAAGGTAAGCATTTGTAGATATATTGTGATCCCAGTCATTGATACCTAATTGTTTTTTTTTTTCATACATTTATTTGTTTGCAGATACTACTCGTCAGTTTGAGTTGGAACGGTTCATCCGGTACGTGGAGGCGCGTCCGCTCCGGTTCCGCGTGTACAGGGTGATCCCTCTGGACGCCAGTCTGCTCAGCATGGTGGTCAACTTCATCGTCACCTATCTGATCGTCATCCTACAGTTTATGTTCCAAAATGATAACTAACGTCTGCTGTAAAGTTATTAACCATCCATGGTTTTACTTCGGGCCTAGATGAACATTTTAAATGTTTTATAACGCTGTTCCTAAATTTCATAATAATTGTAATAGAGTTTTATAAACTACTAGCGGTTCGCCCCGGCTTCTCACGGGTAGTTATTTTTTCGTCAATACCCCAATGTTTTTAATACTTTATTTTTTTCCTATTCCGGACTAAGAGAAATCCAACAAATCAAAATCCATCAAAATCGGTCCCGTCGTTCTTGAGTTATAAATAGTGTAACTAACACGACTTTGTTGATAAATAAAGATTAAACGTTTCGTGTTAATGTTGCTTTGGATTTCTTTTAATTCATGTATTGAAAATAGTAAAATTTATATTTATGTGTGATATTAAAGGTTAAGAAAAATTATAATATATTTTATATGATATTCAGAAAGAACATAACAATCAAATAACAAATTTAAATTAAAACTAGTATTTACAATAGAAACAATTAAGCTATCTGCATACTGTTGCAAAAAATCTACGGGTAGCTCAACTGATCCATATCAATACCGTTTGGAAGCGTGCCTAAGACACTGGCTGCATTGCCCCGCTGTATAGCAATGCTGATGCGCTGTGCCAGATACTCACCAGCTCTCGGGTCACGCGTCGCTTCTACCAGACGCTCAGATAATTTTTTGAAAACCCGGAGAGCCTCGGTACCCCACGGACCTAGGGTCTCGACTCCAAGGGGAGCAAATGTGTAGGCTCTGTCGAGACCTGCATATTTGCGCCTCTTAAGATCTTCGGCTAAATCTGCCGCCGCACCAGCCCTCACGGAAGTCCTAGGAAGATGGGAAGGCGCGAGTGTGTCGACACATGTAGCGTCCCACACAATAGGCCTCCCCAACTCCCATGGGACTAGAGTCATGCCGTCGGGCCTCATACCATCGTCACGTAACAGACCATTTGGTTCGAGAATAGCTGGTACGTTAGCGGTGGTAAAGGTCCGCCGGATGATGTCGTTCAGGCTGGCATGACGAGATATCCGACCGGCAGCCCTAGTACACGATAATCCGTGATGACCGAGCTGGTCCACAGCAGTACCGCACTGGTATTGATGAGGCGCCACCTGGCACCCAACCGAAGACAAGTTGCGACACGGAAAGTTACGGGATCCAATAAAGTGCGAGTGTTATATGAAGGAAGTGCTTGGAGCCAATGTCCTGACTCCCATTTAGAAACGGCTAGAAGACGGGCACGATCTGCAGAGCTGGAGCACGTTTGTAACAAACAATTCCGTGTCAACTCACACAGAGGCCCGTCCCATTGCCGTTGGGACAAAATAGATTTTGGGGGAGCAGCATCGGGGCAAGCACTAGGTACGCCAAGCAGATCGAGCTTCGTCTAAAAATGAAATTTTGAATGAAATTCCAGGTATAACCAACTGAGAGCTGAACTGCGATCCCCACCCACATGCCCAGCGTGGGGATTATGGGCATTTCCTCGAATGCGCAGAAACAAAAACTTCTCCCAATTTCCGGCTGCCTTGCTATTCTTGGCCATGGCAGCGCCCTCGGTAACAGCAGGTTAGGGTGTGCTCGGAATCACCGTGTTTCCTGACTGCTATGAACGACTGACGCTGGAAACTTTCAAAGGACGCACTCTTAGGCTTGACCACCACCTAGCGCAGTTGAAAGTGGAGTTAGAGAACTTTATTCCGTGTCTAATTTAAATTATTTTCTAATTAATTAGTTAAGCTGATGGCAATCCCAGTCGAATTAATAAATAAAAACTTAAAATTTACCGAACTGAATGTTCGGGGATTATGTGTCCGTAGGAAGGAAAAGAAGGAAGGGGTACCGTAACCCTAGACCCGGGCCATCTTCTCTACTTTCGGTACGGTAACAAACATAACAGGGTAGCGTAGGTTTCCTCGACAAAGGCCTGTTAAAAAACAACTTTGAAGAAATCTTCAGTGTGTTGAAAAGGGAAAAGTACCTGATTCTTCAGCTGCAAGCGCCATAGCATTTAGGTCATTCAGGTTTAGTAATTTGTGTTCAAATTGGCAGGTCGTTGGACCCCTTATAAATAAATTTACTTTATTTTTATGATTTGTTGATATAGCGGTGTGTGTGCCTCTATGAGAAGTACACACTCTGTGTGTTCTTTTCTAAGTGTACATTTTTGTATTTATGGAAATAAAGACTTTTTGATTTGATTTGATTTGACTTGAGTGGAGACTGCGACTCGGCAAACGTAGTGTAGGATGACCTCCGACCAGGTGGGATGACGATTTGCGAAAGACTGCTGGCAGATGCTGAATGCGGTAAGCTGAAAAGGGCGCTATGGCGCTCATTAGGGGAGGCCTATGTCCAGTGGACTAATGTAAGTAGGCGGAATCATCAGCCTACATCAGATGATGATGATTCATACAGCGTCGCCACAGTATTGAAGGCTGCTGGAAATCCCATTCTTTGAAAGTTTTTCATGGCCCAAGACGAAGAAGGCGATCTCCGGGTCCGTGTCGCGACGACGCGCCCATGCCGCCAAGGCCGGAATAAGTTATTATAATAATAATGTTATAATAATAGTAATAATAATAATGTTAATAAAAAGCAAGTGAGAAATTTTGTAAAAGGCTTTGGAGTATTTTGCATAGACTACGACCATTTTGAAGCTTGTTCCATTGAATGACCAAGCTTCCAAATATAATTAGGTACCGAAATGGGATATCCAGTGAAGTGGTACTTACTGTATTGACTTAGGTATGACGATGATTTGACGACCTCTGTGGCGCGGTGGGCGAAGGTCTGCCTGTGATGCAGAAGGTTGCGGGTTCGATTCCCGCCTCGGAACAAGTGTTTTCTATGTATAATTAAACATATCTATCTATGTATTGTATTATATTATGTATATCAGTTATCTAGTACCTACCCATAGCACAAGCTCTGCTTAGCTTGGGGCTAGGGAATGCTGTGTGAATTTTCCAGCATTATTTATTTATTTCATCATCATCATCATCGGCCTATACTGGTCCACTGCTGGACATAGGCCTCCCCTAATGAGCGCCGTAGCGCCTGTGTGTGTTTATTTATTTATATCTACTTTATTTGTTGCAATCAGTATATAACTTGACCCATCATCTTCCATAGTAGTACAGACAACTTATTAAAAAATTAATATTTATTTATTTTATTTTACGAATTTTAAGAAAACTTAAAGCTTATTATTCTACAATATGGTCTTTGCTTAAGGTAACATGCACGATACATACATTAATACTACTGAGGGATAATCAAAAGTTTCCATTTATATGATACTTATTAAAAACACTTATATAAAAATCAATAGACGACGTTATTAAGAAAAGTATATAAAATTGGGGACGTAAGGCTGCGAGCGCAGACTTGAGTCATGAATCATGATAGTTTTAACACAGACAATTGATTTTGTTAAGTTGTAAATTTGTGTAACAATAGTCTGTCTGAAAACTATCATGACTCAAGGCTGCGCTTAACCTAAACACGCAAAAAGAAATAAATTTTGAATTTAGAAAAAGTCATTAAAGGATACAAGCTGTAAATAATTATTATAAGTAATCAGCTAATTAGGACCTACCTAATAATGCTAAGTTTAATCTAAGTTTATACACATTCCAAATCGAATTTTATCATTAAATACGCAATAATAATTATTATAATAAATAATATATTATTATAAAGAAAGAAAATAACAATCAAATAACAAATTTAAATTAAAACTAGTATTTACAATAGAAACAATTAAGCTATCTGCAAACTGTTGCAAGCAATCTACAGGTAGCTCAACTGATCCATATCAAGTATATTAGTATAAAGTATTTGTGTCCGATTTTATTGCAATAAATTTGAACAGAAGTTTTACACACCCAACTTCGAAGGTACCACTAGTAACAGTAACCAAAATAATCAAACCCGAAAGCTAAGAGTATTCTTTCTGTATCGATTAGTTACCTACTTGTACATAAATTGAAGGATGACTATGAGATAGGTAACGGCAAAGTTGAGCACCATTCCGAACAGACTGGCGTCCAGAGGGATCACCCTGTACACGCGGAACCGGAGCGGACGCGCCTCCACGTACCGGATGAACCATTCTAAGTCATGCTGATGAATCGAATCTGAAAGAACAAAATATTAAGGCGACTTCACATCATGATTTGACGTTCGATTTCAATTCCTGTGAGATTTTCTTGATTTAAATTATTTCTCCATTCTCCTTCTTCCTAGTTGGATGGAGCAGTAATTTTCGTATCTAAAGCAAACTTAAAACTGCAGAACACGCGCTCCTATTTGGTACACGAGTGCACGCGCGGGGGCATGTGTCAGGCAACTATAGTGTCATTTTTCAATTTTTTTAAAAGTTTAAACAAAACAATACGGGTAATAACAAAAGAATACCATTATTTTTATTGTTTTAGTACTACATAATCATGCTAATTAGTTTTAAACAAGTAATAAAATTTTGAAAAACCGTTTTAAATTTATTAACAGTTTTTGACGACTTGGTTTTAAATCAGCCATATGCATTAAAAAAACTTTTTGACCGGTTTTATTAGTTGTTACGACGGTTTAAAGATACCACACAACTTACAAGTGCACCGATCTCGGCGTCGGCTACAAAACTCATATCTGTCTTTTCCCGTTCTTCTACCTATTATCTTACGGGGAAGCTGTCTCCGGTAGTCTTAAAAGGAGTTCACCTTTCAATTCTATTCTTTTAGGGCATCCTATCCTCAACTGTATGTGGGGTTTTATTATTCCCAGCTATTTAAGAAGTGCTGACTGACTTGTTTCACAGTTATTGGATTGTCATTTGATTGCCGTATTTAGTCTTTAAGCAAAAAAATATATACAAACAGATTTTTTTTTAATAAACCATAAATAATGAAAACTCACCAAGATGTTTGTAATCAGTTTAGTGCTATACTTACAAATCAGTGGTGATCAGAATCAGAAAATTCAGCTCTGTCGAGCGATGCATTAATCATTTGACAGAAGAAAATAAGGATAAGTTCGATTTTATAGCCTAAATAGTCCAGGTGGGTACGGAATGAATGAATGTCAGCTTCGTCGCATGTTATAGGCATAAGTTACGCATGTACATCAATTTAAAATTTTGTCGTGATAATTTTCGTCATATTTCTTCATTGAGCTTATTATTGTTTGCCTGAAAGATGTGTATAAGCTTGAAATACTGGTACCTAATGCTAGAGTAACGTAACCGTAAAAAAACAGCAAAGGGTTTTTAACGTGGCTTCCAAAATTGAAGCTGGCAAAATTTTACTTAAATACAATGCAAAAGACGGCTATGTAACTTTAACCGTTTCTATTTCAAACAATCATAAAGATTGTACTAAATGCAGACAAAAAAAGTGTTTGTGTTTCAGCTAAAGGTTACTTTTTGAAACGGATTACCTCGTATATAACACAATAAATGAAATAAAAAATCAAGTTCATAATTTGAATTTCTTGCAGCGATTTATAATAATGTTTTGTAATTTTTCAAAAAATTAGAAATCCTTTGGTAATAATATATCGGTATAATATATCGGTGAATCTTTGAATAGTCTAGAACAAAAAAAAAAACTTGTTTTTTCTAGTAGCCAGGCGGTGCGCCACATAACTGCCTTTTGGCAATCAGAGCCTACAATAAGTTTTGAAATTACTTCCTCTATGATCAATAAAACTTTAATTAGTGCATGCTCACCTTGTTCAGTTAGTAGCTTGTCGTGAAGAATAACTTTTATATTATTAACTTTTGTAGCTATCATCTCAGCATACAGAGCAGGTGCAAACATAGATACCAAATGTATTATCATGCCTAGATAAGATATTCCAAATGAGATCTGAAACGTACAACAAAAATGTATTAATGCAGATATAAAAAACATTATTGCTATCATTCGCGTACTTGTTATATGAAAACCAAGAAGTTGGGTGGTAGGAAACTTACTGTATATGCATTCTTTATTTGTTTTACCGTGTATATTATTTGACCCATCAATTCGATCGTAGTAAATACTACTGTTGTTAGAAACTGAAAAAGAATAAGAAAAACCATAAAAATAATGAAACATTACAAATGTTATCACAATTGTCTAGATAAACTTACCAAGGAGTCAAATGCAGATTTATACATTTCAGTCATATCGGCTAATGATTTATATAAAAGTTGCTGTTCAAAAATAGCAGAACAACTGGTTTCATTTTTCATAATTGACGTAAAAGTCTCAAATCGATTATTTATAGAGCAAAAAACAAATGTG
This sequence comes from Eupithecia vulgata, assembly GCA_946478455.1. Lineage (NCBI taxonomy): Eukaryota > Metazoa > Arthropoda > Insecta > Lepidoptera > Geometridae > Eupithecia > Eupithecia vulgata. The sequence goes on from OX297876.1 coordinate 12,555,346, forward strand.
CATGAGACATAAACTGCAGAATATGATATCTGCATCATAAATACTATTGCTACAAATATCGCAGAGCTACAAAAACCATCACCACGCCGACAAAGTATAACGAAACCCAAGGAAATTGAGATATATAAACAAAAATTTAAAGAAATCCAAAGTAATATCTTTTTGTCAGTTTCATATTTGGCTTTATTAACTTCAAGTTTATTGTCAATGCATCTTAAATCTCGAAGCAATTGGTGGAAAGTTTCTTTGGAATTGAAAAAAGCGGACAAAATGACAATCAATAAGTAGTGGCTCATATAAGAAGCAAACCATATACGGCTCTCTTTAAAACTCGAATAAACATTGACCAAGTGAACGTACAAACACATTTTTAGTATTGCCTGAAAAACAGTAATTGACTTCATAATGTTTGTTCTGATTTTAGTTTTGAACTCAATAAACCCAAAGTCTAGACTGCACATAACATGGATCATCACGTAAAATAACGTCAGGGCTGATGAATAGTTAAAACATTTGAACAAACTTTTGTAGAATTTTTGTTTCTTTGCTGATTGTTCCATGTTTTTAGAAAACCGACTTGAACTCGAGTAACGTAAAATTCCACCCACAAGTATAACAGAGAAAGGACAACTGAGCCCAACCTACAAAAAACTACTAATTTTCCTAATGTATTCATCGGATACCGACATCAGCGTTCATCATCCCTAATTAAAATGAATTCATGATAATGGTATTCTTTTATACTACCACTACCAATACATCATTTCCGATAGTTTAAGATAAAAAACAACACTTACACGAAGTATACAATTTAATTATTATAAAATAATTATATACACTATATATTTATTAAATGGTAATGGTCCGCCCCGACTTCGCTTTGGTATGTATATTCTATAGCCTGTGTTGATCAGGGGTAATGTAGGATTCTAATGGTGATGTCTTGCTGGAACGATGGATGGAAGACCTGGCCCCGCCGGTCTCTGGACAGTGGATGGTCGAGGCCATCCGCCCGGTCCTTGGGAGACGGATGAGGCGGCGGTTCGGGTCATTGACCTTCCGATTGGTGCAGGTGCTTTCTGGACACGGATGTTTCGGGAAGTACCTGCATCAAATAGTGAGACGAGAGCCGACACCGGCTTGCCACGAGTATGGGTCGCCGGAGGATACGACGCAGCATCGCAGCGTACGCTAGAGCAGTGTGCCGCATGGGGCCCGCAGCGGCATGAGCTCACGGCGATTTTAGGTCGGGACCTCTCTCTACCAGGTGTGGTGTATTCCATGCTCGGTCGCGAGAGGTTATGGGACGCAATGGTCTCTTTCTGCGAGGCAGTTATGGCGCAGAAGGAAGCTGCGGAACGGATCAAAGAGGATGACACCCAATCTGATCCAGCCAACCGGGAGGACGGAGGAGGTTTCGCCCGTCTCCTCCATTCTCCGTAGTGGGGTCACCGGTTGAGAGTCCCCGACTCTGTATTGATGATATTTTTTCTGTTGATTAAGGTTTTATGACAATCTTCTTGCTTGCCTTAAATGAAGACGGAGTTGTTCTTTTCTGAAGTCTATAAGATTATTGTTTTCATGATATTGTTTCATCAATAATCTTAACAGTGACTGAAGATATGTTAGTTCTATTGATTGTAATAAAATATATTTTTTGTACTTTAATGAATTGATTACCAGATGGATTTTTTGTTACAAATTCATGTATAATTTATGTGATGGTATACCGAATTATGATCGCATCGAAGGGTATAACCCTTCGATGCGATCATAATTCGGTTTATGTGACGGTCAGAGAAAGAATGTCGAATAATTTCTTTGATTCATGCCATTAAATCATAACATCCTTCAGTAACTTGAAGCTGTTTATTTTCATCTCCTCAGTAAAATAAATTTTTCGTAGTATTTATATTACACACAGAATTCGTGGCTGAAAATACAATAAGCCGCACTCATATTCTTTATAAAGTTGCAATGTTTCTTGCGGTGATATCATTGTGTCGAGAGTTAATATTATCTGGATGCATAGGGAACCAACAGTATCTACACCCGCTGTGTAGGGAGGTAGGGATGAAACGTTGGTGTTCTGCAAATAATGTTTTAAAAATATTTACGAAAAGAGCTTATTTTTAATTTTTCATCATGAGCTAGATGTTAATATATTATTTGTATGTAAATTGTATAATGACGATGAGATAGGTAACGGAAAAGTTGAGCACCACACCAAGTAGATCGGCATCCAAAGGGAGCACCCTGTAAATGCGGAACCGGAACGGGTGTGCTTCCACGTACAAGATGAACCGTTCCAACTCACGCTGACGACCAGAGTCTGTAATAAAAATACACCAATCGAATATTTCCAAATTATCTTGACCAACCAATCGTATACTTACTTGTAACGCGTAACGGTAAAGCGTTAGCCTTACCTCTTTCTTGTGCCAGTTTTTCGTGAAGTACGGCTACAATTTTTTTCTGTTCCAAAGAAAGAAACTCGGCAGAGATTGTCTGTGCAGACATATACATCAAACTAACAGCAACAATGAAAAATTCCGCTCGAGGTTCGATCTGCAGAGAGACAGAGTTTAAGTCATTAAAATTCTGTTCCAGGACAAAAGCAATGGACTGTATTTAAAATTAATTCATACGTACTCTGTTTGTCAATCTCATTTCCTTAACTGCTTCAAGAATATTAGCCATAATGTCGTAAGTCGTAGAAATAGTTGATAGCAAACACTGCAACGAGAAAAAACACCTTATTTTCTAATTGTTATAGCTGCACTGAATAATGAACTGAACAAACAAGATCACGTATTAGTACCCACAGCTCTCAAAAATGACAAAATTTTAAAACCATTTTTTTCTCCAGGGACGGCGACATGTTACACTTACCAGAGGGTCAAGAGCAGATTTGTGTATCTCCGTCAAGTTAACAATCGATCGGTAAATGCGTTCCATTGAAAAATTATTTCGGTCTTCAACTTTCATTATGGATGAAAAACATTTCAATCGACAATATATTGAGTAGAATACGAAGGCACAAGATAAATCCACTATCAGAATAGAAGTTGTTAACCATAAGAAGATAATTGTTGATATATTTGAAACTAAACAGCCACTTTTTGTAACACAGTAATAAAAAAAAAGTATGAAACTCGAAACAGTGAACAAAGTAGTACAAACTACTATTTTTATCTCTAATTTAAATGAATCGCTATTTATTTGCAGTTCTCTGTCTATAGTTTTTAAGTCCCGGTGTAGCTGACAAAATGTTTGTTTTGGACTTAGAAATATTAAAATAAGAACAATGATAAAATAGTAACAGATATATACAACAAATTCATAAAAAAAGTCATCGTTGTATTCGCTAAAGAAATAAAAAGCCAAACCTATCATAAATAGTGACTGAAGAATCGTTATTGTTTTCCAAAAAACTCTTGTCTTTTCAGGTTCATGCTCATAAAAGCCAAAGTCAAAGCAACACAGTATACGAACTAATTTGTAAAATGTGTTTAGAACCACTGAATCCTTGCATTTTTCAAATTCTTTAGGTATAACTCTAATTTGATGAATCTTCATGATTGATACAAAGACTGCATATACTGACCAAAAGTCAAAAATAAACTTACCTACTGCTTACAGATCGAAATGAAAATTGAATGAAAATTTCCTTTCGTTGCTCATTGTGGTAATGGAAAACAACCAGTTCTTTACCTTATTACTATTTTATTATGTACTTCATTTAACATCAATCAATTAAAAAGGTTCGTCTTAGAAAACACTCACGAATGTATGTAGGTACAGGTACCTATATGACACTGAAATCGTTTGCACTACCTATTTGTACATAAATTGAACGATGACGATGAGATAAGTTACGGCGAAGTTTAACACCATGCTGAGTAGACTGGCATCCAGAGGAATCACCCTATACACGCGGAACCGGAGCGGGCGCGCCTCCACGTACCGGATGAACCGTTCTAGCTCACGCTGACGACTCGTGTCTGTAAAATTTTATATTCAGCTACAGCTGAATTACTAATTAACATTGCGTCATATGCAATAATAAGAGTAACATATGTATAGACGAAGGATTCAGGCATTCATAATCATAATCAATTTTTAAAATGATACATCAAAACTAAAACACGAATCAGATTTATCCACTTTTTAAATCCCAGTTGTTTACAGTTTCCTTCGAAAACTTGACAAACGATAGCATTTTGAGACATACTTAAACCGAGTTCCGTATGTTTGAGTATCAGGGGCGTTAAGAAGGTAATTAACATCGGAGTTTTTGAAAATTGAAAATTTAATAATATCTATAAAAAATCGATTTTGTCAGAATTCGAACTCGCATCTCGCCCTCAGTACGGGTGTGATCTAACCAGCAAAGCAACGAGATCGAAAACGTGCTTCGTGAACATCTCTGGGACCTCCGACTAGCGTTAGCTTAATTTTATTGTTATTTCCAAACAAGATTTTACATTAGGCACGCATTGCAATACTTACCTTGTTCACTTAACAATTTATCATGAAGAATTAGTTTTATATCATTGGCTATAGTAGCAATCATTTCAGCACACAAAGCAGGTGCAAACATAGCTGCCAAATGTATAAAAATACGAGGATACATCGTATTAAATGCCATCTAAAAATAAATATAAAGATGATTATGACGGATGTTTTTTGTTTTCTGTGTCCTTGGAAAAAACGCCTTTTAGATAAATTAAGGCGCATACCCCAAACTAGCGCTGCCACCTACTTTATGTATTATTCTGTTTAACAAAGGAATTTTCAATCTTCCAGTTTGTGATACCTATCATAAGCTTTTTTTTAATGCCTCTGTAATAGTTTTATTCTATTTAGTTCAGGTAGAGATACGAAGTTGCCATTGGTGGCCACTAAAATCTATTTTCATATCTCTGCCTAAACTTAATAGAATAAAACTATTACAGAGGCATTAAAAAAAGCTTATGATAGGTATCACAAACTGGAAGATGGTTTTTTGAAAATTCCTTTGTTAAACGGAATAATAAGATAAAGTAGGTGGGGCGCGGGCGGCGCCACTTTCAAATGTAACGGTGGATACTTACTGCTTTATCATATATTAGTTCTTTAACCGAGTATATTATTTGAACCATTAACTCAATCGTAGTAAATAGTATAATTGATAAAAACTGAAAAAAGGTCGAGAGTAATTTTATAAATTTAAAACCACTCAATGTAACATTCATATTTTAATTTTAAGACATACCAGTGCATCAAATGCAGATTTATACATTTCAGTCAAGTCTGCTATTGATTTATACATAAGTTGCATCTGATAAAAACCAGTTGTATTTTTTTTTCTCAAATTTGACGAAAATGTTTTTAATCGGCAGTATATGGAGAAAAACATAAATGTGCAAGATGAATAAACTGAATTTAATGATATCATCAAAATTATAGTAAACCCAGCGACAAATGAATTTACACAATGATCATAGCAATGATTTAAATTCAAACAAGAAATAATGAAGGTTATCACGTCATAGGCAATACTAACAACGTTACTTATTAATATTTTTTTCTCAATTTTGTAACAGGAGTTGTTAAATCCCTGTTTAATATCAATGTAACGCAAATCTCGGTGTAACTGACAGTACGTGACATTCGATGGAAGGACAATTAAAATTACAACATTAATGAGGTAATAGATCAAATAAAATATAAACCAGAAGCCAAAATCGAACGTCATGCTGAAGTAAATGCAAGACAACAGCATTGCTTGAAGAACTGTTATTGACTTCCAAGTAATTCTTCTGATCTTAGACTTGTGTTCAAAAAACCCAAAGTCTAGTAAGCATAGAACTTGGATCATCTTGTAAAATGTACCCATAACTGAGAAATAGTTAAATTTTCTAGAACTTTTGAGAACTGTTAGTTGCGGCATGATTTTAAATTTTAAAAATATAAAACCGCTGACAAGTTCTATCGAAAAAGATTAACTGACACGCACTACAATGGTACTGGCTTCAGACATATCATAAAAAAGTCACCTTCAATTGTCATTAATTCATTATTATGTAAGTGCCTAATTCCAACCAAAAGTCTTTAATCGAAATAAAATTTTGTTAAGTAAATTAGTTAAGTACTCAAAAACATTATAAATTGCCTTTTATTTTATACCATATATTCTAAATCAAATAGGAGATATATTAAGAGAATGAAAAATATCACGTTATAGTACTGCTCGTGTCCATCCCAAGGTTGTCTGGAAGAGATCGCTCTTAGCGATAAGGCCGCCCATTGTGCAACACTGGTTTATATCTTTTTTTTATTATTTTCTATATTTTCTTGGTGTGCAATAAAGTATATTGTATTGTATCATCAGCAATATTCATTAATTTACTCTTTTAATTTACTGTTCAGGACCAAGCCTGGTTTTTTCATGTTTAAAAGCTGCTTGCAAATATTATATAAATCATCTAAGACTTGACAACTTCATCCCAGTTTTTTTATTACTATTGACAGTCCTTTGTCAATATACCGGTAGCTAGCTCATCATCTCATTACTTTGTTTGTTTCAAAAAGGGGGTGCACCCCCAACGTCCCTCTGGTGTTGTTTTGAACTGGAGGGATCACCCCCTACAAAGGGCATCCTACACTACGACCACTGCCACTTCAGCTTGCGAAACCTTTTCTTGAGCTATGTCGATAACCTTAGTCCTGTCGGATGTATTCGTTATTCGTTTTATTGCAAATTCATATAATATATACAAGATTATTGGTAAATTAACACCTGGCGTCTTCACAAACGTGTTTGCGATGATGGGCAGAAACTGCAGTTCACGTAGTGTTACTAATTTACTAATAACCCTGTATTTATATAATAATGCTTATTAGGGGACTGAATCCTGTTTATCAAATTTTTTAAGTTACTGAAATATAAAATATATAAACACACATATCATATTATTAGTTCGTTTTTAATACAGGAAACCCAAAGCAAAACCAACACTACACTTTTGTTATTTGAGATTGAGTTATCATTTATCAGGATCATTATTTTAGCATAAATTGAAGAATGACAATGATATACGTGACGATGAAGTTGAGCACCATGCCGAACAGACTGGCGTCCAGAGGGATCACCCTGTACACTCGGAACCGGAGCGGGCGCGACTCCACGTACCGGATGAACCGTTCCAACTCAAGCTGGCGAGTAGAGTCTGAAAGAAAAAGTATTAAACTTCAATTATACGCGTGGGGTCTTTTAAAAAACACATGGAGTTCAAAAATTTAAAATTCGTACAATTTAAACTTTCTTAGCGAAGTTTTCATACAACTAGAAGGTTAGTTTCAACCTAAAAAACTAGGCACACTTGGAGATGACTGTTAAGTGTAAAATTGTACAAAGCTTGTACTTGTGGTACACCAAAGATCAGATGCTGTACGTCAATTTTTATTGAACATTTGCATTTATTGTTTTCATTGAAACATCACTATCAGATCAAAAACTCGCCAAGTTGTTTGTTCGGATAGTAACTTCACCAATAAGAGCCGAGATCCTGTACATAGAGGTGCCAATTTTCATATAACTTTCTTCATAATTTTATTATTTAATTTGTGACTTGGTAAGTTATAATTTGTAAAAGGTTAGATGTTATTATTGCAGATTTTTATCGCATATAATAAAACCTGTACGTACATGCCTCAGCAACATTATCATCATCAGAATATGCCTGTTGTCTTTGCCTTGGCCATATTAATAATATATTATTAGCCGCTGAAACATGGAATCAAGCTGACTTTCTAGTTTTGTATGAAAACTTTAAGATACTTTTTTTAGAAGTTGTGTACCTAAAACGTAAAAAAAACAGGTTTAAAAAACCATTGATCCAGGCCGTGGTACTTCTAGGGAGCACATTATGCGCGACTAAACGAAGGTTAAGTTGCTTTCGCTCTGCTCAATAAGATTAAAAAAACAAGACTTTAACCAAATATCCAGAACTAAACAAACAGTAAAAAATTGTCAAAATGTATATCAACATTCATTTCTCGATTAATAAAGATAAGGAAACAGATGAAAATTAAACTATATTTTTTATGACAAAACAATGTGGACATTTTCACATTCTTTCACAATCACATAACCAGTAAATGCTAATGCATACCCTTTTCATGAAGTAGTTTATTATGGAGTATTGATTTAACATCATTGGCTTTCGCAGCTATCATTTCGGCATACAGAGCAGGTGCAAACATAGAAACCAAATGTAGAACAAAGCCGACATAGTTAAGTCCAAATGCAATCTGAAAAAAAAAACTAGCTAAGCTTGCCTTAAATTAATTACTATTGATAACAAGAGAGCCACCTTATAATTATTGAGGTTAAGTTTATCAAAAAATAAAAATCATATCCACAAGTTAATTCATCATCATCATCATCAGCCTATATTTGTCCACAGCTGGACATAGGCCTCCCCTAATGAGCGCCATAGCGCCCTGTCTTCAGCTTGCCGCATCCAGCATCTGCCAGCAGTCTTTCGCAAATCGTCATCCCACCTGGTCGGAGGGCGTCCTACACTACGCTTGCCGAGTCGCGGCAGCAAGTTAATTAAAGAACTAAAAATAACTAAATAAATAACTAAGTAATACTAGAGAAATCACTCATCACTAAGCCAAGAAAACAATCTGGACAACCGGAAACAATATTTGCAAATTGTACTAAAAATTGTCCAGAGGCGGGAAGAGAAACCACAACCTCTTGCGTCGCAGGCGAGCCGCGAGCCGCTCTGTGTCCGCAGGACGCTGAGCGACTTTTTAAAGCAAACGCGTTGCAAAATCCCCTTCCGCGTGACACATCGTAAGTCTACGTAGGAAACGGTGTTATCGAAGTAGTTGATCACTATTATGTGTCATCATCATCAGCCTATACCAGTCCACTGCTGGACATAGGCCTCCCCTAATGAGCGCCGCGCCATAGCGCCCTGTCTTCAGCTTGCCGCATCCAGCATCTGCCATTATTTTTGTATTCATTTATTTCAGATAATTAAACAATCCATATTACACATAAAAAATAAGAACATAAAAAAATATAAACATAAAAAATTAAAACCATCATTAAAATCAAAATAATAATAATAATAATAAATAATAATCAGAATAAATTAGATTAAATTTGATGAGAATACATTAAATTACATAAGATTAAATTACATTACCCACGATTAATATCCACTCACGCATCATACCTACAGAATGGTGCAACACGCTTTACAAATTGTGTCCATATAGGAGACAGACAGTGCCCCGCCACAGTTTTTAGGATGCTGTTGTGACTGGCCCTCGTCCTGCTCATCAGAGATGCTGTTTTCTTCCGAATGATGGCATGGAAACCATCATTTCGATACTGAGCAAACATCTCTGAGGCGCTACAAAAACGAGGGAGTCTCAGCAGCATCCTAAAAGTATTATTATACTGGACACGTAGGGCGTCCAACGATTTTTTGGTGTAGCTAACCCATAGATTACCCGTGTACAGGCTCTGACAGAAAGCTTTAAATAGCGTTACTTTCACTTCGTCAGAGCAACGGGCAAATCTACGGGCCAACATGTTGCCTCGAACCGCCAACGCCCTACGTTCCCTTTCTATGTCTACATTATCCTTGAGATCGTCGGTAAGTAGATGCCCTAGGTATTTAAATTGAGTAACTCGCTTGATGTTAGTACCATTAGTGTTCTCTGGGGTCTTACCGGCGATCCCAAAGACAATGTATTCACATTTTTTTACGTTGTAGGTAAGGCCGTGCGATGCAGCGTAGGATCCGCAAACCTTCAACATCCCCTCGATAGACCTCGCAGTCGGGCCCAGCAGCACCATGTCGTCCGCGTAGCTGATGTTGTTTACACTAACACCATCCACGCGGCACCCGACCCGCATGCTGCTGAGCTCAGCTATGAGGTCATTGACGTACAGATTGAAGAGCTTAGGAGAGCTTATCCCCCCCTGCCTCACCCCGCACTCCAACCCGTACGCCTCCGAAAACATGTTGGACCACTTAACACAGTTGGTTTGATTCGCGTACCAATACCGGAACAGATTTAGTATTACCACCGGTACACCCCTGTCTCTCAACTTTCTCCAAAGTAAGTCATATGATACAAGATCAAAGGCTTTGGAGAGGTCGAGGAAAGGCGTACACCGGCGTTCTACGTCCCGTGTAATACTGGACAGTATGCTTAAGCCCTAAGATAGCGCTTTCTGTTGATAGTTCGGGTCGAAACCCAAACTGCGCGTCCTGTAAGTTCAAAAAATTCTGTAGGCAAGAGTCAAGCATACTATCCAGTATCTTGGCCATGGTGGTAGCAAGAGAGATTGGGCGGTAATTTCCCTTATCCGAAATATCCCCTGTCCTGTTTTTGATTATAGGTACTACCGTTGTTTTCATTAAGGCCGCAGGGAGATATGAGTGACTCAAACACATGGAGTAGAACTTGGACAGTATCCTCGGCAAGTGAACCCCCGCGTATTTCAAATGCTCGACACTGAGTCCATCGTGGCCGGGTGACTTACCTCTAGTCATTCTTAATTATGCTACACTACATTAGCTATTATGTGTACCTTGGCCAAATGGTACAAGTAGGTAAATCCAACTTTGATAAGCTATGATCCACCACTCATGTTACACCGTGTATAGTCTTAGTGTTCAATTCTCATATATCTGTTTTTGTAACTAAAAATCAATTGTAATGTAACTATGACGATCGTGACACGACCCCTCTGGTATTCACTGAAAATCAGCGGTGGGTGTACATCAGTGTGCACCCAGCACAATGCTGAGTGAAGGCCATATTTGCCTTTGACACTGCCACGCACAAAGCAAACTAATTTCGTTACCTAAGTAGTAGTAATATAGCTTTAAAGTTTTTGAGTATAGTAGTTTTAAGGTAAATATAAATATTTTCTATTCTTTCTATTCTATTCTTCTATTAAGTGGTTCTGGCTACAAATAAATGTGCTGGCGAGTAAAGGTTTTCGAGTGGCGGCCGCGATGCAACGCTAAACGGAGTGTTGGGAGACTCAAATCGATGGACCGACGACATCGTAGCGGTCGCAGTAGCGTCGTATGCGGTGGGAGGCCTATGTCCAGCAGTGGACGTGTATGGGCTGATATGATGGTGATGATGAAAAATTTATTTACTTCTTATACCATTATAAAAAGCTTCCATTAGATTTAAAAATTAGTACCTAGTACTTTCGTTGGTAGAATCCAACCTCGTATGATTTCAAGTAGGTGGTAGTGGGATAATTTCCGTATACATTTTATTGGGTTCGCGGATTTATCTATATTTCGATGTATTATAAAGAGGAAAGATTTGTTTGTTTGTTTGAATTGAATATCATGATGAAAGCTACAAGAGCGATTTGAAAAATTATAACCATTATAATAAAAGCAACAAATAATTACAACTAATATTTACACTTACATCTATTTTTAGAAAGGTTTTTAGGCAGAGTGCCCAGAATGCTGGCAGCATTGCCAATGCCACGTTGAATGGCAATGCTAATTCGTTGACCGAAATAAAAACCAGCGTTCCGATCACCTGTGGACTCTTTTAGTAGTTTTAGTATATTTTTTATAGTTTCCTTTATTTCTTCCAAATACAAGTTTCCCAAACTTCCTACTTGAAAGATGGTTGATAGTTAGCTAGCTTTTATAAAACCTACTAGTGGTTTCTTTTTCGCTTCTTCCACTAGTGGACAAAAAATTGAAGCGAATAAAATCAATAACATCATATTTCTTCATCATATGACTATTTATAAACCTGTTTATAGTATAAAATTTGACATGTCTAAGTGCTTATTTTGTAAGCTTAAAGAAATAAACGTTATTGATATTTGATATCTAAGAAACCTTGGTACTTACTGAATTTGCGTCCTTTATTTCGTTAACAGCGATAATAACATGTCCCATTACGTCAATTGCAGTAAATATCAGTGTTGTAAGAAACTGAAAAAAAAACATTGTTACAAAAATTTGAAATATTAATTTAATATTTTTAAAAGTAAACTAAAAATTTACATTTCATTTTATCTCATTTTTGTGTGTTTCAGTAATTGTGTATAAATTATAATTCATTATTAGTGTAATTGACAATCACCGCCGTTCTAATTAATATTAAATAAATTACTTAAATGGCTAAAATAAAAAAAGAACCAAACTTTTAGATGGGTATCACTTTAATCACAGAACACGGGTTTTTTTTATAAAATCAGATTTAATTTCGAAAAAAATATAAAAATGTCTAGACTCATGCGTGTGCTTTTGGCCATTTCAAAAAGGCCTATGTACCTAACTGTTTACGCCCCTTTAAAACACAAAACAGTTACGATCATCGGACCGGGCGACGCAACTTAGATGCAGTACGTAGTACTAAAATCGCTTTTTCTCGGCGGTTCTATGACAATAAAGCACGTGCATTTATAAAATTTTTCGGAAACTGAAAAATTTAAATTTTAAAAATGACCCCCCCCCCCCCCCCCCCGAAAGTTTGGTCCTCCATTTTACTTACATCCTATATTCATAATAATTAATTATTACGTATGATGGTTTTAAAGCAAACACCTTTTTTATAACTTACCAAAGCTTCGAATGCCGATTTATATACTTCAGTCAAATCAGCAATTGAATTATATAATAATTGCATCGGATATATACAATTTATATCCACATTTCTCAAAATTGACGTAAACGTTTTCATGCGACAATTTATAGAGTAGAAAACAAAAGTAGACGTCACGTAAACCACGGACTCGGATGTTATCATCATTATTATTATACTATATATGAACGCCGATAGAAAATTCTCATATGTGAAGGATAAAAGAGCAAGGGTAAAATATAAAACAATATTTAAAACAACGCATAATATTATTTTAACCTCAATATTGTATGAAGCATTCTTTACCGCCAGTATAGTGTCAATGCATTCGATATCTCGGTGAAACTGGCAAAACGTATAATTGGGATTAAAAAATACCAAAAAGATGGCATTTATTAGGTAATGGGTAAAAATAAAAACAAATCTGAGAAGTACATGAATATTATACTCATTTTCAGAGTTATAGAAGCAAAAATAGTAAAAGCTTATGGATATAATCAATATAAGATATGATACAGTAATGGATCTGCACATAACCTTTGAATATTTAGATTTATTTTCAAAAAACCCAAAATCCAGACCAGATAAAACTTGGATTAACTTATATAATGTGGCCATAACAGAGAAATACTTAGATTTCTTAGCTCCTTTGATATTTCGATGTCTCAGTGATGGTTGCATGTTTATACTTTTTGCACTTTGAGAAAGTTTAAAAAAAATATGGCTGTCTCCGCACAGCAGGGCCAATAGAATGTGGAATGCCTACAATAATGAAATATTTTACCCATTATGAGTACCAACTATATTTACCCATTATGTTAATTAAACGTCATTATTCTTATCAACTTTAAGCCGTGGTTAATGATTATTTTATCAAATTACTTAGCTACAATACAAGTCTTATAACATCGAATTTATAAATAGATGTGATTGATACTCAGTTTTCGAATTCGTTTGTAGAATATCAAATTGAATAAAAAAAACTGTCTGCACAAGAGAAAACTAAGACTTTTTCGTTATTTTAAAATTAATTTGATAAAAGCAGAGAAATATTTTTCTTAAATCCCTATAACGTAGCTAATTCTGATCTCACTGATAGCTGCACGTTTTATGAAGAACTTTGAGAAAGTTTTTAAAAGTTGATATACCTACCTAACCTAGCCTTTATCTTATTTAGTGGGAAAAATTTAACTGAAATTGAGGTACTAACTAAATTAAGAAATGGTAATTGATAAGAAATATAATTTTTCCAATACACTTAGCACCTAACTGATACTGTGTCATTAGCGTTCTAAAATAAACAAGCTTTAATAAATGAAGTAGGTAGTTTTCACATTTATACCCTGATAATAACTAACTCTAGACATAAGAATCTAGACAAAAGAAGTTAGCTTCTCAAATGCAGTTCTTACGCTTACGCTTTTTTCTTACGCAGTGTAGTTAAATACTTATTTGTTCAACTAGTGGGTAAAACGATTTTTTGTTGAACGTCCCGATATTAAAGCCAAGCATTCTGCAGAGTCTAGCGAGAAAATATTTTGTTGTTCAGGAAAGAGCTCGAATGTCAAAAACTTAGTTTGGTTAACAACCATGAAGGGTTAGAATGCTATAAACCTCTTTCAAACCGCGGACGCAAAAATTATTCTTTTCTATGAAGTTTAAATTTGGTCTAACCTCCTTCCCTTGGATAAGCTTACATTAGAGAGGTGCATTATAAAGACAATGTACCTTTGTTTAGGAGATTATTTAAAGATGACGCTGTCCGCCAAGAAGACGACCTCTGTGGCGCGGTGGGCGAAGGTCAACCTACGACGCAGGAGGTTGCGGGTTCGATTCGGCACAAATGTGTGCACGATCTGAAGACATTTTGTTCACGGTGTTCTGGTCGTTTTCTATGTATAATAAAAAAAAATTGTTATCTGGTACCCATAACACAAACTCTACTTGGGGCTAGATAATGTGAATTTCTGTGTGAATTGTCCAGCATTATTTCTTTGTTTATTATACACATACATACATATTGCCTAGTTAATTTTTTTTAGCGCTTTCGTAATTTGTGCAACATTCTGAATTCAAATTATTTTGTTCAACAAGTTGTGGGTATAATATTCTTTACAACACATTTGCTCTTAAAATGGCTCTTATTTCACCGCAATTAAAACAACGACATCTGTAATCAAACTGTGACTTTTTCATTACTATTATTCACAAGTGAGTAAAAGGTTTTTTTTATTTTATTGGTTGAGTTGCTATGTTCTTTTAAAAGTTTCGATACAAAAAAGATCGTGTTCAATTGTATAAATAAACTTTTTATCTACTTAGTAAACTTATTATTAATTTTATTCACACGTGTGTTAAAAAACGTATGGTACACGTGTGATGATGATTACCAGCCTCGGCTCTCTTAAGACCACCTAACGGCTCGGGTCTCAATAGCACTTCAGCGGTATCACCAACATTACACACTTGTACCATAATGTACTATTGTTCCTCTTGTGTGTAAATCCCGATTAATATCACTGTTTTTGAGCAACAAAGTCACCGTTTTTGAGCGGGAATGGTGAAAATGATATTTTTACTACATATACATACCTGCTCGGAAAGTGGCCTAGAATTCATTTCTCTGTTGTCGTACTAAATGCGTTGAAAATAAGAGAAAAAACTCTATGGTATTATATCAGAGGTCAGAGATCAGCTATCTAGTACCCATAACACAATCTCTGCTTAGCTTGGGGCTAGGTACCTAATGCTGTGTGAATTGTCCAGCATTATTAATTTAGATATGGAATTCTAATTCTAGCACACCAAGTGAGATTTAATACTTAACAGAAATCCATTTCCAACGAGCACAATTACCAGTGCAGTTGTGCACATCAAACTTATAGCAATCATTAAAAAATCGACTCGAGGTACAATCTGAAAATTACTGGTATTGATATGGATCAGTTGAGCTACCTGTAGATTGTTTGCAACATTCTGCAGTTAGGTTAATTATTTATATTGTATAAACATAGACAACAAGTTACAAAACGAAGCACTCGACGTGCGAGTTTTATTGTGCTACCTAACCCAAGGACGAACTACGGCAAGAATACAATAACCTACGAAGGCGCACAACTTTTTAACAAATTACCCGCAGATATTAAAAGTGCTAGCTCACTTCACGTATTTAAGAAGAAACTATCACTGCATATCAAGCAGTCAAACTAAATCGTATGAAATATTCTCGGTACCTATCTACTTTAGTTCAATCAATTTAAAACAACAAAAACCTAATTAAACAAATACGTGAAGTGGGAATATTTTATAATTACCTAGCTGTTTGTTATATTCGTAGTTTATTACTTAGTATTTATTAAGAACGACTGTTATATTATAACTAAGTACCTACTTATTAATTTAGTTCTCATGTAAGTGACGTAATTGTCTTTATGAGAATAAAGTTCTTTAAACCTTAAACATACTGTGAGAACCTCAGAAGTTATCAACTTACAAACAGGGGTTGTTGAAATAAGACTATGAAATCAATCGAATATAGTTATTTTTTTATCTTTGTTGGTCTAACTCAACAAACACCAATTGGACAAATTAGAAACATTTGTTATAATAGACTAATTATTTTTACCTTACCGGTCCTAAGGAACCTCGTTTCAGAATAGTTTCAATAATATGCCTTGTGCGAGAGTTTTCCTAATGTTCTTTTCGCCAAAAGTTCCACAACGTCTTTGTCTTTCATCTCCTATTTTTCCGCGCCAAAAAACTAACCATACAACGGCGCACTAGCGCCCTCTGTCTGGCTTAGTTTGAAATGCTATTCTACCACTGTGTCTGGCTGGTTCCGCTGACGAGCCGTCCGCGCTGTCAGATATGAAACTCATCAAATGTCACTTGGCAGATTAGTGTCAAGTGTCATTCAGTTTATTCAGTGCCCAACTCTCAGAGCAATAACTAAATGCTCTGAGGCCCAACTCCATTAGAAAAATAAATGTGTGCACATCTCTGTAAATATTAACAGGACTTTTACACTACTAGTTTTATTTTATTCTATAATATGATTTAAATTTTCTTTCTTAATAAAGGTTAGGTAAAACGCAACATTGCACACGACTTTCATAAGTCAATAAGGGTCTAATCGAATTAAAATACAAGTGAGAGAATTCTAGTATACCTAAATGACCAAAGCATTTTTATACCTACCTGGGTAAACTACGCTAGGTACTTTTTTAATTAACAGATTATTAATAACATAAAATGAAATAACAAACTAAACCATTCACACTAAGAATATAATTTTAAAAATTATTGCACGGCATGAAACCCAAAGCATAATAAACAACACGTTTAAAGCCTTTCAAAATCGAATACAATTAATTTATCACCATTTAGCCTAAAACTATACCATTGCTGTCCATTGCCTCTTTTATTCTCTCTATTACATTAAAATTATTTTTTATATGTAAATTGAACAATAACGATAAGATAAGTGACGACAAAGTTGAGCACCATGCCGAGCAGACTGGCGTCTAGAGGGATCACCCTGTACACGCGGAACCGGAGCGGGCGCGCCTCCACGTACCGGATGAACCGTTCCAACTCAAGCTGACGCCCAATGTCTGAAATTTAGGTAACGCAATTAAAAAAACTTATCAAGCTGTTGCGGACAACGTGGTCCATGGTAAGTTTAGTTAGGGTTCTTTCAATCAATTTACAGATAAAAAACATCAATAACGTTTATTTCTACTACTTTCACTAGTTCTCTTGCACATGTACTTACTTAATTAATGAAAATAAATAACTTGCATTCATAAGGCTCAAAGGATAAATAAATTGTTCTGTTAAATTTGTGTGACGATCAATCTTACTAGCTACATGTTTACTACACACACACTATTACATCTAACAAACATCACGTCCAAGCACAGTAATAAAATTTAGTTCTCTTTTGTATTTTTAATTTTAATTTCTGTATGTTGCACTGAACCTAATGTTAAGGAAGAGCGGGGTTTTCTAACACAAGCATAATTATGCTTACAAGAGAACCCCAACCCATGTTATTGTAACCCACCTATGTACAGAATAAACTATTTTTCATTTCATATTCAAATCAAAGGTAGAACGACCGATAAGAGACACCTACCTTGTTCATATGATAATTTGTCATGAAGTATAATTTTTAAATCATTTGCCTTCATTGCTAGCTTCTCTGCATAGATGGCAGGTGCAAACATGGACACCATATAAATGAAAAGGCCTGTATAAGAAACTGAAAAAGATATCTGAAAGTGTCAAAAATAATCAGTCAGTATATTAAGATAAGTGTAAATATGTTAAACCGACAAGAGCCATGAACACCGATATAACTGTTGAAAAAAAGGCACAAAAGCCCGGTTTAATCGAACAACCGGAATACTGACTGAGTCGTTCAGATGTCCAACCGGTCCGCTTAATTGTAACCAGATTACACCCATCCAATAAAAATATATACTACTCGTATTTGTATGAGATACAACTCTAAAAAGGTAACTACTATGCACGCAAAGTATGCAATGTCTACATGCATAACAAGTACTTGTACTTACGTTATCAGCATACTTTAGTTCATTTAATAATAAAATCAATTGACCCATAACTTCAATTGTTGTAAATATTAGAGTTGCAAGAAACTGAAAAACATATAGTAAATTTATATAAAGGTAAAATGTAGTAAATTTATATAAAGGTAAAAAGGTACATAAAAGTGATATCTATATACGTTTCGGAAATCGTTGATAAGTCTCACTTTTATATAATTAAAGTATAATTATTATACCTTAATTATATAAAAGTGAGACTTATCAACGATTTCCGAAACGTATAACAACTTAAAAACAAAAATGAGTACATGGGTATATAATATACCCTAATAACCCCATTATTTGTAATAGTCTAGTAACGAATTTCTAGTCATGATGAGAAATAACACTGCTTAGCAGCGGTTTTAAGCTAGCAGACCATTGTGAATGATGGGGTTAAAGAATTAATTTACCTAATACTAGGACTTACCGAAGGGTCGAATGCAGATTTGTATATCTCAGCCAAGTCTGCTATTGATTTATATATAAGTTGCATCGGATATATATTGTTGATAGGTTTTTTTCTCAAAATTAAAGTAAAAGTCTGCAATCGGTAGTGAATGCAGATAAAAACAAACAGATAAGAAATATGAACGTAAATAAACGATATGACTATAAGTTCAATAATAGACATAAATATGGGACTATTACAGTGAGCTGTTTCAAGCTGGCTAGGCATACAGTTAACTATGCCCATACCAATAAAGTAGAATGTAGAAAACATATAAATGATTAGCATTTTCATCTCGATACTGTAAGTAGCATTGTAAACCCCAAGTTTGAAGTCAATGTATTCTAAATCTCTGAATAACTGACAGAAGGTGGCATTCCGACAGAAGAAAATAAGGAACACAACATTCATTAAGAAATGGATAAAATACATCATGAACCAGAGAATAAATATAATATTAGGGCTGGTCACATAAGCCATGTAGACAGATATACAAATGAACAATATTGCTTGAAGAATTGTCAGTGACTTCCAAAAGATTCTTCTGGTTGTAGATTTGTACTCAAAAAACCCAAAATCTAAACAGAAAAAAATGTGGACTATCTTCAAAAATGTAGCCATGATTGAGAAATACTGAGATTTTATAGAGGCTTTGAAAAATATTTGTTTACTCACTGATTGCATATTTTGGATCTTAAGTTACTTAGAAAAAAAAAATACTTTTTATCTGGTGTAACCCACGTATAATATAATGGCAAAAAAGAAACAAAATATATAATTATTATAATGATTATAATGTAATGTAAGTTAATGATTTATTAAGGTGTTTGCTAGTGACAAGCTTACCAGACATAACCTAACTGAAGGGTATGAAAAGTTTTATTTACGTGTTATCTTCAATTAATAATGAGTACCTCCTACATTAGTTAAATTGAGTAACAAGACTACCTACTATCAACGTGAAAAAAGTGATGAACAGCAAAGTCTCCAATACCCTGTACCTATACACACAAAGCACCATAAACCGCTAAACAATACCACAACAAAGCCTCATAATAAATGTGACGTTAATACAAGCGCAAATCCGAAATTAAAGACAAACCTTTTTATACTTATTCATAACTATTAAAATGATCACTGGAACGCCGGACACACGCTCATTTCTCCATACAAAGCCACATCTGGGCGCATACCTACATGCGCATGTGTCGCTTCATGAATTTATGGTGCGAGTGAATCAGTTTGAAAATAAGTGAGAAAAAACTAGTTGGCGTCTTGCTTTGATAGATTTCTTTTAATTTTGTAGTTGGTGTGGTTTTTTCTTCTACAACGCTAACTACATTTTGTTAGAGCTTATCGGAGGAGGTTTTGCGCGGAATTGTTACTAAATATTTTCATTTTTTTATTTTGCAATGGATTTTCGCAAAGTAACGACTGAATCTATTTTTTAATAGTACTTTTCATAGTGTTATATGTTTATATAGTGTTATGTGTGTTATTCTTGATATAAATAATTGATTATTTATGATAAGGCATCAAACGTCCATTGCGTTTGGAACTTTGGACGATTCGAACACGCTAGGGGCTGGCGAGGTATGAAAATACATCCATCAGGTGGGCTCGGGGAGGCATTACTACACTCTCTTATAAAATCTGAAGACTTTCTGAGATAGTCGGTTCAAATATTTTTTTTTATTTTTTTTGTTAATGGTTTTTTAATCCCAAATGTTTACCAAATTTGACAACGCTTTGTTTAAATGCAAAGACACTGTAAAATAAATCAAAGTGGTTACGCTGTATCTTGGAAACTAACAGGTTTCAGGAATGGTGTGGTTTAGTAGTTTGTTACATTTTTTGTTCATGTGATTTGAAGTTTTCGTCTGTTCAACGTTTTATGGCAATGATGGCTGTATTACCTATATAATAAGGACTAAAATAATTAGGAAATTAGTTTTATATGTACCAACAGAAAACTAATATTGTTCGTTATGTTAGTATGACTGTTATTGAGGTAAACTCGCGCGCCATTTGTGTCATGCATTAGTTAGAAAACAATGCGTTTTCTTAAATTTTTGAAAATTAATTTATAGGACTTTAAGAGTTCGTCGTCTATTGATGTCTTAAAATACATTACTTATAATATAATTATGTCTGCCATATACATATTATACATGTCGTAGAGTATTCAAGACCAAGTTCGGTCTAGCGAGCTATATGAGGGCTCATGATAGAAATAATAATCTTTCCTCCTCTCCGGGCGGAAAGCGTCAATTTTCCTCCGGGTCGCCGTCATCGAATTCGATGAGGAGGCCTAATACCTCTATATAATATAATTTTAACGTACATTTGGCAGAAATAAATACAAAATATCATATCCAGTGCAGCACCGAAGCGACTAAGAAATATAAAAAGCGATACAAAATACATTTACTAAACATTAAAATAAATACTAAAATGAAACCAACCAGCTACAACTCTTACTTTATATTAAAGCTTAAAATAAACGAATTTACTAAACTTTACATATTTCTATGCATCCTGTCCAAAACCACCTATCTTTTATAACACCTATCAAATTTCACACAGGGTCAACTTTTGGACAGATAATACTTGAAGTGGACTATTTCACCATACAGCCAAATCACCCAAGCTGCCAGTGAGAACTTCGTTCGCTTTGCTCACTCCTATCAACTTTTAATTTAAATTAAAAATCGAACAGTCCTTTTACTAACGATCCATATTCAAATGATGATACCACTTTTAGTACTGCCCAATTTTTAGTACTTACACTATCTCTGACACCACTGTCTACCCTAACCTAATCAAAAAATTTAAACACGTCAAAACAGAAACTTGGTAGGTAGGTAAGTATTTTATGTATTTATTAGAAATTTAGAATCGTTTTTATATTTATAAGGTATTTTATTCGGATTTATATTATTTTATACATATTTTTATGTTATTTTATGTATGAGTTTATCAAATTTATGTAATTAATGTAAGTGTTTTCACAAGTATCTTTTGCACACTTACCCACTACTACAAACTTGTCTCCCTCTCTCATTAAAGTTTGCTGGAAGACAACTCTTTGTAGGGTTAAGCTCGCCTTTGCGATACCTTTCTAGTTATAAGGTTTAAAATTATGTTTTATTAATGCAATAATGAATTAAGAATTAAAACTTGTCGATACACTAAACTGGCAAATGTAGATTATCTCTATTTTGGCCAGGAACTATTCAATCCAGTTTCGTGGTTAGAAATCGGAGGGTCAATCGAGGCACTTTCTGAAACGAGGGGCACCTGAGAACCAACGGACAAACACACTGTTTGAGCAGAAAGGATGTCGAGAGGTCCGCAAACACACCCTGTCAATACTGACTTTGTATTCTTCGGAAATTCACTAAAGCTGAACGCACACCTGTCCAAAGCTAAATATTTGCGATGAGATGATGCACAGTAGTGGGTTTATGTAGGCCTAACAATAAGTCAGCTTGTATATTCTTACATCGCGGCAATGGACTGTCCTGGAGTTATAATACCTGCTGTTAAAACCTACATCATACAATATTCCTGGATTTTATTTCACTAGCTTGAATCCGTAAAGGACACCTGATTAGATACTGACGTTTTTGGCAATTCTGTAAATGATGTTATTGTAAAAATTCGTATGTGGCGGCTATTATGAATGTTCGGGATGGAAATAAAAGTCAGTCACGTAAAAGTAAAAAGTACATAACGTACATACGTGAACCTATTATACCGCCGTGGCCGACCAAGGGCACTTACCAGAGGAAAAATTGACACAAAAATAAGCCTCGTTAGAAACTAAAAGGGACTAAGGGACATACACCGTGGGGCGGGCAGCAGCGCCTCTTGCAGAATCCTCTCATAGCCTCTCTTGAAGATTATGGGAATACCCCCAATGAGATAAAAGCCAATAAGGCGATTATCAGGGTGGAGGCCTGCGTCCAGCAGTGGACCTTTGAATACTTTTGAGGAGAAACTAAAACAACACCGTGACAGTGAACTTTAACGAGTCTTTTGTGCACCTATCGGCATCATATCAGCTCACATCCAACTGGCTAGACATAGGCCTGCCCCATATACAACGATTATACCGACAACTTTCCTATGTTTTGTGAACATAATTATCACAGCAAACAGCATCATCTAGCCCCAAACTAAGCAGAACTTGTGTTGTGGTTAATACTAGCTGGTAACTATTTTACTTCATAAGTAAAAAGAATGATAAAAGGTTGTATATTCATATCATTACATTAAATATTTTTATATACAAAAAACCACCAGAAACGGACAAATATCTGCAGATCGTACAAACATTTTTCTCGCTGCTGCGGAAATCGTATTTACAACCTTTTGCTGCGCAGACGGTCTTTCGCTGCGCTGAGGTCGTGAGTATAGAGTTACGTTTATCGTTGCTAAATCACATCTATGTCCATTAAAGGAGTGTTCCTAGACTCGTGGCGCCTGGTTTACGACTGTAAATTTACCGGTTATAGCATAAAATTGACCCTTATCTCAATTGTCACGTATCTCGATACTGTTGGGGGAAAACGATTTATTGGTTACGAGGTTGAGTGCTAATGTTGTCTGTGGTGACTAAAGATTAGAGGCATGAATAAAACATTATAGGTACTTAGACTATCTGTGATTGAATACGACTGGGGTTGCTGTTGGTTGTTATTGCTGTTCTTCGAAAGTTAATCGGGCCCTAATCAGCTTAATCAGTAAAATTTTCTTTGTTTCAGTTTATTATATTGATAACGTTTCTATGTTACATTACAGTTCTTATTTCTAATTAAATAACAAAATATACTTTGCATAAATTAATAATCAACATTGTAGATTTCCCTACAAAGACAAATATAGTAATTAATTTGTAAAATTATAAATGTGTATAAAGTAACAAATTTAAATTGAATCTTATTTACCTAGATAAATTTATAAAATGTCAAACATTTCATTTAAGGTATTGACATTGGTCAATAAGCCAGACCTTTAGTCTTTAGCCTTAGCTGTGCATTTACTATGTATGAAAACTTCTCGCAAAACCTTCAATTCAAGTGTAATCGTCCCATAATATTCCTGGGTCTGCATTACGGATTATGGTTTACGATTTCTGCACACTAAAATATCAGGCTTAGTGCTTTATTTTTAGTTTTACATATAAAAAAACTCATTTATGTATATGATTTGCACGGCACAAATTGTTTCAACGTTTACTGGACTTTGTTTCAGGTTTCTTTGTGTCCAAGTAGCCTGTACGCCTAAATTGATATACAACCAAATCACGATTGAACTAGTTAACTTTATGTCTGCATCTCGAAACGACCTAGTAGTTTGAAGATTATAGCGCTTGGACCAAATGACAGCTCAATTTGCCAATATAACTAATTAGCGATTTGAATACATAGTGTATTGTATCTAAAAAGTACAGTTGACCATACAACAATGCTTCATGTTGATCACAACATCATCATCAGGCTCTCTTAGTCCACTGCTGGACATAGGCCTCCCCTGATGAGCACCATAGCGCCCTGTCTTCAACTTGCCACATCCAGCGTCTGCCAGCAGTCTTCATCATACAATAATGAGTCATTTTATTACTTTTGTTACTTTCCATTTTAATTGCGTAGCAGCCGCCTTTAATAGGAATAAAAGCCTAAAAGATTCGAACCAAAAGATACAAACCCGTAATTTCATAGTGGTTTTACTCATCAAGATAAAGAGGGTTATTTATAGTGTGAATGTCTTGAGTGTTGTTATCAGGAAAAATTCTAAGAAGCTAGGAAAGAACCATTTTTCCTGAAAAACCTTGAAAATTCTTATTCTTTATAAATAAATCCACTCAACTAAGTGCGATAAAATCGCGTATAAATCAGTTTCCTATGGGAATTCATTTTATTTGTGAAGATTTTCTTTAGGTAAACGATTTCTCGATATCAAATACATAGAAAGGATTTCCTTATTTTTTATCGAGACTTTCGGTTGTGATTTAAGTAAGAGGGCATTACTTATCATCATCATCCTCACACTACAGTCGCGGGTAGGCCTTTGTCTGGTTGAGTTAATTTCTCCACCCAATCCTATTCTTGGCTTTTACCTGCTAGCCGGTCACTCCTATTAATTTTAGATTTTCCTGGATTCCATCTGAATTTTGGTCTTTTTAGGGTTCCATACCTCAAAAGGAAAACAGGAACCCTTATAATATCACTTTGTTGTCCGTCTGTCCGTCTGTCAACCCTCTTTTCTCAGAAACGAGTGGAGATATTGAATTGAAATTCACCACTCAGGTTCGTATCTTCGTGGAGCCGCGATATAAATCAAACTTCTAAGTAAACGCAATCAAAAGTTACAGACGTTTATGCCCAAATATTTTGAAATTTCCTAGGGAATCATTATGTCAGACACACAAAACCTATAAGGTACTTCCCATAAATTGACCTAGAATCCTGAAATTTGGCAAAAATCAAGGTTTTTTTTTATCTTGCTAGTGACCAAAATTTGTACTACACTACTTTCCGTTGAACTAAAACCATGCAATTAGGCAAGAAACAAGAACACACATAACAAAATCTTAATTTTACGGAACCCTCGGTGCGCGAGTCCGACTTGCACTTGACGTTTAATTTATTTTCGTAATAACTCCCCCCGGTTTTAAGGGGAGGTAAGTTCAGCACAGAACGTAGTGCCTTTGAATGTCCTATCTTTTTGTATGTATTTATATACCTCTACAAAAAAAGTACAAAACCTACAGAAATTTGAAAACTGTTTTGAAATGGACAAACCGATAATTTTCATCCTGTACCTACTTACCCGAGTGTGGTATCAAATGAAAGGTATTGGTTTGCACATTTCAAAACAGTTATAAAATTTTTGTTGGATTAATACTTTTTGAACTAAATTGCAAAAAGTCAAAACTTACCATTCCCTCCTTACTTCCTCGGTTTGCAGAGCGATCCATCCGAATTACCTGATACTTTTCGATATTAAATACATAGCCAAGACTCTAACTAGTACCTATAATAGTAGATAAATTTTAGATTTTTGACTCGTCCCACTTTGGGCCGAATCAAGTGGGACGAGTCAGGAATTACTCCTACTCATTTGTATAATTGGCAAATCAGATCAGACCTTGTTTGAATTTGTGAAGCAAGTTTAAAAATAGATCAGACTTGAAATTGTCAAATAAATATCACAAGTTTCAAGTTATTTTTTATGATTATTTTTGGCGATACGTAATGTTTGAGCTAAGAAGTACAAACTTTATTTTATTTTTTCGAATTTTATTTCACTGCATAAATACAGAAAAAACAACATACACATTAAAAAAGTCAATTCCCTATGATAAATACATTAAGAGTTATATTTTTTAACATTTTTTTAGCAAAAATTGAAAAATTACTATGATATATGTCACAATGAAATTGACCACCATGCCGAGCAGACTGGCGTCCAGAGGGATAACCCTGTACACGCGGAACCGGAGCGGACGCGTCTCCACGTACCGGATGAACCGTTCCAACTCAAACTGGCGACTTGGATCTGCAAAAAATCAGAATATATTAACCCTTGGCACACCTACCTGGTTGGGTCTGAAAGACCCACCACTGCTGTAAATATAAATCCGCCCGGATTCTGTTCGTTTATTGATAGGAAGCTTGGAATATTTAGAACAGGCTTACAGGAATGATGAAGAGATTAGCTCTTACTACAGTCAGAACCTACACTACTCATAGTCCAGTTTACGATGACAAAAAGTTCTCATTTCTTTCCATACATTTTGCGCCTTTCAGCGCCTCTACCACTATTTCTTAGTTTGATAGAAATTGAATATTTTCAAACGATCTCGATAACCTATACTTAAATCTATGAAAATGTTTAAGAGCCTGTACTATAATAATACTATAAGAATGTATACTTTGAAATTTATATTGGTAAAGTTCAGGACTTACTCTATCGATCATATGCTTCGAAAACACGATTTCATAAAATATTTATCGATAAAAAAACATCGCAGAGTTACCTCTAAATTCTTACTAAAACTTTAAATTTCTCAATAAATACAGAAGTTGAGATCTTGAGAATAAGCATGGTAATAGCACTAAGTAAAGACGATTTCATTTGTTTCGGTTATTTTCAAATATAGTCAAAATTAAAAGATAATCAGCTAAAACTTGATTTTTGGGTTTGCGTTACGTTGTGTTCTTTTGTCATACTCTGTCCCGCTAATATGAATGCAAAATCCTACTCGTATGTCTATCCTTTTCACAAAAAAGGGAAGGTGTATAGGTTCTAAATAGCTGTTATTTTCCCATGGAAATAACAAACACCAGCAAAAAACTGATTTATGGAATAAAAGTAGCCAATGTCATTAGCAGCATATATTTCAGGCTTGAACGACACATCCGTTGACGATTTGCGAAAGACTGCTGGCAGATGCTGGATGCGGCAAGCTGAAGACAGGGCGCTATGGCGCTCATTAGGGGAGGCCTATGTCCAGCAGTGGACTGGTATAGGCTGATGATGATGATTTCAGGCTTAGTACTACATTTGTGCGCAATTGTAGCCCGATCCGTTCAGTAGTTTTGACGTGAAGAAGTAACAAACATCCATCCAGGGATTGGATAAAATGTTTGAATTCTAGTATTTATTAACAAATCATGAATTAGGTAGACTACTAATTTATATAGGTAAATAAGTAACTTAATAATTTTGGTTATATTTGAATTGGTACAAATAAATAAACATGAATGTTTGTTTGTAGTGTAAATTTAACAGATTTTTATTTATAACATAATAAAAAATTATAAATTGGTTTTTATATCTGTTTGTTTGAGCTAACCTCTGAAACGGTTGGACCTATTTTTATATGATATGATGATATGGCAATTCTGCATTGTTTTCCAGAATTTTCATTATTAAAAAGACTATTTTCTTAAAAAAATAGACTTCTAGCAGTTGCCGGCTTCGCATGCGTTGTTTAAGGTTAAGTTGATTAATGGTATAAAAAGTAGCCTATGCTACTCTTCATCCTTTCAACTAACTCTATGCCAAAAATCAAGTCGATTGGTTGCTCAGTTAGTTCGTGAAGGAAGGACAAACAAATACACTTTCGCATTTATAATATTAGTAAAGAAATATAGATTTCATGTTGTTGCCCATCCTGATCGAGGTATACGTTATTTATACTCCTGTGACTCAGGGACTCAGTGGATTTTGGCTCCGACACAAAACTCAAGGCATTTCGGTTCTGTGCTGGCGAACATAATTAGAGAAAATTCTACGAATGTATAAGTTCTACAACTCTATTTCCATTAGCGCCAAACATTTTAGTTTATAAATAAATAATGCTGGACAATTCACACAGCATTATCTAGCCCCAAGCTAAGCAGAGCTTGTGTTATGGGTACTAGATAACTGATATACATAATATAATACAATACATAGATAGATATTTTTTATTATACTCGTATATAGAAAACGACCAGAACACCCTGAACAAATGTCTGCAGATCGTACACAAATTTGTCCCGAGGCGGAAATCGAAACCGAATCCTTCTGCGTCGCAGGCAGACCTTCGCCCACCGCGCCACATCGGTCGTCAAGTTTGCGATATAAAAGATGCGTCAGTGGCGTTAAGGCCCACTTTAGTATATTCGCAGTACTTACTTACTATGTTTATATAGGTATATTATTGTGGTGTATAATCTATACCTATATCTATTTACCTTTTTCATTTAGCAGTATATCATGGAGTATAAGTTTTATATCATTAGCTTTTGTAGCTATCATCTCAGCATATAGAGCAGGAGCAAACATAGAAACCAAACGTACGAGTAACTCAGTATAACTAAGTCTAATCTGAAAAAGAAAACAGTCATAATATTGTGAATGCATTAGCATTATTACGTTTACAATATTCTGAATATATATTATTAATTCCATTTCTACACATAGACAGACAGATAGACGTACAAATATACAGACAGATGTTTAGACAGATATATAGATAGACAGACAGATACACATAAACAGATAGGTAGACAGATAAATAGACAGACCGACAGATAGACATGCAGATAGACAGGCAGATACACAGACAGATAGACTGACAGACATATAGACAGACGCATAGGCAGACGGATAGATAGAGATTGAGTAACATCCGAATTTATAACTTTAATATAAATAATATATAGTATTAATAAAAAAAATAACAGCTTTTTTAATAATGTTTGACAAAAATAAATGCTCGTTAGTAATAAGATGATACTTATCATAATGGTTCCACATGCTTTTCTGTTTGTGAGTAAGTTTATATCTAGAGGTCTTTTGACCTTTTAAAGATATGTAAAGAAGATAGATACTCACTGTTATGGAATTCTCCATATCATTTGCAATTTGCATAATTTCTCCCATTACTTCCAATGTTGTAAACAGTAATATTATTGTGAACTGCAAATAAATAAGCATTTATTACAATGTCATGGCTTCCGACTGGTATTGACATGGATCAGTTTAGCTACATAGGTATATGTAGATTGTTTGCTACAGTCTGCAGTTATCTCATATTACCCATATTATTTCTGAAAAGTGTCTTAATTAGATTCCATTGTGCCAATGAACCACTTAAAAACATATTCACCACCTACCCCTTTTTTAGTCACGTAACTACCCACCCGCGGTCTAAGATATCAGAAATAAAATTATCACCCTCGCAAACGAAAACTAAGGAATTGACAGAAAAATTATAAGTACTATTCGTTAAATTTGTTTGTATAATGTTTGTAAAAATGATATTAAAATAATCAAAATATACATGGTTAAAAAACTGAATCAAAATCTAATCATATACTAATGAAAATTTAAAAATCAATGATGCTTAGAAAACATCGTCCATAATCAATACATTAAATTAAAATTAAATGATACACTTCAATTGAACACTCATTCTAAACATTTTACATTAGTATATCAATAAAATTACGCACTTAATTTTAGAAATTCGCAGATGCAGATAAGGTCTACAGATTTCCGTAACCGTATATTCGCACCGTGTTTAAACATCTGAGTTTTTTTTTGTCATTAAAGTATGTTTGCGGTATGTGTTATTTTTTATCTTTTTCGGGTTATAAACATTTCAGGTTTTTCCGCTGAATTGGCGTGATCATTTCTGTACAAATGTGTGACCTCATAAGCTTCTCAGACAATCTCTCCAATCATGGAGCCTACTTTCAGTCAAGCCTGATTACATACGTAGATAATTTTACAACGGTGGCAAAAATGATACAAAATTGGCAAAATTTATCCTGGCCGGAAACAAATGTTATTGATAAACCTGAAGATAAACGGTTCCAAAAATATGCACTTTCCTTTGCTTACACTGAATCTTTTACACTATCAATACTTGAACTAACCCTACAAAACTCTTTTTAAAATTTAATCGATTCCTTTTTTTTTTTTTTTTATAAACGTCACAATTTTATTTATTTAACAGCATAAAATAATTACAATAATATTTACACTTACATCTATTTACTAAAAATCTAAGCCGTCACCAGAAGGCAGAGCGCCCAGAATGCGGGCAGCATTGCCACGTTGAATGGCAATGCTAATTCGTTGACCGAAATAAAAACCAGCATTCCGATCACCGATTCCTAATAATCGATTCCTGTGTTATTTTCATATTCACTACAGCCCATTTGGTAGGTCATCTTCACCTGAGAACTTTACTCAAAAGGGTAGGTAGTTAGGTGATAAAAATTTATCACCTTACTACCTAACTATCATTTAGAGTCTAAATAATAGTTAGGTAGTAAGGTGATAAATTTAAAATAAGGTCTAAATTTTAGACCACTGGAAAAAGTTTTAACACGTACCTATGGCGTCGAAAAACGTAAGCACGGCACTTTGGTTGGCGAAAAACCTACATGGACGCACGTTGTATAAAATACAAACACGTTTAGTTATTGACAATAATAACATTGCTGGTGTCTGACAGACCGCAAGTAGGTAGTTTAGGGTTCGTTAAAAATGTCATTAAAAAAAAATTGACTTGATTTTTTTAATTTATTTTGTTATTTTATGAACCAAAACTAATATATTCCGACTCTTTTTTGCCTAAGTCAATAATATTTTTTTGTTTTACTTTTATTTATATAGATTATAATACTCCTATTGTTTCATTGTAAATACTAGTTCTTATTTGTTTCCAATAATATGTAATTTTTACAAGTATCGAAACTCTTAGTAATCTTATATGTAAAGATCTGCAGGAATAACCTAAAGACAAAGTACTAGTGGCACTGGTGAGGCCTATGTCCAGTTGTGGACAACCAAAGGCTGATGATGATATTATTGGTACAACGCCTGATAAATAATAAATAACTCAAGTACTTACCAACGCATCGAAAGAAGATTTATATTTTTCAGTGACGTCAGCTATTGATTTATATAAAAGTTGCATAGGACAAATACAAGATATCTTCTGATTTCCTATTATTTTCGTAAAAGTTTTCAAGCGACAATTTATGGAGTAGTAAACAAATGTGCAAGTTACATATATAGCACAATATGATGTTAACATCATTACTATGAAACAGCATAAGACATAATATGCTAAATGAATACTATGGGGAACGGAAAGTAGGCCGACTGTACATAAGAAAACACAATTTAAAACAATAACAATCAATATTTTAAGCTCTATATTATAAGAAGAATTTTCCACCCCTAGTTTTGTGTCAATGTATTCTAGATCTCGGAGAAACTGGCAAAATGATTTGTTGGGCTTTAAAAAAACCAAAATAATTACATTCATTACGTAGTGGCTTGAATAAAATATCAAACTTGCAAAAATTGCATAGTCCGCATTGACATTACTAAAGTTATAAATTATAATCACGATATAACATAAGCCTGTAATGATAATCACATAAAATACAGTGATAAACTTCCACATGACCCTTCTGGTGTTAGATTGGTGTTCAAAAAACCCAAAGTCCAGACCGAACAAAATTTGGATAATCTTGTAAAATATTGTCATTGCTGAGAAATATATAGATTTGCGAGATCCTCTGAATATTATTCGGTGATTTAATGATGAATGCATGGTTCCACTCCAAAATTTCAAAACATGAGTATGTCACTGAGGCGTGCTCACTGTTTGGAGGAAAATTTCATTTTGATGAAGTGTTAGGCTTGCTGTTACCCTTTACCGATCATAAACATTATTGGAGAAAATAAAGACAGACAGTGTGTACCAATCCACTTTAAGTTATGATCGACGTTAACAACAATATTGGTATTGGTACAAACATACCTAAGTAACGTACTTGAACTAATAATGTTTAATACAAAGCGGAATCATCCCTTCATAAAACAGAAAAATTGTGACTGATTACCAAATACAATAATCCAATCACATACCAGAATTAAATATTAGACATAAAAGTTTGACTCTCTACAATACACAGTAAAAATTTCGATATACAAGTCACCGAGTATCTAGGCTTAATATTTCCATGCAAGGTATGGGTCCATGCAAGGGATATAAGACTTCTATAGAATAGAATATCTTCTTCACGTAATCTTGAAAGGAGGTTTGTAAACACGACACAAGAAGCTTGTGCCAAGAACATATTGTTATGCGTATTCATCATATTCCATTATTTTTCGAATAGGAACTGTGAGCAATAATTACTTTTCCTATTTAGTATTTTACCAAAATGTATTGTTTTTTTTTCTGTAAAACCTTGGTCTCTTGAAAAAAGCTTTACATTGTGCGTGGGGTCGTTTTGTCATGTCATCACGCACAGATGACAGATTATCCAAATGAAGTGTTAAGGGGCTCACACCATTCTAGATTAGGATTGGTAGCATTTTCAACACACACCGCTCCAAGCAAATATTACCACTAGCGCCCTCTGGATATTTTGTACTATTTGATCACACTGCGCAGAGTGAAAAAAATAAAATGTCCGCTTTACCGCACAGACAGTCAGTGAGTTTTTTTCTGATTAGGTCCATCAATTTCAACTATGAATGATTTTGGCGTTCCTTTATGTTTGTGTTAAAAAGTATTAAATAAAAAGTACTAATTTATTTTTATTTTGAATTTTATTTCACTGCAAAAATACACACAAAACGACATATACCTAGACATTAAAAAATCAGCAATGGTAATTCATTTTATTCTTACATCATTTTTTTAGCATAAATTGAAGAATGACTATGATATATGTCACGATAAAATTGAGCACCATGCCGAGCAGACTGGCGTCCAGAGGAATCACCCTGTACACACGGAACCGGAGCGGGCGCGACTCCACGTATCGGATGAACCGTTCCAACTCAAGCTGACGAATTGAGTCTGCAAGAAATATGAATGCATTAATCCTCAGCATGCCTAGTAAGGTCTACCAGACCCACCACTTGACTGTATTCAAACTAAATCATTTCATTCAACTTGACGTTTGGCACTCTACCGAACTCAGTAGAAAACTATTTCTTGTTATTGACTCGGCTGCCACACCCGCTACCTCAACTTGGGGTTTACTCTTGTTGTTCTAGGAGGTAATTTTATATACTTACTGTACAGTTCATAGTATATATTAAACTAATATAAATAAAATATAAAAAAATAATTAATAACTCTGATCTGCAGATATTTGTTCGGAGTGTTCCAGTCGTTTCTTATTTATAATTAAAATAATTGTCTATCTATGAACTGTAATAAACTCTTACCTATAATAAGTATATCAGCTAACTAGTAAACGAAACACAAGCTCTGTTTAACTTGGGGGCTAGATAATGCTGTGTGAATTGACCAGCACCACACAAGAATTTGAAGTGAAAGTTTATATTATAGCTTTATGGTTAAATAAATTCTAAGAATGTATTCAACAAAACTCGAACCGCCGTAAACTCCACCTTTATAGGCAAACCATAAAGCTGCCCAACTTCTACCGTTTTTTTTTACTTTGTGTTGCAAAATTAACTATAGTTGCATTGTATCGATCGTTCTAACTAAGTACATGCTTACCTTTCTGATCTAGCAGCATGTCATAAAGCATAATTTTTACATCATTAGCTTTCGTAGTTATCATCTCAGCATATATAGCAGGAGCAAACATAGATATCAAATGTACGAGTAACCCTGCATAACTAAATTTAACCTGAAAATAGAAACATGGTAAGGCAAGCTAATGTATTTACAATATTCTAAATACGACTTATTCAATATATATTCTAATAGCGCCCCAACTTTGCACGGATATATTCTATAGCCTATGTTACTCAGTCATAATGTATAACTTTAGAATTTTTGAAATCGATCAAATAGTTTTTAAGTTTATTCTATACATACAAAAATACAAAATTTTCCTCTTTTTATTATAAGTGTAGATCAAGACCTGTCGAGAACCTTATTGTTTGTCATATTGTAGTCGTGAATACATATATGATGGAGTTAATATGATGGTTTGTTTGATAATATTAGATAGGAAATTGTAGTCGTTAGCAAAAGACTATACAAATTAAGTATAATGTTTATATGTTTCTGTTTGTGCGTAAGTTTTTATATCGAGCCTTGTAGAGATCTTAATATGACCTTTTGTTGACAGACAAAACAGATGGATACTTACTGTTATGGTAGTCCTCAAATCATTTGCAATTTCCACAATTTCTAACATTACTTCAATTGTTGTAAACAGTAATGTTATTGTGAACTGAAAATAAATATATTTACTCCCTTATAACCTTGTTCCTAAATTCAATTATATCAAATAACTAAAGAACAACATGAATATTGAATAAGGTTATTCTACTAGTATTTTTGCCACTTATTACAAGCATATTTATTATTAAAACTAGTTTAGAGCCATAGCATAAGTAATTTTAAAGTAAGTTTATTGTTTTTATAATAAATAGGGTTTATTGAATTTCATCTTTTTGTAAATTGTCAGCACTTACTTTGCCTGAAAAACAGGTATTAACCTAGTTCAGGCACATGCATTATCTTATCCCTTAAATAAATAAGATAAAGTACGCTTTGTAATCGGTTTAGTCCTAAGTTATTCATGAATAAAATATTTTATTTTATTTTATTTATTTATTCTCGAATCCTAGAGGCATATCATGCCTCTTAGAAGAGCCACAGTACCCCAGTATTCAGGTTATTCATGCAGAGTTACACAGGACATGTCTAAATTTGATCATATGTATGATCATCATATCATATCATATGATATGATCATCATATCATAATTTGATCTAATTAAGAAATGTCTGATTGTGGACAAGCAAAGGGTTGATGGTCATATTAATGATGAGATTTAGATAAACCTACAAAATTTGTAGAAATTGATAACTCAAGCACTTACCAAAGCATCAAATGCAGATTTATATTTGTCAATGACGTCAGCTATTGATTTGTATAACAGTTGTATCGGATAAATGCAAGATCTCTTCTGATTTTCTAATATTAACGTATAAGTTTTCATGCGACAATTTATAGAGTAATAAACAAATAAGCATGTGACATTAACGGCACAATAAGATGTTATCATCAATAATATGCTGCTGCATATGACATAATATTTTAAATTCATATTTACAGGAAAGGAAAAAAGGCCGACTGCACAGATGAAAACAAAATTTAAAACACTAACAATCAATATTTTAAGCTCAATATTATAGGACGAATGTTCAACCCCCAGTATTGTGTCAATGTATTCTAGATCTCGCTGAAACTGGCAAAACGTTTTGTTGGGTTTCATAAAAACTAAAACCATTACATTCATTAAGTAGTGGCTTGAATTATATACTAAACTTGCGAAAATTGCATAGTGCAAAAGGACATTACTATAGTTATAAGTTATCATCAGAAAATAACATAAGCCTGTAATCATCATCGAATAAAATACAGTTATAAACTTCCTTAAGACCCTTCTTTTATTGATTTTGTGCTCAAAAAAACCGAAATCAAGTCCAAACACAACTTGAATAATCTTGTAAAATATTGTCATTACTAAGAAATATTTAGATTTTCTAGATCCTTTGAATATTATCCGTTGACTCATTGATGGTTGCATGATGCAAATCTAATACTTTGACAACTTAAAAACGAATTCCTCACTGACGCGTGGACATCTTTTAAAGGAACACTTCCATTTGAAGGGTATGTTTGCACCTTTGTTTCATAATAATATGAATATCAACATTTTCAGAGTAAATAAAAGCAGGCACTTGTGTATTAATCCACTTAGCAATGTACTCGTTATCAATGTCTTTTAATCAAATTTACGATCGACACCATTAACAATATTAGTTTGAGTAGGAACGTACGTAACGTTCCTAAACTAATAGGTTTATTAGAAAACGGAATGTCCACTTATATTTGAACAAAACTTTGACTGCTTATCGAAAATAATTACCCAACCACATATCATAATCTCAGACCTCCACAGTTTTAAAATAGTTGTCACCATACAATTCACCAAGTTTTATTATAGCTTACAATATTTGCACTATGTTTTTATTAAAAAATTTATTAATGTGATATTAGCCTTAATAAAATAGATTGCGTTATTATAATACAGTTGCAATAGGCACTATCTACAATGCACATAACACTTTATTGGTTTTAGATGATGGGTTGCTTGGTGCTTTGGATAATTATCTCGATGCATTCTGTTAAATTTGATTATTTCCGAGCAGTAGAAGTCGAGCCGCGGAAGGTGATATTGGACGCTTGGCCGGTATTTTATATATTTTTAAGTTACTTTTGATCACTTTTCTTGCATGAATAATATAATCTTACAAGGACTGTTCATACAGCTAGTTCTCAATTGAGATAATGTCATTCATTGAACAAGTTTGACATGTTCACATTCATGGTTACAAGTTACAAGTTATAAAAAAAAACTCTTGTATAGGAAAATGCAGTCCTTTACACATAAAGGGTAGGGCTGAGCTGGTATGGTAGGTAGTTAAATTGTCCAACACAGTACCTATTAAACCTCAGGCGGCACACGGTCTGCGCATGAAATATATATTTATCTGTCGATAGCTGCAGTGCCCCAAAATTGAAGCAAAGAGAGCTAGTAGGTGCTTATCTTATAATCATGAAATTACTTAATAAATGACCGCTTTACCGCACAGACAGTCGATGTTGCGTCGTGACGTGACAGTACCTATCTACAACTTATGAAAAAAAATTGTCAAGTAATTTATTTGACCTAGTTTTTTTTCTGATTAGATCCATCAGTTTCAATTATGAATGATTTTGGCGTTCCTTTATGTTTGTGTTAAAAAGTATTTAATAAGAGGTACTAATTTATTTTTATTATGAATTTTTATTTCACTGCAAAAATACACACAAAACGACATGGACATTAAAAATCAGCTATGGTATAGGTACTTCGTTTACATTATTATTCTTTCATCATTTTTAGGGTTCCGTACCTCAAGAGGAAAAAAGAAACCCTTATAGGATCACTTTGTTGTCCGTCTGTCCGTCTGTCAACCCTCTTTTCTCAGAAACGCGTGGAGTTATCGAGTTGATATTCACATCATATACGCAAGCTCGTAACCTCTTCAAACCTCAATATAAATCAAACTTACAACTAAGTTAACGCAATCTAAAGTTACAGCTGTTTGTCTATTTTTTTTGAATTTTCCAAGGGAATCACATGCACACAAAACCTATAGGGTACTTCCCGTTGACCTAGAACCATGAAATTTGGCAAGAAGCAATGTCTTATAGCACAAGTAAAGGGAAAAATCTGAGAACCGTTAAGTTGTGGTTTATTCATAGAAAATAGAACATTGTTACCCGAGGGTTGGACGTAACTTATTTAGCCTCGAGACGGGGTTTAATAGTTATAAATTTAATAATAATATATGAATTTAATAATATTTAATAATAATAATTTAATGTTTCGAGGGACTAAATAAGTTACGTCATAATCGTTATCAAATCATAAAACTATTGTGCCTTATTCGTTTGGGTTGATTTCTTTGCTGAAGAGTAGGAGTTTGTACGGAACCCTTGATGCGCGAGTCTAACTCGCACTTGACGTTTTATTTTAGCATAAATTGAAGAATGACTATGATATATGTCACGATGAAATTGAGCACCATGACGAGCAGACTGGCGTCCAGAGGGATCACCCTGTACACGGAGAACCGGAGCGGGCGCGACTCCACGTACCGGATGAACCGTTCCAACTCAAGCTGACGGATTGTGTCTGCAAGAAATATGAAAGCATTAATCCTCGGCATGCCTAGTTAGGTCTGCCAGACCCACCACCTGACTGTAGTCAAACTAAATCATTTCATTCAACTTGACGTTTGGTACTCTACGCACTCAGTAGGAAACTATTTCTTGTTATCGACTCGGCTGCCACACCCGCTGCCTCGATTTGGTGCTTACTCTTGTTGTGCTAGGAGGTAAGTTTATAGTTATGATGAGGAGATCAGAGTCCTAATAACTAATAACAGTTATAAATCTTATTGAACTTACTGTACAATTCAGAGTATACATTAAAACTATCATGAATGAAATATAAAAACTTAATAACACGTTAGTCTTTTAGACGATACCCTGAGCCAAACTAGCGCCGCCGCCACTTATTTTATCTTATTATTTCGTTTAACAAAGGTAATTTAAAAATTTGCAACGGGCAGTTTATGATATTTTTTTCAATGCCTCTATAATAGTTTTATTTTGTATAGTTAAGGCAGAGATGCGATAATTGCAACATCGTATCTCTGCCGAGGCCGGGAAATCACGCCGAGTCTTCTATCCATACCGCAACGCTTGAAAGCGAAAGTTTTCAATCAGTGTGTCCTACACTCCTACCCGTCAGTATCTACGGAGCTGAAACGTAGACACAAAGGGTAGTGCTGGATCAACAGTTTAAGGTCGCTCAGCGAGCTATGGAAAGAGCTATGCTTCCGAGAATATTTCTGAGCTGTTTTCTCTGAAGCATAGGATTCGTAACAAATACATCCGACAGAGCACCAAAACTCTAAGAATTAGCAAGCTGAAGTAGCGTGGGCCGGATACATCTCAGAAACAACCGACAACCGTTAGGATAAACGTGTTCTGGAGTGGAGAATATGATTGGTGAACGTAGTGTAGGATGCCCTCCGGCCATGTGGGATGACGACCTGCGAAAGACTGCAGGTAGATGCTGGATGCGTCAAACTGAAGACAGAGTGCTATGGCTCTCATAAGGGGCCGGAGGGAAGGCCTATGTCCAGAAGTGAACAAACATAGGCTGATGATGATAATGTACAAATAATTTGGCGTGTTTAAGAAACTATAAACCGATTAGTTACCGAGCCTGTTTAGAGCCTTTGGTAGAGCTTTCTAAATGGCATCTTGTTAAAATTAGATCGAATTTAATTTGATGAAGGTAAGCACTACCTACTGTTTTGGTTAGGATTGGAAAACTTTCAAAGTTTCCCCTGTAGAGGCACTATAGCCATAAGAGGAATATTTATCTATGTACTGTGTTATAATCGTATCTATATTATGTATATCAGTTATCTAGAAAACATAACACAAGCTCTGCCTAACTTGGGGAAAGATAATACTATGTTAATTGACCAGCACCAGCAATAATATTTGTTTCTATAGTATCAAGGTTTAACTTTTTCTTTTACCTATCGTTAAATAAATTCTATGAATGTATTCAACGACACTCGTGGCACCTTTAGCTCCACCGATATAGGCAAACCATAAAGCTGCCCAACTTCTACTGATTTTTTTTAACTTCTTGTTGCAAAGTTAACTATAGTTGCATTGTATTGATCATTTTAACTACAAGCTTACCTTTCTGGTTTAGCAGCATGTCATAAAGTATAATTTTTACATCATTAGCTTTCGTAGCTATCATCTCAGCATATATAGCAGGAGCAAACATAGATATCAAATGTACGAGTAAGCCTGCATAACTAAATTTAAGCTGAAAATAGAAAAATGGTAAGGCAAGTAATGTAATCTGAGTTTTGTGACATATCCAAGAGTCTGTAAGGTCTAAAGGAAATAAAGCACTTTGAAATTTGAATGCGTTTACAATTATCCTGAATACCAAGTATTCGTTAATATACTAGCGGTCCGCCCCAGCTTAGCACGGGTATATTCTATAGCATAGGTAACTCAGTCATAATATAATACAATACAATTACGCGTTCCGGATGCAGGTGGGGCTGCCGCGCTACTGCAGTGCTTCAGGTATGTTCGCGGAGGCGCGAGTAGATGATTTCCAATTCATCATGCGCAAGTGTGTGGCCTCCCTGATGCGGCGGGTGCGCGCCAGCCCCATCAGCCTCCTGGTCACGGTGGTTGAGGAGGGTGAATGGCCCCATACTCTGGACAGAGACACATGTGTTGCCATGTAACTCATTGCGATGTGACAATTCAAATTATTTTTTCTCTTGCTCGAAAAATTTATCGCAATTAGCTTATCGGGGCTAAAACTCGTGTTTAATCACTAGGGCTAAAAAGTATTTTAGTACAAAGCATTCGTCCTCTTACATAAAGACTCGACTTTTTGGTGCTCCGACAAACAATTTTTTTGAAAATAGAACCTTCTTGGTGATTGTTGGATGTTTTATGAAGGTTCAAGTCATGGTAGAATGCGCACTTTTGCGTTGTGGGTGTAGAAATTTAAAAA
The DNA here is from genome assembly GCA_946478455.1 of Eupithecia vulgata. Classification (NCBI taxonomy): domain Eukaryota; kingdom Metazoa; phylum Arthropoda; class Insecta; order Lepidoptera; family Geometridae; genus Eupithecia; species Eupithecia vulgata. The sequence goes on from OX297876.1 coordinate 12,595,770, forward strand.
TAAGATAGAATTGGCGCTAAGTCTCTAGAATTTTATTGATTCCAAATCACAGATATCTATTGTGAACGTGAAAAATGTCATCAAGTGATAGTGAATATGCTAATTTGAATTGTTTTATTTTCTCGCAATCGAAGTGATAAGTAGAGTGTTTTACTCGGGCCAAAACCACCCATTATAACTCGGTCTTGTCATACTCCGTCGCTATGCTCGGGAGTATAACAACCGTATAACAATCGTATACAATTAATGGGATGATTTAGTCCCATATAAAACAATCTACAATCTTTATGTAGGTTACGTGCTTATTTTTTTTTGTTTACTTAGAATTTTCATTTAGATATGTTTATGATTTTGAAATAATATGTATGTGATTTAATTCAATTGTGTACGTAATTGATATGTGACACTAATAATTGAAATCTGTTTTTATGGTTACTAACATAATCTTAGTAGTTTTATAAAAAACAAAAATTATGGTGAACAACCGAAATAAATAAATTGAATTGAATTGAATAATGTAGCTTTCTAACGGCACAAGATTATTTTTTAATCGGTCCAGTAGTTTTATGTTTATTCTAGAGGTATTCATACAAATAAACAATTTTTCCTCTTTATAATATAAGTTTAGATTAACACCTGACCATTAAGAGTACCTTATTGTTTGTCATGTAGTCTTGAATATAAATATATGATGGAGTTAATTTGATGGCTTGTTTGATAATATTAGACCAGAATTCGTTATTTAACTTTGACTTTTACACACATTATGTGTTATGTTTCTGTTCGTGCGAACGTTTTTTTATCGAGCAATATAGAGATCTTAGTATAGCTTTTTGAAGATAGGTAAAGCAGATGGATACTCACTGTTATGGTAGTCCTCAAATCATTAAAAATATTCACAATTTCTCCCATTACTTCAAATGTTGTAAACAGTAATGTGATAGTGAACTGAAAATAAACAAATAATTACTCCCCTATTACCTAGTTTCTAAATTCTATAATATCAAATAATTAACGAACTACATTATCATCAGCCTAATATTAGTTCACTGTTAGACATAAGGCCTCTCATAAAGCATCCAGCATCTGCCAGCAGTCTTTTGCAGATCGTCTTCCCACAATACGTTTGCCGAGTCGCGGTCTCCACTCAAGAACACGTATACCCCAGCGGTTGTCTGTTCTTCTCGAGATATAGTCAGCCTACTGCAACTTCAGTTTGCTAATCCTTTGAGCTATGTCGATTACCTTGGTTCTCTGTCGGATGTATTCGTTATGAATTTTACCCTTCAGAGAAACTCTGAGCATAGCTCTCTCCATAGCTCGCTGGGCGACTTTAAAATGGTGGACAAGCCCTACCGTGAGTCTCCAAGTCTCAGATCCGTAGGTCAGTCGGCACCGGTCACACACCACGTTGTTTGCCAAACATTGCCCAACTTAGCTGGGTCCTCCTCTTAGCCTCCCTCTCGAAATTATTTTACCCAACTGCATTATCTGCTCAAGGTAAGTGTACTCGGAAACAATGTCGACTATGGCGTTGCGTTTCCAACAGACCTTTGTCCAAATTTGGACTAGACAAATTTAAGCTGAATAATAATAATAATAATAGGACTAAGATAGATATCTACCAGATTTTTAGCAATAAATAACTAAAACTGCTCTTACCAAACCATCGAATGCAGATTTATATTTTTCAATGATGTCAGCTATTGATTTATATAACAGATGCATCGGATAAATGCAAGATTTCTTCTGATTTTCCAATATTGAGGTATAAGTTTTCATGCGACAATTTATAGAGTAATAAAAAAATATGCACGTGACATTAACGGCACAATAAGATGTTAACATCAATAATAGGCTGCTGCATATGACATAATATATTATACTCATATTTACAGGAAAGGAAAGAAGGCCGACTGCACAGGTGACAACAAAATTTAAAACACTAACAATCAATATTTTAAGCTCAATATTATAGGACGAATGTTCAACCCCCAGTATTGTGTCAATGTATTCTAGATCTCGCTGAAACTGGCAAAATGTTTTGTTGGGTTTAAGAAAAACCAAAACCATTACATTCATTAAGTAGTGGCTTGAATTATATACTAAACTTGCAAAAATTGCAAGGTGCCAAGTGACATTACTATAGTTATAAGTTATCATCAAAAAATAATATAAGCCTGTAATCATCATCGCATAAAATACAGTGATAGACTTCCTTAAGACCCTTCTTTTATTGGTTTTAAGATCAAAAAACCCAAAATCCAGACCGAACACAACATGAATAAACTTGTAAAATATTGTCATTACTGAAAAATATTTAGATTTTCTAGATCCTTTGAATATTATCCGTTGACTCACTGATGGTTGCATGATGGCAATCTAATACTTTGAAAACTTAAAAACGAATTCCTCACTGACGCGTGGACATCTTTTAAAAGAACATTTCCATTTGAAGGGTATGTTCGCACCTTTTATTATATGAATATCAACATTTTCAGAGTAAATAAAAGCAGTAACTTGTGTATTAATCCACTTAGCAATGTACTCGTTATCAATGTCTTTTAATCAAATTTACGATCGACACCATCAACAATATTAGTTGGGTTTTTAGTTTAGTTTGAACTAAAAAATAACAAAAAACAGCAAGTTATGAAAACAACAAAACTTAGACTGCATCTCAAAAACAATTACCCAACCACATACCATAATCTCAGACCTACACTTTCATGGCTGAAAACACAGAGTGCGATATGCAACTAACTAATTAATACTATAATGTTAACCACTTAGGCCAAGATTGTCCAAGCCAACCACTGTCACCTCGCCACACAGGCTCTACAGAGACCTAGTGCGAGGGACAGAGCTCTGGTTAGGTACATCTACATACTAGCAAGCCGGAATCATTTATAAAGTTTTAAAATAGGACTTTTAAGTCTACTTCTAAGTTAATTTAGTTGTATGTACCTATCTTAAACATATTCTGTGTATACATGGATAAACCCATGTAAACCCATGTAAAAATTGGAATAAATAAAATTTTATTATTATTATTTATTATTAACTACTTGTACCGACGGCGCGCCGCATCATTCTGTTAATTTTATTATTTCCGCACAGTAGGAGTCGAGCTGCGGAAGGTGTTATTGGACGCGCGCTTGGCCGGTTTTTTACTTTTCTTTTATACTTTTGATCATTTTTCTTGCATAAGAAGAATCATTTCATATCATTCATTTATCGCGTACCTTTTGCTTTCTTTTCCCCAACGTTTCAACCGCGTTTCAGCGATCGTGGTCACGGGGCGACTGGATGTACTCGGAGTTACAACCGAGAATTGATGGCAGTTTCCACGACTACCCTCAATTCGTCGTCAGAATCAGGAAAGTCCACGTTCACATTGCGACACACTAAAAATAAAAAAAATACCCGATAAATAATCTTAAATATGTTATCAAATCGCGAAAGTTTAAAAAGTTTTATCATTCATTTCTTGCATACACATACATTATATACAATTTCAGCTTAGATGTACTCAGCTTAGTGGTTAGTGGTACATGTACCCTGTAAGAGCGCAGCAATGTATTTATAAATTATTATAATAGTTACGTGTTTATTCTATTTACAGCTAGAAACATAGTAGTCTGAAGAATAAAAACAATTACATTAATAACTCGATTTAAATGTCAATTAGTCTAGTTTAGATTTATCATGACAGGATGACATGACATGATAGGAGGTTGCGGGTTCGATTCCCGCATCGGGACAAATGTGTGTACGATCTGCAGACATTTGTTCAGGGTGTTCTGGTCGTTTTCTTTGTATAATAAAAAATATCTATCTATGTATTGTATTGTATTATGTATATCAGTTTTCTAGTACCCATAACACAAGCTCTGCTTATCTTGGGGCTAGATAATGCTGTGTGAATTGTCCACCATTATTTATTTATTATTTATTATCATTAAAAAATTCGTCAACAGAGTAATAACATTTAGAAATAAGGTATTCTTTAAGTTTACTACGGAAGACAGATTCTTTTGTAAGACCTTTTATGGAGCTAGGTATTTTATTATATAAATTTACTAATCGTGAGTTAGGACCTTTGCTAAATTGTGTAAAATTAGTCGTGGGTAAAATTGGTTTTTCTTTATTTCGTCGATTATAGTTGGTAAAATTTTCGGATTTAGATTTAAAAAAATGTCTATATTTTTTTTTACGAATAATGTCATTTGCATTATGCATATACAGAGCAATCTTAACATTTTTGGTTTATTTTTATTTTTTGTATCTTACTATGACTGTTCATACAGCTGGTTCTCAAATGAGATATTGTCATTCATTTAACAAGTTTGACATGTTCACATTTATAGTTACAAGTTCAAAGAGTGAACACGCGCTCTATGATACCTACGTTACTATAAAATCCGCCGCTTAAATTAGTCGGCAGCACCTTGCGACTTTTATATTCCAGTGTTACTTGTATAGGAAAACGCAGTCCTTTACACATAAAGGGTAGGGCTGGGCACAGATAGTTAGTTAAATTGTCCAATACAGTATTAAACCTCAGGCGGCACACGGTCTGCGCGTGAAATATATATTTATCTATCGATCGCTGCAGTGCCCCAAAATTTAAACAAAGAGAGCTAGTAGGTGTTTATCTTATCATTATGAAATTCTAAATCTATGGCAGTCCTGTGGATTTTCATAAAAGCAAACAATCATGAAACCACTTGAATGTTACTGGGATAGCTATCGGTGATTTCCTATGTGGTTTGTACTCTTCTGCATATATACCTACGCACTAAATTAATATTTACGCACCAAGCTAAGTGGATTAGACAATTAGTATTTAGTGAAAGTATACATTACTCGAATTTCATTCTGAAACTTTCAGTTGGGAATTATCTGCTAAGCTATTGAGTTGTATTATCAAAGTTGACAAAGAGTAAAACAATGCAACAGTCATTAGTGAATCAGCGATTAGAATTAAAAGGATTTATTAAATCCAAACATTACCGAGTCATGGCATTGTTTTTTAAGATTATCCAAATTTTGTGCTGCCTGGACTTTGGGTTTTTTGAACCCAAATCTAAGAACCGAAGGGTCTTATCCAAGCTCTCAACTATGCTCAATGTGATATTATCATTAAGCATATGCGTGTGCTTGATGGTTATCGAAAACTCTGATTTTTATCTTATATTCAGCTTCCTATTTTTTTTGACTCGTTACTTATTAAATGTTATTATTTTACTTTTCTTCAATCATAATAAAACGTTTAACCAGTTAAACCGAGACTTACAATACGTTGATACTAAACTTGGTGTTGAGAATGCTACTTACATTATGGAGTTTAAAATATTGCTAAGCATTATTTTGAATGCTGTTTTCTTTTGTACTCTAGGCATTTCGACTTACCCGACCAACAATTTTAAACAGTCTATCATATCCAGTTTCCTGATAAGGATGAATATATCGTATTCTGTTGTTTACATGACGAGTACATTTGTTTTCTACTCTATACACTGTCGATTGAAGACTTTTACGTCAAATTTGAGAAAGCAAAATAAGTTTTGTATTTTCCCGATACAACTTTTATTTAAATCAATAGCTGACTTGACAGAAAAGTATAAATTTGCATTCGATGCTTTGGTAAGTGGTGTTGCAATTGCAAAAAAAAAACATGTAATATGATAATGAATTACGTTTGAAAGAAGAACAAGCACTGACTGATATGATGATTATTGTGTTAGTAATTAAAATGCTTTCTTTCAGTTTTTGTCATCACTTGTGTTCACAACAATTGAAGTAATGGGAAATGTTCTTTTCATTGTAGATGATTTGAAGATTGCTAATGTTGTAAGTATTTGTAGTTAATCCTTGCGCGTTGGTAAGTGTAATATTTTAAATTACTATAGATATATTTATATTTTACTAGCAAGCCACCCTAGTTTCATAGTGTAGCAGAGTAACCATTAATAACCATTTTTAATTAACCATTTTTTATTAATTTGATTGTTTTGAATAAAATTTAAAACAATGAACTTAAATTACCTATTAGTTTTTCCTCCTTCTACGTTTTTTTTTTAGTTTTACGGAACAAAAACGAATCCCCTGGGCATATAATGTTTATGGGGCCACCTAGGAATCGTTGCTTACTACGATAGCGAACTTGACTGTTTAATAAATTGAGGAAGAAATCGACGACCACTTAAGTAACATGCATAGGCTTTAAGTGTGTTTTTATCATAGAAATCTTATTATTTAGATTTCAATGGTTTTTATCCTATTCACCACGTCATATGACCTCCTATTTTGAAGTCCGTTTAAAAGGCATAGTTCCGTGATATATTTTCAAAAATGGTTCAAAAACCGGCTCCATCCAGCAAAGCTTCCAGTCGGTATTTTTTTCTACAATAGTAAGGAAAGATAATATCTCGGTGCCTCGTATAAATAGAACGTCTATAAATGAAAAAAAAAAATACGGTTCTTCGGATTAGTAAATTAACCATAAACCGAATTATTAAATCACTCCTTTCATTGATAAAAACCGTATGAAAATCTGTTTCGTAGCTTAAGAACAAAGTACCAACGTAGGACAAGAAAACAAACAGATAGACGTAGAACGTGACATATTCTACTCCCGTATTCAAGAACAATACTGTGAAGTCTCACAGTGCACATAGGGCTCGTTACTCCAATTCATAGACAATACTTGAGTGATGTTCAACGCTATGCGCTTGGCCCGACCCTCCGACCGACAACACTTTTTAGGGTAAATTTATGTCATCCGCACATCTGCCATACAAATGCCAAACAGTAAAGGGAACTCGTTAACAAAAACCTGGTTAAATTGTCTAAGACAAAAACCGACTAATCACAGATCTACAAATGCAATAGACGCAGTACGTCCGTATAGTAAAATGTCGTTTGTGTTTTGTTTGTGAATGAAAAGGCCTACCATGATGAACCCTATGAGAAATGCCATCGCGCTGAGCGGAACTGCACTAAAACGGAACTGCACGTCACAGCGCGGCCAGTTATTCTTTGTATGAAATCCTATGAGACTGATCGCACTACGCGTAAGCGGAACTGCACGGTTTTTTTGGTGATTTGTTCAAATTTTGCGGCCGCGCAGTTCCGAAGTTGCGTAGTGCGATTGTTCTCTTACTTAGCAGTGTTGCTTTTATATAAGTTTTAATCTTGAATATAGGTATAATATTTAATAAAATTTAGACCGTTCAGGTAGAATGCTTATTTATTAATGTTATCAAGTAATATTTATAAGACTTACTTATTTTTGTTTTTACTGAGAGCCTGTAGTAAACTGCAGGGCGGACCCCCTTTTCATCTTTTATTCTCTCTATTGTCAGTTGTGTCTTCCGTTGGTTTCTTTATCAAATTTTAATTTCAGATCGAATTTGGACTCGATTATGTCGGCCTATTCATACATTTGGTTTCTATGTTTGCACCTGCTCTTTACGCTGAGATGATTGCTTCCAGAGTTAATGATGTAAAGCTTATTCTTCATGATAAACTGTTACATGAACAAGGTACGTATTTGTAATTATTTTTGAACCAATGTTACGAAAGGCTTAGATTTTTCATTATTTTATTTTATTTTATTGCAGATATTAGTCGTCAGCTTGAGTTGGAACGGTTCATCCGGTACGTGGAGGCGCGCCCGCTCCGGTTCCGCGTGTACAGGGTGATCCCTCTGGATGCCAGTCTGTTTGGAATGGTGCTCAACTTCATAGTCACCTACCTCATTGTCATCCTTCAATTTATGTTCAAAAAATGATTATTACTGGTATGTGTCTCTAGTGCAGGACGTGAGTCCCGTCATAGTTCAATTAATGACACCATCCGCCGGGCTTTTACCAGAGTCAGTGTAGCAGCTACTCTCGAACCACGTTGCCTAATGCGAGATGATGGTAAAAGGCCTGACGGTATGACTCAGATTCCTTGGAAGATGGGTCAGCCTTTAATTTGCGATGCCACGTATGTTGATACTCTAGCATCTTCTCGTTTTGCAGGGGCATCAGTATGGGCCGGCTCCGCGACAACTCAACAGCGGAGTTCCTCAAACGGCGAAAATACCTAGGTTACCTATTCGAGCCGTTTGGGGTGGAAACCCTAGGTCCTTCGGGTTTTAGATCACACTATAAACAAAAAACTTACAAAACTCCTCATAGAGTCCACAGATGATCGGAATGCTGGATTTTATTTCGGTCAATGAATTAGAATTGCCATTTAACGTGGCAATGCTGTTAGCATTCTGGGACCAGAAGGCAGAGGCCTTCTGTTGACGTCTTAGATTTTAGCAAATAGATTAGAGTGTAAATATTAGTTGTAATTATTTTATTCTGTTGTTGTAATTTTCTTAATGTATCTGTTTATTTTGGCTTTATCTATATAGATTCTATAACTAAGCTAAGCTGGTACAATAGTATTATGCAATAAATTCAAATTTCTAATTTGTTTATCTTAATCATATTTCGATTAACAAAAAGTAGTCAGTTTAATACAAAGATAAGTGCGAGTCGGGCTTAAACAAAAAACTTATCTCATCATGTAGTTCCTTTAAGTTGAACTTATACTGTACCATTTGTAGAGATCATAATACGTTATCTCAATCTCAACCTCAATAGCCTAAATGTCCACTGCTGAACGCAGGCCTCCTCCTGATTTTTTTACCTCATGGGGGGTAATGCCCATAATAATACTTTAAAGGGCTACCGTACGAAGTCATTTTGTGAAAAATATAGACATATGTAGATAGGATTTCACGGTCATAGGAGCAGAACAGAGCGCGTGTGCAAAAATAAATATTTGATTACTTGAACAATACTCTTTTATTTAGAAGAAATATTGTCTTAATAACTATCTTGGCTCTTTTGTACAGAGTGAAATGTTAAGTATATTAGAAAACAGAGTATTAAGAATCTTAAGTTTCATATTTGAACAGTAGTAAAAGATCATGCAACTGTTATTTTTTTTTGAATAGGTACTGTGTGCTTAAATCTGCCTCGATGCTCATTGCAAGCACTTTCTTCCCCGTACTTACTACACGAATTGCTTGATTGATTGACTTTAACACGTAACACTAAGCCTCGTGAATCCAGTCAGCCCTTAAACTTGTACTGTACACGTGGATTTTAGAATTGTTGACTCGTAAGCCGAGCTTGTGGTCAGGTTTACATGACGCATCAAGTACATATCCAGTAAGAAATGAAATAAGTTCCCAAAAATTTTCGAGTTCGGCGGTACTCGAACCCTATTTCATTATTTCATTTCTACTACCTAGGAACTTATTTCATTTCTAAGAGATGCCCAGAGTGCGGGTAAGCACTATAACAAAAATCCTTACATATCCAGTAGTATTGAAATATCTGATAATTTGCAACGATTCTGTCGCTAATCCTGCTATGTACTGATTGGCCGAAACAATATCACGCCATAAAATAGGGATGGACTAAAACAGATTACTAGTTCTATCGATATTACTGGATATTACTCGATGACATATGACGTTTATTGTAAATATCATTGTCGAGTAAGTGGAGTGTCTGTCTCGACTGCCTTATATAGAGACTGCCTTATATAGAGCTATAGGTATAAATTATATAGAGCTATAGGTATAAATTTGTAAGAAAATACCCACATCCATCAAAACTTTTATAGCCTCAGAGCCAGATATAGGTATATGATATATATTTTTAAACACAATCATTTATTTATTCCTTAAAATATTGACAATTTAGGCTCGTACAGTACAATTATTTCTGGTAAGCATATTAAGTGACAACTAAAGTTATTGACACATAGCTCAAAGGATTAGCTAGCTCAAGTGGCAGTGGGCTGACCATATTTCAAGAAGAACCGACAGCCGCTGGGGTAAACGTGTTCTTGAGTGGAGACCGCGACTCGGCAAACGTAGTGTAGGACGCCCTCCGACCAGGTGGGATAACGATGCGATGCGATGATGACAGGGCGCTATGGCGCTCATTAAGGGAGACCTATGTCCAGCAGATGATGATGATGATGAAGTATAAGTGCAACTCCAATCTAATTTATGTATTTACAGTAGTACAGTTACCTATAAAATTACAAAACTAATATTATATAAAACACACTACAAAGTACAATCCTTTTAATAAAACTAAAAAGTTTCCTAAATTATAAATCTTAGTGTTGTGTGAAAGAGGCAAAAAAAATAGATTTAGGTTATTACTATTAACAACTGAAAATAACATTTGTACATGAACTGGGCATTTAGTTTTTTATTTAATATTTGACCAATTTTATCCTTATCAAATTTCACACGACTTTTTATTCGTCTGTCGACCGTTTTACAACTCGACTTCGTTATCATAAAACGTACTAGGTACTTAACAATGTAACTGTTCTTTGGAATTTCGATTCAGGGATTAAATAATTAATGAATTATTATTTTTTGATAAGATATTGATGTTTTATGACGTACTTGCCTAATTTATTTTTTTCTTCCTTAGTAGTCTAGCATTCAAGGTCATCCTTTCAAATAATTTTTATGACCACTAGTATGTTTTAAAGGAATATTTGTATATTAAAGTTATTGCTTTCATTTGGATAAGTGGCTGTAGCGATGCGACTAATTTATGTCAAACATAATTATGTAGGCAGTGGTTGGTGTAACCATGACGAATCGTCAAATAAAAGTTCTACCAAAAAGACCAGAAAAATTCAAGCAATTTATTTTAATGAAGAAGTTTTATAAATTAGTGCAAATTTTGTGTTGTTATGACTTTGGGTTTTATGAGTATGAATCCTATAAAAACAAACTTTTTTGGAAAACACTAACGATATTTCAGTCAGTTCTTATGATTTGTTTGTCATTCTTTTTGTCGAATGAATCTGACCAAGAAATCGTTTATTGGAGCATCTTTTATTATTGTTACTTTTTTTACAATGTTCTTATTTTAGTCTCTATCTGTCCAAAAAAATCATTCTGTCAGCTTCACCGTGATTTATCAATTATTGACAAAAAACTACAAATGCGCGGTGCTTCACATACACTGGAAATAAAAATTGTATCATATACGACTTTCCTCACTGTCTCGAGTTTTATTGTTTATACATATTACTGTGCGACGAGAAATGTTTGTGTTAATTCCGTTATATCAAGAATAATATATCTGTGGCTTACAACATCTATTAACATTGTGGACATATCTTGCGCTTTCGTGTTCTATTCAATAAATTATCGATTAAAATCATTTTCATCAATACTTAAAATTGAAAATCGAGATAATTTGTCAATGCAGTATATTTACCAATTGATTGCCAACTTGACGGAAATGCAAAAATCTGTTCTTGATCCGCTGGTAAGATAGCTGGGGGAGATTTTTCGAGCTTGGATAATAAGCACAAAAACTAAATAAATCTATATTTTCTTGTTTCAGTTATTGTCATCAATATTTCTTACTATTTTTGAATTCATAACTAATATTCTGGATGTAGTGGACGAAATAAAAATTAGCAACAGTGTGCGTATGAATACCATAATGTTAAATATTAAAAAACAAACTAACTGTTAAAATATTAATTATCTTGTCAACATTGTAGATTGAACCTCGAGTAGAACTTTTAATGGTTGCTATTAGTTTGATGTTCACGTCTGCACAAGCTATATCCGCTGAGCTTCTTTCTGTAAACCAACAAAACATTTTACTAATACTGCACGAAAAATTGGTGCAAGAAAGAGGTAAGTATTAAGCTATGGTATTATTTATTGTTTACCATTAGCAAGGTTTGCTTATTGGTAAAAGTTAAAAAACAATTTTTAAAAAGAGGTTACGTGTTCTTCTGTATGTATTTATGTTTATCGTGTCTGTTCATCGTATTCTCCGTCATGAATGAGCCGATTTAGATGATTATTTTGTATTTATTATAGAGGATCATCTCGGGGTAGTCTAATCAGATGTTTAATTATATTTCCGAGGGATTTGACGCAAAACTTAAAAAAAAACAGCTAAAGTAACAGTAATACTAAAAAAGTAACTAAAGGGTTCAAAGTCGGTTTTTAGTTTTTTAAAAACAGCCAAATTATTTCCCAATTATGCTCGGGGTTTCTCTACGTGAAAGAATCCGGAATACGGAAATCTAAAGTCCCCGACATAGCTCTCAGAATTAGTAAGCTGAAGTGGCAGTGAGCAGGTCATATAGCTCGCAGAACTGATTACTGCTGGGGAGTAAAAGTCCTTGAGTGGTGGCCGCAGATGCATCGCGAAACGGAAATCATCAACTCGATAGAGTTAATGTGCACCATTAGTCAACCGCTATAGAACTCCCAATGCTACTTCGTTTATTTCAGATTCAAGTCGTCAGCGTGGTTTGGAACGGTTCATCCGGTACGTAGAGGCGCATCCGCTCCGATTCCGCGTGTACAGGGTGATCCCTCTGGACGCCAGTCTGCTCGGCATGGTGCTCAAAATTGGCGTTACTTATCTCATTGTCATTATACAATTTATGTATAAGTAAAGATAAACCTAAATCTTTTTTTGTAAGTCGTCACCGTAACGCCCCTTGTCCACCAACACGTCAACGTTATGGAGATGACGGCGACGAAGTAGCGGTACTTACATTTATGTGTATTTACTTAATGGCTGCTTGTCCATCGCATGCACGTCACCCGATTGCCGTCTGAACCCTAAAGAATTTACTCTCACTCAAGAAAGTACTCGCAAAACCGCTACAAATTGGTTTGAGATTGTGACAGACCGGTTTTTTGTTTTAATAACAATAATAAATCATTTATTTCAGATCGAATTGATCCATATCCTATAATATCATAGCGATAAGCCCGCCTTTGTACTTCGTCTACTCATAGATTTTAATTCTGTACCGTTTTCTGTGTTTGGTAAAATAAAGAATTATCTATCTATCTATCTAAATCTTGTTTTAAGCCTCATCTTCACTATTGGCAAAAAACGCTCCTGTGATATATCGTTTACGTTTAAGCGGACGTTGTCCTTACACGCGAATAATATTTTTTTACCTATTTTTAGCCTTACGTAACCCTTGACAACAATTCCCGTGCTAGGGGGGCAGTATTTCATTTTTTTTGTATTTTGCAGTCATACGACTGTGGAAACAGATATCATAGTATTTTTTCTAATATTACTTACTTATATTATGATGATGTTATAAATGAATCTTTGTATTGGTTTGTGGACTTGGTCGCAAAATCAACCTGGGATTTCTAAGTGCTTGTACGAACCGTAAAAAAATAGCTAGCTAGGAAGAATGCAGAAGAAAGAAGTAGCACAATGCTCTAACCTCATTATTATCATCATCTTCATCATCAGCTTATATTAGTCCATTGCTGGATATAGGTCTCCCCTAATGAGCGCCATAGCGCCCTGTCTTCAGCTTGCCGCATCCAGCATCTGCCAGCAGTCTTTCGCAAATCGTCATCCCACCTGGTCGGAGGGCATCCTACACTACGTATGCCGAGTCGCGTTCTCCACTCAAGAACACGTTTACTCCAGCGGTTGTTGGTTCTTCTCGAGATATGGCCAGCCCACTGCCACTTTAGCTTGCTAACCCTTCGAGCTATGTCAATAAACTTGGTTCTCTGTCGGATGTATTCGTTGCGAATCCTTTCCAGAGAAACACCGAGCATAGCTCTCTCGATAGCTCGCTGGGCGACTTTAAACTGGTGGACCAGCCCTACCGTGAGTGTCCACGTCTCAGCTCCGTAGGTCATGACGGGTAGGACGCACTGATTGAAAACATTGCGGTATGGATGACGAGAAGACTCGACGTAGTTTCCCGAACGCTGCCCAGCCTAGCTGGATCCTCCTTTTGGCCTCCTTCTCGAAATTGTTTTTACCTAATTGCAGAATCTGCCCAAGGTAAGTATACTCGGAAACAATTTTTTCATTATTATAAGTTATATGTAAAGTAAAGTATACAAAGTTAATGTAGGAGATATGACAATAATTTGAAAGCATAAGCGATAATGCGATTTAAGATAGACTTAAGATTAATATTTAATCATTGCGTAAACTTTCAAATTATTGTTAGGTACTTACTTTAACAATGTATAGTTTACTTTACATATAACTGATAATAATTTACTATTAATTTCCTATCTTAAATTGTGTCAAAGCTGAAACTTTCTGTAACTGTTTCAACTTAGCCGCTTTCTTTTCTTTCTTTTTTGGTTTGCAAGATGAAAGAACCGTACAGAAATAGCTAGCTAGGAAGAATGAATTCTTAAGCTAAATGAATTCTTAAGTGATATTTTTGGTGACTTGTAATTGTAATTGAAATATAAACTTATAATAATATACCTTTCATACCATACCTTTCGTACATATTAAAAATCGTAGAAATTGTCTGGCCGTCTCCCATTGCAACACCCTAAATGGGTACATATTGTGTGTATATTCTACTCAATTATGTTGTGACAAATTTACCATAATAATACGATGCAATAAATAAATGAAATGAAATGAAATGCGGAAAATGTTCATAGCACGTATTTACGTGATCATGTGAATTACCTTAGTTCTAAATCGAGCACTGATTTAACAATTACCTACAATAAGTAAACGACTTTGGTTGTATTACTCCCTCCGGGGACCAACCCTATTCTCAGCTTGAAGCTATAGGGGAGCAACCCTTAGCTTCAGCTCATCTCTAGCTTACATAAATTTACTGTTGAGCACACCGCTCCAACAGTGCTTGTTGAAAGTTGTTAAAATTGCAGACGGACTGACGGACGGACAGACGGATAGCAAAGTGATTCTTTTGAGGCACGGAACCCTAAAAACTACGGATATGCTATGACTTTTTTATCAATTAGTATGTGTGATATCTACCATGTTCATTTATTATTTTGTTTGTTTTTTCGAAGGCTAATTTGATTATCAAATGTCCCAGAATTGATTATCAAATGTCCCAGAATCAATTTATTAGGGGTTAAACAAACCACTCACTAGGTACTTTAGCTAAGTGGATTGGATGAACTATGTTTAGAAAAAAAGGGTTCAGTTGGTCTTTCCTCAGTCAGCTAGGCAGAGGCAAACCTACTTTTAAAAACGTTCTCAAAGTATCTACTTAAAACGTGCAAACATCTCTGCGTTTATCGCATTTTATACCTATAAAAATATTATTTTTATATTTTTGTTCAATATGATATTTTACAAAAAAGTTGAAAATTAAATTTTAATATGTCCTAAAAACAATCGATTTTGGCAGGAATCGACCTGCGCCCCACCCTCAGTCAGTACGGATGCTCTAACCAACTAAGACACAAAATTTCTTAGAAATTATACAATATTATTAAAAGTAGAAAACTTACTCATAATGTTTACTTACGTAATCTGATTCAAAGTCGATAATTATTAAACTGTAAGTGGATTAGAATAACAAATTAACATAAAAGAGTAAATAGAAGTATTCGTATTTCATTCTGCAGGTCACTTTCAGTTAGGCTTTCCCTGTTGTGTAAGTGAGATATATATTATGTTTTTGAAGACGTTCTCGAAGTAGTAAAATGATACAATCAGTGAATCACCCCATAATGTTCAAACGGTATAGAAAGTTTGAGTTTTTCGCTGTTTTGGCCTCTTTTTATAAGATAATCCAAATTTTGACTTGTCTGGATTTTGGGTTTTTTGAAAACAAATCTAAAAATACGAAGGTTATATGGAAATCAATTACCGTATCTTATATAATATTGATTTTATCCATATGTTTTTACTGTGTTTTTATTGATACCTCTATAAACGAATCTTACTATTATGTAATTACTGGTTTTATTTATTATGTTATGCGTTACCTATTAATTGTAATTTATTTAGTATTTTTTAATCCAACTTATACGTTTTGCCAGCTTCACCGAGATTTAGAATTTATTGACACCCAACTGGGAGTAAAGAATGCTTCGTATATTGAGGTTAAAATAATTTTATGCATTGTTTTGAATTCTACTTTTATTTGTACACTCGGTTTTTTAACCTCCCCAATTAACAGTTTTCTTCTGGCACTCATATGTTTTTTCATGGTAATCATGGTTATATCAGATTCCGTTGTTAACGTGACGTGTACATTTATTTTCTACGCCATTTATTGTCGCTTGGAATCGTTTTTGTCAATTTTGAGAAATGGGCGTATCAATCCGATGCAACTTTTATATTATAAATCAATAGTTGATTTGACTGAAGTATATAAATCTGCATTCGATGCTTTGGTAAGTAAAAGTATCTTATGGTGTTGAAATTGAATTACTTACTTCCTATAATTATATCATATTTACCAAGTGCAAAATATCAACTTAGTTCTCAGTACCTAAGTAAGTAATAAAATTTCAAGTAATCAATAGATCGGAATGCTGGCTTTTATTTCGGTCAACGAATTACGAGTTGCCATTCAACGTGGCAATGCTGCCAGCATTCTGGGCACTCTGCCTTCTGGTGACGGCTTAGATTTTTAGAATATAGATGTAAGTGTAAATATTAGTTGTAATTATTGTTTTTACATCTAAATAGAATTATTAAAATAATATATAACCTAAAGTAATCAATAGTCAATAATTTATAGTGTTCCCGATGTGTTTCTCTAATTTAAAAATTACTATAGACTATGCCAGCTCAAAATATGAATTGAGAGAGGAAGTCGTCACTGTATGGACATTATTTTTCAGTATTTTACAACACTGCTGTTTACTACCTTTGAAGTAATGGGACATGCTATATTCACTATTAATGAAATAAAGGTCGCAAATTCCGTAAGTACCTACCTATTAGTATATTAATTAGCTAGCTACCAACCCTCTTTGAAGTTGGTAATGATAATAATGCTGGACAATTCACACAGCATTACAGCTCCAAGCTAAGCAGAGCTTGTGCTATGGGTACTAGATAATTGATATATATATAATATAATACAATACATAGATAGATATTTTTTATTCTATATAGAAAACGATCTGAACACCCTGAACAAATGTCTGCAGATCGTACACACATTTGTCTCGAGGCGGGAATCGAACCCGCAACCTTCTGTGTCGCAGGCAAACCTTCACCCACCGCGCCACATCGGTCGTCAAAACCGGTGATAGGTTGGGACACTTAAATATTAATCGGAAGGAATAAAGAATGCTGCTTGAGCCAGATTATAGATTTACTTCAGTTCTGTAGAATTTTCGTAATCACGAACCGACCTGCGGACGGCCTCAAACGTGATGAATAGCATCATCACGCTCGGAGTCCTTCTAAAATGTCCTAAAGAACGGTCCAAGCTATTTTGGACAAATTTTTTAATGCTTTATTAAATATAAACAATGAGATAGATTTATTCAACACCAGTACAAGTAAGCTTAGACGCTTACTGAGTGATCATTTTTTTTTCTAGTGTAAGCTAACAATGTCGCCTATTGTTTGAATTACCTCATTATTTCTTTGTTTTATTATGTTTGTTATTTCTAATAAGTCGTCAACTTACTTTGTATCATCTATTTCAAATTTACCTATTTGCGGAAACTTGTAATTAGCCTTCAAAAAACATGCATTGGTCTATCCAGGCATGTTCTATATTTTAATTCTATTTATCAAACCTAGCTGTAAGTTTTCCTAAAATCTTGTAAATAAATACATAAATAAACAAGTGAAAGCGATTTGTCTCACTTTTCTATGGTATTTCTGTCATCGGCTCTATCAAGTAACCCTTTACCAATCCCCGCGTAAAACAAGCTATCTACCAGATAACATATAAGTTAGGTTCCTTTATACGTTGCAAATTTTTAGCATCTCACAAAATGATCGATAGCCGTCAGAAATATTATAACACACAAAAAACAATTTATTACTAAGTAACCAGTGACAAATTTTTTCATAGTTCATAATAGTCTCAAACATTGTTTGTCAGATTGGTTTAAAATTTGGTTTCATAATTATAAATACTATTTAACGTGTATTTATCGCCAAATAGGGAAACGATTGAAATTACGAAATATCCTTATTTCAATCGTGAAGACGGTTTCAAGCTCTCTGCCTCGTGGAATTCAGTTGTAGCCAATTGTACTCATCGTAGACCGGTTACTCAGTGCGTTGCGGACACTGTTAGCGTTGTGGGGGAACTTCGGGAAAAACTAGCCAAAGAAAGGCGATAATATTTGATAAATACCCGTTAAGTAATATGTGTTCAGATCGCGTAAGTTTAAAAACATTTATTTGGTTTCATGTATGGCATTTTGTATCTACTTTACGATAATAACTCAATCATTGTACCCATTTAACGAAGAAAAGAGGAAATTAGGTTTTTTTTAAAAGGAGAGAAATGACCCACTTTTTAAAATTGTGAACAGTGAGTCACCCCTTGATTAACAATGCTGCCGTCCTTATCAAAAGTGCAATAAGTCGGTTTTCGGGCTTAACAGAGTTATATACATATTCGTGATCAGTGAAATGAGTTCTAAATTTTCTTCTTAGACGGTTTATACGTATCTACTGGGTGTAGTGATTTTTATAGGTAAACAATTAATAAATTAAAGATATTTGGTTCGGAAATTATATTTTTAATTGATGAAAAAACTTAATCTATCTTAAAACATAAGAGAAAAAACTAAAGTTTGAAAATTTGTTTTAATAAGTATATGACAAATTAATAAAATGCATCATTTTAACAGTCTTGATTTTTTTACATTGTCCATTTTCGCCATCTCGTATGCTATTAGGCGGCAACCTCTAGTGGCAAGACCATAAAACATTAAGACAAGGCGTCTAACGCCTTTTGCATTTGATCCACAGTATGAGTACCTAACAATTTTCCTATTGGTTTTATTTATGCACATTCTGTTACAAAAGCATTTTAGCTTCATAAAAGACTAAATTTTTAAATAAATCGTTTCCATTTCCTACATAATTATTAGTTAGGTAATTGTTTTAGGATAAAAACCGAGCAGTGCGATGTGCGTGGCCATCTTAACAACAAGTGCACAGTGAATATTGATCTACTAAGTGCACACTGATTCAGACCCACCCTTGACCATAGATCGATTTAAAATGCAAACAAAAATTAACCTGTTATTATAACAAATAGGTACTTTGTCATATTATAGCGTAATAACAAGGTCACAGTATAGTAATACAAGTTTATTGAAACATATTGTAATTTTTGTACTCACATTTCAAAATACTTTTGAAGCTCTTGAGCGCTAGCCGAGCAGGGATTGCGTGTAATGAGTAATGAGCAAGCAAGCTACTAGTACAAATTTTGACAATATGTGAGTGACCCACCGTCACCAACTTACCCACTGTTTATCCAGTATCCCTAAAAGAAAAAATCATACTCCCCCCCTCTGAACCTACTTATTAATTTATTTGTACCTGCTTACCTAGTGACAGTCAATCACCTTGGGATACGTTTCAGTTGTTAGTTGTTGCTAAATGTTTTTTTTTGTGATTGGTCATGGGTTTTACCTCTTGTTATAGGTGAGTGATATTATTTCTATCAATATTTTATTTCAGATTCAATTTGGATTAAACTATGTCGGCTTGTTTCTACATTTGATTTCTATATTTTTACCTGCTTTGTATGCCGAGATGATAGCTTTAAAAGCCAACGATATAAAATTAATACTTCATAATGAATTACTTCTCGAAAAAGGTAAGCATTTACTGGTTACGTGAAAATCGTATGACGTAACAAAAATTACATTGACAGTAAAATGTCTCATAATTCTCTTCTTATTTAAGGATTAAAAATACCTTTGTTCGGTCTCATTCTGACGTACATATTTGTCTGACTGACTTCAAAATTTCAGAAACTAACATAGCTATCATACAAAAAAAACACACCATTCTTATCAAACAGACAAATTAAACTATTATAAATGAAGTATAAATTATATTAACATTGCATGTTCGCTGCGAATTTTAAAGTACGCCTCGTAACACCGATCTGTTTCCGGTTTTAGACGGTTTTTCGATCTGTTCTCAGTCGGAGTCTTGTTGAAATAATATTTAAAACTTTTACACGGTTTACAATAAACAATCTTATTCTGATTAAGATTAATGAAAACGATTCAATATTTTGCCTTTTAATTGCAGATTCTGGGCGTCAGTGTGAGTTGGAACGGTTCATCCGGTACGTGGAGGCGCGTCCGCTCCGGTTCCGCGTGTACAGGGTGATCCCTCTGGACGCCAGTCTGTTTGGGATGGTGCTCAACTTCATCGTCACCTATCTCATTGTCATTCTTCAATTTATGCTAAAAAAATGATCATATAAATAAAAACAAAAGTGGAGTGTTGGCTTTGCTTTGGGTTTCCTGTATTAAATACTAACTATAATTATGTGTGTTTAAATGAGTTCCTATAAAAATATACAAATATATGATAAAAAATTAAATTTACAAGGTTGAGAGACATAAGCCTTTAAGCATAATTTGTTGTTGTTAATTTGTTCTAGTAGAACAGGTTAAGAACTTGGTAAAATTTATTAATTTCCCCAGACACAGGTCAATCAGTACACTATTTAAATTTTAACTAATTTAGACACAATATTCTACTTGTGTCTTAATTATGTAAGTTACTAGCTACGCCCCGCGGCTTCGCCCGCGTTGAAATTTTTGTGTCAAATTGAGAACAATATGGAGTAGACGCGCTTAGAGATCCGAGAGTTATTTGTTAATTGAACCAAATTAACACGTTCATAGCCGCGATCAACAATTTATTGCACACAGAGGTAGTTTTGTAAAAAAAAGTGTTATTATTTACTATTATTTCCAACCATTGGTAGACATAGGCCTCCCCTAATCAGCGCCATAGCGCCCTGTCTTCACCTTGAGGCATCCAGAATCTGCCTGAATCTTTCGCGGGTCGTCATCCCACCTGGCCGGAGGACGTCCTACACTACGTTTACCGAGTCGTGGTCTCCACTCAAGAACAAGTTACAAAAATTAATAATATAATGTCATAAATACGGTAAATTACTTCCCCTTCTTCGTTGAGCTAATTCCTAGTTAAACGGAGAAATAATTATTTAACGAAAATTGTGAAATGATTTAAGAGATAGGGAGTACTATTACCCACAGTTCGGGTAAGCACTATAACAAAAATCCTTAGAATTGAACAACGGCAACACCTCTCGTCAAACGAACTAAATGTAACTTTAGTCTTTGAACAGGTTTGGATGAACTTTAATGTTTTCCCCTGTAAGTGGAGCTACCGGCGTGGCGCTACACAGACCGTAAGAGGTCCTAAAAATTTTCGATGGAACTAACCAAGATTTTGTGGCTTAGTTGTTTAGATCACACCCGTACTAAGGGTTAGATCACACCCGTACCTACTGAAGGTTAGGCAGGTTTGAGTCCCACCGAAATCGAGTTTTTTTTAACTTATTTCATTTCTCAAAGATACCCAGAGTGCGGCTGAGCACTATAACAAAAATTCTTTGACGAAAAATATTCTCGAAAATTTAAATCGAAAGTCAGATAATGACTTTGATGCCGCCTATATTTTTGTTCATACAGTTGATTCGAGTTGTCAGCATAAGTTGGAACGGTTCATCCCATATTCATCCTTCAATGTATGTACAAGTAAGTAATGAATTGATAATGGAAAGAACACTTAGTTTTTGGGTTTGATTATTTTGCTCATAAACCTTATCTTAGATATTTGAAATTTATGTTATATTTAAGTTTTCCAAAGTAATTCGAAGAGTACACTCGTCAGATCCCAACG